>OX387317.1:4642315-7042315 GCA_947562085.1 Eudonia lacustrata | reverse complement strand
TCCAGTTGATTTTCCCTGTTGGTCTCAAAGTAGGTATAAACCGTTTTGGAGATGTTCCCCGCAGTATGATGATTCTAAAACTTACCCCCGACAAACGTTTCTCTGCCGAATGTGCCGTCGACAGAATGTTTCGTTTATGAGTTGTTCAACGACAGAACCTTTCAACTACGAACGTTTCGCCGATAGAACGGCTGATTGAACGTTTTACTGTTGCTCCTTCTCCCTTTTGGCAAATATATTCTAAAAGTCTAATCGTTCGTAGTTGAAAGGTTCTGTCGTTGAACAACTCATAAACGAAACATTCTGTCGACGGTACATTCGGCAGAGAAACGTTTCTCGGAGGTAAGTTTCAGAATCGTTTATCATAGTCAAACTCGTTTTTATATTTGTTTAATAATTAAACACAAACAACCAAGTTATTTTTGTATTCCAACACAAAGTACTTTTGTGTTTACGTGGTGTTTACGTGGGGTTTACTTTATATTTCAATTGATAATTACGTAATTCATAATATACAACGACGTTGATGTTATTTTCCCGTAGGTACGTAACTATTCATTTTTACTTTATTCTTAATACTTATAACTCAGAACGGACAAACATTTCAACAAAGCTGTCGTAGTAAATGTTGCTCCAGTTAAAAAGACCTATCCAACGACATATCTGACTTTGTTATTGGAGGGGTGTACCAATCTGCTCATTGTCCTTAAAATTGCAATAAGACAAAGTGTTCATAAAGTTTCACGTGCGCGATTCGAACCCGCACCCCATGACATGCCGCTTCAGATGCACTACCACGTCACGATAGCATAGTTAGTTTTGAACACTTTGTTTTTTTTCGAATTATACATTTATTACAAACGTTCGAAAAACTTCTGAAATTGTGGGCTCATTTACATCGTCAATTTTAAATGTCCATGTCAACGTAGAAATCGATAGAAAATTTACTTTTATTTTAATTAATTAACTAACTAACTAAATAACTGAGGTGGCACAGGAACCCAAGATGGGTTTTGGCCTCCGATAATAACTGCCGCCACTACTACCGATCCCGCGCCACTTCCCGCCAGGGGCCCGACCGCCTAACCGATCGCTTTGACTTCGTGTGTGGTTTATGGCGTCATCTTGTCGTTGCGTGCTGCCTATGAAAGCAATATCGAAAGCTATAGCCTTTAGCTTTTGATATTGCTTTCATAGGCGGTGCGAGGTGGCAACATGACGTCATAAACTATACGCGTTGTCAAAGCGATCGGTTAGGCGGTCGGGGGGCAGGTCTCAACGCGGAGCTCGCGCAGGTCCTTAGCGACCTCGTACTCACAGGGATACCTGGGACGGCCAACCGGGCGTCGCTCACTCGGCCGTCCCACGTATGCACGTTTCACCGCCCATTCCACCCTCATTATCTCTAAGAGGCCGAGCCAGCGAAGTCTTTGTCTCGCCGATAATATTCGGCTCGGCCACTAACTCTTCGAATTCTTTATTAATTAATTATTTATTTATGTTATTTTAGCACTTGAAAAAAAAAAGTAAAAATTTACTATAGCGTTGTGTTATTTCATCTGCAAAGATGAATCTACATAGCCATCGGTTGCAATAACCGTTCGATAGATGGCGCACTGTGCCGCTATTAGCATGGAAAAAAAATAAAAAAGCAGTGACAGAATTTATCGCTTACGTCAGCCTTCCCGGTAGCATAGCGGTCAGTGCAGCCGCCCGAATTGCGGAGGAACCAGGTTCGATTCCTGGCTGGGTCAGGTAGACGTTTAATTTTTTCACTGTGACTTAATACCACGAAAAACATAAATATTTAATTTATGCTATTGTTGTAAAGAGTCATAAAATATTATTTATTAATGCACCCTCAAAAACAATAATTAAAGTAAAGTAAAGTAATAATAGTCTATAACTGTCCTACTGCTGAGCAAAGGCCTCCATCGAAATCAAGTCAAATCAATTGAAATCAAATCATCGCAACATTTAATGAGTAATTATGTGGCGACGCATCGCTAAACAATTAATCTACTACGGAGAGTTTGCGCCCCGTACGATAAGAAAAACTGTTTTTTTTCTTTCCAATTAAAACTACAAATAAGATTTAAAAAAGGAACTAGCATATTGAAGTATGTGTTAAGACAAATCTACTAAGAAAATTTAGATGCTTAAATCGGTCTGGTTAGCCTGTAAAATGCAAATCTATGTTTTAAAAGAGGTTACTTTGATAATTTTTTCTCTGTTATAAAAGTTGACAAATCGTGTTTCTGCAACTAGCAAAATGAAGTCAATTAAATGAAAAATCATGTCATTAAATATCACTTTCATATGTTTTGCAATTGTTGGGAAAAATCAAGAACCCCGCAACGTAAATTTCCAATGCGTCGTCTTAATAACCACGCCTTCCAAATGCGGGTTGGTGATCACAAACCCGGGCTCTACATCGATAAGTCAGATACACACTTTACACGACCTGGTAATTGAACGCGGCCACCGAGCACCGAACCTAATTACTAATGAAAGTAAACAACCCTTTAACCTTTTCACCGCCCAACTATCCTGCACGCGATGTCCCGCTGTACGCCAACGTATAAATGTATTTTAATAAAGTAGGTACAAAGTAGAACTTCTATAGAAGTGCTGGCGTGGACGGCAAGAAAATCTCGAACTTCTATAGAAGTTGTTGGCGGTAAAAAGGTTATCAGTCAGTGGGATGTATATTCCCACGACATTTGAACTTTATGTAATTGAGATAAGATTGAAAACCAATGAAATATTCAAACATGTTCTGCCTGCTAAGAAAAGAATAGAATAGAATAGAATAGATTTATTTATTTCAGGCAACAAAACAGTGTACAAGATGGTAAAATACAAAGAGGCAGATGGTCGGTCGGTACTCTCACTACAAATGAATTAAAATTCACATTGTGGCGGGACTCCAACCGCTCGACCCTCAGAGTGGCGTTGGACTTCACTCGCATGTACTCTACGAGCTCTTCCGCCTACGTAGAGTAATGAAGTCGGGACACGTACAGCAGCGTCGTCGGTATCGCTGGACGCAGCAGGTGTCTCGGCCCCGTCGGTGTGGGTGCGACACAGGTTGCGAGAGGCTGGCTTCTTCCTCTTCTTAACCTTAGTGTTAGGTTAACCCAAATCACGACACACCATGATTGTGGAAAACAACAGAATTGGAAGACAAATATTTGTTAATTCACCTTTTTATAAGCAACACTTGAAATTTTGTATGTAAGTATTTAGATTAGGAATGACGAATAAAGACAAAAGTCCTTAAATACTTGGACGCCCAAGGTAACCACAGTCATCATCATCATCATCATCAGCTCATTTGTATGTCCCCACTGCTGGGGCACGAGCCTTCCCTATGGAAGGATAGGGAGAACGGGCCATAAACCACCACGCGGGCCCAGTGCGGATTGGTGGTTGTTAACGACTGCTAATGCAGCCAGGACCAGCGGCTTTACGTGCCTTCTGAAGCACGGAGGAGCTCGAGACGATAAAATTTTGGTCACCCATCCGATGACCGGCCTTTGCGAAAGTTGCTTAACCTCAGCACGCGCAGACCAGGCGCGTTAACCACAGTGCCATAGAACAATTGAATTTCTATTGTGTCTGGCTTAAGAACAACTGAGTGGATAAATTAATAAAGAAAAAAAAAGCAACACTTGATCCAATACTTGCGACTACCAACTTTGAGAATAAAAGAGCACAATACAAGAATATATTTTACGGTTTAAAAAATAAACACTTCCTTTTTTACTTACGGGTGGGCATTGGCCTTCATCTCAGCCGATGGTATGTGATGATAAGGCCAAAGGTTGAAGCGCACTTCACCCGCAATCCTCAACTACTGAGGTTAACTATTCTCTTACTGTCGGAACACAACAATGATGTTATGGCGACATATATATAAGATGGTGGTAGCTAGCCAGGCGGACTTGAAACGAGTCCTACCACCAACAAAACCGAGTGCAAACACGTACCCTCCGTTGGGAGATGAACCTGAAACCTCTGGGTTATTACCCAGACCTAGGTATGCTACCGGGAAGGCTGACGTAAGCGCTAAATTCTGTCACTGCTTTTTTAATTTTTATTTTTTTTATGAGTGCTAATAGCGGTAAAATAAAATAATAAATTGACCATAATCTAGTAGTAAGACCATTAACTATATTCTAGATTTAGCTCCTATTATATTGAATAAAACTCCGCCCGATCCTCTAAACACAGAATACCTACACTAAAATGCACACTAGTTTAGGCCCAAGACACCGTACTCATAGAACAAGGGTACGACAAGCCGGTTCACACGCTCTTTACCAGGTAGAGACATGTACCTGGGCGCTTCTCCCCACCCCCACGATCTGGTCAACCCGAGCCGAGGTCCGAGCGTTTGGAGACGCCCTCGGGTTCTAAGAATCTTGTAGGGCACGGGGACACGCTCTAGCGCGTGATGTCGTTCCCACTCTCTGACGGTGCTTCGTTTCACACGTCTTGAGGAACCCTTTAAGTTTCTTGCCGCCCCCAAAAAAGCCTGGTGAAGCTGAAAATGCCCAGTGGCAATCTGCAAACTCTCTCATATTAAAAAAAAATAAAACAAGTGATAAACTGTTTTAAAGACAGAATGACGTATACTAGCTTAATCTAGAGTCTAGGTATATAAGGATTTCGGCGTGTAAGTGGCCCCGAATGATGGATAACATTCTTCAGGCTTCCCTTTATGTTAAATATCTGTGTTATATACGTAAATATCTGAATATGTGACGACGAATTCAATCAATGAATGACAAAGCGACTCTTTGTATTAGCATACAATGGGGATTTGAACCCTTGCACCTACGCCATCGCACATTTCAAGGAGCAATTCAGCGTTTCATTTAATAAATTAACAGTAGGTACCTTAAACCTTTGGGCTCAAAAACGTCAACTCATTTCGATTTTAAGAAAAGTATTTTCCGCGCTTTGAAAGACACATAAACCACTGGGTCCGGCTGCATTACCAGTCTTATACATGACACAAACCATATTGATACATTTACTAACTTTAAAATAATTAAGGTTTGTTTTTGAAATTTTGCTGATGCCACTCTGACTGGCCATTTTCAGCTTCGCCGGGCTTTAAAAACAAAATGGTCATAGTCATAGTCATAGTCATAATTATTTATTGCATCATGTTGGTATGGTACAGATCTTACAATATTATAAATAGTCCCTTAACATGACCCTGTAAGGGTATTGCAACAATTTTAAGTTAACAAATGCAAAAGTAACAAAAACAATAAAAAGCCAAATAAACAACAATAATTACTTAACCAAAAAATTCCTTTAATATTGCTCTATCAAATACTCCTTTATTTTTTTATTAAACTCTGTTTCTTTTAGTAAAACCTGGATATCTTTTGGTATTCTATTATATATCTTTATTGACATTTGATAAGTTCCTGAGCTTACCATATGTAATTTAGTGAAAAGTTAAGCCAGTCTATTTCTATGCCTTAAATTACGAGGTTGACAGTAAAAATCTTTAGCTTGAGCATACATATGTTGGTTTTTCCTGACAAATTGTAACTTTAGTTTTACAAAATGTGGTCTACAACTTTCCATGTTATCTATATTTACTAGCACCCTAACACATCTTTTCTGCATGATAAACAGTCGGTGCACGTCGGTACTATTACCCCAGAGGATGATTCCGTAGCTCAGCCATGCATTCGCGTAAGCATAGTAAGCACTCATTGCAGTTTTTAAGTCTGTACATTTCTTTAATTCATTTAAAGCATAAGTAAATTTAGACAGTTTAGCAGCAATTTTTTCAATATTATTATGTGTTTTCCAATTAACGTTTGTGTCTATTTCTATTCCTAACAGGGTGCATGAGATCTCAAACTTTATTATATTATTATTAAATGAAACGCCTGTAGCTATAGGGAGCTTTTGCCTCGGTTTGAATTGCATCAATTTGGTTTTACTTATGTTGATTTCTAAATTGTGGTCTTGCAACCATTCTAGTATTTTTCCTAGTGTGCTATTAAGCTGTTGTTGTAGATCTTGACTGTCTACGCATGAGAATATAACTGAGATGTCATCAGCGTATAGTATGCATTGTTTATTTATACATTCTACAACGTTATTTATGTAAATCAAAAAAAGAACACATCCTAATATACTCCCCTGAGGAATTGAACGTTCTATATCTAGTTGACATGATCTAATATTATTCAAGGTATTGCTGTTGTGATCGTAATGTTCTATCTGTACAAATTGCTTGCGATTTTTCAGATACGATTCAAACCATTTGTGCGCTGCTCCACGTATACCTATTTCGTATATTTTTTTAAGTAGAATTTCATGAGAGACTCGATCATATGCCTTACTCATATCTAACATAAGTCTTATAGCATATTTCTTTGTATTTATTATATTTAAAATGTCATTAATATATTTGTATACTGCTGTAATCGTTGATTTTTGTTTCCGGAAACCATGTTGGCATTCGGTAAATACGCTGTATTTTTCACAAAAAGAATTTATGCGGTTGGCCATAGCGGTTTCAAATATTTTAGAAAAGGTGGATAAAAGGGCTATTGGTCGAAAGTCTTTAGGTTCGTTTGCATTTCTTGTTTTAGGTACTGGTTTAACAACAGTAATTTTTAATAAATCAGTAAAAACCGCCTCATCAAAGGATTGGTTAATTAGATATGTTACGGGTGCGACTAGCTGCTCCCTGCAATGTTTTATCAATGTAGGCGGAAATTCATCAGCACCATAACTTGGTTTATTTTTTAATAACTTAATAATTTTATCAATTTCAACAGTACTGACTGGGCTGAGGTACATGGAGTTTTCAATAGGAACAGTAGCGGGACGACCTTTTGGGTCGCTATAGTTTTTATTATCTGACCCTACGGAAATAAAGTATTTATTCAGGATATTTGATACTAAATAAGGTTTTTTTAAATTATCGTCGTTAAACTTTAAATTTATATTTTTGTGAGTATTGTTATTTACCTTATGTGTGCGCTCCTTAATAATTTGCCACATTGTTTTAGTGATATTATTCGATGTTTTCATTCTATCTATATATTGATGCCTTTTTGATAAATAAACTGTACTTTTTAATAATTTTACATATTTTTTATAGTATCCATTTAATACATTACTATTTATTTGCAACTTAAGTATTTTTAGTAGGCGTTTATTTTTACACGAAACTTTTATGCCCTTAGTCAACCAGGGCTTTATTTTATTTTTAACTAATATTTTTTCTTTGGTACACAAAAATCAAGTAAAGTACCTAGTTAATTTCTCATGAAATGCATTATAATTCTCATTTATATTTTTATCATATACAATAATATTTTCCCAAGTTATAGTTCGTAATTTGTCTCTAAATATTGTTAAATTGTGAGTATTAAACTTTCTTTTTTTTACATGGTGTCCCTGCTTAGTTTTTATATTTAATCTAGATTTACTCAAAGAAATTAATATAACTCTATGATCTGCGAGTCCATACTCCTTAACATCAATGCTTAAACAGGTTGTATCAAAGTTGGTGAAAATTACGTCTAAGCAAGTGGAACTCGTGGCCGTAATCCTAGTAGGTTCCTTTATATTTTGGTAGAAATTCGAAGTCTTGTGTTAAGTTGATCATATCTTTTGTTTGTGTGGTTTTAACAAGAAAATCTACATTTAAATCCCCTCCTATTATTATATTTTTCTTTAAATATTTAGTAGTTAAAAGTTTTAACAATCTTTCTTTTGTTCTAGTTGTGTATTAACTATGCATGATTCTCTTTTACTATTTGGCCAATATAAAACTATTATTATTACATCTAAACTAGGTATTTCTACCACACAATTCCATAACGTATTCCATTGATAAGTTCTTAACGTCTTCGAGTTCAATAAAATCCATTTTGTCCTTCACAAATGTACACACACCTCCACCTTCTCGATTTGTTCTAGAGAACTGGCTTGCAAGGGGCAGATCAGACTTTGCTGTGGTGATCCACGTCTCGATAAAACAGAGTGCAGACAGATCAAGTTCTTCAGTAAGGCTCTCTATCAAATGGAATTTATTCTTTAAACTACGGATATTTTGATATAAAAATGTTACATTATTATTATTATTATCATAGTTTTTAGGCACGAAAGGAATGTGTCTTGTACTGTCCCTGTCCTGTCTCTCGACTTTTAGGGTGTCGATCAATGCGGGCATTCGTTTTTGCATCTAAGGTTTTTTTTGTCTAGGACGGTGTTATTCTGATGACTAGTAGGTGATTTCGTGAACCTACACGAGTGTTGCTTCGACTTTCTGAAGCTTTCTCTTTCCTGCTTTCTACGCTGGAGACCATTTTCATCTAGATAAGCGGATAGCCACAATCCAGTACCTTTAAAATAACTGACACATTCCAGTAGATGTTTTGCCATTTTTTTACTCAACAATTCAATTTTTAGTGGTCGTCTGTTTCCATACCTTCCTATGCGGCTTATTTCCTCGATATATCCCGATAGGTCGACGCCAGTTATGTCAAAGAAAACATTGAGGACTCGGTCGTGCAACTCGTATTCTGACTCGTACGTAAATTCATTTAATCCGTATAAAACCATCGATTTATTTCGACACTCTGAAAACGATAATGCAGTCACACTCGCGTATGTGGCTGTGTTGGGTGTTTTACTCGTATTGCTGATGTTGATATTATTTTCCTTAATTTCTTGTAGCTCCTGTATAAGTTGTGTATTCTCTGTTACAAAATTTTCCAAATTGTTTATACGTTTGGTATTTGCTTCCATAGTTTGACACATTAATTTTAATTCAGTTTCCAATGTTGCATTTTTATTTGTAATATCTAATAAACAAGTTTGAAGTAGTTTAATGGTTTCTGAAAGCTCATGGTCTCGGGCTTCTTGCTTTTTCGACTGTCCATTTATCAGTGTTCGTAAGTCACGTAGCTCTGCTAATAGGGTGGACTCCATTTCGGTCATAGTGTTGACTAATATTGTGTTGACTAATAGTTTTGTTTTAATAATTTAACAAGATTAGTCACCATCGTCATGCCTCACAATCGATTGTAGATAACAAACACAACACACGACAGCTTTAAATAAATAAGATAATAAAGATTTGTGAGAAAGTGTACTATTATGCTGTGACGTCATCCGGCTGGGAACTGGCGAACCGTGCGAAGCGGACACGCATCGATGCGATCAGCATGTATAGTGTATATAATTATATAAATGTTATATTATTTACATTTATATAATTATATATCAAACACAATTCGCACCTAAATTCTTCAATTAAGTAATTAGCCTAAAAAATATACCTTCTGTCCCACAACTGGACAAAGACCTTTATTATTAAAATCAAGTCATCGCTACAGTAAATGGGTATTAAACACCACGCTTACATATTATTATATTATATAAAATGTGTAATTATGTTTTATACATTAATATCTCTATATGAACACGCACACACATAACACATCCATCACACATATGCGTACTATTATTTATTCTGTGCACATACCTAGGCCCTGTCAGAATCCCAGCGTCTTTGTGGTGGTGTTTGTTTTCAGCATCGCAATAACCTGAACACACAAATTGCATGTTTCTGTTATTGTTGCTTTGTTTGTTATTTTGTTAACATGTTTAACTCATTTATTGTAATGTTTTTGTGATAGCAATAGTTATCTTCTTATTCCTTTTGTTATATTTATTTGTGTGCGACAGTGCCATTAGGTGAAAAAAACGAGTTTGGTGCAATGCGGCGAAAACGGACAAAAAATATGTTTTTTTGTCCGTTGTTGTGAAATAAAAGAAAAAAATCTTTTTAAAAACAAGCTTTTATTAGGTATTTGTTAATAAAAAAAGGAACTAAAAAGTAAAAAAAATAATTTAAACCTTTAATTAAATTTGATAATAAGAAAAACATTATTTATACAACCCTATTTTTAGTTTATACGAAAATCGAAACACGGGTCAAATATTTTCATTTAAAGAATCAGTACAAAAAAAATAAATCTTGAAAACTCACAAAGTTGCAAGCTTTTTGTGCTGTCCCGTTGTGTTTTTTAGTAGGGTATACTTTATTTGAGATTTTGTAAATATTATTTGGTCAGAATATAACATGGTATAAAAAATATTAAAATCGATTCTATTACTGATTCTGAACAAACAGTTTTCAGGTTTCGTATAAACTAAAAATAACATTTGCAAAAGAAAAATAATGAAGGTATAGTTCTAAGGTAATATGCTAAATGTTCTTTGTGGCAGTGGGCAGGGCACATAGCTCGCGAGATTGGTCTTAGTTTCGTTTCGGCACCTTCCCATTTCGGCACCCCGATTTCGTACTTCTTAAAGTACAGTCCTTAATGTAATCTTGTAATTGATGGCCGCTGGGATGGAACAGTTCTCGAGTGGCGACCGCGTTAAAGCCACAGAATAAATAATAGTACTTACTACGTCTAAAGCGCAGTGTGGGCAGGCCACCAACAAGTAGGAAACACAAAATCGATCGTAGTGGGGGATCTTTGTGGGAAGCCTTTGTCCAGCAGTGGGCGTCTTTTGGCTGAGATGATGATGATGATGATGATGATGATGATTTATACAATCTTTCTGTAATGTTTTTGTGATAGCAATAATTATCTTCTTATTCTTTTTCTTATTTTTATTTGTGTGCGACAGTGCCACAATGTAAAAAAAAAGAGTTTGGTGCAGTGGTACAAAACGGACAAAAAAACCTAGAGGAAAAATAAAGTCTTTCCATTAAAATTCTGGTTTGCGTTAGTGTGATAGTATGGCAAATAAAACTTGCACTAGGCTTCCTGGTGAGGAACGAGAAGAGTTATAAATTAGCCATACAAATATATATATTAATAGCGTAAGCAGATTTTTGTACCAGTGATTATGGGACGATAGCTGCACATAAAAAATCGGTTATGGTCTCATTTTGAAGAGCTCCAGCCGTAGATGTGCAGAAAAATAAAGAAACCTGTCATAGGTTTCGAAATTCCTAAAAAATCTGTTGAATAAACGCGAAGTTTTGCGGGCAACCCACTAGTTATATAATATAATAATAATAATAGTATAATAATATAATCTAGTTTTAAGAAAGAAAGTAGAAAGTAAGAAAGTACTAGTTTTAAGTAAAAAGTCAGTTGACTTGCATGTTGTGGCTACTTTAGTGAGTTGTGCATTTATCTTTGTTTATATACTGTTGTGTATATCAACTTTTAGTGGTCCTTATATGTATAAAGATAATAAAATAAATAAATAAATAACGTTTATAACATCATTAATTATTGCAGCCTATACTGCTGGGTCCCCACGAGCCTTCCCTATGGATAGATAGGGAAAACGGGCCATAAACCACTACGCGGGCCCAGTGCGGATTGGTGGTTGTTAACGACCGCTAATGCAGTCGGGACCAACGGCTTTAAGTGCCTTCCGAAGCACGGAGGAGCTCGAGATGATAAATTGTTTGGTCACCCATCCGATGACCGGCCTTTGCGAAAGTTGCTTAACCTCAGCACTCGCAGACCGGGCGCGTTAACCGCTGCGCCGTCGAGTTCCTCATATTTCGTGTACCTTACTATTTCTCTGATGATTACCACTATCAAGCTTTGTCCTTTGATCACAACAAATACGGTATTTTCTAATAATAATTAAAGGGTTTAAGTTTGCCTTTATTTTTGGTTGGCAGCCTCTTTGACTATTAATTCGCTTCATTAAACTAAAAAACATAATCCGATTTACCAAATAATCGTCTATATTTTACCAAAGCCAATACATAACGAGGGTAGTTCCAAAGGGTATTATTACATTGTAATAGATTTTGTAAATCTATTATTAACGAGGAGATGAGACTTTGTTGTTTTAAATAAAATCAAGCTAGTTTTTTATTTAGTAAACTGTTTTTACTTTAGAAAAACAATCCAAAGAAACACGTTAAGAGCGTTTACGCCGCACACTAGCGCCACTAATGAAAAAAAAAACATATCTAGTAATTAGAGATAGAAAATCAAATTATGCTCAACAAACTATTTAAATGAAGTAATTTAGCATTTTTACGTCACCTAATAAACACCTCATATGTTATTACGGTTTAGTTAAATAATACGTTACGGCCACTTTTAACTATAACGCCATATTTAACTAAACCATAACATGTCAGGTGTTCATTAGGTGACGTAAAAATGGTAAATTACTTCATTCAGATAGTTTGTTGAGCATAATTTGATTTTCTATCTATGAAAAAAAAACATATCTAGTAATTAGTTTATTAGTATGTTTTTTTTTTCATTAGTGGCGCTAGTGTGCGGCGCAAACGCTCTTAAGCACTATGTTATGATTACAACTAAGTCTTTGCAATTTATAACTTAAATTGATATTTATGTCATGTCTCCATTTTTTTTAGAGATTGCTGATTGCCTTAAACGGCATTTTCAGCGTCTCCGGGCTTTTTTGGGGGTGGCGAGGTACGTAAAGGGTACCTCAAGCCGTGTGAAACGAATCGCCTTCGGAGGTTTTCTAGAGGGAACGGCATTAAACACTTAAAAGTGCGTGTCCCCGTGCCCTACTAGATTCTCCGAAGGGTTCGGCTCGGATCTGGAAGCGGAGCAACCCGAGGGCGCCTCTAAAGGCTCGGACCTCGGCTCGGGTTGACCGGGCCGTGGAGGAGGAGAGAAGCGCCCAGGTACGTGTCTGTACTTGGTATAGAGCGCGTGTGAACCGGTTCTTCATACCCTTGTTCTACGAGTACGGTGTCTTGGGCCTAAACTAGTGTGCATGTTTAGTGTATTTTGTAAATGTGTAGTGGCATTTAGAGGATCAGGCGGGGGGGTCGTGTCTCCAACACATTTTTAACTGCCTCTGTGGTCTAGTGGCTAAGCCCACCGGTTTAGACCCAGAGGTCCGGGTTCGATTCCCAGCGGGAAGTACATGTTTGTGTACTCGGTTTGGTTGGTGGCAAGGCTTGTTAGTCCGCCTGGCTAGCTACCACCATCTTATCTAAATATGTCGCTTTAACATCAATGTTTGTAGCATTGTTGTGTTCCGGCAGCTAGAGATAAGATAGCCAGTGCCTCACTAGTTGAGGATCCCGGGTGAAGTGCGCTTCCATCATTGGCATTATCATCACTTAACATCAGGTGAGATCAAGGCACTGTGTTTACCCGTAAAATTGTTAGAAATCTACTTGAATTCTTTACATATTCATACTTATACTTATAAAATACTGTTATTGAGTTATTAATTTAAAATGTTATCTTAAGCATACACTGTTTTATTTTAAAAAGCCACTGAGCGGATGTTGTAACATTAGGTTGCTTTAATTTCCCACGTCGTTATTGTGAAATGTATTTTTAATCTTAAATCAAATATTTTTAAGCGTTGTTTTTATTTTCAAATGTAATTAAATAGAGTTATGGTTTTTATTATACAAAAGTTGTTCAAAAGATGTATTTCCGTTACAAATGAAAAGTTGTGAAACGATGCCAAAGTAAAAGAGAAGGGGAAGGCGAATGTAACGTCGGCAACTGGCATTGCTAACGTTGGATTGTGGTTGTTGTGATTTGGATTTTGAAGCGGAATGTCGTGAGAAAAATAAAGTGTTTTATTGAAGAGAACGTGTATCACTTCGAAAGCCCTTATTCTACACTGGTTTTTATTATCAGAAGTGGGATGAGCAGGTACGTTCACTTTACTTATTTAGTTTTCAGTGCACCTCATAGTTGTACGTTGTAAATAATTTGATTTAAATTTGATATAAATCACTACACTATTAATTTAAATTATCAATGTCAGCCATTTTATAATCTTTTTTTTTTTGGGCTGTAGTTTTTAAGCAATAAAACATATGAAAACGTTATTTTCTTAAGCATTTAAAAGTTATGAGACCAATGCATGCAGTGTGTAGAACCCTATCATCATCACCATCATCACCAGCTCATTTTTATATCTCCGCGGCTGGGCCACGGATAGAGAATGGGCCGTGAACCACCACGCGGGTCCAGTGCGGTTTTGATGTTGTTCACGACTGCTAATGCAGTCAGGACCAACGGCTTTACGTGCTTTCCAAAGTACTAAGCAGCTCGAGAAGATAAATTTTTGGTCGCTCATCCGATGACCGGCCTTTAAGAAAGTTGCTCAACCACAACAGTCGCAGACCGAGTGCATTAACCACTGAGCCATCGAGCTCGTCGGAGAACCCTTTAGTCCAATGAAATAGTACATATAATATATTTTATCATTTTGAACATAACTGTAATGCTGTTATTCTGTCACATTTTTTTTTTTTGCCAATGTTGCTTCAGACTGTCTTTAGGGATCGTGTAACCATGGCTCTAGGTAAACTCCGGGAGTGCATGGGGGATCGAAAATTTCGTTATTTTTGCGCTACGATGCACCGTTTTTGAGATACGATTAAAAATGTAAAATAAATAAATAAAATCATTACTATCTATTTAGTATCTATTTTAGTTTAAATATTTGGTCAGATAACGGTCTTAAGCGACGTGTCCGTAAAGAATAGATTGTGTCCGGTTCTCTTTATGGCATTCCAGGATGGACGACTTCGTGGACAGAGTTAGAAGCACTCTTTTGCGTAATGGCAGGAGGTCCCGCAGTCATCGACGAAGCGACGAGAGGCGGTACAACCGCAAAGAGCGCAGCCGTTCACGATGCAATCATGGAAGGCAAAGCAGAGCGTCTATCAGGAGTCGCAGCCCTATTCTGCCACATACAATTCATAAAGGATGGTTCACTGCTACAAAACTCAAGACAGCGAGTGCAGTCGCCGCCCAGAGATCCTTTGCTACTGCGCCTGTCCAGACGGCGCATGCGGTCACCGTCTCGGGATTCTCCAGAACGCCAAGCGTGCAGCTCTTCAAGCCACACAGAAGTATTTACTATCTTTGGTTTTCCCACGAGACTAATTTTCGATAGGGAATTTTTCAAAACAACAACAACAACAACAAATACGAGATTTTTCTAGTTCTTTTGAAGTTAAAGTAGTTCGTTTTGGCTTCGGAGGAATTGGGAGAATTTTGTGTTGATTCTCACGTGAAACATATATTAAATGCATCGTCCTCTAGATCTAACGGACATGTGGAACGTTATAATAGAACAGTTTTAGATGCGCTAACCTCTTACACAGACAAGTTAGGTGAATTCAAATGGGATTAGGAGTTAGGAAAGATACAGTGGGGGGTCTAAATAATACTCTAAAGAAAGGGATTGGACGAAACCCTTCCGAAGTACTATTTAGTTATAACCTCACACACGCCAATAAAAATATACATAGATATAACACAGATCTGTTTCAAGAAAACGCGATCCCTATCTACAATCTCAGAAGAAATACAATCAGATAACTCAACACTTACAAAATAAATGTATTGATAATAGACATGTGCTTTTACAAATATTTATTTATTTATATGTAGGCCTTACCCATTTAAGTTTAATTAAACTTGTCGTAGGACAATGCCACTCTTCATAGGTCTTAACTAGTACATGTTACAAGACGATAACATGATTTATATGTTAAAAAAAAAATATTTAAAAAATTCCTAGCGTTCATTCCCAAAAGAAAAACAAATATTTATTTCTTTTAGTCAAACCTAATTTAAACTACTTTAATCTAATAACAGTCGCTAAAATATATTAATTTTAAAATATAATAAAGTAAAATAAAATATAATAAAATAGTATATCACTATAAATTTTATGTTTATAAATAATCCATCTGTTTCAACCAAGTAATTAAAGCTTTTTTTTACATTACACCAATCTCTTATAAATATTTAGTAATCTATTGATTTTGTTATACAATGCTATCGATTTTGATATAAACTGGTTAGACGCGAAATTTTAATTCGTATTGCGTTGTAAGGATTACGTTTTTCATTAACCGGGAAAAGTATTTTTGTGAGTCTTAAAGGACACATAGTAAGGTATAAAGTTGTCAAACAGGCAAAAAAAAACATCACAACCTTCATAGACTTTCACTGTACTGTAAGTAATCTTCTTCATCAATATTACTTTCAGAATCAATCTTTGAGCTCGTTCAATATGAATTAGTGTGGTTTCGTGAGTTCTCCCCCAAATAGGTAAACAGTAACTAATAATTGACTGCACTAGTGTTTTGCATGTAACAAAAGTTGTCGGTCAGCAACATAATGTCCTATCTTAGATATTTAAACAGCCATAGTAACTTTCTACACGCGAGGTACAATTTTCAATTTGCCGGTGCCAATTTAAATATTGATCTAGATATATGCCCAGATACTTTACTGTGGAATTTTTTTAGCGGTGCACAATTACAAGTAAAGACAGTAGTAAAGTTATTACACATATGAGCAGTTAGTTGAAAGTTAGGATGTGGCTGTAAAGAGTTGAGTATGGAAAAGTTATATAATTAGTTTTACTAGTATTTAATGTCAATACATTTAGTAACTATTTTAAGACCGCTCTCCGCTTTATTATTAACTTCATCACAGCTTTCACCATGAAAGAGCAGAGCGGTGTCGTCGGCATATGAAATTGTTGTAGGTATTATTTTCAAGTTCAAGTCCTCACTAAGATCATTGATGTATATGAGGAATGGGGTAGGACCAAGGAAGCTACCTCGTGGGACACCATATATAGGTGTAGAGCCTACTGAACTATAAGTTATCTCATTCAGTTTTACTTGTTGGGCTCTGTTAGTGAGGTAGTCAGTGAGAAGGGCATGAAACGGACCACGAATTCCTATCTTATCAAGTTTTTTTAAGAGTGGGGAAAGAGACATTTTAATTTCTGATGAGTCCAGTTCAATAACACCAATCATGTTGACTAAAGTGGGGAAATCATTGAGCGATTCATAGACATCGGGTGTGATAGGATCGGGTGATATTTCTTCGGCAAGTTTTCTACCAACATTAATAAAAATGTTTGTTAATTAAGTTGGAAGACTCCTTATTTACCAGCTCTCGATTTTTTTTTTGGATTAGTTTAGACGTTTAGATTTGTTATATTTTTAATAGGGTTCCATAAAAAATTATTCTTATTTTTTTGATTTGTCTAATTGATCTCTCTCATATTGTCGTTTATTAAGTTATAACCATAGTTACGATATCTTCTGTACGTTATTTGTAAAATTGTGGTTGTTAAGGTAGAATCCAGTACGCATATTGTAGCTGAGAGTTTATTGGGGTCTAAGTTCGTAATAACGTGATCTAAACAGCTGTTCACCCTTGTATTTAATGTATGACCAGGCAAGAGGCCATGGTTTGAAAGTATTTCTAAATAATTGTTAACTTGACCATCCGGAAGTTTGTCCAAAATATTAATATTTGTATATTAATATTTGTACATTTTTATCATATTTTACATCATTAAGAAATACATCTAACGAGCTCTGGAAATTATTTATATTATTATTTGAAGGCGATCTATATACATAACAGTGTACACTCTGGTAAAGTAACTTCAAGACACGATGCATCTGAAATATATATTTCCTTCACTTTCTGTTGTAGCGAACTATTTATACCTTTTACTGCCACTGTCATTTTGTGTGACCTAAGTGGTATTATAGGCTAAATAACTAAATCTTACTGGTATTGGTATATTGGGGTCTAGTCTGCATTTCGTATGCATAATATTGTCAATGTTTTGTAAAAATAATGTCAGGTTTTCACTTAAATTGTCGTAGTAGTAAATAATGCTTCTAATATTTTGGTTTATTATGGAATACAAAGGTTTTGAGGGTGGCAGGTAATCATGTAGGTTATTTACGGAACAAGAAATGTATTGATTGAGTGATTATGTTATTAACATGATCTAATTCTTCCATAATCTTATTACTATTTTTTATCCATTATTATGAAGAGTTAGAAGTAGGTTAAAAATGGTTTCAAATTTAGATTATTCTCATAACTAACTACAACCAGCCGCAATTTTCCAGGAAAAGTAATTATGAGTTTAAAATTATTTTTAATATCATTTATGATAAATATGGCATTGTAAAACAGTGTCAAAATAATATTATTAAACATTAGATAGCCTTTTGATGGATGTTTTTTTTTTCAAGAGAATGAACTGGGATAATTACTTTGAATGGCTGTATAAGTAAGTCTAAGACAATTAAAGGTGAACATCTTTTAGAAAATAAACAACAACAACATACGGAAAGAAGAAGTGACAGTGAAAGAAGTGATTTAAATCTTTGAATGAGTGATTTAAAACATAGAAAAGATCAGCAAAAACAAAAAGCGCGTTTTGATAGTCATAGAAAAAAAAACAAATATTTACTCTATAGGTGACCTAGTTAAAAAAAAAAAAAAAAAAACAAATAGTATCAAATGAAGGACAAAGTAAAATAAAACTTCTTCCTGTTTTTCTGAGCCATACTCTCCAAGATTCTGGATGATGACAGATATGAAGTTTCCAGTATACCTGGTACTGCTTTAGGAAATAAAAAGTACTGTAATGTGTAGGCCCTTGATCAAATTCAACCTTGGATCAATATTAATATTCATGTTAATAATTCAAGCTCAGATAGTAAAACAGAAGAATCCCTAGTTTATAATTATATTTTTCCCAACAATTAGTAAAATTCCAAATGCTAAATGTTACTTGATGAATGTTTCCAAGCGACAAATCGACAATATTTCACACAAAAAAAAGGCTTAAGAGTTACTTGATGAACTTTCCAAACAGTAAATAGTAACATATAAAATATTTTATATTGAATCATTTGATGAATTTTTCCAAATGATAAATAAGATCACTTGATGAATGTTTCCAAGCGACAATATTCCACTAAAAGAGTCACTTGATGAACTTTCCAAGTAACAAAAAAAAATAGTAACATATAGAATATTTTATATTGAATCATTTGATGAATTTTTCCAAATGATAAATAAGATCACTTGATGAATGTTTCCAAGCGACAATATTCCACAAAAAGAGTTACTTGATGAATTTTCCAAGTAACAGTAAATAGTAACATATAAAATATTTTATATTGAATCATTTGATGAATTTTTCCAAATGATAAATAAGATCGCTTGATGATTTTTTCCAAGTGGCATTATTTTGTATTAAAACAATATATATTAATGTTTATATAATGTAAAAATCACTTGATGAATGTTTCCAAGCGACAATATTCCACAAAAAGAGTTACTTGATGAACTTTCCAAATAACAGTAAATAATAACATATAAAATATTTTATATTAAATCATTTGATGAATTTTTCCAAATGATAATATAAGATCACTTGATGAATTTTTCCAAGTGGCAATATTTTGTATAAAAAATATATATATATATTAATATTTAATGTAAAAATCACTTGACGAATGTTTCCAAGTGGCAATATTTTGTATTAAAAAAAATTAATATGTCAAAACTATGTAATGTAAAATTCACTTGATGAAGTTTCCGAGTGTTAAGATTAAAAGAAAGTTGATTGTAGAGTCGCTTGATGAATTTTCCCAAGTGACAATATTTTGTAAAGTTTATTATTCTGGATTTTTATAGCAATGTGTAAAAAGCACTTGATGATTTTTTATATTATTATTATATTTTTTCTGTTTTCCAAGTGGTAAAAATTTATTATATTGTATTTTAAGGCAATTTCTCTTGAAAGTGCCAATATAAAATGATGGATGTATGTCAGTTGTTTTAAATAATTTAATAAATATTTATCATTTTTTAATTTATGTACCTAAATAGTTTTAATCTATTACGGATAAAAGTTAACTTATAAGTTTGAGGACAAACTTGTATGTCAGTAAGGCCGATTGTTAGAAATCTACTTGAATTCTTTACATATACATACTTATACTTATAAAGTACTGAATATCACAATGCGAAAACGGTGATCAATAGCACACGTTGCACATAATGATCACGATCTATTTAAAGGTCATGACATTAAATGCATACCATTAACGTGTAGCTAATCCGGCCAAATCCGCAACAAAAGAATAAAAACAAAGAAAAATTTAGTCTAACATCTATGTATTGATTCAAACTGGGCCAAAATAACACCTCGGTGATTGAGAGGTAAAGCGTTAGGTATCTAAGAGTCCTGGGTTCAATTCCCGTGATGGGTAAAATGTTTCTCGGATTTTTCGGTGTTGCCCGCATTTGTGATCATTAACCTACATTTGGCTAGTGTGTTGTTCCAGCCAATACCCATCAATTGTAGCAACGACCTAATTTCAATGATGGAGGCTATATATTGCCATTGTATGTAGGCAAACAACCCTATTTTAATAAATACCTAACTACTACTAATAATGTCTGCGCCGATTGAAACGTCGTCAGTCCAAAACTTATAAACCTGCCATTGTTCGAAATCGATTACATTGTGATTGATTATACTATCGTCCAACTTATCGCCTTTTAATTATGCTAACCTTACCTCATAATGGATGCGCCTCGCGTAATGTTAATGCCAGGAAACATGATACCACAGTATTAAGCCTCGGCCAAACAGACGCGGTCTGCGGTCGCGGTATTAAATATAAAAAATAAGCGCGGGCAGGCTGCAATCTACAGCTTCATGCCCACGACCGCACGCAGGTATGTAACTTCAAAATTGACATTTGACTTAAGTTGACATTATGTTAAAGAGCTAAACATGAAGTTGACACTTAAGAGTTCCGGATGAATGCGTCCTGATCTGGCGTTATGACCTGACGTTGAAGGCCCCTTGTGCGAGTTAGTTTGCTTGCGCAAGAGTGTCAGTATAAGCTTTAAAGTCGTGTACAGCAGGGTTGACCATTAGACAGCAGCGTGAACTGTTGGGAGATACCGTGTCCGTGAAAGGGTCTATGCGGTGTGCGTTGCTCGTGCGCGTCAAGTACGAAGCTTACCTTCTGCTGTCTCCTTATTTTATGTCGATACTTTGTACGGGTTATTCCATTTTACCCCATTTTTTGCTCCATTGATGCGGTAAAGTAGACTTTTTTCCATTTTACCCCATTAACTGCGTCTTGAGATCATAATGGGAGATAGTAGAAAAAAGTGGATTTATCCCCATTGCTTTAAAATTAAATTAAATAAAACACAAACAATGTGGGTACGACCGACACCGCGCTATCTATTGTGAATTACGTACCCGCGCAATTATGCCAAGTGTGAGTTTCATTTGACATTCGATCACGTTACCGAAAACGATAATTAGTATGGCATTGAAGTAGCGTCTCCTGGCGACATACGAGAAAAGTTAAAATTTTGCCATAAGTACTAATTTTCGTTTTCATCAACGTACTAATCGAATGAATACGAATAGTAATAAAAATTCACAGTATAGGCACTAAGATCGCGACCGTGCCCGCTACCGCGCCCACTTCTGTTTGGGCGAGGCTTTTACTAACTGCACGAATGCATAATCAATCGCAATCAGTCGTAGGAGCGATCCGCGGAGTTGCGCGCGTCTTTTGTTTCATTTTTATTAAATAAACAATGGAACCGTTAACGGGCACTCGCAAATAGTACCAAAGTTGTTGTGTTATTTGAATCTGTGATACGTACAAGCATATCATCCAGTGTTCAAGTTACAAAAATTGGCTTAACTAGCATGATTGTTAATTAGTTCAAATAGATTGATTGATCGGTGTTTCAGTTGTCACTTATTAAGGTCACGGGTTACGATACAGGTAAATATATATATTTTTTAGCTACTGTTTTCTTAATGTGTACACTGCTCTACAAAATTTAACACTAATACAGATCTGGATATACGCGTTTAGTTTATAGTTATGATAATATCGTGACGTTGTAACCCTGTTTAGGGCCAGCGGTCACGCGAAGACTAAGGTTTTGTTTGTTTCTATATTAATTTGTGACATGCTATGACGGTAAATAATTTTAGTGTCAGCATTAGATCATCTATTGCGTAAGACGGAACGTAAAGGATTTTATTATCATTGATAATCCGATTCCGATATAATATGATATAAATTACTTAGAAGCCTAATAAAACATTACCTTCCTAGTGTTTTATGTTCGTCATCAACGTCATCATCATCATCATCAGCATCATAAGCCTTTCCTATGGATGGATAGGTAGAACGGGCCATAAACCACCACGCGGGCCCAGTGGGAATTGGTAATTGTTAACGGCTGCTACAGCCGTTACCAAAGATAAGCCAGGGCCAACGGCATTACGTGCCTCGCGAAGCACGAGATGAAAAATTTTTGGTCACCCATTCGATTAGCGACCTTTGCGAAAGTTGCTTAACTTTACCAATCGCAGATAAGGCGCGTGAACCATTGCGCGACGAGACCTTCAATTATTTTTAAATAATAATACCTATAACGCGACTAAAATTCGTAAAAAGTGAATCATGTCATTAAGGCGCTGACAACCATGAAAAAGGTCGATCTGCATAGGTACAGTCACGAGCACAGATATGTATACACTTTGACTCTTATTCAATTATGATTATTTACATATAATTTTACGCAAATATTGTTGCGAACCAATTTGAAAAAAATCCACGAGCGGGATTCGAAGCCACACTCCATGACATGCCGGGTCAAGTGCACTGCCAACTATGCTGTCGTGGCTCAATCCAACTCGCCGGAATTAATCAGCACTATCTACTTTTACTTTTTAAGCCAAAGGAGCCCTATTCAATGTCGTCAACTACGTCATCAACATTCGATGTTAATATTTACAAATATTTAAAGATCAGTTAAGAATTAGGCAAGCTATATTTGTGATTGTTATCATAGTCATAGGGTGCGGGTTCGAATCCTGCTCGTGGAATTTTTTCAACACTTTGTCTTTTTCAAATTATTCATTATATTTAGGGCCTCTTTCACCATCTACAAGTAAGTTCCCATTAGCGTTTACTTGACAGATAGTCCATACAAAACTTTCACTTTAACTGTCAAGTATCTCCTAATCAGACATTGTGAAACAGGCCCTAAGAGTTATAATTGTTTAAATCTTTTTGCTGGTGACTGTACAAGCAAAAGGGATCTAATTGATCCAAATAGTGCGTGCATCATTAAAATTCTAGATGTTTTATTTAAAGAAAAACAATATACTTTTAAATAAGAATTACAAATAAGTATAGGTACTTAATTTAATCGACGTACTATAAAGTAGATAAAAGAAAAAGATATTTATGTAAATAGAATACTGTTTAGTTAAACCACAGAAGTTAAACTGTTAGAAAAACATCCAAAATCACCTCGAATTATGATGTTTTTCTGTCGAGAAAATTTACAATTCTGCATTTTGGAAAATGAAATAAAATTACATGAAATGAAATTAAATGATTATTTATTTCACGTAAATCAATATTTTTTTTAATATCATTCAGTCATTTTGAACGTCTGTTTTGCCAAACGTCGTAGGGCATGTGAATGTCAATTTACATTAAATTAAAATAAAATATAGTCTTTTTATATAATATATTTTTTCTTGGAGTTATTGTATTGTATACACATTTCATATTTTCTAGCGCCTTATGGACTAATTTAAATAAACTATTAGTCATGTCACGTTAAAATTGATTCATGTCAATCTCAGATCCAGAAGTTTGGCATGGCCAAATTGAAACAGTTTGATTTAGGTTATACTCGTAATGGTTAAGAGTTAGTACTAACGACTCTTAACTGTATTAAATCTTCAGAGTTGTTATCTCCAAAGCCGAGCCGGATTAAGCCATGTATAGGCCCCTAAGCACTGCACTGTTTCAGGGCCCCTTAACTTCAAATCTGCAAAATATTTTTTTATTAGTTATTTAAAATATACAATAACGTATAATGTTTTGTTGTCGTCAAAAAATACTAAGAAAAGTTTATGTTTCAATATTTATTTAAGTAGTGGGCAAGGCGTTCATTAATTTATTGGCAGTAGTTTGTTTTTAACTCTACCTTACCTCTTTGGGAAATTGTAGAAAAAAGATTGCTTTCTCTTACCGATGGGCCCCTAAGCTACGCAGGGCCCATAGACACGTGCATTTTTGGCCTTTAGGATGATGCTGTACTACTCCTAAGTTTTCTTAATATAGTTATGTAGGCCAAGGTTGTATCTTTGTAAATAAGATAGACACATAGACTTATCGACGCCAGCGAAAAAACAATACAGAATTAATGACATTTGAATATGTTTCCACTAGAGTGGATTACATTAATTCAGGTGCGTGTTATTCCTGTATGTAAAAGAGGCGTAAGGAAAATGGAACTGGACTTAGGCCCGATTTTTCAATCCTCAGATAAGTCTTATCCGAAAAATAAGATTGTCATTGTGACATATTTTCTAAAGAGAATCTGTCAATATGTCAAATTATTCAATGAATAAACTTTATCTGACGACTTAAAAATCAGCCCTCAGAGATGTTCATTTAATTAGTTCTAATGAGTACTTAACTAATTACCATTAAATCTGTTAATGAACGGTTCATCCCAGAAACAATATTTAAGGGTTCATTTGCTAATGACAGATTTAAGTAACCGTAGGGCGGGATCACTGTATCGATGACAATTCGATAAAGCATTGGTATAGCCACGCTTAAAAAATAGTAATATTTAAAAATGAAAAAGTATATTTAAAAAATGTTAAATCATTATTTATAGTAATATAATTGATAGTCAGTTCTTTTACTGTTAGTTTAGAAAATAAGAAAAAGATGAAAATGCAAATATTGAAAACCCAGGTACCTTTCCAGTTATTAATTTCATAAGTCTAGTGAAAAAATTATATTAAATAATAAAATACAACACAATAATAATATTATGTTTCTCTTTACAGTTAGAAGTAGAGCAAATTAAAAAAATTACAGCTTTATTAGAGCAAGAGAGACAGAAAACATTATTAGAAATAGCTAAAATTGAGTTAGAAGAAGCGAAAAAATCTTCCGAAAAACAAAATTAAAGTAAAATGGTGGTTAGAAATACAAATATCATATAATTAATTTACGGATTTTTATATAAAAAAAAAATTATATTAACAAAAAAACCTTTCAACCAAAGATTGTCGCAATGTGAAGAAGCCATTGCTGTTGGTGTTTTCACTAACTGGTGCAATATCAACAATATCATCATAAATATCAATGTTATCCCAGTTCGATGGCACCAATTCATTTACCAATATTGCTACATTGTGCAGTGTTGCACATGCACATATGACAGCCACAACTGTATCAATTTTAATACCCATTCCGACCTGGAGACAAGGAAATCTTCTTTTCCAAATACCGAAGCATCTTTCCACAGTGTTTCTCGTTTTAATTTGGCTTCTGTATAATTTTCTTGGGGAATTGAATTGGGTGATAAACACTGTCAGTAAAATTGCGCTAGCGCAATCACCGCTGCCTCCAGCTCGAGAATTCCAGATGACACTAACGCCCGTGATATTGATCTTACAGAGGACCAGCTAAACAAACTTAAGCGTCGTCAAAATCTTTGCCCTCGGCTCATATTCGGCTTACGCAAATATATCAATAAAAAGACTATGTTTCTTTGTTTATTGCTGATAACTGCAATAAAATCCGTTGTGTATATTAAAAGATCTAAGCGTACCTATTAGCTCCCTCCATGCGACCGGTTGTCTAGAAAAATTCGCTAAAAAGCGATAAACTGTCAAATTATTTTTTTATGGTTTTTCGTTCATTCATCATCACCATCATCACCTCAGCCATAAAACGTCTACTGCTGGACAAAGGTCTCCCCCAAGGATCTCCACAAAGACCGGTTTGTGCTGCTCGCATCCA
The DNA here is from genome assembly GCA_947562085.1 of Eudonia lacustrata. Lineage (NCBI taxonomy): Eukaryota > Metazoa > Arthropoda > Insecta > Lepidoptera > Crambidae > Eudonia > Eudonia lacustrata. The sequence goes on along the minus strand of OX387317.1, from coordinate 7,016,571 downwards.
GCGAGCATTCGTTCATTATTTATTTTAAAATTGTAACTCTTTAAATTGTTTTATTTTATATTCAATGTCAATTTTAACAGTGTTGAAAAATGTATTATCTATCTTTCTATGTGCATAATCCTCCCAGTCTAGCTCTTATGAAAGGACAAAGCTGATCAACAACAGCTGCTGGTCCAAAGGATGTTATTAAGGCGCTTATTTTTCCATTGTGTTCCACCTCATCCCATAGCTGCATTTCATTTATCATTCATCCATTATAAATCCTGCATATTAATTAATTAATCAACAAAGTCAATTGCTTCTTTAATATTCAGAATATCTATAGTAAATACTTATCAGCCCAAAATGCCAACCAGACATTTATACCAATGCACCGCAACATATAACCCACATCGTAAACACATAGGTACTTAGATCCGGTAACGGTAATGGTATTATTCCATTACGTTTCTTTACGTTCATCATATTTATCATTACCTTCAGCGATTAATTCTTATTAATTATTATTAATCTGTTTCTCATCATTCGTCTAAAATACTTTTTTTTAATATTTTCGGCATGCGCTTGGCTTTGATAAGGCCAAAGGCTCCCGCCGCAATTCACCCGGAATCCTCAACTACAGACCAGCTGCGGGACCACAACAACGCTACAAACAATTTGAATTATGCCGGCATGTTTAGCAATGTCATAGGATGAAACCTAGCATCTAGGACATAGCCCTGCCTAGTTTTGATGTTAGTGTTCTTGTATTTAGTTAATAAATAAGTGTTTACATCATTGGTGTTTACATTGTTTTTGTGTTCCATAATTTATTTTCTTGATCAACAAAGAAAGAACATACAAAGAGACAGCCTTTATTATTACATTAGTTTTTCTAGTTGTACCTTTAAAAAAATGCGACGCCTGATGTGATGACCCACTTTATCTAAGTTTGTACACCGAATCAACGGCTCATCGCCACTCATCGCATCCTAAACGGGGGTGTCCGTTCTAACCACAATCAAAAGACAATATTATTGGAACCGGCTCTCAAAGGCGTCAAATGCAAATGAAGTAAACAATGCACAATCGTCAACACGTGTTACCACATATGTTATAGAGGTTTAAAAGATTTAATATTCTAAGGCCTCGCCGTAACGGACACGTAATTTTCACAGCACCTCTGAAAGATGATCAGTGTAGTCTATACAACATGGACATTATTACAAGGGCTTGTCTTTTAATATTTTTTTCAGTCCAACTATCTAATAATGAAAGCAAACCCTGATGCCATGACCACAGCTAAGTAATCCCTGACTCCACCATACCACATAACTTTGGGAATGAAACATGTATAACTTCAATCTCATTGCAATTATAGATTTCATCATCAATTCATTCGTGGAGATTTGTAAATTGTATTGGTTAACTCACACTGTCTAGTAATAGTTGATATTTGACTGTAAATCTTCCAACAAGCAAATAAAAGAAATAACAATTTTCAACCAAGAAAATTACCATCCCGACACTGAAGTCGATCTGTATTGCAAAAATCTACGCCTTACTTAAGCCCATATATATCTACAGAACATAGAAGACAAGTTTTCAACATCATTCACAACGTTCAACTGTTTCATACACAGCTCTTTTCAGAGCTACGTTTCATATACGATCCATATATATCCTTATAATGGTGAACAATAAAGATTATACAATATATATACATTTTAGCAAGTTATTATCTAAAAGTTTTTATAAAGTATATTAAACTAGTGAATGATATCAATGCATCTAGTCTTCGATCAATTAATTAATCGAAGATCTTAGTGCATAAATAATGAGGTCGTTAGGCCGCCTGAGCTGTTCAAACCTTTAATGTTGTTTTTACGAGATGTCAGTAATAATAAATGGTGACAAGTGACAGGTGTCATGTGTCAGTGGTTACCGGTTATCTCTGATCGATAGAGACGGGTATTTTGATAGTACCGGAAAACAATATAGGTGCTAACTGACGTTACCCATTCAACTTATATTATGGTATTGAGGCCGCAAGACCCCTTTTTAAAGTAGGCGATTCGAACCAATGAAAATTTATTATTATTGAAAAGTCATGCACAAAAGTGCTTTTATGAATTTGTTTTGATTTATATTGAAGTGGGTAACTGAGTATTTCTAACTTTGCATCTTCTTGAAAAGTATGGAGAATCTAATGTATGCTTTCTGTATAAAATCTATTTGAGAGTAATAGGAGAATTTAACGTATTCTCTCTGTCTAGTAAGGAATGGATACGGGAATTCCATCTAAATTGACAAACATTGAGTTTGTAGAGTAATATGTAAGTTTGTTCCGTTTCAATTTATAGCAGGGGCAAAACAAAAAGCATTTTGTACATACAAACAGTGCATCTATTTTATTAACGTCTCTCGTCAAACTTCGTGTTTCGTCTGTTGTTGTATTTCTACAGAGTATATAGAATTGCTACTTCTCCTTTTACTTATTTATAATTTATTTTTGAGAGAATGAGGGAAAATACTAATGTGTCATACGTAAACATAATTAATTTACGATTTGCAGTTTTACAGCTCTCTAGAGTTAACACGAAAATCAAAAACAAAACGACAATAAAGTACGTTGTTCTGAATTCAATCTTTATCTATATATTAATACGTGAAGCAAAAACTTTGTACCCCTTTTACGAAAATTGCGCGGACGGAGGAGTATGAAATTTCGCACACTTACCTATAGTTTACTAGCCGTCACCCGCCCGCTTCGCTGTGCGAAAATAATGAGTCAATGAATGCTAATCAAAATAATTAATAGGTTTACCAACATCATTTAAAGCCTATCATTTGCACAATCTCATGTTCTTACTACATAAAAATTTTCATCAAGAGCCGTCACTCGTCCGCTTCTTCTTCTTCTTCAGCCCGTCGCCACCCAATGCTGAGTGTAGGCCGCTCCCTTTGCACGTCATCTCTCTCTGTTGGAAGCCATCCCAAACTAGTTTTTTAAAGCCTATCTGCACAATCTCATGTTCTTACTACACACAAATTTTAAACGTAAACATATTTTCCTTTTTTTTTATAGCCTATAATTTGCACAATCGCATGTTCTTACTACATACAAATTTTAAGCGTAAACTTTATTTTTTCTTTTTTTTTCTATTTTTTGTTTTTTTTTATAGCCTATCATTTTCACAATCGCATGTTCTAACTGCATACAAATTTTCATCAAGATCTATCAAGCCGTTATTGAGTTAAAAGTGGACATACAGACAGACAGACAAAAATTTTAAAAATCGTAGAATTGGTGTCAGTGAGTCATAAAATGAATATTTATCCCAAAAGTCAAAAAAATTGCAAGTAAATTTAGAGCCTACAGATTTATATAGTAGTATATATATAGAGAAGGAGTACTACCAGAATGTTATATATTTTTTTATTATGCACAAAAATACATTAAATCAATAAAACAAACATTACACACACTACCATGTATTTGACACACACGCATATGATTATGTATATGACTAACTTTTTTCAAAAATTTCAAAAATGGAAGAGGAGCGGCCTAAACTCAGAACATTAACTAAAGCTAAGTTATTATTCTGAGGTATCGATTTAGATGTTCTGAGGGCCTAAATCTGTCAATGCCAATCCAAACTCACATTCTATCTTTTTTATTTTTCATTGCTTAGGATACAATCCATGCAGCCTTAATATAATTACGTTCGACCACTGGGCGACCACTAATATATGTACCTATATAAATCTTCTGTGCGTGTGTATGAAATTGAACTCCTTCTAAACGGCTGGACCGATTTGGATGTTTTTTTCTGTGTGTGTTCAAGTGAATTCGAGAATGGTTTAGATTTACAATTGGACTCGTAGGTGACGCTGCTATAGGGGGTCTATCATGGGATACGGGTGTTCTTAAGCGGACGAATGATTAGTTTGTTTTGTTGTCATGGAAACTGTCAAAGCCGTACGAAGTATATAGTAAGGATAGTTTTATGATCAACACTGTACATACATTTTATTATTATATTAGCTGACCCGGCGGAATTGGTACCGCTTTGACAGTTTCCATGACAACAAAACAAACAAATAATTTTTTATTGGAAAATTAAATTGTCGTTTTTAGTATTTTTCGTTACTTATTTTTTATGTGTCTCACCGTTTAAACCTTCCCTGAACCTCCACAAATATTTCAAAATCAAAATAAGCCAAATCGGTCCAGCCAGTCTCGAGTTTTAGCGAGACAAACGAACAGCAATTGATTTTTATATATGTACCTAACTCGCAGAAACTGACATACATATGTAGTGTTGTATCAGATCTAATGTATACTCTTCTTTTGTCCCATGTTTGCTGCCATGACGGTCATGAGACATAACAGCAAATTCATCCCATTATTGTTCGTTACATGACACATAATTTCTTTACGAATATCCATTGAGCGTTCTTGTGTGCCGTACAACAAATAAGGAAGCGTACGGAAAAGGCATGCGCCATCCCCACTATTGGTACATTAATAAGGTTTATTAATTACCCATTGATGTTAACTCTGCCCATTTTTAAAAATAGACGCAGGCAAAATTTATAGATGTAAAAAAATTACGAAAAACAATACACACAAAACCAAACTTCTAAGACAAACTAAAAGAAAACTATAAGTATTATTATAAACACAAAATCAAAGACAGATGTTGTTACAATTAAAACTAAAAACCTATATTATACACAAACAAATCAAAAACAAAGAATCTTATTTAATCCAAGAAAAAATAAAATTGAAATTTCGAATTCTAATCCGATTTAAATATTCTTTTATATTTGTATTTTACATGGTTTTTTTTAAATATGGAATGATTCGTATAATTTATAACCAAAATGTTCTAGTCCTTACCATTACAGTTTACAACACTACGTCCCTATGAGGCCGTGTCCTAAAAGTGCATAACCTCTTTAAGCTTAGAAACCTTCAAATGAGGTACAACTGTGAACTGTGAACTGGACACAGGCTTCAGTCACAGTTCACAGTTCAGTTAATTCCCGTTTATATTAGTTTAACTATGGAACGCGAAAGCTTAAAAGTGTAAATCGGATTAAGTTTTCACACATTTGTCAAAATAAAATGTAATTTAAATCAAAAGCAATAAGGAGTATTGATATCAACTTCGAAGCAAATCACTGATAAAATAACTTTCTGCCCCTTTTTAATCCAGTTAGGGGATGAATTTCAAAAAATACGAAACACGTCTTCCATCAATTCTGTTTAAAAAGGTTTATGCTAAATTTGAAGTAGATTGGACTAAGGAATCACATTGTCCCATACAAACTTTGCTCCCCTTTTTCACCCCCTTAGGGGTAGAATTTCGGAAAATCCTTTCTTATCGAATGCCTACGTCATACAAAGAACACACCCTCCAAGTTTCAGCTCTCTACGATCAGCGGTTTAGGCTGTGCGTTGATCCGTCAGTCAGAGCATTTTATATGCATAGATTATGTTCTAAAAGTATACTTATACGTAAGAATGCCTGAGCGCAACAACTGTATGTTTAGATAGGCAGATGATGATGATGATGTAACAACTCCCATTGACTTCAGTACCATGTTTCAGGCCAGCAAGATGTCAGAGGAAGCGAGGCCAGAAGAGCTTAGCAAGTCGAGAGAAGCCAACTGGCCAGCAGTCCTGTTCTTCATCCATGTACATCTGCTCGCCGCCTACGGCTTGTGGATGTTGGCTTTCGAAGTGAAATGGATGACTGTATTGCTATGTAAGTTGATTGTTTTTTGATTTTATATTATTAAGGGACAAACAGTTATATACGTGAAACAAAACATACTTCAACAGCTCCTAAGGATGCCCCATAGAGGGGCGAAACACGTGTCGGGTTCTCGGTTTTGGTGTGCGTGTTTGCTTGCATAAATTGATCATTCTGCATGTGTATCTTTAAAAAAAACAATGCACTTTAATTTCACAAAAATGCAATTGAAATATATGTAGTGTTAGTTCCGCTAAATTACTTGTTTATCCAACTTGGATGCAGTACGCATGCACCGCCCTTCCGCCTCCAAAAAATATGCACATGCAGAAGAATCAATGGATGCAAACGAACATGCACACCAACACCGATACCCGACACGTGTAATTTAGTTAAATTTTTATAAAGTCAAAATGGAGTATTCTATCTACAATATGTATGGTTCTTTCCCTCCGCGTGGTATAGCCGTGGGACGCCTTGTGTTAACTTACAGTCCCCAAATCTTCGTACATAATAGGTTGGGAAAAAGTTCCTTCGCACTTTTTAAGAAAATTCAAAACATTTTTTAATATTTACATTTAACTAAAGTATGTAGGTGCCATTTTGTTCGATAACTTTTTGCCATCTTGTAGGTAGGGACGTGATCCCATTGCTATAGAAATTTTGGGGCTTCTGATCAAAATACCGCGGCAAGTGGTTTTGGCAGCCCTCTCATGATGTTAACCTGACACTGACTAAAGAGTTCTGAAGAGACCGAAACAGGTGGAAATCTGAAGGTGCATGGTGAGGACTATACGGCGGATGCATTAACACCTCTTAACCAAACTCTCTTAATTTTTGCTGAGTGGCTAAAGATGTGTGAGGTCTAGCGTTATCATGATGAAAAACCACACCCCTTCTGTTGATTAATTCCGGCCGGTTTCTCTCAACTTCTTGCTTTAATCTCATCAGTTGTTTTCAGTAGAATTCAGAATCATGGTCCTGCCTAGTGGTAACAGCTCATAATGAATAATGCCCTTCTAATCCCACCACACACACAGCATCACCTTGTTGCGAGTTAACCCGGGTTTCGCCACAGTCAGTGAAGCCTGACCGGCCCTTGACCACGACCTTTCACACGTTCTTGTCGCACGTGATCCACTTTTCATCATCAGTTATCAGCTTCTTCAAAAATGGTTCAGTTTCACTACGTCGTAATAAAGAATCACAAATGAGTACACGGTTCATTATGTTTCTTTCAGTGAGCTCGTAAGGTACCCAAATAACGGGCTTTTTTGTGTACCCAGTCTTTTTTCAAATGCGCTAAAACTGTTTTGTGGTCAATTCCCAGTTCTTCAGCTACGTCGTAACTACTGATATGCCGATCTTGTTCCACTTTTTCAAAAATGGTATCCATTTTATCCGTGATAGGGCGACCAGACCGACGTGCATCTTTGACATCAAAATTTCCGGATTGAAAACGCTTAAGGCGACGCACCGCTAAACAATAAATTTCATACGGAGCGTTTGCGCCCCGTACCATAAGAAAAACTGTTTTTTTTCCTTCAAATTAAAACTACAAATTATTTAAAAAAAGTGAACTACAATATTGAAGTATGTGTAATAAATAATAAGAAAATAAGAAAAATAATAATCTAATCTACTAAGAAAATTTAGATGCTTAAATCGGTCTGGTTAGCCTGTAAAATGCAAATCTATGTTTTAAAAGAGGTTATTTTGATATTTTTTTCTCTGTTATAAAAGTTGACAAATTGTGTTTCTGCAACAAGCAAAATAAAGTCAATTAAATGAAAAATCATGTCATCAAATATAACTTTCATAAGTTTTGTAATTGTTGGGAAAAATCAAGATCCCCGCCACGTAAATTTCCAATGCGTCGCCTTAAACCAAATTTGTGCTACTTCCACGGACACTGCGCTAGGTCCATAAACATCGCAAATTTTTTTCGCGGTTTGCGTTTCATTTTTATCTTTTTCGTAGTAAAATTTTAAAATGTATCGAATTTCTTCATTAATTAGCTTCACTCATCTTGACAGTAAGAAAAACAAATTAAAAAATCATACATTGATGTGATTGGTTTGATTTGAATTTGGAATTATCTTCTTTAAAATTGAAACTTTTAATGATACCAAAACCAGCCATATACAAATAGTATAGCCAAAGAGATTTGATTACAAGTTCGTACATACTTTATGCGAAAAGACTTTTTCCCCAACCTAATATTAACAGATTACCTACCTATTAGCTTCAAATTTCTATTCCGTTCTGTTATTCTGTTATTAGTAAGACCTTATTTATAGGTGTATTGCTTATTGTCGTATCTAACAAATAATAGGCAAAATTACATAGGCAACATACAAGGAAAATGTTTACAAATGTATTATGTTATTGGCGAAACTCTTATTTGTTGTTATTGTTGAAAAGTTAACAAAAGAATGTAAGTTTGAAGGTTAGGTCTGAAACCTTTCAACAACGTTGTTTTCGTTTCCTCACCCGCAAACATTTTAGTCAGTCACTTAATGATTATGATGCTAGGCTGTCAAAATTTTAGGAAGGGGCCGCTGTACGGACAGCTCCACCCGTCTTAACCGTGTCGTGGGTGTGGGGAACACCATCCTATCCACACTTCCCGCGAATAACTCCTCAAGGTGTAGAGCTCCCCACCCACCCACCAGAGGGGTTTAGAGCTTCATTTCTCTATCTTGTTTTATTCTTATTTTGTTTTAATGTAATGCATCTGCATCTTCTTACGCTGATTCTTCTCTACAGCTAAAAATAGACGTCCGAATAAGTAGTAGTAAGAAAAAAAAATGTTTGTATGATTAAAAAGCACTTATTCTTAAGATTGTTTCAATTAAAAAAAATACTTTTGTCTTTTGAATTTATTGTTCTGAGCTTATTTTACCTTCACAAAATAGTAGATTCATCCATTGATGCATCAAATCACCAAATCTACTCTCGTCATTTAAATCGTTTTAGAAGTCACACAAAGGGCGGCCTTATCACTAAGAGCGATACCTAGCGATGGATACGATGGTGGAGTTGTAATAGTGTACAGTAATAACATATTACATAGACTGTTGAATCTTGTAATTTTTAGTTTACATTTATAAGTTTTAATTATCATTAATTTATCTGATTATTATTATTGAATGATTTTATAAATGTAATAATTTCGGCGGGCTGGTTAGAACCACGATAGCTCAATTGGGAGAGAACCTGACCCGGTATGTCAGAAGGGTGCGGGTTCAATCCTGCTCGTGGAAATTTTTAATTTTTTCAACATTTGTGTTTTTGTAATTTGTTCGCAACAAAATTTGCGTTAAAAATTATATAAAGATTTTGTAATTTTTGTGAATTTTAAAGTTATATTTTAGATATAATTATGTATATGTAGATATAATTATTTTATATAATTATGTAATTGGTAATAATCCTGAATAAATAATTAATTATATAAATATTTACTACACATTTATGATTTAGGAATAGCAATATTAGCAGCTATATGTACGGTAATGTTACACTTACACTTGATTCGAAGTAACCCCATTCTACGATACCTACTAACTTATACATCCAATATCACCTAAAAAGCAATTACTTATTATTGAAGTTATGAGATCATTGACACTCCCTTTGTACGCTATACGGCATTTTTTCATTACATTTACTAACCAATAAATATGGATTGAGCCACCTACCTGCGAGTTGACGTTGGCTAGATGATATAAAGATTTATGATGACGTTAAGATGTAAGACAACGCACAGCATCATTTCTTGCGCTTAGCCAAGCGTATAACGGTGTTATTAGGGTTGCCATACGTCCGGGAAATCGCGGAAAATTCTAAAAATATATTTTTGTTCAGAGTAGGTGAAACTGGAATTTAAGAACACCAATGAATTTTGAATGAATTTACTGAATATATTAAAAATATTTAATTATTTAATTTCTTTTATCATTTTATTTATTTTTATTCGTGTTGTGCGTTGTAAACTTTTTAACGTCATTCATCATAATTATTTGCATCATCATTGAGTCTGTCAACAATAAACACAATATTATCAATTTAAAGTAATGTAAAGTAAAAAAAATAGTAATGTAAAGTACTAACGCAACTTACCTACTAACTATGTACTTCTTTTATGAAATATAAAATGAAAGATTATATGAATTTTTTTTTTCACTTTTCTTTTTTGTCTGGTAACCCTGGAAGCGAAATTTACAACCAGCAACGTTTATATACGATTGTACGTACCAAAGCACTGTCTATCGCGTTGTGTCGCAACGAGCCCTAAAAAAAGCTTTGCCTCGTTCGAAAAAAAAAATTGCATAATAAAATAGTTACATATCTAATAATAATTATTAGGACGATTTAGACCAAAAAAATTTGGTGACTCGTTTCTATGTCGCACTTCCAATTGATGGAATAGTCTACCAGCACACGTTTTCCCTCCTTCCTATGACATGTAATGGGGTCCTTCAAACCTTGTGGTCCGGTTATAGGGCGAGGGTGACTGATGCTGCGTTGTTTTCGCGCTGCACCAGTTGTCCTTGCGTCTGGACTCCATTTCCACTTAACATCTGGTGAAGTTGAGTCATTTGCCGAGCTAAGTATAAAAAAGACCTAAATTATGACAATAAAGACCTAAATTAATTACACAGGATAGATACTCCAAGATACAAAACAATATTTTAAAATAAATCCTCTTTTTAACCGACTTCAAAAAAAGGAGGAGGTTATCAATTCGAATGTATTTTTTTTAATTAAACACATTTTACGAATTTACTCGCGTTTTAGGGAGAAAACCTTTTTTAGGTTTGCAACGTCATAATTTAATAAAATCTAGATTAAACTTTACTCTAGAGTTAGGTACCTACTCGAGTAAATTCGCTGACAACCATGAAACAGCACTCTCTGGCGATTTGCATACAAGCAAAAGGGATGCAAAAAACGTTATTTATTTAAAAAAATGATGTTTTAATAAATAATAAAATAATCGTTTTTTTTAAACCACCCTTAAAAGACGCTCTATCTATTAGAACAAACCGCATCATAAACCGTCCAGTGGTTCCTGAGATAAGCCTGTCCTAACAGACAAACAGACGCGTTCCGGGGACTTTCCTTTATACTATGTGATTTTATGGGTATCCCTCCGTTAGGGCAAATTATTTTTCGTCAAATTTCATTTCCCAAAAAACTTATCGCCTAAAAAATAATTGGTCAAATTGTCACTTCACATACAAATCTTATGTACGATTTGTTAGATGAATTTCACGAACGCATTATTCAGTTGCATGCAGCTAATTTTAGAATCGCATTTTTTAGCAAATCAATATTTCATGTTGGATATATTTTGCGAACGCTTTATTTAGTTGCAGCGGATTTCAGGATCGCATTTTTTTAGCGAAACAATATTTCATGTTGGATATATCTCCTGTAGGTCACGTGATAGGTTAGAAATTTAAGACAATCACGAAGCACAGCGGCGGGCGGCGCGGCCGGCGGCGTAGCGATTGTCTTGAATCTCGAAGTTATTTTTTTTTTATTAGACAACAGAAATCTAGCTCCCTACCTATTTTTTATAGGGCTAATTTGTATTCTATGCACCACTCAAATTGTTTTGTAAATCGTATGCCATGCAATATTTTGGGAAGCGTACGAGTGAAAATTCAGTAGTTTACTAGTGTGCATGTTAAGTGTATTCTCTAAATGCCACTTAGAGGATCGGGCGGGTTGGCGTTATATGTTGTACACTTTTCTTAGAAAACATGCATAGAGCATTATGGTTATGTATAATTTTACGCAAATTTGTTACGAACAAAATACAATTTGAACAAAGACAAAATGTTGAAAAAATTCCACGAGCGGAATTCGAACCCACATCCCATGATATGCCGGATCAGGTGTAATACCAAACCAACTACAATATTAAGATCGTAGTTGTCGACATTGAATAAGGTAGGGCTCCTTTGGCTTACAGAGTAAGAGTATATAGTGTTGATTAATTTCGGCGAGTTGATTGAGCCACGATAGCATAGTCAGCCGCGAAAGCATAGTTGGTATTGCACCTGACACGGCATATCAGGTTCAAATCCCACTCGTGGAATTTTTCCAACAGTCTTTTTTCAAAATGTATAAAAAAGCTTATTTCATAGTGTTCAGCGCCTTAAATGTGTTTCTTTTCAATGTGTTGTTTGTGTAGCGTTAGCGGAAACTGTAGAAAACTACATGAATCTTCTTTGTTTCAGTGGTAGTGCTGACGTCGGCAGCAGTGCTGGGCGTGACGGCGGGCGCGCACAGGCTGTGGGCGCACCGCACGTACACGGCCAGCACTGGGCTGCGGATAGCGCTTATGCTGTGCCAAACGCTGGCTGGACAGGTACCCATTACATTTTACTTTTTTTTTTTAGCTTTGGTGTAGGTACTGTCACCTAAAGTCTTGCTGCACTACCACTATGGCAATTTTTGTGCATGCTTCATCGGTGGCTGCACCCAATCCAAAAACAAATATTTATTAGAATATAATAAATATTTGGGCCCTGAGATTGTGATGCGTAGTTCAGTGGGATTTGCTAGAGCTAAAACTTTGAAAATATTATATTGCCATTTGTTAGAAGTCACCTGGAGTACGCATCTCAAGTCTGGAACCCGAATTACCAGGTATACATTACTCGTCTTGAAAACATACAAAAGAATTTTTTGAAATTCCTGTGCTACCGGTTAAAGGATACTTTTAACTCCTCGGATTAACTAAATGTCTGTAAGAAACACCACCTTTTACCTCTTGAACTAAGACGCGAGATAGCTGATATAACTAATATGCTAATCTGCTTAAAATTGCCTCGGCTAAGATAGACTGTCCCCAACTTTTAGGTAAGCTCTCGTTAAAAGTTCCTCAAAGGAATTTTAGGAGTAACTCTACCATCTGTTCACCGAAAGCGAATACCAATTACAGGCAGAATAGTTACTTATGGCGTGTGTGTGACAAATTTAACCTACTTAGTAAGCAGTTTGAACTGGACCTTTTCTGTACCAGTGTACACCATCGGCGAGGCAGATGTTGAGCGAGCGGTTTTTTGAACCCACATAATATTTGCAACTATATTATTTATTCTTTAGTGGTTGGTTAGCCGCTGGATGCGAGCAGCACAAAACCGGTCGTTGTGGAGATCCTTGAGGGAGGCCTTTGTCCAGCAGTGGACGTCTTTTGGCTGAGATGATGATATATTCTGTTGCGGTAATACCAATCTTTAATGATGCGTTGCTTAGTGTTTCTAGTTTTAATTAATATGTAACTTCTATCGGTAAGAACCTATTAGTGGTTTTTATGTGTTACCCTATTAAAATTTTGTAAACCTTGGTTTTCCTAAGATAATAAAATAAATAAATAAATAAAAATAATGGAATATAATTATTTTTATTGCAGGTACCAGTTAACAATAACTTTAACTAAAATATGTATTTTTTTGCGATGTAGGTACCCCGCTGTGAATCCAACCTTTGGATATGAGTCCGACGCTCTATTCACTGGGGTAATGCATGACGCTTACCAGTCCACTGTGCCTCTTAACTTTTCACATAATAGATAGTCTATTCATATTCATATACATTCATATTCATATATATTCATATACTCGAAACGCGCAGGTTCTATTGCTGCAAGTGGTTCCACCAACAAAATCATAACTAGCTCATTTTTTATGTTCCTTCTGTAGGGGCACGGGCGTTTCTTGAACAGAAATGAAATGGAAGAATGGGCCATTAACTACCACGCGAACCCAGTGCGAATTAGTAGTTGTTAACGTTTGCTAATGTAGCCGGAACCAACGGCTTTACGTGCCTTGCGAAGCGCGGAGGATATCGAAATGATATTTTTTGGTAAACCATCCGATGACCTTTGCGAAATTTTGTTACTTCAGCAATCGCAGACTTGGAGCGCTAACCACTGCGCCTCTATCGAGCTCCTCTGCAAAGCAACTTCTTGCAGATGGTAAGATTCTACCATTGTTATTCCCAGACCACCAGACCAGATACCCGAAGGTCCCAGGTTCAATTCCCAGGTCGGGCATAATGTATTTCAGATTTTTCGATGCATAGCCCGGGTTTGTGATCACCAACCCGCATTTGGCAAGCGGTGATTAAACCATTACCCAACAATTGTAGCGATGACTAGATTTCAATGATGGGCAGGAATGGGCTGTTTACTTATTCCCAGAAGAAAGTTATGTAACTATCATAAACTTCTACCTACTCCCTTATCTTATTGTGATGTGTGATTTATTTCCGAACTTTATACCCTCCTCCTATCTTGATGCCGGAACGGCGCATCGCTGCTGCCATATAACAGCGTTGCACAACAAATATCAAATATAAATATGTTTTTTTCTATTAACGAACCTTACTAACTTCCGCCCTCTGTTTTGTGCTTGTGTTATTCGGCCTGCCTCAAAGTCTTCTATCACGTGCCTTAGCTTAGGAAGTATAGTATTTGACTGGGATATAAGGACATTACAAAGTATTGGTTCAGTAGATCCAAAGATTACCCCCATACCTATATGCCTACTAACAAACAAACAATGTAACATTGGTTAGGTTGCTTGATATGGTCGCTGACACAAAAAGACACGAAAAGAAAAAAGGTTGCGATCTTCGCAATGAGATCGGGTCGATTTAAAGCCACAATAGAAAGTTTCAAATCACGTAAATTTTATTTTAAAAAGTGTTGAAGTTTTTCACGAGCGGGATTTGAACCCGCACCCCATGACATAACAGGTCAGGTTTTTTTTTTGGAGAGAGATTGCTGATTGCCTCAAACGGCATTTTCAGCTTCACCGGGCTTTTTTGGGGGTGGCGAGGTACTTAAAGGGTACTTCAAGCCGTGTGAAACGAATCGCCTTCGGAGGTTTTCTAGAGGGAACGGCATCACGCACTTAAGTGCGTGTCCCCGTGCCCTACTAGAGTCTCCGAAGGGTTCGGATCGGATCGGGAAAAAACAGGCCAGGTGCACTAGCAAACTATGGAATTGTGGCTGAACTCTTACTGCCGTACTCAGAGACGTCAATTAAGTTTTAATGACAATTAAATCGCTTGCTGTCACTTTCTTATGTATAGAGCTGAAGGAAAGACATTTAATTGTCATTAAAACTAATTGTCGTCTCTCTTTAATAATCTAAAGACGTCTCTGAGTTCGACAGTAACTTTCTAAGCTAAAGGAGCCTTATTCAATGTCAACAATTACGTATAATCTCTCTTCTGTGACTACGTCATCGACATCCGTTCTTGATATTTTTACAAATTTTAAAATATTTTTTAAAGACTAGCGGCCGCTCGCGGTTTACCCGCGTGGTTCCCGTTCCCGTGGGAATATCGAGATAAAAGTATTCTATGTTTTAATCCAGGTTATAAACTATCTGTATGCCGAATTTCATCCAAATCCATCAATCCATCCATCCAGCGTGAAGAAGCAACAAATATACACACAGACACAAACTTTCGCATTTATAATATTAGTGTGATTAGTTAGTAAAGAATTAGACAAGCCATATTTATAACTAAGTAGTTGTCGCCCGCGACTTGGTTATCCCACAAGATTAAGACTACACTATCCCACAGGAGCCTGTTACCGGGATCCAAATCCGTTCAGCCATTTTCACGTGATGCGCGGTCAAATAAACAGATAAACAGACAAACAGACAAAAATTCTAAAAACTGTTGGAACGTGTTCTGTTATCGATTCTAAAGCGCTGGACACAGCAGAGAACAGACGTAAGACGCAGACGAGGCGCAGACAAATGTCTCTTCCGCGTCCCTTTCATACAAAATGTATAGAAGCGTCGCAACGCAAAACATATAGAAAAGACAGGGTGGAGGCACGACGCTAGTATCCCTCCAGCCAACTTTTTTTCGAATATCTTCCATGTACAGACTTTCTACCCTCTTTAGCTTTATTATATGTATACATTACGTTTATATATAATTTTCGGTTTGACCTGACTTGTGGAATTTTTTTCAACACTTTTACAAATTGTAATTTGTTCGCAACAAAATTTGCGTTAAAATTATATAGTAGGCAAAACCTTATTTACAAATTCGTTAAATACAGCTAAATTTTGAACACTGAAGCTTGTATACCGAATTCTGAAGTGACGGCTCTCAAGACAAAATTTTGTATGCAACAGCGTTTAATTTGGTAGCTATGATATTCGTAGCTCATTAAATACTGTTTGTGTTGGAAGGAGCTTTGTGCTACAGGCTTTCATAAATAAAAGCTTAAAGCTCAGGCTTAGGCTTTAGATTATGTATATTATTTTTGACTCCTTCATTTTATCGCCACTTTGCATGATAGGTTTATCTAATTATGTGTACTATAGGTAGATTACATTTTCTATGCAAATTGAAGCAAAATCTTCAAATATATTTTTTGGGTTTTTAATTTTTTTTCTACTATTATATTTTTACAGTTGCCAAATAATTTTTAAAAACCACCAACCCGCATGGGGTCCGCTCTCCTTGTGGTGATTCCGCCCAGCTCCAGCAGTGGGTACATTTTAATGAGCTGGTTATAATAAGCTGTTGTCTGTTTGTTTCCACAGGGTCCGATATACGAGTGGGTGCAGCACCACCGGCTCCACCACGCCCAGTTCGGCACCGACGGCGACCCCTACGACTACAACAAGGGCTTCTTGTACGTGCACGTGACCACGCGCCTGCGCCGCCTCAGCCCCTACCAAGAGCACTTGAAGGACCAAGTCGACATGTCCGACTTGGAGGACGACCCCGTTGTCATGGTGCAGAATAAGTGAGTTAATTCATGTAAATAAGCGGCCGAGAGCTGCGTAGCCGAATCTCGATAAGATCCGAACCCTTCGGAGAATCTTTTAGGGCACGGGGACACGCACTAGTGCGTGATGCCGTTCCCTCAAGAAAACCTCCGAATGTGATTCGTTTCACACGGCTTGAGAAACCCTTTAAGTTTCTCGCCGCCCCCAAACAAGCCCGGTGAAGCTGAAAATGCCGTTTGAGGCAATTAGCAAACTCTCTCTAAAAAAAAGTAACCGTATCAGGCAGCTCTCGACCAGTCAACAGATCCTGAGGATGCCCCGTGGAGGGCGGTCCCGGTCTTAGGGTGACACTTCATTAATGTTGAGCTGAGCCTCAGCTCAGCTGTGTATTATGTGTAGTATTATGTGTCGTCAGTAATTCAAATAGCATTGTAGGCGTAATCATGCCGAACTTCGGTCGCGTAATTTCGGCATAGTGTGTTCCTACACTTATATTAAATTTTGTATTTATTTTTAGAGTTTGCGAACGTATAACTTGGTTAATTAAAATAACTGTAGACGCACAAAAAGTTCCAATAAGTTGTAGGGTTTGTTCTAAATTCACAAAGCTATCACAATTTTATCTAAGTCTGTCAACATAACAAAGATGTTAGTTGCAGTGTTGTGTTCCGACAGTTGAGATAGGATAGAGTTCAGTAGTTGATAGTTCTAGGGGAGTGCGCCTCCACCTTTAAAATTATCGTTACTATCAGGTGATTTAAAGGATAAGCACTTCCCTACCAGCAATCTTCATTTTCGTAGCAGTAATGATCACGCGCTAGACCATACACAAGATTGAGTCGATTTAAAATTTAATTCCATATGTGAATTCCTTTAATTTACCTTTCGACATTCCTCTTACTTTGCGGCTTACCTCTTAATTACGGCTTAACTCATTAAGCCGAGCTTTGTGGAAATCAACCAATAGAGTCCCTTTATTTTAACGGCTCTTTTCAGCTCTGCCAGGTATCACCATTAGACAAAGAGAAATGGCGATTAAGCCAATACCCATCAATAGGGTATTTGACTACAATGAAAATATTGATCAAACTGTTGTTAACTTAATAGTAAACATGTTTTTAAACTAATTTAGCCAGCACAAAATTTTAAAATAAGTATGATTTTTATAAAAAATCATTAATAACATGATAAAATTTTTATGATTGACCACGTGATCAAAAACGCACGGGATGACGCTGAATCTGGAGTGACGTCACCAGCTTGTTTACAGTAAATGTCAATCAAAGTTTTGTGCGTTTAATTTGACAGCTAAAAGTTTGTTTACAAGCAGGTGACGTCACGACATCACGTGACCTGCATTCAGCGTTTTGGTGGCTATTTTATTAATTTGAATTTTAATGGCGATTTTCATAAAAAATAAAGAAATTCATAACGAATTAATCAAATTGCAAATATATTATGCTATAATGAACCATTAGACATATTTTTCTAAAACCTGTCAAATACCCCATAGTGATGGCTTAATTTCAATGATTTGAAAAGATAATAACGTCTTTTTTTTAATGGTATTAATTTTAATAATAAATGTATGAAAAATATTTAAGCAAATCTTATTATAACAACTGAATCAACTCAACAAGTAGATTATCATGTTTCCGATTCTAATATACAGTACAATGAACTGCGAGAATTCAAACTATCTTATACTTTACAGCTAATAAATAAGAAATGCTATAATTGTTTTCTTTGTCTTTGTTGAGCACAATAAAATCTTATTTGAAGTTCTAGTTTCATAAAGGCCCATGACCATAAGTGTAATTGAGATACTGATAGGTCCAATTTATTTCACTTAACACAGCAAATATGGTTGCTTGGAAGAAATAGCTTTTTAGCGACAAGGCCGCCATTTGTACTTCATCTTGTATTGCCCTCTTTATGTATTTTGTATGGTGTACAAAAAAGTGTATTTTCATTGAATTTTCAAAAAAACACTTTTTTAATTGATTGGTGCTTTTTGCACATTTTAGTCAATGTCAGTTTCAAAGTTAATGTAGTACATGTGGGAAGGCCTGCACCTGAATCTAGCAGTGGGACGGCTTTAGGATGATAATAATGATGATGATGTTGATGGACGATGAATGGAATGCGATAGTTTAATAGTAATCTCTCTAGAACTAAGAGCGTGAATTATTTTGATACAGCAAACTGGAACTTGGTTCCAGTTTTTCCAAATGAATAAACATTAATTGGTTTTAAAAAAATGATGAATCTTTCATTAAATGCAGGTAAGTACAGAGATCAGTCGACAATGTTTTTCTGTATTTTCCTTAAGCGTTGAAAGTTTTATTAAAATTGGCTTAGGTATTGTTATTTTCATAAATATTATTATCAATGCGCTGTAACAGTCCTGTAAAACCACTGAACTAAAATGCTTGTGTTAGGCATTGGTTAACGTTAGTACTCAAACGGATCTATCATATTTAACCCGAGCACTATCCGTTCGTCTCCCGACACTTTCCCTGCTTTTATCAAAAGGCTCTTAACGTCCGTTTATAACCAATCCTTTGTCGCAGACTGTACTGGGTGCTGTACGCAATTATATTCCTGCTGCTGCCACTGAACGCGCCCTTGGAGTACTGGGACGACTCTGTGCTCAGTGCCGTGTTCGTGATCGGCCTGCTGCGCTACGGGATAGTGCTGCACGCCTCCTGGCTGGTGGAGAGCGCTCTGTGCCTCTGGGGACTGAGGCCGGGCGAGAAGTGAGTAGCTTTCTTAAGCCTTAGTGACGGTGCAGCGCGTAAGCGGATCACGTAGCGTGTGAATATATCGTCACCTGCAGGTTCACTTGGGGTAACTGACAAAACACGATGTTACAGGAATAGCATTTAAAGATTTATTTTTCGTCTTTAATTGAACATAACTTTTTTTTAATTTAACCTTTTTTTAATTTGCTTTTATTGACATGCTTGGAAAACAGCGAATTTTAGGCTAAAATGGAAACAATAAAGAAATATATCCTATTTTCGGAGTAAAATTTTAGTTACTTACACCAAACTTTTTTGAAACTCTTGACAGTTACACCACATTCAGCTTAAAATGTTTTTGGAACAGCTCAGGTCAAATTGATGTAAAGATAGTTGTAAATAAAATTATTTAATTATTTTAATGCAAAAGCATTTATTCAGGCCGCCATAGTGTGAGCGTTCGGCATAGCGTGGTAGCGCTGTGATGAACGCTTTCACTTCTTGGGCTTCACTGGCTGCTTTTCATCAGGCAGGGTGAAGCTATTTTGGCGTGACACAATAAATAAAAAACGTAATCAACCAGTCTAAAAAACAGTAAGTTATCAAACTTGCTAAGCAGAATAAGCAGAGGAGTCTTCTTCGTCCGTTTGGTTAGGCGTGTCCTGTATTTTCGAAGCAAAGGGTAGATTAATGAAATCAAATTTTATAGAGGGGTTTCAATTCTTGAAATACTTTTCGTAGTCTTATTTCTAACGTGTCACTCGAAATAGACTGTTGATTGATATCCCTTTCCTTTAATTTTCCTTTCCTTTTTCCTTTACCCTTTCCTTTAATTACACCCTTTTCTTTTGGCTTTGAATCTTTTTCACTTATTTTTTTTTCATAAATGGTCGCTCCAGTTTTCATAGAATGTTTAGTATTAATAGTTTTTACATCGTTTTTCTTCATTGTAGCAATCCTGATTTTTGATGTGTTTATAGTAAATATTAAACACATCAAAATTCAGGATTGCTGTAAAAATTGTACAATGAGGAAAGCAAGCATACCTAAACTAAAAAATGAAAGAGCAATGCTATTTTAGTCAGATACATACTCCAACTTTATTTTTTAACATTATAGAAATACACTAATTTAACTTGCAGAAATTAATGAAATGTCTGTTACCTTAAAATTTTGATGGAAGTATGAAAAATAAATACCCAAAATAAGTAGTGTATGTATCTGCATTTTTTAAAGGTTAGGGCATATTTAAATATATAATTCGAAAGAGCAGAAAAATCTAAAAAGAACTGTATATTTAACTCATTTTACGTATTTTGTCAGTTACTCCAAATGAACGTGCAGGTGACGATATATACTATAAGTACTTCTTAAATGTCTTTAGTTAAGAGTATTGTGAATGTAGTCGCATTACGACAAACCTTAGTGGTTTAACAATGCAACTAAAAACATAATTGTTTTTATACGTGTTTAAATATGGTAATAAATAAAATATACAATCTAGAGAAATCACCTGCTCATTGTATGTCCCCACTGCTGGGGCACGAGCCTTCCCTATGGATGGATGGGGAGAAATGGCCAAAAACCACCGGCGGCCTAGTGGGGATTGATGGTTTTAACGACAACTAATGCAGCCGGGACCAACGGCTTTACGTGCCTTCCGAAGCACGGAAGATAAATAAGCAGAAATATTTAAATACTGATTAGACTGAAATTAAACGCGCCTCTGGAGTACTGGGATGACTCCGTGCTCAGCGCCTTGTTTTTTTAGGACCTCATACTCTTTTTTATTTAGTTAATGGTATTAGGCATACTATACCCAACGTTTTCATCGAGTTCCACTGGCCGTGGCCGTGGTCTTGGTGCAACTGAAGAATGGTATGCCTGTAACATATTTACTAAATTGCAGTTATACTTTTTTTTAAAATTTAATGCGAAAGTTTTACAATTGTCTATTTATTTAAAGAATACTTTCTTTATTACATTAATGCTGTAAACTTACGGTATTTAGAAAAATCTAAAAGCTAAAAACGCTAAACTAAGTAAATTAATCAGCAAGATCGTGTAAACGCTCTCGCGCCCCGCTGCGCCATTGAGCTCCTCAGTCTAGCAGATGCCATTTATAAATCGATCCTTATATACCTAGGCTTTAGTAATAAAAGTCATTTGTACCAGATACAGTCAGCGGCAAAGTGTTTCTGAACTAAATATATAATTTAATTTCACTGTGAAATTTCATGCTTATATTGGGTCCTTACCTATGAAATTGGCGTTTTGTATGAAGATTTTTTATAAAATTTTATTTTTTATACTAACGTTTTTTTAGCTTTATTAGCATCTATTTATTTTAACACTATACAAATTGTAGTGTAGTTTGTTTTTTCACTAGCTAAATATAGCAGATACCTATTAAAAAGAAAAAAAATCAAGTCCCTTCAAAATTACAATGAAACAAAAGGACAATTCCGCGAACAAAAAAGTAAGTCTTTTTTTAAATTATGCGATAAAGACACAAAATTAATAATCATTGTTATTACTGAAGCCTAAGTAACATAGTCCTAATTAAAGCTGTATAATAATATTAACAACCGGTATTGACTTTTAGAAGTAAAAAAACGTCAATTTCATAGGTAAGGACCTATTATATGATTAATATGAGTATGATGCGTTACAGGTATAATTAGATAATAATGTAGGTATTTTTTAACTATCAAAATATCAGTTTATTTCCTTAAATATTAATGTTGCAATATTGTAATGTTTAATTATTTTGTTATCAATGTTGTAAATATTTAAGTAGATACCTATATCATTTATTAGATATTCAAAATTACTTTTATAAAATTTTATATTAAGTACCTTTACATCATCTGATTTTATTAAATGTGATTTTTAAATTGTTACTTGATTAATGTTATAATTATTAGAAAAGCAAATTGTTGTTTCACCGACATTAATAATAAAGATTTATATTAAACAACCGGCCAAGTGCGAGTCGGACTCGCGCACGAAGGGTTCCGTACCATTATCTATAAAAACGGCAAAAAAATCTGTTGTAGTCTTAGTAATAGGGTTCCCATTTTACCCGTTGGGTACGGAACCCTAAAAACTAAGATTCTGATCATTTCATGTAGACACTTATTTTTTTTATAAAAGGTTACACTTTGCTATCTGACTGTACTTTTGATAAAAATATTATATATAAATATTATTTAAGTTAAAGGCGACACGTAACGAATTCAGTCGAAAAATACGTGAAAATGGATCTCATTTTGTGCAATTCTTAAGGGTGGGCCGACCAAAAAATGCCAAAAATGCAGTTACGGTTAAGTAAATATAATTGAAAATACTATCGTATTAAATGAACAAAATATATATTTAGTATCATAGGGAACGTGTTTACAATTTGTCAGAACCATAAATTCATAACACGCTATAGTTTTTCCTACAATATCATTTAAAGTTGGGCAAAGATCATGAAAACGAGTGGCGGCGTTTAGTAGATTTCTTATAGTTTATCTAAATTATTGTACCTCTGATTTTGTCTAAACAATCATCAATGGATAAACTACAAATTGCTAGACTACATTTTTGATTCATCAAGTGGTTATTTAAATAATATTTTTTTATTAAGCACCTTAAATTCCCCATACAAAATTAGTATGGCCGCGCGGCATCAAATAAATATGAACGACGACATTTCAAATAAAACATATGACACTTGTCACTTACGGACGGACGGCGCACCCTTAAGTAAAGTGTAAAAAATATTTTTCTTGGTCTTTCTTTAATTTAGGATAATATGTTGTTTAAAAGGAATTGATCGTTATGAATGACTCTTTTGGTTGGTATCATAAAATACAGGATGTTTTTTTTCACATTTCACCGGTTCGAATCCTGGCTCAAGCAGGTGATTTTTCAAAAATCTTTAAATGCAGTTTTAATTATTTTTGAAAATATAGGAATGTTACCTTTTAGCGGCACGTGAAGGGGATGTACAGTGGTTTTTAAGTGGGTAGGCTCCTCCTCCTCCTGAATCCCTGTCGAGACCCTCGGGTCTGGGCAGGGAGGCGGGAGCTGGAGGGGAGAACCCCACATAACCATCCGCGCCTCCCCGAGCGCGGTGGTATTCGGCCGACGAGTTTACCACTGTCAAAAAAAAAAGTATACATACGAGACTCCAAATACAATTCCTACGATGAAAATTTCATAGGCAAAGAATGGTATTACATATTTTATTATTCTGGAAACGTGTACATTTGTAGTTTTGGCTCTGACGTTTATATTGTTTGTTTGTCAGAGACGATTAGATTACTGTAGGGAGTAAGGGTAGTGCTCACGTACCAATTTACTATTAGTTTATTGTATGGCGGAGTAACGGCAAAAAAGTTGGCTTTTTTTTAATATTTTACGAATAAGCAGTACTTCGCCCGGAATCCTCAATACTGACGCAACTGGCTATCTATCTCTAGCTGCCGGAACACAACAATGCTACAAACATTTATGCTATGGCGATATATTTATGTAGATAAGATGGTGGTAGCTAGCCAGGCGGTCAAACAAGCCCCATATCAACCAAAACGAATACACAAACATGTACCCCCCACTGGGAATCGAACCCGGGATCTCTGGGTCTAAGACCGCTGGTCTTAACAACTAGACCACAAAGGCGCTAAAAATGATTGATATTTCCAATTCGAAAAGTAAGGTTTCATATATCTGTAAGTATAGAAATATTTTGTCAGCACAACAGCTTATTGGGCAACTGAAACGGCACTTTATTGACGAGTAATCGGTTTAAATGTTTTGCATTTATGTGTAACCGGAAAAGTATCGAGTTGACTTTGTACACTGTTAAATATCTACATTATCTACGTGACCAATATTTCTAAAATATATGTGCAAAATAAGTACAGAAGGTTATAAAATAAATTGGACTAACTGTAAAGGCAATAAGATAATAATGTTCTTGAGGTGTGGTTGTCTTTGATTAAAAGATTCTATGAATTAATGAAGAATAATGCAGACACGTGTATTTGATACACACATTTCACAACAATAGCACATACATTAATTTATTCAATCAAATGTACATAATTATTTAAACTGTGCAAATGTGAGTTACCAAAAAGGTGTCCACGCAGAATAATGTCGCAGCAGTAGCTGCCAGCCTGATATTCTGTAGATGTCTTAAAAGAGGATAAAGGCTAAAACAGTGCTCGTCCGACCGTCCCCGTCAGTCGCGTATGCTTAAGGCGACGCACCGCTAAACAATAAATCTCATACGTTTTGATACGAGCGTTTGCGCCCTGTACCATAAGAAAAACTGTTTTTTTTTTCCTTCAAATTAAAACTACAAATTATTTAGAAAAAATGAACTACAATTTTGAAATGTGTGTTAAGACTAATCTACTAAGAAAATTTAGATGCTTAAATCGGTCTGGTTAGCCTGTAAAATGCAAATCTATGTTTTAAAAGAGGTTACTTTGATATTTTTTTCACGATTTGTCAACTTTTATAAAGTTGACAAATCGTGTTTCTGCAACTAGCAAAATGAAGTCAATTAAATGAAAAATCATGTCATCAAATATTTCATATGTTTTGTAATTGTTGGGAAAAATCAAGACCCCGCCACGTAAATTACCAATGAGTCGTCTTAAATCTTCGATCAATAATGTAGGTACTAGATGCCCAATGAGTGCTTAAAAAAACGGTACGCGACTTTGGGGCCACGGAGCTACAATGACGTTGACGTTTACTATCATCGCTACAAATAGCGATGATAGTAAATACAAGTACAAATATTTTGCAACCTTAATTTAATCTTTATTTTTAAGACTTAAGATTCATAGTAAGCTGAAGTTGTTAATGCTATCTAACGTTTTTTCAGATTTGTTATTCGAAATTTAAATGTATAGGTATGTGCAAACAGGGCCACTTTCAAGATGCATTTTTGTTTTTGTTATTGTTGTTCCGGATCCTTTATCTAGTACATAATTGATCGAAGGCTTAAGGCGACGCACCGCTAAACAATTAATCTAATACGGAGCGTTTGCGCCCCGTACTTACCATAAGAAAAACTGTTTTTTTTTCCTTCAAATTAAAACTACAAATTATTTAAAAAAAATAACTAGCATATTGAATTGTGTGTTAAGACTAATCTACTAAGAAAAATAAGATGCTTAAATCGGTCTGGTTTGCCTGTAAAATGTAAATCTATGTTTTAAAAGAGGTTACTTTGATATTATTTTTTTCTGTTATAAAAGTTGACAAATCGTGTTTTAGCAACTAGAAAAAAAAAGTCAATTAAATAAAAAATCATGTCATCAAATATCACTTTAATATGTTTTGTAATTGTTGGGAAAAATCAAGATCGCCGCAACGTAAATTTCCAATGCGTCGCCTTAAATACATAGTCGCTTGAAATACAACAACAACAGCAACAGTTGGCAGTTCAACGTCGATGGCGCGTGACTGTAAGACACAGGGTATTCACTAAGCCAACCCACCGTCCCTTTTTCCCTTAAAAATTGAAGCTAGATCACAGATTAAGTAGTCCTTCCTTGGGCACTAAGTGCGAATAGCCTATTCCAATCAAACTTTTCTCATACAAATTGCTGTTAACTTTTTACTTGATCGAATGGTAAAACAACTTGCACTGAGCACTTACCTATAAATAGTTAAAAAAGCAAAGTTTTTATTTATTCGTAGCCACAGACCGATGAGTGCCAATTTCAATAACGCTTTAGAAAGTTGTTCGCCATTGAGAACCAAAGTTACTCATACAGCTCGAAGGACTAACAAGCTGAAGTGGCAGTGGGCTGGTCATTTAGCTGCAGGACCGATAACCGATGGGGTAGACAGAATTCTAGTATAAATTTAATTTGATAACGTTAACGAAAACGAAAAGTAAAGTAAGTAAGTAAAGTAAGTATGGCATTAAAAAAGCGCCTCCTGGTGTCATACGAGAAGAGTTACAATTTTGCAATACATATTTTCGATTTCGTAAATGTAATTGAATGAATCGTTTCGTCCCCCAGGATCCCCTAGTCTGATCCCCCTGGGGATCCTCGTAAACTCATAAGTTCATCAGGATCCCCCTTTAATAAAAATAAGCATAAAAAGATGGTAACACACTGAGTCCGATTTATACGTAATAGGTTGGGGGAAAAGTTTCTTCGCATTTTTTAAGAAAATTCAAAACCTTTTTAATATAGTTTATTTACATTTAAATACAGTATGTAGGTGTCATTTTGTTCGATAACTTTTTGCCATCTTGTAGGTAGGGACATGATCCCATTGCTATAGAAATTTTGGGCCTTCTGATTAAAATACCGCGACAAGTGGTTTTGGCAGTCCTCTCGTGATGTTAACCTGACAATGCCTAAAGAATTCTGAAGAGACCGAAACAGGTGGAAATCTGAAGGTGCAAGGTCAGGACTATACGGCGGATGCATTAATACCTCCCAGCCAAATTCTCTTAATTTTTGCTGAGTGGCTAAAGATGTGTGAGATCTAGCGTTATCATGATGAAAAACCACCTTCTGTTGATTAACTCCGGCCGCTTTCTCTCTTGCTTTAATCTCATTGTTTGCAGTAGAGTTCAGAATCGATGGTCCTGCCTGGTGGTAACAGCTCATAATGAATAATGCCCTTCTAATCCCACCACACACACAGCATCACCTTGTTGCGAGTTAACCCGGGTTTCGCCAGAGTCTGTGAAGCCTGACCGGCCTTTGACCACGACCTTTTTCGCACGTTCTTGTCGTACGTGATCCACTTTTCATCACCAGTTATCAGCTTCTTCAAAAATGGTTCGGTTTCATTACGTCGTAATAAAGAATCACAAATGAGTACACGGTTCATTACGTTTCTTTCAGTGAGCTCGTGCTTGATATTTGGGTACTCCAAAAACTTTTGGTTCTAAACTAAACCTATGGTATTTGGATGATGGCACTCTTGGTGGGGATGCAAATTGTGTCCTGGAGGATCTCCGTTCCCTCATCGCTAAGTTCAGTACCATAGGTTTGGATCTAAATTTCAGTAAATGCGAATTCTTTGTCTCTAATTTAAAATCGGAATTGGAAAAAACTAATATTATTTCGAAATTTAATTCTTTGGCCCCAAACATCAAAATTCAGAATAAAGACACCCTTTCCTTACTAGGCGCTCCCGCTTTCTCAAATTCCATTTCGCCTCTCATCGATTCAATCTCCCTCAAATTCACCAGCATCGTAGAGCGCCTTTTAAATATTCATCCTCATATAGCTTTCACCATCATCCGTTTTTGTTTGTTTGCTCCAAGGGCTATATATCTGCTCCGATGTAGTCCATTGTGGAAGCATCCCAATCTTCTTCTATCACTCGACGCGTCCATTCAGTGTACTTTATCATCAGTTTTAAATTGTCATTTTGATAGCAAATCATGGACCCAGGTCTCCCTTCCCATCAGGTTTGGGGGCTTGGGTATTCGCAGTATTAAAGACCTATCACTACCGGCTTTTCTGTCTTCTGTACACAGCACGCACACTTTAACAACTAAAATTATTCTTCCGTCTCTGGGCGGCGTTGAAGTGTCGTGCCTGTCGGAAGCCAGAATTGCCTGGTCTGCTATCTGCGCAAACTGCGACCTACCAACCTTCCCTAACTCTCAAAGACACTGGGACGAGCCGCTTTGTAAGAGGACTTTCTCCGCGCTAATAGAAAGTGCTGTAAATGATACAGAACGAGCTCGTCTTCTTGCCGTTTCGGAGAGGGAGGCGGGCTTTTGGCTACACGCCATACCTTCACCCAACACAGGCACCCTTCTCACCGGCCCTACTTTGTCAGTTTGCTTACGCCTGGGCATTAAAACAAATGAACCTCATCGTTGCCATTGCGGGACTGGAGTGGATATTTTTGGGCACCACGGTCTTTCTTGCCAGCAAAGCGCTGGTCGTCTGTCGCGACACGCGAATCTAAACGACGTCATTCGCCGTGCCCTTTCTACAGTCAATGTGCCAGCTGTATTGGAACCCAATGGGCTGGCTCGTGACGATGGAAAGAGGCCCGATGGAATGACGCTCGTTGCCTAGTCGCAGGGTCGATCCCTGGTGTGGGATGCGACGTGCGTGGACACCCTGGCTCCATCCCACATTAGGGCAACCTCGGTTAGTGCTGGCGCGGCAGCTTCAGCGGCTGAGGACCTCAAACGGCGCAAATATAGTTCTCTAAGCCTTGGGCACATATTTGCGCCGTTTGGGGTTGAAACTTTGGGACCATGGGGACCGGCAGCTCGAAAACTATTTCAACAAATTTCAGCTCGGCTTATAGAGACCACTGGTGACCCTCGAGCTGGCGCGTATTTTGGCCAACGCCTAAGTTTGGTCATCCAAAGAGGCAATGCCGCTAGCGTCCTGGGCACTCTCCCGCTTGGCAGCGATTTGGAGTCCCTTTTTTATTTGTAAAAATTAGGTGTAAATTTTTTTAACTTTTCTTAATTATAATATTTATACTTAATGTAGGTAGGTATATTGTTTTCCTTTTGTGCTTTTTATTAGTTTTTAATATTATGTTTTGTACCTTCTTTGATGTATCTAATAAACAATGAATGAATGATTAATCTCGTTAACGAAAACTATAATTCGTAGCCAGCCAGCCCTTGGTAGTTGTTGGGCGACAACAAAATGAACCGAGTACATAATTATCCAGTGCTGTGTGCGGCTATGACCCCTGGTAGTAGAATTCTGGCGACTTTTCAACATGTAGGTAGCTGATAAAGCGAATAAAGTGTTAATAATATTTATTTATAATCAGCTCGTAAGACTCGTAATAATACAATTATGCTGATCACGTGTACGTTAATGTACCTATAAAATTTAAACAATTGCGGTTTTTGTAAGTAAAGGTCAGTAAATCTGTCGTCTGCCGTGATGAATACAGAACAATAGAATTTTAATTGTTAATATATTTTTCACGTCCAACTATTGCGTTAAGCTCTCCTTGAACAAATTTTAATATCATAGCTTGGTAACTAGTCGTAGAATAATTCCATGTTGTCGTAGAAATCGTTTTTGTTATCGTCTTCTGCCAACTTTGTTGGTGCGAACACGTTGACCAGTGAGATTTTCACGAGTTGACCTCCGATGCGGAATAAGCAAATTCCTTCTGACACAGCATCAAAACGAATCACACTTTCAAAATAGTACTACTATTATGGAGACTCATTAAGGCGAGCGTTTCCGACTGTGAGATTTCTAAGGCGTTCTGCTAGGGACTGAATGATGGCGCGAGCGTCGAATTAGGCAATAACGTGGATTTTATTGAACATTTACTTAGATATTATTAAAATTATAATGGCCGCCGTTTGGTACATTTTTCTTTGTCTGAAAAAACGGTATAGCCTGAATAAAATTATATTTGGTTTATTAATAAGACGTATGTTTGATATTATATTCGATGCAGGAAATTGTAAAATATTGTGAAAATACCAGCCGAAATTACACGATAAAAGGCCAATGAATAACATTTTTTTTTTTTATTTAAAATACATTTCGAATAAAACGCATTTAAAAACACCGTTTTTTTGGCGAAAACGACCAAGCTACCGGTATATACATCGGTAGGGTAGCCTAAGTGACTGCCTCTGGGGTTTAGTGGTTAGAACACCAGGTTCAGACCAATTGCTCTTAGGTTCGAATCCTCGAGGAAAATTAATTGTGTAATTATTTACAGGAGCCCCCCTGACTCCAACTCTGTGTTCCTGCTGTCCATGTCGTTCTGGCCGCACTACCACTACCTCGTCCCTTATGACTACAAATCTGGGGAGTATGGAACATATGGTAAGTTTGTCTATGTAGGTTTATTTGTTTGTGTGGGCATTGTCCAATACTTCTGATACTGTAAAAGAAAGGGAGAAAAGAAATGTCGTTGCTAAGTGATTTTGATTTTTTAAATAGCAAGTAATTTTCTGACTGGTTTTCCTTGGAACATTATTATGACAATGAAATGTAGATACCTTGAATTACTGTATACCTAGTTAACTAACAATGTAAATGATGTTATATTTATGCAAGAAAAAGACTAAATTTATTAATCTTGCTTATTTAGCATCACTTATGTTTTATCTTGTATTTTTAATAATATGTATATAGATTCACCAATTGTAATACTTTCGACACAATGAACATTGTTAAGAAATAAATGAACTTGAAATTGAACTTGGGTTCTTCCACAAAATAAGGAGACGGAGAAGGTAAGATTAATATTATGTATACCGCGCTGGAGCAACGCAAACATAGTTCTTCGCATGGACACGGATCTCGGCACTGGGGGCCCGACCGCCTAACCGATCGCTTTGACTTCGTGTGTGGTTTATGACGTCATCTTGTCGTTTCGTGCCGCCTATGAAAGCAATATCGAAATCTACAGCCTTTAGCTTTTGATATTGCTTTTATAGGCGGTGCGAGGTGGCAAGATGACGTCATAAACTATACGCGTAGTCAAAGCGATTGGTTAGGCGGTCGGGGTGCAGGTCGAACAGTCCAAGCGCAGCCTGTTGCTAGATTCCGTGTCCGTGAGAGGTTATCCAGCCCGACGAGGTTATCCAGCTCTAAATGCCACTACACATTTACAGAATACACTAAACATGCACACTAGTTAAGGTTGCCAGATGTCCGGGATTTCCGGGATTGTCCCGGAATTTTACGTATTGTCCCGTGTCCAGTAATTCGATCTATTGTCCCGGATTCCGAAAAAATTAAATAATTAAAAAAATAACAAAATATGACACGGCAGGCGGTCATATACCTAATAATAAAAGTACCTATACATTTGAAAAATAAAATGTATTTTCCTAATAAATACAAATATAAAATTAATATTCCGTAATTTATATTTATATTAAATTTTTTACATATTCATAGCCCGTTCCATGTCACGGCCCGACATGGAATTGTCCCGGACTAGGTAAGTTGCGATCTGGCAACCTTAACACTAGTTTAGGCCGAAGACACCGTAGCGGTAGAACAAGGGTACGACGAGGCAGTTCACACGCGCTCTATACTAGGTACTGACATGTACCTGGGCGCTTCTCTCCTCCACCACGGCCCGGTCAACCCGAGCCGAGGTCCGAGTCTTTAGAGGCGCCTTGGGTTGTTCCGCTCCCCGATCCGATCCGATCCGAACGCTTCAGAGAATCTAGTAGGGCACGGGGACACGCACATATAAGTGTGTGATGCCGTTCCCTCTAGAAAACCTCCGAAGGTGATTCGTTTCACACGGCTTGAGGTACCCTTCACGTACCTCGCCGCCCCCAAAAAAGCCCGGTGACGCTGAAAATGCCGTTAGAGGCAATCAGCAATCTCTCTCAAAAAAAAAATGATTGAGTATAATAAAGGTTAATTGCAAGTAAATTGAACAAACTAAACTACGCAATTATTTTTTAATTTTTAGTGCAATTTTATCTGTCAAATTTTTTGGAGTTAGTTTTTTTGTTAAAATTATTGTTTTTTATTAATCGTGGTACAAGGTAGGCGGCAGTTCTTTCGCCGTACACATTATTCGCACGGTGTTCGCACGAGACGTTTGGAGCCGGGGTGACTTCGTTCGTTAGTTGTGCGAGCAGCGATGAGAGCTTAATTGTAGTCTAAATGTATTTTAAACTCTAAGTTTTAATTCTAAATGTTATTCTTTTTATTCTAAACCACACCGGTCTCAAAAGAGCAACGCCAAATATTATTCAAAATAAATTAAAAGTAAAAAACAAGCTTATAATTAAATGCGAAAAGAAAAAAAAGAAAAAGAAATAAAAAACTTTTACTTTAAAAGTTTTACTATCAACATAAAACGTTATTATTACCTACACAATTTAGGTATCACTACATAGTATAAAATAAAGTCGCTTCCCGCTGTCCCTATGTATGTATGTATGCTTAGATCTTTAAAACTACGCAACGGATTTTGATGCGGTTTTTTTTAATAGATAGAGTGATTCAAGAGAAAGGTTTATATGTATAAATACATGCATAATATAGTAGAGAACACTGTCAATTTTAATGGTTTCACATTTTTTTGCGTTTACATTGCAAACGCTGGCTGAACCCTACGAGATAGATCAAAATAATGTACTACAATATTATACACCTTAAAAAGGTCTACAAAAAAGTCCATGATGGTATATGTCTATCTCTTAGGAATAACCCACAATAATCATTTTTTATTCTTTAAATTTTACGAGAAATAATGGCTTATTTACGAAGCAATTTTAAGCAATACAGCATTAATCCTTATCCAATTATGTACCTTAAATACATTGTGCATTTAATATAGATCAAAATGGTTCTTTACAGCATGTAACTTAAATGAATATTTACGAAGATATTACAGATTTAAAATGCAGGGACATAGCGGTCGCGTGAATCAGCATTGCACCCGTGCGAAGCCGGGGCGGGTCGCTAGTATGATATAAAATCTTGTCGCGAAATTTGTACCTACTCGTATTTACTTAGATTGAAAATTTTAATAGTTAAAATCAATCACATCAACTTGTTTATCTACACAAGTAAATCTCGCGACAAGCTTTTATTTTTATATCTATCTATCTAGATAAAAATTAATCACTGAAATGTATGTACGCGCATAATTTTCGATCGACTGCATCAAATTGGATAATTCTTTATGTTTGTTATTGTAAGGACAAGGTTTATACAGAAGAAAATTAAAAGAAAAAAAAATGTATACTGAAGTATGCTTTTTTTTAATATCTTGTTAAAAGTGAGTGAGTGAATGTGGCAGAATGAGGTACCAGTTCTTCAGCCAACATTTGACAACTTTAAACGGACAATACGTCGTATGACATGGTACGTCATATCATAATATCAATCAAATAGAATTACCGCTTCATTTGCAAAAGTAATATCGGTGTTTCGTGTGTTTGAAGGTTTATCGTAGTGTTATATAAGTATTGTCATTGATTTAAAGAAAATGCCACCTGTGAGGCTTCAAAATCCATTCATTTAAGTCAATCGATTACATTAATGATCCAAATGAAGTAGTCAATTATCCAATTAAATTCCTAAATTCATTAGATTGCCCAGGATTACCGCCCCGTAAAGCTACTACATAATAATACACATAATAAAGTTCAAAGGGGAGAATGTGCTTATTCCAAGAATACCACTAATGCCAACTGACTTTCCTTTTCAATTTAATCGTGTCCAGTTTCCAGTGCGCTTTGCATTCGCAATGACAATTAATAAGTCCCAAGAAGGTCCCAAGTGTGGAATAAACCTTGAATCGCCGTGTTTTTCGCATGGACAGCTTTGCACGTTGCGTGCTCGAGAGTTGGAAAACCATCTGCGCAATTTATTTTCTCACCAGAAGGAAAAACGAAAAATATTGTACGTTACAAAGCATTACAATAGTTATGATCGAATTATTTAATTATAGTTTTTATTTTGTACTATATTCAAGAAAAAAAATATGGCGGTTCGAAGTTCGCCGGGTCAGCTAGTATAATATAAAATTGAACTCCTTCTAAACGGCTGGACCGATTTAGATGAAATTTTTTGAAAGTTTTTAATAACTTGCCTACGCAAGTATTAAAAACTTAGTCCGCCATATTGGATTTAGAGTGACGTCACTTTATTTTTCGAGTAATAACTCGATGTTGATGATGGATACCAAATGAAAGGGCTTGCTGAGTATTCTGAGAATACTCAGCTCACTCAGCTTACTCATTTAATATCCATATTGTAGGAATGCATTAAAAATAATTAGTCCGCCATCTTGGGTGTGCCGCCATCTCGGATTTAGAACGACGTCACACAATTAACCATGCATTGTGCTGCGAACTGAACATGTATACAAAATTTCAGCTCAATCGCTTGAAGATAATATAGCTGCTTTAAAATTGAGTTTCAAGATTCCACCCGAACAAATTACATACATTGCAAGCTAAATAAAAGCTTGTAAAAAGGGAGTTAAGATGCGCTTTCATTTTTACTTACCATCACGAGAGATGAAAGTCAGATAAGCGTTTTCCCGCTGAAAAATAACAAAATGAAAAATTCAACGAAACTACTTTTACTACCTCCCGAAGTACCCGGGTTCAATTCCCAGGTCGGCCAAAGAATGACTCGGTGGCCGAGTGACAAAGCGCTCGGCCCGATACCCGAAGGTCCTGAGTTCAATTCCCAGGTCGAGCAAAGTATTTTTAGAAAGTTTCGATGCATAGCCCGGGCTTGTGATCACCAACCCGCATTTGGCAAGCGTGGTGATTAAGCCATTCCCCGTCAATTGTAGTGATGTCTTGATTTCAATGATGGAGGCCTTTGCCCAGCCGTGGGACAGTTATAAACTATTTAATCTGCTACTATTACTCCTCTATCTACTACTAGTACTACTTACTAAATACATTGTCGTTTCAGATTCAGGTTGTGCAACCGCTTTTATTCGCGTGTGGGCTGCGTTGGGCCTCGCCACAAACCTGAAGACCATCGACACGCCTACCGTACAAAAGGCGCTAGCTGATGCTGCCAGGTAGATTCATCATTATCATCAGCTGATAACCATACTACTGCTGTAGCCCGATTTCCAAAAATGATATTGTTTATAGAAGGCCTTGGGTTTTACCATCAGCTCTTAAGTAGTCGGAAGAGTATTCTTGCGAACGGTTTTTACAATTGCAACAACATTAACATAACATTGCAGTAATACTGCTTTTAGAGCTTTATGGCAAAGCCCCGGAAGGAAGATTACAAGCTAATAAGAATCGATTTAACGCCCCCGAAACCCCCTGCATACTAAATTTCTTGAAAATCCAATCCAAACGAGCGAGCCCTTGCTCCATCGAGTTTCTCCTTATTACCAATTACCAATCGTCCAATTATGTATGGGATCTGTCCACTTCCTCCAACGGATATATTAATGTATGTTAGTAGTATCATAAAAAAGAATACTTACCTATTAGCTACCACTTTTAAGTTTTGTCGAGAAAAGAATCGTAAAACCCGAAAAGCTTTGCAATTTTGAGAGATGTCGGTCGCTTTACTAAATGTCATCATCACCTAAGATGTTGTCATCACCTGAGAAACATTTTAAATTTGTTTGGGGGGACGTTTTACGCATCGCCCTTTTAACATCATGTTTATAGTTTGAAACAAAGTCTTTGATGAACACTTTAGTATCATAACTTTCCGAGAAGTTGTCAAGAGCTTGTTAGATTCATTGCTTTGACAAAGTTTATGTTGTTGAAAAATACAGAGGCTAACATGAAACTTCAAAATTGTCTGGAATTCAATCAGTGCTATTCGCAATTGTGTCGCTATTCAGAGTTCAGCCACTGTCAGTGAACTGCGTTGAGTTGTTTCATCGTGATCCTCAATAGAATATTATGAAAAAATCATAGATTGGATCAGGTGCAGTTTCTCTGTAAATAACGTAATAACGTTATCAATATAGATGACCCGACATAATCAAGTGAGAATATACTTCTACTTCTTTTGTAAGTCATACTATTGAGATATGAGTTACGTGATCTACTGTTTTCGAGTTACAAGTGGATTCTTCATGTTTCAACAATGATACAACTTGTCCCTGATTCCAATATTTTTCCCATTGTCAAAATCACATGCTACTTACGCAAATATTATTTATGATGATAGTAAATGCAGAATGAAGATAAACTCAGGATGAAACTGACTTTTTCTGTTTAGAACATTATTTTATATTATTGATCACTATTCTATTGTCCAGATAGAAACGTGCTCCACTCCTATAGCTCATTATTTTCCACTTTATAAACAACAAAAAAAATTTTAGACCTTCACAATTTTAAAATGATTATAAGATTGTACCAGCTTCTGGATTAGGAGGGGAATAAGTGATTACTTACGCGAGATAAGCGATGAGTTTAAAAATAAATTTGGCCTCAAACGGTTTTATGCATTTTGCTCTTTCTTACAAAAACTTCAAAGTTTTAAACAATCTTAATCAATAACTCAATTTTGATACTTTCTATGCAGGAAAATACAGAGATCTAGAGCGAAAACAGACAATATTTAAGAAAAACGTTTACACAACTTTACTCCGAGTTAAACTATGGAAAGTAAAATTCACCTTTAAAAAACTTTTTACATTGCTTTACAGATCGAAAAAACCAGTGAAGACCTGCTTGGACGAAGCCGTCACAAAGCAAGTTCTTGCAAATGATCATTACCTGCGGAGAGGGTGATAGGGTGTGTAACTTATTAAATTAAATAAGTTTGAAATACATATGTAATCTTTTATTTATTTCTTTTTCTCCAACACAATTACGTTTAAAACTCGTCTGGAGCACTTTTTAATACGAATATATTGGGTTAAATCTACTTACTACTTAGACAGTAAAAGAGTGGGATTCGAACCCGCACCCCATGACATGTCGGGTCAGGTACACTGCCACGATAGCATAGTTGGTAGTGCACCTGACCCGACATGTCATGGGACGGGTGCGGGTTCGAACCCCACTCGTGGAATTTTTTCAACATTAATTTGTCGTTTCACCTAGGATCAATTTTAACAATGTCTCATATCTGTACGTATGTATATAATCAGGTGTACAAAACACCGATGCAGACTGTCATCAGCCTCATATTGTAACTCAGTGTAAGCCAATTAAAATCAAAAAGAGTCACACCTCAAGCCACATGACATAAGAAACATACGGTGACTTCGAGGCAGTTTTGTTTTTATTTTAGAATAAGTATATTCTGTTGGCTGCCGTAAATACAGACATACTTAACATAATTTTAATGGTATTGTGTTAAATATAGAAAATTCATTCGTCATACGGTGGCAATATTCTACATTTTTTTAACACTTTATATTAAAAGTGCCTAATTTACATCACAAACCTATATCATATAATAAGCTGTGCAGTAGACATTCTAATCAACATTAATACAATCATTCAGTTGAACAAGTCGAAAAATGCGCCTCGAGAAAGCCACAATAAAGCTTTGTAAATATTTTCGGTTCTTCCAAGAATATTCAGCAAGACCTGCAAATAATATTTAATATCAGTTCGTTAGCTCAAAGGCAGCTTATGCCAAAGAAGCATACTTTATCCCAAAGAATTTCTTTAAAATTAGATGTCTATGTTGATAAATTCTGCCCCGCTATGAGCTATGAGAAAGCATTTTATTACATTTCTAACTATTTAATTATTTCTGACTAACTTCTGCTGTTCCGTGTTTTTTTCCGATACTATCTGTTCCATTTTAGGAATATTTAATTCCTAAAATGAAACAGAATCGATGAGCATTATAAAAAAATTATCAATTTGACACATTTTTGCGTAGAACAAGCCCTTGACGAAAAAATGTACAATGCCATTTTTTTTAAAGAAAATAAGACTTAATATTTTATGGTTTGGATTCCTCATAATGAACTGGTTAAATAAAACAGTCTGTAAGCAGAAATTTTACTTTTTTTGTAGTATTTTGCGCTATAATTGACTTCGAAACTATTTTTCAACCTTTATTATAAAATATACAACTGCGTACTTGTGTTTTTCTTCCTAATTAGAAACTACAACTTCTACTTCTTAAATTCATCCAACAGGCACATGTGCGGATTTATATTTTTTTTCTTAGTACTTTTGACATTTTTTTAATTAAGAGGCAGAACTAGTGCTTTCTTAATATCTAATTTAAACTAAACAATAACTTTATTATTATTTTTTAATAAAAAAAGCTATGATACCTACTTCAATAAAAAGTAAAATTTTAATAACACATCTGGAGCACTAACAGTTTAAAATGGAGTCGCAAAGTTTTTGCAATATATCACTAATTGAAATGAAACAACTTTTACGGATCTACTCGCGTTTATTTTACACATTACTTATTTAATGTTTATCCTGACGTTTCGAACCCTTTGCAGGGTCCGTGGTCCGTGGTGAGGTGTTGGTCATCTCATAATTAGTTGGTAGCTTGTATACCCTCATTTAAATTTAATCAGGTGCGTTCCGTTTTACGCAGAAAGAGCTTACACTATCTTTTGGTCTGGCAGTATGGTGTCGGGGCTGGGATTTAATATTTTGTATGATGGGATCCCAGGCTGGTGGTAGATTCCAACCATCTTCTCTATTAAAATTAGGATGTTTTTTAATTTCAATAGCCTCACGTATCATCCTAGGGATGAATCGTTGTTCTTTAACGAGTATTTGTGGTTTATCAAATCTAATGTAATGGTTGGGCCCCTCTAGGGAATGTTCGCATACTGCAGACTTATTTTCGCGCCTATGCTTGACGTCGGCTATATGTTCTTTAACACGGGTTCCTATACTTCTCTTTGTTTTCAATGTGTAGTGTTCGCGTAAACTTTAGAAAACAATATGTGATCCAATACGGACTGGAAATAGCCAACAAAGTGCGTCGGTTGGAAGATCTGAAAACTAAGCGCGCAAGAAAAGTTACATCTTTAAATTTCTTGAAGAGATGTCGCGACCAAGGTCTCATAACAGCGTGTGTCAAGATATCATCCAAGAGAGATATACGCGGGAGCGCCAAGATCTTACAACAGGCCAGCCAAAAATTGCTTCGTCACCTCATCTACCAACATCGTTCTGAGCTAAGTACAATTAATAATAAGATCGAGAGTTTGTCCAGTGTGCTAAAGTCACAATTGTCCGTATCAGATTTTAATAATTGCATTAATACACTTAATAAACGCGAAACATCTAAATATAATGAATGCAAACATAGACAAATTGATAAATTCCAAACGTTAGTATCGAATTTAAATAAAAAGTTTGTGAAATGGAACACGACTAACAGTAGACTATCAACCATAGACAGCCACAAACGTCAAAATCAAAAAGATGATCGCACAATTGTTAATTTATCAAAACAAACACTGGACAGGCCCACCGTTGAGGTACTAAAAAAGGGGCTAAATTACGCCGTAGCCCCTCGCAGGATACCGTATGAAAGCATCATTAGCAACGTCGAGGATTGCTTAGCTAAAAATAACGTCAGGAAGGCTGATGCTGAGGCAATACGTCAAGACATATCGTCTGTCTTGCGCCGGAGCAAGTTGCCGAAATCCAACCTTCCCCGTGATCTCGCTTTAAAGTGATTTCGCTTTAAAGAACCTGCGAGCTAAGCCTGAATTAACCATCCTTCGTGCTGATAAAGGTAATGCTACGGTAGTAATGGATACGTCTGATTATAACGAAAAAATAACAATACTTTTATCGGATGACAAGACGTACAAACGCGTTAAATGCGACCAAACCAACAAAATACTTAAGAAAACTAGTGATCTTGTCAAACAACACTCCGAAACGTTAAATCTAGATGCTAACTATTTAATTCCTTCCTGCCCTAAACCACCAAAACTGTATGGGTTACCGAAAATTCACAAACCCGAGGCTCCGCTACGCCCTATTATAAGCCAGATTGATTCACCAACTTACCGGCTGGCCCGGCATATAGCTAAGATTCTTTCACCACTTAGAGGTAACACAACAGCTTATGTGAAGGATTCCTACCAATTTAACAATGAAACTATGGTTAGTTTTGATGTGCAGTCCTTATTTACATGCCTACCAGTTCAGGATTGCATTGAAATTACCAAAAAACGTCTAGCGGAACAAGATATGCCTGATGAATATGCGGTACTATTAGAGCATTGTCTAACATCTGGCTACCTTTTGTGGAATGACATTTACTACCTGCAAGTAGAGGGTGTTGCCATGGGTTCCCCTGTTTCGCCCGTCGTCGCCGATATCTTTATGGAAGACTTCGAGGAGAGGGCCCTGAGCACAGCACCGGTAACCCCTAGGTTCTACAAGCGGTACGTAGATGACACTTTCACTATCCTACCAACTGATAAAGTATCTGCTTTTCTAGATCATCTTAACTCCATACATCCAAAAATACAATTTACAATGGAGTTAGAGGCAGATAGTAAGCTAGCTTTCTTGGATATTTTAATTATCAGGAATCCGGATCATAGTTTGAGTCACACTGTGTATCGTAAAGTAACCCATACAGATAGGTATCTCAATGGTGATTCTCACCACCATCCTAGACAGTTGGCTACTGTAGGGAAATCTTTGTTTCAGAGAGCACGCGGCATCTGTGACACCCAACACCTGGCTGCTGAGCTTCAGCATGTCAAGCACGTACTACAGGATAATAAACTGAAAGTACCACGGCTTTGTCACAGAAAACGCAATAAACCAACCACAGTCGAGCGCCAACCTGCTGTACTTCCATATATGAAAGGTGTCACTGACAAGATTGGACATATCTTAAAGCGAGCTTCAATCAACACTTACTTCAAGCCGCCGAAGAAGATCAACCAATTTTTACGACCTGTCAAGTGCAACATACCCCTTCAAGATGCAGGCGTGTACAAACTGGACTGCGACTGTGGGCTCTCTTACATCGGGCAAACAAAGAGAAGTATAGGAACCCGTGTTAAAGAACATATAGCCGACGTCAAGCATAGGCGCGAAAATAAGTCTGCAGTATGCGAACATTCCCTAGAGGGGCCCAACCATTACATTAGATTTGATAAACCACAAATACTCGTTAAAGAACAACGATTCATCCCTAGGATGATACGTGAGGCTATTGAAATTAAAAAACATCCTAATTTTAATAGAGAAGATGGTTGGAATCTACCACCAGCCTGGGATCCCATCATACAAAATATTAAATCCCAGCCCCGACACCATACTGCCAGACCAAAAGATACTGTAAGCTCTTTCTGCGTAAAACGGAACGCACCTGATTAAATTTAAATGAGGGTATACAAGCTACCAACTAATTATGAGATGACCAACACCTCAGTCTCCCTGTGACCACGGACCCTGCAAAGGGTTCGAAACGTCAGGATAAACATTAAATAAGTAATGTGTAAAATAAACGCGAGTAGATCCGTAAAAGTTGTTTCATTTCAATGTGTAGTGTTCGCGTAAACTTTAGAAAACAATATATATCACTAAACTTACGTTTAACAGTTGTGTTCTTTTATCTTAAGATGACAGAATCCAAGATTAATATTTTCTATTGCGTGTCCACAATAAAGTCAAAGGCAAATATATTTTTTTATTCAAATAAACTTTAGAAAAGTGCTTTTGAATCGTCCAAACATTTTTTACCTACTACCCATACAGGAGTTCTATTTTTTAGCCGTATAAAAGTCCTGTGTCCTGATTGAGTTGATAACCCTTCACACTGCTAATCTATCACTCTTATGAACTCTCGAGATTTCATCTTCATCTGCATCGAGATATAAAATTGTCTAACTCCTGGTTGGTCGATCACATGAACAAGCAAATAATGTTCTAGCAAACTACATTCAATTTTAATTTCATCATCAAGTTAATGATGATAAGAACGAAGGTGGAAATGCACTAAATCGGAATCGTCAACCACTGAGAAGCTGGCTATCTTAATTATCTCTGACTATCGTAACAAAACGAAGCTCCTAACATTGACGTTATGGCATTTAGATACGTTGGTGGTAGGGTAGTGGCGCAAGTGTTCGATAGTTTTTGATGTATAACATCTTTTCTCTCGCTTTCTTGCAGTTTGTAGGAGTGATTGTGAAATGGGACGGAAGTGCGTAACAGGAAGTCAGGAAAGCGCGCAAGCGCGTGCCATTTGATGACGAATGAGCGCGCGGTAGTAGAGTTTGCCGTCGGATGGTATCAACCAATCGGGAAAGCGCGCGCCATTTGATTTGACGAATGAGCGCGCGGTATTGCATCACTCTTAGTGTCAATTAAATAAAATACAATTTTCATTAAAAAGAATTATTCTTCGTTATGAAAAATCATTTCAAATAATACCTGACCAATTTTTTCAGAATATAGTGTTAAAATTGCTTATTACTAAGGTGAGATGTCAAATGTTACACATCATATGCGACTACTGAAAGGCTCGCTCGTTTTTTTTTCCTTTAATTGTTAAAAAAGAGGTATCAGCAACTGATTTGAGTATTTATCAACAATTTGATACAGAAGACCTGCTTCTCAGCTGTTATCCCGTAAATTTTTAATGAAATCTATATTATTTTTTTGCCATAAAAATTGTGTCGCACACTGTGCTTTAAAGTATCGACACATAGGTGCCACTACCCTAGTTGACTTTGGCTTTGATTATGCCTACCTATAATAGTCGCCGCAACGAGTCCAACGACAATGAGTATCAAGGCGGATCTGACGTCAACAGCGCGGGCTGACGCGAAGCCCAGCGGCGGCGCGCACTCCGGCATGGCGGGCACTAGCGCGGCTTCTAAGCGCGCCAATGCACCTGTATTGTGCAGCTGTAACAGACTGTAGGACGTACCAGCACAAAATTAGGATACCCTAGAGCTCTAGAAGGTACGCTTTCAAACGCGATTGAGCAACGCACACATGAGACCAAGGGTGGCCAACCCGAGGCTTGCGGGCCGCATGCGGCCCGCCGAGTGTCATCTTGTGGCCCGCGTAGCAGAGTCCCCAAAAATTTACTTTTGTTCAACAAAACCACGAATTTCTTCTATTTCACGTTTAGAATCAATACAAACATCATTACTGATGTTCACCTGGAAAACCTCAGTCGATATCGACATTGATGCACTTAGTTCCGCCAAACAAAGTCAGACATCTCATTAACATATTTTGTAAATGAAAGTAGCTAAGAAATGTGTTTAATTCTCACATTTTTATTTTCAACTACTTAAAATTTGGTAGTGCGGTCCGGTGCCAAATCCTTTATACGAAATTTGGCCGAGCTGCTGAAAAGGTTGGCCACCCTTGGATTAGACCCTCACACGGACATCTCGGACCATCTCGGACCGAAAGCAACTTCTGCGAGATA
The DNA here is from genome assembly GCA_947562085.1 of Eudonia lacustrata. Classification (NCBI taxonomy): domain Eukaryota; kingdom Metazoa; phylum Arthropoda; class Insecta; order Lepidoptera; family Crambidae; genus Eudonia; species Eudonia lacustrata. The sequence continues at coordinate 6,973,453 of OX387317.1, read as the reverse complement.
CCGTGTCCGTGAAAGGTTGTCTATTGTCTGCGTTGTTCGAGCGCGTTTGAATTAAGATTACCTTCTGTTTATTTTGTGGTACTGTCAACAGCAAAAGTAGATGATGTTTACTAGATTTCAAAATTAAGAGTCGGTATTTTCTATATAACTACAGTGAAAGTCTGCAGGTACTAGTACAAACTCGAAGGTTTTTCGATATGCGTCTAAAAAGTTTTGATTTTCATACTGATTTCATATTTTGAAATTTGACCAATCAACCTTTGCTGTTGACTGTACTAGTGAGAAATGTGTGAAAACGAGAAGCCTTTCTGAACGTACTTCAAAATATGCCTGCCTATGCATAATTCAGGAGGTAATTTTAAATTCTAGCCAAGACCACTTTTTTACAAATCGAGAAACAATGACTTTGGTGATATTATGATTCTCAGTAGAAACATTTGGTAGAATTTGAAAAAAAAAAAACCAAATAAAGATTTTTTTCTATTTTCTATTTCTATTTCTATTTAATTTGTATAAAATGATGATTTTGGATAATTTGTTCATTGTAAACCTACCTTCTAAATTGAAAATAAGGTTTCAGGTGAAGAACAATTTTGCAGTTGCTTCTTCAAAATAAATATCTACTAAGTAATCTAAGCTGCAGCTCAGTTTGTTTATAAAGATAAGCGATTTTTACTTTGAATCTGTACAACAGATCTCCCATCAGGCACTTTGTAGGTACGCTTAACGACGTCCGCACATACAGCACACGGCCTTTAACTATAACAACAGTGCTCTGTACCTCTCCGAAGTGAAGGAGTAGTGTGGGAGTGATGTTTACATACGGTAGGGGCATCAGAATCCGACACTTTAAGCTGCAGTGTTCGACAATAGTTTCGCCGCCAAAAAATAACATAATTTGCATTTAAACTTTACAGAATGACAGTAACAGCCCGTTCACACATGGTCTCCGTTTAACTGGTCCGTTTTGTCGGATACGTTTTTTTTCATTGATGGCGTATGCAGTATTCTGTATCTGTATACAGTAAAAAATATCGGTCCGATAAATTATGAAATTCCGTTTTGTCATCATTAATACTGGATGACGAAACATAAAAAAATATTACTTATCCGTACAACTTCACCGGATACATATGACTGTATCCGACATTGGTATAGCAACTTTATGATCCGACAATGTCCATTTTTGTATATAGAGAAGCGGTGAACATGCTGCTTGCTTTGTGAACATCGTATCCAGTAACGACGGATACCTTAACGTAATACGGTGCCTATGTGTGAACAGAGCATAATTTTTTGTCGTATCCGTTAAAAAGGCTACTGTAAATACGGAGACCATGTGTGAACGGGCTGTTAGGAAGCAAGTACTTAGTATTTTTTTAATTATTGTTAAAGACTAAATCCAGTTACGGACCCCTATCTTTAATTATTGAAGGCAAAAAATGTCGAAAACTGGTATCCGTGGAACACTGATGCCCCTACCCTACCTTATGAGGGTGGGTCTGGCGTACGGCGACCGGTGAGGCAGTGGGAAGGCGAGCTGCGCCCTCGTCGAATGCACCGGCAACTCCCTCACCGCGCATCGCCCGCGGGCTTGGCTCAACGACCTGTTACACATACACTTTAAGAGGAGCTCGATGGTGCAGTGGTTAACGCGCCTGGTCAAGTAACTTTTGTAAAGGCCGGTCATCGGATGGGTGACCAAAAATGTATCATCTCGAGCTCCTTTGTGCTTCGGAAGGCACGTAAAGCCGTTTGTCCCGGCTGCATTAGCAGTCCTTAACAACCACCAATCCGCACTGGGCCCGCATGGCGGTTTATAGCCCGTTCTCCCTATCTGTCCATATGGAAGGCTAGTGCCCCAGACATAAAATTTAGCTGGTGAGTTAAGAAGACTATAATACCGCAGAGTGGAGCGCGCGGCGCGCTGTCCCGCGAAGAAGGCGTAGTCCTGCCTCGCAGCGCGCGCCAAGCCTTCTTCTGCTGACGTCACCAAGTTGTCAGTGTTGGAGTAGCCACGGATGTAGAAGGCGTTCAACTGTGCGTCCTTAGTCGACTGTAAAGCGAAATAAACCAACTATAGTAAAGTAAACAGCCTATAATTGTCCCACTGCTGGGCAAAGGCCTCCATCATTGAACTCAAGTTATCGCTACAATTGATGGGTAATGGCTTAATCACCACGCTTGCCAAATGCGGGTTGGTGATCACCGAAGTATGCATCGAAAAATCCGAAATACATTTTGACTGACCTGGGAATTGAACCCGGGACCCTCGGGTGCCGGGCCGAGCGCTCTACCACTCGGCCACCGAGGCGTTCTACCAACTATAACCAGAGAAATTTGACGAGGATTAAAGTTTTAGATTTAGATTAAACGTGAACCACCTAATTAATATTGGATATTATTGTTTTTCTCAAAATTAATTATCATAGTGGTACCAACACAGTTGAGTTTTCGTCGTAAAAATACTGGGTATGAAAAGAAGCTTAACGAAAACGAAAAGTACGGATTGTTCCCATCATTACTATTATTTTCTTGTATGCAGCCTTACCTGGGAACCTGATAGTTAAGGAGTTATTGAGGAACAAAGTCAAAACTTTTTATTTACGGTTTTCGCGGAATCTGTTTATAAAGGTTATTAGTAAATTTTCTTTTAAAGGAGCATTAGCATTTTTCTTCCATTTTCAATTAAAAAGAGACGTTTTAAACAACAAACCGCTATGAATACCGAAGGCACACTGATGCGGCTCGCGGTTGCGGCCGGCCGCCTCGTATCATACGCTACACTACACGCACTCACTAAGCTGCACGCGTTCCATTGCGTGTCATAAATAACACCTGTTTTTGATAACCAAAAATAAAATTCGTTTCCCAGCAATTATATTTACTTAATGTTTCTTAGTTTGATGTACACTATGCGTATATTACGGCTTCGGTAAGGGTTTTTTCATACCCTGTATAATAGATTTTACAAAAACACAAATGTTGAAAAAAATTCCACGAGCAGGATTTGAATCTGCACCCTTCTGACATACCGGGTCAGGTACTCTCCCAATTGAGCCTTTTGAGTTCAAATCCTGCTCGTGGAGTTTTTTTGTTCGCAACAAAATTTGCGTTAAAAATTATGTAATAAAAAACATTTTATAATAGATTTTCATTAAAATTTTATGGGATGACAGCTTGGAAGCAGGTGATCTGTATTCAATTGTTAATAAAGACTAAAATGAGTTACTGACCCCTAATTTGAATGATTAACGGAAAAAAGTTCCCGTTCAACACATATTTTTTTTATATTAACGGGTAAACACAGTGCCTTGGTCTCACCTGATGTTAAGTGATGATAAGGCCAATGATGGAAGCTCACTTCACCCGGGATCCTCAACTAGTGAGGCACTAGCTATCTTATCTCTAGCTGCCGGAACACAACAAAGCTACATATTTAGATTTAGATAAGATGGTGGTAGCTAGCCAGGCTTCTACCATCTATCTTCTAAAAGTCAATACCGGTTGTTAATATTATTATACACCTTTAATTAGGACTATGTTACTTAAGCTTCAGTAATAACAATGATTATTAATTATGTGTCTTTATCGCCCAATTTTAACACACACACACTACTCTACAATTTTTGTAGTGTTAAAATAAATAGATGCTAAGAAAATTAAAAAAACGTTAGTATGAAAAATAAAATATTATAAAAAATCTTCATACAAAACTCCAATTTCATAGATAAGGACCTAATATATCACAATTTCTCATTTTCGTTAACGTGATCGAATGGTAAATGAAACACGCATTTAGTACTCGGTTCATTGCGAAGCAGTAATTTAAAAGAAAATTAGTATCATGTGGTTGTATTCATCATCTCAGCCAAAAGACGTCCACTGCTGGACAAAGGCCTCCCCCAAGGATATGAGGGGTATTTGCCGTAATCGCCACGCTTGGCAGGCGGGTTGGCGATCGCAGTAGGTTGAGGGTAACTTCAGAGAAATGCTGCTGCCTATCCTCTGGAATGGTCCCTTAGTGGGCTTTTACGACACCCACGGGAAGAGATGGGGTGGTGCAATTCTTTATCCCCGGCACCACACAGGGTGTTTGTATTATTTGGGCATTATTAGAAATTCTGTCACTACTCAACTTGAGTGTCCCTACAAGAATTTTACAAAATTTTAAACCAGTTTACCTTCCACTTTCAAACACAAATTACAGGCAAATATCATTATTTTTGCGTGCCACCAAGTGTTACATAATATGTGCGAAGCGTGTGATTTTGATTTTTTCTGTTGTAACTGTGAATCGGTGAGAAAAAATCTTACAAGTGGTTCTTTGAAACTTATTATTATTAAATATATTGCTACCTGTTTATATTATTGAAAATAAAGAAAAAGAATTTGGGTACACGATATAAATAAAAAACGAGAAGAACATGGAGAGTACCATAAACTTTGTAAGGAACGCATGAAGACCGATTTTATACTTACTTTCGAATGTCCAAAGACTGTTTTGAAGAGTTACATGATATACTCGTACTAAGAGCAGAAATAACAAAAAATAATAGTAACTGGAGACGGCCGATAGCTAGTAAAGAATTAGCAATATGTTTAAGGTATATAGATATGCTTTATTAGTATAAGTAAGTCTTCGTAATTTAACAATAATAATCACATAATTAGGCAGATTACAATTACATTATTATTATCTTGGTATAGAAAGTCGTCATAATTCAATATGATCTGTGAATCCACCGGAGAGGTTTCCAGCTGTGGAACGGTTAATTGGAACGGTTAGGTGACATAGATGGTGCTTCAACTTGAACTGTAATATTGGGTGGCTTCTGGTCTAAATTATCTTCTGTGGTATGATCGGAAGCAACACTAAAAAGTGAATATACTGGTGATTGTATTTGATTCGTGTGCTCTCGCAGTTCTGCATCAGCAAATAATTTGGCCATTTCTACTTTTAACGTTGTTTGAGTTTGTATAGAAAAGGTTTTAAAAGTTTTAGCATAACTCATAAAGAGGTCGTCCACGGCATCAGATTTTTTCTTACGTTTGCTTCGCATAAAGTTAAGTATCTTCTCAACGTTATCGTCAGGTTTAGTTGCAACAGCCCGACTTCGCGGGGTTTCTGATGCTTGGTGTAATATCCGAGATGTCGACGTCGATATAGATGGTGTGGGTGTAGCGGGCGTCAGTGAAATATGTCCCAAGATATTATTTCTGCCTTGTGATGTCTCATCATCTTGCTGTAATTGTAGCAAAGGCGTAGTGGGTATTGGTTGGGAAGGTGATGGTGTGGATGAAGCACTAGTTTCCTGTGACGCTGTACGAATGTTAGATGTAGATTCTCTCTTTTTTACAAATTTATCCAAAAAAAGCAAATGTGGACCCCAACACCAGTTGATATATGTCTTAGCACTGCCTGTACTACCTTTGGTTTGTTTCTTATATTTAGTGTATCCATCTTTTAAACCTTTCCATTTTGTGCGCAACACCTCACCTAAAACATAAAATATAAATTAATATATAAAAGATAATATGATAACTAGTGGTGTATATAACAGAATACAGGCACTTATCAGTTGTTTCAACTGCCTGCCTGATAATTTATAATAATATTGTCGCCAATAAGCCTGATATCGTGGTGGTCGACCGATCCCAGCGCCAGGCAATACTGGTTGATACCATACCATACCATACCTCATGATGAGAACCTCGTGAAAGCCGAGAAGGACAAGCTCAGTAAGTACCTTGACTTGGCTCATGAGGTTACCGCCATGTGGGATGTGGATTCAACCATTATTGTACCGATAGTCGTTTCGGCAAACGGTCTTTTAGCCAAGAGCCTCGATCAACACCTAGAGAGGCTCTCGCTGAAAGGTTGGGTCAAGGGTCAGATGCAAAAAGCAGTTCTCCTGGATACGGCACGCATTATGAGGAGGTTCCTGTCTCTGGAGCCCTAATCACCGGTAGTTTGGACCCTGGTCCCGATGCCGGTGGACCCCTATTTTTTATATTTTTAAATGTTTGTTTTGTTTTATAGAAAATATTAAAAAATGTAAATTAATATGTAAAAAAATAAACAGAGAGATAATAATAATAATATAAACTTATTTTTCAGGTACCTAGCTACAGGAGATTTACATCAAACTTGCTTTTTCCTTCCGTGTTGGGCGAACTACTGTTGGTAGCATTATAAAAGAAGTGTGTAACTCTATATGGAAGTTAATGCAACCGATATACATCCCAACCCCTGATGAGAATACGTGGAAACAAACAGAAGTTGGTAATAGAGAAATTTGGAATTTCCCAAACTGCGTAGGCAGTATCGATCGCAAACATATGTGTGTGAATATTTCTGTTATAAAAACTTCTTTTCTATTGTTTTACTTGCAATAGTAGATCCCTACTACAAATTAGTTGTCGACATTGGTAACTACGGACGACATAGTGACAGTGGAATATTTGAACACAGCACTTTTTTTTTAAATAAACGAAATATAAAATGTTTGTATAATTTTTAACGCAAATTTTGTTGCGAACAAATTACAAAAACATAAATGTTGAAAAAATTTCCACGAGCAGGATTTGAACCCGCACCCTTCTGACATACCGGGTCAGGTGCTCTACCAATTGAGCTATCGTGGTTCTAACCAACCCGCCGAAATTATTCAACACTATTAAAAAAATAAAAACATTTATAAATAGCTTGCCTACTTCTTAACTGATCTTTAGTATTTGTAAAAATATTATGATCGGATGTTAATGACGGTAGTTGTTAACATTGAATGGGCGCCTTTGGCTTTCAAAGTAAAAAGTAAATAGTGTTGAATAATTTCGGCGGGCTGGTTAGAACCACGATAGCTCAATTGGAAGAGCACCTGACCCGGTATGTCAGAAGGGTGCAGGTTCAAACCCTGCTCGTGGAAATTTTTTCAGCATTTGTGTTTTTGTAATTTGTTCGCAACAAAAATTTGCGTTAAGAATTATATAAACATCAACACTATTAACTTTTTACTTTGAACTTTTTTTACTTTTTTTTTTAATCTAAATATATATAATAAATAAAAAATAAAATAAAAATTGCCAGCGAAACCGTCTCTAGGTCCGTACCTAGTAACGGTTTCGCTGGCAATTTTTATTCGTCCGTACGAACCAGTACCTAATGTCTTAATTGGAGATGAAGGCTTTGGTCTACAATCGTACTTGATAAGACCCTTTTCTAGATCAACTGTAAGTACGCACGACGAAAAAAAAAATCGCCTTTGCCGTGCTAACACCTTTGGAATATCATCTCAAAAATGGCGTATTTTTTAAAACCCATAGAGTGTGATGTGGAAACGCTATAGATGTTGTAGAGGCGGCATGTTGCTTACACAACTACCTTAGGACTAAACAAGGGGTATTTGTTGTAAGCGAAGTCGAAACACCACAAGTGACACCAAGAAGTGCTATAAGAAACATCCGACCTACTAATAAAAGATCAATTTTTCCCTTACTTCGAAGGCGACATTTGTAACGTTTAAATTTTTAAACGTTTTAGATTTATAGAATAGCTGAAAATTTTTCAAAACAAACTTATTAGTTTTGTTGAGTCTAGTTCTGAAGTGCCTCAATAGATGGCGCGAGCAGTCTTGCCATTTGGAACTGGCTGTCTCCCTGACAGTTGTCATGTCACTCGACTTTTTACATTTGACTTTTTACTTTCTAAATAATCAATACCAAAGACGACAGAAATCGATCAACATCGAATCCCTTACATTTTCAAGACTGCTCGCGCCATCTATTGAGGCACTTCAGAACTAGACTCAACAAAACTAATAAGTTTGTTTTGAAAATTGTTCAGCTACTCTATAAATCTATAACGTTTAAAAATTGCAACGTTACAAATGTCGCCTTCGAAGTAAGGGAAAAATTTGTTACTTATTTTAATCAAAACTAAAAATAAATAAAACAAATGGGTACTTACTTGTTTCATTCATTTCTCCGGCAATAACTTCCCATACTTCTGCCTTTTTAAGTGCATCTTTATAGTCATTGTGACGTGTATTATATATTATTGGGTATTTTTTAATACATTCTATAAACTTTTGGGTATCTGCCATGGCCACTTGTTGGAATACTTTGAATTTTTTGTAAATAAATACAACCGTCACGCGTCGCCTTCGCTTCGCGTCTCGCAGACTCGCATTCGTTTTTTGTTTGACTTCGTCATACAGAGCCAGTTAATACAACTATCTCGCTCACTCCTCGCTTCGCGCGGTCGCCTTGTGTTTGTCATGGGGTCACACGCCTTTCGGTTCGCCACGGTATCGGCACGGATCGGTTCACTTTCGCATTTCTATGTGACCAGAGTAAAACGATACCATATATTACAAAATGAAATCGCTTCGCCACGCTTACGGTTCGCTGTCTGTAGGGTTTATTTTGCGATTTTTTATTACCACCAGTATAGCACTACCTACCAATAGAAACATATTTTTCTGCTAAAATACTTTACATTTTTTTGTTGTGACTGCAGGCAATCCAATTTAGTATGGTTTAAAAAATACCACATGACAAACGTGATGATATGAAATGGAATACACGAAATACACGATCCACGTTTGACATGACAACGTATTGTAGGCGAATACAAAAGAACATCAGTGAAATCAAAAAATCTAATCCCTGTTACCGCCCGGATTGGGTGCGTTTCCTATTGTGACTTCAGCCAAACTATTGGTAGTGTTTCAACACAGGTTGAGTCTTTTTAATTTGTTTGCATTGTAGAATATAATATAATAGAATAGAAAAATCTTTATTTGGTATAATACATTACAAATACATATTTAAATCAAAACATACATTTTGTCTTTTGTGTCTTTGTAGTAATAAATTTTGGCTTATCCTGATACCGTTATAAGACTGTCGTAGTAAATTTATGTTACTGCCGTTGAACGAGGTTACTTTAGAATCAAGGGTAACATTCTAAGCTGCTACAGATACTTATGTAGCTGCCGTTAACAATTTGCTATACAAATTTTCAATTCCGTAAACGTGATCCAATGATACATAAAACTCGCAATAGACACTTAGAGGCCTCTCAGTAATACTACAAAATAAGTAGACTGTAGAAGGTAAGGTACACACACCGGCACATCAACCTACCACAAACTGTCAAATTTCCTCAATAGACTTTAAACTTTATGACTAAGGTTTATGGTTAAAAATGTACTGGAGACATTTGACAGTTATGGATGGGTTGATGTGCAGGCGTCTGTACTTAACATACTAACGTGCTTAGTGCAACGCACACAAAGGGAACTTGTCAGGGACACGGAATCTCGCAAATTTTCACGCGTAGTCTCCTTAGCACATGAGTAAAGCCTCGGATACACTAGGGGACACCCTGCTACACACTACTTTAAAGTTTATACTGACACCCCCCACCAACCTCACGGTTATAAAGTTAGGTGTCAGACATCCTTACGCAAGCACAAGGGACCATCAACGTCAGGACCTAACGCCAGATCAGAACACGCCGGTTACGCATCCTTCATCCGGTACTTTTAAGACTAGTGCCGAGCTAGTTGCCCCGTGGACACGTATAGTCCACTACCTAATATCCAGATAGGTTACCGGAGCTGTAAACTCGCTCACTTTTCGTTGCACTAAGAGCACAACTCGCAGTGTACCACTGTTTGGGCCGTCAACTCTAAAGTCGACTACCAAATGTCCTCCTTTGGTGGCGGAGTTGTAAGCACACTCACTTCTCGGTACCCATCCAGGCACCTGATCAATTTCAAAATCCAAAGTAATACACCAGGGGACAAACGGAGCGACATGTTGCGGAACATGTTGCTCGACAACTACCTACGTGATGTCCCGAGAGACTATGCCGCGGAACATTTTGCAGGCTACACCCACAGTCGGTGATTATAGAAAATTGTCGCCCGAGGAGATTGTTAGGGGATTGTGTTGTTTGATCTTTTAGGGGCACGTTGCGCGCACGTCTACATTCAGCGACAAACGGCGCGACACTGACGCGGGACACATGCGCTCGCTTTCGGAGCGGGAGCAAGCAACATGTCCCGCGTCACGTTACCTAAATGTTGCGGGGCATGTTGCGGGACACCGGGCAACGTTGCAGGACTCGTTGATTGCGTGTTACGCGTCATGTTAGGGGACATTTTGTCCCCTATTGTATCCGAGTCTTAAATACTCACGTGCTCCTTAGTTTGTCGTGTCTTGGTGGCAATACTGGCAAATGGTCGGAACAACAGTCCAAACGCAGGTGTTACGAGTTTCCGTGTCCGGTTGTCTATGTGTGCGTTGCTAGAGCGTGTTTTCATGAAGCTGCCCTTCTGCAGTCTTCTTTGTTTCTGGTAAAACAAAATACTCACCATGAGGTACATTTGATCAGCCCCGTTCCTAATGTATCCGATTTCGAAGTCTGGTGAATGTAACACCGCTGCAACGGTGTCCAGGCTAGCAACTCTCACCGACAGCACTGAGGTTATGAACGCCGCGTAGGCATTGTACGTCACCACGGCGAACAGTAGACATACGATGAGGAGCACGCTCGCTGCTGTATTAGGAGGAGTCCGAGGGCCACCTGGTCACATTTTATTATGAAATTAAAAACAAAACAAATATGTAACGTATTTTTTTTTTAAACCCAATAATGAAAAGAAAATGCTTGCCTTGCTGACACAAAATCCCTGTGGACCAAATCAACGCCTCCGTATATTCTATAGGCCGAGCCCTACGTCGAGCGCCAGGGGCCAGTCTACTGATGAGGATCACAGCTGATGCGGCCAGCAACGCTATAGCCACTACACACGCCACCAGCTGAGCGCTAAACGGTGCCATGAATATGTCGCGCACTGTTGACGTCTCTTGTTGACGAATGTATATGTTACTCCTGAAAGCAGACATAACCTATCTTAGTAAACAACCTATAAACATCACAAAAGAATTGCTAAAATATAGCATAAAATATACGAGTAATATCTGTACTAAATCTATACGAAGAGGTAAAACTATTCCGTAGTTCGATAAAATAATTGGTGGTTTTAGCAACCCATATAGTCTTGTCTTGTCGGCAACTCTGGGTAAATTAGCTCCCTTACGATCCAGTGATCGTAAGAAGGGAGCTAATTTACCCAGATATCTATATATCATCGATGATATCGATATAAGATATCTCTTACCTATGTGACTAGTCCAGTGACTGGTCACATAGGTAAGAGATATCTTTTTTACTACAATGATGAGGAAAGACTTGACCTTCATCTTATTTGTTGACTAGCTACAGTAAGCTCAAAGGTAAAAGCGAACTTTACTCTGAATCCTCAACGACCGATTAATTGGCTAACATACCTAGTAGTCTACTCTCGGTAGTATACTTCAAAGCCACTAAAATTGCTGTAATATTGGATCCCACTAAAAACATAAATGTGAAAATGGAAGCTAAGTACAATTTTATGATAAATATGTTGTGGTTGTCGACTTCACCGACAAAAGACTTGAGATCTATACCGATAATATTAAACTGCTAAAGCGCCAAACATAAATTGTTTGAAAATGAATGAATGGATCTTTTTTTTTTGGAGAGAGCAAACTCTCTCCAAAAAAAATTGCGTGCGTGGCGGCGAGAAACTTAAAGGGTTCCTCAAGCCGTGTGAAACGAATCCCCTTCGGAGGTTTTCTAGAGGGAACGGCATCGCGCACTAGTGCGTGTCCCTGTACCCTACAAGATTCTCCGAAGGGTTCGAATCGGATCGGGGAGTGGAACAACCCGAGGGCGCCTCTAAAGGCTCAGACCTCGACTCGGGTTGACCGGGCCGTGGTGGAGGAGAGAAGCGCCCAGGTACGTGTCTGTACCTGGTATAGAGTGCGTGTGAACCGGTTCGTCGTACGCTTGTTCTAAGAGTAGGAACGGTGTCTTGGGTCTAAACTAGTGTGCATGTTTAGTGTATTCTGTAAATGTGTAGTGGCATTTAGAGGATCGGGCGGGGATGAATGGATTATGGATTCATTATCCAAGACTGCCTTTTGAACTGAAGCAGTTTCCCTTTGCCACGATATAGATATAATACTTAAGGCCGTTGCCTTAGTATCCGTGACTTATTTCCACACGAAATTAGTCCGTAACTATAGTTATCTTAAAATTAGAAGAAAGATAAAGGATGCCTCAAGCCGTATGATCGAAACATCTTCACACAACATAACAAGTATTTCTCCGCCCCTATTAGAATGTACGAGGAGTTCGGATCGAATCGAGAGATTTTGAATTAAGTTTCTGTCAACGCCACTGCGTTGCGGTGCGTAATATATCACTATGTTGTCAGGTATTTGTTATAAAGACGAATAGAATTGCCTATAAAGATAATAATAGTCTTGCTGAGTCTGAACTTCGGAGCAGCTGATTTATTCTTGTTCGTTGTATTAAATCCGTGAACTTTATTATACTTGGTATAAGAGTGTAGGTATGTATATATTTACGTGCGTACCTAAGTATATAATATTTGCAAATATGTACAGTCACGACCATTATACGACGACCTCCTTGGTCGAGTGGTTTGTACACCGGTTTTCATTGTGTCGCCATCTCTGAGGTCCCAGATTTGATCCCCGGTCGGGTCAATTTAGAAATTATTGTTTTTCTAAATTGTCTCGGGTCTGAGTGTTTTCTATGTATAATAAGTATGTATTTAAGTATTTTAAGTATGTTTATCCGTTGTCTAGTAACCATTTAACGAGTTTCATAACGAAGCTTCTCTTGGGCTAGATAATTGGTGTGAGTGTAGGAAAAGTTTTATTTTTATTTTATTTTATTTTTTCTTGTATTCCTTTGTAACTGTTATGTCATTGAGTCCACTGTTATGCCATTGAGTTACATACAAGAGTTACATTGTGTACATGTTAATGCTCGTGACTGTACTCTCATATATGAATTTGATGATGAATGTATTAAATATACATCCTGTGCCTCGATTTTGCTATTTAAAATCGTAAATCGTGTGTAGGTGACCTAATTTTGCTTTTTTTTTTCTCTTTTGCCATACTAATGTCAAGTTCAGGCTACCGACAAATTACTAAAATTGAGACGTATTTTTTTTTTGCTTGATACCTTGATTTCTATCTATCTTTTTCTAATATTTGTTTAATAATCTAGCTAGCACACTATCTGCGAGTCAGGGTCTTGCTGAATCTGAACTTCGGAGCAGCTGATTTATTCTAGTACGTTGTATTAAATCCGTGAACTTTATTATTATTGGTATAAGAGTGTAGGTATGTATATTTTTACGTGCGTAAGTATATAATATTTGCAAATATGTACAGTCACGACCATTAACATGTAATACACTTTTGACTAGTTTTGACTGTTATTCCATTGTCAATGTTATGTCATTGAGTCCACTGTTATGCCATTGAGTTACATACAAGAGTTAAGTACATTGTTTACATGTTAATGCTCGTGACTGTACTGTCACATATGAATTTGATGATGAATGAATTAAATATACACCCTGTGCCTCGATTATGCTATTTAAAATCGTCTATACTCGTGTGTCGGTGACCTGATTTTGCTTCTTTTTTCTCTTTTGTCATACTAATGTCAAATTCAGGCTACCGACAAATTACTAAGATTGAGACGTATATTTTTTTTCGCGTGAGATCTTGATTTCTATCTAATATTTGTGTAATAATCTAGCTAGCACCATCTGCGAGTCAGGGTTCTCATCAATTGCTATTAGTTCTAGCTGTCGGCTATCGATAACAAAGCTGTATTGAATGTATAAGATGTATAAGAATAATAATATAATAATAATACCTCTTACTTTAACCCTATTAACCGTATGTGTCGCCTGTATAACGATCTCGCGGAAAAGCAGGAATTTTAGGATGAATGGCAGTCGTGGTATTTTTGTGCGGTCTGTTGTTAATATACTTTGTCAGAAATGTTAACCAATTTTTATTTTTTTTATTTGAAACTGTCTATACTAAGTAATCGATATTATGTAAACCTTATAGTCATGATAAGGCTACATGTTTAAGTCTACAATCTAGTTTTATTGAATATTATGTAATTACTATTTTTGGTTGTAATCTGTTTTGTAGCTTTTTTGTTAATAAATGAATAAATAAAATGTTTCTGAATTGCAGACAGCTACTTACATGGTTTCAGCTATAGGAAAAATAAACTCCATGTCCTGGTGTCGGGCTGGGTGTGCGGTGACTGGCTCCAGCGCCAAGTCCACGGTCTGATCCATCAGCGCCCCCAGCAGGCCGGTCCAAGAGCCTTCGTACGTGCGGAAGCCGAGCTTGCTGTAGTGCCGGTTCACGGACCTGTGCCAACCACCTTTGCATTTTCCACTATCATCTCGTGTAGATGTGATCGTCGATAAAAGTATTTAAGGAGTACATGGAGTATAGTTATGAAGCGTCATTCTATAGTTTTGAACTAGTACATGGTATATAGAGGCTAAGAACGTTTTTTTTTTTAGAATAAAGTGTAATGTTAAGTAAATGCAAGCCCGCCGTAAGCGGGCGTGCAAGGCGTACACTGCACGCGGGCGGCACGTCCAAGGGGGCGGCAAATCGAGCGACTCATCACGTAATATTTAAACTCATTGTCATAATAACAGCAAAAAAAAAAACAACAAAAAACCCGACTGACGCGGGGCGCTATCTTTACGTTAACATCGCTATCTATTGGCATCCGTTAAGACTAAGATGCAATACCAAACGTCGTCACACAGATCAAATTACAGTTGTACTCAGGCATGTTATTTTAAATGTGCGCGTGCTGCGTAAACCCTATGTAATTCTTACTAGCATTTGAAATGAGTTGTATATGTTTTGCTCTTATTTATATTGTTAAATTTGTTATTACTGATTACTTAAAAAAATTATGTAGTTTTTCCTCTTTTAAAATTTACACAAACTCTCCACATTTGCATGGCGTGGCGGTCAATAATAGAAGGCTGTACTTAGCATGTAAGATGTTATTGTATGTTACATAGTTTTTTGTGTTAATACAAGTTTTCGCTGACTGTCCTTAATAAATAAATAAAATAAATAAATAATTATAACAAAACCAATAATGTTGAGATATGTGAAAATTTCGTTGGTTTCTGTCAGATCACCAGCTCCACAGGTGAAGGTCTATTAAATTTTGTTTTGGATTTAGTTTCACAATTAAATCTCAACATTCAAAAATTACGCGATCAAGGTTATAACGATAACGGTTCTAATATGTGTGGAAAACACAATGGAGTACAAAAAAAAATTGGAAATCAATAACCGCGCATTTGACGTCCCATGCTCGGCTCATAGTCTTAATTTGGTAGTGAACGATGCAGCAAATATTACGCACGAAACTGTGAATTTCTTTAATATAATTCAAGAAATTTTCGTTTTCTTTTCATCATCTACAAAAAGGTGGTCGATAAATTGCAAACATTTGCCAGATTTAAAATTAAAAGCTTTAACTGCTACGCAATGGTCTAGCAGTTAGCAGAATCGATGCAGTTAAGCCATTACTGTATCACCTCGAAAAAATATATGACGCTTTGCTGGAAATATCTGGTAATTCGTCGGAATGGGATTGTACTACATCTCACAAAGCTCATTCGCTTGCTTTGAATATTCAAAATTATAGATTTATTTGCTCCGTAGTAAATTGGTTCGATATTTTAAACAAAATTAATGCTTTGAGCAAAATGATGCAGAGTCCCACAATTAATACTCAAATCTGCATAAATTTAGTAAATAAATTGATTGATAAATTCACAGAATATCGCACGGATGAACACTTTGAAATTGTGATAGCAGAAGCTTCCAAAGTGGCTCAGGAACTCAATGCTGAAACAAATTTCCCACCAATAAATACCATTCGTCCAAAAAAAACCAACTCATCATCATCATCATCTGAGCCAAAAGACGTCCACTGCTGGACAAAGCCCTCCCCCAAGGATATGAGGGGTATTTGCCGTAATCGCCACGCTTGGCAGGCGGGTTGGCGATCGCAGTAGGTTGAGGTTTAAACCAACTCAATTTCAATATAAACAAAATTATGAAGTTTTAGTAGACCCCAAATCAAATATAGAGTAGTTTTTTTTAGAATCTTAGATCAGACAATAACTTCTTTAAAGCATAGATTCGAGGAGTTACAAACATTTACCGACGTATTTGGCTTTTTTAGCGTTAATTTATTTAATTACTCCAATGATTAGTTAATGAAACATTGTAAAGATTTAAATCTGAAGCTTAAAGATTATTCAAATAGTGATTTAGACATTGACGGTATTGATTTTTTTAATGAAATCATTGCATTAAAGTTGCATTTTGCAAAAAACCAGTCTAATGATCCACGAACCATATTACAATACCTATCTTTTTGCCAATGACTTAATTTCAACATTTCCGAACACAGCAATAGCGCTAAGAATATTACTTACACTGCCTGTTTCAGTTGCATCTAGTGAAGGATCCTTTTCAAAATTAAAAATTATTAAAAACTATTTAAGATCAACAATGCTCCAGCAAAGACTTAAGTAATTTAGCTGTCGTTTCAATTGAACATGAAATTTTACACAGCTTGGATACAAGAAAGTTGATAGAAGATTTCGCAAATATAAAGGCAAGAAGAGTTAAGTTTTTGTAATATATGTATGGTTTTAGTTTCACACTTCAGTAAACAAATATTACTAAGTAGGTACCTAATCAAAATAAATGATTTATATTCATTAAGCTTTTTTTTGTTTTTACCTTCCATGATGAAAAAACATTAAAAAGCCTTTTTTTAACAAAACTCAGCATAATATGTAGTCGTAGGGCGGCATAACATAATCGGTATTGCACGCGGGCGAACAAACAGCTTGCGGCGGGCCTGAGTAAATGTATAGGGGTAAGCATTATTTGTATAAGCGGGCTCTGGAAAGTTTTTAGTTGTAAATATTGAATGATTGACTTCTTGCCCGTGGTACAATTCAGTTGTCCGGTCAACCGGACTACGGAAAATTAACATTTTCCATAGTACAGTTGGCCGGACTACGGAAAATATATTTTTGGTAACGACATAAGAACTTTTTTTTTGTAGATGTCGTTACTTCTAATAAAGTTGTGGAGTTTCCTGCGCCCATTCTTCTCCACAGCTAAAAAATAGACGTCCTGAATGGGTAGTAGGTAAAAAATGTATTGACGATTCAAAAGCACTTTTCGTAAGTTTATTTTCACTTCTCATGCTCGTAAAGTTGTTCTTTATGTCGAGAGAAGGCTGCATAAAATGGGTTTTATGCTCTTGTGCACATGAAGCTGTAGATATAACAGCTTCTCGCTTGTGCATAAAGTAATTTCTTCTTTTAAGACTAAGACAATTAGGCCTTATAGCATACACATACACAATACACCTTTATTTAATTGATATATTTTTATGAGATTTAGGTTATATCTTAATTTAATTACGACATATGTATTACAATCTAAATACAAATCCTCGATTAATACGGGCGTGCATTAACGTAAAAAAATATAACGCAAATATTTATAATAACTTGGCATTATACGGCCTCAGACCATAGTCAAACGTCACATAGTTGAAAATTTAAAAAAAGTTAAGAGAAATTTAGTGGCGGGAAGCTAGTTATTCGTCAAACAAAACTAGAAACTAGGTAGTTGTGTTGCGGTTGAAAATTCAATAAATTATTCGTAAGTTATTAAACAATGTCTTCGAGTAGTGATAGTGACGATCAAATCGGCCGGAACAAGTTTGCAGCAATGCCCAAAGAAATAGCGATTTTTTTAAACATTACAACCTTAAAACGGCACGGAGGCTGGAAGTCCGACCAGTCAAAATTGTTCGAACTTTACTTTTAATTTCAATTAATTTTACATTGTTATGCATGAACGTAACATTTTAATTACATTATAAAAAAAACATTTTCTTGTATATGCTTAGTCCTTGTTTTATTTCCTTGCAATCAAAGTGAAAAGCAGAGTGTAAAACTCGATTATAAAACCCATTTTACCCTCGACGTAACTATCCACCCTCGCCGTACCGGCTCGGGTGGCTATATGCACATCTCGGGTAAAATGGCTCATTTTATGCTCTTGTTGTACAACTATTGAATAAAAAAAATTGACTTTGACTTTGACTCGTCGAAAAATATACAGTCACGAGCATTAACATGTAAGTATACACCATTGAGTAATTTTTGGCTCTTAATTCAATAAATCAAGAGTTAGGTACAGTTACGAGCACTCACATGTAAACAAGGTTGTTTACATGTGAGTGCTCGAGACTGTACAGGTAAAAAAATAAACATAAGGATTGAAGCTAAGTTCTGTATATTTTCACGCCTTCAACCCTAGCTTGTCGATCGGCTACCTACGACCATCTACGATGCTTCATACACCGACTTTTCTCTTAAACCCCTGAAAAAACTTACGTGGTATTTAGTTTGATGGTGAGAAAATGTAAGATGTCGTCCAGAAGGGCTGGCGCTGACGGGCCCTCGTCATCCAGGGACGGGGTCCCGTGTCCAGTGAAGTTGCACCTTCCAACCACCAGTTCCTCGCCCAGAAAATTACGAGCATCAACCGGGTATGGTTCGTTCACCCCCGACATTGATTGATCTCTATCCCAATGACCTAGAAATTCGTAAGCGCATGATGATGATAATATTAGGTACCTGTGCTACACTCGTGGACTAATAATACGGCTCAGCGACAAAATCCTATGTATCTTGTAAATTAATAATGTTACATGCATGAAACTAGCTTTTATTAAAGAGAATTTTTATATCGTATGACATAAAACCTTAAATGTTATAGGTACAAAGAAAGTATTTTGAAAAAAACAAAAGTTCGAATTTGGTAATAAATTCAAATCACGCGTGTTTTACTTTTGCTTGTTTTTTTACTTTTGTTTTCAATCTGTCAAATCAAAATGGCATAAGGCAGTCATCATCGTCTTTCACAGTCATTATTGAATTACTATCATGTCACTAATGCCAGAAGAATGCACACGTACCGTCACTATGCTAGAAGAAGGCAGAAGTCAGAGAAGTACAGCGAGAGTAACAGGCGTGTCACTTTCTACGGTGCAAAGAGTCGTGCAACGTTTCCGAGAAACTGGGGCTCAACATTAGAAGACCAGGAAGCGGCAGACCGAGATGTACTACTCGAGAGGATCGATTTATTGTTACGACCATGCTCCAAAATCGACACACACCTCACGGCAGTTAAAGTAACAAATCAATTTCGAGAGACCCGAAGAGACGAGGTAAGCGAGCGAACTGTTAGGCGGCGGCTCCGAGAAGTTAATTTGACCCCACATAGACCCGCAAATGGCCCAAAACTTGCAAGGGAACACCGAGTAGCAAGATTACGTTATGCCCGCGAACATGCACAATGGGGAGACGAAGAATGGGCAAGAGAATTGTTTTCCGATGAATCTAGATTTATGCTCTATGCACAGGATAGGCGGCTAAGAGTTTACCGACGGCCAGAGAGAGGAACGTTTTATTCTAGCTTGTTTTGAGGAAAAAGTAACTTTTGGCATTGGATATGTTATGGTTTGGGTTGGAATCTCTTCAGAGAGTCACACGGAGTTAGTGCTGATAGAGAATGGTACGCTAACTAGTGCAAGATATGTAGAAGAGATCATAATGAGTATGTCGGCCCATACTTGATTAATATGAGTGAAAATTCCATATTTATGCATGACAATGCTAGCACAATGCTAGCTGCTAACAGCTCAAATTGTAAATGAGTATATTCAGGACGTTGGCATCAATTGCATGGACTGGCCCTCAAGAAGCCCGGATCTAAATCCGATTAAGCACGCCTGGGACGAGCTCGGAAAGCGTGTAAGAAATCGGAACCCCGCCCCAGCTACACTTAGAGATCTGAAACATGTGTTAGTGGGAGAATGGAACAATATCTCGCAACATCGCATAACAAACTTAATAAACAGCATGCCCAATCGTCTGGCAGCTGCAAGAAAAGCCCGTGGAGGCAATACGAAGTATTAATATATGGTTTAAAGTTCATTTTTATGTGGTGTGTCAGGAATTTGTCAACGCAAAAATGGTGATATTTTGTTTCTTATGTAGTTTTCACCATTTAGTGTCGTTATTATTAACTATGAAATTATCTACAATATACAGTTTCATTCATGCTGGTAGCTCTATTATTTTAAGAGATATTCAAATTTTTCGTACTGATCCGTATTATTTGTCCACGAGTGTATTTGCCACTACCACAGAACAGATTATTATTATATCCACATTCATTGTTAATTTCTCTACCGGGATGTGTGATCTAGGAAAGAAAATCATAAATATGCGTAGTCTAGATAGAATACGAAATGGTTTACTAATAAAATAGTTATTATACATTATTTTTAAAGTGTAAATCCTAAAATATTTAGAGTAGGTAATATATATTTATATAAATGTACGTGTGACAACACACAAGGCCAAGCCAATGGCGATGGTAAATGACGTTTATGGTAAATTTATTATGTATAGTGATTTTCGGACCAACGATTTTAAGAGAAAAAATGGAGTACCATGCAAGATATTTTGTAGAGTTGCCGGACAATTGACGTCTAAAAGAAAAATGTAGAGGCTTATATTACCTACCTATAAACGCCAAATAATAGAAGGTAATATTCTATACAGTGGGTTATTTTTAAGGCATTTTTTCTTTCTTTTGGACGTCCTTTCTTTCTACCCTTTCGTCCCTTCTTCTTACCTTTTCTGAACGCTGTAACTGGCTAGAATAATTGAGAAGGCAACACACGTGACACCCTTGACGTTACAAGGGTAAACTAACTTCGGTAACCGCTTTCAATTAGGGGTGCCATGTGCTCATTTGCTCAGTCACATGACTTCCAATAGTAACACAAAGCGCAATCACAAACACTCACCCAAATAGTTAGCGTACAAAGTGCTGTTAGTCCGCACTTTGAAATACTGCACAACATGTACGCCGCCTCTGTTAATGTCCACAAGTTTGTCTCGACGCCAAATGGAAAATTGTTTTCTCAGTGAAAATCTGCTGATGTTCGTCATCTCAAATAACCTCGAAACATTATAAAATATACCAGATTGAAACAGCTTTAATATTTTTCCAGACCTCTTAAAAGTGTTATTCCTTGTGAGATTTCGGAATCTGTTCGAGGCCCTATAATAGTTTCTTTCGTACACAGATTTTGTACAAGATTTATTGAAATGACAGCGATTCTCGCCTTCGTAGTAGACATTTCTTCGGTTATCCGGTAGTCTGTTTAAATTGTGTGTGTGATAATCAAAATTATTTTTACACAACCCATTTTTTGTATTAAAACTGTGGCGCAAAGAGGGGTATGAGACTACTATGTTCTGATCGAATCTTACCGCTGTACGGTTTAGTACACCATTAATGTAATGAAAATCTATGTCGGACCGAGCTGATACTAGCCAGTCGTATGATGCAGTATTCATTTCCAATTCGTTTTGCTGAAACATTAATACTATTTTACTACCACACTACCACTGTTTTATTTTGGCAGTTTAACTAACCTAAAAATTATGCTTTCATTGATGCTGTTATCATGTCTCTTTGTCATATCATCTTGAATAAAATTTTAAAGTAAGCACAATAAAATTAAAGAACACATATTTATTGACCTGGCCAACACATAACAGTGTCCTATCATAAAAGGACACATACCAAATTTAAATATACTAGTGGTCACCCAGTGGTCGAAATTCGACCGTAATTTTATTAAGGCTGCACGGATTGTATTCTAAGCAAAGAAAATTTTAAAAAGATAGAATGTGAGTTTGGTGTTTGGTTTGGTTTGGTTTCTTTTTTTTGAGTATTGTTTTACGGTTCCGGTTGAAATCCATCAAGCCTATTCGTCCGTTCTAGACACTTCTTGTCTGTCTTGGTCATGTCATTAGTTTCTTATTTCATTAGTAAGTATTTTCCTTTATGTATGATGGTGATGGATGAGAAGTGAGAAATGATATACTCCCCAACCCCTCGAGTATCTCAGTAAAGATGTGGGGCTTTAAGTCCTCGGGCCGACTTCTTAAGAGAATTTGAAAAGTGACATTGCACTGTTTTGTTTTATTTGCCAATACTCATGCACACTCACGAACACTTAACGGTTAATAATCCACCCTTAGGTGAGCGAGACCAATCATTCATCTAAGAATGCACCATTATTTCACATCAATATTCGACATAACACAAATTTTAGAAAATAAAACAAAACCGCAGACATGACTCTTCACTTTCCCGCCAAGAAGTCCTTTGGTTTGGTTGGATTGGCAGTGACAGATTTCGGCTGCTCCTCTTCCATTTTTGAAGTTTTTGAAAAGAGTATATATGCGTGTGTGTCAAATACAATGCGTGTGTGTCAAATACATAGTAGTGTGTGTAATGTTTATTTTATTGATTTAATGTATTTTTATGCATAATTTTAAAAAAATATTAATATTCTGTACTCCTTCTCTATATAAACTATAAGTTTGCGAAATTTCATACTCCTCCATCCGCGCAATTTTCGTAAAAAGGGGTACAAAGTTTTTGCTTCACGTTAATATATAGATAAGTTGCTAACTTATCTATATAATAATCTAATCTAATTTACATCAGATATCTAGCCTATTCCATTGAAAACTTACCTTCTTCAAAAACTTGACGACCATTTCAGAGGCATTCTGATTGAGCCTTGGCGTCAATACGAGAACGCCGAGTCGTGAGCGCAGCAAAGGGCTCTTTGTAGAGTCTAGTGACGCAGCGATACCGTTCACACTCATACACTTGGCCAGTCGCACTGTAGCCCAATGACAACCTAGTCAACAATTAAAAGTAACATTTAAAAAGGTAAAACATATTTTTTCATAAAAACTTGAAAATTTAAATAAAATACACAATAAAGTGGACTGGACTTAGTTAGGGGGCTAAGGGGGTGTCTCTAGCCTCTGCACCAAGCCCCTAGCCCCAACTCTACACACCTTCACGCGGCAGCCCCTGTTACGTTGAGCAACCTTACGGAAGATTGTGGTTCAAATCCCAATAAGAAGTGAGGTCAACAAACGGATGAGAGATAGGGGGGACCACACAGGCGTATCACGGCTGTCTGGTCTGGATGCCATCAGAGAGGGATGGTTCTTCCTAGGGATGGTAGCGGAAGAGTCTTGCAAGACGATAGCATTCAAAATCAGAGTCAGATGGATTACTTCTCACCCACCAAGACGCCTTGGGCAAGCAGGTGGGTAAACGCGCCTAAAGCCTTCAGTATTATGACAGAGTAAAGTCATTGGCGTCACAAAGCGTATTGCGAATCTTAAGTGGCAGTGGGCGGGTCACGTTGCACGCAAATAGGGATCGTGGTGCAAAGCCGTGATAGAGTGGAGACCGTGGGGCGAGAAACGCCTTCAAGGAAGACCCCAGATGCGTACGAACAGCTGGCACGAAGTGAATGGAAATTGCCCAAGACCGAAAAAGATGACAGAAAGTTCTGTTAACATCAAGGCTTTTTGGAGGTATACTAAAAGCAAAAAGGTAACAAATGATATACCAAAAAACGTGCGTTATAACGACAAGGTCTCACATTCGGGCTCTGAAGTGGCTAATCTCTTTGCTGAGTATTTTGCTTCCGTATATGGCACCGCTCGCGCTGACAACTTTGACCCTGCTTCCCGTCATCAAATTACAGTATATCAAAATTTACATTCCGTGAAGATGAAGTTCTTTCGCGCCTCAAACATCTCGATCTTACTAAAGGTCCAGGACCTGATTGTATACCGCCAGTATTTATAAACATATGTGCTTCAGTTTTGGTGAAACCATTGACCATAACGTTAAATAAGTCGATCTCGGAAAGTACATTTCCAGATCTGTGGAAATTGGCTTAGTTGACTCCCATACATAAGGCTGGAGACAAGTCAGTTGTTACCAATTATAGAACAATTAGCATTTTAAATTGTTTCGCTAAAATAATGGAAAGTCTTATGTATGAACGTCTTTACTACCATTTTCACCATATACTTAGTCCTTGCCAGCATGGATTTGTCAGTGGTCGGTCTACCAACAGCAATTTACTTGTCTACACTAATTATCTATGTAACAGCCTGAATAATAAAACGCATGGTAGACGCTATATACACCGACTTTGCAAAAGCATTTGATCACGACATTCTTTTGATAAAGTTACAACATCTGGGAAACCATGGCGACTTGCATAGATGGTTTAAGTCTTACCTAGAGAACAGGTCTCAGTTGGTGGCTGTTTGTGGTTTTGATTCCATTCCTTTTCTTTCAACTTCTGGAGTACCACAGGGATCTAATCTTGGCCCGCTTTTGTTTTTAGTGTTTATAAACGATCTACTATTATCATTGTCCTGTAACACGTTAGCTTATGCCGACGATATAAAAATATACTGCCAAATTTCTTCTCTCGGTGACTGTACTAAGTTGCAAAACGATTTAAATTTAATAAATAGTTGGTGCCAAAATAACATGATGGCACTTAACGTTAATAAATGCAATTTAATAACTTTTACAAAGAATAAAAAAAATATTGAGTATTCTTATAATATTAATAACAATATTTTAAAACGTGTAACAACAATTAGGGATCTAGGTGTTGTTTTTGACTCCACGTTGTCATTCCTAAACCATATTTATGTAGTAGTCAACAAAGCTAATAAGGCTCTTGGTTTTATAAAGCGTATTTCCAAACCATTTAAAAGAACCGAGTCTTTTATGCTGCTGTACGGTTCAATGGTTCGCACAATACTGGAGTATTGTTCTGCGGTGTGGTCACCAGTTTATTCAATCCACATCAACAGGATAGAAGCCATCCAAGAACGGTTTTTGCGTTTTCTGAGTAGTAGATTGGGTTCAAGACGGATGCTTCCAGACTATGAAGATAGATTGAGACACTTCGCTTTCAAAAGCTTACAGCACAGGAGGCAGGTTACCGACCTTTTATTGCTGCATAAGATCACCAATGGAAACTTGGGTGAGAACCTTTTGGGTTCTTTAAAATTTAAGGTAAACATTCACTCCACTCGCTGCTCAAGGCTTTTCAGTATACCACTAACCAACAATAATGTCTCTTACAATAATCCCATGCACCGAATGTGTCATGCATACCATAATCTAAATTCTGATTACGATATTTTTAATCAAAATTATCAATTATTTAAAAAATCATTACAATCATTATATGTTCAATTTGCCCAATTTAATCTATTAATTATGATTTAATTTTTTTAATTGTGATTTATATTAACTTCTTTTTTCTCTTGCATGTATTAAAATATTGAAAAAGTTTTATTAAGCTTTTACATAATTTTTTTTTTCTGTTTTTTCTTGAATGCTGTGCATAGCAATAATGGGTCAATTGACCGCTAATGTTTTATGTATAATTACTTCATTTTTATTTTTAATAATGAATTTGTCAATTAGACTGTTACTGTGCCTTATTAAAATAAAATAAAATAAAATAAAATAAAAATAAAATAAAATAAATTAAACTGAAGGAGACCTACACCCTAGCGGTTGAAGATGTCTAAGACGATGATGATGATGATGGACTTAGTTATCGCCAGTTAAAACCAGCTAGGTATACGGGATCGCAGAAAATTTTGTATAGTGATCTCCAAACTTCAGTATGAAGATAGGCACTAGATGATGATGATGATGATGATGATACACAATATGAACATAATAAAACATACAGGTTGACTTTTTTATCACCGTCCAAAACTTCTGAGATGACTCTCGTGATACAAACAAACAACTCTTACTATTGGACCAACTCCCTAACTCGAAAATAAAATTAAGTTGTTTCATATATTTTGGGCGAATGAATATTGATGTTTTGTATGGAACAGCTGAATTTTATTTTCGAGTTAGGGAGTTGGTCACATAGTAAGAGTTGTTCGTTTGTATCACGGGAGTCATCTCAGAAGGTTTGGACGGTGATAAAAATGCCATAAACCGCCACGCAGATATGTTAACGTCTGCTTATGCAGGACCGGGGACCAAGGGCTTTACGTGCCTTCCCAAGCGCGGAGGAGCTCGACATAATATAGTAACGTTCAATTTATACAGTATCATTATTTAAAAAGAAAACAAAATTAATTTTAAACAAGGTTATTATTGAGGTATAAAATCTAATAGTTATTTCTTTCACCAGATAAATGTTACAACAATAAAAGGTACTAAAATTGGGTAAAATTAAAAAAAAAAGTATTTTTTGTTGTGTTTGTAAAACTGTACATATGAAAGTATGCTTCGTATATACATTGTCATAGTGTGCCTAGGATACTTAAACTCAGTAGTTTGTAAACCCAGTTGGAAACCTTTTCTATATGAGAAGGAGAAAGCTTCAAAGAGTAAATGCCCATAATGTTTTGGTCATTAACAAAATCTTCCACTTATAATAACTTGGGTTTATGGAATTTTCTTATACCTATGCACTTTAAATTTATATCAAGACATTTCAAAGACTTTTTATGGAAGTTTGTTATAAAATGTAACATTTACTCAAGAAAGTGCCACCTGTGTCCTTATAAGGGTAGTCATATTATACAAAGTAGGATTTCAAAGAATAAACAACAGAAAGTTACTATCAGAAACTAAGTATGTTTCAAACAAAATATTTTTTACGTTCAGTCCGATTTAGTAATTTTAAGGAGATATTATCTGGTTAACTATTTTTTGTTACATTACCTTAAGAGTTGACTAACATTTGAGAGTATGTTACTTGCATATTTTTTTAAGTAGGTAGAATTAGATTTTTTTGTATCCACTTGAATTTACCCTATTTTGAAACGAGTTTTTGAGTCATTCAAACACTGGATTTCTTTGCGGACAGCTAAAACTTGCTTTGTTAGTGCGTAAATAAACATTTCAAAAGAGCAATGCCGAGGATTCGAAGAGATATGGACCTGCAAACCACAACTAGAGGCATAGCATTCTGTAGCTCAGCAGCTTGGTTTTTCACGGCGAGCGATACAGAATGCTTGGAATCGATTTCAAGAGACTGGAAGAGTTACCAGAAGATCAGAATCGGGCAGGATTCGAGCAACCACAGCACATGAAGACCGGTACATACGCGCAGAGAGCGAGTTAGTACTGCTCGCTCTTTACAAAACCGCTTCCGCCAGGCAACCAACCATTACAACGCCAGTAGACACTTTCTGTGACTAAGTTATAATGTGATCAATTTGTGACTATTTTAAAGTGGACGCTTTTGTGACTTCGTCCAATAGTTAAGAAAAAAAGGTATGTTAGTGACACTTAGTAATAGTCACAACAATTTTTGTGACAAAGTTCGTAAAGCGGACACTTTTGTAACTTGAGCGCAAAATTGTTTTGTTAAATTATTAGTTGCATTGCCAAACCTTAGAGTTTTTGTTATTAATAATACCATCTTTAAGCTTGTACTACATAAGTGCAATAAATGATAATGGTTGGCGACGACGGCGACGGTTGACAAGGCGTAAGTGACCAAAAGATTAGAAATCGGTTGCACAAAGACCATCAGTTCTCCAGGAGACGTGTAATACGAATTCCATTGACAGCCGCGCATCGCGTGCGAACCGATTAACGTTCGCAAGATAGCAACAGGCCTGGGATATGGATGATTGGAGCAAAGTATTGTTTACAGATAGATAGATAGATTTTGAGTGCAGAGTGAATTTTTTTAGTGATGACCGTCGCATTTTAGTGTTGAGACGAGAAGGTGAGCAATTTTCGGATGCTTGCGTCCATGAAAGTGACAGATTCGGTGGTCCCAACGTAATGGTATATGGGGACAAATTTTGTTAACAGGTCGAACTGAGCTCGTAATTCTTAAAGAAGGCACGGTAACAGCTCAGCGATACATTGAGCAGATCATAAGACATGTGGCACATGTGGTGCCATTTGCACAAAGAATTGGTTTAGGATTCCGCATAATGCACGATAATGCCCGCGCTCACAAAGCTAGAGCAACAAGGGAAGCTCTAGATGAACCTAATGTTCAAGTGTTGCCGTGGCCTGCATTGAACACAAAACCAACCCGCAAATAACGAAAGACAGCTCATCAACGTGCTTATAACGAGCTGGGAACAAATATTCCACAAGAGGACAGTGCGACACTTGGTGGAGACTGGAGAGTATGCCTACCAGACTTAAAGAGGGGGACACACACACGATACTGAACAAACTCCAAAAATTATCCAATTTAGTTTTTTTTTTATTCATAATTTTTACATGATGTATATTTTTTATGAAAATGACTGATTTCATTAAAAAATACTGATAAAATTTGTGTTATTTTAGTTAAGACATTTTTTGTGATTATAACATAAAAAATTAATCAATTAATTTAATTTAATTATTTGTCTGCCCCCAAACCCAATACACTTTTAATACCACTGAAAATATATGGTGGCCATTATTTTGTTTTGACTAGTATACATAATTATATTTACATCGCTATGTACTTTTAACACTGATATCATTTGTTTTTTTTGTGTTGTGACATACACAACATTTTACGATTTTTACGACATTACGATTCTAAAGCTAATAAAATGATTTTAAACATTATTTAACTAAATATTAATCTTTTTTTTATAAATTGACGTACCTTAACGATACGGGTAATTGATATAAAGTTTGACAATCAAAAACACAAATGTTGAAAAAATTTCCACGAGCAGGATATGAACCCGCACCCTTCTGACATACCGGGTCAGGTGCTCTCCCAATTGAGCTATCGTGGTTCTAACCAGACCGCCGAAATTATACAACACTATTTACTTTTTTTACTTTGAAAGCCAAAGGCGCCCATTCAATGTCAACAACTACCGTCATTAACATCTGATCATAATATTTTACAAATACTAAAGATCAATTAAGAAGTAGGCAAGCTATTTATAAAATGTTTATATAATTTTTAACGCAAATTTTGTTGCGAACAAATTACAAAAACACAAATGTTGAAAAAATTTCCACGAGCAGAATTTTTGTGTTTTTGTAATTTGTTCGCAACAAAATTTGCGTTAAAAATTATATAAACATTTGACAATCAAGTTAAATAATAACTATCCAGATACCAATAATCTATATACATATAATGACTTGTCCTGACTGACTGACACATCATCGCCGAGCCTAAGCCGCTGAAACTAATTAGATAAAATTTGGACTGTAGATTAATTGAGTGACGTAACCAGCCACTAAAAAAGGATTTTACGGAAATCACACCCTAAGGAGGTCAAATAGGGGGTGAAAGTTTGTATGAAAGTCCGTCAGTTTTGAAGTAAAATACATGAAAATTGGTATTTGGGTTTATTTTTCTTTAAATAAATAAAAAGGGACTAAGGTTTTTTTGGAGAAATCGTTATTTTTAAATTAATAACTATCAAAATGAATATTTTAATCGATCTTCAGATTTTTTAACAAAAATAGTGTTTTAGCATTTTTTGAAAAACCTCCCTTAGAGAGGTGAAATAGGGGTGGAAAGTTTGTATGGAAATCGCGCGCAAAACATCTCGCGTTTACTGATTCCTACATTTGCCCACGTGAGTTAAAGCCGCGAACAAAAGCTAGTATTTCATAAAACGTAATCGAATCGATCAATTATTTAAGGGTGGGCCGACCAAAAAATGCCAAAAATGCAGTTACGGTTAAGTAAATATAATTGAAAATACTATCGTATTAAATGAACAAAATATATATTTGGTATCATAGGGAACGTGTTTACAATTTGTCAGAACCATAAATTCATAACACGCTATAGTTTTTTCTACAATATCATTTAAAGTTGGGCAAAGATCATGAAAACGAGTGGCGGCGTTTAGTAGATTTCTTATCATCATCATCATCATCATCTCAGCCAAAAGACGTCCACTGCTGGACAAAGGCCTCCCCAAGGGTATGAGGGGTATTTGCCGTAATCGCCACGCTTGGCAGATTTCTTATAGTTTATCTAAATTATTGTACCTCTGATTTTGTCTAAACAATCATCAATGGATAAACTACAAATTCCTAGACTACATTTTTGATTCATCAAGTGGTTATTTAAATAATATTTTTTTATTAAGCACCTTAAATTCCCCATACAAAATTAGTATGGCCGCGCGGCATCAAATAAATATGGACGACGACATTTCAAATAAAACATATGACACTTGTCACTTACGGACGGCGCACCCTTAATTATTATATTGATTGTCTAACCAATGATTAGTGCAAACCTATTTGTAATCAACCTTTACTTAATAATTACCTTTCATAAAGTTGACCACCGGTTTAGATCCAGAGGTCCTGGGTTCCAGCGCGGGTACTTGCGTACATGTTTGTGTACTCGGTTTGGTTGGTGGTAGGGCTTGTTTGTCCGCCTGGCAATCTACCACCATCTTATCCAAACTATGTCGTCATAACATCAGTGTTTGTAGCATTGTTGTGTTCCGGCATCTAGAGATAAGATAGCCAGTGCCTCACTAGTTGAGGATCCCGGGTGAAGTGCGCTTCCATCATTCTTATCATCACTTAACATTAGGTGAGATCAGGGCACTGTGCCTACTCATAAAATATTTAAAAAAAAGTTGAATATTAAGTGAGAGAGCTAAAATACGAAATAATTAAATCGCTTTTAAGTTTCTTTATTTAAACGGTTTTAGTTAGCCTGCCTTGTTTATTTATTTCTTTATTTATATATTTGGGTCAAATCTAGTGATTGAAATTTGACCCCTTCATGTTGACAGATTGAGCTGAAATTGCATGCACCATGCATGTATTTTTACGGATGACAATGTAAAATGATTATGACATGGAGCTGATCTGATGATGGAACTGGAAAGTGGCCATAGGAACTCAGTAGTTAAACGACACAAACCCATCGAGTTTGGACTCGTTTGATTCGTCTTGGCGAGTACTTTGGTGTTAGATGGTAACCAGGGTCTGATGATGGAACCGGAAGGTGGCCATAGGAACTCAGTAGTTATCGAGTTTGGACACGTTTGATCCATCTTGACGAGTATACTTTGGTGCTACATGGTGAACATGGTCTGATGATGGAGCTGGAAGATGGCTATAGGAACTCGGTAATTAAACGACACAACCCCATCGAGTTTGGGCTCGTTTGATCCGCCTTGACGAGTACTTTGGTGCTAGATGGTAACCAGAGTCTGATGATGGAGCTGAAAGATGGCCATAGGAACTCGGTAATTAAACGACACAACCCCATCGAGTTTGGGCTCGTTTGATCCGTCTTGACGAGTACTTTAATGCTTAAATTATTTTTAACTTTTTTGTTCTTTTTTTTAGTTTTTTTCTTTAATTTTTTTTTATCTTTTTTTTTCCTTTTAAATATGAGATCGCAAGAGCTGAATAGCGAGGAAAGTGCCGATCGACTATTATTTATGCTTCTACGTAGCTGCACAATTAAACTGAAATGTTACATCATCGTTGCAATCTTCTCATGATTCATCATATCGTTTTTAAGTACACATAACTATATATTTTTAAGCTCTATTATGCCTATATGTACAACGTAAGGTCATAAAATGTTTTTTGTCAAGTAGCCTTTTTATTGCCTATTAATGTGTCTCACAGCCAGCTGTTGGTGTTTGCCCAGGCAAAGGGTCTACGTCTCCACCCGTCCCTATCCTAGGCCACCTCATACCACCCCGGCCAATTACTAAAGCCTTCCCGCCATCTCCGCTTTGACCTGCCACGTTTCCGGTGTCCATCACATGGATGGAACCCAGTCCGTAGCGAAATATTCGTCACCAGCTCATTTAATATCCCTTAGTTGGGGCACGAGCCTTCCCCATGAATTAATAGAGAGGGGGCCATAAACTACCACGCGGGCCCAGTGCTGATTAGTGGTCGTTAACAACTGCTAATGCAGCCGGGACCTACGGCTTAACGTGCTTTCCGAAGCTCACGGCAGCTCAAGATGATAATTTTTTGGTAACCCCTCAGATGACCAGCCTTTGCGAAAGTCGCAGACCAAGCCCATTAATCACCGCGCCATCGAGCTCCTCGGCGAAATATTACAACATCAAAATTAATCATCAATGATCAAATCGTTTCGCTGAATATGTTTGTTGCACTATACGTTCGAACGGAGACACTCACAGATACGTGCCGAAAACATATGACATTACGGCTTAAACCTCGCTTTCAGCACGTATCGTAAACAATAATTAAAACGCGGAAATAAGCATCTACATCACATTTGACATAGTGTCCACATGCCAGCGTTGTGATGAACGTGGAATCAACTGAATTTTATTATTTTGGCATATTTAAATTGGACATCCTATGCAGTGAAAAGTGAACTGACTCCGCCTATAGGATAAGGTATGTCTTTTTTATACTAAGAAGTTGTTCCAACATATTTTTTTTTATTTACTGTATAATTATGCCATGAACGTGTTCAGTGATGGCCTTCTTTCTCTAAATATTGGCATTGTGAAAACATTAAAAGACTCAAGGAAAGTTAGAGAGAAAATTCCTAAAATAGCCTATGAATAGAATCGTTTACGGACTAATGGTCCGATTGCATCGATTTCCGAGTCCGAAAGATTGTTTTGTAAACAGAATCGAGACAGAATCGAACAGAAACAGGAGTTAGAAATGTTTTATGTTTAAATCGAAGTTTGCCGCCGTAACAACAATGGTTCCGACTGTAAGAGATAAGATAGACGGTCTGTCAGCAGTAGAGGATTCTGGGTGAAGTGCGTTTCACCTTTAGTTACCGAGTGAGATGAAGACCACAAGCATTTTCGCGTTGAAGAATAAAAAACAATATATAAAATGTGTTTTTAAACAATATTGATACATCAAATTTTCTCAATGAATCTGTTTACTTTATATGTTAATTTAATTTGAAAGGTGTTTACTTACCTCCATTAATAGGAACTTAATTTATTAAGGGCTATCCCCTGGGTATTCGTCGGCGTGAACGAAACGCAAACATGCTAAAGAAAATGAGATTTTATTCATCGCCCTCAATAAAACTGGCACAAGCAATTTGCTTAAGAACTACAATGATATTTTCGTAATCTCTTATGAGTAAGGAATGTTTATCGATAAGACTATAAGTGGTTTGTTCTATTACTGATTCGAAGTTAGATTAACTTAACTTAACGTGGTCTATTTACCAGTATCCTTATTCAGAATCATAGGAAAAAACTTTTCAAAATATGTAATGTATGCTTATCTGTTTTTATTCGGAAAACATTCTGTCGGAAAATGTAGATCTACAAGTTATGGAAATATCCTAAATTGAGTGAATAACTTAGAAAGTTATTAGTAATAATTTTTGTCATTTTAATATATGTTTATACATAAAGTTGGTTGTCAAGTTTATTTTAAAAGGGGAGTAGGGGGAGATATTCTTACTTAAGTATTACCTAACTTAAAGTACCTAAGTAAAACATCAATAACGAGAGACAAAAGGTGACTCTTAGTCATATCTCTAGTCATATCCAGATATTTAAAGGCAATATCATCAAAGGGTTGTTTTATAAACGCACTAATAGGCACTCTTACTTTTTTTAATTTTTTATTATTGACTGCCTATGGTCTTTACAGCGAACGGGCAACTTATGTTTGTCACTGATACTTCTCGAAAAATATTTTCTTTTTATTAAGAGAGTTTACGCCGCACACTAGCGCCTCTAATGAAAAAAAAACATATCTAGTAATTAGAGATAGAAAATCAAATTTTGCTCAACAAACTATTTGAATAAAGTAATTTAGCATTTCTACGGCACCTAATGAACACCTCACATGTTATGGTTTAGTTAAATAAGACGTTACGGCCACTTTTATCTATAACGCCATATTTAACTAAACCATAACATGTCAGGTGTTCATTAGGTGACAGAAAAATGTTAAATTACTTCATTCAGATAGTTTGTTGAGCATAATTTGATTTTCTATCTCTAATTACTAGATATGTTTTTTTTTCATTGGCGGCGCTAGTGTGCGGCGTAAACGCTCTTAAGCAAATATATTTCATGGTGTAGGTATTTATTGTAACTTTTATTTCGAGGTCACAACTGATATTTAAAATTAGCCCCCCTGAGTGGAAATCCCAAGGGTGCCTCTAAAGGCTACGTCCTCGGCTCGATTCGATCGTCTTGTGGGGGACTAGGTACTAGTTAAATAGCTTTCTTAACTAAGAAAAACATATGAACGTTACTACGCATATTAATGCAATGTTTTTTTAGGAAATTATATGAAATATAGGTCAGAGAGCAGGTGAAAATGAATTTATTACAATGAATTGAAATTAAATTTAATATTTTACAATTTCTTTCGACTGACAAAGTAACAAACTTAAACAATAAAACAATACTATAAATAAAGAATAATAGAAAATAAATCATTACCTATTTCAAATCCGTCAAGGTTTAAAGGCCAATGACGTTCAACCGAAGGTCAATTAGATCTGTACTTTGTTCTATGGATTGTTTCAAAATTCAAAATTCAAAATCATTCAGTTTAGGCTACAAGTGGCTTTTGTGAATGTCACTATGCCAACGGTTCGTAAGTCTACTCTGGGCGGGAGATCTTGTACTGAGAAGAACCGGCAAGAAACTCAGCAAGTGTCCAGCTCTTTTCTCCCTTACAGCGTCGAAAATATTGGAAAATATCATAAATATCATAGCAGGACACTTTCCATTACAAATAAACACAAAAAATATATAGAAGACAACCACAACATGTAAAAATGTTAAGAATGTTACATCAGATAATTATGTAAGAGTTTCAATTTCCACAATGTCATACAGTACCACTACAGTACTCTAGTAAAAGTCAAAAATTGTTTAAGTAAAACAAAGTCAAACTATAGGTAGTTATTAATACTAAAAATAAGATAAGTATGCAAAAGCAGACCAGCCTCCACAGGCGGCACCCGGTTTATTTACCGATGTTCATTAGCCCGATGGTTTAATGTGCGAGTATCAATTGAATGCTATATAGTCGATGGCACGAACCTTTATCGAGGTCTGGGGAGTATATGAGCACTTGCTGCCATCCGCGCCAAACAGCATATTCCAGTACAAAAGGGAGCCGCCCCACCGCGTCTGCGGGACAGAGCGATTTCACGGCGCAGGCGCATGTTAGCGCGCCGATAAACGCCCAGACATGCATCTTGGACACCAGTGAAGGGCTGAATAAAATAATAATTATATTGAAAAAATAACATACATTTTGAAATATCGCTCGCAATAGTATTTGTGTCACAAGTCTCAAAACAGATTTCATCTATTATTTAAATTTTCATTATTGCTCTGTTAGTTGTTGTCATGTGTCAGAATAAATATTTTGTTCGATTCTTAGAATGTAAAGTTCCATTTTATTTTTATTTAACACGACAGGCATGTTTGTGGTCGTAGTAATTTATTCGACCTGCTAAACACGGCACTTTAGAATTTTTATACTTAATTTTCAGGCCGCGCAGTACAGCAATTTCGATGTAACACGAAGAAGGTTGTCAAAATAATGATCCAACTTCCAAGAATGTTTAAGAAAACACATACGCAACAATAAGTAATACGTAAAAAGCATACGCTGAAAACCTAATTAAAATGTACATTTCAATTAACTCTGCAATAACGCAATGAATGAGTATTTGAGTTGTAAGACTTAACTAAAACATTAAATAAAAATAACAAAGGCAAACAGCTTTTAATTATTTAACAAAGCAAAAGCAGCAAAAGAAAAACATAACTTTAACATGGCTTAGTGTACCCGATCATAAATAAATATTTGACTGTGACAAAAACATACTTAATTCAAATTTAAAAAAAATATATTTGAAGTAGCAAAGTTGGACTTAGGTTCTAATATACATATATGTATATAAAATGTAATGTTTGTGGTTTTCTTGAACAATTATAAATTTTTTCATTCGATATTTAATAAAATCATCTACCGAACCAGAACGAATGTTTTACGAACTGTCACAAACAATTCCGACTTAGAATACCACGGAAAATTGGTAATCTATTTATTTTATTAGTTTTGACACAAAATTCAACTAAATTATAAGTTATGGTTGAATGTCTGAGCTTGTTTTAACCAATACTTTTGTTGAAACATAATTTTATATTTGATTATTCTTTAAATCAAATATAAAATCTTACCTGATAACGAGTGACTTAAAAGCGGAAATGAAAGCGCAGTTCACCTGGGTATGCTCAATCACTAAAGAACTTAGACGGTACAGACGGTGCGGTACGGATTGAAATAAGGCTGAAGCTAGCCAAGCGGACTTACAAACCATACATTAATAAAACTGAGCACAATATCAACCTCATAAGGAAAACGAACCAGTGCCCTCTGTTTTTGGGCTTTCCCACTTGACAATTTATTATTTCAAATTGTTATTTTTTATTAACCTCTTTTGTCCCACAGCTGGGCAAAGGTCTCCCCAAAATCTCCCCACACGTCTCTTACTTCGGTGGTTACAATTGTTATAATTTCTCATAATTGTTATAATTAAGAAAATATGTTTATAATGATTAGTTGTCATTGTGCTTAATAAGTACTGCTATTTACTACTTACTAGGATATAGATTACTTTTTTTAGATCAGATACAATGAAGTTTTACATAAACAAGTTACGAATATGAACCCTACGTTCGTGCGTACTCAGCATAAACTCAAGGCAAACAAAATGAAGACATTTGATAAATTAGATCGCCGAACGCGTGACTCAATCAACTTCTATTCCGACTTACTTCAAATTAATTTCAATAACATAATCGTCTATTTTCTTAGACATAAACTCAATTAATCACCACGACAAATAAATTGTACACCTTTCAGTCTATTGACGGCTTAACATAAGCTTGCGTGTACAGTCAACAGCAAAAGTAGATTCGATTTCAAAATTAAGTTTCGATAGTGTAAGTCGATATTTTGTTTGACTGTAGTTATATAACTATAGTCAAAATCGGTCTTTCGATATGCATTTAAAAAGTTTTGATTTTCATACTGATTTCATATTTTGAAACTTGTCCAATCATCATTTACCTTTGCTGTTGACTGCACCTTAGCCTATTCTGTTTATAGTCATTTACATAATCCTTCGATCAATTAGTATATTAAATATATATTAGATTATTACGAGTACGATCAGCAAACAAAGTCACTGAACACTTTAGTACCATAATTATTATCTTCACTGGCAGTCGACAAGCGCCTTGTAGTAGCGTAGTATATAGTACATCCAGTGGCGGTAGCCAAAGTAACATTAAGAAAACGATAGCGAAGTTCGAAAAGAATAAAATGTATGTGATTGACATAAGATTGATGTGATTTAGCGCGGCTTATGTCAATCTCATACATTTTATTCTTTTCGAACTTCGCTATCGTTTTCTTAATGTTGCTTTGGCTAAGCCTACTGTACAGACGGCCTTGAGAAGACAGACAGATAGACAGGGGCTAAACGCTAATAGAATCGAAATAGAACTGGGTGCCTAGTGTGAGTTATGTTTACTATCCGTATTCATTCGATTACGTTTACGAAAACGAAAATTAGTATGGTATTTTAGCAGTGTCTCCTGGCGACATACGAGAAGAGTTAAAATTTTAACATACAAATTCTCATTTTCGTTAAGGCGAGGGTTTCCAACGGTGTTTTTAAATGAGTTTTATTCGAAATATATAAGGATTTTAAATCCAAAAAATAAATATGTTATTCATTGGCCTTTTATCTAATAATTTCGGCTAGTATTTTCACGAAACTTTACAATTTCCTGCATCGAATATAATATCAAACATACGTCTTATTAATAAACTAAATATCATTTTATTCAGGCTATACCACAAAAATTGAAATGAAACAACTTTTACGGATCTACTCATTTCAATGTGTAGTGTTCGCGTAAACTTTAGAAAACAATAAGTATGTGATCCTATACCATAAAGTTATTATATTCCGTTGGTATAATAACTTTATGGGATAAACACCGTTTCAGACAAAGAAAAATATACCAAACAAATTGTCTTTGAATATGTAATAGTTGTCGGCCATTATAATTTTAATAATAAGTAAACGTTCAATAAAATCAACATTATTGCCTAATTCGACGCTCGCGCCATCATTCAGTCCCGACCCCGAGCGGAACGCCTTGGAAATCTCACAGTCGGAAACCGTGATCGAATGGCTAATGAAACTCGCACTAAGTACCCTGATTATCGTATGGGATAGACAACAAGCCAACGATACGTATGACGACGATTGATTGGCTTTATCTCAAGCACATACGTTTATTATTCTATTCCATTTCTATTCTACTAGCGTTTTATGAAACTTGTCTTGTTCTTTCGGCTCTCTGCTCTGATTGGGAGACGTACACAATCATGTTTCGATTTGCCCTTTTTCCGACAATCAGGAATTGAAATCATAATCAGGCTACTAACATACTATTGAGGCGTTAATGAATTAGAAGAATTATGACGCTGTATTTAATAAAATAGTTTTTGTGACAAAGTTACAAAATAAGATTACCTAAATAAAATGCAAAAAAAGAGTGGCAGAGACTCTGAGGCAAATGGGAATGGCTGCTGGTCTAGGCTGCTCCCCCTTTCTCTAAGATAAAGAATTGGAAATATTGTATAGGCGGTGTAATAGCTAGAGAAAAAATTAAATCGTAATACCTATCATTACAAATTATGGGGGGCTTTCTTGACCTTTTAAAGACTTTTCATTTGGTAGAAAATGCATTACGCATACTACTGCGCCCGGGCAGACGCAGATAGTTAATGGTAGGGTTGCCAACCCTACTATATAAAGTATCCTACTATTGTAGGTGTCTAACTACTATTATTTTTAAAATTTATTATAGTAGGCGAAACTACTATATTTTATCAGCAAGGTCGCTAAAATCAGTATCTATTATCTAAAACGGAACACACAAAATATTCCTTTAAGAAATAAAATAAATATTTTTTAACATATCTACTATATTTTTTTAATTAATTCCCTATCTGCTTTATTTTTATGGGTACTAAATCCAAAAATACTATATTTGGTCTAAAAAAAGTTGCCAACCCTAGTTATGGGACACTCTCCCAACCCTCTCAAGGGCCCACCCCTTGAAGGTATACCCACTAAAAACTCCTGCACTTCTCCTCCGTGCCGTGAGGATGATCCAGGACCGTTATAAACAATACTGGAGAGGTCAATTTCAGATGACGATAGGTTGGAATTGTTAGTTGGTTTAACATCTATCTTCATACATACTTACTTACTCACTTACTCCATTGGCGCAGGGACCCAATGTGAGTCTTGGCCTCCGAAACAAGAACTTGCTACTTTCCTTGTCTATTACAGTCTCTTACTACTCTTGGCTCCGAGTTGATCTTCATAACCAACATATTTTTGAGTAACTCCGATAATGTGGTAACTATGTTACTTTATTGCCTGACTGATGTTTTGACAATGTATCAAGCGTTCAGCGACGGCTTCTTTTGCTGTCTGTATGAGACTAATGTGTTTATCGATAAAGATGTCAAAACATTTTTTATTAATTTTGATCTGTCTGAGTTGATCTGAAAGTGTGAGTACTTACTCTGAAAATATTTTTGTATTGTAATGGATTTTCTGGATACAAATCGTTTGTGAAATTATATTCAATTTTTTTTTATGTATAGTGTCATTTGCTTGCGAAAAACCTCCATAGGTACATAAATAACATACCTATTTATATCTATACTACTATATAAATCTGTAGGCTCTGTGTGTACTTGCAATTTTTCTGACAAATTTTGGGATGAATATTCATTTTATGACTCACTGACACCAATTCTACACCGGTTTTCATGGAGTCGCCATCTCTGAGGTCCCGGGTTCGATCCCCGATCGGGTCAATTCAGAAATTATTGTTTTTCTAAATTGTCTCGGGTCTGGGTGTTTTCTATGTATAATAAGTATGTATTTAAGTATTTTAAGTATGTTTATCCGTTGTCTAGTAACCATCTAACGAGTTTCTTAACGAAGCTTCTCTTGGGCTAGATAATTGGTGTGAGTGTAGGAAAGATTGTTATTATTATTATTATTACCTCTCTATTTATTTTTTTACATATTAATTTCCATTTTTAAATATTTTCTAAAAAACAAAACAAACATTTAAAAATATAAAAAATAGGGGTCCACCGGCATCGGGACCAGGGTCCAAACTACCGGTGATTAGGGCTCCAGAGACAGGAACCTCGTCACAATGCGTGCCGTATCGAGGAGAACTGCCTTCTGAATCTGGCCCTTGATCCAGCCGCCTAACGAGAGCCTCATGAGATGTTGATCGAGGCTCTTGGCCATCAGGCCGTTGGCCGTAACAACAATCGGCACGATGACAGCCGAGTCCACATTCCACATGTGGACAACCTCATGTGCTAAGTCGAGATATTTGATTTGTTTCTCTTTCTCAGCTTTCACGAGGTTCTCGTCATGGGGAATGGTGATATCGACAATCACCGTGCGGCGCGATAATCGATCTATCACCACAAAGTCTGGCTTATTAGCTACAATAGTCCTGTCGGTGATGATAGATCGATCCCAGTACAACGTGACATGATCATTTTCGAGAACTGGGTCGGGCACATACTTGTAGTACGGTACCTCAGAATCCACAAGTTTGTATTTCAAAGCAAGTTGCTGGTGGATAATCCTGGCCACTTGATTATGCCTGTGCAAGTACTCGCCGTTAGCCAGACGAGAACAGCCAGAAATAATATGTTTGATAGACTCACCCGGACGGTGACATGCCCGACATATGTCAACCCCCTAGTAACAATTTCCGTTGGGGTGTCGTCGCCAACGGTAGGGAAAAGGTAGGGAGATGGTAGTGTTATTGCCGACAAAGTCCCATCATAGGGCCAACCGCGTAATGTTTACATTATATATCCCACAAAGTCCCATCATAGGGCCAACGGCGTAACGTTTACGTTATATTTACCACAAACTACTAACAGTGGGCCTACTACCTGTGTCGTTGGTCGACCAACAAGAAAATTGCTTCGCGGGTTTAACGTTGGCCTAACTGCACCACCATCTACAATTATGGCGTAATGTTTACGTTAAATTTCCCACAAAGTCCCATCATAGGGCCAACCGCGTAATGTTTACGTTATATATCCCACAAAGTCCCATCATAGGGCCAACGGCGTAACGGTTACTCGTAGTTGGGCTTACATTGGTCCTACGGTTGGCCCACCTACAAATAGGTATGACAGACCTCACCGTTGGCCAACAATTACGTACTCAAAGGCCCAACAAAACGCCAACTCAAATTGTTACTAGGGCCGTCCCGTCCTTCATTATAAATTTCCGGTAGTTATTCGTTAGCATAACTTCGTCCATAATTGCACAGACAAAACCTTCAGTTTCCCCGGAGAGGTCACCGAAAC
Source organism: Eudonia lacustrata (assembly GCA_947562085.1). Taxonomy (NCBI): domain Eukaryota; kingdom Metazoa; phylum Arthropoda; class Insecta; order Lepidoptera; family Crambidae; genus Eudonia; species Eudonia lacustrata. The sequence goes on along the minus strand of OX387317.1, from coordinate 6,932,017 downwards.
GCAGCCAGGATACGGACGCTTAAAAGTCTACATCGGGTCCGTGGAGGGCCCGATAAAAGCGCCCGTGGAGCTCCTTGCCTTGCCATACCTCCCTGCGGTCATTGGCACTAAGTACTACGGGTTTGTGCCAGTTCTCTTTAGCCAAGGACAGCGGGGTGAGTCCCTTGTCCACTGATACCACATCTCGATGCATACCACATCGGCTTTTAGGAAATATTCCCTAAAACTACACACCTCACGGTAGTGGAGGGTCTTAGCATTTAAAAAACCTCGACCCCCGCACTTCCGCGGGATGTACAGCCTCATTACCGACGATCGTGGGTGATGCATCCGATTTGAGGTCAGTAATGTACGGACTCGCCTATCCAGGGCATCCAGTTCTGTCTGAGTCCACTTGAGTATGCCGAAGGAGTACATCAGGACTGGCATGACCCAACCGTTGAAGGCGCGCACCTTATTGCCGCCTGATAAGAAGCTTATGAGCGCCTTTTTCAGGCGACCAAAGTAACGCTCCAGCAACGATTGCTTCATGTTAGCCACACTTATTCCTAACCCCTCTGACATACCCAGGTATTTATAGGTATCATTTGCGAAGAGCGATTTCAGGTTTATAGAATCTGAGAGTTGTAATCCCTCAGATTCTACAATCCCGCCTCGCTTTACATGCATGACTGCACATTTGTCTACACCAAATTCCATCCTGATGGAATTACTGAAAGTTTCAGTTACCTTCAGTAACTCCATCAGTCGCAATCTGTTGGGGGCAAACAGTTTCAGGTCATCCATATAAAGCAGGTGGGATATTACCTGACCTCCTCTTCGCAATGAATAGCCAAGTCCCGAATCCTCCAGCAATGTGCTAAGAGGGTTCAGGGCTAAACAAAACCATAGTGGACTCAAACTACTATATTATTATTATTATAATTCTACGATTTTGAAATTTTTGTCTGTCTGTCTCTCTGTCTGTATGTCCACTTTTACACTAGTAGGTATAAAAAATACCGGCTAAGTGCGTGTCGGGCCACGCGCAGTGTAGGGTTCCGTAGCCCATCTCAATAATGCAGACTCTGAGTAGAGGGCTTTTATGAACATTTATTTAATGTAGATACTACCGGTTTCATAAACTATATTATTATATTATGTTTCCGGCTAAACTATAAGGGTTCCTTGTTGACTACGGAACCCTAAAAATCCGCGCTTAGGATTTGCGGATGTTTAAAAAAAATACTGAAAATATTTTGATTGACTTCCATTATAGTCTTTTTGTAAAGTTTGTTTGAAAGTTTGAGTACCTAATATCCCTAAATGCTTTTAAAAGTTTTAGTGCCTGTTGTTTCGTAGTTTAGTGGGGAAATGGCCATTATTACATAACAACGAGGAATCGAGTAACCTTCATCTCACCTGATGGGAATTGTTAATCAGTGACGGAACTGAGGGAACTTATCTCGAACTGCCGAAACACAAAACTGCTACCACAGAGTAGATATACAGGGTATGAAAAGTGGCTTAACGAAAACGAAAAACACAGATTGTTTCCATCATTACTATTACTTTTTTGTATGGAGCCATACCTGGGAACCTAAGGAGTTATTGAGGAACAAAGTCAAAACTTTCTTTTTACGGTTTTTGCGGAATCTGTTTAAAAAGGTTATTATTAAATTTTCTTCTAAAGGAACATTAGTATTTTTCTTCCATTTTCAATTAAAAAGAGACTTTTTAAGTTACAACCCGCAATGAATGTCGAAGGCACACAATGATGCGGCGACTCGCGGCCGGCCGCCTCATAACGTACGCGTACGCCACATGCACACTAAGTTGCACGCGTTCCATTGCGTGTCATAAATAATACCTGTTTTTGATATCCAAAAATAAAAGTCGTTTCCCAGCATTTATTTTTATTTAATGTTTCTCAGTTTGATGTACACTAAGCGTATATTACGGCTTCGGTAAGGGTTTTTTCATACCCTGTATGTATTTTTACTCATGTGCTGCTTGCTACTGCTGCTTCTAATGTCTCTCGGTAATCATCGCATTTCCGAATGCAGTCGACTATTAATATCCATGTCGATTAATTATTAAATAATAATAATTTGAATTCAGAACAACGTAGGCACAATTATTGTTGTTTTGGTTTTCGTGGGAACTACATAGAGCTGTAAAACTATAAATCATAAATCAATTACGTATGTGATGTACAATAGTATTTCCCCTCATCTATATATAAAAATCAATTGCTGTCCGTTAGTCGGGCTAAAACTCGAGAATGGCTAGACCGATTTGGCTAATTTTGATTTTGAAATATCTGTGGAGGTTCAGGGAAGGTTTAAGCGGTGAGAAACATAAATAATAAGAAACGGAAAATACTAAAAACGACAATTTAATTTTCCAATACAAAATTATTTGTTTATTTCGTTGTCGTGGAAACTGTCAAAGCGGTACGTACAACAAAATGTTCCTAGCTGTGAAACATTTGATGTCTTTTGTCACTTGGTTGGTTGTCAAATATTTATAGGTGTGTATTGTGTATGTTTCATAGCTGCAGTATGAGGTCCGGCCTCTTTGGTCTGTTTTGTTGGAATACAAAACATTTCTGTTTCAGAAATAAAAATGTGTAAAAGTGTCAGTTGGTTGTCGTAAAAAGAAAATCATTATCATCATCATCATCATCATCATCATCATCATCATCATCATCATCATCAGCTCATAAAGTTCCCACTGCTGGGGCACGAGCCTTCCCTATGGATGGATAGGGAGAACGGGCCATAAACCACCACGCGGGCCCAGTGCGGATTAGTGGTTGTTAACAACTACTAACGCATTCAAAAAAAGAAAATAAATAAATAAATTTGAAGACGATTATTAAAATCTATCAACAGTTTGTCAGTGCGCGAAAACTTTATTTACTGTATTACTGTTATTGTTTTAAAATGCCAAGGAGAAGAGGACCTGACTTAGGCCGCGATGTCAATTAGGTAAATGTGTGACGAGCTAACTCACGTGCAAACCGCACTGACGACCAGCGAGAGACTGATAACATTCGTTTGTATGGCAGAATTGCGTTCCACAGTGAATAATAATGAAGTAGGTAGGCTTAGGATGGAACGAGTTCGGGCACACCAAACACAACAACAGCGAGCACGAGTGCACCACACAATGAAATAGAGCGATTCCGCAGACGCAGTGTTCTTGTAAACCTGGAACGAGTAGCATTTCACTACGACCCGGAAATAGATTATTGTGCCGTAACAATTGAGGAAATGACAACCATTTGTCAATATTGTAAATCGTTATAATACAACGGTGAATCTACTAGATTATGTTGTGTTGGTGGTAAAGTAAAATTGCCACAATTAATAATTTAACAAAAACAATAATTATGGTATACTACCTTGAAAGTGGGCATGAAATTTTCCTGTACAATATGCGTTGCGCCAAACGACATCATTTGAAAGCAATTGTTATATTTTTGGATGTTGGCCAAGAAATGTTTAGAGTAATTTCCCACCCCAGCCGATAATGTTTAAGTTTTGACCATATTTTTCACCAATACATGTAGGTGATACGAAGTTCACCGGGTCATCTAGTTCTAAATAAATAATATTAAGTAAAAGGCGTAGTAGCAACTCTTTATACGCTATAGCTGTAATAAAACCGACGACAGCCGAAACTCGGAGCTTGTCGATGCACTGTCCAAACATTGTTGTTTTGGTGACAAACTTCGATAAGAAACTTACCTCTGGATTTGAGACCGGTTGTATGAACTCTAGACCATAGAGGTAGTTCATAATAACGAAGGTTTAACAAAATAATAGAGAAAGCTCCACCGAATAAGGCTACATCAACCAATGGAGAACTATCCTTTGTTTTCCTTATAAATTGCACTTATGCTACGGCCACACTATCGCGGTATCGCGAACATTTTCCGTTTTCACGACAAGTCGGCCCAAGCAATAGTCACATTTCAGAACAACGTCAAAGATGTAATTATTGCTTGTCGTAAAAACGGCAAAAAATGGAAAATGTTCGCGACACCGCGATAGTGTAAAAAAAAAATATAAAAAATTGAATGCGAATAAGAGGGAAAGTTTAGCTTGATAACATAACTTGATTTATTCCGCACCAGTTGTACGTCTGCGAGGCGTTACAAAATAAGTAGACTGCAGAAGACAAGCTTCATACGGCTACGCTCGGACTATTGCGAACTGTTTAGAGATTTCATTATTTTTTTAAGAGACTTTGCTTCGCCGGGCTTGATTGTGGGCGGCGAGTAACTTAAAGGGTTCTTCAAGCCGTGTGAAACGAATCACCTTCGGAGGTTTTCTAGAGGGAACGGCATCACGCACTAGTGCGTGTCCCCTTGCCCTACTAAATTCTCCGAAGTGTTCGGATCGGATCGGAGAGGTTCCATATCCGTGAGATATGTGCTCGAGCGAGGTATTATTAAGCTAACTTTCTGGGGTCTCCTTTCTTGGAGGCGTCTTTCGAGACATTTGTTTTGTTAAACAGCTGTGTTATTGTGCTGTTGTCCCTTATTGCGAATTCGTGTGTTTGCATGATAAACTTGTAATTTATAACTTTATTTTAAGTGTATTGCTACATGTAAGGACATTGACTTTCTAGTGTTTATTTTAGGTTTCTAATTTATGTGAGGAGCTCGATGGCGCAGTGGTTAACGCGCCCGGTTTGCGAATGCTGAGGGTAAGCAACCTTCGCAAAGGCCGGTCATCGGATCGGTGGCCAAAAGTCTATCATCTCGAGCTCCTCCGTGCTCCGGAAGGCACGTAAAGTCGTTGGTCGCGGCTGCATTAGCAGTCGTTAACAACCACCAATCCGCACTGGGCCCGCATGGTGGTTTATGGCCCGCACTCCGTATCCATCCATAGGGAAGGCTCGTGCGTCATGCCCCAGCAGTGGGGACATAAAATCAGCTGATGATGAATTTATGTACCTAAATGACACAGCCAGCCCTCGACTATTGTAATTTTATACGTTATTAATGAATATGTAAACTTATGGGTTGCTCCAAATGAAGAATTTAATATTGTTTTTTCTTCGGGATCCTCAATCATTGAGGAACTGGCTACACACAACAACGCTACCAACTTTGTTGTTACGGCAACATATTATTTAGATAAGATATTGCAATGTAATGTTTCTCATGCACTTATTAACTTTTTCTTTTGTGAAGAAAAATATATTTATTTTTTATTGGTATTTAGCCTTAAAACAAGTCTTAGACTTAGGCCTTAGGCCTTAGACTTAAAACAAGCCCTACCACCAACCAGACCGAGTACAAACATTTACCTCCCGCTGGGGATCGGGGATCTTTATTATATTAGCGGTTAAGGCGAGGGTTTTCAAAAAAACGGGTGAAAAAAAATGAGTTTAATTCGAAATGAATAAGGATTTTAAATCCAAAAAAATATATGTTATTTTTTGTCCTTTTATCTAGTAATTCCGGCTGGTATTTTCACGATATTTTACAATTTCCTGCATCGAATATATAACAAACATACGTCTTCTTAATAAACTAAATATCATTTTATTCAGGCTATACACGTTTCAGACAAAGAAAAATATACCAAACCAATTGTCTTTGAATATGTAATAGTTTTCGGCCATTATAATTTTAATAATAAGTAAACGTTCAATAAAATCCACATTATTGCCTAATTTGACGCTCGCGCCATCATTCAGTCCCGAGCGGAACGCCTTGGAAATCTCGCAGTCGGAAACGCTCGCCTTAATTATCTACACCCTTATTCTACGTCCTTTTTCCCTAGTATAATGTCCTTTAACCATAATTATAATGTCCTTATTCAATTTAATGACTGTTACTGATTGTTACAGTAATCAAATATGGCGCCAAACATCACAACAGAGGCTATAATTGAAAACGAAGAACGCAACGATGATTTGCAACAGAAAACAGTGAAGGACCAGGATCCGATACCAGTCTACGACCAGATGCTGCCGAGAAATGAGCCACGCTTTTTGAGTAAAGTCCGGAACTGGGAGAGACGTTACGGTTTCGTCACGCCCATACGATGGTTCAATCTCGTAGCCATCAGCTTGTTCCACATCATCGCTGTAGCGTGGTTACTGAAAACGTTAATGTTTCGGAGAGAGCTGTTCCAATGGCAATGCACAACATTCGGTGAGTTAGTGAAACTTATAAAAACAATTAATACAGATTTAGAAAAAGGTCTTATTCAAACTGACTGACATGGATAAGGTACAGACAAGACAAAACCAAACCGTTGGAGCAAGAAATTGAAATTTTCTAGGGTGTATTCCCTTTCATCATCATCATCATCACCACCATCATCATCGTCATCATCATCTCAGCCAAAAGACGTCCACTGCTGGACAAAGGCCTCCGCCAAGGATCTCCACAACGACCTGTTTTATGCTGCTCGCATCTAGCGTATTCCCTTTACTACCTATACTATAATATCACTTTTCACACCACCTGCTCGACAATGCCTCATTATATATCATGCAAACCTTACTCAAAGTAAATCATTATAGCCCTTGTCTTTTGCCGGGGTGTAATGTTGTACTGAATTTCATTATAACCCGCCGGGCAGTAATCTGATTCTCACTTCTCTTAGTTCTTATTGTTATGCATTTAAAGTCTAATTTCGTCAAAATCGCGCGGCGCGCGGCTGCTGCAGCTGCTGGTGGCCGACGGCGAGGAGGTGGACGGCGGCGCGCGCCGCGCCTTATTTATTTGAAAATCGAACTTATTCGAAAATCGAGCTGGCCACGCCACGGCAAGCCGAACGAAAAAAAATCAATACTTAAAACAAAAGCCGCGAGTATTTCAATACGGTGCAATCAGTATCAGACAAAACTGCAAAAGAAGATAGAATAAAACATTAAGAAAATGTCGAGTGACGAAAGTGATTTAACTCCGGAGTCCATTAAATTAGACGCCTTAGGTATTGTTAATAACCTACTACCAGAGAAGTCGAAGGAAAAATACTTGAAAGCTTACGACAATTTCCACAAATGGAAAACTGCAAAAGGCGCAAAGTCTGTGTCGGAGTCAGTGCTTCTTGTTTATTTCGAGTATTTATCGTGTACAAAGAAGTCCAGCAGCCTGTGGTGTATCTATTCGATGCTCAGGTTAACAATAAGCATCAAACACGACATTAAGATAAATACATATAGCAAGTTATTGGCATTTTTAAAGAGGAAATCAGATGGTCATCGAGCAAAGAAGTCAAAAGTATTGACAGCGCAAGATGTGGAAACTTTTCTGAATGAGGCTCCTGATCACAGCTTTCTGGCCATGAAAGTAAGTATGAGTACTGCCTACTTTTTAGTTACGTTTCTAGTACCTACCTATAATAGCTCTATAAAATATTTACTGAATAAAAGGGTATTTAAATGGCACACATTTCAAAAATACACATTCTAAGGTTTTGTCGCAAGCTTTTTTTATAATATAAAGGTCAAAAAATGTAGTAGTGTATCTATCTATTTACTCACAATCCTATTTTTTGTTACAGGTAGCCTTGATTTTTGGAGTGAATGGCGCATGTCGTGGAAATGAACTTGTAAACATAAAAGTCAATGATATCAAAAAACATGCAGATTTATTGCTGATTAACTTACCAGATACCAAAACAAATAGAGAACGTTCGTTCATAGTTCGTGAAGATTATGCAAGAATTGTTGAAAAGTACCAAGCTCTGCGCCCCTCTAATATAAACACCAACAGATTTTTTATCGGTTACAGTAATGGCAAATGCACCAGGCAAGTCATTGGCAAGAATAAAATCAGCGCCATGCCAAAAGAAATTGCAAAATCCCGAGCTCTGTACGGGTCATTGTTTGAGGAGAACATCGGCAAGTCTGTTGGCAGATTCAGGAGCAGATATGGCCCAGATAAAACGTCATGGTGGCTGGAAATCCGATGCAGTAGCGGAGGGCTACATAGAGAATTCCATACAAAATAAAAACAAGATAAGCTGTCGTATTGGTGACAACATTCATCTGAAAACTACGTCCATTATTTATGATCCTTGGAAACCTTTGCCACCACAGCCATCTAGCTCAAAATATATCCCGTCAAGCCCACTGCCTCAAGCACCACCTTCCCCAACCTTTACTGTGCCAAACGACCCTCACACGCAAGGTTCTGATGTATTGGGTGCTGCTACTCAAATAAATTCCACCTCAACTAACATAAGCGTACCAAAAAATATAACCATATCTTTACATAACTGGACTAATGTATCAAACATCAATTTAAATTTTTAATTTACTTTTTATTGTTATTTACTGTGCTAATTATATATAATTAGTTATGAAAATAGTATTTTAATAAATAAAATACTTTTTCTAGTAGCCTTGGTTTTTATTGTCTCGCAAAAGGTGAGAAAAGTAGAGTATACTCCTCAGGGATAAAACTGATTTTGCCTTGGGCGCGCTTAAATCCTTCACTGCTCTCAGGACTCCATTTTAATTCCCTCGCTTCGCTCGGGAATCAACTCAAAACCCCCTCGCTACGCTCGGGAGTTAAATCTGGAGTCCTTCGTTACGCTCAGGATTCAAATATCGCGCCCGTGACATAATACAGTGCTTTATCCCCTTGGTGTACAATCTACTATTATATCACTTGCACTGTGCACCAGAGGACACTTAAGCCGTTGATCCCGCTTTGCGTTGTAAGATGACACTCGTAAAGTTACCAACCCGCATTGGGTCTTTGAGATTGGGATGTTTGTAGGCCGCCGATGAACGCATACCTATTTTGTTACCTATATTTAGGTTTGAAGACGATATTTTTCCCTGAAAGATATTAAACAATTTTAAATTCCGTTTTAAAGAGCATTATCTGATAATAAAAAATAATTGAAATGAAACAACTTTTACTGATCTACTCGCGTTTATTTTACACATTACTTATTTAATGTTTATCCTGACGTTTCGAACCCTTTGCATGGTCCGTGGTCACAGGGAGACTCAAAACTCTATGGAAAACAATAAATAAAAAATTAGTTACGTACAAACAAAATAAATACATTAAGTATTAAAAGATTTTATTTTATGTAATTAAACTTCTTTATTATAAAATTATAACGTAAGTATGTAGGTAAGTAATTGCGTACGAAGTACGAGGATAATAATGCGAATCTTTATTAATACATTCGGGAATATAAGTCACAAATAAGTATGAGGTTTAAGGATACGCTTGTGAATACAAATGGTTAGGTTCAAATGTAACTTAATGACACCAGTGTCGTCCATAAATATATTTATACCATTTCATCTGAGACAGTTTTATGTCTCTTGTGTTGAGACAATCTGTGAAATAAAAAATAATATCAATATAAATTCTAAAGAAACGCAATGAGTGTGGAAACTTGAGACTGATAAATTTTCTAGTTTTCTAGCGAAATTCGTTATTTTAACAAGCAAAGTATAAACGCATGTGTGTTGTGGTGGTTTAAAGGTATTGTTTCGAACGTGGGAATTCCAAGTTCGGACGATTCTATTTCCGTAGCTGTAAACATATCTACGTTTTTAGCTACACTATGGGGACTGATAGCAGGATTTGGAGTCACCGGCGGCGCACATCGCTTCTGGAGTCATCGATCTTTCAAGGCAAAATGGCCATTGAAAATTATTCTGGCAATATCTTATTCAGCGGCTGGTCAAGTAAGTTTTAGAGTTTAAGGGTGCCTTTCCACTAGAGCTGTGCGAGGTTGAAAATGGTGCGCCAGGATGCGCGTAAAATCCGAATCACGAAGGAGCTCGAGAAGTTTTGCCGACCCATCCGATGACCGGTGTTTGCGAAAGTTGCTTAACCTTAGTAATTGCGGTCAGGAGCGTTAATCACTATGCCATCGACCTTTTTTAGGTTATATAAAATAAATAATATGGGCGCCTTTTTCTCGTACATCGCTAAGCTAACTCACATAGCTCTAATGAAAAGACACTCTAATTCTGTAGGTATAGATCTCTGAGTACTCTGTGATTTATATTAAACCATAACTTCACAACATACTTTTTATGCATTGAAAATGTTTGATCTTCGACATGCTAAAATATTAAAATGCGAATTCTTTTTTAATCCAAAGCTGAGAAATATACTTACCTACTCTGACTGAACTAACAAAATTACAACAATCTACCACATTCCGGTTGGAGTTTGTAACACTTTGTAATAATCATTTTGGTATTAAGAAAACTTTTACATGAAAGGGTCACATTTACATAATGCTTATGATAAATGAAATTGATAGTCTAGAGCCATATTGTAATTATGTTAGGTAGGCAAGCTATATTTATTAGCTTTATTTATTAAGCTAAGCTAAGCATATAATTAACCATAATTTTACCCTTATTCTAAACAAGGGCAAGGGTGCGACTTTTGAACCGGTGACTAATTGTCACGCAATGATATTAATGATCCTTCTCACACTTATACAACGAAAAAAAATCAACACTTTTTCAAATTATAATTATAATTTTCATGTTATTTTTCGAAACAGAACAGCATATACGAGTGGGTGCGTGACCACAGGGTCCACCACAAGTGCTCCGAAACGTCAGCGGACCCGCACAACGCGAACCGAGGGTTCTTCTTCTCGCACATCGGATGGCTGATGATGAAGAAGCACCCGGACGTACTGCGAGAGGGCGCCAAGATCGACATGTCGGATATCACTAGTGATCCTCTGATACAGTTTCACACCAGGTAAACACCTAAAGATATTGCTTAAGGCCGTACTAGACTTGATGACATCTGCAGTGGCAGGGAGCGGCGGCATTCAAAAACAGAGATTTGCGTTTGTTGTTGACGTCAGCGCCGCTTTGCAGGCGGGCTACTGATGGATGGATGTAGTTTATATTAAGTTTATACTGTGCCGATGGCGTTCAAATGCAGAGATTTATATGGTACAGAGCTGTTCTTGATGGCAGCAGCGGCAGGCTCGACGTTCAATCAAATGCAGACTTGTATAGTGTTAACAATGAAAGCAGCGCTGGGAGCGCTGCCTAAGAGAACTGCATTTACAGACCAGTTTTTATTGGAGTTTTACGTGGGGCATAGGTACTGAAAGTTTCTGGATCTGGCCACTTACAATAAAAGAATTAAAAAACAATTATGGAATTCGAAAATGAAACTCTTTGGGAACATGTTACTTTTTATTTTGCGAGACTGACATTTTTGTTTTTCAATCGTAACTTCCTTTCGAATATGTCGCTATCAAAATGAATTTAACTCGTGAACATTTTCGTTCAATGATTTTTTATGATTTTCGTTGTGGCTTTAGTCAACAAGAGAACTCTCTTGTTGACTTAAGCCAACAAGATAACTTTTAACCAGAGACTTCAATTGGCATTTGGTGATGAAGCACCATGTCTCAGCTCTGTCTATTTGTGGATTTGAGAATTTAGACGTGGACGAGATCATTTACATGACGAGATACGTGAAGGTCGGCCGGCGACTGCGGTTACAGACTCTAATATTGACACCGTACGACAACTTATTGAGACTGACAAAAAAATTACTTGCCAGCAAATTCATGCTTTGTTAGGCATCGGAATGAACCAAGTGCAAAACATTTTACATGTGCATCTGTAGGTTCGGAAGCTTTGCACTCGATGGATATCGCATGACTTAAACGACTGCGTGTCCAGTGGTGGTGCCGTAAAATAATAAAAATGTTTAACGGAGGACAGTCATTGGCTGTCTATAGTATCGTGACAGGTGACGAAACCTGCTTGAACCCGAAAGAAAAAGCCAGTCGGCAGAGTGGGTCTTTCTTTTTGAAGATTTGGCGACGAAAGTTAAGAAAAGTCGAAGCATTACCTAGTAAAAAAATGGTTGCTGGTTTTTTTGGAAAATCAGGACATTACACTACAGTATCGCTTGAAGATCAAAGGACTGTGACTGCAGATTGGTACGTCAACTCTTGCTTGCCCAGAGTCTTAGAAAAAGTTCACGAAAAACGTACTCGAAGCAATGTTGTCCTTCACCACGATAACGCATCCTCACATTACGCTAAGGTAACAGAAGCCTATTTGAAGGCTTCAAATGTGGAACTGATGACGCATCCGCCTTATAGCCCGGATCTCGCACCCTGAGACTTCTTTTTGTTTTCAAAAATTAAAGACAAACTTAGAGGCACACGTTTTACGAGCCCTGAATCGGTGGTGAATGCGTTCCATGAAGCCATTGAAGAGGTCCGTAAGGAAGACTGGTTCAGCTGCTTTGTACAGTGGTTTCAGCGAATGCAAAAATGCATTAATTACGAGGGAATATACTTTGAAAAACAATAAATGTATCGTATGTCTAATATCTAGTATTATTTATCAAAATCCAGAAACTTTTAGTATGCCCTAAGTATAACATTAAATACTGTGAAATGAAATAACTTTTACGGATCTACTCGCGTTTATTTTACACATTACTTATTTAATGTTTATCCTATTATTATATTTAGAAAACAATATTAAATACTGTGTTTGTCTATATAAGTGATTGCAAAATCAGTTAAGCTACCCTTTGTTGTGAAACTCATATGCGCGTTATAATTTAAAGATGGGTCAAAACTGAGAATAACACTTGATAATGACGACTTGCATCAGGGTGGGGCTTAAACCCACAAACTATCGCAATCGGGGCGAAGACAATTCATAATTGTTTCTAATACATAATATAATGGTCAGATAAAATCTTATTACGCCTGGACATCCAAAAGCAGTAGTAGGTATTTTAACTTTTCGAATCTCGCTGACTCTTTAATACCTAGTCAAAATAACTTGACTACGAGTAGAAGTTGACATGCGTCCAGTGTTACGTTCCCTAGTTGCTATGACAGAGTACTATTGACAAATATTTGTTCTAACTATCGTCTACCCCTTCAGGTACTTCACCGTACTGAAGTTGCTGTTCTGCTTCATCATCCCGACCGTGATCCCGGTGTGCTGCTGGGGCGGCAGCTGGCAGATGTCGGTGATGGCGCAGTGCTTCGTGCGCTACGTCATCTCACTGAACGCGACGTGGTCGGTCAACAGCTTCGCGCACCTCTGGGGCGACAAACCTTATGACCGGTAAGATACTTTAAGAATAAGAATATTTTTTATTTCGCAAGATATACAATATTATTTTTAGTTTATACGAAACCTGAAAACTGTTTGTTCAGAATCAGTAATAGAATCGATTTCAATATTTTTTATACCATATGTTACATTTTGACCAAATAATATTTACAAAATCTCAAATAAATTATACCCTACTAAAAACACACAACGGGGCAGCACAAAAAGCTTGTAACTTCGCGAGTTTTAAAGATATATATATATTTTTTTGTAATGATTCTTTAAATGAAAATATTTCACCCGTGTTTCGGTTTTCGAATTAACTAAAAATAAGGTTGTATGGTACAGAGTTGTTGTTAAAAACATAACAATGGCCTACATGTTTCGCTGAACATCATCATCATCATCATCATCTCAGCCAAAAGACGTCCACTGCTGGACAAAGGCCTCCCCCAAGATGGGGGGAACATACAGCATGCAAAATAATGAAAATCCTTATTAGGTTTTTTATTATTTATTCGGGTCAATTCTAATTTAAAACAATGTCAAGAGTAAAAGGGCTGAGCGGGCATTTAAGGAAGGCCCTTCAGCCTTCATCGATAGTTTTCAACCTAATAATATTTTGAAAAGAATAATAAATATTTTATCCGTGTGGTGACGGAGAAATAATACTATTCACATAAATAGTATCGTAACAGGCGACTAATGGATTTTCGAGCTTCCATGTGCTCTACTGCGTGGTAGAGCTTGGCCCGTCTGGTTAGTGACCACCGTACGCATGGTGTAAAAACCCGTCAAGTGACCGCTTGTCGGTCGCGTTTCGGGATCAGCCAGCGTATAAGCAGAGCTCGAGTGGATGTTGCTGCGATGCATATTGGTCTGTGGAGGCTTCCGTCAAACCAGTGCCAGGAAGACTTCGTTAACCCCAGGGAGACCCCACTACACACGACTTTAAAGTTTATACTGACACCTTCCACCAACCCAACACGGTTATAAAGTTAGATGTTTGACATCCTTGCGCAAGCACAAGGGACCATCAGCGTCAGGTCATAACGCCAGATTAGGACGCTCCGAAGCGCATTCTTTATCCGGTACCGTGGACACGTTTAGTCCACTACTTAATATCCAGATAGGTTACCGGAGCTGTAAGCTCGCTCACTTCTCGTTGCACTAAGAGCACAACTCGCAGATTCCACTGCTCGGGTCGTCAAATTTAAAGTCGACTACCATGTCCTCTTCGGTGGCGGAGTTGTAAGCCCACTCACTTCTCAGTACCCATCCAGGCACCTTATCAGTTCCAAAATCCTACGCGGCTGATTCAATCGGAGACATTGCATCTAGCGGGCGCCTCTACTAGTTCTCCAGACTAGTGCCGGAGATGTTGGAAGCATACTCAATGAAAACCACCGAGCAGAACAACCAACTATGGACAACTGACGTGCCCCGCAGATCCTTTTGTTTCGGGCCCCCTCAAGACTACTACTCGGACCAGCTCGCTGTGTACGAAATGGAAGCCTGGCCAGACCTCAACCAGGCAGACGAAAATTCCCACTTCTTTAGCTAACCACATAGCCACCACGAGTCCAACCCATGCCCGGGACCTGCCGGAGACGCCCTCGAAGGCAAGTCGCACATAACCGGCAGGAGGCCTAGGATCCGGAACTCCCGTACCCTTGAAAAGACAGCCGGACCCTTAGTTCCAGATGCCATACCCTACCTATCAGGGTCAGTGGTCTGTCGTGCCGGTTGGTAACCGGAAGGTGGGGTCCCGGCGGCCATTCCCGGGGGGGTTTGGGGGCCCTTTCGTTCGTCGGGTTAATGATACTCATCTGTAGGCAGATCCCAGGTGAGACAAGCCGCCACACTTTAACCATTTGCATCGCGGTAGCATTTCCTCGATTCACACCTCCCTCCTTTTCTCCGCCATGACAGCGCCTAACATTAAAACTGGTCTTACAGCGATACACACCCCCACCACAACCTTACCATTTGAGGTCGAGTCGTGGGGAGTGACTAGTCAAGATAATAATTGTTATTACATTTTTTTTCATCTGAACCATTTTTCCCGTTTCAGGAACATAATGCCGTCAGAGAACTGGGGCGTTTCGTTTATAGCGCTGGGTGAGGGCTGGCATAACTACCACCACACGTTTCCCTGGGACTACAAGGCTGCGGAGCTCCCGTACACCATAAACCTCACCACCGTTCTACTCGACTGCTTCGCTGCTATTGGCTGGGCTTATGACATGAAAGAAGCCTCCAAACCTCTCATCAAAGCAGTCGTCAGCAACCGAGGGGATGTGAAACAACACTCGCTTATCAGTAAATAGCTTTTAGGATCATTAGGATATCCCTATATTCGTTTTAACTATGAGTCATTTGAATTAGAAGTGTGATAATGTGCAAACTAGCATTTTGAATTTGATGTCATGTCATGTTGAATTTAAGGCTCCCACACACTAAAAGAATTTTTATCACTTTTCTTTAATTCGTTTCGGTTAAGCACGTGAACTTTGTTCCCGTTGACGACGTATGGGAAGTTGTGAGGATGGAGGGTTCCATGGCGATGGCAAATAACGACTGCGTCTCTTTATGTGATGTTGTATATTTACAGTGACTGCATAGTGACTAACTTATTATCTAAACCTTACAAGACTATTTATACAATAATAACTATGTAGATGTTAGAGGGAAGATGCCGTGTCTTATCTTTATCATGGAGCCTAGTGTGAGTTTTGTTTACAATCCGTATTCATTCGATTACGTTTACGAAAACGAAAATTAGTATGACATTGAAGCAGCGCCTCCTGGCGGCATACGAAAGGAGTTAACGTTTTGCCATTCAAATTCTCGTTTTCGTTAACGTGATCGGATGGCGAATGAAACTCGCACTTGGCACCCAGATCTACACGCGATTAGGAATGCGTTTACAAACTCTTTAACCATATGTGAGGTAAAGTTCTTCCATCATACTTTGGAGTTCATTAGCAGTTTGGGCGAAAACAATAATGTCGTCGGCGAAGCGGAGGTGGGTTAGGCGTTCACCATTTATATTTATATTATTTATATATATCATCATCAGCTCATTTTATGTCCCCACTGCTGGGGCACGAGCCTTCCCTATGGATGGATAGGGACACGGGCCATAAACCACCACGCGGGCCCAGTGCGGATTGGTGGTTGTTAACGACTGCTAATGCAGCCGAGACCAACGGCTTTACGTGCCTTCCGAAGCACGGAATTTATATATATATATATATATCTACTTATTTATTTTCCTTTGGATTCTATTTATCTATAGCAAAATCCACAGCTTTTTACAAAATTCTTCCTTTGTTTAATTTTTCATCATAGTGAACAAATTACATTTTAAGTTAAAATATCGTAGGTAATGAATAAGTAACATGTGTTCTTTCTGCCGTGATCTTGACCTTGCACAGGCGGGCGTAGCGCAAACGGCGAAAAGTGCTACGTCGGAAATCCTTGCGCGTTCACTGCGCCGCACAATTGATAACATAATAATATGTGTAGATACAGTTATGAAATCGTTAGTATATTATATCTCGCATTGTTTTTCTTGGTACCTTATTTCTTTGCTTTGGTCGATGAAACGTCGTTCTTGATACGATGTGCCGGAAAGGAAGCCAAAGCTGTGAGAGCCAAGAATAATGTTAAGTGAGCAGTCGCAGCTCGGTGTGGCTCGGCGTAGTGATTTTATTTTGAAGAATTTGTGGTGTCCGTCGCTGAATAGAATGTTGCTGCCATAGTTGATGTAAATACTCCAAATGACTCACGTGTTTTTTCGGGGTCCGTTGGAAGGTTGTTGAGGACGACGTATAGGAGGTTGTGATGATGGAGGGTTCCATGGCTATAGTAAATAACGACTGCGTCTCTTTATGTGATGTTGTATATTTACAGTGACTACATTGTGACTAACTTATTATCTAAACCTTACAAGGCTATTTATACAATAATAACTATGTAGATGTATTATCTTTATCAGATCTACACGCGATTAGGAATGCGTTTACAAACTCTTTTACCATACGAGAATACAAATTGTTTTTTAATAAAGGAATTTAAATGCAAAATACAAAAATAGGAATTTTGCATTTAATATTTGCATTTTAAATAAAAGTATTTCAAATAAATCGCATCTCTGCGGGTAACATATGCTATATTTTTGGAGTTTCACCCAAGTTATTTGTGTAATATTAAGAGCGTTTACACTGCACACTAGCGCCACTAATGAAAAAAATAACATATCTAGTAATTAGAGATAGAAAATCAAATTATGCTCAACAAACTATTTGAATGAAGTAATTTAGCATTTTTACGGCACCTAATGAACACCTCACATGTTATGGTCTAGATAAATAAGACGTTACGGCCACTTTTAACTATAACGCCATATTTAACTAAACCATAACATGTCAGGTGTTCATTAGGTGACGTAAAAATGCTAAATTACTTCATTCAGATAGTTTGTTGAGCATAATTTGATTTTCTATCTCTAATCACTAGATATGTTTTTTTTTCATTGGCGGCGCTAGTGTGCGGCGTAAACGCTCTTAACACCATTATCACCAGGCTCCATTTTAAACTTAATCTACCGTACAATTATTTATTTATAATGATATAATACACTTGAAATTTGCTTAATGCTAAACGCGAAGCCATTAATTAAGATATAATAATATTAATAGGCTATATTTTATTTTGATTAAAAATAATATTAAATCGCGGGTTATCAGGGCCCTGTTTAATAAAGCTGACAATCCGACATATGTCAAAAAGTGACAATTTGACAATTTTTCTGTTTAATAAAACTTTTTAAGCGACAGGTGACAGCTGACAATTTGTCGTGAAAAACTTGTCAAATCTGCTTTATAAAACATAAAATTGTCATGACATATTGACAAATTTGTAGAATTGTACGACATTTCTGACAGGAGCGTTACCCTCTGTCGCGAAATCATATTTTAAACTTTGAAGGTGTAAGAAAGTGTTTATTACAAAAAAAATGGTTCTTACGTCGAGCAGTGAGAGTAGTGATGATGAATACTTGGAACAAATACAAACGAGGAGGCAACGACGATCTTTTAAAAGCAGAATTAATTTCTCATTCTCAATTACAGATTTCTGCTTTAAAGAAAAATTTCGGGTATGTAAAACACCGTAGAATATTTAATTATTAAAATTGGTCGTCGACTTTTTGTGCATTTCCATTTTACACGCGATCAAAACGAACAATCGAAGATGCACCAGTGATTGATTTATCTTTTACTGTAGTAATATTTTTTTCTATTTTACCCTCATTTAGCTTCATAAAACAAAATAATTTGCAAATATGTCAAAAGTTGACATAATTGTCACGACAATCCGACAATTGTCAGAAATAATTTGACTGTGGTTTTTTGACATATGTCAAGTTATATTAAACGCTTTTTCAATGACAAATATGTCAAGATTTCACCTGTCGATTTTTGACATATTTGTAACTTTTACTAAACAGCCTAAGCGCGACAATTCTACAATTTTGTCGTTTTTTGACATATATGTCGCATTGTCAGCTTTATTAAACAGGGCCCAGATCTACACGCGATTAGGAATGCGTTTACAAACTCTTTTACCATACGAGGATAAGAAATTATGTGGCGACCGCAGGCCGCCACAAGACGATAAGGCCCGGAGATGTAAGCGCACTTCACCCGAAATCCTCAATTAGGTACTGAGGAACTGGCTATCTGTCGGAACACAACTAACAGTGCTACTAACTGTAATGTTTCGGCGACATAAGATGGTAGTAGCTAGCAGGTGGACTTAAAACAAGCCCTACTACCAACCAAACAGAGTAAAAACATGGAACTTCCCGCTTTGAAACTGCTTGCAGTGTGCCCGGTACCGCACAGCTTCTGCTTCACGCAGCTCCTGACTTGCTATTGGTGTGTGAGAGCCTTGAGTGTTGCAAACCGAAACGAGGTCAGATAACTAAAAATACTATCACAGAGGTTAATTCTTAACTAACTGCAAAGTGTTGAAAAACTTTTATGAAAAGGTTTACTGACGTACTTACACAAATCTAGCCTCATTGAAGTTTGTAAGGGGCTACACCTGTGTAGGTATAGCAAAAAATAAATAGTAAAAAGTTTTTAATATAACTTGGAT
This sequence comes from Eudonia lacustrata, assembly GCA_947562085.1. Classification (NCBI taxonomy): domain Eukaryota; kingdom Metazoa; phylum Arthropoda; class Insecta; order Lepidoptera; family Crambidae; genus Eudonia; species Eudonia lacustrata. The sequence goes on along the minus strand of OX387317.1, from coordinate 6,912,787 downwards.
TTTACCATTGCATTGTAAGGAATAATAAGTACGGGCATGAATAATGCTTCTAGGTGGGCCAGAAATTCTCAATTTTAAATTGATCTGCATACATTATACAATATTGTCATGACCGTGCAACCGACTAATAAATATTTCTAACCCATAGACTTATTGACATAACCCAAAATAACGATTATTCAATTCCCGTGTTCAATATCAATTCTCGTAAATACACACGGCGGCAGATCAACCTACCCAAAACTGTCAAATTTTTACAATTAATTTTGAACTTTATCGTTTTGTTATAAGGATCAATATTCATTGGAGAAATTTGACAGATTTGGGTATGTTGATCTGCCGCCGACTGTACAGTACACGACAGTAGGTCAACCTACCGGAAACTGGCAACTCTCTAATACTGAACCTTAAACCCAAAGCATAAAATTTAAAACTTATTGAGGAAATTTTACATTTTGTCGTTTGTACTTACTAGAAACTATTCATATCATAATGTCATATCAATCAATGTATTGTATTAATTCTTCCCCCTTCACTCCACTTCGTTCAGTGTACATAGTACGTTAATTTAACGATGGGGCTAAAGACCCTTATTTATATGCCCTCATAGAGATGCGACTTTTAAAACTCACCGGTCAATGGTTTCTAAAAATCGTTTTTAAATGTCGCACCTCCTTATAATTTTTTTTTTGTTTAACTATGCCACTCATTGTAGGTACCTCATTTTACAATATACAAACCTCGTTCTTATAATATTTTTTTCAATGTAATATTACTTTAAATGAAGTTACTTTTAAGTTTGTAACACTTCATTCTGCTCTCAAGTTATTTATAAGTCACCTAAAAATCGTCTAGCGATAGACTGTATGTTTAACTTTAAGTTATTAGTATTTAGTACTTATTTAAGTTAAGCTTCCCCACAGAAAATATCTATTTCTTTAATTTTATAAAGATAATTGTAAATAAATGTTCATTCTAGTTTTTATTTGTGTTTTTGTCATTTCCCATCAATTTCTATAAATTAATAATATCGCGTTTTGATCTAAGCAAGGAATAATTATACTAATATTATAAACGCGAAAGTTTGTAAGTATGGATGGATGTTTGTTACTCAGTCACGTAAAAACTACTGAATTGATTTGGATGAAATTCGGCATACAGATAGTTTATTACCTGGACTAACACATAGGATAGTTTTTATCCCGATATTACCACGGGAACGGGAACCACGCGGGTGAAACCGCGAGCGGCCGCTAGTTTACTATAATAATAACTTTTATAATAAACTTTTAAGAAGTAACAAATCCTTAAACTTTCGCACAAAACTATATAAAAAGATATTGGGTGTTTTGATATTCCACCGTATCATAAGTTTTAATCAGAGTACCTACAGTTAATGCCAAATCTCACCAAATTTCGAGCCAACAACAGCACTTTAATAGCAGTGCGAATGATATCTATCATGATATTTCAACACAAATAAAGAGGTAAGTAAAGTTTTTGACTTTGTTTGTTTGTTTGTTTGCGGAGGGTAATCCCCTCTAACTACTGGTTTAATTCCCAAAATTACTTTACTGACAGAATGCTACATTCCTTGCGGGTAACCAGAGATGTACAAAAAAGTTTAAGAAATGTATTTAAATACAAAATGCAAATACTTTTTCGAGATTTACTATTTCAAATGCCAAATACCAAATAGTTTTGCGTTTTGTATTTTAAATGTAAAATAGGTTTTTCAAAATACTTTTTCAAAATACAAATTACCTTTTGTCCAATTCAATTCTCTTTATTTTTATTTATTACACATTTTAACAATACTAGTGGTTCGAATACATCATCACCATCAGTCACTAATTTTTCTTCTGTGAGGTCTCATTATCATCCCACCATATGAAAAAGTATCTCCACTGGTGCGGAGCTTGGTACTGGTACTTAGTACTTGGACTGGTAATGTTGGCTAAACTTAACCACAAAGTATTTATGCATTTTAAAATTTTTAAAAATGCAAAATACATCTCGAAAAGTATTTCAATTAAAATACAAATTGTTTTTTTAATAAAGGAATTTAAATGCAAAATACAAAAATAGGAATTTTGCATTTAGTATTTGCATTTTAAATAAAAGTATTTCAAATAAATCGCATCTCTGCGGGTAACATATGCTATATTTTTGGAGTTTCACCCGAGTTCTTTGTGTAATAATAACACCATTATCACCAGGCTCCATTTTAAACTTAATCTACCGTACAATTATTTTTTTATAATGATATAATACTTTTGAAATATGCTTAATGCTAAACGCGAAAGCCATTAATTAAGATATAATAATATTAATAGGCTATATTTTATTTTGATTAAAAAAAAAATTAAATCGCGGGTATTATGCGTCGCGGGCGCATTTGCGAAAAAATGCTAGTACTTAATTAAGCTATAACTTTGCAACTATAACTGATTACAAAGGGCTGGAACACTGTCATTTTAGTTTTTTACAGAGCAGCCTTTGGCCAACTTTTGCTAGGTCTTCTGATAACTTGGCTCCTTCATTCAGGGGCTATCGTATCCCAGTAAGGATTCAAAGAAAATAAAAGGTAGTAGCAACCGGCAACTTATCTAGGACTATCGCGCTTAAACGCCGTGCGCGTATTTGGTAGAATTGTATTGTTTCGGCAGTTAGAGGTAAGATCAAAAGGTGCTGTGGTCCAACTATTTTTACAAATGCCTCTAGTAAAGACCCATGGTCCAGCTAGTTGGACAGAGCAGTTGGACCACTGCCCCGGACTGAGATCTATAATGGTAAGCATGAGGATGAGTAATTACCTGCATCAAAAAATAAGCGACTTATCCTTCTTAAGAATTAGTTTAAAACAAACATACTGTGATCACTCCTTTAATCATTTTTAAATATGCTAAAGCACCTTGCTACTACAATGCCATTTAAGGGCTCTCATACACCAAAAGCAGGTCAAAAGTAGTGCGAGACACCCCACATTGCTTGCAGGTGGCATTTTAAAAGCGGGTCCGCGTTACATCATCATCATCGCGTCGTGTGAGGAGTCCATATGGCGACCATACTGTATAAAGGCTACTTCTGCCCAGATTATCTGAAGACAGGTACTCTGACGTTAGAGTAAAACAGACAAGGAATAATTTCTCCGCTGAATTGCGCTCAAATTTGATGCGTTTCTATATCGTTCTTTCTACGCACGGGCCTGCGTTTAACCCGCGCTGCTTCTTACCTGCTTTAGGTGTATAGCGCCTTAAGAATATTTACCACAAAATTTTACTTAGTACTTTTAATAACAAAATTAATAAATACTATCCAGTAGATAATTTTATATTTACATAGAATACACAACAGTAATTTTACCTCATGCATGTAGAAATGATAAGTTATACTTATTTGAATGTTTATGTTTATCACATACAAGGAACTAACACCTTGATAGTTTAAAATGTGCAATAACTTTATAATTTACTTTTACTTCTTCAATATTCAGTCTCTTTGAATATTATGCAACTGTAACAATTTGAAAAATTATAACCTTAATCTCTTTTAAAGTTTAAATAATTGTTGACTACATCCAACTTCAAATGACATAGCATTTGTAGGTACATTTTTGTCTTGATTGTTGAGGTGTTAACATTTTTTGCAAGGAATTTGTTAGATTTATTATAAATATCATGGATTTAAAATATTTTTTTCTTAAAAATTCTAGTGATGGTACGAAATATTTCATTTTAAAATGCTGATGTTGCTAATAGATTTAAGTTATAGTAGGTACACATGAAACAATATATTATATATTTTACATGAAAGCACTCAAATCATGCAGATTAAAAGTTTACATAAGTCCATAGGCAGGCTGTAATTAAAAACTCAGTCTTCTATTAATGTAAATAGATTCTTCTTAGGCTTTACATTATTACCTAAAGCATAAGGTTCAAATTCATCATTAGAATCAACCACTTTTGCCTCTTTAACAGGCCTTGCAGATTCATCCTTAGAAGATTTTCTTTTAAGGCTTACAACCTTGTTTGAGTAAACACCATCACCACCGTTAGAATCACTATTTGAAATCTTTCTTTTCTTAGTTTTAGTTATAACCAAATCGAAATCTGAGGAGTCATCATCAAATCCAGCATATATGGGTACAGAACGTCCACTACGCGTAGACCTTAGGGGTTGTACTCTTATTGTTTCTTCAACAATTTGCAAAGGTGGTGGCCATGTTGCAAACACTGCTGACTGTCTCGATTGGCGGTAGCTGTTTATGGACATGAGTTTTATGTATACAGCTAGGGTGCGTGCCTTCTCAGCCTGAGTTAGAGTGTTAGGCAACACGCTCCATGGCATACGCAGATCTCGCACATTCAAATACTTCCTCTTCATTATTATTTTTGGTGATGCTGTACTAGGGATAGGGCCTGACGAATCATCAACCTGTAAAATAAAAATAAAACATTTATATAAAAAAATATTGAAGTAGGACCATAGGTACCTACCTACCTATTACATTGCTTGGTCAGGCTTTTTTAAAATATTACTAATTATTTTTTTGTTATATTTTACCATACCTTCTGTCTTAGTATTTCATCCTCCTTAACAGAAGTCTTAGAATTGTTTAATGCCTTTAGGAGATCAGTCATCTCTTCTTTAGTAAGATTATCTTCATCCAAACCATATTCTAAAACAAATTTATTTAGTATTAATAATGTAATAGAAAGATTAATGAATTCAAATGCATTAGGTACGAACCAGTTAATTGGTTTTTCATATTTTTTATTTCAGAGTCACTGTTATCATCAGAAGATAACGCAGGATCGGCAGGATCGGCAGGATCACGCTCCATTTTTAAACACTTTTTGCAAGAGAACTTCACTTTTTACTGATGAAATACCTTATTCTCTAATATATAAAACACCTGAAAAGGTAAGCAAGGCCAGTTAAAAGATTTGATGAACCAAATAAACACTGATTTCTACAATACAATGTGTATTGTTGATCGAAGAATACAATACAAGTCAATTTTTAATGTTTATTTACGTACGGTGTGTCGGTGTCTCAAGAAAGAAAGGGATAGAGAGACATCAGAGACAAAATGAGACAAAACGTCACGTCACGTTCGTCAATGTAAAAAGTCTCGAACCTCTGAACGAACCCACAGAACATTATCTAAAGATAAAGAAGCAAGGTTAAAATAAAAAACGTGCAACTTGCTATGTTTAGTTCCGTTCTATCTTATGGCTAGAAAAGGAGATTGGAGTGCGACAAATGGTTGACACTTAGTTTTTATTTTTTGTATTGCTAAGTCATCACACGAGTCAGTCATCTGAACTATACAAAATCATGATCTCTGAGGCCTCAGAACAATAACTAATCTGACTGAGGCCCTCTTGCCGGCCAAATTCAGAAGTACTTTGATTGATTCAAAAGCTGACATAATTTTGACTTGTTCGCGACAAGTCAAAATTAACTAAAACGTACTGTCAGCTTGTTCGCGACAAGTCAAAATTAACTAAAACGAACTATCAGCTTTTAAATCAATCAAAGTAGGTACTTCTGAATTTGGCCGGGAAGAAGGCCCTTAGATTAGATAATGTTCTGAGGCCTCAGAGATTAATAGTATCGACTGTCAATAACTTCGGACAATCTATCTCATAATTATTTCAGATTTTATTAGTATTTTCATCTAGATTGCACGAATGGTTTGGATTACTAGAAATAGTGAATGTGTGGTGTATGTGGCACTAAATATTTTGTAGTTGGGGGGGCTACAAGTTCTACCTACTCGAATAGAAAATAGTCAAGGACTTTTGAATTTCAATCAGTATCTTTTTGCTATACCTATTATTTGTCGAATGACCAAATTTTATTCGTATTTTTATTCGCTAATCAGATCAGATTATCGAATAAAAATACAAATAAAATTGGGTAGAATCATTTTGTAGCGAAAACCAGCCGTGAATTCAATTTTAATAACAGATTTAGCAATAATTCAGAATTCAGAAACTGCATCGGGTTATGTTTATCATGTATAGTGACGTAAACAATGTGCATATTTTTATACTATCGATACTTTTATTTTACTGATTTCTTAAAGATCATACACTAATGTAAATGCATGATCGAAAAAGGCTAAAGGTGAAGTGTAAAAATAATAGAAGCTAAATCGTATTGGACTTCACAAAGGCATAATCACATTTGATCTAAGCATTTTACTATGGATTCATTTGGATGGAAGAACATGCGGTTCCTACATTATATATCATGGATGGATCTGATGAAATGGTATGATAATATGTATTAAGATTCTGTGAAGGAAAATATAGCACAGGTCAGCAGATTTATGAAACTCTTTAGAAAGGGGATAGAACGTTTGTGGCATATCCACCCGCCGCCATTTTGATTTTTTTTTCGAAGTTGCCGCTCACGATTAAAGTGCTACCTTTAAATGGATAGAGGATACATATACAAACAAAAAATGTCAGGTAATATGGTACCCTAAAGTGTCACGTTCCCGAGATATTTGGAGGTAAAGATCGCCATATGAGAACCATGACCATCATTAAAATAGCAGTAATTACGTGTGTATATGCATTCTATCGCATTCAAATAATAGTTCCCAGGTTGATTTAACTATTTATTAGAAGGCAGCACAACCTAGTAGCACGAAAAAACCACTTTAATTAATTACTTGCCTACTAAATCGCATCACATCGCAATGAAACGACGACTTCGACGACCTCTGTGGTCGAGTGGTTAACGCGCCTTCTAATAAATAGTGAAAACAACCTGGGAACTATTATTTGAATGAGATAGAATGCATATACACACGTAATTACTCTATTTTAATGATGGTCATGGTTCTCATATGGCGATCTTTACCTCAAAATAATCTCGGGAACGTGACACTTTAGGGTACCATATTACTTGACATTTTTAGTTTGTTTATGTATCCTCTATCCATATAATTATAGCATTTTCATCGTGCGCGGCAACTTTAAGAAAAAATAAAATGGCGGGCGGCGGGTAGATACTCAGAATAATAACTAAAGCTATAGAAACCGGACTAAAATAGCAACACAAATTCATCAGTTCGCACTATTTTAACTAATGAACCTAGGTGATGTATTGGAAAGAGATCTATTGTCCCTTTTCTTTCGTTATTTCGAAGGTGTCACCAGATTTGTGGAACGGACTGTCAGCTTTTAAATCAAAAGGACTCGAGATTTTATTTTTCTGATGACCGAATGACATAACAATACAAAAAATAAAAACTAAGTGTCAACCATTAGAATATTTAGTAATTGTTATTTAAAATTATTTGCATGCTACATTGTCAGCTGAGAAAGAGAAGAAAACTAGAATAAGACCAAAAATGTACCTTTCTCAAGCGCAAATTAAATATATTTCATTTCATTTCATTTCATTTCGTTTGTTGCACTCCAACCTCCTTTTCTAGCCATAAGATAGAACGGAACTAAACATAGTTGCACGTTTTTTATTTTAACCTTCCTTCTATAGCTTTAGTTATTGTTCTGAGGATAGATATCATATCTTTAGATATGCCAGCTTCCATAGAAAAATGTTCGAACTCCTTTAACACAATGAATGACATGTCGTACAGAAAGACATTTTTATCATTGTATTGGTGAATTATGAGCCTATATGTTATTGTCTGTTCCTTGCTATCTCAGTAGAGTGAGTTGTTGTTACATGTCTAGTCTACAGAGTGACAGTCAGTGACAGTGACGTTCTGTCAAAAATATATTTGATTCGTTCTGACGTATTGCTGTAAATGGAAGTAAGAAAGAGCAAGAAGATAGCTAGCCGGTTATTCGTTTAGGCCGTTGATCTGATCAGCGTTGATCACTCCGTCTATGTTTTTTTTAATCTAAGTTTATAACTAACTTCTGTGGTGGTGCTGTGCTGTTGTAATATTATTTATTTTAACAATTTTATTTTAATTTAAGTACTGGAATGGACTAGCTAGCCTTCGATTTTGCATTACTATGTTCGGTTAGGAATAAAGAGACAAGCTATGGTGCTTGCTTAGTTAAAGTGTTGTCAAAATGGAAGAAGAACTGAGATGTTTTGTATGTAAGGAATTTTACAGAGAACCAGTGCTATTGCCTTGTGGTCATGCTTTGTGTCGTGCCTGTGCAGCGAGCCTACAGGCTCACATGCACGAAGGAGATAGTTCGGCAGCGTCGACAGACTACCATGAAGCTGATAAAGCCTCGGTCTCAAGTGAGACTGACAGTGGTGTGGTATGTGGATCAAGGCCTAACAGTTACGCGGGAACACCAGCCGCGCCTGTGTTTTCGTCTGCCTCGTTTAGCTTAACTTGCCCTTTGTGTAGCAAGCAAGTGTACTTGGATGACAATGGGGCAGACGGGCTGCCACCGTTTAGAGTTATGCGAACTATTGTGGAGCGGTTTGGTGGTGTTACGGGAGCCCCACCGGCAGAGGAAGCATGTCAGATGTGCGAGGGAGAGCGCCGCGCAGCCGTAGTTCGTTGCGAACAGTGCTCGGTGCGGTACTGTGCCGGCTGCCGAGATGCCTGGCACCCCACGCGTGGACCCTTGGCCCAGCACGAGCTGAGAACGCTAGGCACAACTTGTACTGATCATGGCACACTTCCAGTGCTATACTGTAACACTTGCCTGGTGCCAGTATGTCAAAGGTGCCTTGCTGAGAGACATTCTGCTCATGAAACACAACCTCTTTCAAGTGCAGCTAGAGCCCATAAGGTAAGAGTTTAGTTTTAATGAGACCTAATACAAATTCTGTAACTCTTTTGTGTTCTACAGAAAAATAAATTGAAGAATGCTAAAATAACTCATTTAGAATTTTATTATGATACTGCCTTGGTTATAATTTTTGCGGAAAGTGTTTTTTATTTACTGTAATATTTCAGACTGAACTTTCACAATCTCTACAACAACTCTCTGAACAAGCCAAAGCTATGACTGAATATATTCAGCTTATAAAAGGATCAGGAGATAAGATAAATGTAAGTATTTAAGGTTCAACTTTAGTTTTTCTTACACAATGAGGATGGATGATGAGGAGGACTTAGAAAATGTTGTGTTTCCACAGTTCACAATGAGCCCTTTAGATCTATTGTGCCCTATCATTAATTAGTTCTATACATTTGCAGCAATCATGTGAAGAATTAGAAAGACAAATAGATTGTGCTTGCGCAGAAGTCACTCATGCTATAGAGCTGAGGCGAGATGAGCTGATCAGATCTGCACGACATTCTCGGACCCAAGCTGTCGCTAACATGCGATCCCTCAAGACACAAGCTGCTCAGAAACTACGTGAAGCTACAGCCCTCCTTCATTTCTCAATTGAAGCTTTGAAAGAATCAGATCACGCTGCATTCCTGCAGGTAAATATAGGTATTTCTAGTTGGACAATATATTATACTGAAATGTGTTTATTTTTATTTACTTGAAAGACCAAAATACTGACAAACTACTAGTGAAGTTTGTCTTCTGTAATATTTTTTGGTTATGAGAATTGAGACTAATGCTAAACCTGGTTTGTAGCTGGTGTAATATTTATCTGCTTTTTCAAACAAAAATGAGATTAGAGTTAATTTGAAACCACTAAAAAGATAGCTTATGTTTAGATGTATTAGGACAGTGATGATACTGATAAAGAAGTAGGTTATACCTAGGGTTGCCAATTATTTTTCAGGAAATTAAAGTAAATCTATCACCAACTATGTAGTATAAAAAAAGGACTTGAAGGAAAAATAAAGTATTTTCCAAATTTATTTATTTAAGCGTTGCGTTTCGTTACACTTCACCTGACTCAGTATTATGAGTGAGTATTATTCAGTAGTTCAGAAATTAAGTCAACATGAATATTCCGTTCAAACGTATGCATTAGTCGGAAATAAAGTATTGTCCATGCTTTATTTTTATTAAAAAGAATAAAGTATGGAGATGGAAAATAACGTAGGATAAGTTATTTTCCATTATTCCATTTTATTATTTTAGTTATTTTTTTTTATTTTTTTTTTCCTTGGGGGAGGCCTTTGTCCAGCAGTGGACGTCTTTTGGCTGAGATGATGATGATGATGATGAAGTTATTTTAAAGTATGGTTGGCAACCCTAGTGATACATATCAATAGGTTGTGGCTGGACGAGATACTATTACCAGATAGGAGCACTGAAATTTGTTCAGTTGTATTATTATCTTTTAAACCTATTTGCTTGCTTATAATGATAACATTCTAAAATAAAATTTGTTCTATTTGTTTGCAGTCAACATCCATTTAATTCATCTAGTCATCAATGAGACAGTGAATTTTGATTATTAAATATATTTTAATATTGTTATGCCACAATAAAGAAGCCCTAGGCAGTGCAATAAACCTGGGATTCTTCATAATTGAGGAACCAGCTATCTATCTCTTACGGTCAGAACAGAATAATGGCAATGCTACATTATTATAGTGCGACAAACTTAGATAAGTGCCACATAGCTAGGTGGACTTAAAGAAGCACTAACAAACCATATTTCTATTGTTTTCTTATGTGGGTATAAAAACACTTCACTTGCAATAAAGACCTAGTCCTGAGTATTGACACGCTACTTCACACCGTTTGACAGAACAATAATTGAGGAGGATACTCTTTTAGAAAAAGACTAATTAAAGTTAATTTGCCTGGAAGAGATTGCTTGTTAGCAATAAGGCTGCCTATTTTGTACAATTTTCTTTTTTCATCAATTTGTCTGTATCTTTATTTTTTGTGTGCAAATAAAGTTTATTATTATTATTATTATCAAGCTACAAAAAACCAACCAAACACACAAAATATTAATCTACCAACATTTGTATGTAAAGGTTTGCAAATACAATTCATGCATACACAGTTTGAAGTGTTTATCAATCAATATGAGTCTATCTTTTCGTTTAGGTGGGAATAATTTTATCAGCTCGCGCCCAAGAGACTGCTTCTAATCTTGGCACATCTCTAGAAGCCCCGCCCTCTTTGCCTGAACTTACGCTCGATGTCGAACCGGTGCTGCGGACCGTGCGGACTATGAACTTCATAGAGTGCATACGTAAGTCGAAGTTTGATTTGAAGATATTTTCGTAGCACTAAAATTTGTAGTCATGCAACTAATAATAATGGTAGGTATTGAATCACAATGGGTTAATTTGGCTCCTTTCATAAGAGGATATGAGTGTAAATGAATACAATCTATAGTTTTTGTTTAATTTATCTATTTATACAATCTTATTTAGTAGTAATTCTAAAATTAACTACCTCATTCATAAATTACAATAAAGTTCTGCCATGATATAGTTATTTTGTTGTGTAGATTGTATAAAAAACTATATGCCTAATGTTATTAACAATCTTAAAATCTTTGCTTAATTTGGAATGCAGCTGAGGAAAACCAAATGCGGACATCAGGTAACTATAAAAGTAATAAGTTAAGACTATGCTTGCTGTCTCACTGAAATATTTACATTTATGTTTTATTCACGCACAATGCAATTTTAACGGCCTCCGCCGCGCCGTCGTCTAGTGGCTCGCACGCCGGTTTCAGGTTTTGCCATCTCTGAGTCCCGGATTTGATTCCAGATCGAATCAATAGATAAAAACGAACTTTTTCTATATTTTCTCGGGTCTGGATGGTTGTGGTACCGTCGTTGTTTCTGATTTCCATAACGCAAATGCTTAAGACGACACCTCTTGTGTTTTATAAACATTAAAAACGGCTGATCCTTACTAACGCTGTCATTAGGTCGAAAATACGAAGCGCCCGCGACGATTAAGAGGCCTTTCACAAAATGCGCGCGCTCGCGCTTTCTCAGTACTACGAGTGACCGACGCATCGCAATAGTGTCATTTTGTGGAGTTGTAATTACATTTATTTGATGTTTAATAATTTTTTATCGTTCAAAGAAAGTTTATAATTTGAAATCTTATAATTATAAACTAACGTTAATTCTGGTTTACATTTAACTTAATAATATTAATGGAGTAAGGAGATATACCCGCCTGCCAAGCGTGGCGATTATGGCAAATACCCCCCATCTTGGGGGAGGCCTTTGTCCAGCAGTGGACGTCTTTTGACTGAGATGATGATGACGATGATGAAGGAGATATTTACAGCTAATTCTGTTCTGAACGTTTTATGACTTTGAAAGGGACTTTTTTGTCGAAATCCCATTCATAATTCGAAATTCCGTTGCCGCTACGAACTTAACCCACTATTTAAGAGATATTATTATATATTTTTCATTTCGTTTGCTTAGTACAGTAGTTCAATCCATGAGCCGTCAGCGTATTTAATTGATAACTATCTTCGGAATTTTGGCTTTATATAAATAGATAAGGGAAAATTGCAGAAAGCAAGGCCGCTACGAATTATACTAATAACTGTTCTCCACCATACAATAAGTCAAAATTGTCTAAGCGATTAAGTTTCTCTGAACAAGAACGCCGAAATTGGGCATTTTATGCAAAAATCACGGTCAAAATGGCCCCTTAGAGCCGCTTAGATTTTAACATGATCTTAAAATATTAAAAAAAAATTGGTTTTAGTTATCAAAATCTGCAGCTACTAAATTACGAATGTTGATGTTATCGATGTATTTGAGTGGTTGGTTTCCAAGCATTTAAATTAAGTAATTTTATAATAGTAATTATTTAGAGGTGCTTTTGAAAATAATTGTGATCGAGTCAAAATTATACAATCGTGCATGTATTTGAGCTAGCAAATTTAAGATAAAGACATGAACTACGAAACTGCGGCACGAAACGACAAGATAACATCATAAACCACACACGAAGTCAAAGCGATCGGTTAGGCGGTCGGGCCCCTGTTCCGAGATACGTGTGTGTGCAAGCGGTCTATGTGTGCGTTGCTCGTGCGCGGTATTTATTAAACTTACCTTCTGGGTCTCCATATTTTGTGTTGATATCTAACCCCCTTACAAATAAACAAAGAATAAGGTCCGAATAGTTATTCCGTGTTTTGTCTCTTTTACTCTAATTTGAAATGACATTTACATGACAGGAACAAAACACGGAATAACTATTCGGACCTTATTCTTTGTTTATTTGTAAGGCGGTATATGTATAAATAGCTATATAATTAGCTAATCGCTTTTTAATTTTATTTACTTTATTTATAGGATTAAAGAAATTCGATAGTTTTGGATAGTCTGATGTGTAGCCTTGGTGCCTAGTGCGAGTTTTATGTGTATTTATTTGTGTATAACTATAATTTATATTGTTTTTACTTGTGAGGTCCTGTTAATGGCTTTCCGTAGCTATTTAAATGTTTATAGTATACAGGGTCTAACAAAATCAATAAGCGAACGTTTAAGGGCGGTATCTATACATCATTCTGAATACAATGACAAAAAATAGGCTCCAGTTTTATAGTGATTTTTCAAAGTTATGTTTTCTAACAAACTAAATCAATTAAAATAATGCACATCATGAAACATGCTGTATCTTTACTAACACGCACGCAAGCGTCAATAAAAACATAGTGTACAGATACACGCACACTATTTGCATGTTCGGCTATCTTTTTGTGCGTGTAGTGCAGCTGTAAGGGTTTGGAAAGGGTGTAATTTTTTGGTGAATTATGATAATGTATTGTTGATTATCTCGGTGACGAGCCTGTAGTTTTGGACCAAATTTGGTGAGCATGCTCAGTGTGATGTATAGATGCTCCCCTTCAACGTTCGCTTATTGATATTGTTAGACCCTATATATATATATATATATATATATTATTATATAATAGCAGCTGTTGGTCTTCCTAAAATGAATGTTGCTAAGCGCAAAACTCGAGAATGGTTGGACCGATTTGGCTAATTTTGATTTTGAAATATTTGTGGAAGTTCAGGGAAGGTTTAAACGGTGAAAAACATATATGTTTTTAACAACAATTTAATTTTCCAATACAAAATGTTCCAGGATTTGTTTGTTTTGTTGTCATATAAACTGTCAAAGTGGTACGAAGTCCGCCGCCGCCGGGTCAGCTAGTTGTGTAATATGTTGTTTATTTATTGACGCGCAGCGCCGGGTGCGCCCGAGATGGCGGTGGAGGCGTGCGCAGCGCGCGGCTGCTCGTGCACGCTCGCGTGGCGCGCGCCCGCCGCGCCCGCCGCCGTGCGCGGCTACGTGCTCGAGCTGGACGACGGGCTCGCGGGGCCCTTTCGGGTGAGTTCAACTTCTTAAACAGCATCTTCATTAAAGGCAGCACAACTAAGAGCTGCGTCCCCTTGAGCATGCCTCGAGCTGCGCAAAATTCATAATGCATATCCACATTAGCATTGAGACGAAACGGCAACCTTTAACTCCTACCACTTACGTACCTAACTAAAATACTGGTTCCATTGGTCAAAGTTAATTCATCAGTGGCCCCTTCTAACATATTAAGTGCGTGCTCAGGAGGTGTACTGTGGCCGCGAGACCGTTTGCACTATCGACGGGCTCCACTACGCGTCGCTGTACAGCGCACGGGTGAAGGCGTTCAATGGCGCGGGCGAGGGGCCCTACAGCGAGGTCATTGGCTTGCAGACCTCACCAGGTAAACACATATTTATTAAGTATATTTTTACCACACAACAGCGCTAAGCTTTGATTTTAGTGACAATATGACTGTAGGTAGAAGCGCGCGTAACCTAGAGGAACTAGCTGGACTAACTTATCTCTATCGAAACACCATAATGTTTAAAACATAACTGTCATGGCTACAGACTTAATTTAAATGATTGGGTGATTTTCTTTAGTATTCTCGTCGCTATGCCCTGTAATTTCACTGGATCGTATAGTTCCTACCTACTCTTCAAACCAGCAACACAACAATACAAGACAATGCTGCTTGGCAACAAAACTAGAGAGAAGACTCGTTGAATTTTTCTAGTAGTTGTGATTTACGCTGCAAGCCCGCTAGCTTACGCTGTACTATGTCACTGTGAAGTTACTACTTTTAAGTTGAAAGAACACTTTTTCAAGTATGTAACAATCGATAAAGACTTAATTCCTTATAAATATTTTTATTATGTATTTTGAAATTTATATTCACATTTCTATATATAGTTACGAAATAAAAATAGCTAGTTATCTGTTTTGTAACCAGTGGCATGGTTCACGTGGGACGCCCGGTTCGGCAGCGCCGACGGTGGCGTCACACTCAGCGCCGACGGTCTCTGCGCTAAAGCAGCTGGCTGGCAACCGCGAGTGGCGCTCGCCGACCAACCCTTAGCGAGGGGCCTTCACTACTGGCGCCTGCGGCTCGACCAGTACGACGGCGACGCCGACCCGGCGTTTGGTATAGCGCGAGCTGACGTCGCTCGAGACAAGATGCTTGGTAAGTGATAGAGACGGTATGGACTAATGCCTCTAGGTTAGCCGATGCTGACCAACCTCTAGCGTGGGGCCTGCACTACGTTGGCTTCGGCTCGACGAGCGCTGACGACGCTCGAGACAAGACGCTTGGTATATGATAAACACAGCGTGGTAACTAATGCGCCAATAAGGCGGGGCGCATGCGGCCACGCGAGATTCTCTCGGGAGAGAAAGAGTGGAGAGATATATGGGAAGAGATTCCCATATATCTCTCCCCTCTTTTTCTCCTTCTCTTTTTTCTTTATCTTTAATTTCTTCCTCTTTTCTCGCAGCGATGATGAGAAATGTCTAATTGTCAAAATATGTATGAAATTTTAACGTAAAAGTTGGTAAAATATACTTAGATTTAGTCTTTTAGTCTTTATACACTTTATTACTTTATTAATTGTTCAATCACACAGCAATGAACATTAAGTAACAATTACTTTTTTTTTATAAAACTTAGAGAAAGGCTTTGGCTGTGTCCCTATGTTTTCTTTTATTTCATAAATTAATTATTAAAAAAGATATGAACCTTTAAAAACTTTAAAAATTGGCCAGATTTTCCTCTGTGTTTCCCAAATTTTACGAGATTATATAAAAAAACCAAAACATAGAGACACAGCCAAAGCCTTTCCTTAATTTTTAATGTAATTATATCTGTGCAGTTTTGGAGGAGAAATCAGGGGACTACGAAACGTTGATTTTGTCTACTTTTCATACATATTTTTCAATTCAGTCGACCTTAGTATATCCTCTTAAGAGCGTTTACGCCGCACACTAGCGCCGCCAATGAAAAAAAGAACATATCTAGTAATTAGAGATAGAAAATCAAATTATGCTCAACAAACTATTTGAATGAAGTAATTTATAATTTTTACATGTAAAAGGCCACTTTTAACTATAACGCCGTATTTAACTAAACCATAACATGTTAGATGTTCATTAGGTGACTTGAAAATGCTAAATTACTTCATTCAAATAGTTTGTTGAGCATAATTTGATTTTCTATCTCTAATTACTAGATATGTTTTTTTTTCATTGGCGACGCTAGTGTGCCGCGTAAACGCTCTTAATAACACAAGTATAATAGATATATAGATAATTTATTAATTTGCAACAAAACATGCTCACAATTAAAACATAATACAATAATTTAAAAAAAATACAATACAAATTTAAATAATAATAAAAAAACCAATTAAATATACAACTACCACAAACATTAGTTATCAATTGTGTGCCGTAGCGATGCAATAAGGTGAAAACTTAGTGAATCATTTGCTCATGCAGCAAATCACTGATTTTCAGTTTCCACCCGAACAAAAGCTGCGAGGTCGCGCAAATGTGATTAGAATCTTATATATTAATAACGTAAGACGACTTTTGTCCCAGTGATTATGGGACGATAACTGCACATACAAAATCGGTTATAGTCTCGATGTTGAAGAGCTCCAGCCGTAGATGTGCAGAAAAATAAAGAAAGCTGTCATATGTTTCGAAATTCCTAAAAAATCTGTTAAATAAACGCGAAGTTTTGCGGGCGACCCACTAGTTAAAATAAATGTTTATATAATTTTTAACGCAAATTTTGTTGCGAACAAATTACAAAAACACAAATGTTGAAAAAATTTCCACGAGCAGGATTTGAACTCGCACCCTTCTGACATACCGGGTCAGGTGCTCTCCCAATTGAGCTATCGTGGTTCTAACCAGCCCGCCGAAATTATTTAACACTATTTACTTTTTACTTTGAAAGCCAAAGGCGCCCATTCAATGTCAACAACTACCGTCATTAACATTTTTTTTTTTAGTTATACAGGGTGTCCCAAAAATGGCACGCCAGGCTGACACTGGAGATAGCTTAGCTATAAACATATCAGATAAAAATAACATGACTTTAGTGAAAGTCTCATAGTTTTGGAGAAATGCCACTTTTTTATGTTCTAAAAACTTCACTTTTAGTTCGTTTTAAACCTATATGATAAAAATAACATGACTCTTGTAAAAGTCACATAGTTTTAAAGAAAATGCCACTTTTTTATTTTCTAAAAATTCCACTTTTAGTAAGATTTTATTTAATTTTTTTTTTGTTTTTTTTTTATCTGATAGGTTTATAGCTAAGCTATCTCCAGTGTCAGCCTGGCGTGCCATTTTTGGGACAGCCTGTATAAAATTATAAGTAATATGAATAGCGTGCGTGTGTGTGTATGTCGTGCCCTTAGGCAGCGACGCGCTCGGGTGGGCGATGTACATCGACGGCGCGCGCTCGTGGTTCGTGCACGGCGGCGCGCACGGCGGGCGCGCGGCCGGCGGCGTGGCGCGCGGCTCCAGCGTCGGCGTGCTGCTGGACCTGGCGCGCGGCACGCTGCGGTTCACCGTCGACGACCGCCCGCAGGTGGGTACTCACTCATACACACCGCGCACCGCCGCGCCTGCTTGCTTAACGTGAACGCACATCTAGCCGCATAACGCCTCGGTTAGGGATGCCCGATCTGTCGATTTTTTGAATCGATTCAACAGGATGCGATCTTTGCTTAGATCGAATCGTATGCCTGGAAGATAGTATGAAAAAATCGTATCATTAAAATACAAAAATAATGCAAACTAAACGATACTAGGAGATCTTTGGCAACACTAATATTTTAGCGGAGACGATGTATCTACAGCAAGGTAAGATTACCTACACCTATTTGTTGAAATAGTCTCGAGTTACGTACCTAAGTAAGACTGCCGTGAGTATGAAATGAAATGAAGGTAGATTTGTATTAGTATTTGTTTATTTTGTACCGCCGCCCCAAGAACATCATAGGTACTTTTTGTTCATTGTAGATAGTAGTACGATTGAATACGAAGTGCTTTATTTTGTAAGCGTGACATATTATTTTTGAATATTGTTTTTAAAATGGCTCCGCCAGTAAAATCAAGCGTTTGGGCGTTTTTTTATTAGATGTGACATAGGTGGACAGTGCAAATTATGTAAACAGAATGTTAAAACCAAAAGAAATACTACGAATTAAAAAAATCATTTCAAACGCCATCATATAAATACTTCTTCCGATTTAAACAAAAGTGGAGAAAGTTCTACTACAAAAATCGGAGATACTCAAATGCGGAGAGTTGGAATCTATAGATAGTTTTGTAATCTTTTTTCACTTATAAATACAACTTTACTTGCAATGTCACTGTCTTTTTATTATTTTTATAAAAGTATGATACGATCTTCCAAGATCGAATGAGATCGATTCAATGCAATACGATTCAGATCGTGGATCGATTCACGGGGTTACGATTCATTATGATTCAAAAGATTGATTCAAAGCAAAAGATCGGGCATCCCTAGCCTCGGTGGCCGAGTGGCCGAATAAGCTCCGAATAGTTATTCCGTGTTTTATCTCTTTTAACTCTAATTGAAATGACGTTAACATGACGGGGACAAAACTCGGAATAACTATTCGGACCTTGTTCTTGTTTATTTGTAAAGGGCTTATTGTTTTATTGATGTGTAACATCTTTTCTCTCGCTTTCTTGCAATTTGTGGAAGTGATTTCGTGAAATGGGACAGAAGTGTGAAACAAGAAGTCGGGGAAGCGCGCAAGCGCGCGCCATTTTGTAAATTCAGTAATCGATATTATGAACATGACATAGTCGGTCGTAGTCTATTTTTATACCCCTAAGTGATAAGGGTGGTCAACCCCAAGTATTTATTTTTTATTTTTTTGTATATTTTTTTTGGCTTAAAATATGTGGCATCAAAAAATACATACAACTCTAAATTTTCACCCTTCTATCAGCAACCTCTATTTTTTATAGCCATATTATCACTTGATTTGTTGTCTCCGCCGGGCGTCTACCGATGTCACTTCTCACCCAGATTAATGGATTGATATTGTTATTGTCGTAATTAATGATATAGGGTATACCTTATGGTTGACTGGTAGAGAATGAATTTAAACGGGGATTAACGCAAACTAATCAGTAAAAAGGTATCATACCTTCTTTTTACCCGACGACGTTTCGACCGAGTTACAACGGCCGTGGTCACGGGCTGACTTCGCGACAGCAGTCAATCCCCGTTTAAATTCTTTGTTTAACTATGAAACGCGATAGTTTAAAAGTGTATATGGTAGAGAATGCCGCAGGCATTAAGTCCGCCATGTAATATTTATGTTGCAAAAGTTTAAATAAAATAAATAATATTAAGGAATAAATCATGATAAATTAAAAAAATAAATGTTTGGTGTTTTGTTATTTTTATATTCCGTCATCGTTCACAGCGCTCCATGCCTCTTTCACTCATATACCACATCCTCACACACTTAACTACAATAAGTTAGTTATTTTTTTCTACCCTACAAATTCCCTAGGAATAATTTATATGGCAAAACAACGTTTGCCGGGTCAGCTAGTATCTTCTTCTAATATATAAAATTCTCGTGTCACGGTGTTTGTAACTAAACTCCTCCGAACGACCGATTTTCGTGAATTTTTGTGTGCATATCGGTTAGGTCTGCGAATCGGACAACATCTATGTTACATCCCCCTAAATGTTAAGGGTGGTCCACCCCTTAATATTTTTTTTTACAATTTAATTTTCCAATACAAAATGATCCACGATTTGTTTGTTTTGTTGTCATAGAAACGATTTGATTGTATTGTTGACATAGAAACTGTCAAAGCGATACGAAGTCCGCGGGGTCAGCTAGTTATTATATATAAGTTTCTTCCAACAGGGCGATATAGCGTTCACAGGGCTCCGCGGCGCGTTCTACCCGGCGGTGTCGCTGAACCGCGGTGTGGCCGTCACGCTGCAGCCCGGCCTCGCGCCGCCGCCGGAGCTGCTCATGTCGCAGCTGGCCATCGAGTAAGCCGTCCATGCTACCATTAAATACAGACACCCACAAGAGGTAAGCTTAATACATACTATAAAACGCACTGTTACATTTAGTTACAAGTCAGTAAAAATTACAATAACCCGGGAGTGAAAAAACGTTCGTCTTCACTTAAGCGCGGGAAAAATTCTCCTGTCACTAAGGTTTAGTGTCTTTGACATTAAATATGGAGGGAGCGCGGGCGACCAATCAGCGTCGAGGAACGAGGAGTGTCGATTTTGGATGACGTTTTGTGCTATAGACAACGGCATTTTAAAAGGGCGCGCGTTACAATACTTAAAATAAAATTCAGCTGTTCCATACATTTTGGTCGTATTGATGTTTTGTATGGAACAGCTGAATTTTATTTTCGAGCTAGGGAGTTGGTCTAATAGTAAGAGTTGTTCGTTTGTATCACGGGAGTCATCTCAGAAGGTTTGGACGGTGATAAAAAAGTGACCCTGTATAGTTACAAGATTTAAATGTAAAAATGTATTGATTCACTAGTTTTAACTTTATCTTACAAACTGAAATGAATTGTGAATTGTTCGTTGGTGTGTCTAAATAAATAAGATAAAATGTTACTCGAAAAATTCAAAATAATATAAATATTTAAAGCAATTACGTCTTTAACGATTGTTAAATACTTGCAAAAGTGTTCTTTCGGCTGTGAGGGT
Source organism: Eudonia lacustrata (assembly GCA_947562085.1). Lineage (NCBI taxonomy): Eukaryota > Metazoa > Arthropoda > Insecta > Lepidoptera > Crambidae > Eudonia > Eudonia lacustrata. The sequence goes on along the minus strand of OX387317.1, from coordinate 6,891,856 downwards.
AGTAACTTCACAGTGACGTCATACAGCTGGCTCGCAGCGTAAATCACAAACTACTAGAAAATTCAACGAGTCCGCTGGGGCCTTGGTAGCTCAGCGTTTAGAGCATTGGACCGGTTATTCGAAGGTCTTGGGTTGGATTCCCACTCGATCTTCCTGAGGCTGGTTGATTTTTTCTTGTAAAATTTTGTATCTTGTTCATACGTTCTTTTGTTCTTTTTTTTTCATAAAAAAATTTATGTTGTATTTTTATGAACTGTTGTGATAACATTCTTAGCATCAGTTCCTTACCTAGCTTTTTAGCTTTCTAATGACACCTCGTTTGTAAACGTAGGACCTCTAGAAGAGTAGATATGGTCAAACTTGTACGCACACCTACTTTTCGGTAAAATAAATAATTAAAAGTATGCCATTTCATTATGGTTAGAGAAAACCTACATATAAGGGGTGCTTTATCAATAAAGTTGACCATATTTTATGATATTTAAAGCTCCGACACCGGTGACCGGACAGATTGTATATACATTTATACGTTGGCGTACAGCGGGACATCGCGTGCAGTATAGTTGGGCGGTGATAAGGTTAAAGGGCTCCTCAAGCCGTGTGAAACGAAGCACCTTCAGAAGTTTTTAAGATGGAAGGGCATCACGCACTAGTGCGATTCCCCGTGCCCTACTAGATTCTCCGTGGTGTTCGGATCAGATAGGGGAGCGGAACAACCCGAGGGCGCCTCTTAAAGGCTCGGAACTAGGCTCGGGTTGAGCGGGTCGTGGTGGTGGGAAGAAGCGCCCAGGTACATGTCTGTACCTGCTATAGAGCGCGTATAAACCGGCTCGTCGTACCCTTGTTCTACGGGTACGGTGTCTCGGGCCTCAACTAGTGTGCATGTTTAGTGTATTCTGTAAATGTGCTCGAGCGACGCGCACATAGACAATCTCTCACGGACACGTAAACGATAGTTTATTATTAGGCTTCTTGGCGGGAAAGTGAAAAGCCATGTCTGCGGTTTTGTTTTATTTTCTAAAATTTGTGTTATTTCGAATATTAATGTGAAATAGTGGTGGATTATTAACCGTTAAGTGTTCGTAAGTGCGCATGATTGTTGGCAAATGAAACAAAACAGTGCAACTTCACTTTTCAAATTCTCTCAAGAAGTCTGCCCGAGGATTTAGTAAAGCCCCACATCTTTACTAAGGTACTCGAGGGGTTAAATGGTATATCATTTCTCACTTCTCATTTCTATTATCATTCATCATCATCTATACAAGAAGGAAATATTGTTTATTTTTTATATATTACTTGTAAGAAAAATTACTTTGACACTGGCTAAATGTGCTAGTCGCACGAAGCCATCAACTAAAGGAAAAAAGAAAGTTTATTATTAGCTTTCACAATTAATAAGTGCATAGTTAAATACGAGATAACACCATTTTTTATATTAAGTTTGAATTTATTTATATTTTATTACTTTGTTTATTCAATGCTTTCTCTCTCTCTCTCTCTCTCTCTCTCTCTCTCTCTCCCCCGCTCTCTCTCTCTTTTCAGTAGTTAGTTAAATCATTTAGTACTATGCTGATGACAATCGTTTAGTATTATGCTGAGTGGTAACCAATTGGTCGGCAACTAGGATAATTTCAATTTTATTTAATCAGTTTTAGTTTTAAAGATGCTTTATCAATAAGTCTATGTGTGCATGCTCGTGCGCGGAATGTATTTAAGCTTTTAAGCTTGCCTTCTGTGGTGGGTCCCTTATTGTGTGTTACACACCTTTTTTTTGACAGAGGAAAACTCGTCGCCTGGGTACCACCGCCCCCGGGGAGGCGCGGATGGTTATGTGGGGTTCTCCCCTCCAGCTTCCGCCTTCCTGCCCAGACCTGAGGGTCTCGACAGGGATTCAGGAGGAGGAGCCTACCCACTAAAAACCACTACATCCCCTTCCCGTGCCGCTAGGGTGATTGGAATCACCGGTTTGGCAGTCACCAGTGTTATTTGATACTACACCTGTGTGCCTAGCACAAGTTCTATTCACCGTTCGACCGAGTAAGCATAAACCAGGATTTAGGTATATGGCAATATATTTACGGAGAGCAGAAATGTTGCTAGTTTTTGACTAAGGGGTCGATCATCAACCGGCGCTTAATTCTCAGGCTATGATATTAATTACAAGTGCTCTTTTTTTCTTATTTAAGTTCACTGGTAACTTATTTTTGTAACCGAAAATGATCGACTGATATTTATCTTAATAATCCAATTATGCACATGATAGAATGCACAAAATATTGTATTTTTTGACACTTTTAATTCCCTTGAGTGCTTGCTGCAAGTTTAATAATTTAATATTTAAATATACAAGTAGTTTTTTAATATTCAGTAGTTGTTGTACCTACTTGTTTAACTTAATTTTGTATGCCAGTTTCTAATAAAATTGGTAAAGACTTATTTTACACAAAGTAAATTTTCATTTTATAATACAACTTGGCCGTTAGGTGGCGCTGCTTCGATCACATATAAATCGTTGTTAACTTTACTCGGTTCGAATAGTGAGAGAAACTCGCGCACTGCACACAGATCTCTTTAAAAACTTATGGGTGAATGTTTTGCAAAGTGGTAGACTCCCTGCATTTGGAATTCATTCAGAAAGAAATCGTATTGACGGGTGTTTAAAAATCTATTGAATAACATGTGAAGTACCCTACCAACCGTACTATGTATTTTCATTTGCCACATACATGTTTTTACCCATGGGCTTTTATATACTAGGCTAGCGTTAAGCCGCTAGAAACTTTACTTACATATTTCATATAATTACGGTTCGCTATAGACGTGTGTACAATAAACATGTTATTTAATGCCATGTTAGTTATAAAAGTTTGTTAAATCGACCTATATTGTTGAGAGGCCACTAATGTATAATAATAATATTATTTTCTTATTTATAATTATAATATATACTATATTATAGCATATCATAAAAATAGCACATTGGCAGCGGTTTAAAAGTACAAATGCTAGCAAAACTAGTCATGAATTGGTTTATTCTAAATGAAAACTTTCAATATTCCCACGTACATAAAGTTAATCACAATTGATTCTTTAGATATAAGTTTTATTTTATTATTATAGTATGGACTTTAATATATTGAGGTCTAATAGTTTTTGTTTTTAAGCGAAATGTATGTTGTTTTGAACATAATGCAAAAAATCTAAAATTTTTAGATAGTTATAACTTAATATTTTTGCCCTTCGCCTAACTTAGGTACTTAAATGAAAGCTACTCATCGAATTTAAATATCTTTTAGATAACTTGCGTTGTATTATTGTATCTTTGGTACTCATGTTAGTGGAGTGATAAATACTTATTAATTAATTAACATTTTTTGTGATTTTTGACATTTACTTTATCATGTTTTTCATCTACTACGAACTTCAACTTAATGTTCTCACGACTTCATTCGAATCGTTTTTAAGTAGTAAGTGTGTACTTGAATTTTTAGGCTACATGATCTCTGCGCAAATGGTATGTGTTTTTTAAATGTTAGCGCCTAATTTTGATTATTTGAATATAAAGTTAGTACTTAGATTTTTCTTACTATGAAATCACTGCCATTTACTTTATCTATAGTTGTTGGTGCATAACATTTTATTTTGTACCTGAAAAGAAACTTGAATATTCCATTTTCCACCAATATGCTCATGTGACGTTTTAATTAATATTTCTTTCGCACAAGTAATGTAAGTAAATCAATGTATTGTACCTTTTTCATTCTATTGAAATTAAGTGTAACGGCACAATATTGATAATGGAATCAATTGATTGCTTTAAATGAGTTTAAGTAAATTTTGTGTTGTTTGTTAATGTATCTTGCTGATAATCTGTCAAAAATAAATTTTTGATAGTATAATTAATTTTACTATCTTTTATTTACTGATCAATCAATCAAGTTAAAGGTATGTTGTCATGTATTTTATTTTTGTAATTTATTGTACAATTTCGGTTTTTTAAACAACACTTTGTCTTTTTTTAAATTATTTACAGTTAAATGTCATACTGATAACATTCGGCTTAATACTAGTGCGTACTCTGTGATTTTAAGAGGTTATTTATATAAGGTCACATTTTATCAACTGCAAATATTTTGACAAAACATATCTAATTATATCAGAGAAATCAGGTCCTAGCATTTAAAAACTTTTTACTTTTCCTGACACAAAAATTGTAATATTTTTAAAGAGCGGCCTCTCTCGTCGGCTCCTCTGAATTGAAACTAGGTACCGAAAGTGCTTTATTTTACTTTTTAATCGAAATGTCTTTTGGCGTTTTTCTTGAAAACTAGCGAATAAAAATTTAAGATTTTTTCATAAAAATTGTTTATATAAATAATGTTGTTGAATTTACCCTCAAAATATTTGCAGTTGATAAAATGTGACCTTATATATAAATAACCTCTTAAAATCACGGAGTACGCACTAGTATTAAGCCGAATGTTATCAGTATGACATTTAACTGTAAATAATTAAAAAAAAGAAAAAGTGTTGAAAAAATTCCACCAGCGGGATTCAAACCCGCACCCCATGACATGCCGGGTCAGGTGCACTACCAACTATGCCATCGTGCCTCAATTCAACTCGCCGAAATTAATCAACACTATCTACTCTTACTCTGTAATCCAAAGGAGCCCTACCCTATTCAATCTCGACAACTACACGTCATCAACATCCGATCTTAATATTTTTACAAATATTGAAAATCAGTTAATAATTAATTAAGAATTTGTCTTTTTTAATTTTTTATTTGTTCGCAACAATATTTGCGTAAAATTATATGTAAATAATCATTTACATAATTCTTCTAACTCTCTGGTACCATAAGCCTATACTGCAATGGTTTCAGAACGTCACGTCAGGATAAAATAAAGAGTGTTTAATTTCAATGTGTAGTGTTCGCGTAAGCTCTTTTAAAACCAAATGGTACTGGTTTAATACATATTTTTTATTTTTACTTAAAATTAATAACTTTAACAAACATGGATTGACCACTAAGCGCTACTAATTGGATGTAAATTGTATTAATGTAAGTGTCCGTGATGACACCAACACATCAATTAACAGTTTACTTTGTGTGAAAGTGTGACTTTTTATTATTTATCTTTTTTTATGTTACTAATTTTCTTTATTTTAAATTATTTGTAAAAATATTTTTTAACAGGTAGATAGGTACATGTTAAAAGTTAAGACCTAGGGCCGCTTTTTATATTCTTACATAAAGTTTTATTTCATAAGATAAAACAGCCATTATGTGGATGTGTGATGAACTGATGACACTGATGACTGATGATGATGATAAACGGGATATAAGGTATGCCTAGTAACTACGCTAACTCTTTACTATGGAGCTGGCGTAACACATATATAATAAAACGCGAAAGTTTAAAAGTGTATATTATTACCTCCTGTATTTGTTTGTATTTATATCAATACATTGTATAAAACTTAGTATGTGTCTTACATACTAAGTTTTATACAATAGATTGAGAAATCAGCCATAAGTCGGTTAATTTGCTTTTCATGGTCAATTTTGTTGATGCACAAATATAATTTATAAGTGCTATTGTAAAACGGGCATTTAACTTATAGCAGAATATTGAAAAGCAGCCCTTAGACGAACTTTGGTTTTTTTGTCATAACATGAACGGTGCCGCACGGGCTTTATTGTACTTAACTATTACGACTGATTTATTTATATTAAAACATTTATAATATTGAAACGGTTTTTATTCTCTAAATACCTCCTGCATACTTTAATAGTAAATATATAAAAGAATAATCAAAATTGATTCATAAACGACAAAGTTATCAGCGAACACACAAAATATATATTTATATATGGTCGAATTGAGAAACCCCTTTTTTTAAGTCGGTTAAAAAAAATACCTAATCTTTTATATTTAACCGACTTCAAAATGAGAAGGTTATCAATTCGGTTGTATGTATATATTTAAACGGTTTTATTTAGCTTGCCATGTTTATTTGTTTATTTATATATTTGGGTCAAATCTAGTAATTGAAATTTGACCCCCTTCCTGTTGACGGATTGAGCTGAAATTTTGCATGTATGTGTAAATCGCATGACAATGCAAAATTATTATGACATGGAGCTAATCTGATGATGGAACCGGAAGGTGGCCATAGGAACTCGGTAGTTAGTGTGATTCGTCTTGACGAGTACTTTGGTGCTAGATGATAACCAGGGTCTGATGATGGAACCGGAAGGTGGCCATAGGAATTTTGTAGTTAAACGACATAACCCTATCGAGTTTGGACTCGTTTGATCCGTCTTGACGAGTACTTTGGTGCTACATGGTAACCAGGGTCTGATGATGGAGCTGGAAGATGGCTATAGGAACACGGTAATTAAATAATACAACCCCATCGAGTTTGGGCTCGTGTGATTTGTCTTGACGAGTACTTTGATGCTAGATGGTAACCAGGGTCTGATGAGGAATAAAAGCGAGAACTAGTATGAAAGTGAATTGCAAAAACAGGCTCCGATACTGTTGGAGGAAGTAGTAAAAAAAAAAAACCAGGGTCTGATGATGGAGCTGGAAGATGGTCATAAGAACTCGGTAATTAAACGACACAACCCCATCGAGTTTGGGCTCGTGTAATTCGTCTTGACGAATAGTTTGGTGCTAGATGGTAACTAGGGTCTGATGATCAGGAAAATAAGTTCGTTCCGTTTGTTATGAATGTGGATTCTGTCTTTGATTAGATGGATGACCCAATGCCAAGGTGAGCACGTGCCGAGGGCTGAATGGTATGAGGGTGTGTAAACATGTCACTACTTCCTCAATATGGGTATCAATCAAATGAAAGGGCTTGATTAGTAGAATAGTTCTTTATGAAAATAAAATGAAAAACTAAAAACTTTAAAATAAAAATATTAGTAAAAAAGATTTTTTAAGTTAAACGGTTTTATTAAAAATAATTAAAAGAAAAAATAACTAAAAAGTTAAAAATTATTTAAACCTGTAGGAAAATATTTTTTATAAATAAAAGCGTGTTACATTATAGTTACTACAATATTTTTCTTTTACAATCACAATGTAACACGTATTTTATTATATTTTATTTAGTATATAAAAAAATCTTATGTAAGTAAGTATCAGGTTGGTTTAATTATTTTTAACTTTTTAGTTCTTTGTTTATTTTTTTTATCTTAAAATATTTTTTAAATCTTTATTTTCCATAAAACCGTTTTTTTATGTATGTACACACGGCGGCACATCAACCTACCCAAACCTTTCAAATTTCTCCAATGAATATTGATCCTTTTATTTAAACAATAAAATTCAACTTTTGATTGTAGAAATTTGACAGTTTTGAGTAGGTTGATCTGCCGCCGTGTGTACAAGCTGTTGCCCGTGACTTCGTTCTCGAGGAGTATACATCTTCCCACTGGAATCTGTTATTGGGATAAAAGTATGATATCATCAGTCAGTCATTCATTAAGTCAGTTTTAATTTTTATATATTTAGAAGATTATTTTTCAAGTATCAAAAGTGATTGTGAGTTAATACTTGTTAACTGTTCGATTAATTATAAGTAACAAAGAATATAGAGACAATACCGGTCGTTGTGGAGATCCTTGAGGGAGGCCTTTGTCCAGCAGTGAACGTGTCTTGGCTGAGATGATGATGATAATAATATCGAGAAAGTTTCAAGTAAATCTGGACCATACCAAACTTGCTACCCTTTTTCACCCCCTTCGAAATTGAATATTCAAAAACCTTAAAATACCTACCTACGTCATTCTTAATTAAACCTAACCTAACCTAACCAAATAGCCTTAATACCAGTTTTTATTGATTTAGCTTCAAAACTGACGGCGTTCATACAAACTTACCACCACCTTTTATACCCCCTTAAAGGGCGAATTTCCAAAATTCCTTTCTTACACTATAAGATAGAAGTAACTAGTACCTACATCATCATAAGATATGTAGGTACCGATTTGATTTTTTTTTTGATCGAAAGAGTTTTTTCCCGAGATGGCATTTAAATGTGAAGATCTGATGAAGACCTTCAGATATAGACAACAAAACTCTTTAATGAAGAACTTTTGAAGAACAGTACGCGTATTATGATTTGATTATTGTACTTACTGAAGATCAAAAAACTAGATGGATACGTACCTTGCCCGCGTGCATCATCTCGTGTAATTGTGCTCGAAATCTAAAATTTGGGCGTCCAGTAGTTTTTGAGATATTCGCGAAAAACAGATTCCGCTGGGGTAAGTAACGTTACCCAGCAGCAGAACTTTTTTTTAAGTGGACTTATCGAAAAAAAAGTATCTAGGAAGATAGATCTTAGGCGCTGTAAAATTGTAAATGTGCGTGTTAGTTTTCGTCTTATAATTCCGTAGTTATTCAATATTCCGCTGGGGTAATATGGGGGGTTTCTGAATCTCGGAAATGGTGAGGCGCACAAATATGATGTTTGCTATATTCTGCGTTATTTGAGCAAAAGCAGAATTTGAAAAATAAACATTCTATAGATATATCGGGCCTAGCTCCTTTAAAACTAACCCTAGAGACTAACTTTTTGTGGTGGTTTGTACCTTTTGATACCCTACGTCTAGTAAAATCTTCATACTGTAAGTCGTTAATGAATTAAGGTGACTAGCCCCCGTGACGTTCTTTTAGTCGTCTACATGACTGCATTTGATATGTGGCCTAGCGAACTACCTATTAACAGGTTCACTGTCTCGCAGACCGGTGGTCTAGACCACATAATATGGTCCGTAACAATTGATTTAACCAATGTTATAAGTTTTGAACAGTGAACCTGTTAAGCAAATAATTAGTGCCTTCATTCAACTAGCCATCTGTAAATTTTCAGCCCAATGCACTTATTATTTAAAGATTTATACCGAAAATAGTAAATGAAGCGAAATACAGTGAACCGACCAAGTAAAGATAAATATCAAAAAGCGGCCGCGCCATACGTGACGCTAACCTTCAGAAGTTGATGGCATTATTTTTACAGATGAATACACAATTCGTGAAGTAAAGATTATTAGATTTTGCATCTAGGACTAAAATACAACAGTCTCTTTTATTATTATTCTTATTAGGTACTATTAGACCTAAACTTATATACATTCTTTAATTAAAGCCCATATAAGCACAAATTATATTTCTGTTCGTTTTATTGTTAAATTAATGTGTTTATATAAGTAATTATATGTTAACTGCTGGTTACTTTGGTTTAAACTGTAAGTCCGCAAAAAAAACCTTGTAAGCACTTGGCCTTTATCTTCGATGTTAAGTGATGATAAGGCCTAAAGTGGAAGCGCACTTCACCCGGAATCGTCAATCCATCCTACTGAGCATGGGCTGGCATCCTACTGGGGCACTGACTATCTTAGCTCTAGCTGATTGCTAACACAACAATGCTACTACAGCATTGATGTGTGTTAGAAATCTTATCTCTTGTTTACCATTAGGTAAGTTGTCATAGATACTCCGAAAAAAATATTTTTCATTTAATGTACAAAAGTTGAAGAAACAATAAATGAAGAACTGGGACAATTTAGTTAGGTGCCTACTTTGCGTGGCATCGATATTCCCAACTGTTGTGTATTTTTATGATAGTAGTTCAGGAATTTCCATATTTTTTTCAATTATTGTTGTGTTAAAGTCGGTTTTGACTTTTTTAAATATTTTATTTTATAAATATTTTTCGCTAATGTCAGTAGGTATCCACATAAACAATATCATCACTTCAGACCACAGAACAATAGTTATTATTCTGAGCTTCAAACTACCACACTGTCAATTTCCTCAATAGGTTTGAAGAAATTTGAGTTTTGGATGGCGTTAGTACTTTGTCCAAAACCCACCACCCCCTGGCTCAATGCGAGTTGGTGGGTATCCATTCCTCCCATCTCACAATGCCGGAACCAACGACAAAAGTTAACTTCTTATAATTAGAATTATCAATGTTATGTAAGAGTGAAATCAAAATATAAAAGCAGGTTATCAAAAGTGATCAATATCTTCAATCAAAGTGCCAACTGCAAAGTCGGTGCAGGCAGGCGCCTAGACCGTAGTAGTCGCCACACTAAGCAATTAAATAATCTACCTACATATAAATAGAAACTCAATCGAACTATTTGACCGTCACGCAGATTCTCTACGTTTAACTTTCGAACGGTCAAGGTCTCGAAGTGTTTACGTTTGTTGTTTATGTGGGGCCTGCCGAGTAGGTACGTAGGTAACAAGCAAGCGCACTTATATTGCAAAAATAAAAATAGTAAAATTGGCGTGAAGAGTTTATTTTTTGGCCCATTTTAACAACAATATATTTTTTAAAGATTAAAACAACATAAATTATTAAAAATACAGAATATATCACACTGCCAAATCGCTCCAGTGCTCCATGTATATTGAAATAACTTTTGTTTTTGATGATGAGCATGATTTTGTGGAATTGAACAACTTTTATGAACGTTTTTAACTGATATGCTTGTTGTATACCGCCTTATGTCTGGTAAAGATGAGACTGAAGTATTTAAACAAGTCTGGTGATGCCATAGTCTCGCATTTTGTAAAGGATACATTTTATATCACATCAATTACAGCTAATAACAATTTTGTGCCCTTTTCAGGTATCATTCATAGTCATATCTATATTATGAACACGTGATTGTAGCACAAAGCACAACATACTAAAATCAACTATTTCTCATACAGCAACACTCAAGTCGGAAGACTAAAAGAGCATCTCATCCAAATCCAGTTGCAAAGGCTCTATACATGAAATCATAATGAATCCATATCATATCACAGATTTATCTAAAAATAACAATATGCATAACCTTTTACATGAAAATTTATACTTCATTCAGTCTACAAAAACTTTCGTATTGTTTCTACCATATGCCATATGCAAAATAGGTTTCTTTTTGGTATTTAACATGCAATTTGACATTAGATTTATCTAATCTAGATTTAAAATAGGTTTTGACTAAAAATATCTGAGACTCAAATTGTCCGAGAACAAATAATATCACTACACAGTTTGTAACAATATTGAAACTATTAATCAAATTCTGAAGTATCTTCTTGATGTTACAATGACCACTACTCTTCACTTGACATCCCCAAAGTTTTATTCCCCAGAGAGCAAAAATGGATTGTTACATAATAGGAAATAAAATGCTCTCTAAAATTAAAACCCCCTCAGACAAAGCAATGTACTGCGCCTGCAAGCCGTAACAGAACAGTTCATTCCCTCATCTCGTTAACCGTCACAGTCTCCTTTACATTTTGTTTTACAAGGAACAAGTTTCTTGAAGGAAATGGCAAGCAAGCACTTTATTGAAGTTACATTATAATATGAAGCTCCCTTTTTTATTACCCAACAGAAAAATCAATTAGAAAATATGTTTTATTTCGTTCTTTCTATAGTATAAAGTGCTGCCCACCAAGCCCATTTCAATAGTTTTTTTAAGTTTAGGTCTGTGACTAGTCGCTTTAAATGCAAATTACATTGTAACGCATTTTAACATTGTGTACTGGTTCTATGACATGAGTTCACTCAGATGAACAACCTAAGTTAATAATTCCGACACTACTGCTGAATAAAACGATTTAAATTCATGCAGAGAAATGAGGGCCTTAACTAATAAGCCCACTATAAAAGTTCAAACCAAGTTCACTCATACCATACATAACCGAAACAAAAAAACGGCTTGAAGAATATAGACACTGCTCCAAGCGACCAAGAGCAGCATCCCTGACGCTGAATTTAGACACATTTTTATCAAAAAAATTGTTTGAGCCAGACTGAAAACCTACCCATATTACAAAAGACCAAATCTTTGTAATTGTTTAAAATAAATGTGGTGCTAGCTCAATTCTCAAAAATATAGGTAGGTTGCTCGTATTATCTGTCGAAAGTTTACCACAATTTATGTTTTAAGATCGTCGACAAATTTAGGTAGACTCCCACAGCTGGTATTCAGATAAATATTTTACGTTTTAACAATGGAGATTCGCGCACAAGATCCAATATGGACAAAGGACGCGAGAATCCCTCTGTAAGTCCCGATGTTTCGTTTTATATACACTTTAAAAAAGTAACCATTTCAGGTTAGTCTTATTTCACGATAACTATTTACACTCACATTTTGTTATAATAAATTCATTACACTTTTTACAAATAAGTTTTTTGTTTTTGTAGTTTAATCTAAATCGTTTCACCAGTCAGCAAGTTCAGATAGCGCTCGGGGCGCTTAGGGCGCTCGGGGCGCGGGGCACGGGGCGCGGGCGCAGGGCGTTACTTGGCATCGTCGTCGTCCGGCCGCGACACGTACAGCGCGGGGTCGATGGTCTTGGGTATGGGCTTGATCTCCGTACCCAGCTCCTGCTCGATGCGGTGCAGGGCAAAGCGGTCCTCGTACGTGATGAGGTTGATGGCGATACCAAGGTGGCCGAAACGGCCCGAGCGTCCGATGCGGTGCAGGTAGGTCTCCGCCATGCGCGGGAAGTCGAAATTGATGACCACGTTGACGGCCTGCACGTCGATGCCGCGCGTGAACAGGTCCGAGCACACCAGGTTGCGGCACAGCCCCGCGCGGAAGTCGTGGAACACCCGGTTGCGGTGCGCCTGCGCCATGCGCGCGTGGATGTAGTAGCAGCAGTATCCCAGCTCAGTTATCTTCTTGGCCAGCAACTCGACGCGCTGAGTTGAATTGCAGAATATAATAGACTGGTTTATTTGTAACTGAAACAACAAAAGGCTAATTAGGGTTGTTGTATTTGGCAGGACTTTTTGAGAACTGGGTCCCTATTGCATGGCTCCAGGTGGGATGCAGCTTTACACTTAATATCACAAATCTATAAGAGCAATCCTACTAAGCTAACTTGATAGCCACCAAGAAGTTTGTATATAATAGTACCTACCTATACAAAGTCAATGTATTAATTAAATGTCAGGTTCTAACAAATATTACAGATGTATAGAACAGATTAAAGTCTTACTTCTTAAAACAAACCAAAATAGCTAAATGGATTTGAATTACAATTAGTACACACAAGTAGCATATTAGATTAATACATACCATGAAAAAACAAGAGGAAGGACCTTTAGTGTAAACTGGTCTAAAAACTAAAATATTACCTTTGAAAATAAAGTATTTAGGCAATGGACTTTCTGTCTTTCCTGAACAAATGCATAGTACTGTGTGACTCCCTTCAATGTCAACTCTTCCATCAGATTAATCTCATAAGGCTCCCTCAGGTGCTTCTCCATGAACTGCTTAACACTCAATGGGAAAGTGGCTGAAAACAGCAAGATCTGGCGTTCTTTGGGTAATCTGGAACAAAGTTGTTGCTCTTTAGCTGTATGTTGATAGTTAGCATATCCAGGCATCCCTATCACTATCCATAGGTGCTAAGCAAGGAAGGATGTCTAATTTTAGGCTCACCATCCCTGATGCTATTTATTGGCAGTGGTTGGTTTGCTAAATATAGTCTTAAAAGAACAACACATTTATGTAAACGCAATTGTTATCTTTAAAATACTGGTTCGGCTTAAACTCAATGATAACTTATCTTATCTCAACCACAATGTTTTTACTACACTTTGAGATATTCTGTAGAACAAAAAAACAATACTGCAATGTTATACAGAGCTAACATTTGCATGCGATACCTAAATAAGTTGAGATTAATAAAATGATTTAAATTATAGTTTATTATACGTGTTCGTGATTAAAAATTAGACAGCAGACGTTTAGATGCATACAAAAAAGTAAGCTAAGTAATAATTGCACACACAGATACAAAATAATTAAAAAGTAAAAAAATACCATAGATTGTTTGATTTATTCTACTTTGATGTCAACCGTTTACACTTACCGTGAAATAACCATGTCCAACATGCCTTTGAAATCTTGAGAGAGTAGCTTATCTGCTTCATCAAGAACAAGCATTCTGCACTGTTCCATCTTGGCAACTTTTTTATCCATGAGATCAATCATACGACCTGGCGTAGCAATTATTACTTGAACTGAAACAGAAAATACATATCTATTAAAATAATAATGGTTCAGTTTCTCTAGTGACTAACCTCAGTAAATAATATAAACACATTTTTTTTAAACAGATCAAAGCTGAACCTGACCAGGGGCCCGACCGCCTAACCGATTGCTTTGATTTCGTGTGTTGTTTATGACGTCATCTTGTCGTTTCGTGCAGCCTATGAAAGCAATATCGAAAGCTATAGCCTTTAGCTTTTGATATTGCTTTCATAGGTGCTGCGAGGTGGCAAGATGACGTCATAAACTATAAGCAAAGTCAAAGCGATCGGTTAGGCGGTCGGGGGGCAGATCAAAGCCAAATGAATTTATTTATTTCATATTAATTATTCTTACCATTTTGATATATACGCATAATGTCATCTCGGAGGTTTGTGCCTCCTGTGGTCACCATTACACGTATGTCTGTGTGCTTCGCCAGCTCAATGCAAATTTGTGATGTCTGAAGGGCTAACTCTCTTGTTGGTACGACAATTAAAGCTTGAATATAATCTTTTTTAGGATCAACCTAAAAATTTATCAAATATTACACTACCCACATAATGCATTTACATATTTGAATTGTAATGAATAGGTCAGAATGGATTTATGTCACTTATAGAAAGTGAAGGGGAATCCGAAGTATCTCATCATATAAACAAATAACTAGGCTAAACTTATTACATAAATCGACAATGTAATAATTTCAGTATCATAAATTAAAAAGAGCTAAATTCTAAAAAACATGCTCAGGGTATAGTAATACCTGTTCTAAGACTGGAATACAGTAAGCGCCAGTTTTGCCAGTTCCATTTTTAGCTCTTGCGAGTACATCTTTACCACTAAGTGCAATGGGAATTGAAGCCTCTTGAATAGGAGAAGGTTTTTCCCATCCTTTTTCAAAAATACCCATCAACAGCTCACGTTTCAAGCAGAACTCCTCAAACTCATTACCTCTAGTATCTGTTACATCCTGAAAAACATTAAATATAAAAACGGCCCTTTCATCAATAAAAACCAATGAGGGTAAGTAAAAAAAAAGTTACACTAGTCTTTATTCTTCTATCCTGTGGGGGTATTTTTAATTTTGATTTCCAACCGATGTCATCGATAGTTTTATCGACGTCTCTGTAAATTAATATACATTAATTAATTAATTATGGATCAACATAAAAGTGGACCAAAAAAAAATATTATTTCTACATACCCTTTATTTTGATTGCTCAAACTATTTCCGACGTGATTACTTGAACTAATTCTATTTTCGGTCATCATTTTGCCAATTAATCCCACTAGGGATGACTAAAATTAGAAACTTATAATCACAAATCTTTGTCCAAGTCCGCCACTAAACAAATTTTACAAGAAGTCACTTTTAGAGACATAGGCTACTAGAAAAGTTAATCACGTTCACCAACTTAGTCCGGGAATATCTAGAATAAAAAGACACAGTTTATTATCAATATCAACGGTACTTTCGATGCAAGCGAGATTAACGAGACGCGTCAACAACCCAGTCCAATAACATATAAATAGTACATACAACTTACAGATGAAAATAAATAAAACCTAGATCAACTATCATTAGCTATGGCAAGACATTAAGAGTACGAGTATAACTAAAGAACTTTGAACAGTGAAATTCAAATGATTGAATAGATTGCTACGGATACAAATTTAAAGTAGTAGAATTCCAATTTTTTTAATATGGCGGACTGAAGATATTATTGGTAAGTGGAATAAATGATTCAGATCTACGAGGGAAACCAAAAGATTAGAATAATTTACGTATAATAGGTACAAATAGAAAAACATTGAAATCAAATGTTAAAACAACTATTACCTTGATAAAACTTTACAAAAGACGACACTCGATACTCGACGACGACATCACAAAGTAACCAAAGACAACTCAATACTTTTTTATTACTGTGTTTTTCAAATCACGCAACAATCAAAACAAACGCATGGAACGTAAAGCCACGTAATACCTCGATAACAGTTTGATAATTTATAAACTCGTGACAAAGACAAAAACTTTTAGCTAGCTTAACTTTTAATAACTAATCTACGTAAGTTAAATAAAACCAATTGTTTATGTTTAAAGATAGTAAGAACCAGGGAGTCAGGAATCAATGATTACTAAATTTACCTCAAAACAATTATAAAACAAATTTAAAATCGTTTGTTCCATATTCATCATTATTGCAATATAATTTACGGATTACTTATACCGACTTATATTTTTAAAATCTCAAATTAATGCAAAAGTGTAGTCTTGAATAAGGATTGCTGATTTGTATTGGATTGCCAATTTGACATTCACAAATAGAGAAAAAAATTCAAATAGCATTGACTTTGACAGTGACAGTAAGATAAGTACCTAGGTAATTTCAAAGACTTCTTGGCGGGAAAGTGAAGCGTCATGTTTGCGGTTTTGCTTTATTTTCCAAAATTTGTGTTATGTCGAATATTAATGTGAAATAATGGTGGATTATTAACCGTTAAGTGTTCGTGAGTGTGCATAAGTGTTGGCAAATGAAACAAAACAGTGCAACGTCACTTTTCAAATTCTCTCAAGAAGCTCGCGTGAGGACTTAGTAAAGCCCCACATCTTTACTGAGATACTCGAGGGGTTGGGGGGTATATCATTTCTCACTTCCCAATTCTAATATCATTCATCATCATCATCATTTATGAAAATATTGTTTATTTATGTATTACTTAAACTAATGACATGGCAGCATGGTCTATGACCTTAGCCGGTTCCTCAAGGAACAAACTACACTAAAAAAAAAAACTAGGTAATTTCATTTGTTAAGCAAGATAAAGTTGGAAAAACAGAAACAAATACAATACAAATTATTACAAATACATACGAGCAAATGAAACTTGTATCTTGCTACGTTGTGCGATAATTTTAAAGAGTGATTTTAAAAAACTAGGCAGGCAGGCAGGAAACTAGACAACTACTTTTTGTACTACTATTCTTTTGAACACCTCCAACGTTATGTGAGTACCTACCTATTACCATTATTTCCAGAAATGCCTGTTTATTTTTGATTTATTATAGCATATAAATTTATAATTTTATTTGAAGTAATTATTTCAAACATTTAAGTCACTAACCTTATTCATCATTATATTGGATGGATTTAATTGGATTGGATTTTGTATATCATAAAGTTTTCTTCCTGCTTTGAGCCAATGTTACTTGGGGTCGACGCAAGATGTAATTTTCACTTCCACTTCCACTCACCTTAGTTGTTCACTTGAACAATGACTCCTTATTCATAAATGTCAATTGTCACATCCCTCATACAATCCATCCATCTTTTTAACTTAACTACCTAGGTACTTTATGGACTGATGAGTTAGACATCTGTAAGTTATTGGCGAAATGACATGAGTGTAAAAAAACATTAAAAAATAATGCCTGTTTGGGTTACGTTCGAACAGTGACCAATCCCAGAAAATATGTGTGTCCACTATATCAAGACAAAATATTTCCTGTTAACTTTTCTGTCACTCTTAACACTTTCAAATTACCCCTAATATCTTATTTGCTTCTTTCTTATTTCCTCTACATGCACTCTTCTTTGTTCTGCCTTCTTCGTGGCTAGCATTCTGATCCATGTATGACAGGATAAAATTTTACTAGAAAAAATCAACCAGTCACAGGAAGCTTGAGTGGGAATCAAACCCACAGCCCTTGGAATACCAGTCCAATGCTCTGATGCTACTACTTCAGAAGACTCATTGAATTTTACTAGTGCGATTTGAGCTGCAAGCCAGCAGCATTATGTCACTGTAAAGTGACTATCCTCACAGTTGATAGAACACTATTATATATAATTAATGAGCAAATCTCCCTTTTGCTTTCCCTAAAGTCATTTGTACATTTATTTAAAGAATATAATAATTTGTATGTACTGCTTTGAATGATGATACAATCATGGAATGAATTTTATTACCAATTTTATTTCAGGACTGAATATTGGAAGTCCCAGGCACGCAAATATTGTGAATTTTGTAAATGTTGGTTTGCAGACAATAAAGTGGTGAGTATAAGTGTTTAACCTATACTCTGAAATATGTTGTGAAATGAGATAAGGATGTATTAAATAAATTACCTATTTTAATAGTCACATTACGGTCAAGTTAAACCTATTTAAACCCTTGTCTTTGTATGTCTATGTATGCACATAACTTTAATGTGAAGTTGACTTTCCTTTGTACCTAGTCAAAGACACAATAATCATTAAAGATTACACAGTCTTCACTTCAAACTAATGTACAGACCTATCCAAAATTGTCAAATTTCTTCAATACATTTTCAACCATATTTTTAAAGCATAGTTCAAAATCGAAAGAGGAAATTTGACAGTTTGTGGTAGGTTGATATGTGCAGGCGTGTGTACAATGAAAAATCATGGGTGCTAAGTAGATGTCAATGTTATCATCACAACTGCTAAGTTTTTGATTAATTCAAGCCCGTGAAATTTTCTTATTTCAGTCCATATCATTCCATGAAAATGGCAAACGACATAAAGAAAGTGTCCAAAAACACATATCACAACTTAGCAAAAAAAGTGCAAAGGAATTTAAGCAAAAGGAGAAAATGGATGATGATATTAAAAGAATGGAAACTGCAGCAATGGCAGCTTATTTGAAAGATGTTCAGAACAATGCTGATTTAACTTCTCAGGTAACTTATAACACAATTACATGAAAAGTATAGAAAGAGAGAGAGTATCGTCCTTTCCCTTCGGTCGTATTTAAGAGTGGACTTGTCTCATGACTACATGACTGCGCAAAATTTATTAAAAATAAAGTGAAAAGTGAAAAAGTAGTTGATTGGTTTTGCCTTGCGTGCTAGACTTTGAACCTTGTTTCTCGGAGTCTTTCGAGTCTTTCGGCACACGGTCTCGGCTATCGGAGCAGTCGAAGACATTAGATAGAGAAAAAAAAGTGATAACTAGCTTTATATATTTTTTTATAATTAAACAAAGTTTGCTATATGTATCTCGTATTTACTTGTAAATGTTTTTTGTTTATTTCTAACCTAGTATTATTTTGTGTAACGGAAGATTGTTTTTTCACCTTATCTGTTTTATTTAATAACTTGCTGTGCTCGCGACTTCGTCCGTGTGGAATAGTGACTTTTGGCAGCATTTTTAATTTTTTAGGCTCTTGTTCCCGTTTTTGCAACATTTTTCATTGATGCTTCGCTCCTATTGGTCGCAGCGTGATGTTATATAGCCTAAAGCCTTCCTCGATAAATGGACTATCCAACACAAAAATAATTTTTCAATTCGAACCAGTAGTTCCTGAGATTAGTGCGTTCAAACAAACAAACTCTTCACCTTTATAATATTAATATAGATAAGCACATTAGTTTTGTTGTGTATCATTGTTTTCTTGCTTTATAAAATGGTATATTAAAAACTATATTTATTTATCTATATCTTTATCTTTTACTAAGTGAATTCTTGATGACAGAACATTAATTCGATGCTTGGCAATACTGACACTGTGAATGTGGTCACAACTGCTGCTACTACTACTACTAAGAAGAAGCCCCCTGTCTGGCACGAAGTTAAAAGTGAAGGCAGCAGCTGTTATTTCTGGAACACTGTCACCAATGGTATGTGGAGAAAAATCAACAGTTTGTCTTTATAATTTATTTCAAGAAATTTATCTTCAAATTAGCTAATTCTCTTTTAGAACAAGATTTTACCAATTTCCGAAGTTAAATAAAACCAATGATATAACTTTTACAGAAACAACGTGGGATACTCCTGACGAATATTTATCAGTAGCCGATCAAGAAAAGGGAAAACTTAAAAAGAACAAATCCGATAAAATTAATGAAAAACAAAAGTATGTTGTTATTACTATAAGAAATGACTTTTATATGATTTTAAGTTAATAGAATGTGTTTTTGAGGGATATTTAATAACTATTTGCAGTCCCTGTTTGTTTCTTTTTGTGAGGTTTTTTTTTTGCATTTTCTTAACCTTTTCACCGCCCAACTATCCTGCACACGATGTCCCGCTGTACGCCAACGTATAAATGTATTTTAATAAAGTAGGTACAAAGAAGAACTTCTATAGAAGTGCTGGCGTGGACGGCACGAAAATCTCGAACTTCTATAGAAGTTGTTGGCGGTAAAAAGGTTAATTCAAATGATTGCTGATTTCAAGCAACGTCTCAGTTGTGTAGTAGCAAAGCGTTCTAGCTTCCCAGGACCGCCGGATATCAATCCGGCGGTCCTCAGAAGAGTTCAATTCCCAGGTAGGCAAAGGATGCATAGCCTGGGTTGATTTCATTTCTATGATGGAGGCATTTGCCCAGACAGTTAGGCCAGGGCCACATTAAGCGGATTCCGCCGCGGAAGATGCGCGGCGAAACATAAATACATGTCACTGAATATAATTTGCTGTCATCGGACACGCTACGGCGAAGATCAGTTGTCCGCCCGACTTAACGGATTGACCGCGTAATGTGGCCCTAACCGTAGAGTCTACTGTTGTTTTCAAGAATTGAATTTTTATAGAAAAGAGAAGCAAAAGGAGGTGGCGAAAGAGGTGAACGCGCACATAGCCCGCGAGCGGATGCGCGAGCTGGCCCCCAAGCCGGAGCCGCAGCCCAGCGCAGCCGCCTGCTACGGGCCCGCCCCGCGCGCCGCCAAGCCCTACGGCTCTTGGACAACGATCGTTAACAAGTATGTTACACTTGTATCATATAATAGGTCCTTACCTATGAAATTGGAGATTTGTATGAAATTTTTTTATAAAATTTTATTTTTCGTTTTTTTTAATTTTCTTAGCATTTATTTATTTTAACACTAAAAATTGTAAAGTGTAGTGTGTTTGTTTCACTAGCTAAATATAGCAGACATTAAAAAGAATAAAAATCAAGCCCCTTCAAAGCTACAATGAAACAAAAGGACAATTCCACGAACAAAAAAAGTAGTCGGTTTAAAAAAAAATGTTGGGCGATAAAGACACACAATTTATAATCATCGTTATTACTGAAGCCTAAGTAACATAGTCCAAATTAAAGGTGTATAATAATATTAACAACCGGTATTGACTTTTAGAAGTAATACACCTATTAATAAGTGAGAAAAAAACTCCAATTTGCCGAGTGGTAAAGCACACCCGTAGGTCCCGGGTTCATTTCGAACGTTGTCGGAAAAAGTGTGTTTTTGATTACCAATCCGCATTTGGCAATCGTGTTGATTAACTTGATTTTAATGATAAAGGCCTTTGCCCAGCATTGGTACAGTTATAGACTATTTACTTTACCTTACTTTATGTATAAGTCCCAAATTCAAATAGGAGGCATGCCAAACTATTTAATTGAATATAATAATAATCCTAATAAATAATCCTATACCGGGCATTAACGCAGCTTAATTCTTAAGGTAATTAAGTTGTGTTGATGATGATGATGAATTCCTGTTATCCCTCATCAGGGATATAGGGCTCGCAGTAGGGACTTCCATTCGTCGCGGTCTTTATAATATATATATAAATATATATATACATACTAGCGGCCGCTCGCGGTTTCACCCGCGTGGTTCCCGTTCCCGTGGGAATATCGTTATAAAAAGTATCCTATGTTTTAATCCTGGTTATAAACTATCTGTACGCCGAATTTCATCCAAATCCATCCATCCGTTGCAGCGTAAAGAAGCAACAAAAATACACACATACATACACACAAACTTTTGCATTTATAATATTAGTGTGATTAGGTCGTGTTAGGCATACCTTTTTATACCCGAGGTTTCGACCGAGTTGCAACGGCCCTGGTCACAGGCTGTCTCATTTTTATTTATTTGCTTGTATCTTGTAGTATATCCCAACTGTTACGTTTCCACGTCTAAACCGCTGTACAGATTTTTATGAAATTGGTGTAGTACGAAAATATACTGGCCTGCAAAATTAAGTATCACACTTTTAAAATTGCAATAACTTTTAAGTACACAAGATATACTTTCGAAACAAAAAGGAAAAATGTTACTAATGTATAATTTACTTTAGTTTCAAAGAAAGCTGATAAAAATTGCTGCAAAAGGTTTTTTATTTAAAAATCTCTAACTTCTATAGTTTAGAAAATAAATAAATATTAAAAGTGTAGTACTTATTTTTGCAGGCCAATGAAAGACGTACAAAGTTATGTGGTTTCTTTTGCTGACTACTAAGATTGTAATCAAGCTATTTTTTGAGGACTATAAAACTAATGTATAAAATAAACGCGAGTAGATCCGTAAAAGTTGTTTCATTTCGACTATGAAAAGTTTTTTGGTTTTAACTTTACATGAGTGCTCGAGTAATAGACTGATGACGCAACACTTATTTTAGAAATTCGTTCAAGCAATAACTTTATAAATCCAATCATTACTTTTACAGGCCTGTGGAGAGCGTAGATCTTCAATTGCCCAAGGTTAAGGCATCCCTGCCTCCACCCGTGGTGGTCCAGCCTGAATTTGTGGAGTTTGGGGAGAAGCGAGTGGAGTCCCTAGGCGATGGCCCTGTGGAGTTTAAGCGGCGGAAAATCAACAATGGTAGGCGAAATATGCGCCAGAAATTAGACGACGAATAAATATAATAAAAATATATATTTTGTTACCTATATTGTCAGTTTCATTTATTTCCTGAAATATAATTAATGTAATTGTTATTTTTGTCAAAAAGGACGCCATTTGTAATGAGGTATTGTTCGTATAGGACAAAAGGTTCGGACAAAAGGTAGAAGCCAGAATCCTCAACCACTGAGGCACAGAAGCTAGCTAACTAAATTTTACTTTTATTTTCAAGTGCTAATTGCTGCACTGAAGCTAAATTAAATATTTATAAAATACAGTGAAAAAACTAAACACCTACCCGACCCAGCCAGGAATCGAACCTGGGTCTTCTGCAACCCGGGCGGCTGTACTGACCCTATGCTACCGGGAAGGCTGACGTAAGCGCTGAATTTTGTCACTGCTTTTTTAATTTTTGAGTGCTAATAGCGGCACAGTGCGCCATCTATCCAACGGTTATTGCAACCGATGGCTATGCAGATGAAATACCATACAAAGATAACACAACGCTATAGTAAATTTTACTTTTTATTTTCAAGTGCTAATTGCACTAAAGCTAAATTACATATTTATAAAATACAGTGACCCAGGTTCACTCTTAGCACTCAAAATTTAAAAAAGCAGTGTCAAAATTCAGCGCTTACGTCAGCCTTCCCGGTAACTAACTAAGCTAGAAACTAGCTTTAATATGTCGGAACACAAATAACAGGGGGCGACTTTTGAATACCACCTCAATTTGATAAATATCGTTTAAGAATTTTCAGAGTAAAAAATAAGTTACCAATGATAATACCAGTAATTGGTATCATAGCGTGCCAACTAATCACCGGTTCATAAATCGCCCCCTGTTCTATGGTTCCAATATTATTGTGTAGGCAACAGATAGAGATAGTACTAGTTAGCCAGGCAGACTTAGAAACAGCCCTACCACCAGTCAGAACGAGTAGGTGCATATAACAATAAGTAAATAAATGGCATGGACACCCACCCGCTAATGAATATCAGTATTTTGGATGGATCTACCCAGTATTTTAAAAAGAAACATTTATTATTTACTTTGATTAAAGACTGCATTTATTAGTCCATGACGAATGTAAGCAATAAATATTGCATTGAAACCCGTGTCTGTCAATCATGCAGCGCCACATTCTTGGATTTAGAAATGAATTATTATTATTATTATACTCTTTATTCATTTTTTTCCTTAAAACTAGATTTTTACAATATTATTATTATTATTTTGACAGGCAAGCAGTTGCTACAACTGATAGTGCCTGTATCCTGATCGTCGAATGTACTATAGTATCATTTAATTCTTTTTTTTAAATATCTGTCTAGTCTGTTTTTGAATTGGTTGATGTTAGAAGCTAAGACAACATCATCATTATTGATTCAAATTGCAGTTCAGTCAGCAGTTTACTAGAATTACAGTAAATTAAGGATCATACTGATATGTGTAACGGCTTACCAGCTCAACTGTCTTCTCCATTTGTTGCGTTTGCTAAGTATTTTTTATCAGGCACTGGGAAATGTGTACTAATTTGATCCTCAATTTATGTGCTATACTCGTAGATTAGGAAATGTAGATAGGGCGCTGCTAGGCTGACGCCACCCTAGTGCAATAGCGCCACAGGCATTCATAGTTATTTCCGAAATTACTTACTCTGACCATTTTTAGGGTTTCGTAGTCAACAAGAAACCCTTACAGTTTCGCCATGTCCGTCTGTCTGTTTGACCGACCCCAGCCTAGCTCATAGACTCTTAGTACTAGAAAGCTGTTATTTGGCATGGATATACATATTAATCACGCCGACAAAGTGGTGAAGTAAAATTTAGAAAAATATTTTTTTAGGTTACCTCCCCTACACGTGAAGTGGGGATGTAATTTTTTTTCTTGTCTACCCCATAGTGTGGGATGTGTTTGGATAGCAATTTCAAAAATATTGCGGGTTTGTGGAAACAGTTTTTTGATTGAGGCATCCGTTTGTGAACTACTAAGCTTGAAAGTGCAAAATTTTGTTAGAGTCAAGTGTCCCCCTCTCCCTGCCAGCCAAATGGTTGTTTTTGGATACCTGAAAAAATTCACGGTAGTTGTAGGTATATATACCTATGACGAAGTTAAAAGGAAAACTATCACAGCTAAGTAGGCTTTACAAGTTTACAAGTATCAGTCGACCAACTTATAAAATGTACCTGGCGCAGTACAAATTCCTCATTGAGAACTACTTAAATAACGTTGTCAGGTGTGTGAAACCGGTAGTATCCGCATTATTGAGATGGTCTACGGAACTCTACACTGCGCGTGGCCCGACACGCACTTGGCCGGTTTTTCACTGTACAAGTAGTGATGCTATCACTATAACTAATGGGTAATGGCTGTCATCATCACTGTCATCACTGTGATGACATGATTTCAATGATGGAGGCTTTTGCCCAACAGTATGACAACAGTAGGCTAAGTAACTTTTTTTTCATTTTAAATATTTGCTAGTAATGATGGTAGGTATTATACTTTGTCTTGAATTCAATAATCAATTCTTTTCGGTTAATAATCTTTAAATTGCATTTTGTCTTTTTCTGCTGTATTATTTTTTATTGCGTCTTTATTATAAAACTGCCTGCAGCCTGGGTTCAATTCTCAGCCGGCGCGGCGGCGCAGAATTGGCGTAAAGGCAATGAATGCAGTTTTTATTATCCTTAAAACTTATGTCATTTTTCCGCAGAGCAAATTACTCTATCGCTTAGATACCTACCTATACTTAGTTTCAGAATTCCCTACCTCCCTTGAGGTCACACGAAGCACTGTAAGTTTAAATAGATAAAAAGATTTCTTAACAACGTAAATTAACAAGCCTATACTATATATTATTTTGTGCCTATACGACGCTTCTAAGTACCTACTAACAACAAAATATATCTGTTTTATTGGAAGTAATTTGCACTATTAAACTCGTCCGAACACTACCAGTTTTTACGGCGATCAATCTGCCTTGGGCCTATTGTGGTGTTCGTGATCCGGGTCCGATATGGAAATGAACGCTATTATCGGATAATGCGACATTGTTAACACTCCGGCTGGTTGAGGACAGCCATTAGTTTTTCTAATCACGGACGGGACTTGGGACTGATATAAAAGATGGCCGCAGTAGTAGGAGACTGTCATTGAGCCATAACGACGATTAGCTGGCTGCAGTCCAGTCTGTCCGAGAGCGAAGTTCATCGGTATCCAATTCAGAATGTTCAAATTGGTGAGTGTTTTAATTTGTTTTAATTTTTGTAGTTAAGTTAATTACTTACTAGGAACTCTGCCTAGTGTCTTACATTTATATAGTTACATAGAACTTTAAATCGTGCTTCAGGACCAGAAGTGTATCTAGGTATTGTTGTGATTTTTAATGTAAGTCACATGTTTTAGAGAAATGAAATTTAATACAAGTGGAAAACTACCTTTTTAAAATGTGCCGCCCTTTATCTTTTTACAGTTCGACATAAGGGCTTAGCAGAAATTATAGGGATCATTTGTTAAATTTAAGTATTGAAATTACTCAACGTAGGGACTAATAGGTATATTGACTTATTAGATCACGAGTTGTACTAGTATGTGGATAGGTATATTTTAAATCGAAGTTTTGAAACCCTATAGGTACCTACTTATGTGAGGACAATTACTATACATATTAATTTGATTTGACCTTATTTTGTAAGTTTTTAGGTCCCTGGTGGTCTTTAATACTAATAATAGCAACACCAATATTGATTTATTCAGGATTATCAATACAGAAATACAGGCTGTACATCTTCACTGTACTTATTATCTTTTGTTGGTAATAATAATAGCGGAAAATTAATGTATCAATTTAGTTTAGTCCTGTTTAATACCACAGTATTTTTGTCAGACGTTTAAAGATGAATGAGACGTAATGTCGTGTGTATAGTAAGTAGTAGGTAAAAGCCTATGACTGCTGGGTAAAGGCCTTGAAATCTAGTCATCACTACAATTGATTGGGTAATGGCTTTATCAC
This sequence comes from Eudonia lacustrata, assembly GCA_947562085.1. Taxonomy (NCBI): domain Eukaryota; kingdom Metazoa; phylum Arthropoda; class Insecta; order Lepidoptera; family Crambidae; genus Eudonia; species Eudonia lacustrata. Next base: position 6,865,158 of record OX387317.1, on the reverse strand, counting down.
CACGCTTTGCCAAATGCGGGTTGATGATCACAAACCTGGACTATACATCAAAAAATATCGCACCACACATTTTGCCCGACCTGTGAATTGCACCCGGGATCTTCGGGTATCAAATCGAGCGCTTTGCAAATTCAAAGTAGTCTCAGGACCTTTATTCATAATACGCTCTATATCTATAATAATAATAAATACAATAGATAATTACTGAATAAACACTGTTTCGTTTCCAGTTGTTATTGGTGTTCGCCGCGATGCTCATAGCATCGGCTACCGCGAAGCCCCAAGTACTATTGGACTACGGCTACTACGCACCGTCGACGTACTACGCCGCTGCCCCACTTACCTACTCCTATCCCTATGCGTACACCTATTCTTACCCCTTCTACTATAAGTAAACGTACGCCATCCCTTTGACTTTTCTCTTATAATTATTGTGTATCTAAACCGCAGTTCTTGTATAGTGGCTCCGTGCACTTGAAGCACAGCGTTCGACATAGTTTTAAGCTACTCAGCCAGCCTAGCCAGCTAGCCAGTCTAGCCAGCTAGCCAGCTAGCAAGCAGGTGGTCTGTATTTCATTGTTTCTCAAGACTAAAATCAGTTGCTGGCCCATAATTTTGATGATTAAATGAAAAAAATGTCGATCGCTGTTTGCTATGGTGAACACTAGCGCCATTACCCCACTTTTTTATTTAGCAACGCTTTCAAATGTAGTAAGCGACATCAGAGTGCCTAGTGTGAGTTTTATTACTATCCGTATTCATTCGAATACGTTTACGAAAACGAAAATTAGTATGGCATTGAAGCAGCGCCTCCTGGCGGCATACGAGAAGAGTTAAAATTTTGCCATACAAATTTTCGTTGTCGTTAACGTGATCGAATGGCGAATTATACTCGCACTAGGCACCCAGATAACAGAGAGTTAATGCATTTATCAAGGTGCTTAGAAAACTAGAATATGTATAACATTGAATCAGTGCTACTTGTCGCAAACGAGGAGTTAAATTGTTTCCAATACTTTCGTTTTCGCTTACGTAATCGAATGTTAAAAATCTTTGCTAGGCCCTCTGAAAGTTACTTTAAGATATCATATTGCTAAACGTTGTATAAAAAGTACTACGGGGTGGATCCACCATGAGATGTACCCTACTGATCGTTGTACAGTATAATAATAAAATGGTTTATTAAGTATTTCGATCAGTATATGGGTCAGTCACTCAATACTTAACCAAAATTAATATTATCATAACCAAAAAGGTAATTATATATATATAGTTTTTTCTACTTGAATTGAACTGGGAAACTAGCCATTGTTCTTTATTTGCTTTTGGTAAATTGACGTTAACGGTAGGTATGATTAATGGGTTCATGATTTATCATTAGAAATGTATAACTTGTGCACTTATGTTACATTATAATGTATAATTTTTAATTCGGCCCAATCGTCACTTATCATAAGGAGAGATAAAAGCCAAAGCAAACCATCGCTGTGAAAGAAAAATAATTAAATAACTCTAATTAATAACGAATTGTATTTGTTATTTTTTATCCTTTAATGTTTTAAGAATTACTGATTATCTAATAAGTTATTATATTAGATATGGTTTATGGTTTAAGAAATTAATTTCTTTAGAAAGAATACATTATTCACTTAGGTAGGTACCTAAAGAAATTTAATTTTACCTTGCACTCAATTCAAGTTAGAAAGTGACGAACATAACGAAAAGTAATTAAGTAAACTTACGTTGGTTTATATGTAGATACCAATCTAAACTTACGTTGGTTTATATGTAGATACCAATCTAAATATTTTGATAATGACATTTTTTACCATTTCGATGTTGAATACCTACACCAACCCTGTTAATGAAGGCATTTAAAACTGATTTAATAGATGACAGCTAAAATCATATACCTACCTACCCATAATCCCATAAACTGTATTGAATCGGACAATTAAGATTGGCCGGTAATATTTCCGCTTAAAACAAACATTAGGGACCTTGACATAGGGACTCAGTTGTGTCGTAGTCAAATGTGGATTAGATTTCTGTATGTGTTAACAGGACATTAATTTATTAACAGATCATTAATGAAAATGTTTAAAAACGTACGGTTTAGCCTAATTTCAGCCTAGTATACCTACTTATAATACACTGAGTATTAAACTAATAACCACTGATTTCAATAGTGCTCGTTGGCTTTGGCTTTCATAATGTTACAGATTAAATACTTTTTGTTCTTTCAAACCTTTTTATATTTTTTTCTTAATCTGTACATTAACTTTCTCTTGCTTAGCTTTTTTCGATCGCTTTGAAAGGCAATATTTAAAGAATAGAATTGTATATTTTCTATTTCTTAATTTAACACCTATTATACCGTTTTCTTTGCTTTTCTTTGAAAACTACATTCAACTTACGCCTCCTTTACAGTAATGTTTGCCCATGCATTGACCATTGCGACCACATGCGCCGAGCTACATGGCGTGTTTATCTAAAACAAGTGAGCGTGTATCCTGGCTTATTTAGATTCATATCGCTGGCTATTGATATTGATAGATTGACATCATGACCACATTCGACCCGTGATGGCACTCACGTACTCCGTCGTCCATTAGTAATCGTGATGACATACGATGTGTTACATTACAACTATGTATAGGTATAGCATGGTTGACTGGACTTCTTCCCTTTCATTTGTTTGCACAGAAGTCTCACCATTGGTACTTAGCTGTGGGAACGTTTTGATCTACCTATGTAAATCTGTGATATTGGGTGACCTCAGTCGTCTAAACGTTTTTAAAATATATATATATATATATATATGGCTTTGTTATTTGGATGAATATATATCGCACTACCAATACAATACTGGTGCAAGTCAAAACATACTGACATTGGAAATTTTATCGTATTGAAGAACAGTACAGTTCAATTTCAAATATCAGTATATTTTGACTTGCACCAGTATTGTATTGGTAGTGCGATATGTCACCATGTCTAGATGTTTCAGTCGAAGACGTGTAAAAATCTTTATTTTTATTAGGTAAAGTTTTTATTATATCTTTTAACGGGGAAGTGCTCAGTCTTCTCATCCTATGTTTATGGTAGGTACCTAACGATAAGGACGAAGGTGTAAGTTTAATAAGTATTTAAGGAGAGGTGCTAAGTATATTTTAAATGAGGTCTTGTCTTTCAAAATTATTATATTATCTATGCCATATAAGTCCATTTTGTTGCAAAGGAAAGGGTAAAATAAACTCAATATCGATTAGGTATGTACTATTATATTTAGATATTCTGTTAATTAGATAAATACATTAATCACATTTTATTTCTATTGCTGTTTTATCGATTCACAATTATTTATATCGACGTTGTGTGTAGTTATACCTATTGTGTATAAAGTAATTGTGCAGTCACCAAGCGTGAAACACTATGTTATTCATCTCTAATAAGCATTACAAGTAGTGGTGTTACGCTATGGACATAAGGGAACAACAACAGACAACATCACACATTGTTCTGAATAAGTATTCCGATTATGATTTTTTCACTTCCTTTTAATTCCATAAATCGAAGCCTTCGTATCAAAGTTTAAAAATAGAAAGGAAAAAAAACAATTCAAAGTGACCTGGGACTAATGCCCATTTTAACCGTCAACCCAAATTATAGGCACCTGTCAGGGTTTTCGGAAGAAAAATCTCACATAAATGGTTTAAGAGTTACATAAAACTTATGCATTGTAGGTGAAAATGGGCACTGAAGAGATAAAAAGAACAATAGACTTTGCCAAAAGGAACTTTAAAAACAACCAAAACATATATATTTATGACAGTTAAGGATGTGATGCGAATAATATTGTACCTCTATTACTTTAATATAATAAAAGACTAGTAGTTAGTATTGGTATACATTTAGCTAAAGTATAAAAAGTAAATAAAGTATTTGTTAAACAATCGTTCATACTTGAAAGATCACATTGCAATTTTTGTTAGATTACAAAGTTGTAAGTAATTAACAAGAAAGTGAAGAAAGATTTCATCTACAGTTACCAACCTAAATTAGTCATTAGTGTGTGTCTGAAACGAGTTCAATTTAAAAAAAAACACGATAGGGCAGCTGCACCAGTGTTTGACAAGAACCAGTGACTGACAATTTTGTTCTTTATTCATTAACCCATCGGTCTAAAGTCCAGGGATGGGCAAACTTTTTCATTCGCGTGACAATATTTACTAACAAAATCTATGGCGGGCCAGGCTATTGAATGTTTTGCTGTATTTTTTCAATAAATACGTTTTTAAATATAAATATGTTTTTGTGGAATAAAATTATTGATACAGAAAACGCATACCATTTTCTGAAACACACACGCACATGAATTTTTGTTTGATGGTCGCGGGCCGGACTTCGATCATTCACACACACACAGTGTTGTTGTAAATGAAACTTTAAAAGTATCATAATTAGGTTAGGTTATAATATTTTTACGAGGTGTTATATATAACACTGAGTGAGTGAAAAATAGGAGTCAGCAACTGATTTTATTCTTTAAAAACGATTGGATACAGACCATCCTGCTTCCAAGCTGTTATTCCGCAAAATTTCAATTTAAATCTATGTTATATTTTGGCGACGGAAACTGTGTCGATCACGGTCTTAAAAAGTCGAAAACTGGTACCATTACCCTACATAGTTTTATTACGGTAAGGGTAAGGTGAAGCACAGCAGAGAGACACAGTAGAACACCCATATAATCCATTGTATAAGTACTTTCAAGCACGTATGCAAACAAATTACACTCATTCATTTGTTAAGACTCATAGTTCAATAATAAGTGAAATTAAAAACTGATACAAGACGGTAAAAAGAAATTGATGGTGTATTTGTTTTATTAGAGTACGATTGTAAAACTAAACATCACGACATACCTACTTACCCCCCACTCTTGTCTAAATCACCGGAGAATCTTCTCAAAAAAATAACAATTGCAAACAATGCAAAGGTCATATTGCATATCATAGTGTATTTTATTTTCATTTTCAATTGCAAGATCACCGTTGCGATTTAAAAATTGATCCCTGTGCCCATCTGTGTCACTGCGTCTATCTTACCGTATGTTACATAGATATTGCCACTTATACATGAACTTTAATTATTATTGACTAGCGGCCCGCTAACGACTTCGACCGCTTGAGTGAACACGCGTATCCTATCCGCGCCGCCTACCGGGTCCAATTGTATGCATGTTTTATACATATAAACCTTCCTCTTGAATCACTCTATCTATAAAAAGAACCGCTTCAAAATCTGTTGCGTAGTTTTAAAGATCTAAGCATACATACATACATACATAGGGACAGACAGACAGCAGGAAGCGACTTTGTTTTATACTATGTAGTGATATTGAGATTTTCTTTATGATCCATAACCATAAACATATTTGAATAGAAAACTACACTTAAATGTAACTCTACACATTTATAAATACAGTCCTAAGTAGTATACAATTTTTATTTAACCTAAAGACAGATAAACGTAACCGGTGTATTGTGTTTTGCTATAAATAAAAAAAATATTGTATTTAGTTTTCAATACCAAATTCAAATATCTGTCTATCTGTCTTCAGGTAAAGTAAAACCAAAATAAAGACGATAACTGTTATTATTATACATTTGAGTACCTACTGACTTTACTTAAAAGCTGATAAATTAAGAATTTACAAAATAAACGTTTACACATTGATCGATAACAAAGCGAAGTGTCCAAAACACTAGGTACATCGTCGAATGTTCCGCCACTCAGCACACCTTTATTATGAAAGCACTCGCGATTTCTATCGTCTTTGCACTTTTGCCCTCCAACTTTCCTTACAAGATGTTCAGTGATTATTAAGAAATATTGATGACCTCCGCCTACATTCAGTCAAACCACTGCTAACGCTTCCGAGTTGGTACCAGCCATCTCCGAGTTAATGCTTCCAATTAAGCCTAAGTTCCATAGACCGTTTTCTGAGTCGGTTCAGGCTACTTCTAAGTCGGATTCGGAGTCGTCGGTGTAGGGGCGGGGAGTGGGCGGCGCTGCTGCGTGCCCCGGGGGGGAGTGCGCGGGGGAGATTGCCCCCCTGGCCAGGAGAGGGGCCCGCCCGCAAACTCTCTCCTCTTGGAGCTTCCGTAGCCTCTCCTGCTCTTCGCGCTTCTGTTTCCGCCATTTTGCACGCCGGTTTTTGAACCATACCTGCAGAAGAAATAGGATTTTGTTAAGAACTTATAAGTAACAAGCAAGTAACATTAACATTGAATATACTATAATCAAGAAATTTTTCAAAATAGATTTGTATGCAATGTCGTTGATGTCTTTTGTAGACAAACAAAATAAACAAATATAAATAAACAAAAAAAAACAGAAACATGTGTCATATTTTAATAAAATTACTGGGATATCCTAATTCAAACAAAGTTTAAAGAATGTAACAGCCCCGAATATTGCTTGAATGCATTTCAATTCAAAATATCTATAGCAACATCTCGGTGTAAAATCGCGCCTCAAAAGGCTCAATATTGATGCATTGAACATCCCAGTTAAGTTTTAAACGAACGATTAATACCGTGTAATGCACCGGACAATCGCTACCGACCCAATTTCACGATGACCGGGGCTACCGGATCAATACCAGTTGCCACACATAAAAAAAGGTTTTGTGTGTGTTGGAGTAACCATTGATGTTTCTGGGTAGGCCGCCACTTCCACTCGAGTGGGTCGCCACAAGTGTCGGACCACCCCGGGAGCCCACGACAATGTCGAAACATCACAAACTATCACAATGCTTGAGGCTTTGTGCCGAACGGTCTCCTTTCTACTCGTCTTCATTCATAACTCACCAAACTTCGATTTGCTATAGCCGTATAAGATTAGTGTTGCAATTCAATATTGATATTTCATAATACAACTACATTGTAATATTATGTTATTTATTATTCATAAATCTTCGACGTTATCCTACCGGAAAATTGATGTATCTTCGTTTTAATGGAATGGCTTCTGCTTTATACTGGAGGATTACAAAAGTTTTCTAAGAATTAATAATTTTGTTGGTAATATTATTTATAAAGCCTGTGACTTTTAACTTGACAACATTCACCTTCTTTTTGTGATTTCTCTACGTATATAGATTCACTGTTGTGTTTAGGACTTATATTTTACTAGCGGCCGCTCGCGGTTGCACTCGCGTGGTTCCCGTTCCCGTGGGAATATCTGGAAGTCCTATGTCCTATGATAAAAAGTCCTATGTGTTATTCCAGGTTACAAACTATCTGTATGCCGAATTTCATCCAAATCCATCCATCCGTTGCAGCGTGAAGAAGCAACAAATATACGAACATACACATAAACTTTCGCATTTATAATATTAAGTAGTAGGATTTGCATGAGAGTTATATTTTTCAAGTCTCATTTTTTATTTTAAACATTTAATACAATAATATCAATATATCATTATTATTTACCTTGTTGTAGAATTAAAACATTTAATAAGGCTTTAAAGTTTGCAAGGGAATAAATCTTTAGTACCTAAATGTAAATTTTTTTCATCATTCAGTCATGATGGCTTAAAATTGAAAGGTGCAATAATTTATAACTTTCGAAAAAGAATAAAATTTGTGATTTTTGTGATATCTAAGTGAACTACACTTTATATCATCAAATTATAATAACAAAGACTTAATAAAGGATTACTTTTACGGACTCCTTTAAAGTCTATTAACATGACTGTGTTATGTGTACACAGTCTCAAAGTATAGTTCAGTTTGTACAGAATATTAACACATACCTAACGATCAAAACTAAATCTCGTTAATAAATCTGCTCTAATTTATAAGTCTGTCACTTACAGACTCTCATAAATATCACCCCCAACCAACCACAGTATTATTGGCGAGTTTTAAAATTAATTCGTGAACGATACGGCCATTGTCGGAGTTAATTGCATTACAAGAGTCGCCCGCTCACAAAAGCCCCATTAACGTTTAGTAAACGAGTGGCGGGCTTTTCTCACTTGCCTCGCTCGCTCATTTCACGCCATTCGAGCGGCAAATATCATTCAAATACAGCGGCGGCGGCGGTAGACTCGGAGGCGACTCCAGCGCCGCCCTCGTGGCTCATTGTTGAACTGCGTCTTCAATGAGATTAGCCAACCGTCTTTTGTTGGTGCCGATTGTGTTTGGCTTAACTCGTTTGCTGTTTTTGGTGGCAGCAATCAGCCTGCGTCAGTGAAATAAAGCGCTCAATGGTCGGGATGTACAATAGGTTCATTGTTGGCGAATAATAGTGCGAGTCACACGGTGAATGGAATTGATTCTCATCTTATTCCTTATCGTGAGGGTGAATCGAACGAGTGGTTATGATGAATTCGTATATAGCTTAAACGGCCGGGTATATAATTTGGAGTTCCGAAACTGATTGATATTTAGAGTATCTACTGAAATGTAATGTTTAATCTTTATAGCAATCCACAACTATTCCCTCGTTTAGAAGATGTTGTTAGCAGAAATCGACGAGACAATACAATATTATGCATGCCTCTCTCAAAGACAGCTCTTATTTATGTATGGCACAATGAACAAAAGTATTTTATGTATGGCACCAAGAATCTATAATAAGGTCCCTTTGACATTTAAAAGATTAGATTACAATCAATTTAAAATTAAGGTTAAGAATATGTTAATTGAAAAATGCTATTATACATTGGCGGACTTTTTAAAATACAAATTTTAATTTTTTTATTAGGGATTGACTTAAATTATTAAATTTTACTATTTGACTTGATAAAATGTTAATTTCAATTTTTAATAAGTGCCTAACTAAGTCTTATATCATTAGTGTTTATTTAATTGTTATCTTACTTAAGTTCATTCGATTTTATAATTGTACACCGCAAAGGTACGACATATTGAAACTATAAATTTAACCTGACACCTATGTACATATGGCTCGAACAAATAAAGTATCTTTATCTTTATCTTTTATCTTTATAGCAATATGGCAGAAAACAAGGCATGTTCTGTGTTTTATGAGTAAATAAACTTATCCCCCCTCATCATGTCGTCATGCTGTGCACAGCACGGCTAACCTGAGCCCTTGTAGCCCATGACCCCACCGTTTTCCACTTTTGATGGTCTGACACAAAAGCCCCAGAAAAACTGGTAAGATATGGTCAATTAGCTTATAGTGACATAATGATTGTACTCGGTTTGGTTGGCGGTTGGTTAAACTCCTGGTGAGTTAACACAGCTTGGCAGTAACAGAAAAATATTTTCCTTAATTTTTTATCACGGAGTTCTTAAATGACTCTGCTCTACCTGATGTTAAACAGAAGTGGAGTCCAGATGCGAGGACCGGACAGGATTTTCCCTCACTAACCGTCCTAACCTTTTTTTTATATATTTTTTTGACAGTGGAAAACTCGTCGGCCGAGTACCACCGCGCTCGGGGAGGCACGGATGGTTATGTGGGGTTCTCCCCTCCAGCTCCCGCCTCCCTGCCCAGATCCGAGAGTCTCGACAGGGCTTTGGGAGGAGGAGGGGCCTACCCACTAAAAACGACTGTACATCCCCTTCACGTGCCGCTAGGATGACTGGGATCACCGGTTTGGCAGTTACCAGTGTTCACCCTAGCGGCGGCCCGCCAGAGGGAGCACGTCCGAGGATGTTTGAGCGTGCTCCAGACGTCCTGAGACTAATAGACGGCCAGGGATTCGCCGTCCCTGACCGTCACCTCAATGCGGGGGAATGAGGCGGGCATACTGCCGCCTCCTTGCTCCGTCCTCACCTAGCCAAGCCGCAAGTTGGTTCTTCACACCTCGTTTAAACGACCTCATGTTATAGGAAGGAGAAAATATGTGTACTGGGGAGAGCATTCCATTATTTGGTGGTGAGACAAGAAATTATTCACTCAAGGCCAAATAGTTTCTTAGGTTAAAGGTAAAAAAATAAAATCAAGCACTTCCCCATTGTGGAATAAATGGTGCAGGAGCACAGAAGAAAGACACGCAGGAGTCAGGGCACTCGTCTGTTATCACTGCCCCATTTGTCGGCCCGGGTTTTACTTATCAGGATACTAACTAATCTATACTAATATTATAAAAGCTGAAGAGTTTGTTTGTTTGGTTGAACGCGCTAATCTCAGGAACTACTGGTTCTAATTGAAAAAACATTGTTGTGTTGAATAGTTCATTTATTGAGGAAGGCTATAGGCTATACTACATCACGCTTTGACAAATAGGAGTGGAGCAGCAATGACAAATGTTGCAAAAACGGGAAAATATTTTTTTTGAGAGCTAATTATCGCGGGTGAAACCGCGGGGCACAGCTAGTAGGTTATATAAATTATTTAAACTCAATAATCTTTGTGCGATGGGAATGCCTAAACCAAGAAGTGGGACGTACATAGGATGAAAATGATGAGTAGTTCTAAGCAGCTCTTGGTTTATATCATGTAATCAAAGCAACGTAACAAAATTGTTCGCTCAGAAAATTAATCCACTAAGCAACAACGGTTCCTAAGGAAGGCCGGTAAAATGTGTGATACTCTCACATGTATGCTTTACGGCTATTGTTTTAAAGCGCCGAAGCCTCGCCGGGGAGAATTCCCAAATTCTATTGTACGCCAGCAATCGCTGCAGTCAGTAACGCGCATACGTAATCAGCCGTCTATCGAACGCAAACATGATCTTTTATTGAAAGCTAAAGCGTATGGTAAATTTGAGTTACAAGTTACGAAGTTTCTTGTCCCCGGCCTGTACACTGAATCGTTAAACAGATTAGGTAATTATAAGTTCACTTTGTGCTGAACTGTAGCGATTTACGTCGGTAAGACTAATACGAAATTTACCAGGTTTCACGAAACTCGACAGTTTATGAAGCCGCTTCGTTGTTCCTTCACAAAGCCAGAACTAAAATAAATAGAGGGTTTAAGGTAAAGCTTTGTACTTAACATGTGACAGGAAACAGAAACTCGAAATCTCCAAAACTAATAAAATTACTACCGAACTTTTTATTATTACAAGATTATTAGTAGCCTATGGCACCCACATGCTCCTTATATAGTTAGTTATCCAATAGATAAGGAGCCAATCAGAAACCTCAATCCTTTCATACGTTCTGACGTGAAATAAGTAGAAACAAACAAACAAAGAATAACACAATTTAAATATTACTTTGTGTAAGTAGTAACTATTTGAAGGCTAAGTAACTGAGTAATCACTAAGCCATACTCGGGCAGGAGTTAATTATAGGTGGGAGATATGACAGAGGGCGGAGCGCCCGCGGCTCCGTCACCACGCCTCGCCGCCTCGCCGCGCTCCCGGCCCGATCGCGTCTCGAGATTATACACGCAGACGTGATTATCATGCGTGTATGTCACTGATCTGTCAATCACTTAGTACCTACACTATGATGTGACATAAGGCGATCATGGCTGAGCTTGGCAAAATTGAGTCTCTATAAAGGGAAAATGTTTTGTCGGTGAGGGAATAATGCTGCACCCAGGGATTTACAGTGCTTCTATTTTCTTAATGTTTCTCGATAATCATCGCATTTCCGAATGCAACCGAATATAAATTTTCATGTTCATTAGTTATAAGATTTATGCTACCTATACGACATTGCGATTTACTAAAAATTTGGTACAATTCTGTATAGCAAAATTTTCCACTTCCACCACAAGCTTTGGTACATACATATAGGTAACTTAGAGATATAACATTTTTACAGCATAATAAAGAGAATGTTAGTAAGTACTTCTTAATTACTACCATTTCCAGCTATTTTTGTAAGTTTATCAAGAGTCTTTTGAATACATTGTAATAGACCAAGAGAACATTAAATCTTAAAATTCTTCATAGCAGAATCGAATCGCTTCCATCACAAGCTTGGGTACATGTAACAAATTCAGCTGGACCAGCTACACGTAAGATGCACTAAGATTGATATGTCTTAATAATCACAATGAAAGCTGTAGTTAAACATACTAACATTGTAAAAGAATCTTTTGAATAAATTGTAAAGACCAAGAGAATAAAACTTAAAATTCTCCATAGCAGAATCGAATCGCTTCCATCACAAGCTTGATGAAATCGGTAGGCTTAGCCAAAGTAACGATACACGACGAACGACAAAGTAATTAAGAAAACGATAGCGAAGTTCGGAAAGAAAAAAATGTATGGGATTGTCTAAGCCGCGCCAAATCACGTGGTCAATCATAAGTCAATCCTATACATTTTATTCTTTTCCAACTTCGCTATCGTTTTCTTAACCTTTTTACCGCCAACAACTTCTATAGAAGTTCGAGATTTTCGTACCGTCCACGCCAGCACTTCTATAGAAGTTCTTCTTTGTACCTACTTTATTCAAATACATTTATACCTACGTTGGCGTACAGCGAAACATCGCGTGCAGGATAGTTGGGCGGTGAAAAGGTTAATGTTACTTTGGCTACCGCCACTGAAGTACCTAGGTACTTACTAACATTCCGAAAGCATCTTTGTAATAAATTGTAAAAGACCAAGAGAGCATTTTAAATGGAATTTCTTCCACCACAACTCAACAAGCCTGTAGCTCCGTAGATACCTACGTATAATTTTTGAACGCGTAACTTGTGCGGTGCAGCGGCCGTGCGAACGCGCGGGTGGGGCGCCCGCTCCCAACTTATTGTAATAATGTTGTTAGAACAAACAGCCCCTCTCCGCCTTGTTTGAGATTACAATTACGGTTTTAGCGAACTGATTTATTAATGGCCCGCCTGATCCGCCCTTGATACTTTAATGTCTATTTAATTTGCATTAACTGAACAACGGCGATTGTTATCTGTCTTAATGGTAACAAAATTTTGTTATCTTATAAAAATTAATGATAATTAGCCTAGCCGATGATAGCGATACTATTCTTATTTGTCTACAAATGATACCTTTCGGTTTATGAATGATTTGGTGAGTAGCTATTTTTCCAAAATATTTAATACTAACGGCCGCTCGCGGTTTCACCCGCGTGGTTCCCGTTCCCGTGGGAATATCGGGATAAAAAGTATCCTATGTGTTAATCCAGGTTATAAACTATCTGCCGAATTTTATCCAAATCCATTAAGTAGTTTTTACGTGAAAGAGTAACAAACATCCATCCATACTTACAAACTTTCGCGTTTATTATTATTAGTAGGATTGTACTTTTTCAATAATATTATTGATTAAAGAAAGAAAGTAATTAAAATCAAACATTGGTTTTTGCTTTATATAAATTAAATTCGTGTATAATGTTAAAATGCAAAATCACAAAATGAAACAATTACGATTCGACAACACATCAACTCACATTATTAATTACACATTTAACGATATGAACGTCTAACTCAATTTGAATAATTAACCGTCACAAGCGGAGCGTGATAATTAACAAATAACGTACGAAGGTTGACGCCATCAATGGCCAAAGCCCGCACCTGTCGCGTTCCACCACCCCATTAGCGCGAAATGCATTAGTCAATATTAAAGACGCCGTCCGCGACTATAATTCCACAAAGGGCACTTCAAATCACACCCATCTCTTTTTCGTTAATGTCAAAACATTACTCCTCTCAGCCGCCCGGAGGCTGCGGAATATCCCCTTGTGTCTGTCACTTCGTATCAATTACCGCACGCAAACACCCATGCCCGAGCGACGCACTGCCATAAAGTCCTATCTCCGGACAATGCCAACGCCGAATCGAAATTCAATTGTCATAAGATTGCTTTAATAGAACCCCGGCTCTGCGGTAAATCGAAAAAGCATTTTATCGCGATGTTCCCGTTATGAAATAACATTTAAAGCTACAAGGATAAGCGTCAAATTCGCGACGCAGCAGCGCCGGAGGGGCGCCGAGGGTCGTTCCGCAAACAGCGCACCCCTAAACGTTATACTTTGAAAACAATAATTTGTATTGCGTATCGAACGCGTCTATAAATAATAGAGTGATACTCCGCTCCGATGTGACCGTGATCGGGGTGTTGCCTGATTTGGAAAAATAACTTCCAATGTTTTGCTTATTGAGTATCTGAGGGATGCTTTAATTGTTGTTTTATCGCATAAAAATAGCTAACAGCTTAGAAACTATTAACTTATCAACACAAAAACTAAAAGCTTTTTTAAAATATCAAGCTTAGAATAGAATATTTTACATAGTATAAATTGTCAATTTAAATAGGCAATTAACCCCATTAATGTATTTTATTTTATTGAAATGATAATGAAATAGAAAATCACAATATGCTAATCACTTCGTTCGATAGAATAAATAATGTTTTACTGTGTCGTCGCCACTGAGTTAGAAAAAGAAGAATGTTCGCTCATCCGAAACATATTTTGTGCATAAAGAAAGGGGAATCAGGTTTCCGAGGGTAGCAAATCCGTAGCTCGATTTACTACAGCACGAAATAGCAGGAAAATAAAAGTATTTGGAAAATCTTACCCGTATAATAATATAACGAGTTACGTTTTAGTCCGAAATTTAAAGATAAAATGTGAATGTACATGTTTATAGTCGTGTATTTGTTCAACATAAGCATTCGCAAGCACTTTTTAACGTCAACTTATTTGAAATTACAAAATAATAATGAACTCTGATTTTGTTAAAACTAAACTACTGAACAAGAAGCTTTCCTTTTTTTTCATTCAACCGAAATACTATGTAGTTTTTTTGTATAGGTTCTGTACGCATTGATAATACATATTAAGGCCAGTGCGGAGCCGACTTATTTTTTTTACAAATATTTGCCGGTAACTTAGTCATTGACCTTATATAATATTTTGAATGTAGTATTTGTTAGCGCAATGATTTCGTCAGGTATTTTGTTATGAAAAGTAATTTAATCTGCAAATGATTTAGTTGCTACGAATAAAACTACATAAATTACAACAACAAAAAACCGAAAATGTTTGCAGTTACTACTTGAACATTATAAGAAACGGTTTTTATTAAAAATTAATAAAAAACATATAAATAAATAGAAATATGGTAAGCACTAAAATATGAAACTGTATTTGCTCAATATAAAAGTTGTCTTCTTTTGTTTTTCATTAAATCTTAAACATATATTAATAGCGTAAGCCGATTTTTGTCCCAGTGATTATGGGACGATAGCTGCACATAAAAAATCGGTTTTGGTCTCATTTTGAAGAGTTCCAGCCGTAGATGTGCAGAAAAAAATATAGAAAAAAATAAAGAGGACAAAATATTGTGGACTGTTATATACCTAAGGTAAAATATAGGTTTAGGAATTAAAAGCAGCGTTCAGATGTAATGTCAGAAGAATAAGAATAATAAAATAAAAGCAAATGTCAAAAGGGAAAAGTCTGTCAAAATTACAATGAAAAAGTATAAAAACTACCAAATAGGTTCTATTGTCAACATATAACACAGATTTAATTTTAGAGAGCAGAAAAAAGTTACTGGCTGGTTAGAGAGCGGCGCTACGGCTGTATCGCATTTGAACAGCCATCAAAAGCACTCTCGCTGTAGGAAGAGTTCAAAAATGATTCATCAGAAGATTTCGAGACCACTACTTAACTGGTCATAAGTACAAATCTGCGCTTCATGAGCTAAAGCAGATTCTGGCCATCCACAACCTTTCTTTGGCAGACGTGGGACTGCCCGTAGTCACAGCTCCTCCTCCTTCTCTTAGTGCTGACACAAGACAAGCTGCACTGATACAGGGAGAAGCCATGAAGGCTATCGCAACTCCATCGCAATGAGCAATAATCGACGAAATTCTGTTGACAATTGAGAAGCAATCAAACAGTCGCCCAAGCGCATATTTCATTGACGGTCCCGGAGGTTCTAGAAAAACCTTTGTGTACCAATGCCTCATCAACCTTCTTACAGGATCAGGTGATAAGAGTGTGGCTGTTGCATAGACAGGCATCGCTGCAATGCTTCTTCTTGGTTGCCGCACAGTTCACAACCGATTCCGTTTTCCATTTAACTTGACTGATGAGACATCGTCTGGCATCACATACGCCAGTGCCGATGGTAACATGTTAAGGGCCTGTAAGCTGATCATATGGAACGAAGCGCCAATGGCATCAGGAGCCTCTCTAAAGGCAGTTGACCGGCAATGATCATGTGCCGTTTGATGACAAAGTCGTCTTACTTGGAGGTGATTTTCGTCAGGTGGTTTCTGCCCGTGGTGGCTCGCTGCGGCCAAGCTGAGAGGGTACTGAATTCGATCAAAATGTGCTTGCTTTGGCCTTTAATTAAAGTCCGCAGCTTATCAGTCAACATGCAACACCAATAACAACCCACACTGGAGAATCTGAATTTGCTGCGTATCTTCTACGCATTGGTGATGGTCGAGAAGAAACACTGC
Source organism: Eudonia lacustrata (assembly GCA_947562085.1). Lineage (NCBI taxonomy): Eukaryota > Metazoa > Arthropoda > Insecta > Lepidoptera > Crambidae > Eudonia > Eudonia lacustrata. Next base: position 6,848,771 of record OX387317.1, on the reverse strand, counting down.
CGAATTCTGAACTTATTCGTATCCCTGAGCAGGTTATTGTTCAAGACGTTTTAGCTCCTTGCGTGGGAGATAAATCAAACAGCCAGTATGTTGTCTATAGCTTCGTGAGCTGAGAGCTAAGAGATTGTTTATTTGTGTTTACATGTTATATAGGTACTAATTATAGCTAATGCTTAAGTATGTGCGTCAGCTGGAAACAGCGAGTGTGTGTGCTAGATATAAAGTCCGAGCTGACGCCACAACGTAATTGAAGCCACATTTGGTACTGACTTTTCAGCAGGCGCAATAAAAAAAGCCAGTAGCTGTGCCATTCTTGCACATAAGAATGATCACTGCGACCAAATTAATCAACAGGTCCAAGACAAACTACCAGGGGTACCTGGTGACACTGGTACAAAAGCATCGACTCTGTTGTCACGGATGATTTTGCAGAGCAAACTTGATAGCCAATTGAATTTTTGAACATCCTCAACGTGTCAGGACTTCCACCTCACAACTAACAATTGGAAATTGGTTTAATTGTCATCCTGCTTCGTAACTTGAACGTGATGCTAGGTCTGATGAAAAGACAACAACAAGTTGTCTGGATGAGAGATAACTGTCTTGATCTTGAAGTTCTCTGGCTCAGCTAAAGGCGAACAAGTGTTTTTGCCCCGCATCGATCTCACACCTTCAAACACAACGTTCCCTTTCCTTCTGAAGCGTCGCCAATTCCCAGTCAAGTTGGCATTTGCCATATCGATTAACAAGAGCTAAGGACAAATTTTGGACAAAGTCGTCCTTTATTTGCCGAGCCCCGTCTTCTCACATGGTCAACTATACGTTGCAATGTCTCGAGTCCGTTCTGAAAACTCACTCAAGATACAAAATGACAACAACTTGCAGCATGGTGTCATTAATGGAGAAGGATCATTCACCAGAAACGTTGTCAAAATTCAAAATCATTTTTTCAGTTTACGCTGTCGCTCGCGAGATGTTACAATAAATACAATGCTTACAGTTCATTGCATTGACCATTTATTAAACAAATTATTATTTTTGAAATAACAATGTTATAGTTTTAAATTGTGAAAGTTTATTCTAAACAAAATTAAAGTAAATTGTTATCGACAAACTCCAATTCTAACTGAACTCAAGGATACTATTTCACAAAAAAAAAACATTTTAAAAAGGTTTTATCATTTTGACGCCTAATGTAGATGAGTGACTTGCAAATTACAATGAAATTAAATCAAAACAAAACCTGTCATACGTTTCGAAATTCCTAAAAAATCTGTTGACTAAACGCGAAAGTTTTGCGGGCGACCCACTAGTATTTATAAATATAATTAAGCTTAAGGGTGCACCGACCAAAAAAAAGCTAAAAGTGCAGTCAAGGTTAAGTTGATTTAATTGAAAATACTCGTATTACATGAAAAAATGTATATTTAGTACCCTGCCTAGTAGAATGCCTCGGAAGGCACCCTAAACCGTGGAACCCGGTCCATATGTTGGTATAGCAGCCACTAGCTAAGCACTAACCCACGTTGGGTCAGCGTGGTGGGATCACTGCTTGATCTTCCCATGGCCATGTGCTGTATATGTGGGAAAGCTTGAGCCCAGTGAGTCGCCTAATGGCTGATCAAGGTATTAATATACGTATTTATATACAGAATGTCTCATTGAAATGGGTCAGTATGGGAAAGTCTGAAACTATAAGACATACGAAGATCTGTTCTTAGGAACCATGTCATCGATTTTAGTAAGAAGAAAAACTGCATTCATACATTAAAAAAAACCTGTACTCAGCTCGGGAATCGAACCAGGTTGTTTTGAAAAAAATAAACCGTAATCACCGTTTTTTCTATACAATATTCAACACGTTTAGGTAACGATATTACAATTACAAAACCAGCAAAGAGGTACAAACAACCATAGAGACAATTTTACATGCCTGAACTTGTTGAATGTAACGGTGGTCACTTCGAACACCTACTAAAATGAATTAAAGTATGTGAAAACAATGCATTTTATTAATTTTAGATATCATGTTTCATAGAGCCATTTACTGCTTAAAACCTACGCAATCGTTATCTAAATAGAAATAGGGTAAGTTTATTTTTTTCAAAACAACCGGGTTCGATTCCCGAGCTGAGTACAGTTAAATGTATGAATGCAGTTTTTCTTCTTATTAAAATCGATGACATGGTTCCTAAGAACAGATCTTCGTATGTCTTATAGTTTCAGACTTTCCCATACTGACCCATTTCAATGAGACACCCTGTATAATTGAAGATCTTTCGTGTTTGTCATCGCCTTGTTTCAAACCATTCAGGTTTTGATAGGAGGTAGGAGGCAAGGTGGTGCGACGATTGTGGAAGGTGGCTGGTGGTGGCAAGAGCTGGATGAGAGTAGCCGCGGATCGTGTTCGATGGCGTGCACTTGGAGAGGCCTATGTCCAGCAGTGGACTAGTATAGGCTGATGATGTTTACCCTTATTTACTTTAACAAATAATATAGTGCAAACAACATGTATAACGCAACATGCATCTCAAAACAAAGTAGTTATAAATATAAACGGAAGCGCGAACGCATATCCAGTATAAAATCCAGATACGAACAAATAGAATACAATACAGATTGCGTTATCCACGTTTCGTTTGATTACGAAAAAGGAGCAACGAGCGTAAAATGAAACACAGAGGGAGTCTTTGATCACTTCATGCTTTATCGGCGCTCAGCTCATAACGGCGTTATTGCCTTTCGACGAGGAAGCAGAAGACAAAATGGCGCCGCTTTATTACTTAGTAACACGTTGTGAGTGTATCTGTTTTATGATATAGCTAGTATAGCTGCCTATTACGGGATAAGGCCGGGTGGCAGTGACAGAAGTGTGGGCGGAGCGTCACGCCTACTTTTCTTTTTCACTGTCTCTCCGGGTGTACTGTGAATACTGTGATGTCGCTCGCTCGCGACGAGACAACGTGATGCGAGGAATTGCAGCGGCACTGCGGGCGCGTCGCACACTCTCTCTATGTACGAGTATGTACTAGGAACGTACCATTGTCATGTCATGTACCTACAAAGAAAATGGATTTACATATGACTTTGCTTTTTTGTTGAACTAACTATGATAAATGAGCGTGTTATACACTAAACTAGGACTAACTAACTTAGGAACTAAGATAATGGTTTTATATATGACTTTGCGTATTTCGCATCTATTACTTACTATACTACTATTAATAGACTATCGCATTGGAATTAGTCTGTGAGGATAGTTATGTGTTGTGTACCTTACTAGGGTGTGTAAGTTAATTTTTTTTTTATAACTCGTTAAATGGTTACTAGACAACGGATAAACATACTTAAAATACTTAAATACAACACCCAGACCCGAGACAATTTAGAAAAACAATAATTTCTAAATTGACCCGACCGGGGATCGAACCCGGGACCTCAGAGATGGCGACACCATGAGAACTGGTGGTCAAATTTTTTTTTTTTTTAATTGTTCAAAACAGTTTACAAAAAACAACATACAATACAATAATCCTAACACGGAAACCTTACAAGGTTTATCTGTGTAGGAGAGCCACTTTTGCTTAATACTTATTAAAAAAAAAAATTACATACATACATGCAAACAAGAGTAGGTTAGTTTTTACTAGTATCCTATGATAGATTAACAAGATGATAATTTTGTAAGAAATATTTTTTAAATTTTGATTTGCATTTAGCAATGACCGTGTCCGAGTACAATATTTGAAGGTCATTAGGTAGTTCATTTAGATACGCTGGTATCAAGTAGCTTAATTTTCTACTTCCATGTACATTATTATATTTAGGCAGAACATATTTTTTAAGATACGTTATTTTTCTTAAGTTATCATGTCTTTTATATACATGCAGGTATCTAGTGTCGTTACATTCTGTTAAAATGGAATTTTTAATTTTATCAAAAATATTTATGGCGTGACAGTATCGAAACAGTTCTTGGGCGTTATCTTTATATTTGTTTAATATATGTTTAGGAACAATTATTTTCAATAGTGTGATTTGCAGTTTTAAAATTTCTTCTAAATACGACTTGTACGTTCTTCCATAACTACTCAGGCCGTAACAAACGACAGACTCTGCTAGGGACATGTATAAGAGTCTGAGAATTTTATAAGGAAGCTTATACCTTAATATGGATAGTCTGCTAGCAATCGATCTTAATTTAGCACATACATAGTCTTTATGCGGCCCCCAACAGAATCTCTCGTCGATCACGAGTCCTATATACATGTGCTGCTTTACATTTTCAATGGGTGGACATGAGCAATTGTTAGTTGGGCTGTGCATGCAAAAGTGAGTATGGGCCACAACAGTGGGTGCAATGTCGGCTTTATTGTGCGAAATATGAATATGCAATAACTTAGTTTTTTGAGCGTTCATCACTAATCCAACATCGTGAGCCCATTTACATAAGACATCAAAATTAATTTGAATATTTAGTTCCGCTTCCTTCACACTTTTTGCGGCAGCCACGAGACACGTATCATCAGCGAATTGGTATATTGACCCCGTGCTTATCAGAGTGCCATTATTGAGCCTTGGGCTGTTCCTTGATGGGTCAATGTCATGTTACTGTACTGATTAGCTATTTTGACTACAGTGTAACGATTGGTGTGGTAGTTTTTAATAAGCTGTAGGATAGGGCCCTGTATACCACATCGAGATAGCTTATCGAAAAGAATGTCATATTTTAACATATCGAACGCCCGGCTAAAGTCGATAAATATCACCAAAACGTGATATTTGTTGTTTAAGTGGTCATTAATGTCATCTGTAAACTTACGTAGGAGCTGTGTAGTACTTTTGTTTTTCTGAAAACCATATTGGTTTGTGTTAATTATATTATTTTTAGTGAGATATTCATTTATTTGATCACATAAGTAACGTTCTAAAATCTTGTCCAGACATGATAATATTGTAATCGGTCGGTAATTACTGTAATCTGTTTTACTTCCTTTTTTATAAATTGGTCGTATAACGCCTACTTTAAACAATTCCGGATAAATGCCGGTTTCTAAGCAGCAATTTATTAGGTGAGTTATTACATGCACCATTCTCTCCGAGACGTATTTTATGTCATTTAATAAGACCGAAGTGTTTTTTCTTTACATTCCTACTAAAACTATAATCTTTACCTATTTGGTTATTCTAAACTAATTCTATTCAAATAAATTTCAATTAGCCAAAAAAAAATAGAATTTTTATGACAAAAGCCTTGTTTTAAAAAAACATAAAAAAATTCACACGATATCGTGATTGCATGGTGTGTAAATCTCTCACTCAATATTCAGGTATACTAAATACATAATATGTTAGTTAGGACACTTAGTACCTACTCAGTTACACTTTTATACAGACGTTAGTTAGAACCTAACTGTTACCTGCAGGTTCAAAGGGAACGGTTACTAAATGGGGTGCAGTTGAACCTGGGTCGTGAGCAAGGGCGGGAGAGCGCCAATTATTCCGGCGAAGTGAAGCAAAACACTATCAACAGACGAATTATTTACGTTTTGCAACATTGCTCGTAGAGGAAAAAGAAAATAATCACAACTAGATCAGAATAAAAAGTTTTTTATTAATTTAAATGTAATTTAAATATAGGTAATAATAAAACCTCTTTTGAAAACAGAATCTTTTTAACTTTAAATATATACATTTAAACTAGTAGCCCCTTTGTGACTTTGTCTGCTTGAAAACACCCGTATCCCATGATGGACCCATGAATCGAAACCATTCAGAACCAAGTCAGTTAATAAAGAAATAAAGATTTTTTCTATTTCTATTTTAATTCAAACACGAAAATTTTCATTAAAATCGGTCCAGCCGTTTATGAGTTCAGTGACATAGACATTTATTGAAAAATTATATAAAAATATAATCAAAACTTTTAAAATAACCTCCGACTTAAACATAATACAGTAAAAAACTTTTTTTTTTAAACCTATCTCGGCACATAACTCCACTCCACCTGATGATAAGTGGAAACGGAGTCCAGACGCAAGGACAACTGGTCTGGTGCAGTGTGAAAATAACGCAGCATCATTCACCCTGCCGGCCCACAAGGTGCCTCTTCACGCCTCGTTTGAGGGACCCCATGTCATAGGAAGGAGGGAGAACGTGTGCTATAGGGTAGACTATTCCATCAAGATGTAGATAAAACAACTTCATAGTAACGAGAATGTTTTTATGACTTTGACATCGAATATCTCGCATTGCGGGCACTTTGATAGGAACCTTTTAACCATAAATTTTATAAAAGAATGAAAAAATAAAGGTGTTAATAAAATTGGTTTACTGTGATTTTATTTTGATATGACCTTTTAATTGTGTTCAATATCTCCTTTTCACCCGACTTCGTAAGAAGGAGGGTTATGTTTTATTCCTGTTCACTTAGCTTTGCCAAAAGGCACAGACACACAGTAAATGTTTAATAGTGTGTTGGTATCACAGTGATCATCATGGTTAGATTATTTAGACACTGACTGTACTAATACCAACTTTATTTTCATTGCTTCAAAATCAACATATGAATTAAATACATGTTCTTAGTAGTACACAACAGAAATATGAATTCGTGCTATTCCATGTCGAGTTTCTGACTTAATTTAAGACTTTATTATGTTTTAATTAGGAATGTCAAAGGAAAACATGCCACAAGTAGAACGAAATAAGCCACAGAGATTTAATCAGACAACGTACAATAAGATCAACATTGACGAACGCCCCGGGCGGCCGGCGCGGCGCGGCGGCGCCGGCGCCGCGAACAGCGAGTGTTGGGTTCCTTCCTGCCAAATGGGTATCACACCACACCAGATGGAAATTAACAAGAGTGGTTCACGTACTGTCAGAGACTACTTCGACTTTGGAAGTTTCTAATTATTAAGAAAAAAAAGTTTTATTTTGTTTTTTTATATGAAACTATTTGACTGCGATCTTACCGAATGGTATATAAGTGATGATGCAGCCTAGGATGTAGGTATTTATACCTTAGGTTTTTAAACCTTTCTTTAGAACCTTTAGTTTCAGCATAGAAGTTAAGTCCATAGACAAGAGTCTTCTCGAAGAGAAGAGAAGAAGAGAACTCTTAGCATTCTTTTGTCTTTCTCCGTTTTATACCCAGTGTATTTTTATTATTTCCTCTTTATACACTATATGTTACGAGTATGATCGCCTTATATTTGCTATATGATCATTAACATCTACAAAAACTAAAGCTCAAGAAAATTTCTATTTATTTCCCTAAAGCGTGGCTGTAAAAATATAGTTTAATATTATACATGTATTATAACAAAATGATAATGCGCCCTAACAAAAAAGGAACAATGAAAAACTAAAACTTATTCAAGTTTTTAAACAAAAATTAAATACAATAGAACGTTTTTTTAAATAAAGGCAATGTTTTCAGCGACTTCACGTTTTCATAAACAAATATTGAAAAGAAAAACAACATAACCCGGAAGCCCAGTTTTAGAAATTGTATCGCGGAAAAAATAACGGTAGTGGTATTGTTAAAATGCCACTTCCGCTGTGCCCTAGCTCTTTGTGTGTCTTTATTTTACAAGGAAGTTGTGCCGCAGACGAGAGATTTATTGTTTCTTTAATAATTAATTATGTAAAGAGTTGAGCGGAGTCACAATGGCAGCCCCGTTGTCTCCCCGTTTGCACAGCCGGCAGCCGCCGCACTCTTCATGTACAATATTTATACAAGACAAAGTTCCCTTGCTCATTAAAATACTTTTGCCACGTTATGATTAAGTAAACTCGGATATCCCAAGCGATCGAAGGATGCTATCTTGTCAGTCTAGAAACTTCATACATACTTACATACCTACTCTCACGTCTTTTTCCCAAAAAAGGAATAGGCAGAGCAAATCACCATTTCGAGTTAACTAGCCATAAGTGACCTCGACGCCACATTTAGCACCAGAGGGGTGAATCTTCCATACATTGAATAAATACAAAATTTTTATGTACGGCAGCGCCATCTTCCGTAAGAGGAACCTCAAGTTACTTACTGGTTATCCATATAATGTCACTAGATGGCGGTAGTATAGAAAGCATTTTAAATTAATAAGTTATGTTTATTTTCTAGTAACTTTTTTATAACAACAACTTTTGTCTTCTGTGCCATAGCAGTGATGGAGAAATTCTAGCTTCGATCCTTCGGAAATAAAAAAAATAACTTTTTGATTTTTATGTTCATTTATAAGTTTTTAATATGTTTATCAATCTTACAATTAATATTATACCCAAAAAAAAAGTTAACCAGTTTTTTGTAAATATTATATATATTTTTAGCGCCATCTATCGGGAAGAAGCGTAAACGCTCACGCAAACATCTACTACCGCCATCTATTGTACAGGGAACCTAGTTTTCCACCTTTTTTCTATGAGAGGCACATCTATACCCAATATTATACATAGTCTATGTTTAGCACAATCAAATTAAGGCTCCAAAATGGAATGTATAACATCAGTGATAGGTTGCTGGTCAATTGCCGGATGTGCGAGCATCTTGGAACCCTTGTTCCTTGTCAGCTCTTACGATATGCGAGAAAGTAAGGCAGTTGATTTACGTCCCACACCAGCATGGGCTCCGTGCTTCTGATTTCTTCAAAAGACTCGTTAAGCCGTCGGTCCCGGTTATGTCGTAACATGACAGTCCGCCTTGAGCTAGTGTTAAAGGGTTAAAGCCTAATCTCTTCATGTGCTATTGTTAATATGAAATTGCCTGACCCCAGCAGTGGGACATGAAGGGTAAAGCCACCGAAGGGTGCCCTCCTTACGTGCCTTCTGGAACAATTTGCAGCACGGAGGACAGCATTGCTGAAGTTTCTAAACTGGCAAGACCTTGACAAAAGCAGGGAAGTCACCGCATCATCTCTCTGTACTCATTTTTAATGTGGACCAGCAATAATGTGCTATATTTTTTAAATAAAGACATCGTGCAGAACTGTGGCCTTAGTGCTAAATATCTACTCAAGATAAATAATATTAACTACTCGTATAAATTGAACATCAACTGTTCCAGGAGTATTATTTGAAGATTTGTATATTTATGTTGTGCTTACGCCTAATTGGTTTCAATGTAGCATAAGCATAATTGTAGTAAAAGTAAAAAACCTGAAGCCTTTTTTCTGAAAACTGACAATACTTTCTATTATTTAGTAAAAACATGAGCACTAACTCTATTTCTAAAATTCATGGAAACACAATATCACATCTATAAATCATTTTAAACACCATTTATTACAAAATAAAGAAAAAAAGGAATGAGAACAAAAAAGTTAACCAGCGAAGAAAAGCTAAACTCAATTATTTATTTAATTAAAAACGATTCATACCTAATCAAGTTTGCCTAATCAAATTGCCTTAACTTCATTCGTTAAAGTTGCTGTTAAAAAAGTTTTCGGTAAAGAACATCTAGCCATTTAACTGATCTATAATTAAGGGCGAGGTACGGAATCCTAATAAAGGCCACTTTATCAAATTTTAATATAATAAACTCGAGCAGCGGGGCTCTCGAAATGAGAAGCCCTAGGTGTGATTTTTTAATCGCTAGAAGCCGACTACATGTAAGAATTAATGAAATGTTTTAACGTAGGAAACCTTGTTTAGCTAATTGAAATAACAAGGGGAGTCTTTGGAGGCGTGTGTTTTATAACGAGACTCTTGTATAATGAAATATTGTTACCGCCACTTAGGTTTAATCGTTACTTGCCGGTTTCAGACCCAGAGTGTCCGGGTTTGATTCCAATTTTGGTTTGGTTGGTGATACAGCATGTTGTTAGTCCGTCTGGCTAGCCACCACCATCTTATACAACATTGCTCCAACTAGTAGCATTGTTATGTTCTCACAAACTTTCCTTCGTTATACAATACTTTTTTTTCTTAAAATGGGGTGAAAGGCGTTTTTGCCTTAGGATTTATCGTCACTTCCATCGAGTTACAGACGCTTTCCTGTTCTGTTGTGAAATAATATAAATTTTTTGAACAATCTATTGTCATACTTTCAACGGCTTCACTTTTCACGAGACTAAGTAACTTTTCCTTTTCTTACATGAACAGTACTTGTTAATGTTTCTTCTTTAGGTACCTATAGACTATTTAATGAGAAGTTTCATTAAAATACAGGCCTCAAGTCTGCTAATTCAACAACGTCTCAATAAAGTGTTGATAGCTTACTTTGACATATCCTATGGGAAACATGTTGCTGTTGTTTATTATTGAGTTTAACCTGTAATTAAAAAAATCGGGCCACTGACATATTATGGTTATGCACGTTTTAAAATAGCAGAATTGATGCGTTGATGTTTCAGCGTGATTTACTATTAAAAATCTATTTAAAACTTATTTTTCCCACTACAACAATAAAGATGCTACACTCGATAAAAAAAAATGTACCAACAGACTTGGGTGTAGTATATCGATGGCACATACAGTTCATATACATGAAAACATGTAAAAGATGTAAAATATAACTGATATAATTGATGTGTCAATTCATTTAGTTAATTAGTACGCTGATTGTATCTTGTTTTCAACTTCAATGGTGGTTTTAAGTCTTCTTTCCCGGCTATCAACCTCGTTCGAGTCACGAAAATGAAATGAGTGTTAACATCAAGATTTACGTGAACATTTTTTACATCATAAACTTATTTTTTATTTGGCCTAACCATGAATTTCTGTGACCTAAAAGTTATTAATAAACTACAGTTCAGTGTAATAAACACTCGATTGACGGAACAAATTAGCTCAGAATAATAACATTAGTTATTGTTCTGAGCGAAATAGTGACATCATAGTTTGCCATTCTCATACAAATACTTTTTTATTTTTATATTAGACAACAAAAATCTAGCTCCATAATATCGATTTTAGGGCACGTTATATTATGAGAAATTACGTTAGGACTTATAACTATTATTGAAAAGTCTTTTGTGTCTTTTAAATATTATAGATTGTTATATTTATAGCAAAAAAAATAGGTCATATTATATTTAGGGATTTCGATTTTAGGCCAAGTGATATTATGTGACATTAAGTTAGGGCTACTTATCATTCGGACACATGATGATTATGTCACAAAACATTATGACACGATAGATTATGGATAAAAAAATGAGACAAAATAGAGAACGTACGCGTGGCCACTAACTAATTGCTTAGGTTATAGATTTAATTAACGAATAACTGTAGCTCTCGGAGATGTCAATAGAAATTAAGTATTACCTCTAGATTTTTTTTAAAATATTGTTTTGACAGTTGCTACAATTTTTCTCTATTGACTGACCAGTCACCTCAGAACAATATAACTTTAGCCTGTCTGAGCCAGTCACCTAGCCAATAATAAACAATTTTAAAAGAGCCTAAAGGATTTCCTCCTCGAGCGAATCAATTAAAACCTTTTTAGAACACACCTTAGCAACACAGCCAGTTCACTCTGACACAGCGGAGGGTGCAGGATTTTTGAGCCGCTCTGTTGTGTGGTTAAACAAAGAGCTTCAATAATGCAACATCCAATTGGCGCTGAGCAAATACGGGGAAACAACAGAGCGTGAGTTGTTCCAAACATTTCTACGGTAAGCTCCTAGGACGAGTTATGCATACAGCACGTAGCCGCAGTATGGAAAGTCCAAATTTTTTAAAATTACTTTCTTGTTATTACGTACGCGTGGCCACTAACTAATTGCTTAGGTTATAGATTTTAATTAACGAATAACTGTAGCTCTCGGAGATGTCAAAACAAATTAAGAATTACTTCTAGATTTTTTTATTGTAAAGAGTATTTAACGATAAAATGCTGTCGTTAGCACTTTTTTGGTATAAAAAACTAAGATATCAAGGTTATTGACGTCACTGGAAGCGGTAGAGATGTATTTTTGTTCCTTTACCTACATAATTGATCGAAGCATACAATGATCGACGGGTAACGATAAAGTTCCATACACCTTTCCGAGTTCACATTTTGTTTTAGCTGTATCTATTTACTGCGTAGATGATGAAGAACAAGAAAGTAGAAAACTACCCCTAACATGGGTAAAATAAAATCAGCTCGACATTCAAATGGGGGATGATCGTGCGATGAAGAAAGCGTATATGGGTTGCACTACATGGCGCCGCGCCACCTGATCGGTTGACTGAGATATTGCTGGGCAGATCAATTTGATATAAATTTTGCACAGCCAGAAGTGCCCGACTGGTTCGAGATGGCAAAGAAGAAAACAATAGTAGTGCTATTTTTAGGTTGTGCGGCAAATTTGAGCCAAGGTTAATCGGTGACATATGAAGGAAGAAGGGAAAAAACTTTGTCAAGTCTTGATCACTCGCCATGGTACATTCGATAGAAGGCATTAGGACTGCATTCTATCGAATGTGCATTTTGATGTAACTGTAGAGGTTCAAGTTGCTTGGTTGCCTGTATATCATCAGTAATGTGGATTACGCGACCCTACAACTTATCCAAAGCATCGAGTAGGCACTCGGCAGTGCCATTATCAAGGTGCGAGCAATATTGTCCTGTAGTATGTAACAAATTAGGCTTTAATGTCGAAGCCAAGAACCAACTTGAGTCTGAGCCATCGCAGTAACAGGGGTAAATAGAAAAAAAAACATCGACATCGTCACAAAATTGTCCAACACTTATCCCTTTGAAAACTCAAAATTAATTTCACAAAATGAAACTCACAAAAAAATTAGAGTTGATTGTTCAACTTCACGCGCAAATCCGAGAAAGCGTGGTATCTGGCGGAAGCCGTAAAAGTGACCCCTTATTAGCGTATTGTTGTGCTTTTATCGCTTCCCCGCTGAACACCATAAATAAATCAAATTTAATTAACGCTTATTTATTTTCGCCCCCGCCGCCGCCGCCGCTCCAACCTGACCCTTTCTGAATTTGTGCTCGGTTGAAAACTCCATTGCAACTGACCTCCTAAGGTTTCCCTAATAAAAAGTTTACACTTACAAAAGTTCTTGTGATGAGTTTCCTCGTGGCCAAAGCCTTACAATGTCTCACAGATGAATTCTATTATATTTGATTATGTCTGCAAACGCTTACAGTATTTTTGTATTATCTGTATGATGAAATGGAAAAGACTGATAATAATATTTACTGTGATTGTTGTATTTTGAGTGTGTATGACACAGTGGTCTTATTTCTTGTTCTCTTTCTTGTTCTTCGGTTGGTCTTCCGGGCGCTATTTAGGGTATCTACCTTTTTTACTAACATCATGTAATTGAGTGGAAGGATTTTTTACGAAATCCGTCCGATAGTCACGTCTGAATAATTATACTTGTATCGTAGTAGCGCTATAGTGGTCGACACGGTACCACCCCAATATTCGACATCAGTTATCGTCACCAAAAAATAATATTAAGGTCTAGGGTTTTCTGCAACTTGTCATAGATATCTTAATCTTTTTCCTTATTTTGTGTTTTTGCAGTTTCAGTATTACCTTTAAGGTCAGTAGTGTTCTTTAATTTCCTGCCCATATTATATGCGTTGCTTGGAAATTAGACTAGTTCGTATTTGGAATACAAGATTTTATGTTTTAGTAGTCTTCACTGAATAGACTAGGAATGGATCGGATGGTTCCATCGAGTGCCTTTTTCTTACTTATTAACTTTCCACTCTACTTATATTAAACTAGCTGTGCTCGCGACTTCGTCCGCGTGGAATAGCGACTTTCGGCAGCATTTTTAATTTTATGGGCTCTTGTTTGCGTTTTTGCAACATTTTTCACTGATGCTTCGCTCCTATTGGTCGCAGCGTAATGTTATATAGCCTAAAGCCTTCCTCGATAAATGGACTATCCAACACAAAAATAATTTTTCAATTCGAACCAGTACTTCCTGAGATTAGCGCGTTCAAACAAACAAACTCTTCAGCTTTATAATATTAAAAAATATAGATTTAGGTAACAATGCTTTAAAACCTTGTTATTTATACAATACAATTGAGTAGTTGACGGGTTAGTCAATAGAGAAACTTTTAACCAACTGTCAAAACGAGTTTTTCAATAGAAATTGTATGTGAATGGAAACTATGACGTCACTATTTTGTACCGTCAATTGAGTGTTTAATAATAACTTATTAGGTTATTACAGAAATTCATGCTTAGGTCAAATAAAAATAATGTTTTAAAGAGCTGTTACGTAATTTCATATATACGTTTAATGTTCTAGAATTAATTATTGTTGTTGTCGCATTATCCCTATTGATTTACCTACTTTTTTCCCTGTCCGAATCAACCTTTAGTTTTTTTTTCCTTTATTTGATGGCTTCGTGCGATTAGCACATTTAGCCCGTGTCAAAGTAATTTTTCCTACAAGTAATACATAAATAAACAATATTTCCTTCCTGATAATGATGATGAATGATCATAGAAATGAGAAGTGAGAAATGATATACCCCCCAACCCATCCAGTATCTCAGTAAAGATGTGGGGCTTTACTAAGTCTTCACGCAGACTTCTTGAGAGAATTTGAAAAGTGCCGTTGCACTGTTTTATTTCATTTGCCAACACCCATGCACACTCACAAACACTTAACGGTTAATAATCCACTATTATTTCACATTAATATTCGACATAACTCAAATTTTAGAAAATAAAACAAAACCGCAGACATGACTCTTCACTTTCCCGCCAAGAACCCCAAACTTTAGTTATTGTTCTGAAGAATTAACAATCTACAAAGAGTTTCGAGCCCGCAATTCCCAAACCTATTTCGTAATTTGCAGAGACAATGTGGTCACGTGAAATGGTTGAGGCAAACATGGCCGACAGTCCTGGGTGGCGGGCTGGAGTGGTCGGCACACACTCGCCAACACCGGTAGCCCAAACATATCTAGCACCGACAACACAAATTCCAGCTCGAGGGCCCTCCGCCGGACCAATAGCCTCTCCACTGTCGCTGGGATATGGTAATCCTATGGTTTTTTGGGCCACAGATTATGTTTTTTTTATTTTTTTTTTCGATCCGTTTTGTTACGCTGCATTAGCTTATTTGAATACAAAGTTTTTCACGTTCGTTCACTCATTGGAATTGGAATATTTCATGTGAGATTTTTATGGATTTGCAATTGGACGTGTAATAAATATATTTAAAAAATACTTGTTAAACTGTGATGATTTTATTTTTAATGAAAAAATCATTGTTTTGATAAAGTCTCCGGATCTTGTTGAAGTGAACTTAGGACGCTTCGATTGATTGATACTGATACTACAACAGCCGTTCTAGCTCTAACTTATAACTGATATTTGTAAAAAATGTGTTTAGATGAAAATGGATAAAAATGATGCCATTATGCGAGTGACCAGTGATCAACATTTTTTTTCCTTTAATCTATACTAATATTATAAAGCTGAAGAGTTTGTTTGTTTGTTTGTTTGGTTGAACGCGCTAATCTCAGGAACTACTGGTTCGAATTGAAAAAATATCTTTGTGTTGAATAGTCTATTTATTGAGGAAGGCTAAAGGTGATGCCTTGACGCTATGACTAATAGAACGCGGGTGAAACCGCGAGGCACAGCTAGTTATTAAGAAAATATGATATTTATATAACATAAATACAACCACACATTAAACTACATATATACACAACATATGAATATACTACTAAATATAATATATATTTTATTTATAAAAACATATAACGTGATTCAGTGCCACTGAAGTAACCGGTAGTAGATAACTTTTTAGTTAACATCGACGCCCGTTGTAACTCGGTCGAAACATGGGGTATAAAGAAGGTATGATACCTTTTTACTAATTAGTTTGCGTTAATCCCCGTTTAAATTTGTTTAACTATGGAACGCGAAAATTTAAAAGTGTATATAACTTTTTAGTTGTTTTAAAAAGTACTTACAGTGCGACATTCTCGTAGAGGTATTGGTAACTTATTCCAAAGTTTTGCTGCTTGGACAGTCAAAGAATCGTCTTACATGTTAGTGCTGCAAGGAAAAAGATTTAAGTGGAGATAGTAGGCTGAGCGATGAGCGCGTCCAGATGACGAAAGGTACGAGAAACGCTCCTTGAGGTAATGAGGAGAAGATGGAAAAAGAATATTATAAAGACGATCCAATAGATATATGATAAATACGGCGCATTCGTATCGGAAGCCATTGTAACCGTTGTCTGTATTCGGATACATGATCATCTTACGAAGGCTAAAGATGAAGCGAATTCATACGTTTTGAAGGCGCTCAACCTTGTACAGTAGTTCCTCGGTTGCATCGAGATAGCAGCTATCAGGATTGAGCAAAAGTGATTTTAGTTTGAAGAGGGAGAAAGCTCTGTAAACGCTTCAGGGAGTGCTAGGCAGCAAAAACTTCTCGGTCGAGCTGATTAATATGACAGCTCCACGAAAGATTGCAATCAAAGTGAACACCAAGGTTACGAACAGACTCCGCATAAGCAATCGCTGTTTTATTTTTTGTTTTTGATGTGTAACATCTTTCCGCTTGCCTTCTATACAATTTGTGGGAGTGATTTCGTGAAATGTGACGGAAGTAGGTGTAACAGTGTGACAGGAAGTCGGGCAAGCGCGCAAGCGCGCGCCTTTTTGTGAATTTAAAATCGATAATAAGAACATGACTTTTTTTTTTATTAATTTATTACCACATAAAAAAGTAACATTTTATATCTAAATAATAAATAACATTAGAAAACCACTTATGCATTTATTTTATAGTTATAAAATGATGTAATACTAAACTACTGTAAGGCTCGCTCGTTTTTATTATGTAATTTTTTGGCTACGAATACTGATGTCGAACATTGGGTTACTGTGTCGAACATTGGGTTACTGTGTCGAACAATGGTGCCATTGCGATAACCAAATAAGTCGTTATATTCCACAAAAGCATCTAACTAGTCTAAGTAAAGCTATTTGTGGAAAGTTTGAAAACATAGTCACCAACGAAACCGTCACAGCCTTTACTTTCATCCGCACGGGGCCACCCACATCGGGTCTACTTGTAAAAAAATGTCACGTCATTATTGACTCTTGCGCAGGCAGCTCCTACTTCTATCTTTACGCCCTGTTAACTTAATCACACCGTACACAACTGTAAATTAACGGGAATCAGCTACCTGATTTCTCAGCTAACAATAAATTTATATGAAAACGAGATGACGTATAAAACTATCAGTAAACATAATGTCTTAAATATCAGGTTTAACGAAATGTTTTCAAATACAATTTGTACGTAATCTATAGGCACAATACATATATCTACTCTGTGCTATAGGTACCTACGAGAACATTAAATTCTCAGAAGCGGCAAGCACTGATCAGTGCCTTTAAAAAATAAATTTTATTGTGGCTGTATTCACAGCAGACGACAGGTTAATAAAGCTAACGCAATAGATGTTCAGAATGGCCATAATCTTGCTGTAATAACTCAACTCTAGGGTCCTATAATGGTCACCACGTTTACCTGATGATGCCGACGGGTTATCTCGATATATTTAGTGTACAAAGACGCAGTATATTTAAACTACATTGACCACACATCTTTGTCTAGGGCCACCAGAACTGATAAAGGTCATTTATGTACAAATTGTATCTTAATGTTGTCAAACATAAAATACCTTTGTATGACTACACGCATACTTTAATTTCTATTTGTGAAACACTTTCATTAGATCATCTTTATAGTTGTATCAAAGGCTACAATTGATTCTGTTGCTTGTAATAACCTAACGCAGGCAGCAGTAGTCGCATCTTCAGTATTTAAGAAATAACTGTGCCTTTTATTTTTCTGTCACTATTGATTATTGAAACTGTGTAATTATATTTAGGCAACAAAAAAATAAATATCAAATTTTAATTAATTTATCTTATCTTATCTTAGTGGTGCCGAGGTTTCCACCTCCCAGTAACACTTCGACCCATTGGGATCTTTTGTGCAACCCCATCCTTTCACTCTTCCTCCTCTGCAAAGATAGATGCCATAAGTTTGGCAACGTCCTTAAGAGCGAAGAGCCTGAAGTCCTCCGGTTTCGGATAGGCCGACCCCAGGAGTCCCATTCTTTTCCTAGCCAGAGAGTCGCAGTCACACAGTAGGTGCTGCATTGACTCGGTTTGCTCTCCACATGCCCTACACAAACTACATATTTGTTGAAAGGTGCATTCTGTGAAGCATTTGTTTTGTGGCATAATGCCCTGTCAAGGCACCGATGGTTAATCGGGCCTGCCTTCTGCTGCCTCCGCATATGAACTTACTCCGTCCTAAGGCGTTTTCGCCTATGAAGGATTTGGAGTGTTTCATACCCGGCTGCTCTTTCCATTCGATGCCGTGCCTGTTTTTGATGTATTAATTATTATTTATTTATTAATTTATTTAACTAATTTGTGTGTACAACTCACACTTGCAAAAAGGTTTTCACACAAAAAGACCTAATGGTTCCTAAGACAGATTCCCTACAAGTATCTCCTATAGTTTTAGATGTTCCCATACTGTCCCAGTTAAAAAAAACACACTGTATAGTACATAATGACCATTATAGCTTGCCTAATTCTTAACAGATCTTTCATATTTATAAAAATATTGAGATCGGATGTTGAATACGTAGTTGTCGACATTAAATAAGGCTTAAATAAGGCCTTTGACTTACTTTGTAAATATAGTACTATTATTGATCGAAGATTACGTGCTAATGTAACTTTAATAACTGATAGTCTATTTTCAATAAACTTTTTCAGTTTATTGTGGCTTTGTTTTCAAATTCCAAGTTACAACCAACCAAAGTTATTACATAATCAAATTGGTAAACCAAAAACCAAAGTCTAGCTTAGATTGTATAATGATTTACAGTCTTTATCTTTAACAAAATATAATGGAGACAAAAGCTTCGTAAACCTAAATGTCAATGTAAGGCTACTACTTACGAGTATAATACTTTGTTTTCCTAATTCTTTAAATAGCGTTTTCTTGAAAGCACTTGTAATGCTTAAGCAGTATTTTTTTATTCATTCCTTTGACGTGATTGTGAAACCTCATACAACAAAGGAATGAAATCTCAACTGTATTACTTGAATTGTGATAAAGAAAATACTTAAGTAGGTTTGCAAAAAAAAATTGAGTTCCTTACGGAAGTGGCCATACGGATATCCAGGAAATCCTTTCATAATGAAGAAAGTTTCCGAATAATATTTTTTATTACTTTTTTCTTAGAAAGATAGCTATGCCACAATCTTTGCTTATTTTTTATTTTAAATTTCAATTCGGTTACATAAATTGCAAATATTGTGTTATGTTTTTTAATTAATTATGTTTTTTTTTGTAAATGTCGTCCACTGTTCGGAACAATTATGTTGCCGATCCATTTCGTTCTCGCCTACCACCAACACAGTAACCAATGGCAAGTGACTGGCTGAGTGAGACTACGATTTTGACAACTCAGTTTTGTTTCCATATTTCACTCGCTCTACAAGGCTGAAGCTATGCCCGCAGAAGGTCGACGACGAAGGCAAATATTTAGCATCTTAACTCTTTCCTCTTTCAGGTTTACGCGCAACGCTACTGTTCCCTCATCACAACGTCGGGATAGTGTGTCTAGTCGAAGGTGCTCTCGAGCTGTTCCAGCTGCTCCTCCGTGAGGATGGTACGGGGCACGGCGTGGCTCGACACTATGGGTATAGTGAATTGAGGCCATATTTAACTCGCCCAACCAAGCGCAAGCTATGGCCGTAGAAGGTCATCGGACAGAATACAAGCAGTCTTACCTCAACTCTTTCCTCTTTCAGGTCGACGCGCAACGCTAGCTGTTCCCTCAGCACAACGTCGGGGTAGTGCGTCTTGTCGAAGGTGCTCTCGAGCTGTTCCAGCTGTTCTTCAGTGAAGATGGTGCGGTGCCGCCGCTTGCGCTTGGGCGGGGGCCCGGCGAGTCCGGCCAGCGCGGCCGCCGCGTAGCCTCCGTACAGGCCGTACGCGCCCGCGTGGTTGCCGCCCACGCCGCCCACGCCTGGGACAATGATCAACACTTTTATAACTAACAGTCGTCAAGGGACTTATAGCGCAGAGGCAGGAGGTTGTTTTTTATTGTAATTTTGACATTAAACAATACATATTATTACAACCAATAGTATTTTAATTGGGACTTTGCTCCACCGTCCTCTGAAAGGTAAGTTAAACTGTTTTACTCGTTTGTGATCTTAAAATGGCAGACGTTAACACCCATCAATCTGTTATGGACCAGAGCGTGGTAGGTTCCCACAAAAAAGCACTTGGGTAAGTGCTTTTTTGTCCTTTTAGGAGGAATGTTTATAGAGCGATGTTTAATAAGCGTTACTTAGTGTATAATGGCTATTAGTAACGAATATACATTCAATATGAATATAAATCGCTGTAGTCTGCAGACAAGAAGATGTTGTGACAATAATTTAAAGAAGCTACGATAGTTGGCATTAGTGATGTGCAGAATCGCTGTTTTGGTGGATCGAGCCGAATCCAGTCGGTTTATAGGGTGTTCGAATCATGACTCGATCCCGCAATTCGAGCCCAAAAGTCAAGTTCTATGTTTGGTATTCGAATGTTGACTCGAGTCTCTAGAGAACTCTCGAGAACTCTACTATACTCGAGTCCGTTACCGATTTTAGTACAAAAGGAAAAACCGAAAAGAAACGATAACAAAAGGAAAAACCGAAAAATAACTTTCAAACAGTATGTATGTATGTAAGTTTAGCATAATGACACAACGATAAATAAATCAAACATTTTTAATGAAATATTTTTAAACATTACATATAAAACAAAGAACATACTAAGGAGGTATATAGGAACCAGAAATGAGAACAAGTTCTACTTTGTTTTATTACACAGTAAAAATAGATCTTCTTCAGATATTTGTTCTATTAGTTTTTTACAAAATCGTTTCTTCCTGACTCTAGTACCGAAAGCGAGGTCGAGTCCGCGAGGAGCTCGATGGCGCAGTGGTTAACGCGCCCGGTCTGCGAGTGCTGAGGTTAAGCAACTTTCGCAAAGGCCGGTCAATGGATGGATGACCAAAAATTCATCATCTTTCTTAAAAATCTGTTTATAAGCTGTATCTACGTAGGTACGTTTGTTTAAACTGCATATTTTTCTTCATCATCATCATCTCAGCCAAAAGACTGCGGTTTTGTGCTGGTCGCATCCAGCGGCTTCCCGAGCCGCATATTTTTCTTAAAAAGTAAAATAAAATGTACTCTTCTCGATATTTTTAATCAAAAATATAGGTACTAGGAGAAAACAGCTACACGAACACGTCACCGTCTCTTAGCTTTAATATGCGTCACAACAGTCCATGCGTAAATATCCGGGCTTACAGACCTGCCCCCGGCACACTCCGCGGACCCGTTCAAAATATTAACGCTACAAATAAAAATTCAATATTTTTGCATACTCCCCGTTGCGGCGGCGGTGGTGGTATTACAAAGTATTACTTTTGAGAGAAATGTAAAAGCTTTCATGGCCAGAGGCGCGGCGCTAAGACGCTATCGCTGACTTTCCACACGTAATGCCCCGTTTTGGAGCGCTCAGTTAAGCCGTATTGATTTTTAAATACGTTAGTTCGATGTCTGTTACGATATTAGCGTGTGAATCTGCGGTTTTGCATATACGTTTATTATAGTTTCAACGGATACTGTTCAGGTTAATTTAGTTGTACAATATAACTTGTCATATCTTCTTCAAATTTTAAGTTAAAGTTTTGATATTTTTATCAGAAAAAAAATAATTTCTCACCGGAGGTTATTTCATATATAACGATTTTAGAGCAGAAAAAATAAATAGCAATTTTTCAGCTCTTATCCTCGTAGAGTAGACTTTCATGTGAGACTATCTTTTGCCTGTCTCGCAGGGCACACATATAGCAATCCGAGATTTTAATTTGATTGAATAATAGCATTACATTACATTATTTAACAGTATATTTTACCTCTAAATACATTTGATATTTTCAAATATCAACAACTGTTTATAAATAAATATAATTATGAAATATCATCATTCGCATGAACTGAACAACAACCTAAAGACCTTTGTTTTTTTTATTAAGTTAACAACGATTCATATTATTCAATTGAGTTTATAGTCAATTAAATAAAGCCTTTTTCAAATTAAAAAATTTAATTCTTACACAAACTTACACAAATTAAAAGAAAATAACTGCAAGAAATTCATTCACCAATAACTTTAATTCTACGGGTACATCTCCCGTTTTGGCGCTCATTTTTTAAATCTGTATTTTTTTGTTATTGCAACATTCCCGAAAGCCTAGGGGTGTTTGGAATTTTTTTAAACGTACCTACGCTTGTATACGAGGAAAAATGTCTTATAATTGAGATAAGCCTATCTTCGCCCCTGGGAGATGGCCGCCCGGGGCCGCCTCGCTGCCACCGCAATGTACACTTAACTTTAGCCAGCTCATAATTTATGACGTTTATGTTTCCTCAGTGAGATTATTGGCGTAGCTCCTTCATGTAATCAACTTAGATTATTACGAGAATACGGTAGGAGTTGGAGTAGTCACGGGCTTCTCTGAAAATCGTCGTTGCAATATCATGAAGCTAATAATAACAAGTTAATTATTCTGCTAGGACGCTGAAACAGCCAACATACCTTTCCTAAAAGAAAAAAAGAAAAAAAAACAATAAATAAATAAATAATAAATAATAATAATAAATAACATTACCTTTTACATACAAAACAAGACGTGCTTAAAATCTATTTATGTGATATAATTTTGCGAAACCTGTTTTTATTAAGTAAGTACTTATTTAAAGTATTGTATCTTATACTTCTACAAGCATCAATTAAATGTAAATTCAAATAAAGCACTTTTCCATTGCTTACGATGATCCTGTTTTATTCAAATTAAAATCAAACTACGGTCACCAAATCAGTTAAGTGAAAAAGGTTAACTGAAATTAGTAAAATTCATATTTCATACAAATATAACTATTTAAACTATCATGGTCACTTGCAATAGAGTACCGACTGACCGATATTTTGGCACAGTTCGGAGACCGATATGCTGTTGGCGCATGCAACTACTGTGTCGAATTATTGGATACTCATAAATAATAAACATGGTAAAAATCCCGTTAATAATTACTCTATTTCAGACAAATCTTACAAAATCCTTGTGATCTATAAACCGTTTACTGACAGACAACGTACGTACAGATCAAACCGTTGAATTACCGTGGAGTGTACTATGAAAGGACTTTTTCAAATCTCAAAATCCTAAGAGGTGATGAAAGGGTTAAAAGTTTGATCGTGTTTTGCTCTGATCACTTGAAAATTAGCAATAATACTAAACAATAAAAAGAAATGAAACACGTGTTTCAGAATTTCCCTAAGTCAAACCCTATTAAGGGTGTAAATAAAGGGTTGAATGGCTTGTTTTCTCACTTTCCACGCAAAAACGGCTTATTCGGTTGACGTGGAACTTTCAAGCGCTAGGCCTTCATCTCCTACTACAAGCGGCCGACGCATCGCAAAAGTGGCATTTTGTGCAGTTGTAATTACATGTATTTGACGTTTAATAAATTTTTATCGTTAAAAAAAGTATATAATTTAAAATCTTATAAACTAAAGTTAATTCTGGTGTACATTAATGGAGTAAGGAGATATTTACAGCTAATTCTGTTCTGAACGTTTTATGACTTTGAATGGGACTTTTTTTGTAGAAATCCCATTCATATTTCGAAATTCCGAGGCCGCTACGAACTTAACCACTATTTAAGAGATATTATTATATATTTTTCATTTCGTTTGCTTAGTACCTACAGTAGTTCAATCCATGAGCTTGAAAATTGCCGTCAGCGTATTTAATTGAAAACTACCTTCGGAATTTTGGCTTTATATAAATAGATAAGGGAAAATAGCAGAAAGCGAAGTCGCTACGAATTATACTATTCTCCACCATACAATAAGTCGAAATTGTCTAAGGGTTTCAGCTTCTCTGAAGAAGAACGCCGAAATTGGACATTTTATGCAAAAATCACGGTCAAAATGTAATAGGCCCCTTAAGTGATGATAAGGCCGAACGTGGAAGCGCACTTCACCCGGAATCCTCAACAACTGAGAACAATCTTAATCGGATGAATGGTACAGGAACGAATAAAAGTACACTAACTGTCCTACTTCCGAATTCCGGGTGAAGTGCGCTTCCACCCTTGGCCCTATCATAACTTAACGTCAGGTAAGATGAAAGCAAAATCTTTAACCGTAAGTAATAAAAAATACTTAATTTCAGGATGATGTTGAGACTTCCCCGCTTTTGTAGTGCGTCTGAAATGTTTGCGCTGACGAGAACTGACGGTTTTCAGACTCTCATGCGAAAAAAGTTGGCGTCGCTGATGAATCGATTGCGGGGAAGTGACAACAGCATCCTGAGGACAGTGGCAGAGAATCCGCATGCGCCTATATTAAGGCACTTCATGCGAACGATGACTGAAGTCGCAAACAGCACCGGGTCGCGTTCGCATGGAGTGGCTCTTAGGTACACGATAAAATAATAATAATAATGTTCATAATTTTAATTGCGTTGCACCAATGTAAAAATGTATTTAAACTAACCCCTTTTTTAAGTTATTGTTGGACCTTAGTAGCCTGAAATAAAAATATTTGATTTGATTTGATTTAATCTTGATAAGTTTCCGAGTTGGTAAAACTATTTCAGGACACGTTGCTCACGCGGCCAAAGTCGCAGGTGACGCGGCGCGACTGGCCGCTGTATTGTACAAAAGAAACAATAGATTTTGCGACTGAACAGTTACGCAAACGGCACAACGAATTAGGATAACAGGTACACATGCCTACAGGTCTACATAATTATGTTCTAACATATCCTGATAGTAGCCACGGATCGTGCTCGGTGGCGAGCACTTAGAGATGTCCAGCAGTGAACTAGTATAGGTTGATGATGATGATATATTCACTTTAAAAACGGAGGCGCAACATCGCGACAGCAGTCAGCCCGTGACCACGGCCGTTGTAACTCGGTCGAAACGTCGGGTATAAAGAAGGTATGATACCTTTTTACTAATTAGTTTGCGTTAATCTCCGTTTAAATTTGTTTAACTATGATGATGATATTATGTTGATAATTGACGTTTAAGATATTTTTTTCTAATGGGCCATTCTAATGTTACATTTTATTCCATTGAGAGTTAACCGCTTGTGACTGAACGAAAACTAGTTGCTGGTAACTAAATAAAATTAATTGTAAGAACTACAATATTTATTCCTTTAGAACTAGAAAAATAAATTACTAACTTTTATTTAAGTAATTTGATAAACATGAAATTCATATTCATCATCGACAAACACTGTATTTATTAATGTCATGTTACAGACCGCAATCAAATTATGTCTACAATATGAGCCATCATTATATTATTTAGCAGTTCAAAACTGACACAACCACAAACATCCAAAGATACGTTAATAAATTTAATACATGTAACAGCGACGATTTGTTAACCATTTTCACATACATGCTTTTATCACAATTAAAGATATCAATGTCAGCATTACGTGTGACGAGCTCATTGTATTGGCGACGCATACGCACCAAGGGATTATAGGAGGAATTATTAGTGATACATATTAAGCATCAATGTAGTGGGGTGCGTTTCGAATCTCACTTCATCTTTTTTTTTTTATGTTAAAAGGAGGCAAACGAGCAGGCGGGTCACCTGATGAAAAGTAATCACCGCCGCCCATGGACACCCGCAAACCAAAGTAATCGCAGATGCGTTGCCGGCCTTGAGGAAGGAGTTGGATCTTGAGGAGGGAGTAGGAATTGGGAGGGGGGAGGGGTGAGAGATGGGCCTCCGGTACTTTCACTCACCGGACGAAACACAACAGCAACGAGTGCCATTGTTTCACGCCGATATTCTGTGAGAGGGTGGTATTACGCCGGGCGAGCCGGCCCATTTCGTGCTGCAACGCAGCGTGGCTCTACCACTCAAATTCTTCAAATTTCTTGAAATTAAAAATGCCAAAAATACGTATTGAAGAAAAATTGTTTTTGCATTATTTACTACTAGCGGGCGCTCGCGGTTTCACCCGCGTGGTTCCCGTTCCCGTGGGAATATCAGGATAAAGGTATTCTATGTGTTAATCCAGGTTATAAACTATATGTATGCCGAATTTCATCCAAATCCATTCAGTAGTCTTTACGTGAAAGAGTAACAAACATCCATCCATACTTACAAACTTTCGCGTTTATAATTTAGTAAAGTTTAATTTGGTACGTACTTACCTTACCTAAATTTATATTTTTAAGTTTATTGTTTATGATAACGTCACTGGTGGCTGAGTGGCAAAGCACTCGGCCCGATACCTGAAGGTCCTGGGTTCAATTTCTAGGTCGGGGCAAGTGTGTTTCGGATTTTTCAATGCATAGCCCGGGTTTGTGATCAATAGTGATCAATCACCAACCCGCATTTGGCAAGCGTGGTGATTAAGCCTTTGCCCAGCTGTGGGACAGTTACACTATTTACTTTACTAAGTTTTTAGGGTCAAAAACTCACTGGTGACTTTGAATACATGTTAGAAGGTTTATTTTATTAGGTTTTTTTTCCTGTCTAAAAGCATTTTTTTTAAAGTGAATATTTATAACTTAAACCAATGTAGTTCACAAAGACATATTGCTGAAGCCGAAACATAGAACAAAATTGGTAATAGACTTAAAAATTATCTGTGACTAAGCGTTTAGCGACCTGGATCATTAAATTAATTCTTTAATTAAATAGATTAAGCATTATTTATTTAGACTTTATATCATCATCATCATCTCAGCCAAAAACCTAATTATGATTTAATCTATTCAATTATAGACAAACTTATCACTGCACTAACTTAATACACTCAGTAAAAACTATAACCAAAATAATCTCATGTAACCTGCCTATTTTCAGAAAAATATAGAATATAAATACGTGTCTTGGTGCTTGAATATAAACAGTCTCCTATTTTTGACATAGGAATAAGAAATACTCCAAGTGAGAGCACGATCTCCGGCTCAACCGGCTCAGTTCTCAAACTGAGCCGGTAGTAATTTCTACAGACACGTGGGATAGGTGAATGTTGGCCGAAATTAATTTTACGCGGCGGCGGGGGGCGCAAAAAGCCTCTCTACCACATTACGACGATAATGGAATGGGATTTTAAATTTAACTAGGTCTAGCAATTGAGGCCAATCTATCTCATTCGTCAGTAACTTTAGAAAAAAGTAAAGTTTAGTACTAGTATTGATTATTCATTCGAATATTAAAAATAACGCAAATCCTGAAAATAATTTGTTCGGTATCGAGAGCAGAATCGATTACGTAAAATTTTACCTAAATTAAAAAGTACCTAATACTTCTTAATTTAGGTAAAATTTTACAAAAGTATAGATTTTTGCAACTGTGAGATTACAGACCCTAAGCGCTTTTCATGCGTTAAATACCACACACATGAGTACAACGGGCATTTTCCTACATAACTCTTACTGAATGTAGAACTTTGTCTCGATCAGAATAATGGAGACATTAAGAAATACAAACATCTTCCGTTACATTTTATATATTTCAGAAAAAAAAATTGTTCGGGTGTCTAAAGTTCAGAATATTTTATTCTATTCTATAGCTCTTATTTCAATTACACGTTGTAATGTAGCAAAATGGTATTTAAATAATAGGTCCTTACCTTTGAAATTAGAGTTTTGTATGAAGATTTTTTATAAAATTTTATTTTTCATACTAACGTTTTTTTAGTTTTCTTTGATCTATTTATTTTAACACTATGAAAATTGCAGAGTGTAGTGTGTTTATTTCACTAGCTAAATATAGCAGACATTTAAGTCAAGTCCTTTCAAAGCTACAATGAAACAAAAGGACAATTCCGCAAACAAAAAATTTAGTCAATTTAAAAAAAAATTGGGCGATAAAGACACGAAATTAATAACAATGATTATTGTTATTACTGAAGCCTAAGTAACATAGTCCTAATTTAAGGTGTATAATAATATTAACAACCGGTATTGCCTTTTAGAAGTAATACACTTATTAATAAGTGAGAAAAAATCTCCAATTTCATAGGTAAGGACCTATTATTACAAAATATTAAGCGGTTTGCCACTCGGCCACCGAGCCGTGTAGAGATAAAATACATAAAGATAAAGAAAGAAGTTTAATTCTAAATTTAGCTAAAAAACTTGGTGAACAGCAGCAGTCAACCTCTCGTAGCACGTAGCACTTGTGTTGCTACGAACCGCTACGAAATCCGTAAAAGTTTAATTAGTGAGAGAACGTAATCTATTTTTAAAGTTACTGCTACGTAACTACGCAAAAGCAAAAAGAGCAAACTATGTGACGCAAATGAACTCATTTGCGTCACATAGTTTGCTCTTTTTGCTTTTTTTTGCTCAAACAATACAGCCTTTCCAAGTATAAACCTTTGACTATATACAGGTATATAATCAAAGGTATAAACTTGTGAAGGCTGAGTTGTTTTTAACCTCAAACAATACAGCCTTCACAAGTATAAACCTTTTACTATATACAGGTATACTCAAAGGTATAAACTTGTGAAGGCTGAGTTGTTTATAACCTCAAACAATAAAATTGCTGGCTCGGTTGGTATAAACTCTCGTATTGAAAAGTACATGATACAGAGTATTAAAACAATTAAAAAAGAAAAATAAAGAAAATGGAAACATATTATAAATAAGCTACTGCTACTCTAAGGAGTGCGCATCAACTATAATATTATTACTACTCGTTTATACGAGTTTTCTATATCTATCAAATACAGTTTTCTATATCTATCGATAACAATGGTACCTACTGCTAATTCCGAGTCCGTCTTTCTATCAATTATTCTATTCTTTTTATTAGTGTGACACCATGAGAGCAATGTTAGTTACATGTTTGTGCTCTTACAACTAGAGATAAGATAAAGATAGCTAGTGTAATGTGGATCTTCTACTTCTCCTTTGAGTTAGAATTTTTATATATCTAAATATAAGTTGAATTGACACCATGACAGCAATGCTAGTTACATGTTTGTGCTCTTACAACTAGAGATAAGATAAAGATAGCCAGTGTAATGTGGATCGTCTACTTCTCCTGTGAGTGAGATTTTTTATATATCTAAATATAAGTTGAATAGATAAAGTCGGTTACCTACCATCTCTATTGTTTTACGGTACTTTCAATACACCCTTTTCATTTGTCAGACAGCTTCATGGAGATAACCGGCAACCACTGACACCTGTCACTGTCAATCACTTATCACCATTTATTATTAAAATTACTGATATCTCGTAAAAACAACATTACACTACTGATTATGAACAATAGTAATCATTAGTAATTATTTGGAATCCTTAAACACTCCAACTAATAATGTTCCCAAAATAGGAAAGAAATTAAATCCTTAAATAACAAAATAATATTGTTTTCTCAAGTTTACTCGAATACTACACATGGAAATGAAACAACTTTTACGGATCTACTCGCGTTTATTTTATTCATTCGGTTTATTCTTTTATCCTGACGTTTCGAACCCTTTGCAGGGTGGTCTCAGGCAGACTGAGGAGACTGAGTTAGTCATTAGTTGGTAGGTTGTATACCCTCATTTTAATTTAATCACGAGCGTTTCGTTTTACGCAGAAAGAGCTTACAGTATTATGATTATTTACATATAAATTTACGCAAATTTTGTTGAATCCTACTCGTCGAATTTTTTGACACTTTGTCTTTTTCAAAGCTTACAGTATCTTTTGGTCTGGCAGTATGGTGTCGAGGCTGGGATTTAATTTTCTGTATGATGGGATCCCAGGCTGGTGGTAAATTGCAACCATCTTCTCTATGGAAGTTAGATATGTTTTTTAATTTCAATAGCCTCGCTTATCATCCTAGGGATGAATCGTTGTTCTCTAGCGAGTATTTGAGGTTTATCGAATTTGATGTAATGGTTGGGTCTACGGCAAGTTTGGATACTGCAGACTTATGCAGAAAATAAGTCTGTAAATAACGTGATTGAAACACTGTCAGAAATCTTCTGGAGGGAATCACATCACGCACTATATAGTGCGTGTCCCCGTTTCCTACTAGATATGTTGTCTGAGGGGTTCGGATCGGACCGCTAGTACGGTAGTCGGTCTGTACCTGGTATAAAGCGGGTGTGAACCGGGTTATCGTCGTACTCTTATTCTACGAGTACTGTGTTTTAGGCCTAAACGAGTGTGCATTAGTGTATCATCTGAATATGTAGTGGCATTTAGAGGATCGGGCGGGAAGCTTTGTCTGTATATATATTCATATTCAAATACCTAAGCCCAAAGAATTTCACATTATGTTTCATACAAACTTCAAAGCTCTAATAGGAATTTTGATAGCAACAATAATAAAATCCAGAACAACGTATAAATAAAATCACGTTACAGTTATTTAAAACGTTAACAATTTTTTTATTTTAATATGCGTGCATTTCTAACCTATTAACCTTTAACCTATATTATAAACACTTAATTGTCGGAACCAAATAGTGACGTCATAGTTTTCATTCCCGTACAATATCTATTAAAAAAAACCGTTTTGACAGTTGCTAAGGTTTCTCTATTGACTAACCATTGTGTGATGCCAAATAAAGATTTTTTCTATTTTTTATTTTAAACAGTCAATCTACCAATTATATCAAACCAATTAGCAGATTTTAATTTAACTTTCTATAATTAATGGAGATGTTGACAACTAATTAATTAAATAAAGTTTCAAATCGCATAAAAAGATCAGACTTTTTCTTAAATGTTTTATATTAACTATCAACACTTTTGTATTTCTCATAAGCATATATTTTTTTATTAAAATCGGTTTATTGATTTAAATGTATTAGAGCAGGGATGGGCAAACTACGGCCCGCGGGCCATTTCCGGCCCGTGAATGATCGAAGTCCGGCCCGCGACCATCAAACAAAAATTCATGTGCGTGTGTGTTTCAGAAAATGGTATGCGTTTTCTGTATCAATAATTTTATTTCACAAAAAAATATTTAAGTATTTATTGAACAAATACAGCAAAACATTCAATAGCCTGGCCCGCCATAGATTTTGTTAGTAAATATTGTCACGCGAATGAAAAAGTTTGTCCATCCCTGTATGAGAGCTTTCAAGTTTGTGTTGGTGTAGCGTTATAAATGTATATTACTCGTATTTTGTTGTCGGTTGTTTTTATTAGTTAACTTTTATAACACTTAAATAAAACTGTTTGAAAAAACTAAGATATCATTTGTGTTAAGCTGTTGTGTGTTATAGTAGTAAATAAAATGACTGTCAGATCTACGTCTATGTATTCCTATTCCTATATATTCCTATACCGTAATGTGAAATGCAGGCCCAAGTGAGGGTAAAAGACCTCGGAGGGCAGTGTGGAATTATTTACCGTGGGCAATGCTATGCGGAGTTTATTCCTTTTTATTGTGTTTTTTTAAAATTCAGTTACGTGTTAGAATTGTATTGTAATACTGTGTAAGTAATGCACATTTTATAATAGGTCCTTACCTATGAAATTGACGTTTTTTTCTCACTTATTAATATATGTATTATTTGGGTGTATTACTTCTAAAAGTCAGTACCGGTTGTTAATATTATTATACACCTTTAATTAGGACTATGTTACTTAGGATTCAGTAACATAGTCCTAATATAATACTATATAACTATATAACACTGCTTATTAATTTTGTGTCTTTATCGCCCAATTTTTTTTTAAATTGACTAACTTTTTTGTTCGCGGAATTGTCCTTTTGTTTCATTGTAGCTTTGAAGGGACTTCATTTTTTTTCTTTTTAAGTTTCCTATATTTAGCTAGTGAAACAAACACACTACTCTACTACTTTTTATAGTGTTAAAATAAATAGATGCTAAGAAAATTAAAAAAAAACGTTAGTATAAAAAATAAAATTTTATAAAAAAAAATCATACAAAACGCCAATTTCATAGGTAAGGACCTAATATATCGTATAAAAATAGCAAAAGTTTTGAATAACAA
Organism: Eudonia lacustrata; assembly: GCA_947562085.1. Classification (NCBI taxonomy): domain Eukaryota; kingdom Metazoa; phylum Arthropoda; class Insecta; order Lepidoptera; family Crambidae; genus Eudonia; species Eudonia lacustrata. Next base: position 6,816,695 of record OX387317.1, on the reverse strand, counting down.
TATAAGTAGTTAATTTATTGGGCCTAACCTAACCTAACCAAATTAAATAGTATTTCTTATCAGTTAGCCATACTCATCTCACTCAGGGTTGCCAACACAATACCACAAAAAGGTGCGAAATGACATCTGAAAAAGTGCTAGATAAATATGGATTTTCAAAAATAGTGCTAGTTTTTTTTGACTTGAAATAAAATAATAACATAATTTATAATTAATAAAATGACATAATGTAAAATGAAAAAAAAATTATAAGCAAAATGTAGCTGTAATCATTATTTTAAATCTATATCCAGTCATCTTCAGCTGCACAAGCATTACTCCAAAAATATGTACCAAAATGTAATGTTTCTTTTCAATTTAAATATATTGATTCAATGGATATTATAAAAACTTTTAAATCACTGAAAATGAAAAACACAAGTGATTTGTGGGGCATCTCTATAAAAGTAATTAAGAATATTATACATTCTATTGCACCATATCTTGCTGAAATTTTTAATAACTGTGTGAATAAAGGTATCTTTCCCGATCTTATGAAGTTTAGTAAGGTCATACCTTTGTTCAAATCGGGAAACAAAGAAGACCCCAGTAACTATCGACCCATTTCAATACTACCAACTCTAAGCAAAATTTATGAAAAAGTTATATTGGAACAGTTGATGTCGTATTTTAACATAAACAACCTTTTACATAATAAACAATATGGTTTTACAAAGGGTCGTTCTACTACTGATGCAGGTGTTGCTCTATTAAAACATATATTTGATGCCTGGGAGAAGTCTCAAAACGCCCTTGGAGTGTTTTGCGACTTGTCCAAGGCTTTCGATTGCGTTGAGCACAAAACTCTGGTGATGAAGCTAAATTACTACGGTCTCAAAGATTTCGCACTAAATTTAATTCAGTCGTATCTTAGCTCTCGAACACAAACTGTCGATATTAATGGAACTAAATCATCTGGTTCTCATGTAAAAATGGGAGTTCCACAAGGTCTTGGTCCTTTTCTGTTTTTGATTTATATTAATGACTTGCCATTCTTTGTAGAGAACTTCTGTGAAATCGTATTATTTGCAGATGATACTTCACTCATTTTTAATGTAAGTAGGTGTAAGAATAATTACGACGATGTAAACAAAGCACTCTCTGATGTACTCAGTTGGTTTACTATTAATAATTTGCAGCTTAATGCTAAAAAAACAAAATGTATTAATTTTAAATTACCAAATGTCAAAAATGAACCAACCGATATAAGAATAAACGGTGATCGATTAGATTTGGTAGACTCAACAGTTTTCTTAGGTATAACCCTTGACTCAAAACTTCAATGGAATCCTCACATTTCGAAATTGGCCGGCAAACTCAGTTCTGCTGCTTATGCCATTAGAAAAATAAGGCAGTTAACAGACGTTGAAACTGCTAGAACAGTTTACTTTAGTTATTTTCATAGTGTCATGTCGTATGGCCTCTTACTGTGGGGAACAGCGGCTGATATTGAAACTATATTCATTTTACAGAAATTAGCAGTAAGAGCAATCTATAGACTAGGTTCACGAACTTCTTTAAGAAATCTTTTTAAAGAAATTGATGTCTTGACAGTGGCGTCTCAATTTATTTATAATTGTATAGTTCTTGTACGTTGTAATATCAATTCATTTTCTAAACACAGTGATGTACACAATTTTAATACTAGAAATAAGTCAAAACTTGTAATGCCACTGTTCAGGTTACAGAAGGTGCTTGGTTCTTTCTTGGGGCAAGGTATACACTATTACAATAAAATACCAAATACTGTACTAGATTTACCTTTAGATAAGTTAAAAAACATGTAAAGTCTTCTTTACTTAAAAAAGGTTATTATACAGTCAAAGAATATTTAGAAGATGAAACAGCCTGGCTATAATAAAAAACATATACATAATACTACTTATAAATAGTGTCCTGCAGATAACAAAATAGCGTTGCATTGAACATTACAATTAGTTTTTTTTTTATTATTATTAACTATAGTTTTTTTGACTTTTACTAGTACTGTATGATATTGTAAAAAATTAAACTGGTAAATTATGTTTTTGCAGGCTTATTTATTTTATTTAGTTATTTTTTATTTTTTGTATTTTTTTTACATGTTGTGATTGTCCTTTACATTTTGTGTTTTTATTTGTGATGAAAAGTGTCCTTTATGATAGGGCATTTTCCAATATTTATGACGCTGTAAGGGAGAAAAGAGCTGGACACTTGCTGAGTTTCTTGCCGGTTCTTCTCAGTACAAGATCTCCCGCCCAGAGTAGATAGACTTACGAACCGATGGCTTAGAATGACGTTCATAAGAGCTATTTGTAGCCTAAACTGAATAAATGATTTTGAATTTTGAAAAATTTGTATTCGCTGCCGAGTTTTCTTCTCCTTGTACTGCCGCCATTGAAGTGGATGGATGTTCTCGATGACTTTCAGCCGACTTTTTAAATTGAAATGTGTACATTTCCTTTTTGCCTATTTTATTAATAATATCTCGGGGAATTTCGAATGTATGGCAAGTCTTGTTAAAAATTTTAAGCCCCTGTTCGGATATGAATAATTAAAGAGGCCGAGTTCATTTTATTCCTTAGTTTATTAAAAATATGTACGTTTGATGTTGTTCTAACGCCTGTAACGCCATCTACATTTTGTGCCCTGTCTCTAAATACGAACGACAAAAGCGCCACGGTGTTTTTAGAATCACTTAGAACGTTTTTTCATCACTTGCCCATAAAAGACACTCAAGTGTCTCATGGCGTAAGATGCAAAATAATAATAATAAATAAATAAATGTTTCCCACACTCACACCAATTATCTAGCCCCAAGAAAAGCTTCCTTAAGAAACTTGTTAAAATGGTTAACCAGACAACGGATAAACATACTTAATATACTTAAATACATACTTATTATACATAGGAAACACCCAGACCCGAAACAATTTAGAAAAACAGGTATTTCTTAATTGATCCGACCGGGGATCGAACCCGGGACCTCAGAGATGGCGACACCATGAAAACCGGTGTGCAAGCCACTTGACCAAGGAGGTCGTCAACTACTAAAAAATCTTTCTTTTTTTTTAAACTACTTAAAAATCGTAAAATACTTTTTGGACACCCAACCCAAGTGTCTGCCTAACGTTTGAGTGGTGAGTACCTACTATTTAGTGCTAGATTTAGTGCTAGGTGCTATATGCTGTTGTTTCGTGCTGGACTCATGAAAATAGTGCTAAATCTAGCACCGAAAGTGCTAAGTTGGCAACACTGATCTCACTCAATGACAAATAAAACGTCTTAAGTGTAAGTGCACACATATTTTTGCACTTGAGTGTAGAAGGGCTGGACAGCCGCGTCGCTTAAGAGGGGGCGGATACAAAAGGAGCGTTTGCAATGTCATCCCCAATGTAAACTTAACATGTCAAAAAAGGACAGTGACATAAAATATGTAACGACAATGAATAATGTACAAGTTAGCGGTTATTTGTTAGTTACTAGCGGTCGCCTTGTGGTCGACCAATACAATATAATGTAAATCGTAATAATAGTTATACAAAAATTTTATCTTTGTGCATTCCTTCTCTATATGAATTTACTATGCTATATGTGATATTTCACACTCCTCCGCGCGCAATGTGCTTTGAAAGGGGTACAAAGCCTTTTCTTCACGAATTAACATATTGATAACTGATATACTTATAGCGAAACGCCACATAATTAAAAATAGTTGAAGCCTTGACGGTAGCAAGTTATAAATTAATATAAGACTACTAAAACCTTAATGCTCATGTGACCCGCTCCCTTTGTAGGGGTTGGAAACATAAGTTATCTTTAAATTAATACGTGAAGCAAAAGGTTTGTACCCCTTTTTTATAAAAATTGCGCGGACGGAGGTGTATGAAATTTCGCACACTTATAGTTTATATAGAGAAGGTTATCCGAATGTTGATATTTTTTTAATTATGCATAAAAATACATTAAATCAATAAAACAAACATTACACACAATACCATGTATTTGATACACACAGATATGTATTTGACACACACGTATATAAACTGTTTTCAAAAATTTCAAAAATGGAAGAGGAGCGGCCGAAATTTGTCAATGCCAATCCAAACTCACATTCTATATTTTTTAATTTTTCATTGCTTAGGATACAATCCGAGCAGCCTTAATGAAATTACGGACGAATTAATATACGGTATAAAATAATAGAAGTACATATTATTTAATATCATTAAAAAAAAATTCTTATGTAAACACCAGGTATAAGATTTCAAACAGTTTACTTGAATAAAGATAATTCTAACATCAGGTTTTGAGGAGAATCCAAGGAACCCCACATAAAGAAATCTGTGCATTGTGATTTTGATAACATGTTTCATACTGTTTACCCTTATCAAAAATATACAATAAATAGTAATTCAGTAATAAAGTACTTGTGTAAACTTGAGTAATTCTTTATTTAAAGTAATTTTATCAACATATTCTTGCCAGGCAAGTTTATTTGCTTCGTGTCTCGTCTTAATATCAAAATTATAACGTCGAGTTCACAAGAAAATATTAAAATTATGTAATTCAGACATAAAAAGTTAATAATATTGAGGCGTTTCGGCGAGATTTAGATCATTCATCCAACACAAAGTTACTTCAATAAGTACTGACTGATAAATTGTTGTTTTTCTTTAACATCATAGTAAATTAAGATAATCATTTATTAATATGTTTAGATATTTATAGCAGCCGCCTACAAAAAACTTTCTGATTTTAGACGGTGACGGTTAAGAATAATTAGATAATCTATATAGGTATTAATACGTGAAGCAAAAACTTTGTATCCCTTTTATTACGAAAATTGCGCTGATTGAAAAGTTTAATAGAGAAGGTTATCCGAATGTTAATATTTTTTTTAATTATGCATAAAAATACATTAAATCAATAAAACAAACATTCCACACGACCATGTATTTGACACACACGCATAATACCTACTCTTTTCAAAAATTTCAAAAATGGAAGACGAGCGGCTGATATCTGTCAATGCCAATCCAAACTCACATTCTACCTATCTCTTTAAATTCTTCATTGCTTAGGTACAATCCGTGCAGCCTTAATAAAATTACGGTCGAATTTCGACCACTGGGCGACCACTAGTTATTATAAATCTCAGGAACTAGGTAATTATTAATTCTGAAAGCTTGTATTTGTCCAGGTAGGAAAGTAATTATAATAATGGTGTAGACGTCCGCTTAGAACGGATATTAAAAGATTCCCTCAGGATCATAAAACGCCGGTGTTTAGAAAGATAAACGGGGAGCACAATGGCGCAGTGGTTAACGCGCCCGGTCTGCGAGTGCTGAGGTTAAGCAACTTTCGCAAAGGCCGGTCATAGGATGGTTGACCAAAATATTATCATCTTGAACTCCTTCGTGCTTCGGAATGCACGTAAAGCCGTTGTTCCCAACTTTATTAGCAGTCGTTAACAAAACCACCAATCCGCACTAGTCCCGCGTGGTGGTTTATGGCCCGTTCTCCCTATCCATCCATAGGGAAGGCTCGCGCCCCAGCAGTGGGGACATAAAAATGAGCTAGTTAGCGTATAGTACATGTCTTTCTTTCTAGAAAGAAATTATTGATTACAAACAGAGAAAGAATTCTCGTAGAAAGAGGTAACGTTTGTGATAATGTTTTTTTGTTTGTCGAGGCTAATCTCTGGAACTACTGGGCCGATTCCAAAAAGGCTATGTTTAAAAAAAAATTGTTTATTTTTAAATGCCATTTCCACGCGGACGATGTTGCGTGTAAAGTGCTAGTAATTTATATTAGTATTCAAATTAACAACAAATACTTCAACATTAATGAATTTTTAACCGCTAATCTGAAGATCTAGTGGCTAAGACCACCGGTTTACCCAGAGGTCCCGGGTTCGATTCCCAGCGGAGTGTACATGGTTGTGTAGGTACTCGGTTTGGTTGGAGGTAGGGCTTGTTTGTCCGCCTGGCTAGCTACCAAAGTCTTATCTAAATATGTCGCCATAACATCAATGTTTGTAGCATTGTTGTGTTCCGGCAGCTAGAGATAAGATAGCCAGTGCCTCACTAGTTGAGGATCCCGGGTGAAGTGCGCTTCCATCATTGGCCTTATCATCACTTAGCATTAGGTGAGATCATATATAAAAAATATATATAAATATAACAAAATCTTATTGTACGTAAGTTTTTATTCAAGTTGGCAATTACATGCGAGTATATTATATATTGATACATATCTAATATATCTCTATTCAGGTTTAAATTTCGTTAAGCAATTGAGTCCAAGCTATTGTTATAATTATAACAATTACTTGAGCTTGTGCTGTGTATTATTATAAGTACCAATAATGTTTCTGTATTATACGTAGGGCGATATTATAGAGAAGACGATTCTTAAAAAATTACTTTCTCAAATGTTTGTACCTGACACGGTAATTTGTGCTTATTTTCTTTTAAGTTGTCTATCTTGTATAGCATTTATACCAAAATTAATTGATAATTATATTAATAAATTTCGTTTATGATAAGTTATGGTTTATTTTATTGTTATGTTACAAATAAAGTAATCGTTTTGAATTAGGCTTTGAAGAAGATATATTTTTGTAAATAAATGTCGGCAATTATGAAATCTCTTTGCAATTTTATGTAATACCTAATATATAAAGTATTATCTTAAATAATAATAATATGTTGGTAAGTATTATTTTGTGCCAAATAAATGATTATTCTACTTTTTTCTATTGTGTTTGGCTGATAAACAACAAAGGGGCCTCCGAGTTTTAATTTTTTTCACTATTACTATTAAATTGATAACAACAGCCATATCTTTTTTAACAAAAAGAACTGAGATTTAACTAAAACAGATTGCCTTTACTATTTGACGATTTATGCTTTGGCAACCATATTATACAGTAAGATGAAATTCTATAAACTGTTTAGCTATATTATATTATTTTTCTTATGTGAATTTTAGATTTCTACGGCTGTCATCAAAAATAGCCTATAACATGGCATCTGCAGTTCCTTCTAAGCTTGCCTTGCCAAACACTGTCATGATACTTAACCAAACACAACTAAAAAGCATGCAATAATAACCATTGGAATATCTCACCCATCATGAACATCTTAGCGGACATACCGAATAGCTCGGGCGCTCTGAATGGCGCATGGGTCAGGTGGAGCTGGAGCGGCGGCGGGTGCGGGCGCGGCGCCAGGATGCTGTCGATGGTGAAGAGCGGCGCCGGCGGGCGCTCCGGCAGCCCGCCGCCCAGCAGCAGCGCCGTGCTCAGCAGCGCGGGCGCCTCGCGCTGCCAGCCGCCGCCTGACCCGCCCATGCCCTCGGGCCGCGCCACGCTGACTGATCGACCCTCACCGGAGTACACCATTCAAACACCACATCACCACACGTTCTATTCCAAATTCGAAATTTTGAATTTCAACTTCCGAAACCGACAGTCGTTTGTTAGTAATAACCGGCGCGGGTTGACGCGTGATGCGATTGAGAGTAAATCTCCTTGGCGAGTAGTCGCGGCGCGGCGACGAGCGGCGTGTGTGGGGCGGCGCGCAAGGCGTGGCTTAGGGCTCCGCCCCCGGCTTAATGGATGTGACAATACGACGATCCCGAACACTCATAATCTCTATTCTATCCCTCCCTATTAGTAAACTTTGTTATGGAAACCGTAGGTATTTTATGCAACTAAATGACTTCATAATGGATTGTGATGTAAGATTACTTATAAGTATAAGATGTTATCCTTTTTATTTTAATTATTTTACGGCTTATAAGTGAAATCACGACTAAGGGAAGGTCTTCATCTCATCTGATGTTATTGATGATAAGACATAAGGTAGGTATAGGTAGTACGTACCTATCGAAGGAAAATTAAAAACTACTTAAACATATTTATTAAAAAGCGTTAATTAACGAAAGTAAATACACAGTAACAATTTAACACTACACAATAAAACACTATTATGTAAACTGTAAGATAATTATTTTTATGCTCTCAGCAATTACGATTACGAGTTTGAAACTTCTGAGAAAAATGCATAATTCGCCTAAAAGTCTATTATTATCGTAGTTATTTCTACAACACTTATTCTACAAGTGATAAAATATTATTGTACTTATATGTAGGTATACCTTTGTAAAAATATATGTGTACCTTTGTGAATAGTTTTTTATTATATTTATTTTTTATCTTGTTGTATTTATATTCTTTGATATGTTGGATATTGTACCTATCGTTGTTAACTTCTGGAAGAGTATAATGTAACTTACCTAATAGAGTGGTTGCTTACCATATGTATATAGGAAGGTACTTTATAAAAACACAAATGTTGAAAAAAATTCCACGAGCAGGGTTTGAACCTGCACCCTTCTGACATACCGGGTCAGGTGCTCTTCCAATTGAGCTATCGTGGTTCTAACCAGCCCGCCGAAATTATTCAACACTATTTACTTTTTACTTTGAAAGCCAAAGGCGCCCATTCAATGTCAACAACTACCGTCATTAACACCCGATCATAATATTTTTACAAATACTAAAGATCAGTTAAGAAGAAGGCAAGCTATTTATAAAATGTTTATATAATTTTAACGCAAATTTTGTTACGAACAAATTACAAAAACACAAATGTTGAAAAAAAAAATTTGTTCGCAACAAAATTTGCGTTAAAATTATATAAACATTTTAAGGTACTTTATATTTATATATTACTATTTTTGAAATTGTGTTTAAGTTTTTTTATTTAACATCTTACATCCAAGAATGAGACAGAAGCTTATTAAAGACAGGGCCCATTAACTTTACGCTCTTTAATTTATTACTAATTTTGTTTCATCGTATTTTGTCTCTTGTGTGTATACTGTCTGCCTCATTTATTTTTTTATGTAGGTAGGTATATTATGTGTGTGTTGTTAATAAATACTTTTCTTTCTTTCTTTCTTTATTATTTCAAATGATAATGCAACATACTTGCTTATAAAATAGTAAATATTTATTTGTGGATAATTTTATTATAAGTAGCATCGCAAAATTTCTGTAACTCTTTTAATAAGTAGGTAAACTAAGAAAATATATGTAGGTATATTTCTATTACATTTCTATCAAAGAATATGTTATTTTCTCTATCTTTTAAAAATAGTTGCCTTAAAACATTTATGAAAGTTTTTAAATTAATTCGTCGTCGAGTCGTAGTCGTCTCATGAATACTTAGTCAAGTGATCTCATGACAGTATTACCTAGATACTTATTAATACAAGGCATACTGTACTGGGAGCCTAGTGCGAGTTTTATTTGTCTTAATCTTATATATAATTTTAGCAATAATTTTGTAAGGCAAAACTTTAACTATCCATTCAATATTTTTTCATTCATAAACATGGATGTTAAAATAAAAATAATTGTTTGCCATTGCCATGAATCATTTTATCGGCTTGAACTAATATAGTATCTTCGTTTGTCTGGTGCATAAACGAGTGTTGCTTACCATTATTGTACAGGCACCCTGAAAATCTGCTGCGTTCGGATACCTATGGTGCAGACTGATAGTGTAATTTATTTTATTAGGAAAAAAATGCCGCAAATGGTCGTTTTTCTTAAAGTAGGTAATTACCGGCAACCAACCGACCAGCCAACTTGTTCTGAGGAATTGTTCTGGTAAATCCCCTTCCCTGTTCCCTGAGGAACTTTCCTCCACAGTAGTAATAGATGGTGGTCGACCACCGTGCGTTTTTTATATCATACCACAAAAGATAGTTCTGTAGAAAAAAAAATAAGATGTAAACTATTATTAACTATAAGTAACCTAAGCATACATTTTAAGTATTTTATAAGTTGGTTTCAAACGACTTGCGCTAGCCGTGGTCAAGGGCTGACTGATGAATAGGTAACCCAATTAAACAAAACATTATGAAAAACATTTAGGTAAGGTCCTCCTTAAATTGTTTATATTATATTAACAGCTTAGAGCATTAATGCTTTAAGATTAACAGTCATGAGATGTGACCGGCATGTAAATTAATTTTACCAAAGTCCCTTTAAAAAGAAAAAAGAAATAAAATGTGAAAATTGTAATTGTAGACTAAAAACTATAGGCTCCGATTATTGTCTCATTCCACACATATTCTAATATATTTTATATGCCACCAGGAATTGAACCACCTACATCGCCGCGCGGATTAACCGTCGTCTCCGTTGCCAAGATTACCCCTGTCTTTTGTCCCCGGTCTTAGACCCCGCCACCCGGCACCGACCCGGGCCATCATAGCGAACGAATTGACTCGTCGCAGATTCACGCCGCCGGCGACGCCGTACGTCTTTTACAGCTTAGCAATCGTCAATACGAATGCGCTGATTTAAAAAAAAACGCACCTTTTTAGTGTAAAACTTACGTGGATACAAATGCGCAGCTTTGTGTGGGGGTGGTTGTCTTTTTTATTATTTTTTAAGGCACCAGTGTCGCGAACTTTTTTGTCATTTTCACCATTGTGAGAGCTGCAGAGGATTTACCTTTATGCTGCAGCTATCAATGGCCGCTATTTACGCAAACCTAAAGACTTCATCACAAACGTTTTATGTATTTACTACAATATGATTAAGTACCTATTTACTACAATTTAACCAATCACCCTAACTTTATTTGTTTTTGTATTGACAATGATGCTGAAAGTTATAGCGACAGCCTTAAACCTATAATTATAATTTCCTAGTCGGACCCTAAGCCCTGCCACCAGCAAACAACGAACTGTTTCCTTTTTAGGAAACTAGCTAGTAGGTCATAAAACTCACTAAAGCGGTTAAAAAGATAAAAGACATTTTAATCAATATAAGATTTCCGTAACAACGGAAGGGTAGGTATCTCGAAAAACAACCTGCAAAATTACTGTAAGTATATGCGACAGCAGGATACCTAGTATCTTTTTTATGTGTACAATAATATCCACATGAAAGCGTATTCTCAAAAAAATAGAGATGTCACTTTCATCTGTAGGAAAAAGAAAATAAAATGTATCCATTTTTGTCAAAACTCCTCAAATATATAGCTTATTTATTTTTATTACTTACCTATGTATTCTTACGCTAGTCACAGTATATTTATAGCAAACACCGCTTTTACAAGCTTCTCAACACTTGTATATCCTACCTTTTAAATTTCTATATACTTTTTTGTTAAAATCCTAAAAAATCCTTAGCTTACTTTATAACCTTCCCATGTATTTCTAAAGTTAAGCACAATATATTTATATGGTACCTACCTACCGCTTTTATAAGCATACCAATCCCCAACGCTTTTATTACATACCTTTTCGAAAATGTCTATAACAACATTGGCTTCCCCCGACGGATATAAGTAAGTAAAGCGGCTACATTACTGGCTTTTATCCGCCAATCTGGATCGGAGGCAGCCGTCCGTCGGGGCCGTCGTATGCAAATATTGACAAAGGTGGGAGCCGAAACCCGAGCGTTCTATTTGCCTGTAATTGACGTAATTAGTCGTGTCGGCCAGCCGGCCCGGCGGAGCCCCGCGCCCTGTCCCTGAGCCCTGTTTGCACAGTTAATATGATACTTTCACGGACCGGAAACATCTTCGTTGCGGTAGAGCTGTGGAACATTCGGCAAATATTGGCCGCACTCGACGATGCGTGACTGTAAGACGAATAAATGTTAAGGCGCTTTTGTGGGTGTTTGCTGTGATTTATTTAGTTACTGATTTTTAAAACTACGAATCGACTTCAAATTGTCATTTTATGATAAGAAGTTCTTCTTGTACATAGTTCATAGTTTTAGGACAGAATAAGATTAGGACATCGGGATCTAGGCCTATCCAACTGAAGGCTTAGGTATTCCCAAACGGACAATAGCTCAAGTTGGGATCCTGACTCGAGTATATCATACATATACACAAAAATCTTTAGGTTTCTTGGGAATATTGTTTTTGAGCCGTCCGACTATTTGGTGTGTAGGAAGCACAAACAAATACACTCACACATTATTAGAATTCGTTAGAAACAGTTTGCCAAAGCACAAAAAGCAAGAATAAATGAGACGAATGGCAAAATAAAAACATGTAATATAAATTAGGAGTGATATTGGTTCTATTTTTGAAAAAGTAAAAAAGCTAGCTTAAAGAAAAAAGCTTAGTAGAAATATGGCGCCTATAGCAAACATTAGACATAGCAATTGCCTATTACGGGATGAGTTGCGTATACCTATATTTCGGTTTTTGTATACCGATAAATGGATGCGAATGCGAGCAGCACAAAACCGATCGTTGTGGAATCCATTCATCCATTGGGCCTTTGTCCAGCAGTGGACGTCTTTTGGCTGAGATGATGAGGATGATGATGATACCGACATTACGACCTGTTGCATAAAACTTGATCAACAAAGCAGAGTCGCATATTAAGATTTTATTTATTTACAAACACAGAACTTACTTACTTAAAATTAAACTTACAAAAAACTATAAATTATAACAATAAATAAAAAATTTGCCCCAAATCATCCCCATCAGGCGACGATTTGGGGCAAATTAAATTTAATTTTTTTAATATTTTTTTTATCCATTTTTTCGCTTATTAGATTATATTTAACCTTTTTTACTAAGTTTGCTGCAGATAGTTTTTTTTTTATTATGCTTATTGTCACTTACGAGTACCATCAGGTGACATGAAAACCAGGCGGTTTCTTGTTGTATATTTAAAAAAAAATGTAGATAAACTAGTTAGTATCAATACACCGAGTGAGCGTAAGTCGCTTGGCTAATAGTTCAGCCGTTTGGCGACAATGTAATATTTGATCGATAAAAAAAAGAATAAAATATATTTACAGTTTGCTATGCTCCCGTCTATACATCGCAAACATGCGTCGCGGTAACATTCTTGAAGCTATCGTATTACTTACCGACTTCAACTATCATTAGAGATCGCGACTAAACAGATAATATTACAAGTAGGGTAAGTGCATTACCGCAGGATGGCTAACAGGATTGCGCGTGTAGCTGGATAGGCTTCTTAGCGCCAAAGCCTATAAGTATGACGCCCTGAATTCAGTAAGAACATTATCTATATGTGTTGCACTAGAACTAGGGCCAGATTAGACCGTTGTATGACGTAATGCGTCTCATTTTTTCTGTGCCATTCATACTACTACTAGTCTACTAGTCTACTCAAATTATATTAACTTCCTTCCTTAATATGTAGCATGCGATGTATTTCTTTTACTGATTTGTTAGCTTCTATATCATGACTTTGGTGTACCGGATTTAATACAAAAATATTTATGACATTAGTAGGTATAATGGTTAGTGAAAAAGTCTTTTCGCATATAGTATTACTAGCTGTGCTCGCGACTTCGTCCGCGTGGAATAGTGACTTTCGGCAGCATTTTTAATTTTTTAGGCTCTTGTTCCCATTTTTGCAACATTTTTCAATGATACTTCGCTCCTATTGGTCGCAGCGTGATGTTATATAGACTAAAGCCTTCCTCGATAAATGGACTATAAAACACAAAAAGACTTTTGCAATTCGGACCAGTAGTTCCTGAGATTAGCGCATTCAAACAAACAAACTCTTCAGCTTTATAATATTAAATATAGATAAACTTGTAATAAAATCTCTTTGGCTATTATACCATTTGCATCTGACTGGTTTTGGTATCATTAAAACTTTAAATTTAAACGAAGATAATTCCACATTCAATCTTTCTCTCTCTCTTTGGCTATTCAAATGTGTCTTTTTCATGATCTACATCTGATGCTCTCCATGATCTGCTTGATAATATTGTACAGTCCTTGGATGCAAGCAAAAGAGTATATACTGTTTTTCTAGATCTCACCAAAGCCTTTGACACGGTCCCCACTAGTACTCTCTTAATGAAGCTCGAAAGGAAGGGTGTCAGAGGTCTTCAGCTCGATTTTTTCCGGAGCTACCTCACCGGCAGGTCTCAAGTGGTTAAAATAAATAATACAACAAGTGAAGAGCTGCTGATTAACTACGGGATGCCTCAGGGCACTATCCTTGGCCCAACTCTTTTCTTGGTGTTTATTGATGACCTTAGCAATCTTAAACTGCCAAATGGCCGCATTGTCTCGTTCGCTGATGACACAGCTGTTTTTTTTAAGTTGATTCCTGGTCTGAGCTTCAAATTGCTGCGCAGAACGGGATTGACATTATCTCTCTCTGGCTACGAACTAATAAATTAACATTAAATACAAGTAAACCCAATTTCATCACTTTTTCAATAAACGCAAGCTTTCAAACTACTAACACTTCTTCTTTAAAAGTCCATTCTTGTACCAACAACTTCAACTGTTCTTGCCAATGTCTCCCGCTCGCACAAGTTGACACCATCAAATATCTAGGCATAACACTTGACAGGTATCTCAACTTTAAATGTCATATACAGTTACTCTCTGGCAGAATGCGTAAACTTATTTGTGTTTAAAGTCCTAAGACATGTCGGAAATCCCACAGTCTTGCAAAAAGTTTACTCCGCCCTTCGTCGCTCACTGATTACGTACTATATCTCTTGTTGGGGTGGTGTCCCTAAGACAACAATGAAACCTCTCGAGGTTGCACAGCGTTCTATCCTTAAAGTTGCAACATTTCGTCATATACTTTTACCAACTAAGGAACTATATAAAATCTGCAAAGTTTTGACTGTTCGGCAACTTTTTATATTGGAAGTTGTTCGTCTTCAACATCGAAAAACTCCTAATTCTGAGATCAGAAAGCGTCGTAAAGACAAAATCTGTGCTGTTCCCTCTACGTCTTTCTCTTTTACGAAAAGATTCTTTCACTACCTAGGGCCTTCATTATATAATAAAATCAATGCTGAAATCCTTATTTACAATCGCACTTCCTTTGACTGCAAACATTGTGTTCGGTCCATACTTTTGACTAAAAATTATGACCAAACGGAACATTATTTTTATATACACACTTAATATTATACATTTAAATATATAATTTTCCACATATTTCACTCTTACTCGTCCACGTACTCGTTCGAATATAAAAAAAAACACACACATACTTACAGACACTTACTCACACACATTCACCTCCCCCCCTCCCCACACACACACACACACACACACCCTCACACACACACACGGGTGTGTAACTAACACACCCTCTCATACACACGCGAGCGCGCTTACACGTAACACTATTATTTAAGAGTAGTTTATATAAGAAAAACCTTTTAGTCGCTCTTCCAGCTATTCTCTTACAATTATTGTTTTTGTTGTTTACTTTATTTTGTCACTCAGTAACCTTTACCAGTATTCTTAATTTTCGTTTTTAACTTTATTTTTACTTCTTGTTTTTGCCGAGGTGGTGGGAGCCTGATGACCTGTACAACTGGTATATTAATATCAATCACAGGCGTCAGTCTCACAAAAACTACTGTAAACACCACAACTCTTTACTTATAATCATAAAATTGTATTCTTGTGTTTGTGATGAGAAAATAAAGTTTACTTTATTATTATCTCTTTAATTATCTTTTTTCTTAGCCTAGGTTTGTTATAATATTAATATAAAAGTAAAATACAAAAGCACATACAAACATAAAAATATTATAAAAAACCTAGCCTAGGGTGCCGCCGGCAACGGGGCAGGGCTCAAGCTGCCGGTGGTTAGGGCTGCTGAGACAGGTACCTTCGGACTATCCGCGAAGATATCATCATCTATCTCTATCTGTATTATTATTATTTGTTTTCCTTACTGTCAAGATGAGTGAATCTAATGAAGAAACTCGATACATTTTAAAATTTAACTACAAAAAAGGTAAAAATGCAACGCATGCCGCGAAAAAAGTTAACGATGTTTATGAACCTAGTGCAGTGTCTGTGGGAGTAGCACAAATTTGGTTTAAGCGTTTTCATTCCGGAAATTTTGATCTCAAATTCAAATTCAAATTCAAATTCAAAAATCATTTATTCAGTTTAGGCTACAAGTAGCTCTTATGAATGTCGCTATGCCATCGGTTCGTAAGTCTACTCTGGGCGGGAGATCTTGCACTGAGAAGAACCGGCAAGAAACTCAGCAAGTGTCCAGCTCTTTTCTCCCTTACAGCGTCAAAAAAAATAAAAATTGGAAAATGCCCTATCATAGCAGGACACTTTCCATTACAAATAAACACAAAAAATATAGAAGACAACTATAACATGTAAAAAAACAAAACAAATAAACAAATCTAATATATCAAATTTACATCTGGTATAAGTTAAATTTCCACAATGTCATACAGTACCACTACAGTACTCTAATAAAAGTCAAAAATTGTTTAAGAAAAACAAAGTCAAACTATAGTAATTAATACTAACAATGAGATAAGATATGCAAGAGCAGACCAGCCTCCACAGGCGGCACCCGTTCACGAGTATGACATATGAATCAGCCATCGCTTCGCTCAACCATATTTTAGGGAACGTAACGACCCGACGCACACGCCACCACCGCAGAGACAATAAAGAGAGCATGACACACTCAAGATACTTTAAATAAAAACTTAATGATCTATTTAACGCTGTTTGTTATCTGTAGGACACTGTTCAAAACTATCATATCAGTATAAAAATTATATAAATTAATTTTATTATGTATATTGATACAAATAGAGTATAATGTGTTTTTTATTACAACCAGGCTGTTTTATCATCCAATTATTCTTTGACTTTAATAATAACCTTTTATAAAAAAGTGTAACTACTTACAATGTGAAATAACATGTGCAGGCGAGCAGACTAAGATGACCACACATTCTTATCATTAAAATAATCATCAATTTTATAGTAACCTTTTTTCATTAGACCTTGTTTTATTTCTGTCTTAAACTTGTGTAATGGCAATTCTGTTAGAGTGAAAGGCACTTTATTGTATATTTTTATACATTTCCCAACAAATGAATTACCAACTTTATTGAGTCTAAGTTTTGGAACAGCAAGTTTGTTTTTGTTTCTTGTGTTAAAATTATGGGTATTACTTTTTTTTTCGAATTTATCTAAGTTTTTATAAACATAAATGATATTTTCATAAATATACTGTGAAGCTACAGTTAAAATATTAATCTGCTTAAATAACTCTCTCAGCGTATCACGGGGCTTAAGGCTATAAATAGCTCGAATGGCTCTTTTCTGTAAAACAAAAATGGTTTCAATGTCAGCCGCTGAGCCCCACAATAAAATAACATACGACATGACGCTGTGAAAGTAACTAAAGTAAACCAATCTTGCCGTTTCTACATCAGTAAGTGACCTCATTTTTCTAACCGCATAGGCAGCTGAGCTAAGTCTTCCTGCCAGGGCAGCAATATGAGAACCCCATTGTAATTTATGATCTAAGGTAATACCCAGGAAAACTGTCGAGTTAACTATTTCAACTATTTCATCGTTCATAGTGATACTGGTATTAACCTGCTTCACATTGGGCATCGTGAATTTCACACATTTAGTTTTTTTTTGCATTAAGCAGCAAGTTATTAGTGGTAAACCAATGTAATATTTGAGAGAGAGTATTACTTACGTCGTCAAATATTGCTCTATGTCTATCAACTTTAAAAATCAATGAGGTGTCATCAGCAAATAATACTATCTCACAAAGATCTTCGGTGTAGTAAGGTAGATCATTTACATAAATGAGAAATAAAAGAGGTCCTAATATTGAACCCTGGGGCACCCCCATAAGTAACGGGGCGCCAGAAGAATCAGTACCGTTAATATTAACTTTTTGAACTCTGCCAGTGAGGTATGATTTCAATAAGGTAAGTGAGTTGTCTGAGACACCATAATGTTCCATTTTTAATAATAAAGTATCGTGATCGACACAGTCGAAAGCTTTCGATAAATCACAGAAGATACCTATCGCATCCTGTTTCTGCTCCCATGCATCGAAAATATGCTTAATGAGTGCAACTCCCGCGTCGGTTGTATTTCTACCTTTAGTGAAACCGAATTGTTTGTTATGAAGTAACTGGTTATCTGTAAAATGTGACAGCAATTGATTAAAAATAACTTTTTCAAAAATTTTACTAAGAGCCGGTAGTATGGATATAGGCCGAAAATTAGATGGGTCACTTTTATCGCCTGTTTTAAATAACGGTATAATTTTACTGTACTTCATTAAATCTGGAAATACACATTCATCAACGCATTTATTAAATATTATTGCTAAATTAGACGCGATAGAAGATATTATAGATTTTAATATATCAGTGGAGATACCCCAAAGATCCTCAGTCTTTTTTATATTAAGTTCTCTAAAAGCTTTTATTATTATATCAGAATCAATATAGTGAAAATTGAATGGAATATTACATATTTTTACACTAGACACAAGAAGAGACTGGGCAAGATGTTTACAAGAATTTAATTTATTTGATGTAATGAGTGGAATATTTGAGAAAAATGTTTCAAATGCGCCTGCCACTTCCGTATCACCATTGATGTAAGCATTATCGACTTTGAGTTCAAGTATACGATCACGAGACCTTACTTTACAAGTTTCTTTATTAATGACGTTCCAAGTGGCTTTTATTTTATTTTTTGAATTCACAATCTTTGCCCGAATGTAGTTGGCCTTTGCTATGGAACAAACTTTTTTGAACATTTTTGAATAATTTTTAACATATTCAATTACACTTGGATCCTTAGAGTTTGCCTTTATATCATATAATTGATACAATCTATTTCTACTCCTGTAGATGCCAGCTGTGGCCCAATCACTGAATTTAGTTTTAGACTTATCTACTTTGATTAATTTTTGAGTAAAGTTGTTATTAAACTCTTTTTTGATTATTTCGAATAGATTGTCGTATAAGATGTTCGCTTTGTCATTGTTACATGGTATTTGTAACACTTTATCATTAACATTCTTCTTAAATCTGTCTAATCGATTAGTGGTCACTGGCCTGTATAAAATATTCATTGAAAGACATTCATATTGGTGCTCAAATCTAACTATCTGACCACTGTGATCAGAATTTATAAAATTTATTATTGATTTCTCAATATCATTACAATTAGAAAAAATATTATCTAAACAGGTAGCTGATGTGGCTGTAACTCTTGTAGGTTCATCAAAAAGATTTTGCAAGTTAAACGATTTGAAAAGATTAAGAAACCTTACCGAGTTCTGTGAGTCATCTAAAATATTTATATTAAAGTCGCCACATACAACTATCCTCTTTTTACAATTGCATACCTTTTGCAAGGTTTCTTCCATAATGGACTCAAATAAGTGGTAATTACCAGAGGGAGGCCTATACACACAAACAATAACATACTGCTCGAGCTCCGCACATGATAGTTCAATATTTCGTTCAACTGAGAGAGATACTATGTCTTTACGCTCCTTAGATTGTAATGTATCGTTAATTAATATCAGTGACCCACCTCTTATAGCAGACTCTCTTGTGAACGAACTAATGACTTTATAATTATCAATGCTTACTAACAGTTCGCATTGTTTTAACCAGTGCTCGGTTAAGCATAATACATGTACATTTTTTTCATTTATATATAATTCTAATTCTAATTCTTTTCCAGAAAAGCCCTGAATGTTTTGATGTATAATGTTTATAAAGGTGGACATTTCATTTGTCTTAATATTTAAGTCGCAAGAGTTTTCCTCTATTGTCTGAGTGATCAATTTAAATTATTGTAAACGGATTGATTTGGAACAGATTCCAATGTACAATTTACAATGTCAATATTCTGCCCAATAGGGGCAGATAGGCTAGCCAAATTTTTGGCTGAGTATTCAATATAATATGATAGCGATAATGCTATCTGTCTCTTAAGATATTTATTAAGATAAAATTTATCTTTTGTCAAATATAATTTATTATCTAAATACTTATTTAGGTCAATTAAATGGAATTTATTCTTATTATTAAAAGTCAGAGTATGTAATGTCATATTTATTTTATGCCTTATATTGTTTTCAGTCTGTGGCAAGCTTTGGCTATAAGGAAGTGTGAACAAAACAACATTTTTAACATTTAATGAATACAATAAATCAAAACATTTTAACAGTTCAGTCTTGTCCATACTTCCCCTGTGTCCCACTAAAACCAATAGTGTGGTTTTTTCATTGAATTTGTAATTCATAATTTTTCTAATAATATCATGATAAGTTAAACCAGGCGTACAATAATTAGTAACAGTTTGTCCCAAATATGTACTTAATAATTGGCCCATGGATTTCCCAAGTTCATCACTAAACATGATAGTCTCAGATTTTACAATGTTAAATGTCTCAAAGATGCACGTCGCTCTGGTCGCCCTATTACGGATAAAATGGATGCCATTTTTGAAAAAGTGGAGCAAGATCGGCGTATCAGTAGTTACGACGTAGCTGAAGAACTGGGAATTGACCACAAAACAGTTTTGGCCCTTTAAAAAAAACTGGGTACACAAAAAAGCTCGATATTTGGATACCTCACGAGCTCACTGAAAGAAACCTAATGAACCGTGTACACATTTGTGATTCTTTATTACGACGTAATGAAACCGAACCATTTTTAAAGAGGCTGATAACTGGTGATGAAAAGTTGATCACGTACGACAAGAACGTGCGAAAAAGGTCGTGGTCAAAGGCCGGTCAGGCTTCACAGACTGTGGCGAAACCCGGGTTAACTCGCAACAAGGTGATGCTGTGTGTGTGGTGGGATTGGAAAGGCATTATTCATTATGAGCTGTTACCACCAGGCAGGACCATCGATTCTTAACTCTACTGCGAACAACTGCTGAGATTAAAGCAAGAAGTTGAAAGAAAGCGGCCGGAATTAATCAACAGAAGGGGTGTGGTTTTTCATCATGATAACGCTAGACCTCACACATCTTTAGCCACTCAGCAAAAACTAAGAGAGTTTGGCTGGGAGGTGTTAATGCATCCACCGTATAGTCCTGACATTGCACCTTCATATTTCCACTTGTTTCGGTCTCTTCAGAATTCTTTAGGTAGTGTCAGGTTAACATCACGAGAGCACTGCCAAAACCACTTGTCGCGGTATTTTGATCAGAAGCCCCAAAATTTCTATAGCAATGGGATCATGTCCCTACCTACAAGATGGCAAAAAGTTATCGAACAAAATGGCACCTACATACTTTAGTTTGCTCAGCAGTTGGACATAGGCTATTTGAAAAAAGACAGTGTTGAAAAAATTCCACGAGCAGCATTCGAACCCGCATCCCAAGACATGCCGGGTCAGGTGCACTACCAACTATGCCATCGTGGCTCAATCCAACTCGCCGAAATTGATCAATATAAGCCAAAGGAGCCCTATAGGCTATTTACTTTTAAGAATTAGACACTTTTAAGTAAGGTACTTTAGCGATTACCTAGATATCCTTACTGAAAAACCATACTCGGAAGTAAAATGCTGTTGTAACCTCTCTATAATTTATTAAAGCATAAACGAGTTCTATAATAGCAACAAGAAACTATGCTAGCTTAGTCCATAGATACCGAACAATCCCCGGAAGTTTTCTAGGCAGATTTGAGCCAGCTAAAGAGAGCGGAAGAGCCGTGTCTGCTTCTAAAGGCTAGGACCTCAGCTTGGATTGACCGTTTTGTGGGGGTGCGGAAAAGCACCCAAATACCTTGTACCTTGTATACCTTGTAAATAGGCTTGCCAACCGTACGCCCGCTTAATAGATAATATGATATAAGTATCTATCTCGTACCAACTACCCTCAGGTTTAGGTTTTCAGATGGTAGCTTCGATACCACCTTCAAATGCATCAGCAGAGAGAGCGTTTTCTCTCTGTGGAAATGCATCGACAGACAGTAGCAATTAAGCTGTCTGTTGCCCACGTCAAGGCTGAACCAAAAATTAAAATTAATTTTGACCAAAAATGCAGCGAATTTTATAACTACGTATAACACAACAAAAACTTATTAAAATGCGCAAAATCGCAAAATAAGTACAGTTTTTAAATTAAAAAATTAATTAAATTTAATCATTTAAAATGTTTGTAATTTATTTGTATTTTTGTATGTAATTTTTTATTAAATGATAAAAAATTTGCAGTTTTTTTCTGACCTTATATACGTGGTGTGTTGTATCCCGCGTAATATGCCCAAGTCCCAGATGTCGAGCTCGGTCTCAGATCATAGAATGAGAGCTCGGTACTCCCGGAATGCCTTTTTTGGAGTTGGCAAGCCTACTTGTAAAGCTTTAATTTACTTAAATACGCTTTCTACGCCATGACCGACATCTCTGTCATCATGTCGTCACGTGCCACGGTATCACGCACATTTTGTCTACATTTTGTCCCTTATTAAATACTTACCTACCTACGAGTCTTTATCCCATTGTAAAAATTGTAAAAAACCACCATTGTACAAAATATGAAAATTTGCGTGACTGCCTCAGATCCAGATTTAAGCGGAAGTCTTTTGTTTTTTTGCCATTCTCTTAAGACAATTCTTATTTAAATAATAGAAAAGAGTATAAAGCACAAAAAAATGACACACATAAAAAACTTACTTAAAACAACTCCGCGGCCATTGTTTAAATAAAAAAATAGCTTAACATACAACACGAAGCCATAAAGATTATAATTATTGTTATGCTTACAACGCATTTTCTTAAAATTATGTCGGGTTGATGTTTTATTTATTTTTGAGCTTGCTTTTCTTGACTTCAAATCTCAAATCATTCTATTATTTTTGATGTTTGCAACGAAACAACTCATAAACTACTGGACTGATTTTAAAAATCTTTCGCCATTAGAATGGTACATTACTTAGCACTGAGTAACATACCTAGCCTATATTAAAAAAGAAATGTCCACCCGTGCGAAGCCGGGACGGGCCGCTTGTAAATAATAAAATAGGAAGGAACTGAAACAAAACTAAGTAGTAATTTCAAATGTATTTCGTTTCATGTTTTGTAACACAAGTACGTAATATTTACCCTTATTACCTGCTTAAAACTTAGTAGGTAGGTATAGTAGGCCACATGCTAATCTTCAAATACATTTGCTGGCTCATATAGCTCACCCCAAAACCGATCCTTATCACCACTGCATACATTCCAATATCCTTTACATATTGCACCGCAACATGTGAACGACACAGCACATAATGTGCGCGGTTTACAAAATATCGTCCGTGTCCATAGGTTGTAGCCCAGCTAATCCTGGGCATTGTTAGCTATTTTAATGCTTACTCCCTTTGTCCGGGCCTGTATTAACTCGTACGCGGATAATCGCGCTATTATCCCGGGTTAATTTTCCATTGGGCTGCTTGTACGAAGGAGATTGGCAGCTGCTTAATGTCGAGCCAAATCGGCGACATTTCGCATTTTGTAAATACGCGTTTGTGTACGACAATGGTAAGCGTTGTGAATGAAATCGATATGATGACAGATTTTAAATAATGTGTGTGAATGTTGAAAGCGTTGTTTTTTTTCTTCATCGGGTGTTAATCTTAATTTCATGGAGGTTCAGGTGTTTTGAATTGTTTCAAATTAAGATAGTTCTCATTAGAGCAGAGATTTAACTTAGATTAGGATTTTGTCGGCTCTGGAATTATAGACAGGATCCGACTACAGAAAATGGAGGATTGTAACAGAGCAATAATTCTAAAATCTTTTAGCCATGATACCACTTTAAAAAGCTCATCGTCATCATCAAAAGAATATAGAAGTCCCATTGCTTCACGCCTTCCTAAATGCATGACAAGGGGCGAACGGGGAACAAATTTTACGCCTGACCAGTTGTGTCTTTTGTACAAGACTCAGGTACGGTCTTGCGTGGAGTATTGCTCGCACATCTGGGACGGTTCCGCAAAGTACCTTCTCGATGCCTTAGACAGATTGCAGCGTCGCGCTGTACGCATTATCGGCAATGCAGAGGTCACTAATACTCTCGAACCCCTACAATTGCGTAGAGATATAGCGTCACTCAGCGTTTTCTATCGCTTGTACCACGGCGAGTGCTCAGAAGAACTCTTTGACCTTATCCCACTTTCTCCCTTCCTCCATAGAAGTACACGTGCTGCTCTCCGGAGTCATCGCTTTACTGTCACACATATCCCATCGCGCACAAAGAAATTTGGTGACTCGTTTTTTTGTCGCACCTCCAAAAGATGGAATAGTCTACCAGCACACGTTTTTCCTCCTTCCTATGATATTGGGTCCTTCAAACGAGGCGTGAAGAAGCATCTTGTGGGCCGGCAGAGTGAGGTTGACTGATGCTGCGTTGTTTTCACGCTGCACCAGTTGTCTTCGCGTCTGGACTCCATTTCCACTTAACATCAGGTGGTATGGAGTCATATGCCGTGCTAAGTATAAAAAAAAAAAAAAAAATCCCCCACGCTAGCCCAATGCGCGTTTGTAGGGTTTAATTATAACAACCAGGACTAACAGCTAACAGCTTATAAAAATCCTTCCCACACACGATGGAGCTCACTCATACGAAGGCAATTCAAAGTTGCATGACTTCAGAGATTACAATTAATACACACTAGACGCTGCTTATTTTTATAAAGCCAATTTTTGATTAAAATACTAAGACGACGCAGTGTGGGCAGGCCTCCAACAAGGTGGACCGATGGGCGGGTAGCCGCTGGATGCGAGCAGTACAAAACCGGTCGTTGTGGAGATCCTTGAGGGAGGCCTTTGTCCAGCTGTGGACTCCTTTTGGCTGTAATGATGATGTTGATGATATTAATATTTTTAATTAAACATATCTGGTGGGTACTTACTTAATAATATAGGTATATTTTTGTGTTATTGATGCGCCTTTTGGTCAACATTGGGACATTCAGCGTACCTAATTAATTTATATAATAGAAGCATACTTAGTCAATGCCAACAAACCCCGCAGACAAGCGAAAGCATTAAACCCGCATGACCTTGAGAGGCTCAGTCTGTCGAAAGTGAGCCTTTAGAAAAGAGCCGCCCGACCGTGTCGGTCGTGAACTTATTTTCCAAACTAAGTGCCTGCAGACAATAGTTACCTATCTATGTAGATAACGGTTAGACACAAGATAGGAAACTGATGTTGAAGCACAAGATGTCAACAAAAAATGAAGCAATAAAAATTGACATCGTTGAAAATGTGAAAAACAGCAAAACTATAATCAATTAATGGGATAAATATAATTGTTTACCATTATTGTATTTTTATTTTTAATCAAAAGATATACTCAAGTCCTTAGCACAGAATAACTAATAGTCATCTAATTTTCTTTCTGCCAAAAAGGAAAATTTTGTTGGTAGCTAGCATGCAAGCTCTTTTTAGGGTTCCGTAGACAACAAGGAACACTTATAGTTTCGCCTTGTCCGTCTGTCTGTCTGTATGTCTGTCTGTCTGTCTGTATGTCTGTCTGTCTGTCTGTCTGTCTGTCTGTCTGTCTGTCTGTCTGTCGGTCTGTCTGTCTGTCGGTCTGTCTGTTTGTCTGTCCCCAGCCTAGCTCATATACTTAATCACGCCGGCAAAGTGGAGAAGCAAAATTTTGAAAAATATTTCTTTTAGATTACACGTGAAGTGGAGATGTTTTTTTTTTTCTTGTCTTCCCCATAGTGTGAGGTGTCGTTAGATAGCAATTTCAAAAATATTGCGAGTTTGTAGGAACAGTTTTTTAATTGAGGCATCCGTTCTGAACTATTAAGCTTTAAAGTGCAAAATTTTGTTAAAGTCAAGTGTCAAGGAGGGGGGGGGGGAGCTGCCAGCCAAATGTATGACGAAGTTAAAAGGAAAACTACTTAAATAACGTTGTCAGGTGTGTGAAACCGGTATGTAGTATCCGCATTATTGAGATGGGCTACGGAACCCTACACTGCGCGTGGCTCGACACGCACTTGGCCGGTTTTTAGAAATATTAGGACCCAAAATTGAATTTAGTACATTACTTAGTACATGTGCTAAATTACTACTACTATACCTAAGTACTTAGTACGTACGTACGTAAGTACTTAGCAGAAGACATCTTAATTAGTGACATCCTTCTGTTGAATTTTCTCCCTCTCCTTTTGAATCTTTTTTTTTACCACCGTCCACTGCTGCGCCTTCCCAGTTTCCACAATGAAAGAGACGATTCGGCAATACAAAAAAAAGTCCATCTGCAGAAAGCTATTATCTATTTTGAAATAATTTTTACATAATAAGTTAATTTCTTTCAAATTTATTGAATAATTTACATACTTACTTTTTCTGCTAAACAAATAAACTCTGAGAATCTAAATAAAAAATGTTACTCTATACTTGGTAACTCGAAACCTTTTAAAAGTCTCTTTTTGTATATCTACTATTTTGACGTCAATAAGTGACTGTGACTGCTTACATTGAATTAATTAATTATCCACATGGCCTCCTTGGTCGAGTGGTTTGTACACCGCTTTTCATGGTGTCGCCATCTCTGAGGTCCCGGGTTCTATCCCTGGTCGGGTCAATTTAGAAATTATAATTTATCTAAATTGTCTCGGGTCTGGGTGTTTTTTATGTATAATAAGTACGTACTTAAGTATTTTTAGTATGTTTATCCGTATAGTAACCATTTAACGAGTTTCATAACGAAGCTTCTCTTGGGCTAGATAATTGGTGTGAGTGTAGGAAAGTTTTTTTATATTTATTTATTTTTTTATTTATTTAATGATTTTACTTTGACTTTGACTTTGATGCTAAATTGCTAACTTATTGTGAAACATGCATATACTATGAATTAAAATAAATCATATGGTGGATGAAGTTTATTTATTATTTCCTGTCCAAGAAATATCAAATTAATACTAATAATAAAGTCGCACGAAGGAAGCGATTTTTGTAGCAGGGGCCGATTTTTAATTCTCACTGGTAATCTCAAATTAAAAGTGACATGAAGTATTACAATTTTTGCATTATATACCATTTGAATATTAAGATACTTACATACCATTCAAGAAGTTTTGGTGTCAAACAACAGTTACCAGTGACTTTGAATTAGAGAAAAATAAGCACCCGTGATATCATAGCGTGAGAATTAGTCACCGGCACCGGTTCAAAAATGGTCCGGCCCCTGATGGTCGATGTAGCATCATTTGTGACTGGCAAGCGATGACAGTAGCAAGTTGCCTAACCAAAGTTTTTACGGGTCTCTATGTCAAGGAATTTTATAAGCTTTCGATTACTTTAAACTGGAGCACTGCGTCGCTCTGCTGCTGCTTGGAAGCAGAAAGGTCATTCATCTTAACCATAGATGATATAATGAAAGAGATGGCACAAAGTTGAAATGTCTTTGTGGTCTAGTCACGACCTCCTTGGTCGAGTGGTTTGTACACCGGTTTTCATGGTGTCGCCATCTCTGAGGTCTCGGGTTCGATCCCCGGTAGGGTCAATTTAGAAATTATTGTTTTTCTAAATTGTCTCGGGTCTGGGTGTTTTCTAAGTATAATAAGTATGTATTTCAGTATGTTTATCCGTTGTCTAGTAACCGTTTAACGAGTTTCATAATGAAGCTTCTCTTGGGCTAGATAATTGGTGTGAGTATGGGAAACACTTATTTATTATTATTTATTTATTTTATAGTACAACCATTGGTCTCAAGTACTATTATATATTCTGTGCTCATACCCACATCTTCGCGGTTCGATTACCATAAGGGCTATAAACCTGTTAATGTACTCAGATTAGTTGGTAATAGGTGTTATTCGTGTGGTGCCGGGGATAAAGAATTGCACCACCCCCTCTCTTCCCGTGGGTGTCGTAAAAGCCGACTAAGGTACTATTCCAGAGGATGGGCAGCAGCATCTCTCTGAGGTTACCCTCAACCTACTGCGATCGCCAACCCGCCTGCCAAGCGTGGCGATTACGGCAAATACCCCTCATATCCTTGGGGGAGGCCTTTGTCCAGCAGTGGACGTCTTTTGGCTGAGATGATGATGATGATGAGGTGTTATTTTAAGTCCGCCTCTTGAAAGCTAGCTACCAACTTCTATATAAGTACGTCGTCATAAAAACAATGTTTGAAACATTGTTGTGTTTTGTCTTATAAAATAAGTTTGATAGATCCTCAGTAGTTGAGAATTGCAATTCCAAAAAAAAGGTAAAGCAAAAACATGCATCATCAATGAAAAACAAGCATGGCAAAGGTTTGTACATTTGTACCTACTGCGAACGTGACTGTCAAAAGTATAGTCAGCGGTTAAAACCAGTGTTGAGTTGTGGGAGCAAACAGGACTCGCGCTTGCCGACCTTTTTTAGTCGTCTTATTGAATGTAAACAGTAGCACTACAGCTGCGCGGACAGCCGTCACATAAAAAGGCAGACACAAAAAAATGTCCAAGTTTTGTGTACTTGACCCGGCGGCATTGTACTCGTTGCCAAACATCACGAGTTAGTAGGAGTAGACAGAGCTACCAATTATGTACTTATTTATACCTACGACAATTGTTAACCCAGATCTTAATACTGTAATGAACCACAGAAAAACGGTTCAAAAAAAAGGTTTTTTTTATCTTCTTCTTCGACTTCTTGAGAGAATTTGAAAAGTGAAATTGCACTGTTTTGTTTCATTTGCCAACACTCATGTGCACTTACGAACACTTAACGGTTAATAATCCACCATTATTTTACATTCATATTCGACATAACACAAATTTTAGAAAATAAAACAAAACTGCACACACGTCTCTTCACTTTCCCGCCAAGAAGTACAAATAAAATGTTAATAATTCTAATTACTCATTTATTTTATATAGGTAAGTACCACAGACCAATATTAAAGGTCTGTGGTAAGTAGCGTTAACTGTAAAAACGTTTAGTAAGATTGCTTTTTCTCGCGTCTCTTTCACACCTCTGCGTATACCATTATTATTTTTAAATCCTACTAAATAAATCCTTCCTCTCCTTAAACTTGCTGTGCCCAACAGGGTCCATAATGATCTGTTTAGCTAACACACAGCGGATATAATGCACCCTTCGGTGCAACAATGTCACAAATAGCTAAGATGCAAATTTGAGCTAAGTATGCCAATTTGTCTATGAATCATGTCTATATTTACTACTATAAACAATAGTAAAGAAGTAAAAAAATAAACAATTAATTTTATAAATATTTGAACATACTACAGTAAAATTACAAAATCAGCTGCTGTGACTTTGTTGTACCGAAGAAGGTGCGATATGCAGGTATAGAATTGAATTGATAACTACATACGACTATAAACCCAACAAGATTAAGTTGTAAACATTCTAAATTCAAATATAAGTGAGTAGGTAAGTATGTTTTAAAGAAAATACCTCGTCACGGATTTTATCCAAATAATTGGAGGACGCAGCCTAAATAATGTTGTGTACAAAGCCGCGATGAACTTATAAGCGTGAATAATCAGTCAGAGAACCCAAACAGAGATACAGGCGAAGCAAAAAGCGAGGCATAGTCAACAGGGGCGTACAAGGGCTTGGATTAGTGGTGCCTACTCGCTCGGAACAATTGTTTAACGCTATCCAAATAGCGGCGTTTCCAGACGAAAGGCTCCACTAAGCAGATAATTTCCGATCGATCCGAGCTTATAAATAAGCTGTCAATCAAGTGTACTATTCAATGAAATATGGCTGAGGTGATAGCTTTGTTCACATCAGCAGGAGAGTAGCGATCAATGGTAGGCGATGGTCGTGAATTTGATTTCTTTATTATACTTTAAAAATATATGTATTAAGAAAATTCAATAAATCCATCGTCACGTCGTCGTCATCTTAGCTCATATTATACCATCAAACAGACTTATTTCAAAATTAAAACATTTCTTGTAAATGTGACAAAGTAAAGCATCCTGGCGCTAAGGCGGGATAACGCTCTAGGCACAAGAAGATAACAAAGTAATGAAATATACGACCTACTTTGTAACTTATATTCCCAGGCAGCGTTTAAAATAGACAATGTTAATGTGTAGACAATGGTTAATTTAACACTTGACCACATATTGTGTTTCACAGTTTTTCATGTTACCTATTAACATCTGTCAATGACTTTAACCTTTTCACCGCCCAACTATCCTGCACGCGATGTCCCGCTGTACGCCAACGTTTAAATGTATTTTAATAAAGTAGGTACAAATAAGAACTTCTATAGAAGTGCTGGCGTGGACGGCACGAAAATCTCGAACTTCTATAGAAGTCGCCAACAATTTCTAAAAAGGTTAAACAAACCTTACTCCTAACCTTTTTTTTGACATCTCTTTGATTTCTACGAATAATGAGATTTTATGGCCCGGACTTTTTGGTCTGTCTCAACAATCTGCAAAAACATTTTAGAGCGATGAATGTGACAAAAGTGGATAGCCCAAGTCACATGATGATTAGATCCAAAGCACCTTCTCCGTATCTACAGATATGGCCTCTAATCTCTTTTTATATTGAACAAGGCCTTCCATTGTTGTTATGAAGCTGACATACGTTTAAATTATACGTACCAATATATCTTTCGAATAATAATTTTTTTCTTAGGAATCGTTCGATAGTAGAAAGAGACGCAGAAACTAAAATCTTAAGTTTTGTCTTGATTGAAACGTTTCCTTGAATACGATAAGTAATATAAATTTAAGTATATTTGAATAAAAGCTTACTACAGAAAAGAATACGTGCAAATTCCGTGAAAAATTTGAGTTGGACTAAAACTTTAACGAGTTCGTAAAGTTAAAAATAAACTACTTTTTTCATCACAATTACTTACAACTTGATATATAATAATATGAATAATAATTATATATAAATATATAAATAATGAAATATATAATTATATATAAATATATATATTTCATTTTGCTGATTGATTTTAATTCATCTCATCATACTAGTTTACAGTAAAGACATACTTTAAATTTTTTTTTTTTTCAAGTTACAGATATTGTATGAAAAGTAACAAAAGCCCATAAATTAAAAATTATGTAAAATATTTTTTTTTCAAATACATTAATTATAAACACGCTTACCCAACGACTGACGGTCCACCAACAGCCAGCGATGCTTCGTTTTCGTTCGTCCATGAACTAGCCCGAATACAGGCTTGCGGAACAATTTCTCCATCGTTGTAGTACGTAGCCGGTGCACCGGCGAATGACTAATATAAATAGGCAATCAACACTTCAGAGGTCAGTTACAACCGGACTTCCTCTCGTTACATACCTACCTAAGTACGGAAAGATGAGGGCGCTCTTGGTGTTGGGAGTGCTTTGTTTGGTGGCGTTATGCGTTGGTGAGGCGGACCAGGCGGTGGCGGACCAGGCGGTGGCTGCTAGCAAGGGCCACCACCACGAGCATGGTGGCGGGCATGAGCACCATGCCCACCACCATCATGACCACGGCGGCAAGGGCCATAAGGTAACATTTGGTTGTTTTTGGGTTTAAGGATCCTTTGGTTGAAGTACAAATTAAATTTAACTGACTTAAAATTTGAGTTTTGTATAAAGCTGACTCATTAAACAGTCATAAGAATTAAAATAAAGTATCAAAAAAAGTTATTGTTCTTAAAAAACAAATAGGGTTTTACTAAGTTTCATAACATATCAAAGGTCTTCTAAACATCCAATTGACAGTATCAATAAACAATTTAAAATATAAGTAATTAATGTAACAACTTTCCTGATTGTACAGGGTCACCATGGACACCACCATCACCACAAGGGCCATGAGGGCCACCACGGCAAGCACCACCACGAGGACCACCACCACGAGCACGGCGGCGGTCACAAGAAGCACTGGGACGAGCATGACCACCACGGCGAGCACCACGAGCACGGCCACCACCACAAGGGCGGCAAACACGGCCACCACGAACACCACGACAAGGGTGAACACGTAGACGGATACCACAAGAAGCACCATAAGGACCACTTCCACAAGGACCACCACTTCCACGACGGCCATCACCACGAGGGCAAGCACCACAAGCACGGCCACCACCACGGACACCATGAGAAGAAGGGAGGACACCACAAGAAGGGAGGACACCATCATTCCGGTCACCACGAAGGTCATCACGGCAAGCACGGCCACCACGACAAGCACCACTACGATGAGGATCACCACGGCCATAAGGGACACCACGGACATGACGAACACCACCACCACCACCACGACCATGGCAAGAAGGGTGGGCACAAAGACCACAAGGACTGGGGCTTCCACCACGGCAAACACTAACCGTGCCCATGTTGACTGTTGTAACATTGTTGTTGTTAGAAATGATAGTTTTCCTTTTTGTTGTTGTTGATATTTTTTATACGAAGTAAACAATCTTTTCTTATATTTTTATTGTATTATTATCGTTCTTACATTTTTCCTTTATTGACAAAGACAATACAACGAAAGAAAATATATTAGGAAAAGAACTTAAGTAGGATGTTGGTAAATCTGGTATTGACATTGTTTTTACAGTGTTTTAACCAAACAGTAAAAGATCACTTAACTACCTACTTTTTAACTACGAACAACTAGTTAGTAACTAAGTGTACTAATTATTAGTGTGTAGCATTAATAACTACACTTAGTTACTGGATCATGTGTTACATGTATCTCAGTAGTATCAAAACAAGCCTGGTAACTACTACTTACGATTTGATCTGTAAAAAAGAGATTAATACCTAGATCTAACCTTTATTAGTTCTCTAATACCCAAACTTTGTCAAAGCAATTAATTTGCTGCCAATAAAGATATATACATATATATTAATCCATAAAACACATGCATTAAAATAAATAAATCTATACTAATATTATAAAGCTGAAGAGTTTGTTTGTTTGTTTGTTTGTTTGTTTGAACGCGCTAATCTCAGGAACTACTGGTTCGAATTGAATAATTCTTTTTATGTTGGATAGTCCATTTATCGAGGAAGGCTTTAGGCTATATAACATCACGCTGCGACCAATAGGAGCGAAGCATCAGTGAAAAATGTTGCAAAAACGGGAAAAGAGCCTAAAAAATTAAAAATGCTGCCGAAAGTCACTATTCCACGCGGACGAAGTCGCGAGCACAGCTAGTAAATAATAAATAAATAAATAAATAAATAATAAATGCGTTTATTGCTTTCAAAAACGAGTATTTAGGTTATTCCAGGTTATTCCATAGGTACTTAGATAACTAAAGAAAAAAAAACAAAGATATACATATTTCATGGAAGAGCATACATGGGTAGATCAACAAATAAATTTTGAAAGCAAATGGAGGCGGCCCAGCTAGTGCTGACATAGGACAGCGCTGATTTTCAGCCGCTTCCACTCCTCTAAGGTCTATTGTGAGGGTTGAGTTAGGAGGGCTTAAAACAGAAAACAAAAATAATTCCTCCAAAAAACTATTAGTTTATAATAAAAAGAACGGCGAAGTACGAGTAGCACTCTGTCTAACTGTGTGCGTGTAATTGTAATGTTTGTGTGAGGTGGGTGTGTATCTGTTTGTGTGTGGTGGGTGTGTATGTGAGTGTGTGTGTGTGTATTTGATTCTAATATACAAGATTTTAAAAATACTTATTAAAGAAACTTTTTATGGGGTTAAAAGTGTGCGAGACTTTACCAATGTGTAAAATTATCTAAATAATACATAGACAAAATAAAGTTTTAGTCAAAAGATAAAAGTCTGAAAAACATGTGTCTAAAATTTTTGTTATAAATTTAAAAAAAAAAGTTTTATAAAAAGCTTTAGAATATTCGCTGGGTAATTTTTTGTTATCTTTTTGCTTCCGCGTATACGCTACGCGCGTAGCGTCCGCGGAAGGAAGCTATTGTTTTAATTTACTTTCTCTATCTCCAAGCCACGAGTATGTCTATTGTATAAAATTTTTATCTATGTCTATTTTTGAACTGCCGTATTCTAATCGGAGTTCTAATTAGGTATAGAGTTTTAATAACAATCTTAACACTATCAGAGTGAACGAGAGTGCGGCAACTTCACACAAGCGCTCCGAAACGCACGCACACAAGCTCGTAGTTCACCTACATTAGCACACGGAAAAAAGCATGGGAAAGGAGTACCCGATGACGCGGCTGTCATCGCAAATGCGGATCGGGCAGCTTATGTTGCTGTAGTAACGGAGAATAACAAGTATGTCACTGAGCGCTGCCGATCTTATTTAAATCTTGTTTCTTTATTGGAAATAGAAAAATTTATTACATATTCAAAACTAGCCAAAACTATTTTTGATAATATATGTCCGACCTTAAATATGTACCTCCATGTAAATGCTTTCCAATAATATATTTTAAAAAAATATACATTCGCATGCGGATATATTACGTTATTAAATTTAATAACGCAGCTTTCAAAACTGGCCGAGCGAGGCGTAAATATTTTGCTGTGTCCAATTTGTAAATTAATATTTGATTACGATTGTACTTTATAATGATATAAGTATTTTATAGTGTGCACCTAAATTGTGTGTTTCATTTATAATTATAATATATAAGACACCCAAATTCACACAATAATAAATTAACTATGTGTGGCTCACTCAACCCTATCCGGTAGCTACAGCTCGTACGTCAATTCAAGATCACGGCACTGTTGCCGCACTCTCGTTCACTCTGACACTATGCAATAAAGACAGACGGGACTTCTGGTACTGCAATAATTGGATACGTATTATGAACGTTATTATCTAATGTTTAAAGGAAGGGAGGCATTTACCCTGCATTTAGTTGGGCTATCTATAAGTTAGGAAAAAACTTTTTTCGCATATAGTATGTATGAACTTGTAATAAAATCTATTTGTATCTGGCTGGTTTTGGTATCATTATAAGTTTAAATTTTAAAGAAGATAATTCCAAATTCAAATTAGGAAAATGTGTGATTTTCATTTGTTTTTCTTACTGTCAAGATGAGTGATAATAGTAGTATGAAAAAATTCGATATATTTTAAAATTTTACTACAAAAAATATAAAACTTCAACGCAAGCCGCGAAAAAAATTTTGCGATGTTTATGAACCTAGTGCAGTGTCTGTGCAAGTAGCACAAATTTGGTTTAAGCGTTTTCAATCCGGAAATTTTGATGTCAAAGATGCACGTCGCTCCGGTCGCCTTATTACGAATAAAATGGATGCCATTTTTGAAAAAGTGGAGCAAGATCGGCATATCAGTAGTTACGACGTAGCTGAAGAACTGGAAATTGACCACAAAACAGTTTTGGCCCTTTGAAAAAAACTGGGTACACACGGCGGCAGATCAACCTACCCAAAACTGTCAAATTTCTACAATCAATTTTGAATATTGTCCTTTGGTTATAAGGATCAATATTCATTGGAGAAATTTGACAGGTTTGGGTAGGTTGATCTGCCGCCGTGTGTACACAAAAAAGCTCTATATTTGGGTACCTCACGAGCTCACTGAAAGAAACTTTATAAACCGTGTACTAGTTTGTGATTCTTCATTACGATGTAATGAAACCGAACCATTTTTGAAGAAGCTAATAACTGGTGATGAAAAGTGAATCACGTACGACAAGAACGTGCGAAAAAGGTCATGGTCAAAGGCCGGTCAGGCTTCACAAACTGTGGCGAAACCCGGGTTAACTCGCAACAAGGTGATGCTGTGTGTGTGGTCGGATTTGAAGGGCATTATTCATTATGAGCTGTTACTACCAGGCAGGGCCATCGATTCTGAACTCTACTACTGCGAACAACTGATGAGATTAAAGCAAGAAGTTGAGAGAAAGCGGCCGGAATTAATCAACAAAAGAAGTGTGGTTTTTCATCATGATAACACTAGACCTCACACATCTTTAGCCCATCAGCAAAAATTAAGAGAATTTGGCTGGGAGGTGTTAATGCATCCGCCGTATAGTCCTGACCTTGCACCTTCAGATTTTTACCTGTTTCGGTCTCTTCAGAATTCTTTAAGCAGTGTTAGGTTAACATCACGAGAGGACTACCAAAACCACTTGTCGCGGTATATATTTTGATCAAAAGGCCCCAAAATTTCTATAGCAATGCGATCATGTCCCTACCTACAAGATGGCAAAAAGTTATTACACAAAATGGCACCAATGAAAAAATAAATGAATGAATGAATGTTAAATAAAATGTTGTATATGTCCTGTGTAACGTGTGTTTAAATGTAATTTATTTGTACAATAAAGGATTAATTAAATGTAAACTATATTAAAAAAATTTTGAATTTTCTTAAAAAATGCGAAGAAACTTTTTCCCCAACTTATAATAAGTTTTATACATACTAGCGTCCGCTCGCGGTTTCACCCGCGTGGTTCCCGTTCCCGTGGGAATATCGGGATAAAAAGTATCCTATGTTTTCATCCAGGTTATAAACTATCTGTATGCCGAAATTTCATCCAAGTCCATCCATCCGTTGCATCGTGAAGAAGCTACAAATATACGAACATACAACACACAAACTTTCGCATTTATAATATTAGTGTGTTATTGACTTGTCCTCACTGACTGACTCATCGTCGCAGAGCCTAAACCGCTAAAGCTAATTAAATAAAATTTGGACCAGACACTAAAAAAGGATTTTACGGAAGTCAACCCCTAAGGGGATCAAATAGGGAGTGAAAGTTTGTATGAAAATCCGTCAGTTTTGAAGTAAAATACATAAAAAATGATATTTGGGTTCTTGAATAGAATTAAAGAATGCAATGTCTCAGGAATTTCGTTTATTTTTCTTTAAAGGAGTAAAAAAAGGAAAAAGGTTTTTTGGGGAAATCGTTATTTTTAAAGTAATAACTATCAAAATAAATATTTTAAGCGATTTTTAGATTTTTCAACAAAAATAAAGAATGACGTGTTTTAGCATTTTTCGAAAAACCTCCCCTAGAGAGGTGAAATAAGGGTGGAAAGTTGTATGGAAATCTGTAATTTCTTAAACAAAAATTTAAGAAATTACAGATTTCCATTTGGCCTGGTAAAAAATTATAAAGTGTTTCAAGCATTTTGGAAAATGATCCCTTATGTAGGGGATGACAATTTGTACAGGAGGTTTCAAAACGGACCAAAATAACTTATACAGAGTGATCTTGATTTCGTTGTTTTGTGTTTGACACTTTTACTATTTCTAGCTCTCATGGATGGGCTTTATAATAATCTATATATATAAAAATCAATTGTTGTTCGTTTGTCTCGCTAAAACTCGAGAATGGCTGGACCGATTTGGCTATTTTGATTTTGAAATATTTGTGGTAGTTCAGGGAAGGTTTAAGAGGTGAGAAACATAAATAATAAGTAACGGAAAATACTAAAAACGACAATTTAATTTTCCAATACAAAATGTTCCTAGCTATTTAACGATTTGTTTGTTTTGTTGTCATAGAAACTGTCAAAGCGGTACGAAGTCCGCCGGGTCAGCTAGTAAAAAATAAAAACGTTACTCGTGTAGCCAAAGCCGCGAACAAAAGCTAGTTATTTAAAACTAAATACATCTGCAATAAATATTTTGAGACATCTGCGTCTTTATCAAGTACTTTTATCAGTCCCACTTTAACCTTTTAAAATTTTGAGTTACACTTATAAATGTACGGGGTTTAGGTATCACTTGCTTTTTTCGGGTTGATGTCCTTTCTGTTTTTTTTTAGTTTTAACAGCTTGTCCTTTTTAGTACTTTGTAGATCTATATAAAAATCTTCCTGACCCGAAATACATTTATTGCTATTCGATATCGATCGATGCGTCCGGGTCTTGTACACTTCCGAATGTTCAATGTTCATTGTAAAGAAATTGGTTCGTATTAATCACTATTTGCATGTTAAGCATGCTATTTATTTTACATACATACCTACAGTTTCTTTACAAAATTAAAGACTGCGTGTAAAGTAAAACAAAACCAATCAAAGCGCGTAACGCCCCGCGCACCGCTGCTGGCCGTGTCGCTTTCTATCTTCTTAGGATTACATAAATTTTCCAGAGTGTGTTCCTAAAGTTTGTTATTTTTCAACTACTAATATTTTTTCTACATATAATATTACGGTTTAGATAATAATCCTATGTATCTATGCCTGTGTCCAAAAAAATAATACTTACGTATTACCATTTTACGTTTACGACTACTAAATTCTGCATATCATATCTGCCAGGTAGCACAAACTGGGGCCCTACTATGAGCTTTAAAGCAGTCTTATTTTAATATTGCTACAGCATGCCATCTCTGTCTCATTGTATGGCAAGTAAAAGAGACTGCATGCTCTAGCATTATTAAAATAAGACTGCTTTATAGCTCATGGTAAGGCACCTGGTCGAGTAAAAGCAGGGAAACGATTTTAAATAGCTTTCATTGCCCTATAAGAGCATTTTAAACGTTTATACATCTTCTACATAGCTGAATCAGGCATCATAAAACACTTTTTAATTAATGAACAAATGCGTTTTATACGGCTTTTATTTGACATAAAATTGTATATTGTTTATTTTTCTAGCCTTAAGTGCGTTTACGCCGCACACTAGCACCGCCAATGGAAAAAAAACATATCTAGTAATTAGAGATAGAAAATCAAATTATGCTTAACAAACTATTTGAATGAAGTAATTTAGCATTTTTACGTCACCGTTTTTGCGTTATAGTTAAAAGTGGCCGTAACGTCTTATTTATCTAAACCATAACATGTGAGGTGTTCATTAGGTGCCGTAAAAATGCTAAATTACTTCATTCAAATAGTTTGTTGAGCATAATTTGATTTTCTATCTCTGATTACTAGATATGTTTTTTTTTTCATAAGTGGCGCTAGTGTGCGGCTTAAACGCTCTTAAGTAATATAAAATGTCTAACTGTTCTAAAAATTTAATTTGGATGCGGACCATAATTTAATTAAATACCAAAACACAGTAACTAAACATGGCGACAAGCATTTATTTTATTGTAAATTATTTAGTGATATGGTTAATATAGCATCATTCATATAGGAATTTAATTTTACTGATAATTTATGCCTATGTTTGCTGTGAAATTTTGATGCGCCTTTAGAACCGTCTGTTTTAAAATAAATTACAGGTGTAAAATGTAAACAAAAAAATATAATTAAATTAGATGTTTAGATTAAAATTGAAATAAAGATAAGTAAATGCAAGATAAGATGGATGCCTCGCATCATATTATTTAAGCAATTATCTATTTTATTACATGAGCTGAGTTGTGATTTTATTTTCGGACTACTTACTGACATAATTGTAAGTACTCGGTTTGGTTGTGGTTGGTGATAGGGCTTGCTTTCAGTTTCCGCTTGGTTAGTCACCTCCATCTTATTTAAATCTTTCGCCATTACATCAATGTAGGCATTATCACTGACCATCAGGCACGTATGGCGAACAAAAACTAAGGTCATTCTTATCTTATCTTAGTGGGGCCTGCCGAGCTTCCCTCTCGCAGTAACACTTCGACCCATCGGGATCTTTTGTGCAACCCCATCCTTTCACTCTTCTTCCTCTGTAAAGATAGATGCCATAAGCTTGGCAACGTCCTTAAGAGCGAAGAGCCTGAAGTCCTCCGGTTTTGGATAGGCCGACCCCAGGAGTCCCATTATTTTCCTAGCCAGAGAGTGGCAGTCACACAGTATGAGCTGCAATGACTCCGTTTCTTCTCCACATGTCCTACACACGCTATTTGTTGATAGATGCATTCTGTGAAGCATTTGTTTTGTGGCATAGTGCCCTATCAAGGCACCGATGGTTAATCGGGCCTGCCTTCTACTGCCTCCGCATATGAACTTACTGTGTTCTATGGCGTTTTCGCAAGGAAGGATTTGGAGTGTTTCATACCCGGCTACTCTTTTCATTCGATGCTGTGCCTGTTTACGATGTAATCTTTTAAGGCCTTGTTAATGGTATTTGGTGCAAGTGCCACGAACGGCTCAGGACCTCCCTGGCAAGTGCATCCGCCATCTCGTTGCCATGGATTCCCATATGGCCTGGGACCCAGATGAATCTCACCTTGATTATGTCCTAGCATGTTTAGAGCTGTGGTGGTTTCTAGAACAAGGCCAGAGTCGATCCGGGGCGATATGAGTGACTTGAGCGCAGCTTGGCTGTTTAGTCACACACACTGGTTTCAGACTTCGATCAACATAATTGATCGAAGGTTTCAGATCAGTAATGCTGGCCGACTAAAACGTAGTGAGCACATACATATAAATTATATTTTTTTTATAATATAACGATTTTCCAATACAGGATTATTTTGTAAATCTAAAAGAAAGCTCCAGGCCACGGTTTAACTAGGTAAGTACTTCTTGAGGGTAGAAGATTTGCTAGGCGATTCCCATACTCTCCGTCGCTTGCGCTTGGATTGCAGACCCTCAGGTATCCCCCCTGTCTCGCCCAAAAATCCCTGATAGGCTTCTCCTGTTAAGGCGGGGAAAGACGGACGGGTGACTCCCACATCACTTCGACCTCTTCTAGGTCGGGTATGCGTACCACCACAACCCGCGGTCAACCCGAGCCGAGGTCCGAGCCTTTAGAGGCGCCCTCGGGTTGTTCCGCTCCCCGATCCGATTCGATTCGTGTAGCAAAGGGGGTCCAAGACATAGCCGATTTTTTGATCATGTTTTGTATGGAGCTAGGACTTTTTTTTCACATTTTTCACTTTTTTTTATTAGACAACAGAAATCTAGCTCCACACAAAAAATTAAAAAAAAATAAAAAACAAAAATGAAATCTCTTTGTTTTCAGCATTTTTTGAAAAAAGAATTGTGTTATTTTTTGGGGGCCTTTTTCTACACCCGGACCGAATCTAGTAGGGCACGGGGACACGCACTAGTGCGTGATGCCGTTCCCTCTAGAAAACCTCGGAAGGTGATTCGTTTCACACGGCTTCTCCTTTAAGTTTCTCAAGTAAGACAAATGCGAGTCGGACTCGCCCACCGAGGGTTCTGTACAAATTTATAGGTATCAAAAACTATATATCATAAAAATAATTAAAAATCTGTTTAAGCTTGTGCAAATGAAGCCCTTTCATACGATACCCCACTACGCAACGGTTAACTTACTTCAAAATTTGGACCCCCTTCCTTTCATAAAGACCCTGTTGTTTTTGTGATTTAATGAAATATGTATAGCTTTCAGATCTTTTCCTATACTTGTAGTTGACGATACTTGCCAAACTTTATGGTTCTAGGTCAACGGAAAGTACTCTATGAATTTTGTTTCCCTTGAGAGTGTCGAAATATACCTACGTTTTTTGCGACATAAACAGCCGTATAGACAGACAGACAGACAGACAGACAGACAGACAGACAGACAGACAGACAGACAGACAGACAGACAGGCAGACAGACAATTGAATTTCTATTTTGTCTGGGCCCGTCGGCGGTCAACCTGTTAAGCATATTATATAATATATTAATTTCATACACACAAACACAAGTATACTGTACATTTCACGTTGTGTCCCTTGCGAGTTGCCTATCGTATTGTAATGTTAAAGTACCTACTTAAATTATTGCTACAATTTGGTATTATCACCAGCTTATTTCATGTCTCCACTGCTAGGGTACGAGCGTACGAGCGTCCCATGAGCATGAAAACACCACAAGGAGTACGGGCGACAAACTACCACGCGGGCTCAGTGGGCGCCATTGGTGTTTGTTAACAGCTAAAAATGCAGCCAAAACCAACGGTTTTCCGTGCCTTCCGAAACACGGAGCTCAAGACGATAAATTGTTGATCACCCATCTGATGACCGGCCTTTGCGAAAGTTGCTTAACTTTAGCTATCGCTCGGTAGGTATCTATCTATTATCGGTAGGTAATAGCGGTAGGTATGTACCGCTATGCATCGAGCTTTTGAAGAGAGTATTTACTTTCTTAATTCGACTTCAAGAAAAACAATACTCATCATCATCATCTCAGCCAAAAAGACGTCCACTGCTGGACAAAGGCCTCCCTCAAGGATAAATCATTTTGAGGGGAATTTGCCATAATCGCCACGCTTGGCAGGCGGGTTGGCGATCGCATTAGGGTGTGAATAATCACAGATAGACGCTGCTGCCCATCCTCTGGAATGGTCCCATAGTCGCCTTCTACGACACCCACGGGAAGAGATGGGGTGGTGCAATTCTTTAAACAATTTTTAAAAACAATACTCAAATTCCTACTAATCACATAGCTATGGTAAATATGTTCAACAAATTACAGAACTATATTTTAGGATGAAAGTAAAAATCCGAAGGTGGAAGCATACTTCACCCGGCATCCACAACAATCACTGAGAAACGTTCTCTCTCTTACTGTCGGAACACAACAGCGCTAAGTACCGACTAACTTTAATTTTATAGCGAAATATTCACATCAATCAAATGCAATGTTGTACCTTAAAGATAAACCCATGTATTACAAGGTCCGTAAGCCTGGAGTCCTAAAATACCGGCAGGCTACTGCACGACTCCAGTCTCCCACAAATATTATTACATTTGATTTTATTGGTTAAAGCACATAATGTAGTTAGTGGAGAGAAAATAAAGAATTATTATTTATTGTTATTAATAATCACAGAACTGCAAGCATTTTTTTACACTGACTTATGTTGAAATACAGAAAGCATTGTTTCAATAATTATTAGTTTTCCATTATCCGCCTCCGCCACTTGATCCTAAGATGGGTCCATTTTTTAAAAGACGCACTTTTTGGTTCAATGTCAAATCATTTATTTGTAGTGTGACAAAACTCGATTAGTTAGTTGTCAGAAAAATATGATGTTTGTTTACCAAATGTCACTTAAGACCGATTTACACTTCAATAAGTACAGTAGCGAGTTAAGAAATCAGTCAGTTAAATAACAAGTAGTAAGTTGTAAGTAGCGTCCAAACGTAGGCGAGTAAGTAACCATAAGTTGCCGTTCCCACAAGAAGAAAAACTTATGCACTGTACTTAACTCGCCCGTCTACATGCCCGCCATCAGTTAAGTTGGCGGGGTGCGGGAGCCGCGAGGCAGGGGCTACTTCTCACTGGACTAGCCGAAAAATAGGATCGCGATCTATTCAAATCAACTTAATAAATCACTTACTACCTAACTCGCTTTTGCCGTTCAAACGACAATAACAACTTAACTCGCCGATGTCGTAAGTTATCTCGCTACTGTACTTATTGAAGTGTAAAACGGGCTTTACGCTAGTACCCTGTGCTAGTACCTAGGCTCTTCGTCTTGGAAAGCAGTTGTTTTGTTGTCGGAATCAGGTCGCTGCTTACTTCAGTGATTGGTCATAACAGTCCTGGATAACGGATACTGGGATGGCGGCACGGAGGAAAAGTGCAGGGAATTTTAGTGGGTAGACCCTCCCCCCCACATAACTAACTCGTATATCGTTATCGTCCTATAGCGTCTCCCCGGGCGCACTGCATTATGCATTATT
This sequence comes from Eudonia lacustrata, assembly GCA_947562085.1. Classification (NCBI taxonomy): domain Eukaryota; kingdom Metazoa; phylum Arthropoda; class Insecta; order Lepidoptera; family Crambidae; genus Eudonia; species Eudonia lacustrata. Next base: position 6,773,380 of record OX387317.1, on the reverse strand, counting down.
CCTGTATAAAAATGTGGTCATAAACTGCTGACATAAACTCGCTACGTAATTATACTATTCGCAACAAATCTATAAACACTTATAGGTATACATACAATAAATAACATACCTACATGATTCAGTCAAAATACTTTTAAAAATTAAAAACTTTATGTATTTAGTTCCATATATTTGGAAAATTATACATATTTAGTGTAATTTTACTGCTGGTACTGTTTACTATTTTTGTTTCTACTAAGATACCTACCAGCAAAACTATTCTTTACAAACCAAACATCATTATTTATTTTGTAAACCGTTGTCGTATATATTCAGTCTCACTGTAGTTACTTTTTTGTGTCAGTCACTGAAATGGGCCTATCTGGTTAGTCGGTATCGGCACACATACTCGTGTACATATAAGTAGGTACTTATGTTGTGTAAATTATCATAATAAAACGACTTACTGTTGCTAAATGTAAAATATATACTGGTAAAAGTCCCGCTAATATATATTTTTTGTCTATAATGAAACAAACTACATTTTTTTATAGTATAACACTTTCCCATACCTACTGACCCATTTAGATTTATCATACTAGGAATAGGCATGAGCATACGCCGTTTGTACCATAGGTGCCTGGTATCCTCAGGTACTCTAGTAAGCAAACACCAAATTGACCATTAACATTAGGCCTACAAAGTTTCATAATACCAAAACTCCGTAAAGGCGGAACGCGTACCGACCGCCGTCCTTGCTCGTGGTTTCACCAGCTGCAACCAGCTCATTATAGATATAAATGCTCTCTGGGGCAATGCTCAGTCAGTACGATCCCAGGTTCCAAAGAGAGCAAGTGGCCACAGAAAGCAGTCGAGATGAGGACGCTTGTCGCCCTTGCTGTATTAGGATGCGCTTTAGTCGCTTGTTCTGGCCGCGAGCTCGGTCAGAAGGAAGCGGATTTGGAGGTAGCGGCTAGCCACCACAAAGGCCACCACCACGAGGAAGGCGGTGGCAAGGAGCACCACGCTCACCACCACCACGAGCACGGCGAGAAAGGCCATAAGGGGCATAAAGGACATCACCACCACCACAAGGGCCATGAGGGCCACCACGGCAAGCACCACCACGAAGGCCACCACCACGAGCACGGCGGCGGTCACAAGAAGCACTGGGACGAGCACGACCATCACGGCAAACATCATGAGCACGGCCACCACCATAAAGGCGGCAAGCACGGCCACAAGAAACACCACGACAAGGGCGAAGAAGTCGAGGGTTACCACAAGAAGTACCACAAGGACGAGTACCATAAGGACCACCACTTCTACGACGACCATCACAAGGAAGGCAAGCACCACAAGCATGGCCACCACCACGGACACCATGAGAAGAAGGGAGGCCACCACAAAAAGGGCGGACACCACCATGAGGGTCACCATGAGGGTCATCACGGCAAGAAGGGCCATCACGATAAGCATCATTACGACGAGGATCATAAGGGACACAAGGGCCACCACGGCCACGAGGAGCACCACCACCACCACCACGACCACGGCAAGAAGGGCGGCCATGAAGACCATAAGCACTGGGGACACCACCACGGCAAACACTGATACACCTACAATTAAGATACTTGTTATATCTATTTTGTTATACTTGTTACCTCTTTGTAAATAAATGATCACTTCTGACTGAAAATGTATAACTAAATTTCATGTAAACTGCAAAGCTATCCTTTAATTTATATCATAAATAAATCTCATCTCACAGCGGGGCCCATGTCTTCCCAAATTCAGGCAATAAGAAACGAGGAGTTCAGAATGCCCAGCGCAAGTTTCATTCGCCATTCGAAAATTTGTACTTTCGTTTTCCACCAGGTAGGCGGCAGCTTGAATGCCATGCTAATTTTCGTTTTCGTTAACGTGGTCGAAAGTCGAACGAAACTCGCACTAAACACCCACCCTGCCTTATTTAATTTGTGGTTGGCAGGTTGGTCCGTGTTAACGACTACCTTAAACTAGAATATAAATGAACGTTAAACTGTATAAACTCAATAATGAACCAACTTTTACGGATCTACTCGCGTTTATTTTACACCTTACTTATTTAATGTTTATCCTGATGTTAATGACCTGTGACCACGGACCATGCAAAGGGTTCAAAAATGCATTAACTAAAAACACTGCCGATGACAAGACCGATGTGAAACAATGTTTTCAGTCCTCTCACTTAATTGCAATTAATTACGATTGCAAACCAATTTTGAAATAATCATTTGTTACAATCAATAAGTTCATTAAGGATCCTGTGAAATCAAATAAAAAGCTAAGAATAATTATTTTCGATGGGCAGTTTGACAGTTTAGAATTTTACACCACATATTGATACTTTTCCGAGCAGTTATAGAATAAACAAATGTGAAAATAAATCAGTCACGACTATTATTAGGCGTTGTGACGGAACTAATTGTGTTAGAGCGTGGCCCGATGTCGTCACAGCACTGTCGCAGTCACTCGCCCAGAAATCAGCAGCAACTATTGCCAAAGATCACTCTGTAATCGACGACAGATGAAAGCGTTGTTATCTATAAATTCGAGGTGCGGAAACTCTTGTGCCACTTCGGTCGTAACCCTCCTTACATTCGCGTATCTGGATAAACCAAGTGAGTTGAACTTTACAAGTGTTAATCGTCAGCCCATGGCCGTCATATTGCTGGGCTCAGGACCCACGTAAACAAAAGCACATGGGGAGGTCGGGCCATAACCCACCACGCTGGCCAAAAGCTTGTTTGTTGTTACTTGTCCATATCCTACATGTAAACCGGGCTTAATCGCATGTTTTTCTTTTACAGGTGATGAGGCTCCTACTGTTTTTACAACTTGGGGCATGCGTGCTGATATCAGCACGTGCCCGCAACTTAAGTGAAGCTAAAGGCGAAGATGGCGTTCAAAGTGCAGTCGCCGCAAACGTACCCACCGGGGGTGATCTAACGGTGGCAGCGTCAGTCCTGGACCAGTCAGCAGCCGGCACCGAACACAAGAAGTCCAAAGACAGCCACCACGAAGCGGGAGGCGGCCACGAACACCACGCACACCACCACAAAGAAGAAGAGGACAAAGGAGAGAAAGGCTACAAGTCACATCACCACCACGACAAAGGCGAGCACGGACACCACGACAAACACCACCACAAGGGCCACCACGACGAGCATGGGGGCCACAAGAAGAAGCACCACGACGAGCACGACCACCACGGCGAACACCACGAAGCGGCCCACGGCCACAAAGGCGGCAAGTTCGGACACAAGAAGGGCCACAAAAAAGGCTCCAAGACAACCGGCTTTCACCACAAGTCTCACAAAGACGAGTATCATAAAGAGCACAAGTTCTACGACGACTTCCACAAGGGAGGCCACCATCACAAGCACGGAGACTTCCACGGACACCATGACAAGAAAGGAGGTCACCACAAGAAGGGAGGTCACCACGAGAAGGGTCAACACGAGAAGCACCACGGCAAGAAGGGCCACCACGACAAAGGGCATTACGACGAAGACCACAAAGGGCACAAGGGCCACCACGGGCACGAGGAACACCACGCCCACCACGAGGAGCACGGCAAGAAGGGCGGCCACGCTGGCGGTAAGGAGCACGGCTACAGCCACGGGAAAAAGGCGTAACACCACAGCAGCTCCATTTTGTTTATATTTGCTTGTTGTTAACTTGTTTTGTTTGAAACCAGTCATTTTTTGTAAAGGTAATTTTAATAAGATGCTTATTTAATTTAAAATTAGGTAGTTAATGTCCAAATTCTGTTATCTAAATTTAGATTGTAGTTGTTTCTATTAATATACTAATTTGTTGAATGTTCCATTATATTAAATGGAAATTGAATTGTAATTCTATTTTTTTACAAATAATTTCATTAATGTTGTTGATGAAATAATAAACCTTTTACATGTTTTCTATAAATTTTCGGTTAATTATTTTATTAAACCCATTTAGATAACATGGTCTACTAACAGATTTACAAAAGAAAATAAAATATTTATTACAATGACATTATTAAATGAAGTACACTTTAAACTTTTGCACTCAATAGTTATCAAAGAATTTAAACAGGGATTAACGCAAATTCATTACAACCCATAGCAGTCAGCCCGTGACCACAACTGGTGTGATTCCATCAAAACGTTGGGTATAGAGAAAATATGATACCTTTTACTAATTATCTTGCGTTAGTACCAGTTTCAATTATTCAATCATTGATTGAATTAAAAATTTCTTAAGGATTTCTTTTTTGAAACTAAAATAAAACTAATAAATATGTCAGTTATACACAAAAGACAAACAAAACTGTGTTACTCAAAAACCCCAACACATTATATTGCAACCTTTTAATACTCTAAGATTGCAACAAGTGACTACAGCATCTATTTTCAAATGAAACTCAATGTGGCTTTCTCTTGTGACTTTCACAAATAAATATGACAGGACAAATAACCACATCTTAATAACTTAGCTATCAGTGAAGGTTTATTAATTAAAAAGAACATTATGCACATGTATACTTCATGTTTAATTACTTTTTTATTCAAATGTTGTTTACAAAAGTGCCATCAGAGGAGCTAAGTGCTCAAATTCAATCTTCTCAGTGATGTTCTTGGTTTTAATGTTCTCATCCTGGTTGGCTATGAAGATAAGGTTGCCGTCATCTCTCCATCCATACTTCTTCACCCAGTGCTTGAGCGTAACATCTTTAAAAAGTAAAAGAATAACATTTTGACATTGACTTTTATAAAAATTCTCGTTTAAAACAAAGAAACAAAAATTTTATATGCCAATGAGTGTTTGAGACAATTTTTTTACTATTAAGCTTAGTACAGCATAGAACTTGTTTAGGACAGAGTACATTAACCCACTTAATTCCTGACAAGGTGTTATAACACCGCTAAAAGTATTATAAAGGGAGATATACGCTAATATAATACTTTCAGATTCAGATTCTTTATTTGCTCTAAGTAAGTACAACTTGGTTTTAGAGTTTCATTTATAAAAATGCACAAACTCCTAGTTAAATGGGTTAATAGCAAACAGTATTAATTTACAGAAACACTCACCATCAATGCCTCCCAAGAGATTAGCCAGATTGTCCTTATCAATAGTCTGGAAGGTTATTCCAACAACGTGGCAAACAAATTTGCGTATTGAGTCGTGGAATCCATTCATGCGGCTGCACAACTCTGGCATTTGGTGCACTCTATTCCAGAACTGGGCGAAATCACACTGCTCTAAGATGTCAGCTAAATATTTGATTTGGGAAATCGTCTCATTCTCCACCTGAAATGGTACAAAAGTATTTTGGTATTTGTCAATGCATCAGCTAGATACAATAATTTTGCCTACCTACCAAGTAAGTACCTTACTAGTGTTAATGTTATCTCTTTGTCACAACTTACCACTGATTCAAGAAGCAAGCACTTGCATAGTGTAAAGTCTGTATGCGGGAAGTTAGTCAACGCCTTTAAGAGAATCTGGCAAGTGATATCAGAATTAAACTTTTCTGGGTTGAATTGATACAGTTTCAAAACTGCCAAGTTGGCCTCTAGATCATAGGTGTTTTCACGTGATTGCATTTCCACATATCTTTCCAAGGTCTGAAGATTAGCCGGGTTGTACCTAAAACATATTTTGTTTTAATTTGCTAGTTTGTGTTCATGATGAAAGCAACTTAACCTCTATCTATAAACTTAAAGCCATCCTACCTTTCAATACTCTTGAGTATACCTGCTACTGTTTGTTTCATTGGTTCTGCCATGATTATGGAAGCTAATTTATATTAAACCGTAAAAAAAATTAAGGTTTTTCGGTATCTACATAAAGTAGCTAAATAGCGTGGCAGGCAACAGTAATGTTCAACACTGACTGGCATTGACATTGACATGACAGACAAATTTATTATTACTTTTTCCGTTTGAAGGCAAAGCAAATGGGTCTTGCCCATACAGCCATATTTTTAGTATATTTTGTGATTCATCTAAGATGCGATAACGTGGCGAGTGATGTTAAATGCATTGGTAAAGAAACGATTGATAATTCACTTAAGAGCATTAATATTCATGATTAAGTTCCAGTATTATTATTAATTTGGCATTTTACTCTGATACCTCATGCGGACTTTTTAAGAAAATTCAAAGTGACGTTGCATTATGATATTAATAATACTAGTTTACCGGCGGACTTTGTACCGTTTTGACAGTTTCCATGACAACTAAACAAACAAAACGTTGACAGTTGCCATGACAACAAAACAAACAAATCATTTGTCCGCTTAAGAACAACCGTATCCCATGATGGACCCTATAGCAGCGCCACCTACCTGGTCCTATTGTAAATCTAAACCATTCTGAAAATTTCATCCAAATCGGTCCAGCCGATTAGAAGGAGTTCAATAACATACACACGCACAGAAGATTTAAATATATCAAGATTCGGCAAAAGAAAAATTAAAATTATAGAAAATGAAACCAAATATAAAAACATTGGGGACTTCTTGGCGGGAAAGTGAAGAAAGTCATGTCTGCGGTTTTGTTTTATTTTCTAAAATTGTTATGTAGGTATTCATGAGTGTGCATCGTGTGCATGAGTATTGGCAAATGAAACAAAACAGTGCAACGTCACTTTTCAAATTCTCTCAAGAAGTACACAACCCCTTTGACACTGGCTAAATGTAGAATCGCACGAAGCCATCACCTAAAAGAAAAAAAAACATTGTTTTTTACTTTCCCGGCAAGAATATTTTAAATAGTGTCGAAGTTATATTTAAATGATAAGTGATGTTCCCCGATCCAATAACCTTAGGTACCCGAAGTCCCGAACATGCTATTAGCTAAACTACACTCGCGAGCTACAATCACTTAGGTACCTACTTGAAATTGGTTCCGCGCGAAATTGAGACCTAGTAAAAATTTGCTTTAAAATGTGTTTCGCGTCTGTTATCGGTTCATCAGCCGCCTCATAATTAAAAAACCGGCAAAGTGTGAGTCGGACTCGCGCACGAAGGGTTTCGGACCATTATCTATAAAAACGGCAAAAAAATCATGTCTGTTGTAGGTATGGTATGGGAGCCCCCTTAACACTACACATTGAAATGAAACAACTTTTACAGATCTACTCGCGTTTATTTTACACATTACTTATTAATGTTTATCCTGACGTTTCGAACCCTTTGCAGGGTCCGTGGTCACGTCGTCGTGGTGGTAATGTGTAAAATAAACGCGAGTCGATCCGTAAAAGTTGTTTCATTTGAATATATTCTGTTTTTTAGTATTTGTTGTTATAGCGGCCACAGAAATACATCATCTGTGAAAATTTCAACTGTCTAACTATCACGGTTCATGAGATACAGCCTGGTGACAGACGGATAGACAGACAGACAGACAGACGGACGGACGGACGGCGCCGGAGTCTTAGTTAGGGTTAACACGGGCGTAAGTTTGCAGGTTCTCTAAGGTGTCGCGAGCGGCGCTCGGCGCCCCCTAAGACCCTGCGACCGTGTGCAGCACACACCCTGCACTATAGGTAAAGCCGCCTCTATGGACGATCAATAATATATGAAAGCCAGCCTAGGGACCAATAACAACATGCAATAATCATTGTAAAGATTTTTTATGTACTTTAATTATTGTTATGGTGGTAAGACTCAATCCTAATATTTTTACAAATACTAAAGATCAATTTGCTCGTACCCATTTTGATTGGGAAGTCGAGCAATGGAGGCGAGTCCTATTCTCCGATGAGCGCAGAATGTGTTTGCACGGCAGCGACCGAAGAGGTCGGGTCTACAGGCTGGGGAGCGATTTGCGCAGTGCTGTTTCGCTAAGACAGTGGCTTATGGGGGCGGTTCTTGTATGTTGTGGGCCGGCATTTCTTTCGACGGTAAAACGAAGCTTGTTTTCATGCCTGGAGGGAACGAGGAGACGATCTAACTTCAGACCGCTACATTTCCGATATTCTGCTGGAATATGTCGTTCCTTACGGGATATATCGGTGATGACTGCCTCCTTATGCACGACTACGCTCGTTGTCACACTTTCCCGTGCTACAACTGAATACCCCGAACAAGTCGGTATCGCAACATTGGATTGCCAGCGCTCAGCCTGGACTTGAATCCCATTGAGCACGTTTGGGATGAACTGAAGAGGAGGGTTCGTTCCAGAAATCCTGCTCCTTCAAGTGTAAATGAGCTGAAATAGGCTTTGAGGAGTGGGAAGGTATCCCGCAAGAATCGATTCAGAAGCTGGTTAGGTCAATGAAGAATCGTCTTCGAGCAGTTATTAGAGCTAGGTGAGGGAACACAAAATATTGAAACTTAATTTTAAGGCCAAATAAAGTTTTTATTAATTAATTTTTGTTGCTTTCTTCATTCATTATTTTTCCATATTTTCTTGTTTTCCTAACTCTTTCTCGTAATCCGGGATAGCTCCTGTGTGATTTAAATTAATTTGGTATCAATTTAAAGTTAACAGTTTAACCTTTAAAATAGTGCCATTTTTACCCGACTGCGTCAGAAGGAGGGTATATAGATACACTCGAAAAACATATTTTCGAGTGTATGTATGTATGTATGTATGTATGTGTCTATTTCTTTGGCACGCTCTACAGCCCAAATGGCATAATGGATTTTATCTACATTAATGTTGTAACATTCTACTTATGTTTCCAATACTTGACTTATAATTTTTACTGTTATAGCGCAGACAACAAAACACTCAATTTAAGCAATTTCACATGATGGTATAATATCTACATCGATATCGTAAAATCTCATTATAACATCAATAAAACGCGACCAATTAACCTGGCGAGCCTTATGTCAAAATCCTCATACAAGTTGTATAAAATTTTGATATTAGGCTGGCTTTTGAAAACAGTTGGGTTATACGTGAAAACTTCGTCGAAACTACTAAACTTACATACACAAAACTCTTTGGTAAGATCTTGTGCCAATTAAATAAAAAAAGAACAGCGCGCGCTCGCTCCTGATTGGCCCTGCGCTCTCATTGGTTAGATTTTAATGGCGGCAAGTTCACTGTGACAATACACGTACGCGTGAATTTAATGTTTCGCAATGTGTTTTGTTTTTAAAATACAAATTAAAAGTTAAAAATGGACAGTTCGATGAAGTCTCTAACATAGACGACAGTACAATCATGGTGAAAGTTTCGAAAACAAAAACGATAATAGATCGTTCTTTCGTTGTGACGGGCAACTGCTATGCCGTATGTAAAAAATACATGGAACTTCGACCCACCCCCTGTCGAAACCCTGCCTTTTTCTTGAGCTATAGATCGGGGAAGTGCGTCGATCAAAGAACTGGTATTAATAAATTTGGTGCTCTGGGAAAAACTATCGCAAGTTTTTTGAATCTGCCTAACCCAGCGTTGTACACGGGGCATTGCTTCCGGCGCACCTCGGCGACCTTTCTCATAGATAGCGGTGGTGATTTGACCGCACTGAAACGACACGGGGGGTGGAAGTCTTCTACTGTGGCTGAAAGCTACATTGATGAGTCTTTAATGAATAAAATTCAAGTCTCAAATACGATCTTGAACAGTATAGAAAACAAGACGAATGAAGTAATTATAAATATTCCAACTCAACTCACTCGATCAATAATTAACATTAACTTTCAAAATTGTACCATCCATAATTTGAACAATTATTATAAATAAACTATTGTCAGCTTTTACTCTTGTTGTTTGACTAATTGCATTAGTGAAGATAAAGTAGTGTATGCAACTGCATATAACACGGGTATTAAAACACTCGTCACTATTATGAAACTCGCTGCGCTCGTTTCATAAACTCACACTCGTGTTTTAATACCCTTCATTATATGACAGTTGCATTACTATTAACATATGAGGTGTCGTTAGATTTGTTTTGACTGTGGGAATGACATAGGCTATAAAAAATCCGGAATCCGTTAACGGGAATAAGATAAGTGACAAAATATGACACGTAAAAGTAGCGCCATCTATCGGGAAGAAGCGTAAACGGTGCGCGTTTACACTTCTTCCAGATAGATGGCGCCAACGTCTACTACCGCCATCTATTGTATATTTTTTTTCTATGAGAGGCACATCATACCCAATATTATACATAGTATAAGCACAGTCTTGTATAAGAATGATCGGGTTAGCTATTTGTAATTAAATTTTTCTATTAAATAATATGGTTTTTTATGTAGGTTTTCAAATGCTTGGTTATTTACTTTATAAAACTAAAAAGTTTGAAATAAACCAAATTATTAAAATAAAACAAAAACCCGACTGCTGAAACAACTATATAAAAAACAATTATATACTCGTAAAAACCGGACTAACATAAAAAAATAACTAAAGAGAAATAACTAAAAAGAAAAAAAACAAGCTCTATGATCGCAGAATTCAATTTGAGCAATGTTGAATGCAACGTGAAATATTTCCTTGTCCGATACCTACACTTAAATAATAAAATCAATAAATGAGTATTTATAAATACATTGAATATTGATAGTTGTCGCAGACGAGACTGGGACAATCATCAACCAAGCGGCCGTGACTAGCTCAATTTAATCAGCGCTCTCTTTGGTTGGTGATTGTCCCCGCCTGCGACATAGCTTGTTTTTTTTCTTTTCAGTTATTTCTCTTTACAATTATTTTTTTATGTTAGTCCGGTTTTTTCATAAAAACCGTAAAAAAAACAATTATATGCTCGTGTATATAATTGTTTTTTATATAGTTGTTTTAGCAATCGGGTTTTTTTGTTTTATTTTAATAATTTTTATTATTCTTAACTAGTTATATAGTACTCAAGATCGCGCGGAATCAATTCCAAGTAAGCGATTCCATACTTTTGCTTGCAAGCATATAAACAAATATGCATAGTTAAACTTATTTAAATAAAATAAATAATATAAAACTTGTACCATGCAACATTCAATATAAAGTGGGGACCTGATGCAAAGTGTATTAATACAGTTTTTGTTATGGATCGCCATGGCATGCAAATATGGACAGCTTTTGGAAATTGTCTTGAATAAATATTATTTGACCTGAATGAAAGAATGACAATATTAATTCTATTTCGTTTTATTAAATGCTTACAAAAATAACTTAAAACAAATGGAACACATAACAACTTTAGTCTTAAATAATCACTATTGCTTCTTAAAGCTCTTTAGGATAGGATAGATGTTATCAAATGCCTCGTAAATCTCTTGTCGCACTTTAGCACCAGTAAGCACAACTTTTCCTGACACAAAAATTAATAATACTATCCTAGGCTTCACCATTCTGTAAATGAGTCCGGGAAATAATTCTGGCTCATAAGAGCTAAACTGTCCATGGGTTAGAACTAAACCTTCTAAACGTATGGGGAACTTCACATCACAACTGCCAACCATGTTCTGTACTTTAAAATCTAAAAATTTTGCCTGTAAACAAAATAAACATTTGTTAATAAACATACACAATTTAAATATAACTTATGTTAAATATTTTTGAATAACTGAGGGTCTTTACAATATGTATAAGCTTCGAATGGCTTCTATAAATAAAAAATAAAAATAATCACTACATAGTATAAAACAAAGTCGCTTTCCGCTGTCCTTATGTATGTATGTATGTATGCTTAGATCTTTAAAACTACGCAACGGATTTTGATGCGGTTTTTTTTAATAGATAGAGTGATTCAAGAGGAAGGTTTATATGTATGTATACATGCATAATATAGTAGAGAAACACTGATAATTTTAGAGGTTTCACATTTTTTTGCACTTACATTGCAAACGCTGGCTGAACCCTACAAGACAGATCAAAATAATGTACTACATTATTGTACACCTTAAAAAGGTCTACAAAAAAGTCCGCGATGGTATATGTCTATCTCTTAGGGTTAACCCACAATAATCATTTTTATTCTTTACATTTTAAGAGAATGGCTTAATTACGAAGCGATTTTATGCAATACAGCATTAATCTTTATCCAATTAAGTAGCTTAAATACATTGTGCATTAAATATAGATCAATATGGCTCTTTACAGCATGTAATTTAAATAAATATTTTCGAAGATATTACAGAATTAAATGCAGGGACATAGCGGTTGCGTGTTCAATAAATATATGTGAGAACATGTCATTAAATTGTGCAAAATGGACTGCAATTTTCTTTTCCAGATGTTATTAAAACATTTAAAATGGACTATATTTTAGTTTATTGATACTAGTGGCTTCAACAAGTGGAAACTTTAATTAGCTTTCACAATTTAGCTAGTTACTTAGTTTTAGCAATAAGTAACAAAAATGTGAAAGAAAATAAAAAAAGCACTGTCACTAGAAAAGCAGCTGATTTAATTATAAAAAGTGGCTTATGTCCAGCAGTGGACGTGTGTAGGCTGATGATGACGAGAGCAATATTTTTTTTGGAATTCATAAATGTAATTTTTACTTACAACAAAGCCAAGCTTCTGAATAATCCTAGCATATTTTCTGGCAGCCAATCTCGAGTCTTCCTCACTCTTGGCACCAGTGCACACCATTTTTCCAGATGAAAATATGAGTGCTGTGGTCCTTGGTTCTCTTATTCTCATAATGACAGCGGCAAACCGTTTTGGATTATACTCTGCATTACGTGCGTGTAAAGCTATTTTTTTCAGATCCAGTTTACAATTTAAATTAACAGTGGATACAATATTCCTGAAAAGTAAAATAATTTTATTATTATCAATAGCCTAAGGCTGCTTTTCTACTAGAGCTGTTCAAGGTAGCTTAGCCGTGCATGTGAAAAAATCAACAAATAGGATTACTTCTTTTTACTTTTGGTGTAAAATGAACCTCGCACAGCTGTGATGGAAAAGCAGCCTAATATAATAAGGTATTACTTGAGTTTTGATATATTCACAGTGGCCATAAGCTTTACCACTTATATTATCCACAATTATGTCATAGTGTCCTGTTTCTGACATAATCCCCATAGTTCAAATGTCAAAATTAGGCTACTGATATTGTGGTTGTTTTAGGATAGCACAATCAAAGTTAAGGCTTCTGGTCTATTTTAGTATCATTATCTAAAAACATGCTCAGTTTAACAGAAACCTTCAGTATAAATCACTGCATTGTCTATGGAGTAGATCCATTTGCAAGTTCTCTAAGTGAATTTACAAAGGTTGCTTTATTTATTTGTAGATAAAAATTAGCTAAGGAACAAAATTATCAAAATTGTTTTTACTAATCAGGGGCCCGACCGCCTAACCGATCGCTTTGACTTTGTGTGTGGTTTATGACGTCATCTTGTCGTTTCGTGCCGCCTATGAAAGCAAATATCGAAAGCTATAGCCTTTAGCTTTTGATATTGCTTTCATAGGCGGTGCGAGGTGGCAAGATGACGTCATAAACTATACACGTAGTCAAAGCAATCAGTTAGGCGGTCGGGGGGCTGACAATATTTTGTGATTGGAATCTTGCAGCTGTTGCAATGACCATTGTAAGTATGGTTAATGAAAAAATATTTATTTAGTGTCTTTGGTAATGTTTATACCAAAAGAGTTGTTACATACACACATTACAAAAAGGTTCGGTGATTTCAATACTTACTGTAATTGTGGAAGAATACCAGGGTCAGCGGAATGTGGTGTCATGGGGGTCATAGGGGCAGGGCTCGCCTGACTCAGCATCTGCTGCCCAACGAGGCTACCACTACCAATCATTGGAGACATCATGTTTTGCTGTAAATGCACAAAGTTATAATTAAAATTTATAATAGAAAAAAAATTACAATAACTAAAAAGTAGCTGTAACAAATGATTCTCTAGATTTCACCTACTATGATTGTACTTGTATGTTAATATTTTTGATAAATCTTTGGTCAGCTATTTTCTTTAAAATAGTATTAATAGTTTTATTTTTTTGATAGATATTTAAATATTTTTCTCTTTAAAAGCTGTATATACATCATCATTCAAGGCTCTGGGCAACAAACAAATTAAATGACCCTTTTCTTATTTGTTTGAAAGCAAAGTAACAAAATCTAGTGCTCCCTTTCAAGGATATTTTTAACTGCAATGATATCAGTGTCAATTGCAAATGTTCAATAAAGGAACTTACAGGAGTTTGTGGTTGCATCATTTGTTGAGGAGTAGCATAGCTGGCAGTAGGTGCATAAGTGTGCATGGACCTTTGTGGAGTACCAAGACTAAAGCCAACCAGAGGCGACGCCATGGTACTAAGGGAATGTTGCTGTTGCTGCTGCTGTTGTTGTTGTTGCAAAGCATTCGGTAAAATTTGTTGATCTTCTTCGGGTTGATGTAAAGGGGTACCGATCCCGGGTATATTATATGGACTTGGTAACATTTGATCCATTATGAAGTCTGGGTGGCTTCTCTATATACTTAAATTAAAACCAAAGTTGTGGAAGGGCGATGAGTTTTTATAATTTACTCAAAATGCACACACAATCAAAGTCTATTTTAAAAATAATTTTATTCTAATCCACTCTATCCTTTCTGTCAATGTGATGTTTTTTTTTATAATTTATCTTTATAGTTACATAGTCGTTAGCCATTCTGCCTAGCCATTATTTGAAGGTCTTCTAAGCTAATGATGATAACTGATGTGATGAGAGATGAGATAATTGAGTCATATAAAAGCAAAGGCAGCAACATCCACTTTAGCTGAAATGCCAGCAGAAGATATTCTTAATATACACGGCATACAGCAGCTTCTAATCATGATTAGTTACATTTATAGTTAAAGAAACTATGTAATAACAATCTCCGTATAACAAAAGTCATGAGAGATATTTAATTTTCATTAAAATAACAAATTGTTGTTGGATGTTGCTGTTTTTGCATCGAATGTGTGGATGTTGCTGCTTTTGCATCAATTATAATTGGATATTGCTGCATTTGCAATGGTGTGTTTTGGAGTTTAAGCAGATTAATGTTCTTGATACTTGTATATTTATTCAAATAGTAAATGACGCCAGTGCTGTCGGAATGTTGAGTGTTAAATGAATAGGAGACTTAATGTGAAATGGAAATAAAAGTAATGTAAAAAAACTGTGTAGCGAATTAAATGAGTATGTGTCTGAATTAAACAACTTTATTTAATACTTAATCAATATAATTATTATTAATTGTATTTGTGCTTCAATCAACATCCATCCACGTTTCTACTTTTCTGTATATGTATCACACATGCATATCATCTACTTGTTCTTGTGGCTCACAAAGTTCTTCATTCTCTTCGTCTTGGTTATTTTCCTCCTCCTCATCTTGGTGATCACCCTCATTATCCTGTAATAGTTCTTTAAAAAATAACAATTCTTCATTTTGCTGCCATTCATTGCCCCAATGACTTTTTATTAAGGTTAGGATATCTTTTCTTTTGTTTGCAGGTAAATTGTTTGAAGCTTTAATTTTTTCGGGATTTATCATAGCACTTATTTTCCCTATTTTATTGACATTTTTGGAAACACCGTCATCTATTTTGTAATGAAGATGGCCTTGGATTAAAATATTTCCCTGTTTCTTTGAACGTTTCAAAATGTACCTCTTACATTGCTTAAATTTAAAGTGCCAACTACCAACGGGTTTCAAAATTTTCTGTGAAGCGGTTTTCCAATCAAAAACTTCGCAATCAGGCGTTCCGAGATTAGTGACAGTACTAAATTTTGAAATAATTTCCAAGTATTTTTGGGGATTATTTAATACTTCATGCTGACGTACTTCCTTCTCAATCCTAGCGAAAACTCTGTCAGGTGGTATGTAAGAGTGCCCAACAACTGGAAAGACTAGTTCAATTTGTTTTATATTTTGTGGAGCTTCAGTCATCCATTTTGATAGCATTGCTAGCATTATTGTGTTTTTATTTTGGCCTGCACAGCCGTCTGCTATAAGTCTTATTATTTGACATGAAGTTAAGTCACTATTATTCAGCCGGTGGTATAAGGCCGAAGCAATTTCGTTGGCAGCTTTAGGATAAACGTTTTCTGTCCAACAATATGCAAACACATTTTTAGGAGTCAGTTTGCTTTTTGAAGAGCCCTCGACTATTGTAAAGTTGTACAAGTAAATATTTCTGAGATAATACGCCACTTGGTCAGGGACTTTAAGCAAATTTAAATTTTTTTCACAATCAAATGAAAAAATCTTTATAACTGGGTTCTCCTCCTTAATTTTATCAAAAAATGCCTTAGCTCTTAATTTGTGTAATCTTTGAGCTATTATTAGATTGTTCCGTGTTTCCGTGTCTTTATCACGTTTCATTTCTGATGAAAATTTTAAACAGGTTGCACAAACGTCCGTTCTGGGAGTACCAAATCCAAGATTATATTTTGTGTTAAATATTTGCCGAAAATAGGACTTTTTTACTTTCAAATTAGGGGAGGCTTGTAAATTGTAGCGTTCCCATAGTTTATTTATAGATAATTCAGATGCCAAATAATACCTTTTCGAATTATTACGACAGTAGTGGGGCTCTTGACATGGAATTGAGTTTATAAATCTCATAACAGCTTCTTTTTTATGGACATATTTCATAGAAACATGGTCACCTCCTCTCTTTTCAGTTTTAAGTTTTCCTGTCTCATAGTATTCTTTCATAACACTCTGCACTCTATACTTCGTAATTTGTAAAACTGTCAAGAAATAACGTTGACAAACTTGTAGGTACTTTTTTTCCATCTTACTGTAAATGTAATACTTTGTTTGGGATTTTTGCTCTGAATATTTTTTTTTAATAGCACGCCGACGCTTTACTTTTTTCACTAAACAGTGTTTTAAAATGAATGCATCCTGTGTCAATTTATCTGGCTTTGCATAAAAGTTGTCAAAAAACGATTTTATGTCACACATTTTCAAAGACATGCATTTAAAAGTTTTCTTATGGCGACACAGCAATCTCTTTGGAAGGGTTTTAGCAGAATACCTAGAACAAAAGATTAAATAAATTAGAAACTTATTATTACTATTACTTACTGCATACGTTATTGTAAACCGGTTATTATATACCGGCGTCAAAATCACCAATATCTCGGACAGACAATATTAAAGTTATAAAATCCAAAAAATATTGATGAGACAGTGATACCATAACTTTATCTGAAATCGTTAATAACGGAATACATTCAAATAAGTTTTGTCGAGGTTTTTCGTCTCTGAACACTTCTGAACAACGTTTCCATCAAAAGTTCGAAATAAAAAAAATCACGGTCATAATAATATTATCGATAGAATAGAAAAAAATCAACAATCAAGATCGTTTTATTTGCTACACTTACCGCTTCTTCTTAGCCAGGGTTCTCTTCCATTTTTCGGGTTCTGATTTTCTCTTTCGACTGCTTTTATTGTCACAGGGGCTAGGAAAACATTCCATCTTTAAGTTTGTTATGGTTTGTAACGAAATTATCACTTTTTTCTGTTTAATTCACTAATTAAATGAACACACACGAAAACAAACACGAAGATGTCGCCATACTAATGGCGTCCAAATAGCGTCACCTGATTGGTTGATAAGGATAATGCTGTCTTTGCGTCAATCACTTGGGATGATGCTGTTTTTGCTACAAACCATAATTTAAAATGTCTGTTTTGTATAGGATATTACTGGTTTTGCTACGAATTTAATATTCGACTCAAATATATCGACATAACACTACAAGACTGCATTCAAAGTTGCAATAGTGAAAAAAGTGGATGTTGCTGCCTTTGCTTCTATATGACTCAATTAATTTAGACTTATTTAAGATTTTTTAATAATACTAAACGAGATAATACTACGAGAGATACAACTTTAGAGAAATAAAATTACAAAAAGTTTAAAGCGAATAGTGCCGGGCGCGGCGCCCGCCGGCGGGCGTGCGGCCTTATATAGCTTTAGTTATTGTTCTGAGCACCAACATGTCGGTGTCATGTCATGTCACTGTCAGTAGTTACAGTAGTTAGGACTTTTTGGCGGGAAAGTGAAGAGTCATGTCTGTGGTTTTGCTTTATTTTCTAACATCGAATATTAATATGAAATAATGGTGGATTATTAAGCGTTAAGTGTTCGTGAGTGTGCATGAGTGTTAGCAAATGAAACAAAACAGTGCAACGTCACTTTTCAAATTCTCTCAAGAAGTCGGCCCGAGGACCTAAAGCCCCACATCTTTACTGAGATCACAGACGTATAATAAGAAGCAGACGTAACATTATAATAAAAAAGCGTGCCAATTACGCCTACAGACAAATGTCACGCACACATTTACAATAAAAGGGGTCGAACTCAGGCACGCAAGGGACCTCAAGTACCTACATCTATAGAATAATGTTATAAAGAGAATAATATTAAAAAGAAATTTGAAGATACTCATTCGATTTTACCAGTAGAATGCTAACGTTATCTATCATTAAGTGTCAGGTTATCTCTGTATCTACCTTATATCTGCCTGTGACGACGCCACATCATTAATTTTAATAAAATGTATGAACAGTTGGTAAACTAAAAAAAACCGTCCAAGTGCGAGTCGGACTCGCGCACGAAGGGTCCCGTACCATTATCTCGTGTAATTGTTCTATAAAAATCATGCCTGATGTATGGGAGCCTCCTTAAATATTTATTTTATTCTGTTTTTTAGTATTTGTTGTTACAGCGGCAACAGAAATACATCGTTGTGAAAATTTAATTTCAACTGTCTAACTATCACGGTTCATGAGATACAGCCTGGTGACAGACGGACGGACGGAAGGACAGCGGAGTCTATTACTAAGAAGTAATAGGGTTCCCGTTTTACCCTTTGGGTACGGAACCCTTAAAATAAAATAAATAAAAACAACAACATACTCTGCTGGTATTTTTTTTAATAAAATAATAATTACAATAATTAATAATCTGTATAAAATTGTATGCAAAATTAATGTTAAAACATGTATGTCCTCTTGGCAAACACTATTGGCAAACTCTTTTGACATCTCAGAGTACAGGGAGTGGCTGAAAACAGCGTTGGTTAAGGTCTAGGCCTCAACTAACTTAGGCCGAGCCATTTCCTTTTGTCTTTTCTTATTTTATTTTTTTCATAAATTATTTTTATATAAATTGGTTTTTAAGTGCAATTGCACTGTTTGTACTGTAGATTTTCTTATCTTTTGTATAAAAATGTAGAAAGACAATAAATATATTTCTATTTCTATTTCTATTTCTAATAATGTCACAATGTTTAAAACTAGTGATAAGACCGCCGCGCCGGGTGGTCAAGAAGTCAGCGACCCTGACTGCGAAACCAAAGGTTGAAGATGAAGATGACGATGAAGGTTTCTGAAAATAAATAAATTTATTACTTTCTGTATATTTCAAAGTAATGCAGTTGAGTGACTGCTCAGACATATCTTCGTCATGTTATACCATTTAATACAGTACAACAATATAATATTTATATTAACTCACATAATGTAGTACACTTGAGGTACTCGGCTGTAAATTTTGCAAATTCTTCAAAACATGATCTCCACTGGCATTTCTTTTTACTGGACCTTTAAGTGAAGATTATATAAATTCTGAAAAACAAATTTAAAAAGTTATTATTTTATGCACATTTTCATACAAGAATACATCCCCACGACTAGCATAGAGTTAAAGGGGGAGGGTAGGGTTTCATCATCATCATCATCAACAGCCTACACACGTCCACTGCTGGACATAGGCCTAGGATAAATTAATTAAAAAATTAAAGTTAAGTTAAATTTAAAGTTCAATAGCTTTCAATATTTCCTTTAACTCAAGATGGTTTGGATAGGTAGGTACGTAAAAAAGATATGTGGACACTTACTTCTTCTCGGTACGATGAATAGACAATTGTTGGAATCGCACTAGGAGCAAGAACTGTACGATAGCCACTCTGTGATCCAATATATGAGTTTCAAAATGCTTCACTAGATGATTTGGGCTGCCAATGTTCTTTTTTCATATTACTCAAAAAGGCATTTTTTTAAATAATCATCCTTTGGAAACCTGAAAACGATTTCATTATTAAAATTTATCCATAAAGAAATATTAAATTGCATACTTTAATCTAATCAATCTTCATAAATATTCCTAATAAGGCCCTGTAAAATTGTACAAGTATATGAAACGTCAAACGAGATCGGGGTTAATAATTAATTGGCTATTGTTACCACAATAATCTTTCAAAAACTACTTTACGTTTAGTTTTTATGAGATTTGCACTTTTAACAATTATTCACTGCTTCTACAATGCCAAAAGATTAATAATAACCACTTAGTGGCGAAAAACCCAATAGGAGATTTTATGGCACAACAAAACTTACCGATGGAAAGTAATTTCAGGTGTTTTCCTACATGAGGAGTTGCCGCACAAAGGTGCACTACACTTCACTATTTTATTTTTGTACTTTTGGCTCTTAAACTTTAAATCGCAAAAATAAGCGAAAAGCAATCTCCTGTACGCCGCTTGACGACAAGTCTAGGACGCCATTTTTCGCTTATTGGTAGCTTAGCAAGATGGCGTTTTGCCTCACGTCGCATTTTGTCTATGTGTGTGGAAGTGTTGCAACAGTAAAAAGAAACGAGATAGTCTTATTAATTTGAGGTTGGAGAGAAAGAAGTAGAAATATTATTTTATTCTCATGTATGTAGTTGTGAAATTATGTTTGCTCTGCTTCTTATTATATGTCTGTGACTGAGATACTCGAGGGGTTGGGGGGTATGGGTATATCATTTCTATTATCATTCATCATCATTATCAGGAAGGAAATATTGTTTAATTATGTATTACTTATAAAAAAAATTACTTTGTTACTGGCTAAATGTACTAGTCGCACGAAGCCATCAAATAAAGGAAAAGAAAAGACTACGGTCAAGTTAGTCCAGTCAGCAGCTGTCTGTCAGTCAGTCACATCACTCACATCAAGAAAATTGGTCAGTCAGTCAGTGCCATGTCAGTGCCAGTCTCAGAATAGGGTGCCAGTCAGTGCAGTGACGTGCGTGACAGATATTTTAGAATTTGTCGAGCTTTTCTCATGGAGGCAAAATACCAAAACTTTAAATAAACTACATAATTTTTAAAGTGTGTGTGCAGGTTACCTGCGTCTAAAGTTTTATATAATTTGGTTTTGAAAATAAAGGTAAATACACGTTCGTAATTTTATTTTTCATTACAGTTTCATTAGTTGGAAGTATTTTTCTAATGTAAATTTTTCCAGGTACCTTTTGAGACGAGTTGATTATGGAAAAAATAAGCGAAAATGACTCAAACCCGGCCAATCTTACCATTCAATACCCCATGTTACCTTTCGAGAGGCAGATATTCATTGATTGGTTTGAAAAGGATGCCCTTCTAATATTGGCTAAGTAAGTTTGAGTACCTTTATTATTATAAACTGACAATTACCAGCCTATACGCTGTTTTCATAAGTTTACGTATACAATAAAATTAAAACTCCTTTTATGGAAGCTTATTTTTTATATTCCTATAAATTTCTCAATGACTGAAACAAATAAACACTTCATATTCTAATGTTAATGTTTACATTTTCAGGGGATTGAATTACAATACAATTCTTTCAAATTTCCTTTGGATACATAAGGATCCCTCGAATTTGGTTCTAGTACTGAATAGCAATGATCATGAAGAAAATTACTTCATGGAGAAGTTCAATTTGTCTGCTCTGCCAAACCTCGGATCTGAAAGGTAATCTCAATAAAGATAAGTTCCTTTTAAGAGATAACTAATTAAAAAGTCATGTAGGTAAGTATGTTCTTCAATTTTATATTATTTGAGAAAGGTTAAAATAATTATATAGCCAATGTGACAGTTTAAATAGTTATATCATTTCAGGACACAATCGTAGCATAGATATTGTTTTATCCAAATTATTTATATTATTTTAAAATGTCAATTATAGACACCATGTCTTTTAGTTTTATATATTTGGCTTTTAGAGAAAACTTTAAACGACTTGCTGTTGCCTGCTAACTACCACACTATCACACAGGAAGTTTACTTGTTCCTTGATGGGATTTATAGCTATGCAACGCCTCGGTGGCCGAGTGGCAGAACACGCGGCCTGATACCCAAAGGTCCCGGTTTGCGATCACCAACCCGCATTTGGCATGCGTGGTGATCAATTGTAGATGACTTGATTTCAATGATGGAGGCCTTTGCCCAGCAGTGGGACAATTATAGGCTGTTACTTTACTTTACTTTTATGCTGTGTTGTACCTATCTGCAGTATTATATTTCTTTTGTAGTGGTGATATAATATTTAATTTGTAACTTACTATTTAACATGTACAATATGAAGTAATAAAAAAAATCTTTTACAGGGAAAAAGCATATTTAGAAGGTGGAATCCATTTTGTCTCCACAAGAATTTTAGTGGTAGACCTTTTGAAAAATCGAGTGCCCATATCTCACGTAACAGGAATTGTTGTGCTTAGAGCTCATACTGTCTTAGAGTCATGCCAAGAGGCATTTGCTCTTAGGTTATACAGACAGAGCAATAAGGTAAGATTAAATAATGTTTACAAGCTGTTTTGATAGTATTTTATTCTTACAAAGTAAAAATGCATAATATGCTGTCTAGTAATGTAACAAACAGAAGTAAAAACTTGTTTAATTGAAGTGTAGAATACACAGAATTAATCAAGTTATGCAACTTAGATTTTATATTGTAACAAATGAGTATTTATGTTTAAAGAGCTATGCTAAATTCCCTATTACAGACTGGTTTTATTAAAGCACTATCTAACTCCCCCATATCTTTCACATTTGGATTTCATCAAGTGGAAAAAGTCATGAGAGCATTGTTTGTCACAGAATTGTTTTTGTGGCCAAGGTGAGATTTACCTATATTATAATTTTTGTATGCATGCCACACTTTAAAGGTTCTTACCCAGTTTTTTGGTGTAATAAGAAACTTATTGCTTATCAGTTATCAGTATTAAAAAATATTTTTTTTTAAATAAAACCTTTCATTCTTTTATAGTCAGTTGAGTGAGTTATTTAAACTGAAATTATTTGATTTTCTTACTAACTTTGCAGATTTCATGGAACTATTATCAAAAGTCTTAAAAGTAGATCGGCTGAAGTAATTGAGTTGCATGTTCCTCTTACTACTAATGTAAGCCATATACAAACATGCCTTATAGACATTATGAACCACACAGTGAAAGAGCTGAAGAGCATGAATAGAACTTTGGATATGCAGGTACACATATTTAATAGTATTGAATAGTATACATACATTTTGAGAACGAAAAACATAAAAGTAACAGAAACAGGGGCTGTGTTCTTCTTAAGCGCATCATTGTCCACTGCTGGATGTTCGCCTCTCGAATCCTCTTCCAGTTATTAGCATCTGGTCCAGGTTTTATGTATGGTCAGCATCAAAATGATAGAAAACCGATGTGGTAAAGTATATCTAAGCTTTTTTTTAAGTAGCTTTATGCTATAACTTAACAATATAGAAATTTTACTTATTTTTCCAAAAAACTAAAATTTTAGTCTTTATTAAAATCATTCTCTGGTACCTATTATGAAAATAAGGGTTTTTGTACCTAAATACTTGTATATTTTGACTATAATGGTTTCGCTAATTTGATGCTGTCTGTAACTACTTGATATCACAACTTTTGTAATATCGATGTTGTAAAATCTTTTGGCTTGCCTGTCAAGCGCGTGAGCTTGAAGAATATTATAATTAATTTCTAGGAAATCACCACAGAAAATTGTCTCACGAAAAAGTTTCACAAAATACTTCAATCACAATTGGACTGTGTTTGGCATCAGTTGAGCACAAGAACCAAAGAATATGTCCAAGATTTGAAAGTGCTGAGGAGTATGATAACGTAAGTACACAGTAGGCCAATTCGTTGCTGTTAGCAAAAACATGCTTTAATAGCCAACATGATGTACATATGATTTTTTTATTAAAAAAATATTGTCTTTATATGACCTCACAGGGCTTTGTACAACTCTATTTTTAGGGTTCCGTACCCAAAGGGTAAAACGGGAACCCTATTACTAAGACTTCGCCGTCCGTCCGTCCGTCTGTCACCGGGCTGTATCTCATGAACCGTGATAGTAAGACAGTTGAAATTTTCACAGATGATGTATTCTGTTGCCGCTATAACAACAAAATACTAAAAAACAATAAAATAAATATTTAAGGGGGCTCCCATATAACAAACGTGATTTTTTTGCTTATTTTTGCTCAATATTGATAACGGCAACAGGTGGACGCTTGAAATATTCACAGAATATTGAGTTATATTATTCACTTTAAAAATAAATAATTAAATAAAATAAAATTTATATTTAAGGGGGGCTACAACAATAGTGATTATTTCCCAATGGTTTTCTCGATCTTAATAACGATAACAGGCTTGAAATATTTTTATAGATGGCCGGTTTTTTTTTCAGTCTTCTTTGCCAGTAATAATGACTGTCCTAAGTTTGGATCTTTGAGTTTTGTTTTTTTTCTTTAATAATTTCTTTTTAACATGCTGCTGTTGTCTTTTATATTTTGTGGGTTCATTTATAATGGAAAGTGTAGGGAATTTTACAATATTATTATGCTGTAAGGGAGAAAAGAAATGCACATGCTGAGTTTCTTGCTGGTTCTTCGCAGTAACCAGTCTCCCGCCCTTTGTAGACTTACGAACCGACGATGGCATAGTGACATTCATAAGAGCTAATTTGTAGCCTAAAGAGGATAAAAGGAGATTGTTCTGCGTCCATATATTGCTCGCCTTAAAATAAACTGCAGAGGAAAACTAATTTTCTAGTAATATATTGCCTGTATTAACCCATGAAAACTAAGTTTCATGACGGACACTTCTGAGAAGACAGTTATTTAAATAAAAACGATTTTGAGGTTATGTTTAGTCATAGGAAACACTTTAGTGAATGCTTATAAATATTGATATTCTTACTACTATGCCCTACAACAAGTTTCCCCTTAGTGGCGCTGAACGGAGACATCACTAGGTGGTAGGTCTGATACCTGGCTGTCTAGGTAGGTACTACCGCAGTATCGATATGACACGGGAAAATATTTGGGAATATAGTAACAATTTGTCATGGGCAGGCGTTTCACTTACCACGCAGTGAGCGGCCTGCTCGTTATATTACTTTGTAAAAATAAAATCCTTAATGATACGTATAGCAATTTAAGGCCTACCTACTCAATTGTCAAGTTCCATTGCTACAAATGATATTGAAAGTTAATAAATCTATAAGTATTTGGCTATGCTATAAAACGTGAATAAAACCGAAATACTAAAATGCTGCGCAGCAATAATGTTTTATGTGTAAATATCAATCTTATTACTCGATGTTTTCATCGAAACCAAATTCGATTTTTTTTGTAATTTCACTTAATCAATTACTTATTGATTGACTGAAAACACCAAACGGAGACATCACTAGGTGGTAGGTCTGTACACTGATTGATAATATATAATTATTATCAGTACTGACATATTGACAAACAAAGATGGCGAGTTTGGTGGTAAAAAAAATACTTTAAAAGTCTTACATATAATAAACAGTGTCCGCTTGAAATTCTTACTGTCAAAATTATAATTTAAATTAATTACAACATAACGTATTTTTCAAATGTTTGTAAATTTTAAGGCGATCCAAAGCAATCTCCTTTTGAACTAGCGGCCGCTTGCGGTTTCACCCGCGTGGTTCCCGTTTCCGTGGGAATATCGGGATAAAAAGTATCCTATGTGCTAATCCAGGTTATAAACTATCTGTATGCCGAATTTAATCCAAATCCATTCAGTAGTTTTTACGTGAGAGTAACAAACATCCATCCATACTTACAAACTTTCGCGTTTATAATATTAGTAGGATTTGAATTGAATTTGAATTTGAGGGCAAACAGCCAGTACAGTATTCTAGTTTCGGATAACCGATTCTAGAAGTCCCATTTCTCTAGCCAGAGAGTCACAGTCGCACAGTGAGTGCTGTATTGACTTCGTTTTCTCTCTACATGCGCTGCATAAGCTGTTTGTTGATAGTTGCATTTTGTGGAGCATTTATTTATATTTATACTGTATTTATATGTTTTAGCAATGTGATTCACGATGATTCTGTATCATTCTACGCTTTAGTTAGCAAATACAGATCGCCAGAATACGCTAAGCTAAATTCTGGTTGGATACTTCTCGAGTCAGCGGCACAGCTATTTCGTCTCGCCAGAGCGAGGGTGTTTAATTATAAAAAAGGTATGTTTATTTATTTAATTTTTATTGCACTACAATATATTGTACAAAACGCGGACTTAATGCGATATAGCATACTCTACCAGTCGACTGAAAGGCTAGGCAGAAAAAGAGTTATGCTGTTTATTTATCACTTTTTAAATAAAATAAAAAATGCCTTATTCAATTTAGGCTTAGAGAGTGCGCATATGAATGGACAATGTGTAGCAACGATCTTCGCAAGATGCTTTAAAATAATATAATACAGCATTTAAGCAGCGTGCAGATTAGGATGATCAAGCTTCATCATTGGGATAATAGTAAATTAATGAATTATCTTTCAGAATTTGAACCTGAATTGTCACCTAAATGGAAATACTTGAGCGAGCTACTGGTCGACGAAATCCCAGAAGAAGTGAAAAAACGACATGGAAGCTTAAAAAACACTAGAATTTTAATACTTTGCCAAGATAACAGAACATGCTCCCAGTTAAACCATTATCTCACTATGGGACCTAGTAAATACCTGTTTTATACCGCCTTTAGAACAGAGTTGCCTATAAACGGAGTATCAGAGAAATATAAAGATTTCGAACAAATAATACCTAAACAGAATAACAGTAAAACAGAGAATGATAAAAAGAAGGCTTCTAAGGAAACCGCAGACGAGAGTGAGGCTGCTAAAGATTTAGAAACGTGTGATGATGATTTTAATACAGATGAAACGAATAAATCCAACTATATTCTCACTTTGTCACAAGTTACACAAACTAAACCAGATTTGGAGGAGAGCATGTTCGAACCTATACCTGAGGTTGGTAACATTTATAATTTTTATACAGAACAAGTATTGAAAAATGTTTGACGAACAAGCTGGACTTGAACTAGCACCGCGTTTCGATCAAGCTATAGGCACAAAATAAGGACACAGGAGGAACAGACGGTGCAGAAGGTAAGCGTCATATAAACGCGTTCGAGCAACCACACATAGATTACCTCGCACGGCACGGAATCTTGCAACAGCTCGGAATAGTCCGAGCAGGTATGTATTAAACTTATCAAATCAAGTCGGAGTCATCAAATGTTTACGACGATACCTAGTTATGTAAGACACCGCAGAAACAGAAAAATTCCTTTATTCGGATTAAAATACAATTTATAAAATAAGGACGCGCGTACGAGATGAAATCACGTTGAAAGATGTCATTGTCCGGTCGTCGCCGGTGTCGCTGGTGTCAATGCGTCGTCCTTGCTCCCTCCCCCATTGCCGTCAGTATGCTTAACAGGGTCTCTATTTTGTGCTACAGTTGATCATGAACTGTACAAAGTGGACTCAGCCTGGCAGTTTTAACTCTGCACACCCTACGAACTTTACCCGTACGAAACCAACATCTTATCATGCTCATATATAAACAGTGTCAAAAGTATAAGTTTAAAACTGGGGATCAAACCTGGGGCCCGACCGCCTAACCGATCGCTTTGACTTCGTGTGTGGTTTATGACGTCATCTTGTCGTTTCGTGCCGCCTATGAAAGCAATATCGAAAGCTATAGCCTTTAGCTTTTGATATTGCTTTCATAGGCGGTGCGAGGTGGCAAGCTGACGTCATAAACTATACGCGTAGTCAAAGCGATCGGTTAGGCGGTCGGGGGGCTGGTAACTAGTTCCCGATTTCGATCATCAGAGGGCCATTTCATTGTAGTCGACTTGGTCAGTGATAGTACTTTTTAATGACCACCTGAGGGCCTAGTGTAAGTTTCATTAATCAATCGATCACGTTAACGAAAACGAGAATTTGTATGGCATAATTTAACTCTTCTCGTATGTCGCCAGGAGGCGCTGCTTCAATGCCATACTAATTTTCGTAAACGTAAACGTAATCGAATGAATACGGATAGTATACAAAACTCACAGGCAGTAGACACTCTGGTTCGTTATCGACATCTTATCTAAGTCTGTAGGCGAAAGGAATAAAATGTATGGGATTGACATAAGCCAATCAGTCCATCAGCCATAAGTCAATCTTATGTCAATCCCATACATTTTATTCTTTTCGAACTTCGCTATCGTTTTCTTAATGTCACTTTGGCTACCGCCAAATTCGTTATCGACATCTTATCTAAGTCTGTTGCCATAACAACAATGTGAATAGCTTTGTTGTTTTGCAACAGTTAAAGATAAGATAGCCAGTGCTTAACATGCAGTCCACAGTAGTTGAGGCTTCTGTAGCTGAGGTGACTACAACAAACTGCGCACTTTCCACCTTCAGATTTATCGTCACTTAACATCAAGAAATCATAATCAATTTTAAAATAAAAAAAATACTATCTGGCACTAATTCGGCAGTTTAAAACCGGCCGTAAGTATTTCATAAGATATTTATACTTAATAATCGATTTTTACTTTACAGATGGATATTTTAAATATAACACAGATTGAAGCTGAAAAGCCATTAATATTCATTCAAACGTTCAAAGAGAACGGTAACCATTTCTCACTGGAGAGAACTTTAGAAACTGTACGCCCCGAGTATATCATACTGTACCATAGCGATGTATCAGCGGTTAGGCAAATTGAATTATACGAATGCCGCAAGAAATCCGAGGAGACCACAAGCATGGTTTACTTCATGATCCACGATAAAACTGTGGAGGAACAGGCTTACCTAACATCCTTGAAAAGGGAAAAGCAGGCTTTTGAATTGTTGATTGAAACCAAAAGTGTAAGTTTTTATTTTTGGTGTCACAAGAATAGTCACAAATGTAAATGAACATATTGCTATGGACAAATCAACAACAATATAATTAATTCTATTTCTTGTCGTTTTTTAATGTATAATATAATAATGTATCATATAGGGTAAAATTGGTAATTTGTGCGTGAATTGTACAGTAGCTGTTGGTATCGCGTCAAATTCTTTGTTACATTGTTTATTTTTTTTAAATTTTGTATACAGCTATAAAAGCAGTTTAGTCTTGTGCATTTTTCTTTTTATGTATTGTTGTGATATTGATGTCTACACAATTGCATAAAAATTAAATATATTTATAAAAACTCATAGGCAGCTTGTAATAAATAAATAAATTGTATGGTGTCATATTTAAGCGAAATATACATGTATTCCTCTAAATAATTTACTTTGTATAGTGCATTATTCATAATCATAAGTTACTTTTAGACTATGGTTGTACCAAATTACCAGGATGGCAAGACAGATGACTATTTTAATTTACATGTTGAAGAAGACGTTGATATAGTCGATACAAGAAAAGCTGGTAACCCAAAAAATAATTTTGTTTTAAAAAAAAAAAATTAATTAGGAACACTTTATGACGATACTTTTTCGGATTGTAGGTGGTCAAGCTCTGTCTAAAGAAAAGCCAGTCGTCATCGTTGATATGCGAGAGTTTAGATCAGATCTCCCGTCACTGCTTCACAAGAAAGGCATCAGTATTGAACCTGTGACCATTGCTGTAAGAATATTAATTACTACAATCAATTTAAGCGTATCCACTTACGTAACTATAGAACATAATTAAAAAGATAATATACCGTTTGTTTTAGATTGGTGATTATATTCTTACTCCAGAAATATGTGTGGAGAGAAAGTCAATATCGGATTTGATTGGGTCTTTAAATTCTGGCCGCTTGTACACGCAATGTACACAAATGTGTCGTAACTACAGTAGACCAATATTGCTCATTGAGTTTGATCAGAATAAGCCTTTCAATCTCCAGGTACGGAAGTTTGAGGTCACTTTGACGCAGTTTATTTAAACAATTAAAAAATCTTATTTTTAGAAAAAGTTTATAGTGATGATTAACGGGATTCTTCCTATGTCTATTAAGTTTGGGTATCCGGTATTTCGACATTTAAATTATAAACATCAACATGGTAAGAATCCCGTTAGCAATTACTCTAAGGCAAGACCACGATAGTTTAAAAAAATATATTAACTGGATTATTAAGTAACATGTTTTTTGTTGTGTGAGTATGTGTGACTGTGTGTGCTCCAAATAGGTATTCCGTACAGAAAATAATTTTTAATAATTCCGTGCTATGCAGAAGCTCAACTAAAGTATTTAATATTGTTTTTGTTTCACAGGGTCACCTTGTCTCATCAGACATATCGGGAGGTGACATACAGCAGAAACTTCAACTGCTCACAATACATTTCCCGAGACTCAAGTTAGTGTGGTCACCAAGTCCATATGCCACCGCTGAACTGTTTCACGAACTGAAGGTGGTTATTCATTCTCATTAATTTATTAATGGCATGATACAGGCAATTTACGCATTCTATTTTATCTACCCATGCCGTAAATCCTCTATATACCGTAGCAAGTAAATAAATATGCATGTGATGATACCCTATGGTTTCTGAAAAAATTCTATAGAATTCACGTCATGATGGTTGTAGTGTAGATAACGTTGTGTATGCAACTGTACATAATTAGTTATTTCTGGTCCTCATATCTCTTTTTATAACTAAGTTCTGAGTTTTGTTCTTGAATGAGTATGTAGATTTAGATATATTATGTTTTTCTACATTTCTGGCCAATTTTTTTTTGTATTTGTTTAGTTATTAATGTCTAAATGTAAAAGTATGCTGTGTTTCCCTGTAGTTAGTTGTTACATTTAGTTGCAGTAACTAGTAAGAATCTTTATTGTACACTCGGCGTCAAAAAAATCGCACCTCTTAGAAAATCACTTTCAAATGTCATTTACTCTTGATATGCACATGCAGTCGCATTAATTATGATTTTATTTACAAGGTTACTTAATTAACTTAATAAAAAACATTACTTTTCATTATCAAATAAAACCTAATGCAACAAATAAAGTGTCACAAAAATTCGATGCAAATTTTGCTACCCGTGAGAGTTGCTAGTTGCGCTTCCTTTGTGGGTATAAAACGGTCAACACGGGTTCAATGTGGGTCATTCGCTATTCAACCGTTGAAGAGGACACACGCACAGATTTTGATGGATACCACAGCTGATAAAGCCGCTCAAGTGGTTGCACTACTGCAATCAGGGGTGCGGCAGTGTGATGTCGCCCGGCAACTGAACCTGAGCCGTTATTCCGTTCGAAGAGTGTACCAGCGCTTCATAGAGACCGGTGGCTATATCCGCAGACACGGTTCGGGTAGACGTCGCTGCACTTCGGAAAGAGACGACCGGTTCGTTGTGTCGAACTCTTTGAGAAATCGTTTCTCCAACGCTGTTGAGTTGCAACAGCAGCTCCAGGCAGTTCGCAGACGCACCGTAAGCGTATCTACGGTTAGAAGAAGATTGAAGGAGAAGAAGATAGCGGCCCACAGAGCTGCTACGGGTCCAAAATTGACTGCAGCGCATCGGCGAGCCCGCTTGCAGTTTGCTCGTGACCACGTCGATTGGACCCTTGAGCAGTGGAGAGCTGTTCTCTTCTCAGACGAGACGCGAGTGTGTCTTTTCTGCAACGACCGACGGAGAAGAGTATACCGGAGGCAGGGTGAACGTTTCGCCCAAGCCTGCATCCAGGAGACGGTGGAATATGGTGGCGGATCCTGCATGTTCTGGGGCGGTATGTCTGCTGCCGGCAAAACCGACCTTGTCTGCGTCTCCCGGACTGGAGGTGCTCGCGGACAAGGGTCGCTGACTGCTCGCCGCTATGTCACTGAGGTCCTGGAAGTGCATGTGGTCCCCTTTGCCGAATCTTTTGGCGAGGGGTTCACATTAATGCACGACAACGCTCGCGCTCACACTGCAGGCATCGTGAGCGACTTCTTGCAGAGGTCCCAAATCTCTGTGATGCAGTGGCCAGCGCGAAGTCCGGATCTGAATCCAATAGAGCACCTCTGGGACCATCTTAAACGTAAGGTTCGATCTCGGGATCCAGCTCCTTCGACTCTACAGGAGCTCCAAGACGCGGTGATTGAAGAATGGGGGCTTATCCCTCAAGAAGAGCTCCTGAAGTTGGTGAGGTCCATGAGGGACCGTATGGAAGCCGTGATCAGGGCAAG
The DNA here is from genome assembly GCA_947562085.1 of Eudonia lacustrata. Taxonomy (NCBI): domain Eukaryota; kingdom Metazoa; phylum Arthropoda; class Insecta; order Lepidoptera; family Crambidae; genus Eudonia; species Eudonia lacustrata. The sequence goes on along the minus strand of OX387317.1, from coordinate 6,741,146 downwards.
GGGGGGTAACACTAGATTTTAAGTTAATTTTAAGACACTTTTTGTACATTTTTCTTTGTAAATTATCTGTTGTTAATTAGGACTTAATTAAGGATTTTTATTATTTTATTAATTTTAATGTTGTTTGTATAATTATAATTAAACAGAAAGTTAAATTTAATTGTTTTTTGATACTCCTTTTTGTTACCTTTCTAATGATACCCAACACTATCCTCTACATAAGGTTTAAGAATTTTTAAAGATGATTTTTAAAAGGTGCGATTTTTTTGACGCCGAGTGTATATTTCAATGTAAACAACTGTTGATAGATGTAGGTATTAAACTTTTAAACTTTCGCGTTCCATAATTAAACAAATTAAAACGGGGATTAACGCAAACTAATTAGTAAAAAGGTATCATACCTTCAGTAGTCAGCCCCATAAAGAAAATTGTTTATACTAGAAATAGGTAGGTCAAAATAGGTACTAGACAAGTAGCGCCGTCTGAATCTTTTAGTTGGTACTTTATAACGCGTACTCGTTCTACGCACGGGATCCCAGTACTTCCCTTACTTTTAATTAATAAATAAAGGATACCTTTGTAAAGAAATACACATTTAAATTATAATGAAGGTTTTTTTTATTAATAATTGAAATTAGATGTTAATTTTATTGACAGAATGGTTTGTAAAAAATTGTAAGCCAATTCTCTGCAAATAAGATTAATAATATAATTATAAGACTAGCAGGTAAAACACGTTAAATATTTCGTAAACAAAACATGAACGGAACCTTAACTAACCAATAATTGGCATTTTTAAATAAAATAGAATAATTTGTAATAAAGTACAAAAATGTCGTCTTATTAGGAAGCTATTAACAATACAAGCAATATAAACACACTATCTTAAGTTATTTCAAAACAAAAATATCATTTGCATAAATTGCCTATAATTATTATAGGCAATTTATGCAAACTATTTTAAATTATTCCAAAACAAAAATATAATTTAAGAAGCTATTAACAATTGTAAGCAAAAATTTTTTTGGGTTCTAAATGTACATTTAGATATTAAGAGGCCTATTACATCTCAACTGTGATTTTTGCGTAAAATGCCCATTTTCGCATTTTGTAGTAATTTTCCAGTTGTATTTATCGTTTTTATCGAAATAGGATAATAGATTTATTATAAAATATTTATTCCTCATGAAGTAACAATTATGCTGGTATAAATTTTGCTCAATAATATTATCGTAGATAGGAGAAATTCACAGCGATCTTAAAGCGATTTTCGAAGTTTTTTGGTTTAGAATAAGATTTTTTCTCTATGTAAAATCAATGATATCTAAAAATTCCGAGGCCGCTACGAACTATTCGACTATATAAGAGATAACATTCTATGTTTTTTATTTCATTTGTTTAGAACAGTAGTTCAATCTCTAGGAGCTCAAAAAAGTGCCTTTGCGCATTTTATGAAAATCTTTCTCTGCTATTTTGGGTTTCATTAAAAAATTAACCAAAATTTACAAAAAGCGAGGCCGCTACGAACTATGCCAATAACTATTCTACACTATTCAAGAAATCAAAGTTGTTAATGTATTTTCGTTTCTGAGATCGAGAACGCCTAAAATGGCCATTTTACGCAAAAATCATAGTCAAAACGTAATAGGGCCCTTAAACAAAATAAGAAAAGATCGCTCAATCCATCTGGATTGAGCGATCTTTTCTTATATACAGGATGGGCCAATAATTTTTGCACTTTTAAAACATGAATAGAAATAAAACTACAACTGTTATTTTGTTGATTATATTTTTAACGTTTTGACAATTTAATGAAATTAATTTTTTAAAAATGACATCGTCGAGATGTGCACCGTCTCGTCGTTGGCACTCTAGCAATCGACTACGCAAACTTTGGAAAACTCGCTGACACATGCTGCGGGGGATCGCGGCTATCTCGTCGTGGATGTTTCGTTTTAATTGGGATATATTCGTCGGTTTATTAAGGTAGACTCGACTTTTCAGGTATCCCCATAAGAAAAAATCGCATGGTGTAAGATCCGGGCTTCTCGGAGGCCATGGGATATCACCTCTGCGAGATATCAATTTATTCGGAAACATTTCTTTGACTACCGGTAAAGTCACATTTGACGTGTGGCATGTTGCTCCATCTTGTTGCATCCAGGTCCTGCTGTTGCATCCTTGAAATTCATGCAACTGCGGCGTCAAAAACTCTCGCAACATCTTGACGTATTCCGCTGAATTCACAGTTACATTATTTCCTTGATTATTTTCAAAGAAATACGGACCAATTATGCCCTTTGCTGATATGGCAGCCCATACTGTCGTTTTAGGTGAATGAAGTGGCTTTTGGTGTTTAAGGCGAGGGTTTTCCCTACTCCAATATCGACAATTGTGCTTATTCACGTACCCGTTGATGTGAAAGTGGGCCTCGTCCGTAAACAATAAATTCTCCAGGCTAGAGAATTGCTCCAGCATTGTGTCAGCCAATAACTTACGTTGAATGTAATCATTTGGTTTCATCACCTGCACAATTTGAAGCTTATACGGGTGCAGTTTGAGGTCTAGATGCAAAATCCGCCGTAGACTGCTTCTCGGTAATGCCAGAACCGCCGAACGCTTACGCGTAGATAATTCTGGATCGTTCCGTACGGAAATTTCAACCTCTCGAATGTTCTCATCGCTTCTTCTTGAACGTGGCCGGCCTGTTTGTTTAATATTCGTTGTCGATCCCGTTTGCTCGAACTTCACGACCCAAGCTTTGATTAAATTAACACTTGGACACTCGCTTACACGGCATAATCCATATTCAATTCGAAACAGGCGTCGTACAGTAACGTAGGAATCGTTGTTTTTGTAAAATTGTTTAACACAAAAAGCACGCTGTTGTCCCGTGAAGCGCTCCATCGTGACTAAAATTGCATGAAGCGACGCATAGTTTCCCGCCACCCGCGCGCCCCTCCCTCCAACGGTATTCGAGAAATTTAGTGTTGCTATTTGCAAAAATTATTGGCCCACCCTGTACTACTTAACTAGAACTTATTTTATTTCTTATTTAATTATGCCAATTATTGATCTTTCTTAAGTACTTAACTATTATTATTTTTCTTTTAAAACATTTACTGTGATATTTTTTTGCTTTAATTTGTACCTTATCCTCCTCGTCATCAACCAGCTTTCGCCCAGACAAAATCTTATTTAAATCTTTACAGTAATTGTATACTAAGCAGCGGCTTACAATATTTATTAAATATGTGGTTAATCGATCTTTATGCATTTGGCAATACAAAATATCAAAATCAACTATCATTATTATAGTAGTTTTAATAATTTCTTTTTAATTTACTTTATCAAAATGATATTTCAAAATGAATTTAATTACATCTTGCGTGTGAGAAATTAATTTGATCAGCTCGCTACTTGGGGTGCAAAGCCACCTTCGACCAGCATACTCTCTGTATTGAATATATTCAATTTCGTCTGTGCTTGATAAACTGTTTTTATAGTCAGAACAATTTATAAAAATTACAGTTTTGGCTTTTTTTAAAAAGTAACCACTGATGTATTGCAGTGGGGCTATTCTTCTAGGATCTGATTTTTTATCTTCAACTGGTGTGAAATTTAAACTTAAAACCGGAGCAAAATCAAATGTGCTGGTCGATGGGACTTCGGGGTTCTCGTTGATGACAAGGGTATACATTGCTTTACAAACATCATCCTCACAATTTTTACCGCGGGAGTGGACACTGGTTAAATTATTTACCAATAATGTGGTGGCAGCGGACTCAAATTGGTCACAAGTTGGATTATTGTTACGACACCCATGACTTCGTATTCCGCCAAAGAAATTTTCCAAGGGATCTTGATTAAGGTGCCGTAACCAAACAGATGACACTGAGTATTCTTTTTTAAATTTCTTTAGTAATACCTGAATTCCATCCAGTGTCCACACCCAATTGGAAATTGTAGGAACTGACTCTTCTCTGCCATTGGGAGTTATAAACTTCATTGTTTTGAAGACTTGTTTACCTTCTGCCCATATTTTTTTATGGATTGAATTTTCTGTAGCAGGCCCGAGTAATGGGATGGGATGTTTTTTTCGGGATTTATGTGACATTCGGTGAGTTTTGGGATCATCCTAATACCTTTGTATCCGGGATCTTCTTGATTTAGTAGGGTTAGATGTGACCATTTCGCAGTCTTTGTCTCGCCATCTTTCATAAATTTTAAGTTTTTGGTTAGTAAATTGTTTCTTATACCTTTTAAAAGGTGAGGGGGATCATATAATGGTACAATTTCTTGACCATTTATAAATACAACATTTTCAACTGGAGTTTCTCCTTTTCTAAGATACACCCCCCTTGTTTCATTTAACAATAGTTTTATTGCATGTCTGTTGTTGGATCCTTGATCACATACAGTAGCTACAACAATCAAGCCAGAATTTTGGAGTTCTGCGATAACTTTTTTTATTTAATTAGCTAACCCTGGTCCCTTAGTTGCACTGGCTGCAAATGTATATGCTACTGCTTGCTTATAATTTTTAATAAGACCACGGACCATGAAAACTTGTGCGTGGTCAGCAAATTCTTGCTGGTGGTCAAGGCCATGCAGAATAAAAAAAATTCTAAAAATATTGTAATAGTGCTCTAACAATTTTCTAGAATATCCAGCACGGCTGGGTTGGATGCTTTTTAGCTGCTTCAATTTCTGCAGACTGCCTTTTTACTTTATTATGCAGTTTTCTAATTTTTCTCTTAGCTGCAACAAATTGAGAATGCACCAACTTCTCTTCTTGATTGAAGTGAAATATATTTCTTGGTGATTTTTTACTCACTGCAAAGAAATAAAAAATTCACTATTAATCAAAATGAACTAATAAATAAAAAAATAAAAAATATCGAATCTGCGACTCCTGGCGCAGCAGTTAGAATCAATACCACTGCGTCAATGGGCCTGTCGAATACACATACTTCATACAATAAGTGATCTGTTTAAATAATAATTACCTAAGTGAGGCTGAACTTTCTTCATAGCCACTGGAGTTTTACTAACTATATAAGGCACTTCATTTATTGGAACAGTTGGATCTGAAACAATGATTTCATATTATATGCCACCATTCGGAGGTCACTCCTCCTAGCTAGTCTGAGAGTGTCCATCATTATTTTACTTAATAATATTTAAAAATAAAATATTTTTTAAGTTAAAAGACTGAATAAATCAAAATATAATACAATGCACACCCAGATGTTCTTTTCCAGTTATTTCACTAGCATCTTCATCAAATACAGGTAGGGCTGGAGCTAAAATAAAATATTAAAATTTATTTTTTAGTAACTTTGAATACAATTTTATAATATTACCTTATTTAAATTGTAAATTGAGAATTTTTGTTGTACTTTAGTTGTGTAATTAAGTAAGTAAATAAATGTGTGGGTGAAAATTAACAAAAACTTTGTAATGGTGTATGTAACATATTATTAAATACTATTGTTATTATTACTTACAAGATGTTTATCACTAACTGTGAATATGTGTTGTGCAGTGAAACAAAATAAATAGTAGTTAATTTTATACCTGTAGATGTTGATGGCAGCAAATTAGATTGAATTTTCAGCATAGATTTCTGTACAACAAAATTAAATGTGTACTTTAAGCTTGATGTGAGAGCTGAAATTAATTTAAAACATATTTTAATATTTCTATATTTTATTTATGAAATTGGTGGTTTTAAAAAAATCAATATCAACTATTGCATTAGCTAATTACTATAAAACTGTAAAAATAATATATATGCAGAAAATAACTCATACAAACCTGGCATATTTTAATGTTGGAATAGCAATTTTACTGAGTCTGATATAACGGCAAAGATATTGTTCAGCGAAGTGTGAATGACACACACGTACGGCGATACTTGTTTATACGTTCATTTTCCATACCCAAGATATCTGAGCCAATTGCATACTACTATGTATTATATCGGTCCTGGTTTAGGAAACCCATGAAGAACTGGATGAGAAACTAAAACAAAATTTATAAATGGTCAATAATCTACAGCTTTCCCCTCTTGATGTATATCAATCAAAATATCTTGATGAAACTCTACTGTAAATATCCATTTACTCGAGATTACTTTTTATATCTTGCTTCCTGCCTTCTTAAAATTTCACGTTTTATTCTACTCCAAAGACTCCTTTTTTCCATTAATTACTTTCTGCAATCGGTGACAGTGACAGACAACAATAATCGTTTTTTGTTACGGAGTTGCCAGCTTTGAATTGAAATTATATCTAAAAAAATGAGTTTAATTTTGTTAACCATTGAGTTTTTAAGAGTTGACACATAAAACTATACGTCAACAATAGTTAATAAGATAACCAATTATTAAGTTTTAAGACGAAATTATCATAATGAAACACTTTTTCAGATAACTTCGCATTTGTCAAGAAAACCGTAACACTAATTAGTTTAAACAAAACCTCGAAATTTAAATGTGCGTTAATAAGTAAGCACATTGCATTTATAAAAAACTACTATACTAGTCGATTTTAAATTTGTATGGTCTGGTAGGATCATCACTAGCGACATCTAGCTTAATAGCAGATGTACTTTTTCTGCAACATAGCTGCCATCTTTATGCGCTAGTGGTAGGAATGCTAATATAATGTGGGAAAATTTAAAAACACTCAACAGAATGCAATATTGTAACAGTTGAGTGGCTTCATAATTTTATCATCTTAAACTCACTGCTGACCCTAAACATTTGTATTAAAATTGGACCGCCTGGTCAGCCCGTGACCACGGCCGTTGTAACTCGGTCGAAACGTCGGGTATAAAGAAGGTATGATACCTTTTTACTAATTAGTTTGCGTGAATTCACGTTTAAATTTGTTTAAAAATGTATTAAAATTCAAATTCAAAATGATTTATTCAGTTTAGGCTACACATAACTCTTGTGAACGTCATTATGCCATCGGTTCGTAAGTCTACTCTGGGCGGGAGGCCTTTTACCTACTGAGAAGAACCGGCAAGAAACTCAGCAAGTGTCAAGCCCTTTTTCCCTTACAGCGTCAAAAATATTGGAAAATGCCCTATCATAAAAGGACACTTTCCATCACAAATAAAAACACAAAAAATTAAGGACAATCACAATCACAACATGTAAAAAAAAACAAAAGAGAAAAAAATTAAATACCTAAGATTGCAAAGGAGATGTCCCTTATTAGGTTGGGCCTATGTACGCTATATTAAAAAATTGGGATAAAATTACTTAATAACGAGAAAAACACAATAAATTACATATAATGCATATTTTAGCGGTTATAAAATAAAATGATAACGATTTTTCAACCTTGAATGGTAATAAAAATGGCTACCTACACTATGATACGACGAGACGACGGATGACCAAAAAAAAAAATACAACTGTCAATGTCAATGTGAAATGTCGCTTCGTTTTGTTTGGTTATGGTTAGTTTGTTTCGTTTGTTCGTTGTGATCGTTGTGTTTGAGTGTCTTAAGTTCTTTTTATCAACCTACCTGGCTTTCGTTTATTAGATTTGTAACAGTTTTTCACAAGTTTCGCAAGTTTTGTTGAATTGAATTGACTGACAAGTGACAGACAAACGTCATCGAAATGTCAATAATATCATCAACCATTTTGTTGTGTTGCCATTCTATTGTTCAATTATTTGTTTCTTTCAAAAAACAAAGCTATTTTAGAGAAATTGGACAATCAAAAACTGTTCTACATGTCTGTCTTTATTTTGGTATACTGTACATATACCACGCCTAGACTCCATACATTCTAGAACATCTTCTTTACATCAGTTACCAGTTTAAATTTTCACAATTTCATACATCAGCCTCCACAGGCGGCACCCGTTCACGAGTATGACATCCAGCCATCGCTTCACACAACCAAATTTTTGGGCACGTAACGACCCGACGCGACGCGACGCACACCGTAGAGACAATAAAGAGAGCATGACACACCCAAGCTACTCTAAATCAAAACTAATTGAAATGCTTTACGCAACGCTATTTATTATCTGTAGGACACTGTTTATAAAGGCTATCATATCAGTATAATTTTTATTAGTTAATTTTATTAAAATAATCCAAATAAAGTATGTGTTTTTTATTATGAAATAAAATAAATAAATAAACTTTCCTACACTCACACCAATTATCTAGCCCAAGAGAAGCTTCGTTATGAAACTCGTTAAATGGTTACTAGACAACAGATAAACATACTTAAAATACTTAAATACATACTTATTATACATAGAAAACACCCGGCTGGCTGTTTTATCACCTAAATATTCTTTGAAAATGGTTATTATACAGTAATAACCATTTTTAAGTAAAGAAGACTACATGTTTTTAAACTTATCTAAAGATAAATCTAGTACAGTATTTGGTATTTTATTGTAATAGTGTATACCTTGCCCCAAGAAAGAATACTATTGTGGAACTCTTCTTCCTTTCGCATGTATCGTCACATAACCCTCATACTCGTGTTCCCAGACTCGACAGTTGCATAAATAACATTCTTAGTAAACATCATCATATTTACTAAGAAAATAACTTAATGTAGATTGTGCCTCACGCCGGTGGCCGCCAGTGGCCACCGAGGCAAGTGGGCCGTGGAGTGATAAAGTGCTCTGCCCGACACCCGAAGGTCTAGAAACAATTGAATTCTCGGGTAAAGTTTGGAATATTTCGATTTATAGGCCGGATTTGTGATCACCAACCCACATATGGCATGCGTGGTGATTAGAAATAGAAAAAATCTTTATTTGGTATAATTACACATACACATTCAAAACACAGGAACATCACTTAATTAAGTCATTCATTACCCAGTTGGGACAGTTATTGGCTAACTATTTACTTTCTTACTTGCAATGTGTTCAAATTAAAAATGCTTTTTATTAGTATTGTTGTTATATGATGCACTGTTGTTCAATATTGAACCTTTATCTTTTTAGCAAGGAAGAAAAAACCCTAACGTAGCCGAGGCTCTCGCGCTCAGCGGCGACAACACAGCGGACGACATGAACTACGAGAGATACAACATACGGGTCCACGATTTCGTACAAAAATTACCAGGAGTCACTACCAAAAACATCTCGAGGATATTGAATAGGGGCGTTTCGTTAGACCATTTGTTATCGTTGACTAAAGTAAGTGATACCATATTACGTGATTTTCTTTTTGCTGTTGGTAATTCATATCGGGCACATAAGTTAAGAGCGTTTACGCCGCACACTAGCGCCACTAAAGAAAAAAAAGCATATCTAGTAATTAGAGATAGAAAATCAAATTATGCTCAACAAACTATTTGAATGAAGTAATTTAGCATTTTTACGTCACCTAATAAACACCTGACATGTTATGGTTTAGTTAAATATGGCGTTATAGTTAAAAGTGGCCGTAACGTCTTATTTAACTTAACCATAATTAACTAATAATTACTAGATATGTTTTTTTTTCATTGGCGGCGCTAGTGTTCGGCGTAAACGCTCTTAATCGGTATCTTAATTATTATTATTTTTCTGCGAACATTATTTTTTTGTTCTATGAGCAGATGGTTGTTAATGAGTAAACTCATGTTGTGTCCTCCAATGAAGACAAAAACTTATTCATCAAAAAGGCCACCATAAAATTGTCTTTCTTTTTGAGGAGTTTCCTGCATCGTTTAAGTATTTATATGTTATAATTTTACAGGAACAATTAGAAGATATAATTGAAAACAAGAGTGAAACAGAAACTCTGTACTCAATACTACATATCAAAGCTAAACCAGCGGATGCTAAAGAAGATAAGAAATTCGGTAAAAAGAAATTTAGTGGGAAACCAATGTTTAAAAGTAAAAAGTGAATGCATTTAAATAATTTATTTATATTAATAAATATGTACAATAACAAATTTTATAAATAAAATAAACAAAGTGATATTTTTTTATACAACTTCTTTGTATTTATGTCAATAACAATCCAGAATTAAAGCTATTTATGCCACGAACCTAAAACAAACATCAAACTTCACATACTCTGTATCTGTAGGTTTATACAAATAGAGGTTAAAACATACTTTTTAAATAATGCTTATACAAATTAAGGATTTTATTTATGATGAGCTACATGAGTAAATTTCTATAAAATGCATTAAGAATATTTTTTTCACCTCATTTGCTTGAAAAGGCTTACTTCCACCTTCAAAATCTGGGTGGAAAAGGTTTTTGAATTTAGAACGTGACTAGGAACACTATGGTGCGCATTATTCGTATACTGCGAAATAAGAAATTCGAACTTTGTGTTGTGCCGTCCCACTCACACTAATAGGTGTGTATGAGACAGTATAATACGAATTTAGTACTTCTTAGTAGACCCCTACCTTTTCTTTCTTAAAAAAATATATGAATTCTTAATAAAACTGTTTTATAATAAAGCTCAACTGTTTTTCTTCCATCCACCATTTTCTCGCAGTAGTGAGGTGAAAAGTTGTGTGTTTTGCTCGGCAGCAAAGATGTTTTGCGTCTCGTGCCGTGAAACACTCGCTACGCTCAGGATTCTTTTTTTGAACCACTTCGCTTCGCTCGTGGTTCAATCCTAGAATCCTTCGCTTGCTCGGGTTTCAATACAAGCACTTGCGCGAAACAACAACTTTCCAGCCTTGCATAACAAATAACTATTACATTTTTACACAGTGTACATGTTGGTTTTTACATAAAATAGCTACAAGTCAAGTGATCAAAATCTATGTAGATAAACAGACCAAATAGAGTAAGATAGACTGAGAAATTAAATAACACTGGAATCTTTACTCTATTAAAAAAAATATTTTAGTGAATACTATCTATTCTATTTGCAATGACATTAAAATAATTATTCAATAAACTATGATCTAATTAAATTTCTTCAACTGTTAGTCGAGTTACCCAGTAGGAGATTCCTACAATCAGCATGATTGCTACGCAAATAAGTATTATGCAGCAAGTACACCGTCACTCACGGTATTGGTGATCTTTGTCGGTGAGTGGGACATAGATAACGCTCATGAGTTTCTTCACTGTGGTGGATCCGTCAGGTGCCTTGTCAACCTTTATCAAACAAAATCATATCATCTTTTTTGTGAATAGCTGGCGCCATTTTGTAAAATGACAACACTAGTGCGACTTTTATTTGTCATTAGATCAAGTTACCACAAATGCGATATTGTATGATAATATTTAAACTATTCTTGTTTGTAGGTGGCAAATTAAATTCCAACAAGGCACTAAAATTCACTGTTCAAGCATAACAACAATAGAAATCAATTATTTAAAATAGAATTTTTATAAAATTTATAAAATACAGTGAAAAAATTAAACGCCCACCCAACCCAGCCAGGAATTGCGGAAGACCCAGGTTCGATTTCTGGCTGGGTCGGGTGGGCGTTTTTATTTTTTCACTGTATTCTATAAATGTTATAAATATTTAATTTAGCTTCAGTGCAGCAATTAGCACTTAAAAATAAAAAGTAAAAATGTATTTAAAATTGGCTTATTGTTCTAATTATTTCTTTGAATTAGAAAGTTTCAATGGGAATCTGTAATGTGAAATGGCTCTTTTGATATGAACATACTTGCGTAAGATGTTGTTCTCCTCCCTCGGGTCCAACAGGTACTATAAGTCGACCTCCAGGTTTCAATTGTTGAACTAACTGTAGTGGGTAATATGTTTTGTTTAACATTAATGTGTCTTACATAAATATTTTATAATTATTATACAGGGTGTTTGGCGCATCGTGTGCCAAAATGAATTGGCCGACAGAAAGAGTCATTTGCTATACTTTTAGTCCCCATAACACGTTCCATGCCCCACGGTTATTTTTATGTTAACTTTTGGAATTATTTAACCAAAAAACCCAAAATACCGCATCTAAACTTAAATAAAAAAAATCTATAGGATTTAGCCTCAAAATTAAAATTTTATTTTGATGTGCATTGATGTAAGATTCTATCAAATTCAAATTTGCTGATAGTCCAGTTTTTATTTTAATTAAATTTTAAAGTTTCGGCAATGTAAAACATGAAATAAAAAATCCAATTTACATTGCTATAAAAAAAAAAAAGGTCGGGATCTTCAGACTCTCCCAAAAATTCTTTAGTTTATTCTCTTTCAAACGGTATGCTAATGTCATTAAAATAATAATAAAAATCGCTAAATTAGTCCTTCGACTCAAGTCAGGCTGATATTAAAAATTAGGGCTAAATCCTTTTTTTTTCGTGAATAACACGTTCAAAGTAGGTTAAAACTTTTATCTTAATTTAGCGACATAAAATCTGTCCCCCATTTCCTTCATTAATAGGTTTTATTTGACATTAAAGACCAAAATTGGTTTTTAAATGTTTTATTCGCATTTGATTATTATTCTTTAACAAAACTTATTGTTGTTACAAATCTTGCTCAAAATGTTGGCCTCTTTTACGAATGCAGCCACGACATCTCTTTCGTATTTCTAATGTAGTTGAACGCAGTCTCATTTCACTCTTAATTGTTACAAAAGCAGCTTCAATGCATTGTCACAATTCCTCATTTCTGTCTCTTCACTCCTGGATTTGCATCTTTCGGTGCCCAGTGGTGGAGATTGTGCAAATTGAGAATCCCCTCATGAGTAAACTTCGACTCATCCGTCCTAAGGATTATTTTTAAAAATTGTAATATTTTTTTTTGGGAGGGATGATCTTATCTAATGGCGTCCACGTCTCTCAGACCTAACTCCGTTAGATTTTTACGTCTGGGGACGAGCTAAAGAGCTTGTATACGAAACAGAAGTTGAAACAAGGAAGGAATTGCGACAACGCATTGAAGCTGCTTTTGTGACAATTAAGAGTGAAATAAGGCTGCGTACAACTACAATAGAAATACGGAAGAGATAAAACATCTAAATAACAATTTTGGTCTTAAATTTCAAATAAAACCTATTAAAGAAGGAGATGGGGGACAGATTTTATGTCGCTAAAGTAAGATAAAAGTTTTTACCTGCTTTGAATGTGTTATTCACGAAAAAAAGGATTTAGGCCTAATTTTTAATATCAGCCTGATTTGAGTCGAAGGACTAATTTAGCGAATTAGTAAAGTTTTTATTATTATTTTAATGACATTAGCATACCGTTTGAACGAGGATAAACTAAAGAATTTTTGAGAGACTCGGAAGATCCCGATCTTTTATAGTTTTTTTTTTTTAAATTTACATTTGGATTACAAATTGGAATTTTTATTTAACATTGCCGAAACTTTAGAATTTAATAAAAAAAACTAGATGACAACTACCAGCAAATTTAAATTAGATAGAATCTTACATCAATGCACATCAAAATAAAATTTTAATTTTGAGGCTAAATTCTTAAGATTTTTTTAAATTTAAGTTTAAATGCGGTATTTTGGATTTTTTGGTTAAATAACTTAAAAAGTCAACATAAATGTAACCGTTGGGCATGGAACGTGTTATGGGGGCTAAAAGTATAGCAGATGACCTTTTCTGTCAGCCAATTCATTTTGACACACGATGCGCCAAACACCCTGTATAATATGTTTAAGTAACATTAATGAATTATCACTAATTTGTACAAACATTTATTGTTTCTTGCACACCTGTGCATCTAAATACCGAGCAAGATCCCAAGGCCACCAGATGTTGCTTATTTTCTTAAAGACCAAATGTGTTGGATGAAGTTGTGTAAGTATGTACATAAAGTGTAAGCATACCTGCTTATAGTTTAGGTCGATGACCAATTTACAGGTACAAGGTGCTAAAAGTATGCAAAAACATTACTCACTTTTCTTAATCTCAGTGCTGATTTTTACTAGCACTAAGAGTTCAAGAAAATATAGTTGTGTGGACTATGCCAGGACAGGATTTCAATGTGAGTTGAAATCAAGATGTTTTGTGACTGATTATAATTACATTTGCTTTTTATTTAAAAGTTGAATTACTTACAGCCTCAGGCAAAGTAGGTGCTGCAGCTCCAACGTGAATAGCATTGTAGGGTGCTTCAAGAGGATATCCGAGACGGCCATCACCAACTGTAATTAATGCATTAAAATACATTAATAATACCATGATGCAGAAGCATTTTTTTTAATTATTTATAAACAAATTAAGAAAGATATTACAAGATTTACCTAACATTAAATTTTGTAATGTTATCTTTGACTTACCAATCAATTTAATCCTTTCCGAGGATAACAACTGTGGGTGGTCATTCTTTATATTCTTAGTAGCTAATGTGACAAGATCGGGTATATGTTCAATGCCTACTACTTTTCCCTTCTCACCCAACATGATAGCCATGCATGATGTTAAGTAACCGGACCCGGAGCCCACGTCTAGTGCTTTTTCACCAGGCACCAATTGATTTTTTAACCTCTCTAATGCATGTGCATGCTGAAATCAAATTAATATCCAATATTCACATACATTGATAATGATGATACAGTTAACTTAAAAAAAATTATAACTAAAATTACACAAATTGATGGCTGTTAGTAGGGTTGCCAACTTTTTTTAGACCAAATATAGTATTTTTGGATTCGGTACCCATACAAATATAGTAGATAGGGAATTAATTAAAAAAAATATAGTTTAATAAAAATATTTGTTTTATTTCTTAAATGAATATTTTTTGCTGCTTTGAGCTTTTATTTTTAAAGAACGCTTTGTAACTATTATTACTTACAATCTAATTTTAAGTTACAAAACATTATTAACTCTGCTTTTATCAGACCGATACTGGTTCTGTTGCGCTCATCTTTCCACTTTGTGTTCATCACAGAAAACTATAGTAAAAATATAATAGTTTTGCCTACTATTATATATTTTTAAAATAATAGTAGTTAGACGCCTAAAATAGTAGGATACTATTTTTTAAAGTAGGGTTGGCAACCCTAGCTGTTAGGCAAGTAAACTATGTTATCTTGCCTAATCACAATTTGAGTCTAAAATTTTAGCTGGCTATTATTTCCAGAATTGCATGTATAACATTAAAATGTTATCATTGTTCAATCTGAAATTATACTCAAAATATTTTGCCTAACAAAATTATAATTACCAACCATGTGAGGAGCACTAATTGTAGCAGAGAAACCAATGGACTGAGGTGAATCATGATATGGTGCATAGGGACAGTAGTTTTTTCTATCAACAACGGTCATAGCATTGGCAACCGTATCTGATTTTATAATTCCATTAGCTGAAAGGCAATACATTTTACTTGTTACTTGTGAAATTGCAACTGAGAATAGTGAAGCTTACCCATATCGTACTAATAATACAATAGCTCACAACTATCCAAAGACATAGTCAGTCAGTCAGTATGTGTAAAATTAATACAAATAATCAAAATTTCGGTCTTCACTTTGGTGAACCAATTCCAAAAAGCAACGTCATTTATTTATGAAATGCATACGTCTGTGTATGTAAGCAATAACGAATTAGTAAAGTAAAACTATGGAACAGAACTAAATTATGATAACCAACAAAGATTAGAAAATAAATAGATAAACAAACCCCGTAAGTGTCGAACCATATCCGCATTATTTACTCCATGACTTCTCCAAGCCATTGTGATTGATATTATTATAGTGACCCCTAGACTTAAAGGTAACGCAATTTTTAAACATATACCCTTAATTTTGACTGCAATTACTTTTTATTAAAATTACCGGGTACATGTACCTATTTTAACTGAAAAGCTGAAAAACAAAATGTAAATTTTTGGTTTTCTTTTAATTAAAGACATATATAGGCAAAGGAACCTAGCCCATACCAGCTATTGCTTTTTATTTTTTTTAAAATTAGTATTTGACAGACGTATATGTAATATGTCTATGGTATTTGACTGTATCTCAGAACAATAATTAAAGCTATAGAAGGATGGCTAAAATAAAAAACGTGCAACTATGTTTAGTTCCGTTCTATCTTATGGCTAGAAAAGAAGGTTGGAGTGCGACAAATGGTTGACACTGTTTATTTATTTACAAACAAAGACAAAAACAAGATAATAATAAAACTACTTAAAATTAAACTTACAAAAAACTATAAACTATTATCTACTATTAACTATAAATAAAAAAAAATCCCCAAATCATCCCCATCAGGCAGAGTGCCCAGTAAGCTAGCAGCATTGCCACGTTGGATAGCTATGCTTATACGCTGGCCCAAGTAGCTGCTAGCTCTGGGGTCCCGGGTGGCTTCTACTAGTTTAATAGAAATATCTTTAAAGAGTTTGTGAGCACCCGGGCTCCATGGACCTAAAGTCTCTACCCCAAACGGCTCAAATATGAGATCCCCAGTCAGATTCTCATACTTTCGCCGTTTGAGGTTCTCTGCATGATTTGCAGGCGCGCCAGCGCTAACAGAAGTGCTTGGAATGTGGGACGGTGCAAGCGTATCGACACAAGTTGCATCCCATACCAGAGCCCGTCCCACCTTCCAAGGAACTAGGGTCATGCCATCCGGTCTTTTGCCGTCATCACGTGCCAGACCAGAGGGTTCGAGTACTGCTGGTACTCCAGCGGTGACAAGAGCCCGTCGAATAACGTCATTCAGGCTATGATGACGAGCAATGCGACCAGCACTTCTAGCACAGGACAGCCCGTGGTGACCGAGGCTGCCCACTGGCGCGCCGCAACGACATTGATGAGGGACGATACTGGGGGCGCCAAGACGCAAGGCAGTGGCAAGGCGAAAAGTACTGCGGTCCAACAGAGTACCCGTATTAGGAGATGGTAACGCCTGCAACCAAAGACCTGACTCCCATTTCCCTACAGCGAGCGCACTCTGCAGGGCTAGAAGACGTGTTGATAAGGTTATTACGCAACAGTCCGCAGAGAGGCTCGTCCCAAAGCCTTTGGGAAGAGGTCATCATCTCAGCCGTCTTTTGGCCTTTGTCAACTGCTGGACAAAGGCCTCCCCCAAGATGGGGGGTATTTGCCATAATCGCCACGCTTGGCAGGCGGGTTGGCGATCGCAGTAGGTTGAAAGTAACCTCAGAGAGATGCTGCTGCCCATCCTCTGGAATGGTCCCTTAGTCGCCTTTTACGACACCCACGGGTTGAGATGGGGTGGTGCAATTCTTTATCCCCGGCACCACACAGGGAAAGGGAAGAGGTGTTTGTGGGATATTCGGAATACGGGCAAGCTGCACTCCAGGCGGCCTTGGCCTCGTCCAAGTGAGAAACCAGAGGGGAACACGATGTGTGTTCCAATATCTTGTTGATAAGATGTTGAGTAGCATGGACCGAAGACAAGAACGCCGGAAGGGACACATCAGTAGTTTTTCGGATACCCAGGCCACCGAACCTAATAGGGAGTGTTGCTTGGGTCCAAGAGCGGTCACTAAAGTTGATATTCAAAATGTGTGACACTTATTTTTTTTTTTTGGAGAGAGACTGCTGATTGCCGAGGAGCATTTTCAGCTTCACCGGGCTTGAGCGTGTGACACTTAGTTTTTATTTTTTGTATTGTTATGTCATTCAACCATCAGAAAAATAAAATCTCGAGTCCTTTTGCCCGGCCAAAATACTACATTGATTTAAAAGCTGACAGTTCGTTTCACAAATCTGGTGACACCTTCGAAATAACGAAAGAAAAGGGACAATCGATCTCTTCCATCCAAATACATCACCTTGGTTCATTAGTTAAAATAGTGCGAACTGATGAATTTGAGTTGTTATTTTAATCCGGTAACTATAGCTTTAGTTATTATTCTGAGGACTGTATGAGAAGGTATGAGAGCATTAATAGATACCTCCGTTTGTGTAGAATTTTATTTATTTAGTGTCGAAATTAACAATTTTGTATATGCTTCCCGCCCGATCCTCTAAATGCCACTACATATTTACAGAATACACTAAACATGCACACTAGTTTAGGCCCAAGACACCGTACTCGTAGAACAACGGTACGAAGATCCGGTTCACACGCGCTCTATACCAGGTACAGACATATACCTGGGCGCTTCTCTCCTCCACCACGGCCCGGTCAACCCGAGCCGAGGTCCGTGCCTTTAGAGGCGCCCTCGGGTTGTTCCGCTCCCCGTTCCGATCCGATCCCTTCGGAGAATCTAGTAGGGCACGGGGACACGCACTTTTAAGTGTGTGATGCCGTTCCCTCTAGAAAACCTCTAAAGGTGATTCGTTTCACACGGTTTCAGGTACCCTTTACGTACCTCGTCGCCCCCCAAAAAAGCCCGGTGAAGCTGAAAATGCCGTTTGAGGCAATCAGCAATCTCTCAAAAAATAAATTTAATATGCTTGCCGCCGATGACCCGTCGCCACATAGAGCACAAACAAAGTAGTGAATACATTTTATCTACTCAGTGGTTAGGGTGCCGAGATGAAATAGACATGCATGATATACAAAAATATTATAAGTATCGATATTTTTGATATAATTTTTTTTTCACGATCGCCAATACGGGTTTCGGCCGAAACTTTCAATGGGTGATCTTCTAGTGTACGTTACACATCTCTGGGGTGAAGCTATTGACAAGCGTGGCGTGTCAATGTCTGTTAGCCTTGCCATCGGTTATGGCACTATGGCACAAAGTTCTTCTTTCCAAGCTCCCAGCATACGGTCTGCCTGCTTAGTTCTGCAACTGGATCGCTGGCTTCCTAAGTGAGCGTAGAATCCAAGTATTCTCAGACGGATGCGCTTCGCGGTTCATGTTAGTGAACGCTGGTGTCCCTCAGGGGTCCGTTCTATCCGTCACGCTGTTCCTTCTGCATCAATGATATGCTTTCACTTGGAAATATTCATTGCTATGCCGATGATAGTACAGTGCACTGTGGGTATAACGGCCTCCCTGCGGCTAGGCGAGTCGAGAACTCGAGACTGAATAGAAGCGAGTAAATCTTGTCATTGAGCTTAATCGGGTATTGGACCTCATATCTACATGGAGCTCCAATAATTTTGTTGAGATCAATGCCAAGAAAACACAGGTGTGCGCTTTCACAGCAAAAAAGTCGATGTTCCTACCCTTTCCTCTCTTCAGGGCACATCGCATTGCATTTTCGGCCTGCAGAGCAGTATTAATATGCTCGGTATGTAGGTACGCTACGACCTCAACCAGAGTGACTACATCGAAACCGTGATAAAAACAGCCTCACGTAAACTCGGCGGCGATTCTTCACGTCACGCCTGATCAGCTGTGGTTTTTTTACAAATTGTGGTTTTTTCCACGTAGACTGCATGGTCTTGCGTGGAATATTGCCTACACCTCTGGGACGGTTCCGCAAAGTACCTTCTCGATGCCTTGCTCGACAGATTGCTGCGTCGCGCTATACGAATTATCGGCAATACCTACAGTACGGCGAGTGTTCTGAAAAGCTCTTTGACCTTATCCCACCTTCTCCCTTCCTCCATAGGAGTACGCATCATGATGCTCCCGGAGTCACTACTTTGTACTATTTTGAACATTCCATCGCGCACAAAGAAATTTGGTGACTCATTTCTTTGTCGCATTTCCAAAAGATGAAATAGTCTACCAGCACACGTTTTCCCTCCTTTCTATGACCGGGGGTCCTTCAAACGAGGCGTGAAGAGGCACCTTATAGTCAGGGTGAGGGTGTACTGCTTTGTTTTCGCGCTGCACCAGTTGTCCTCGCGTCTGGACTCCGTCTCCACTTAACATAAGGGTGGAGTGGAGTAATTTGTAGAGCTAGGTATAAAAAAAAGATATTTCGTATTGAACTACTTGGTACAAAAAATATACCTACAAGACTTTATTAAAAGTAAATTAATGAATTCAGTATAATACAAATCAACTTTATTTTTTTTCCAATATTTTAATTGTAGTACTTACTACTTAGATCCTGAATTATCTTTTCTAATTTACTTACATGATGTTACACTATAAAACTATATTATTTTACAAACTTTTCAGAAGTTATCAATCTGTGCAATTAAGTAATAATCTCGTTATAAAACGACAGCAGTCAAACAGTAAAATCTAAAGAGGACTAAATGATAAAAAAAATCGAATGAAAGAATAAATATTTTGTGTCGTGTAGTGTGTACGAAAAACTTATCTTTTCAGTTGACGGCGGCGCGGTGGCGGTGTGGCGCGGCGGCGGTGAATGGCGGGGCGTTGATGTAGGTTGTTTTGAACTGTAACTTTAATTTATGCTTTATTTTAATTTTAACTTCATAAACAGATTAGTTGGTCGCACTGTATTTACAAATAGTGAGCGCTGGTTGGCCATCTCCCGTTCGTGACGTGATCGATTGATTAAAATTCGATACGATATTTTTCGGTCAAATATAATATATCGATATCTGAAGGTTCGATTTCGATTACATCGAGCATCCTTAATGTCAAGTTGTTATTATATGTCAACTGTCTGTCCGTTTTCGTCGTTTTTCGTAAATAAATACAACATGCGTTTGCTTGCGTCGTCGTCGACGACTTTGCTCTAGCTGGCTGTCTGTCAGGCTGATTCTTAAAGAAAATTGGGCTGATTGATAGAGCTGCTTATTTTTGTTGACGAATTACCTCTTTCGTTGTTAAAAAACCATTTATTTTATTCGCAAAAGTAGTTATAAATTGTACCACAGTCGCAAACAACAAAAGTCTGCTATTTAAGTGGATAATGGATATCGAATATCATGACGTTACTTCAGAATTAGACGCTAGGGAAATATTACGGTATTTAAATAGTTTGGGTATAAATAATATAAGTGGCGAGGTACTAAAATATTTCATTACAGGTATGTAGATTTACTTGCTAATTTTGTTTTTAATCTTCTCATTAAAATTAATAGTTTGAATATAAATACTAATACTACGGTTTTGTTTTAATTATTCTGTTTTCAGATCTAAAAAAACTTATAAAATATGATCTGCAAGAAAAGGAGAACTTATCACACAGTTCTTCAAAGCCAGAAATAACAGGGCCTGAAAGACTTCACAGTGCAAGCACTTTCTCATCAAGAATCAGGTCCAGATGTAGAGATAACACTCCTTTGACTTGCGACAGAGACTGCCAGAAAGCAAGAAGTTATTCTGTTCGCACTATTCGTTCTGCTCCTATATTAGGCCAACATAAAAATGATGCAAATGTAAACCCTTTGAGAAGGTCTTGCTCTTGTGTAAGAATTGAAAAAAAAACAGAATCTGTGTTTAGAGAAAGAGCACCAACTTCCAGTAATAATTGTAAATATTTTTCACATTTTTGTTTGTTTTTTGCTTTAAATTTTTATTTGTTTAAGTTTTTATTTGCTATAAATTTATGTACTTTTATTAAAATAAAAGTTATTAAATTTGGCTATTGAGAAAACTTATCTTTAAACTTGAAGATGTTAACTGCCAAGTCACTTATTTTCTTATTACAACCATGTTCTTGATTTAAAAATATTAAAGTCATTAGCTTATTGAAAGTTTAAGCATTGCACATACACTTTAACATCTGATATGTAATCCAAATCATCTGCACTTTTCTTTCAGTGATAAAAGTTCCTACACAACAACCTAAAAAGAAGTGTGATCCTGTTTCTCTGTATCATTATTATACTTCATTGTGGGCCAAATACAAGGACAATGTGCCAGGAGAAAATAACTGGTCAGATCTGAGGTGGAGTGTAAGGCAGAAAATGGCTGGATGTGTACCTAAAGCACCCAAAAAGGTATCGACCATCATTTGACTATAATGCTTTATTGCATTTTTTTTACTTTACAATAGAAATGTATGTGTATTTCAAAGTACAAGAAAATAAAATGATGCCAGAACATGGATCCACACCGCCAAACAATTGAATTTTATTGTGTCTGGTATTCGCGGCATACAATCGATTAAATAGTGTTTGGTAGAATCTTTAATATTCTCATTGTATTACAGGTGCATCTTAGCAGTGAAGACAAAAATGGGCATGATAAGCAATGACAAAAAATTATGGCCAGGTGTACTGCGACATTAGGTTTTACCCTTTCATAAAAAGTAAATAAGCTATCTTCACAAGGACGCTGGCAGAAAGCTGGACGAAAGTAGCCATGGATCATGTTCAGTGGCATGCACTTGGAGAAGCTTTGTCTAGCAGTGGATTAATATAGGTTGATGATGATGACGATGATGATGAAATAAACTTAAATTTTGGTTGTAATATACATTTTAATAGGTATTTTATTGTATAAATTGAAGTCAGAAATAACTGTTTGGTGTAATGGCCTATTTGTGTTTTCTATTTAATAAGTGAACTAACATAGATTATACAATGACAATAAATAAATTTAGTATAATGTTTTTATTTTTTAACAATTGTTCACCTTCCTAATCTTTTTATTGAGCTATCAACACAAGGATAACCTGGCAGTAGAGCTTTTCGTGTCTCCCATTCTATTTATGTGTCTGTTACACTTGATCAAGTTTAAAAGCCGCTTCCCTATCCCCTGTCATAGAGTTCAGATGGTGTAGAATCTTTTCTTCTATTTTCTCTGCTGCTGATAGTGTAAGAATTAGAGTGTCATGTTTCAACATGGAGTAGACATTGAGTCCGTACACTGGCATGATGTTAACGTGTGATAGAGCATCCGTAGCTACTGTTATATTTCTAGGTGCAAGATCAGAACTGAAATCAAAACATTACATGTTAGACAATTAATAAAAGTGCTTAAAAAATAAATTTAACTGTTTTGACATATGGACAATACTCACTCGTCAACAATTAAAACTGATGGACCCCAGTTTCTACTTTCTATTAATTCTACAAGATAATCAGGTTGATCTGTTGGTAATTCTAAGTCTTTCACAACATGCAGATCGTCTTGTGCTAGTTTTCCTGATAAGGCAGAAGTAAGACCTTGTATTCTAAGATGAAAAGGTAGCATGAAAAAATGTGTTTTCCCAGAGCGTGGACCGTGAGCTATGCCGCCGCCGCGGAATAATGGGGATCTGATAGAGCCATGTCTTGCGCGGCCCAAACCTTTTTGAGGCCAAGGTTTTCTGCCGCCACCGCGTACCTCCGCCCGCGTTTTAGTATTAGCCCAAGATACCCATCTGTATTTCTTTTGCCATACAACATTGCGTTGAATAATGTCAATACGCGGAGTAGTAGCGTACACTGAAGGATGCAGTTCGAACAATCCCAATTTCTTTTCTTCAACAGAATCTAAGTTTTCTATCCACACTTCTCGCGGCTTTGTGTACTCTGGAGGAAATTTCCATTCTTTTTTAGTTATTTTCAAACAGTCGTTTGATGAAACTGCTGCAATGGGATTGATGGCTGCAGAATAAACACGGATTGATGGAAATGCTGATATGTGGACTCTTTTAAGCGCATTTATCAACACTGAAGCCATTTTAGATTTCAAAGAATTTACATTAAAGTAATATTAATTGGAAATCTTAGTCCTTAACTTTAACCTAATTTATCCTCACTCAATCGACCGACCTAACCATAGATAGAGTACTTTATATTTTAAAGAAAGACCTAACATCAGTGTTTCCACTTTAATGATTTCTTTTCCCCACGCCTCAATTGAAATTTCCTCTTCTCAGGACTTTTTTCCCCTCAAAAATTATTCCGCTATAGTTTTAGCACTAGTAACTAGTAGTAAAAATCTGGGTTAAAATTTAGAAATCACCCCCCACCAATTTCGTTTTTTTTTTATAAAAAATTTTTCTACCTCACCTCAAAATGTATTTTGCACTAAGAGAATTAAAAAACTTGAGACTTCTGAGTGTCTTCGGCACTGCGGGAAGTGCAGCCCCTCCGCCCTTGCGTGGCAAACCGCAGGCACTTCACTGTCTGTGCTGTGGTTTGTCACAGCGGGCGGGGGCTGCCCTCCCTCTGTGCCTCCAGCTTTATATATACACTAGTACTGCCTTACAAATAAACAAAGAATAAGCTCCGAATAGTTGTTCCGTGTTTTGTTCCTATCATGTGAACGTCATTTCAAATTAGAGCGAAAGAGACAAAACACGGAATAACTATTTGAACCTTATTCTTTGTTTATTTGTAAGGCACTAGGGGTAGGGCAGACTAATACCACGTGGAGTCGGGGTTGACATACAATTCTGTCACTATTTGTCATAAATATAATAATAATCAG
The DNA here is from genome assembly GCA_947562085.1 of Eudonia lacustrata. Lineage (NCBI taxonomy): Eukaryota > Metazoa > Arthropoda > Insecta > Lepidoptera > Crambidae > Eudonia > Eudonia lacustrata. The sequence continues at coordinate 6,717,043 of OX387317.1, read as the reverse complement.
TGTCCAGAAAATGTAGCCAAGTCGTAGAAAATAAACAAAAAGAAACAGCAGGGCCCATTCACATAAATTTGAACGGAATGACGCAATTTGACGCTGTCAAAAATGTCAAAGCTACGTTCAAAATGGCGGATTGGCGTATCGTTTCACGCGTTTTAATAGGTACTTCAAAAATTTCAAAAACATAGCTAAACTAACTAAAAAAGTATCGAAAATACGTTTTGTTTCACGCATTCACAGTACATTTCATATGAATTTTAAAAATTAATTCAATCGTAACTCCGGCAGCCGAAATTGTTTTACGGGATCTTTGACGAGCTTTCCTGAGCCCCCATACATATTCAGTTTCCTCAGATTCAGGCGACTTATTTCTAAATCCAACCCAAAATCTGCTCAATGGTCACTCATATCATAAAGATTATCGTATCATTTTTATTTGTCTTATCTTGTTCCATGCATACTAATAATCTGCCTACCTACATCCGTAGTCTGTGGTTCGCTCATTGTTCCGTTAGATTTGAAATTAAAATCAGTTTGAAATACCACACCTCAAGTTTGTACAGGATAAATGCAACTGCAAGCAAATCCAAAAAAATTAGACTAAGCATAAATAAAGTATAATTCAACATTCGTATTCTTATTTATAGCCTGACCAGTTATATATTAAATCTGCATTGGTGTCGCCACTGTATCTTTTTTTTTAACACATAGTATTCCACACAGAAATTAATTCCGAAATTTTCCGCCTTATGGCGAGGCATTTTTATTTTTTTGGTTAGGCTTTACCTTAGAGCATTAAGCCATGATTTCCCCTTTTCATCTCTTTCCCCTTTTTCTTCCCCTCTGGGCCCTAATTTCCCCTCAAAAGGGAAATTTCCCCTCATTGTGGAAACACTGCCTAACATATGCATTGCTGTCAGTGTCAAGTTGACACTTGTTGACATTTTTTTTTAAAGTGTAGTTTGTTCTAGCTTTAGTTCTTATTCTGAGGTTTGTTCCCTGAGGAACCGGCTAAGGTCATAGACCATGCTGCCATGTCATTAGTTTCTTAAATTCATTAGTAAATAAACTATAAAGGATGATGATGAATGATAATAGAAATGAGAGGTGAGAAATGATATACCCCCCAACCCCTCGAGTACTCAGTAAAGATGTGGGGCTTTACTAAGTCCTCACGCGGAATTCTTGAGAGAAATTGAAAAGTGCCGTTGCACTGTTTTGTTTCATTTGCCAATACTCATGCACACTCACGAACACTTAACGGTTAAAAATCCACCATTATTTTACATTAATATTCGACATAACACAAATTTTTGAAAATAAAACAAAACCTGCAGACATGACTCTTCACTTTCCCGCCAAGAAGTCCACTTGTTGACAGCGTCAAATGTTAATGTCAATGTTTTAGCTGATGGGTGTTTGGAGAGAAATAATACCAGCTAATGTTGAGAGTAGAATGGAATGAATGATTATTTGAAAAACCTTAGCCTAGTATTATACAGTTTTTACAGCTTACAACTAGCGGCGTATCTAACAAGTAGTTTAATAAGTTTACACAATATTAACGCTAGGGCGCTCTGCGATCGGCGTGACGCAGCGGCTTGCGGAGGCGCGTCACATATAAATATTCGCGGCGGCTGTATGTAGGCTCGCCATCAACTTGCCATTTGCGCGGCGGCCGTCGGACGGGACACGTAACATGTGAGCGTGTGAGCGCGCATTTCGTATTCATGACTTGCAGTGCAGCTGTGTAGTTAGCTACAGGACTCCCCCTCAAGCGAAACGTACGGGAATGTTGACACTTCTGCCCGAAAGGGTACTACTGAGCGTTGGTGCTGCTGCTGCTGGATCGGATGTTACTGGTGGCTGGACGGCTTGTGTGTCTTGTAACGGCGGCTGCGGCGTAGTTGTTTCTTCGGTGTTCCTTTGAACAGGCACTTCCTTTGAACTTTGTAGGCAGGCTTCAATCTGTCTATCGACACGGTGGCGATTCTTCCAGGAAGTTGTATTTCGAAGAACTTGGTGCTTCGTTTCAGTACTTGATACGGGCCTTCGTATGGTGATTGCAGTGGTTTACGTACTGCGTCGATACGTAAAAATACAGCTTCGCACGTCGATAGGTCGTTATGCACGAACATACTACGCTTGTTGCTATGCGGTAGGTATGTTGGTGTGCACGCGGTGATTGATTTGTGTAGCTTCTGCACGAACTCTTGGTTGACAGCGGCGGATGATGGTGATGCAGATGGTGTGATGACGTCACCAGGTAGACGGATTGCTTGACCATATGTTAGCTGCGCTGCGCTGGTGTTGGTGTCGGTTCGTATTGCTGCTCGGAGTCCCATTAACACTGTAGGTATTTCGTCGATTCATTTAGAGTTGCAGTGTAGTCTAGACATTAACGCGGCTTTCAGTGATCGGTGCCAGCGTTCGACGATTCCGTTGCTTTGTGGATGGTAAGCGGTTGTTCGTGTCTTTTCGGCGCCAAGTAGATGGGTTAGCGCGCGAAACAGCTGACTCTCGAACTGACGTCCTTGATCTGTGGTTATTGTCTGGGGACATCCGAATCTTGTTATCCACGCTTCGTAAACATATTTTGCGACGTTTTCACTGGTTATCTCTTGAATAGGTATAGCTTCGGGCCATCGCGTAGTGCGATCTATCATTGTGAGTAGGTATCGATGTCCGTTTTCGCTCGTTGTTAGCGGTCCAACTATATCGATGTGTAGGTGATGAAATCTGTCGCACACGGGGAATGATATGTTGTTGTGCGTGTGTCGTTGTACTTTAGCGCGTTGGCAAGATACACACGTCTTCGTCCATGTTCCAATGTCGGAGTTCATTGCGGGCCAGAAGTAACGTTGTTGTAAAAGTTTTCTTGTTGTTCGCGTACCGGGGTGACTGACTCTGTGCACTGCGTCGAATGCGGTGCGTCGAAAGTCATGTGGTAGGTACGGTCGAATGTTTGAAGTTGATGTTTCGCAGTAGATGTCGTAATCGGTGTTAGGTATCTTGATTTTCTTTACTTGTAGGTTGGTTTGTTGTAGTAGCGCGGGTAACTCGGGATCATTTTGTTGTTGTCTTGCCACTTGTTCGTAGTCTATTGTTGATGGGCATGTGATGGTTTCGATGCGGGATAGTGCATCGGCGACTGTGTTGTCTTTTCCACTGATGTGACGAATGTCGGTTGTAAACTCGCTGATGAATAGTAGTTGTCTTGAGCGGCGCGGTGTTTCGCTATCGGATGATTGTTTATGTAGTGCGTAGGTAATTAGCTTGTGGTCGATAAAGATAATTAGTTCTCTTCCTTCGAACATTTTTCGAAAATGCTTCATTGCCATGTAGATTGAAAGTAATTCCCTGTCGTAGGTACTGTACTTTTGTTGCGTGGCGGTGAATTTCTTCGAGTAGTATCCCAGTGGTTGCCATGTTTTGTTAACATATTGTTGTAGTACGGCGCCTGCACACGTATTGGAGGCGTCGCACATTAATGCGAGCGGGACGGACTTAATCGGGTGTGCCAGAAGCGCAGCGTCTTGTAGGCATTTCTTGCTGTTTTCGAATGATGCGATTGCCTCGTCTGTCCATTGAATTTCGGTCTTGTCGCGTTTTTTTGAGTTGTGTAGGTATTGGTTGAGCGGAGCTTGAACTGATGCGGCGTTAGGTATATGTTCGCGGTAGTAGTTAATCATGCCAAGGAATGTTCGGAGTTGTTGGATTGTCTTCGGTCTTGGATATTCAGAGATGGCTTGGACTTTTTCTTGTGGTGGTATGATACCGTAAGCGGATACTTCGTAACCAAGGAACTTGACTTTCTTCTTGCCGAAATTGCATTTTGATGGGTTGATGGTGATACCGGTGTCTTCTAGGCGTTGTAATACGATACGTAGGTTATCGCGGTCGTGCTGTTCAGACTCTGAAGCCAGGAGTACATCGTCAAGGAACGGAAAGACGAAATCTAAACCTCGTAGCACATCATGAATGAAGCGTTGGAAAGTCTGTCCAGCGTTCTTTAAACCTGGGCACATTCGCGGAAATTCGAATAACCCGAATGGTGTGATGATGGCTGTCTTCTCTATGTCAGTTTCTTTGTTAGGTAATTGTTGGTATGCTCGTATGAGGTCAATTGTTGAGAATATCTTCTTTCCGGCGAGTTGGTAGGTAAAATCCTTGATGCGTGGAATCGGATAACGGTCTGGTTTCGTTATTGCATTTAGTCGGCGATAATCTCCACACATTCTGAGATCTCCATTCTTCTTAGGTACAACGTGTAGTGGACTTGACCATGGGCTCTTGCTTGGTCTGCATAGGCCTTGTTCGATCATAGACTCAAATTCCTTCTTCACTTTCTCGTAGCGGTGTGGTAGTAACGGACGGGCTCGGCTGTGTAGTGGCGGGCCAGTGGTCTCGATATAATGTTCCACGTGGTGCTTCGGGGTAAGTTTCATTGCAGTGAGTCTTGTGATACCGGGAAACTCGTTGAAGATGTCGTGGTATGGTTGTTCTAAGTCGATACTGCGAACTGTAGGTACAATGGTGTAGCAGCCTGGAGTGGCGATTGATAACTTAGTGACGTTATCTACTAGTCTCCTGTTCTTCAGGTCTACCAGCAGGTCGTGGTAGCATGTTAATGTTGAGAGTAGAATGGAATTAATGATTATTTGAAAAACTTTAGCCTAGTATTATACAGTTTTTACAGCTTACAACTAGCGGCGTATCTAACAAGTAGTTTAATAAGTTTACACAATATTAACGCTAGGGCGCTCTGCGATCGGCGTGACGCAGCGGCTTGCGGAGGCGCGCCGCATATAAATATTGGCGGCGGCTGTAGGCTCGCCATCAACTCGCCATTTGCGCGGCGGCCGTCGGACGGGACACGTAACATGTGAGCGTGTGAGCGCGCGTCGTATTCATGACTTGCAGTGCAGCTGTGTAGGTAGCTACAATGTCAATATTAGTTAACTTATAAAAAAATCCTGTAGAAAAGACATCTAACCCATACAGGCAAATCATTAGTTTTTTCATGTTAATGAATGGTGATAGATAATGATAAGTTCTGCCAAGCATGGTAAAAAAATTATGAAAGAAGAATGATATTTTCCCCGATCCCTATTGGTTAAGATAGTGGAACTTTATTTACATCTCACGCAGGCTCCTAGAAAAAGGCTAACTTACTTGGAAGAATTTTTTTATATGAAATCGCAAAGTGGTGTTTCCTAAAAAATATAATGCAGGACATCCCAGCAAAAACTTAGTGTCGGTTCTATAAATATTTGAGAATCGTATACTATGTGATAAAGTGGTAGGTTAACTACATGTACACGGAATTCTCTAATTGACTACGTGTATGACTGCGTACGCGTACTTACTATGGATGATTTAAAAACTTGGATGAAATAGATGAACCCCAAACACTGAAACGATTCCTTTGCAAGAGTTGTTTCTTATGTGGTCATGAAAATTACCTACACCCAAATCCTTCATAGTGGTGGTAAATTATATTGATAATCTACCAGTGGTAATCTACACATCTATACATTGATATTTGAAAAACCGGAAAAAGCCCCTTTTTTAAATAAACAATAAAGAAAAATACATTTGACCTTTTTTGCAAAGAAACCTTAGGCAGTTACTAACTTGCAATAATGTATCCTAGTGGCCACAGTTTAAGTCGCTTATAAAATATCTTAGATTTTCATTGATATTTTACGACATGATAGCTAGAGGAAAGAAATGTTGATCAATGGTTTACGACATCCTTTGGGCAGGGATACCTATTACCTATGCAAGTCCCCTAATATACAGAGCATATTTTAAAATAAGTTCGTTAAATGTATTTATCACAGACCATAAATATGTAGGTAGGTATCTACTCGTAAATAAATATCGCAACTATCCCTACCTATGTTTATGATATCAAAGAGTGCTACAGTTATTCTAGCACAGATTCTTTTTTATTGACGACTTCCTTGGTCGAGTGGTTTGTACACCGGTTTTCATGGTGTCATCGGTCGGTTTTCATTTAGAAATTATTGTTTTTAAGGAAGCATCTTAGGGCCCATTCTGTTCATTTTATACATTAATGACATAAATGAATCAACTGATCATAAATGTGTTGTTTACGCGGATGACATTTCAATTATAGTGACCACTGACAAAAATCATAATTCATTAATTAAGCACGAGACTGACATTAATAATACAATTGACTCATAAATTAACCTTGCCAAATCTGTTCTGTTACAATTTAATAAATCTAAGCATACCAAGTACAATTTTAAATTAAATACAACTAAAGTTAAGGAACTAACAATACGAAACTCGGTGTCACTATTGATGAGAACATAAATTGGAGTTTACATGTTGACGGTCTCTGCAAACAAATTAATAGGTTTTCATACGCAATTAACCAGGTTAAAAAGGTAACGGATAAAAATACTGCCGTTCTCACGTACTATGCGTATGTAGACTCAATTTTACGATACGGTCTTGTCATTTGGGGGAGCTGTACGGAATGGCGGAGAGTATTTATAGCACAAAAGAAATGCATCAGGGCCATAGGTGGTATTCGACCGGATGAGTCCTGTAGACCACTTTTCGGGAGTTTGGGTCTGCTGCCTCTGCCATCCCTTTACGTTCTAGAAGTGTGCATTTTTGTAAATAGGCATAAGCACCTTTTCAAAAAAGCTTCCGATAATCAGTGTAGCAGACTACGGAGAGACCCACATATACTTGTACTAAATACCATTCCAAGATCAGATAAATATGCTAAGAGCTGTCTTCGTTATGTGTGTTAAAATTTATAATAAAATACCAAATGAATTGAAAGCTATTAATAATATTGGATTATTTAAAAGAAAACTTCATGGATGGCTAACTTTTCACAATTTTTATAGTTTAATGGATTTTTTTTATAATAAAAACGATACCAAGTTTTTGACATTCAGGGATTTGGACATAACTATTTAATTATTTTTATTTTATTCTCTTTTTGATTTTATTAGTTTTAGACATTTGTGATTGTAATATCTACTTTTTTTATGTTAAAAGGAGGCAAACGAGCATGCGGGTCACCTGATGAAAAGCAATCACCGCAGCCCATGGACACCCGCAAAACCAAAGTAATCGCGGATGCGTTGCCGACCTTGAGGAAGGAGTTGGATCTTGAGGAGGGAGTAGGAATAGGGAGGGGGGAGGGGTGAGAGACGGGCATCCGGTACTTTCACTCACCGGACGAAACACAACAGCAACGAGTGCCGTTGTTTCACGCTGATATTCTGTGAGAGGGTGGTATTTTGCCGGGCGAGCCGGCCCATTTCGTGCTGCAACGCAGCGTGGCTCTACCACTCAGACAGAGTCACTCATTTAGCACCACCCAGGGGTCACGTGTAGGGTCTCAAGGGTAAACCTACGGACGCGAGTAACTTTAACCCCCAAAACTTTTATCTCTATTGACATATATTATCGACATTTTTGGCAGCTATATTACTATTGTTTTATTATATTAATTGATTAATTTAATTTTATTGATTTTTATAAATTTTGTATTTCGTTTTGTGTAACGCCTGTGAGGGTGGGAGCCAGTGAAACTATATTAGCTTTAAGATCTGGATTTCTTTGTAATGTACCTGTGGTCCTTGCACAATAAATAAATGTAATCTAATCTAATCTTGGGCTAGATAATTGGTGTGAGTGTAAGAAAATTTTATTTTAAAGTAAAAAGTAAATAAGCAGCACAAAACCGGTCGTTGTGGAGATCCCTGGGGGAGGCCTTTGTCCAGCAGTGGACGTCTTTTGGCTGAGAAGAATAAAAAAGTAAATAGCCTATAAACTGCCCCGCTGCTTGGCAAACGAGGCATTTGCCAAGCCAATCATTGAAATCAAGTCATCACTACAATTGATAGGTATTAGCTTAAAAAATATTTTTCAAATCTCCAGTTATATAATTTTTAACGACAATAGCGTTATAAACGATATTTAATAACGTGCCAAAGCAATTTACTTAAATTGCATTGTGTTTAAACTCGTAGTTCATCGGCTATAAGATATCTATGCATATATATGCAGAGATTTATGAATTCATTTATGTAAGTAGTTGTTTTTCGGCATATAGTAAATTTTTGTCCACATAGCCGTCGTCCTTCAACAAATGCGGCTTCATTGAAATGAATCGAACCAATATTGGTACATTCATACCTATAACGAGCATTATTCTTGTATATTATGTAGGTATATACAACGTTAGTCGGAACGGGGGTACTAAGCCGAAAGGAGGGTAAAGTATTACATTATAGTGAATAACTTTTTTTTTTTTACTTTTTTCTTCTTTTTTAAACATTTTTTTTGTTTTTTATTTACATTTGATTGGTCTACAAAAATCCAGTAGGCTACGGTTTTGACGTAGGTTTTCAGCAAATAGGTTTAGGTACCTCTAATGTCAATGTACGGGCATTGTAAAGAGTCGAGTTGACTAATGTACTAAGTATCTGTATCCAACTTAGAGCAATCCAATAATATTAGTTTTCAATTTGTTTTTTTTTGTGACCGCCACGGCTACCACAGCGTAATTTCTTTAGAAATCTTAAAAAAGCTGTTAATCTAAAATTATCAATTTTTAAGGAAAAGTTCTTAGACAAAAGTTATTCATTATCCGAAACTACTACTCCTACGGTACCAAGCCGGTACTAATACTAAGAGGGTACTAAGCCGAAAGGAGGGTATAGTATACATTACTATACCCTCCTTTCGGCCTTAGTACCCCCGTTCCGTCCGACTAAGAACGTTGTATATAATCTGAATCTCGGAAAAGGCTCCAACGATTTTCATGAAATTAAATCGATCTAGCTAGGTTTCATTATTAGAAAACATTATTAAAAGAAATAACGAGCAAAGCCTGCGCATCAACCTATACAAAACTGTCAAATTTCTTCAATTAATGTTCTAGGAGCTCGATGGCGCAGTATGGTTAACGCGCCCGGTCTGCGATTGCTAAGGTTAAGTAATTTTCGCAAAGGCTGGTCATCGGAAAAAAGCTGGGTGGCCAAAAATTTATCATCTCGAGCTCCTCCGTGCGTCGGAAGGCACGTAAAGCTGCTGTTGGCTGCATTAGCAGTCGTTAATAACCACCAATCCGCACTGGGCCCGCGTGGTTGTTTGGCCCGTTCTCCCTAGCCATCCATAGGGCTCGTGGCCCAGCAGTGGGGACGTATATGAGCTGGAGATGGAGATGAATGTTCAACCATATGCCATATACGTAAAGTTCAAAGTGTATTGAGGACATTTGACAGTTTGTGGTAGCTGATGAGCAGGCGTGATAGGTACCTGCTAATATAATGTTAGTAGAGACAAAATATTTATATTCCGTTGCCTCAATTCATATTGCCTTCAGTTTTGTATCTTAGTAATATGAGAAGAAGAACGAAATGTTATAAAATCACCGGTCTCAGATCCGGTGTTTTATTGGTGGCAAGCGTTGTTGATAAAGTATAGGTAGAGAGTTAGATATACGAAATACCACTGGTAGCGGTGTCGGTAGCCAAAGCAACATTAATAAAACGATAGCGAAGTTCGAAAAGAATAAAATGTATGGGATTGACATAAGATTGACCACGTGATTTAGCGCGGCTTATGTCAATCCCATACATTTTATTCTTTTCGAAGTTCGCTATCGTTTTCTGCCGCTGCGCAAACGTTGACACTTTTGAGTCTTGTGTGGGATAAAAGCTACCAGTGAATACGTAATCAGCCCTCCCTGCGCAGACGTAGACACTTTTTGTGTCCAGTTACTTCCACCTGACACTAATCAAAAAGTGTTCGGTGTAGGTAACTGGACACACAAAGTCGTCAAGTTGAAGACACAAGCAACACTAACAAACTTTCTTACAATTGTACTGAGCTGCGCAAACCGACGATGCAATCGGTGTCCCTATCCTGTGTGCGACACAAGCCACGCACACGTCTATCGTGAAACAGATTCATGAGATGAAAATAAGTAACGAATTGTTACCGCAACCGGCAACTGTGTCCAATCGCCGCTACCGGACACAGCAACTGGTTTCCTGTGATGGTGTGCCGTGTCGGTAACAGAGTGTCCGATCGCCGCTACCGGATACAGCAACTCGATGGTGTGCTGTGTCGGTAACAAAAAGGGTCTACGTTTGCGCAGCGCCATGTTACTTTGGCTAAGCCTACAGTAGGCTACAGTAGACTGTTCCTCAGTGGCTGAGGATTCCGGGCGAAGTGCGTTATTGTCACTGAGCATCGTGAGATGAAGGATGATCGTGAAGTGAAGTCTAAGGCGAAGGCTGTGTACCTTTTTCTAAATTATTCCTCTTCATACGAAATAAAATGGTATAGGTAGGACGGTACGAAAATATGGGTTTGTACTTGGTATTAGGACGTCCCGTTTCTGAGACCCTTAACAAGACGTCCCGCTCAGGGTGTGAGCGGGACGGGAACCACGGCCACCTGATGGGAAGCAATCACCGATTATAATAATTAATTAATTAAATATTAATTCTTAGGTAGGTACTTACTTACTTACTACGATGGCTCAGCGTTCCTGACGTTCCGGAGAAGTCGGCAGAGAATGATTCCAGGTCCGTCGTGGATGGTGGGGGTGGGGCTAAGGACAGTAAAGTCGGAAAGAGTCCGTGGTGGATGGTGTTAGTAACACCAGGGCCCAGCATTATCGGGCAACTCAGCGACCCAAAGTGAGTCTTGGCCTTCGACACAAGGTGACGCCACTGCAGTGCTCCCTGTTTTGCGCAATCTCTATATTAAATACGTGAAGCGAAAACTTTGAGATAATTTTTAAGCATATTGCGCGTACGAGGAGTTTGAGATCTGAATTAGTTAAAGTTAATATAGAGAAAGAGTCCTAAAATATAAGTCAAAGTCAAATATTTTTATTCAAATAAACTTTAGAAAAGTGCTTTTGAATCGTCCAAAATTTTTTTTACCTACTACCCATTCAGGACGTCTATTTTTTAGCTGTGGAGAAGAATGAAATAAAATTTATGTATCGTATACAGTGTTACATTACATTGTATAAACATTGTATCAGTAATTGGTGAACAACGTTCGCATTTCGACTGCTGGACGACCACTATTTTAATTAAGCCATGAATACTTATCTGTGAATAGCCGAGTATACAGGGACGGTTTATTCCGCTACTCAGAGATTAGTATCTTCCCAGGTGCCTGTGAGTTGCTGTGGATATAACCATTAACACCTTATTTAAAAAAATGAAGAGATCGGAATTATTTTTATGGTGACGCTTTCCAGAGAAATGTTAGCACGTCCGGTGTAAAGCGTATCCCCAGTACCTACTGTCGTCTGCATAGCAATTCATCTTACTCATTATTTTTTTGGGTACCTACTAGAAATATATCGGCAATTTTTATTTTAAATTTTTCAAACGAGCCTTATTAATATAATTAGGTAAATAATAGGTAATAAATTCAGGGGCACATTCCTAACCAAATTGAAATTCAAATTCTGGATTCAAATAACTAACACCCACTTATTTATTTCAAACATTTTAAAACGAACTCATGTATGAGTATGTAAATTCTTATAATTAGTGCTTATTTGAATATTTAATATAAATTTAGACTGTCTTTTCAGGAGATAACATTTACATAGCATACTATAATACAATATTCTACACAACAAAAAGAAACAAACTTAATAAAAAAAAACAGAAAAGAATAAATATAAAAAGAAAACCTAACTCTTCCTATAACTAAGGTTACGACTATGTAATGTACCCTCGTGATGTACTCTAAATATGCATGACTACTTATTAGGAATCAATGGCTTAAAAATACGTATACGGGGTGTATAATAAAAAAAATATACTTACCGCCGACGTATGGGGTATACGTCGGCGGTAAGTATATTTTTTTTTCATCATCATCATCATCAGCTTATCTTATGTCCCCACTGCTGGGGCACGAGCCTTCCCTATGAATGGATAAGGAGTACGGGCCATAAACCACCACGCGGGCCCAGTGCGGATTGGTGGTTGTTAACGACTGCTAATGCAGCCGGGACCAACAGCTTTACGTGCCTTCCGAAGCACGGAGGAGCTCGGGATGAAATATTTTTGGTCACCCATCTGATAATTGGCCTTTGCGAAAGTTGCTTAACCTCAGCACTCGCAGACCGGGCGCGTTAACCACTGCGCCATCGAGCTCCTCATATATTTTTTAATAGTATAAAATGCATTAGACATCACACCACTGCGCCCGCCCGGGGAGACGCAGATGGTTCACAATTCCCGCACTTCTCCTCACGCCAACAACAACATTTTGGACACATAGGTAGACCGGATCCATTAATCTTGTTAGGGGATTAATGATCGTGCATTCATTATAATACCAAACCATTCAGAAGGTGTTCGTGCCAGCTCTCGATTGAAGGCTTAGTGCCGACTGCCGAGCTCCCTTAGCTAATTGCTTGATGTATTAACTGAGTTAGTTACTTGTCGTCTGTACTATATTCTTAATATTAAGACTACGATGAATCCCCACAGGTTAAGAAGTCAAGAGGCAGAATAGACTTTACAAGCAAGACCTGCTACACTACTGCTCAGATTACCAGAATTTTATTTTAAGTAAAACATAATTCTACTTATGTAGGTAATATGTAACTACTTATCATCTTTTTAATAAGTTTATATGGACTATAATATTAATAGTATAATAAAATTAAAAAGTAAAATTATAATATAATAACTTAAGCACTAAGAATAATTATATAAAAAAATAATAATATTAAAACTAAGACAATTTAGCAATAATTTAGCCACAATAACAATGAGTTCTCGTCTCTGTTAGTAACTATTGTTCATAATATATACCGGTTACATTTTGGTCGAATGGATATTGATGTTTTGTATGAAACAGCTGAATTTTATTTTCGAGTTAGGGAGTTGGTCCAATAGTAAGATTGAGTTGTTCCTTTGTATCACGGCGGGAGTCATTTCAGAAGGTTTGGACAGTGATAAAAAAGTCAACCGGTATAAAACTTATAGAATACAGAAGGCCTTAGATGAATGATAGGTCTCGCTGCGGTCGAGCACAGCGAGACCAATCATTCATCTAAGACAGAAGACCTTAAATAACATAGTATCACACAGTCTATCCAACCTTTTGTGATAGTACTTACCTCCATAGATCGACATCAAATACGTACAGTCAGCGTGACACACAAGTGATGGCAGAGAGTCGGTCACAGATTTCCCCTTTTGTCGATACTCTCTTAAATTGCTTTCCTGGGAAAGAATGTTTCTAATTATTCATCATTCATCATATCATATTTATCATATTTATCATCATCATTATATTTATCATTTTATAACTACAAATATTTTGAGGATAAATTTAACAACAAATTTAAACTATTTTTATGAAAAAACAATTTTTTTTATACGCTAGTTTTCAAGAAAAACGCCAAAGGACATTTCGATTAAAAAGTAAAACAAAGCACTTTCTGTAGTTTCAATTCAAAGGAGAAACAGAGAGGCCGCAACGCCATCACCGCTTACACGTGCCCGTAGTTTCATTCAAAGGAGCATTACAATTTTTGTGTCAGGAAAATTAAAAAAAACTAGCCTGAATTTTTGTTTAAATGCTAGGGCCTTATTTCTCTGATTTGTTTAGATGTTTTTTAAAATATTGCATTTGATAAAATGTGACCTTATATAGATAGATATAATTACAAATCTTCTGTGTGTGTTCAAGTGGATTCGAGAATGGTTTAGATTTACAATTGGACCCGGTAGGTGGCGCTGTTATATGGGTCCATCATGGGATACGGGTGTTCTTAAGCGGACGAATGATTTGTTTGTTTTGTTGTCATGGAAACTGTCAAAGCGGTACGAAGTCCGCCGGCCGGTCAGCTAGTCCTATTATTAATATTATAAACGCGAAAGTTTGTTTGGATGTTTGTTACTCTTTCACGTAAAAACTACTGAATGGATTTGGATGAAATTCGGCATACAGATAGTTTATAACCGGGAATAACACATAGGATACTTTTTATCTCGATATTCCCACGGGAACGGGTGAAACCGCGAGCGGCCACTGGTATGTTATAAAAATAATACAGAATTCCATTGAAACATTACTGGATGACAGCTAGGTAGTTAGTGGTCAGTATTAATGGTTGCTAGAGTTAAAAATCATTTGCTAATCTGTGGCCCAATTTATAATGTATAAAAGAAATACATTTCTATCATTGGTTCATGTAGAACACTGATGCTACGAGTACTATCCTATGCCCTTTGCTTTAGTATATTATAACCATAGATCGGAATAGGTAGAGTTTTTTCATGTACTTTTGCAACGTTTGCATAACATGGATATAGATTATGCTATTTCCGGTATCCGGTAAACTTAATACATTTATTTGATATTTTTACTTCTTCGCTTTAACAGCCCATTAATGCCCCCACTGCTAGGGTACAGGCCTTCCCTATGGATGGACACAGAATATATAGGTATAGGGAGACTAGGCCATAACCCACCACGCGGGCTCAATGTGGATTGGTGGGTATTAAGGACTGCTAATGCAGCCGGGACCAACAGCTTAACGTGCCTTCCGAAGCACGTAGGAACTCGAGTTAATAAATTTTTGGACACCCATCCAATGACCAACCATTGCGAAAGTTGCTTAACCACCACAATCGCGCCCGCAGGCGCTAACCATCTGCGCCAACGAGCCCCTCTATTAAATATATTTCAAATGAAAACTATCTACCTGTGTGTGTGTGAGTGATTTAAATAAATGTGTACAAAGATTTTAATCGAATTCAATACTGTAACGACAATTTACATTCTTGTACTAAGACCAGTGCAAGATAGGCATGCAAATAGTAAAATTAAATAAAAAGAAATTCTCTAATAGAAACGTTCATTTCAAGTTTGCATTATATACCTGCGCTTCACTATCTAATTTCTTCATAGTAAGCGCGAAAGCAAGTACAGTACCTGTTGTATTGTACTTGCTTTAGAAAATCAATTGTGTGTTAAAATTGTAACGTACACTTCCAAACAATAAAAAATAACTGTTTAAAAAGTGTTTCATTTCAGTGTGTGTAATCTAAAAATCATATAAACACGAAAATTTAATCTTACATTCTAGATTCCGGAAGCTTATGCATACTTTGATAACGTTATGATGCAAGTACTACAAAAAACTCTACCTATTCCGATCTATGATTATAACACATGTGATACAACATACACTATCACATGTGTAAATATACGTTTGCGTCAAAACAGGGCTAGAGGAAACGAGGTAATAACTAACAAGGTATTTTTTGTACAGAGATAATTAGAGGACTTGAAAAACTGGACATCTAGTAGTTAATTTATTAAACAAACGTTATTTCTGTAAGTACGGTCGAGTCTCGTGAAATACTTTTGCAATGGCAAGCAACAATGCATTGTTTATTTTATTTCTGTTTTATCAGCCTCATTGCCACTCTTCTTTTCGTACACGTTATCTTTTTTGACACTCAAATTTTAATTTATATTTTAGTTGTATTTATTTACTTACTAGCGGCCGCTCGCGGTTTCACCCGCGTGGTTCCCGTTCCCGTGAGAATATAATCCAGGTTATAAACTATCTGTATGCCGAATTTCATCCAAATCCATCCATCCGTTGCAGCGTGAAGAAGCAACAAATATACGCACATACATACACACAAACTTTCGCATTTATAATATTTGTGTGATTGTATTTAAAAAAAAATGTTAAATACCTACTAAGTTTTCTTTTACTTTTTATCTTAAAATAGCTGTAAATACATAATGAATAATAATTGTTCATATCGTGTTTTCTTATAATGACCAGTAATTGCTTAATATTGTCCCTTTTTTACATGTTCTTCCCCCAATAACTATCATACAGTAAATGTTTTTTTTGAGAGTTTTCTGATTGCCACTGGGAATTTTCAGCTTCACCGTGCTCTTTTGGGGGCGGCGAGAAACTTAAAGGGTTCCTCAAGCCGTGTGAAACGAATCACCGTCATAGGTTTTCTAGAGGGCAAGGCATCACTTACTATTGCGTATCTACTGTCCCTGATAGGTAGGGTATAGCAGTTGGAACTACGGGTCCGGCTGTATTTTCAAGGGTATCACAGAAGTTCTGGATTCTAGGCCCCCTGCCGGTTATGCCTTCGCGGGCGTCTCGTGCAGGCCCCGGACATGGGTTGGACTCGTGGTGGCATGTGGTTAGCTGTAGAAGTGGGAATGTTCGTCTGCCTGGTTGAGGTCTGGCCAGGCTTCTATTTCGTGCACAGCGAGCGGGTTCTAGTAGCGGTCCGGAGGGGGCCTGAAGCGAAAGGATCTGCGGGGCACGTGAGTTGTCCATAGTTGGTTGTTCTGCTCGGTGATTTTTATTGAGTAGTTCTCCAACATCTCCGGCACTAGTCTGGAGAACTAGTAGATTCGCCCGCTAGATGCAAAAGCCTCCGGTTGAATCAGCCGCGTAGGATTTTGGAATTGATCAGGTGCCTGGATGGGTACCGAGAAGTGAGTGGGCTTACAACTCCGCCACCAAAGAGGACATTTGGTAGTCGACTTCAGAGTTGACGACCCGAGCAGTGGTCTCTGCGAGTTGTACTCTTAGTGTAACGAGAAGTGAGCGAGCTTACAGCTCCGGTAACCTATCTGGATATCAGGTAGTGGACTATACGTGTCCACGGGGCAACTAGCTCGAGACACTAGTCTTAAAAGTACCGGATGAGGGATGCGTACCGGCGTGTTCTGATCTGGCGTTATGACCTGACGTAGATGGTCCCTTGTGCTTGCGTAAGGATGTCTTACACCTAACTTTATCACCGGAAGGTTGGTGGGGGGTGTCAGTATAAACTTTAAGTAGTGTGTAGCAGGGCACAGGCACAGGCCCTACTAGACTCTGCGAGGGGTTCGGATCGGATCAGGACTATCAATGTTGCCGAGACAATTGACTTCATTTATTAAGCTTAGATGATTGGTACTAATCACTCCATAACTTTGCAGTAGAAGTGTGTTTCTCAAGACCAGAAACTTTAAACACGATTTTCTCAATTCGTAATTTTTACTGTTTCACGTTAAGAAAATTATTAAAAATGTATGGTAGCAGATTTGATTAATTCATCCTTAGTGTTGCGGAAACCCACAACACACACTATGCTACTGTTTAGAATTAGGTTACAACTAATAATCTCCAAAATCCACTCACAGTTCCATGCCGCTCCCGCCGTCCAGAACGGGATCCATATGGTCCGATGGGGCCCGAATCCGGCTCCGGGTCTTCTAGGGTTCTCCAATCACACCCAAACTACCCCAAGTGCACTTTTTCCCCCGAGGAAATACCTGTTTACTCCAGCAGCGGTGACGCCGACAGCGGCGAACTGTACTCCCGATACGATTCGCTTATGACGTACACACTCACAAAACACAGGTTGCACAATACACTTAATTAAAGTAATACGGCTCCAAATGCCCTTATTACTACATAAAATCTATTTAATTATCAACACACGATAACCTATCAACCAGCCATTGTTGCCTTCCCGAGACAAGTGTACCAACAAAGAAAAAAGAACAATTAGTGATGGGGCCATTATGCCACTAAATAAATTGAATCTCGATAATCGATTCCCAAATCGATCCGTCCATAATACAAATCAAAGTTTTATTTCCAACAAAAATAAATGCCTGTTTATTTGCAACACTTAGATAGCTTGATTTAGGTACCTAGTTAATAACTCTATATCCCTAAAGTGGTACCTTTTCCAATTCACAGTTGTATTAGGTATATACGTAATGAAAAGAATTGCAAATTATATACTGGGTAAGTAGGTAATGCTATTCCAAATAATCTTCTTAAACTGACTTAGGCATTTTTCGTAAAATCAACTTTCTTTCAGGCAGTTTCTTTTCCAAATCAATATTTTATCAAAGAATTTCTACGTTCCCCATGATCCACATTCTACTCATTCAATGTTAATAACAATTACGCCGAAATTGAGATAAAATGGCTTTGACCGTGGCCCCTATTAAAGCACGCGTTAAAATTAATTATGCCGTGAAAATAAATAGGATATTAGTTTCGACGTAGGTAATGGCTCGGTGTGAAGGAGTGTATACTTTATTACTTTTATTGCGTGGAGGTGCCGGCGTTCATTGCCTCACAAGAGCGAAAAAGCCGCGTCGACACCTGCTGCGCGCACGTGCAGCACACGCGCACGAATCGTGCACGAACGCGCACCGAATGTCACGCGAATGGTTCGTGTGTTCTTCAAACCTTTGCAATTTAAGCGAACATGTCCAAAGGTGTCCATACTGTGTTCCTAAATTGCACGCGGACCGCACTATTCGTGTCAGCAAACTTGCACACGAACTTCTCGCTACCTGCTCGCGAACATGTCTAATATGCACGCTATTCAAAACATGCACGCGAACCGCACTGTCCGTACAAGAGCACAAATGTGGATCCGCCTTAAGAAAGCAGCTCGGATCACCTACGGTGCCATTACACCAACCAATCTCTATTTCAATTTCATCTCGCCGATTTCGGCCGGAATTAGGTGCAATTTATTCTCATTCTACATTCCCTCTTTGCCGCGCAGGCTTGTTATAGGCGTGGATTTGCGATGACGCGTGGCCCGAACTTTATGGCGGTTTAATTAGAGATACTGTTTCTTAATTGAACGTACTTACTCTCTTTTAAATCGATATACTCTTGACTCTAGTCGAGGCTGTCTTAGTCAGGATTAGTTATCGGAATACAACACTTCGCTTATCTTCTGTAACCGAGCCTCCTACGCCGCTCGGCTTAAAATCTCAGTAGCAATGTAATGTAATGAGTGTATCGCCTGAATCCGCGTCTGTGCCCGCCCGAGGTAAATGTTAAGGTTCTCGCAAATTTATTGCCGCTTGTCGAGTTCTTGATGGGTGTTCGACGAGCTGTCGTATCCGAATAGTATTCAGGAGTTCGATTTAATTTTCACAAGAAGAGTGAAGAATTATTTCAGCTAATAAGTTTACATCTTTTAATGGAAAGTTACACATTTAGCCAACAATTCATTACTTACATTTCCTTGAACGCTATTTGAATATTGATAACATATCTACGATACTATATGGATCATATGGTATATAAGACCGTCAACATCGACATCAACCGCCTCCGTGTACTGGTGATAGTGGTTAGAGGTCAGAGGTTCCGGTTTCGATTCCCAGCGGGGGGTACATGTTTGTATTTAGTTTGATTGTTGGTAGGGCATGTTTTTAGTCAACCTGGTATATGTTGCGACAGTTAGAGATATCTTATCTGCTGCTATAGTTAGCCAGTTCCTCTATAGTTGAGAATTGCGGGTGAAATGCATTTACACTTTTGGCTTTATCATCACTTAACATCAGGTGATGAGATGAAGTCCAAATCTTTCCCCATAAAGAATAAATAAAGCATCAACATTATCAGCCTTTATACGTTCTATTGATGGGGTCAGGATTTGCCACATGAGCAATATAACACATGGGATCTGGTCTTAATTATAACTCATACCCAACTACGCTAGCAAACTAAGCACTGGTGGGTTCTAACGACTTCTCTCTTAGGGCCCTCGCCCACGGCAACTTTTTGTAGCGATGCAGTCGCACTACGCACGCGCTACGCACTACAGCTTCGCGACTGTATCGATGCAAACGCGCGACCGTGTCGGACGACATCGGGGAGAGAACCGAGGGAGGGTGGCGCGTGAGTGGAGAACCGGGCGTTTGCATCGCATTTGCATCGCGTTTGCATCGCGTTTGCATCGCGACTGAATCGCGGTTATGTGGGCGGGGGCAAACAGCTAGCGACCGCATCACGAGTGTATCGATGCGAACGCGCGACAGCATCGCTACAAAAAGTCGCCGTGGGCGAGGGGCCTTACGGCAACAACTATGATGAACGGAGCTCCCAAAGACGGAGGAGCTCGAAATCTTTGAACTTGGTCACCCATAACTGAGACCCGTCATTGTTGAAGTTGCTTAATTCGCAAGATCGCACGCAACCCGAACGTGCAAGCCGTTTGGTCATCAAGCTTATCATATAGATAAAGAGAACATAACACGAGAACCCAATTTATTCAGTCTGTTATTCCAGTCTTGAAAAGTAATTTATTATAATTAGAAAGAAAGAGGAGCATCTCATCATTCGATTAAAAAGGTAAAGAATAATAAACAATAATTATTTATGTAAACAATTTACGAAATCAGAGATGTATTTGCCGATTCCAAGACTCTGCAGGGAGCATCATAATGACTGAGTATGTATTCCTAAAGGTGGCGACTGACTGGAGCATTTTGCCGTAACGTAACATGTTCAATGCGAGCACTCGCATGGTCATTACAGTGAGCCGAGCCGCTCGTCGCTCGCTCCACCCAGACTGGGGGCATAGTATGAGTTTTGTTTGCTATCCATCCGATTACGTTTACGAAAACGTAAATTAGTATGGCATTGTAGCAGCGCCTCCTGGCGGCGGCATATGAAAGGAGTTAACATTTTGCCATACAAATTCTCGTTTTCGACAACGCGATCGAATGGCGAATGAAACTCGCACTTGGCACCCTGTTATCGGCTAATCAGCAAAGACGTATCAAGCTCGTCGCTAGTGCTACGTTACGGTTACGTTACGATGATATACCCTCCGGTCAGTCTTCGCCATAAAGATTTAACTGCTTTTATTATCTGTTTCAGGCAAACGGCCGGCGGCGCGGCGTAGTGCAGGATAAATAGAGTATGCTCCATTTCGTTTCACAAATTTATCCAATTTGAATTTGAATTTGAATTTTTAATTGTTTTATTTTTCATTTTAATATCACCAACAACACAATATCCAAATTGGTGTCCAATTTGGGTATTGTGTTGTTGATATTGTTATATCATTTTTATAGCATAAAAGCCGAATGAAAGGAAAATATTGATTTTGTGCCCCGTTATTAATCTATGGTTGTTAATAAAGGCTCACTACCCTTCAAATAATACACGGTACAACGATACAGTTAATAAGTACACAAATATTACATACAAAGTGATTAGGTTACCAACCTACTGCAATGTTACGATGATTTAATCATCTAAGTAACATTTATTAAGAGCAGACCACCCTGCTCTTGCATACTTATCTTATTTTTAGTATTATTCACTACAGTTTGACTTTGTTTTTCTTAAACAATTTTTGAATTTTACTAGAGTACTGTAGTGGTACTGTATGGCATTGTGGAAATTGAAACTTTTACCTGATGTAAAGTTAACTTAGATTTTTTATTTTGTTTTTTTACATGTTGTGGTTGTCTTTTATATTTTTTGTGTTTGTTTGTGATGGAAAGTGTCCTGCTATGATGGGGCATTTTCCAATATGTTTGACGCTGTAAGGGAGAAAAGAGCTTGACCCTTGCTGAGTTTCTTGTCGGTCCTTCTCAGTACAAGGTCTTCCGCCCAGAGTAGATTGACGAACCGATAGCATAGTGACATTCACAAGAGCTACTTGTAGCCTAAACTGAATAAATGATTTTGAATTATGAACTTTGAATTTTATTGAATACTGTCCCTTTTGGCGAAACAAGTAGGTATACGAGTATTACTAACATTGTTACAAATTTATCAGCAAACCGCTTATCGAACTATTAACAGTTCCTAGAAGGTATATCCTAGTATTGCTTAGCCATCTGTCGAAAACAATAAATGATTACGAAACAGGAAACGAAGGACTAGCAAGGGAAGACATGAGTAACGGACTATTGTGTGCTTCTTAGTATTTTTAGCTTTATGTTAACTCAGCTAAATATTGCAAAGCGCAGGCCGTTAAATTGTTTAAAATATTGCAATCATCTTTTAAAATGGTTTTGTCTGAAACTGTTGGATACAAAACAAAGCTTACATTTTTTCAAAAGGAATAGTAAATGAATGTAAACGGAACACGTTTGATTTGAATGATTTCAAATATTTTTTTTATTAATTTTCCATTTTGTTTTGTTTATTTAATTATAATAAATATTTAAATATCGCTCGTCGAAATTTTATCAACGCTTGTTTTTCAAATTGCAATTTGTTATATTATTTTTTATTAAATATTGATATTGTGACGTCACATCAAAATAAACAAGTCACAGCCATAGTAGTTAAGTAACCTTTGTGTACTTATATTTCTGATCACTGCGCTTGCTTATGCGCTTGACGCGCATGTCTTTACAGCTATAAATATTTAATTAACAATTGCATGACACATTTTAATTCATTAATTATTTCATAATAACAACACACAACATCTAGATTGAATACACTTTGAATCTTTTCATTTTTACTAACTAGTAAAAATGAATATGAATGAATACCTATTTAGGTATATATACAACGTGTAACAGAAAGGTGTGGTCAAAATGAAAAGATCCAAAGTGTATCCGGTCTAGATCTTGTATGTGTTGTAACTGAGACATCATTATTAGCTCTAATTTGTAATGCAATTTTAAATAAAATATTTATATTAGTAAAGTCATGCGCGTCAGGCGCGTTTAAGCAAGCAGCAGTGATCATAAATATAAGAACACAGAGGTTACTAGACCACTAGGGCTGTAACTTGTTTATTTTCATGTGACGTCACAATAAAATTATTTAATTAAAATTCGTATAACAAGTTAAAATTGATATTTATGCCTTAGTAAATTTGCATCCAAGATCTACATCGGATACACTTTAGATGTTTTAATTTTGACCACACCTTTCTGTTACACGTTGCATATATCTCTATATCGATTTCTTTGGTAATATGTATATATTCCCGAATCATAGCCATGTAACCAAGTATATAAAAGACATGATAACTTAAGAAAAATAACGTATCTTAAAAAATATGTTCTGCCTAAATATAATAATGTACATGGAAGTAGAAAATTAAGCTACTTGATACCAGCGTATCTAAATGAATTACCTAATGACCTTCAAAAATTGTACTCGGACACGGTCATTGCTAAATACAAATCAAAATTTAAAAAATATTCCTTACAAAATTATCATCTTGTTAATCTATCATAGGATACTAGTAAAAACTAACCTACTCTTGTTTGCATGTAACATAATTTTTTTATAAGTATTAAGCAAAAAGTGGCTCTCCTACACAGATAAACCTTGTAAGGTTTCCGTGTTAGGATTATTGTATTGTATGTTGTTTTTTTGTGAAATGTTTTGAACAATAAAAAAAAAAAATAAAAAAAAAATAAACAACACTGTGATAACATGCAAAATCATATTTACGTAGATTTACTTTTCCATACAAAAAACAAATTTATTTTAATAATTTTTTTTTGTTTATTTCTGCAATGTTTCGACTTCTGTTTATGTTTGACCATGAGGTTGATGACCAAGGACAACGTATCAGCTTGACCTAGGGTTGTCACTTTACAGTTTTACTTAGTAACAAAGAACCTCAATATATCGGCCGTGTCGTGCTTTTCAGTTATGTCCATAATTTTCCAGGGTTCTATGAATGGTACCCTATCTGCAATATTCGGGACTACACAGGCATTACCAAAACATCCTGTATAAAATATTAAGTATTATAATTAAGTATTTAGTTTTAGTTTTTGTTTAATAGTTGCTCCGGCCTATTGGCATTGGTGGTGGTTAAAACGACAGCGATCTTACGGCAATAACAGCGAACTAAAGCTAAGCGCTGACGAGCTGAAGGTTTTAATCTATATATTAATACGTGAAGTAAAAACTTTGTACCCCTTTTTACGAAAATTGCGCGGACGGACGAAAATGAAATTTCGCACACTTATAGAGAAGGAGTACAAAATGTTAATATTTATAAAAATTATACATAAAAATACATTAAATCAATAAAAAAAACATTACACACACTACCATGTATTTGACACACATGCTTAAACTCTTTTCGAATATTTCAAAAATGGAAGAGGAGCGGCCGAATTCTGTCAATGCCAATCCAAACTCAAATTCTGTCTTTTTTACAATTCGTGCAGCCTTAATAAAATTACGGTCGAATTTCGACCACTGGGCGACCACTAGTTTAAATCCAACCAAACAGAGTCGTGGACAGAGATTTAATAACATAAAATCTATAAAATATGGTTGTCGTCCTTGTAAATTTACCCTCTCCACAGTGGAACACTGTACTCTGCAGTCTCTGCACTCTACATTTTTTGTGACAGAGATATGCCTAGTGCTAGTGGACGCACAAAGAGACTTAAAATTTACCCAAATAAAAAAATAACCCGTTCTCGTTAACGTAGCCGAATAAAGCCGAATAGTAAATAAAACTCGCACTCGCACTCAGCACTCTGTTTCAGTGAGTGCTGAGATGCTGAGTGCGCGCGACAACGGCGCTCGCAGCTGGTTTTAACGCCAGCCATCTTACGATAACAATGACAACCAAAAGCTTAATGTGTTTTCCGAGGCGCTGACTAGTCCACACAAGAAGATCACAGCTAGTTAATAAACATACATTTGATATTGTTAAATTGTAAACAGATTGAAATGATTACCATTTAACTGTTTTAACTATGGCTGACTAGAATGGCTTAACCATGTTTGTGACAACTCAATAGGTCCGCCCAGGTCCGCCGACCCACACACACGCTAACTTGTTCGGAATAGTTATGCTCATATTACAAATTTACAAAACATTCGGGCGCCATTGTTATCGTGCAGAATGAGGACCTTTTGTTTTACTTGAATAGTTGTCGCACACGCGTTTTTAGTACCTAAATGTGCTTATGTCGTCCAGTCATACATCTATCTAGGTTGTATCTAGGAGTATCATTCACAAATAATGGCGGATGCATAGACGAAATTAAACGACGTATGACGATTACTAGGTCTGCGATGGATAAGCTCAAGTCCACAAAAACCCGGCTCGTCAGAGCACTTGTGCTTGTGCTCCCCATATTTCTATACGCCGCGAAGACGTGGATATTGCAAGACAGCGAGAGAAAGAAAATAGACGCCCTAGAAATGTGGTGTTGGAGAAGGATGCTTGGGGTATCATGGACTGAGTTTCGCACAAATGTCTCCATACAATGTGTCCATACTCGAAGAATTGGGCATCAAGCGGCATCTTTCCTCTATTTTTCAAGCTCGTATACTCACATTCTTTGGGCACATATCTCGGTGTGGTGATGCGTCAATTGAACGTCTTGTTGTCCAGGGCAAAGTTGAGGGCACCCGAGCGCGCGGTAGATTGCCGATGAGATGGACGGACCAAATAAAGGAAGCAGTAGAGAACTCCTTATACGCGTGTACCAAGATGGCATCGGTCAGGGGAGAATGGCGTCAGCTGGTCAGGCGGCTCACTGCGACCGAAGTAAGGACCACGACCTCTCTACCAAGAGTGTAACGACTAAGAAGCAGAAATGGGCCTTGTGTCGTAAGGAGACTTTCGCAAAAGCCGGTCATCGGATGGGTGATCAAAAATGTATTACCTCAAGCTCCTCCGTGCTTCGGAAGGCACGTAAAGCCATTGGTCCCGGCTGTATTAGCAGTCGTTAACAACCACCAACCCGCACTGAGCCCGCGTGGTGCTTTATGGCTCGTACTCCTTATCCATCCAAAGGGAAGGCCCCCGTCCCAACAGTGGGGACATAAAATGACCTAGTGATGTTGTGCCTTCTTGCTCCTTCCCGATATTGGTGGCGTTATGGGTGCGAGCTTGACAGACTATTGGTACAGAAGATTGTGTTGTGTATACATGCAGTTTCCAGTTTATAACGACGTTATGGTTCGTCAGAACTTTATCTCTCTTTAATATATAGTTTCGTACTCCACCATACTGACCTATATTGATGAATCATTTTGTTTGTACATAAACAAGTATATACAAAAGTAGTAGCAAATATTAAGAAAAATTGTAATTTAATTATGAGTTTAATTTAATTTAATTTGAGGTACAGCGCGGTGTCACACTAAACTAAGGTTTCCACGGAAGAGCGTTTTAGTGATTTATTCACTGCAACTAATGCTGAGTGGAAGTGGTCTCTTTTATGACATATTTTTATTTATTTCTACCTTTTTCTCTTAATATCTATTTTAATATCTATATAAATACCTACGTTTTTTAATTTTTTTTTATTCGCTACGTTGGTCTTGATGATGTTAAGTGATGATAAAGCACCAGATGGCGCACTTCACTTGGAATCCTCGTCTACGAGGCACTGGCTATCTTTCCTCTGCTGCAGCAGCTGCCGTAACACAACAATGCTACTAACATTAATTTTATGGCGAAATATTTAGATAAGATGGTGGTAGCTAGCCAGATGGACAAACAACCCCTACCACCAACCAAACCGGAGTACACAAACATGTATCCCCCGCTGGGAATCGAACCGGGGACCACTGGATGTGAGACCAGTGGTCCTAACCACTAGGCCATAGAGGCAGTTAAATATACGTACATTGTGCAATGTAATTAGGTGTTCTACATAAATAATTTTCATTTCATTTCACTTATTACTTTACAAAAATGCAAAATAGTAAATTACAAAAACACAAATATTGAAAAAATTTCCACGAGCAGGATTTGAACCTGCACCCTTCTGACATACCGGGTCAGGTGCTCTTCCAATTGAGCTATCGTGGTTCTAACCAGCCCGCCGAAATTATTCAACACTATTTACTTTGAAAGCCAAAAGTAAATTAATTTAATAATGAATGAATGAATATACAAAGGTAATTTATTCGTTAATAATCCACCGGGAGCCAACAAAAGCGCAATGCAAATGGACCGTTCTGCATACACCTCTTGAACTAACTTAATTTGTAAGAAAAAACTTGCATTGTATTCGTCTTTTGTACTATTAAAAATAGTGCAATGAACGCACAATGCTATTTTCATTTGATAAACCCTTAATCTATTTTCTCTTTTTTTAGTATTATTTGTATTTTTTTCTTTTAACTATTTTATATTTAATGAATTTAGTTTTGAGCATGCGAGTCTGCTGGCTTACAGCTTGGGCCAAGACGCCATCCAGCAATAATAATAATCATCATCAGCTCATTTTATGTCTCCACTGCTGGGGCACGAGCCTTTCCTATGGATGGACAGGGAGAACGGGCCATAAACCACCACGCGGGCCCAGTGCGGATTGGTGGTTGTTAACGACTGCTAATACAGACGGGACCAACGGCTTAACGTGCCTTCCGAAGCACGGAGGAGCTCGAGATGATAATTTTTTGGTCACCCATCCGATGACCGGCCTTTGCGAAAGATGCTTAACCTCAGCACTCGCAGACCGGGTGCCTTAACCACTGCGCCATCGAGCTCCTCATTTGGTATCATGAACCAATTTTGGCCATTTTTGTAAAGGGAGAACGGGTCATAACTGCTTTGTACTGGGCCCGCGTGGTGGTTGTTAACACTGCTAATGCAGCTGGGATCAATGGCAATAATAATATAGATTAATTGTTGCACTTAAAATAAAACAATAATTACAATGTTAAAATTAAAATTACTAATAATAAGTACAGAATTTAAAGTAAACTGAATATGAATACTAATGCATTTCGAAAACATGAAACATGTTTATGTTTACAGAAGGTGCGTTACAGCTCTTAGCTCATATATTTGTTAATAGATAAGTTACCCATCAAATTGTAATGATGACTTGATTTCAATGCCCAGCAGTGGGATAGTAATAGGCTATTTACTTACTTACTAATAGTTAAGTAAAGTATTTGTAATTCTTATCTTCGGTTTTATAATTACTGTATATTTATTTATTTATAAAGACACAACAGTTTACAGTTAAGGCAAAACATCAATTTAAAAGGTATCTGACAAAGACGCAAACTATGACCTAAAACATATACAGAGATACTATCTAGTATGATTAATACTGAGCAAATCTAATACATTAACAGTTAACAATCATAATGAAAGTGTTAGGCAAGTATATTGGAAATTTTAAAAAATGAATCACAAACATGAGTTACGGGTAGTACTTATTACGTTGTACAAAGTATTGTTTAGCCTAAGGCATTACTTATGAATGGTAGTTGTTGGTCGGGCGCATTGTAAATACACATTCAGTTCGCTGGTACGGGCTGCAACAAAAGTAGCTGAATTATTTGTTTCATACTATGCCACAATAAGGTATTATTAGACTGAAAGAAAATGTGAAGTACCTACCTTGTATAATTGTGTATTGCTCTTACAAAGTAGGGTAATGGAACCAGTATTCGACACAAATTTTGTCACCAAAAGAAAACATTACCTTTACCATTAACATACCTCGTTTCTTTGTCGGACCCCCCAAAAGATGGAATAGTCTACCAGCACACGTTTTCCCTCCTTCCTATGATATCGGGTCCTTCAAGAGAGGCGTGAAGAAGCACCTTGTTGGCCGGCAGAGTGAAGTTAACTGATGCTACGTTTGTTTCCACGCTGCACCAGTGGCCTTCGCGTCTGGACTCCATTTCCACTTAACATCAGGTGGGATGGAGTCATTTGCCGAGCTAACTACCTATATTAAAAAAAAAATAAAAAAAACTTGGTTTTTTATTTTTAGGGTACCGTACTTCAAAAGGACTTGAAAAGAAAAAAATTAAAAGAAAAAAAAACTTTTTGAAAACAAGCTTTTATTGTAATAAAAAAAGAACTAAAAAGTTAAAAATAATTTAAACCTGATATTAAGAATTTCAGCTCAATCGGTATCCGGGAAGTGGATTAAATTTAATTTGCAAGATTTGATTACAGACAAACAAACGGACAAACATCGGGATAGGTGAAACTTAATAAAAGCTTGTAAAAACGGAATCCTTATAGGATCACTTTGTTGTCTGTCCGTCCGTCCGTCCGTCCGTCCATCCGTCTGTCTGTCCATCTGTCTGTCTGTCTGTCTGTCAAGACCCTTTATCTCGGGGGTATCGAGTTGAAATTTAAAACATATACTCAAGTCTGCGGTCCCTTGAAGCTGTGAAAAAATCAAACTTCTAAGTTAACGAAAAAAAAAGATACGGCCGTTTATGTTGCAAGAAACGTATATTTCGACACTGTCATGGGAATCAAAATTCATAGGGTACTTGCCGTTGACCTAGAACTATGAAGTTTGGCAAGTAATATCGTCTTATACTACAAGTACAGGGAAAAATCTGAAAATTAAACATATTTAGTTAAATCACAAAAAAAAACAGGGTCTGTATGCAAGGAACGGGGGTCCAAATTTTGAAGTAAGTCAACCGTGTCATGTGGTGTATCGTATGAAAGGGCACCATTTGCACAAGCATAAACAGATTTTTAATTATTTTTATGATGTATAGTTTTCATAAATTTGTACGGAACCCTCGGTGGGCGAGTCCGACTCGCACTTGTCCGGTTTTTTTACAGGATGACAGCTAGAAAGCACGTGGTTTTTATTCAATGGTTGCTATAGACTAAAATCGGTTGCTGACCCCAATTATTAACGATTAAAGGAAAACATTGGTCGATCACTGGTTCCTGCCGCACACCACTTACCCTATTAACATACTCAAAGATTAATATAATAGAATGCTCGCCTCATTCTCTTCCCGAGTTTTGTTTACTATCCGTATTCATTCGTTTACGTTTACGAATACGAGAATTAGTATTGCTTTAAAGCAGCGCCTCCTGGCGGCATACGAAAAGAGCTACAATTTTGCCATACAAATTCTCGTTTTGGTTAACGTGATCGAATGGCGGATGTAACTCGCACTTGGCACCCCAAAGGGCGAACGAACCAGAGTGCAAGCTGACGTCACGGCTTCGTGGTTGTCTGATTGCACAAGCAATAACCAAGGAAGAGAAAGACTTCAAAGCATACTAAGACATAAGAGGGTAGCTCAATCGCCAACTGCAGTAAAGAATCAAAGTTTACTAAAAGGCTATGCAACTACCGTGGCCGACTATACTCTTTACATGGCATTTAAATTATACAACATAGAAGCAATTAATTGTATTGAGTCCGGGACTCGCAAGCGCAACCGAGCGATGTCTTTGTTCAAAAGAGCTTTCAGTTGTTAATCAGTCATAATTGCATTCGCATTAAAAGGTAAATTAAAATGTAAACAAGTGAAGTTGAATAAAAGCTTACAAAAAAAAGATAGGAAGAAGATACTTTAGTTCGTATGTATTTGCCTTGCAGTACTTCAAAGCTTGTAGAGCAATTAATAACAGGATTCTT
Organism: Eudonia lacustrata; assembly: GCA_947562085.1. Classification (NCBI taxonomy): domain Eukaryota; kingdom Metazoa; phylum Arthropoda; class Insecta; order Lepidoptera; family Crambidae; genus Eudonia; species Eudonia lacustrata. The sequence goes on along the minus strand of OX387317.1, from coordinate 6,686,848 downwards.
ACTACACTGGGCCGCAAAAATTCCGGGTCGCTTATAAAAAGTGTGATAGTCTCTTAACTACACAACACAAACTAGTGAAACTGTAGTATGTTATAGATGACTGACTTATACATAAAAAAAAATACATAACACGTTTGTAAACTGTATAATTTTATTTAAATACTAAAAAATACAAAAAAAAAAACACTTTTAACTTTTGACAACAAAAATATACAACACAGTTAATCTGCAAAATGAAAGCTTTTCTGTAAATTTAATATCTTGTATTTCCTCCACGAGCCAGTATCGATTCATTAAGACGATGTGGCATGCTGTAAATCGAATTTCTAATACGGTTTTGATCTATGTTTGACCATTCTTCTACTAGCGCACTTCTTAACTCACGTAAGTTAGCTGCAGCTGGAGAGCGTTGTTTAACGCATCTCCCGAGCTCGTCCCATAAATGCTCTATGGGATTTAAGTCTGGGCTGCGAGCTGGCCACTCCATGCGGGTGATACCGACGTCTTGAATATACGCGTTGACCAAATGTGTTGTATATGGTCGCGCATTATCGTCCATAAAAATGGAATTTGCGCCCATATTCACCAAGAAAGGACCAGCATGCTCATTTAAAATCTCCTCTACATATCTGGGAGCTGTCAGAGAACCGTTTTCTATAATTACGAACTCCGTACGATTCTCTGAAGATATCCCAGCCCAAACCATTATTGATCCTCCACCGAATGGCACCTTTTCCTCAAAACACGTTTGACAATAACGTTCATTGGGTCGCCTATATACTCTTCGTCTCCCATCGTGTGCGAATAAACAAATCTTGACTCATCGGAAAACATAACCCTGGACCAATCTTCATCTGTCCATCCGACGTGTTCTCGAGCAAACCGCAACCTGGCAACTCGAAGTTCTCTGAGCAATTTAGGGCCATTTGCTGGCCTATGAGGCTTTATATCAGCTTCCCGAAGTCGCTGCCGGATCGTGTCAGAGCTTACATTGTTGTGGTGAATTTCTTGAAGGCTATTTCGGACCTGAACAGCCGTGAGATGTCGATTTCTTAACATAGTACTCACGATGAATCGGTCTTCTCGTGTAGTTGTACACCTTGGCCTGCCATTCCCTGGTCTCCTGATGTTCATGCCGGTCTCTTGAAATCGCTGGAGTACTCTTTGAACTGTGGATAAAGATACACCTACTGTTCTAGCAGTACTCCGCTGACTCCTTCCTTCTTGTACCATGGTGATAATTCGTGTACATTCTTCAGTAGATAACGACATGTTGGTGCATGGTTGATGCACAAAATACTGTGACCAGCCAAAAAAACTGTTTATGACGACAGCTCGGTTTGAAACATAAGCGAGAAAATTTTCTATTTCAAAAATTAACTTTGATATTTTTCAAAAATCGGAATTTCTTTTTTTGAAGCTGTAACTTGTTCAAATGCAACCTCTTTTGATATGTATAATAAGCGTCAGAAATCTGCCTATAATATATTATTTATACGAGGGATCTATGTAAATAACATTGGGAGATATCGCGGTTTTTCTAAATTATTTTTGCTGTCCAGTGTATTTATCATGGCGCATGCAACTGTACCGAATAATTTTCAAAATCATTTGTTCAGTTAGGGCTACAAATTAGCTCTTATGAATGTTACTATGCCATCGGTTCGTAAGTCTACAGTATATACTCGTAGTAGATATGTTAAAAATAAAAGCCATTTATTATTAAAGCACGTTCATCTATCTAGTTCAAATGTATTTCTGCAGCGCTTAATGAGTCGAATTTAGTTCATACCACTTAGCTTAATTGCCTTTAATTTTTACGGAGCACGTGATACATTTGATGAACCTATATTTAAACTGTGAAGGTTTGAATTTGACTGATGGTTACGCCAAAAGGTTAAACAAGTTAAGTTTTTTAGCCAACATCGCTATACTATTTTGGGTCATGCAATCCCTTTGTCGTTTCGCGTCGCGTCAATAAAATATATAACTTACTTCCTCGATTTCGCCAAAGTGTTTATACATAGAGTTAATTGCAAAGTATATTTGAAACTAACGTTCGGTATGTCTTCGTTCCGGCATATTTTTGTCTGTCATACCAACAGATATCCTTTTTTTTATTAATTGGTTAATATTAAAATCATCAACCATAAACATATCATCAGTTGCAATCGCAATGCTAACTTTTGTTTAATAAGAAAAATGTATGTCATCATACTTTAGAAAATAAAAAAAACAGTTAAGCAACACTGGCATTTATTAGTTTTATGTTTAGATGTTATTACTAACCGCTACCCAAATTGGAGAAAAGTAATTTTCTTTTTTATTTTGAAGACTCGCACAAGCGTTAACACACGTAGAGTTATATTCACCCATTCGTTTGGCTTAGCAAAAAAGTTGAAGCAATTTCACAGCTGAGCACAGAAAATTATTGCGGCTCCCTCACTAATCAATGCCCGGATCAGGCCCGAATGAGATTAGCAACTTCGGAAGAGGTCAGCCTACATACTACTTCGATTAGGTTTGCAAGCCACTCAGTATTACTGTTTTCCATGAATTCGGTGGCATCAACTTTAGCTGATCCCGGTTTTATTACTGAACCCAACATGTTTTTAGATGCATAATCTGTAGGGATAACTATAAGTGAATTAGTTTTGTACATTTGGATGTCTGCATTCGCTATATCCCCTGTTCACGGCAAAAAAATTATACCTTTGACAGCTGGCTGAGCTGATAAATAGACTGTTTCTTAAACGCAGAGCTTAATTGAACCTTTGACCTGCTTTATTGTATTTCTAGCTTTCATTTGTTTTATGTAACCAATCATGTTTCAGTGGAGTATACTCGTACCTGGCAGTCTTGCACATGAAGCTGTAGATATAACTGGAGAGGCCTGTTTGTGAGGCAGCCTAGAACTGTATTGCTAGCCTAGTACCTGGTATTTTAATATGTAAATGTCTTAATGATGCGGCTGTCACTCATGTTAAGTTGTCTACTTAAGTTTTTATATTGATAATTTCACGTAATAGATTATTTTAATAAGTAAAATGATCCATAAATGTGTAGTGCGTGGTTGTAGAAGTACATGGTATCCAGGATGTGAAATAAAATATAAATTCTTAGAGATAAATAATTAATTTATAAAAGAAAATACAAAATACACTAAGAATATCAATCGGTTTTTAACAAATTATTGGACTATATCCTCAGTTAAAGGGTTTGTCATATGTTAATTAGTCTTGAGTTTAAGTTTTAATAAGTTTTAAAGTGAAATAGATTGATTTTTGTATTAATTCAAATTAGTTTGTATCAATGTGTCAGTAGTGTAGTGTGGCCATGATAGAGTTCTTTGAGTTTCTTCATTTTGGGTGGGATTGGGAACGGTACTTTTTAGTTTGGTTTTTTAAATACCTTTATAACTTTTAATTTAAAATATGAATTAAATGGGACTCAAAAAATACCTTTTCGATATAAAAAGTTGAAATAAGCACATAGGCATGCCTCGTTGGTGTGAAGACAAACTTCGAAGTAAGTAAGTTATTTCCATACGACGTTTCTCTTTTACGCAACGATAAAAAGAAATTACTGGCTCACTGATCAGTGTGCCTGATGCGAGTTTAAATGACAATTCAAATTTTGATCACGTTGATAAAACGAGAATCTATTCAAAATAATATTTATAAAAAATAAGTGATGTTAGTTGCTTTTTTTAGTAATTAATGTGACAGTGCTTATTTTTCTTTAATAAATGAATTGAAATGGATTTTTTATATTCGTTTACTTTCTTTCTCTTTCATCTTCACTTTATTTCAAAGTCCTGATTTTCATGAATTAGTAAGGGTTACCCTATAGAAAGAGAGTTCCTTCACCAGAAGAGTGAGATAGCTATAATACTTGCTTGCTTCATCTAACAGGCCTCTTCAGTTATATCTACAGCTTCATGGTCTTGCCTTTTTAAAATAATGGCTGGTTCTAATTTTAACATTTTGCATTTGCTGGGGAATCCCAAAATGAAAGAACGTTATATTCAAGCTATGACATTTGTCTTAAAAAGCCAGTGGTTCGTTTGCTTGTACCACATTTCACAAAAACACACAAATAAACGATTGATATCTATACGTTTTCTTTGATTCTCTTGGTTATATCTTTTTTTTTAATTTATTTCTCGGTTGTGTTAATCAACCTAACATTTCGCTGTTCTACTCGTATATTAATCAATACATCTATATATTAATACGTGAAGCATAAACTTTGTACCCCTTTTTTACGAAAATTTTGCGGACGGAGGAGTATGAAATTTCGTACACTTATAGTTTATACGGATTCTCTGGAAGAGGAGCGGACGAAATCTGTCAATGCCAATCATTTAATTTAATTATAAATATAATAAACAATAATCATTCTATTTGATTTCTGTTCCATTAGCGTTTTGCCACTTGTCTTAGGGTGGCTGATATACTCACTGACTGACTCATGAATGCCCAGCACAATACCTTGATTGTATAAAGCTGAAATTTTACACAGAGCTTCCATTTATGATGCATGCAGGAAAAATTACGAATTTTTCAAAATTTTCCAGTGGTCAAGGGAAATTAGTGTAAACGCGGACAAAGTCGCGGGCGTTCGCTTAAAAAAACTACGCTGACATTACAAGAGAGGCCAATAAAAAAAATTACTCACTGAAAGGAGTGCCTTACCCGAGTTGGTGCCTGTTGTTGCGACTTTGAAATATCTAATTTGTTTTAACTGGGTCACCATCTGCTGTTACAATATTTCGGTGGGAGTTTACAAATTACGTGGCATGTTTAAGCAGTGCTCATAGTTAGCAATAAAGCCAGAGATCATCACGTTCTGGTGTTCGTGCCACAAATGAATTATATGTCTAATAAAGCTTCTGCGACCGAAGACTCTAAGATACTGGTCTATCAGTTTCAAGACATAGCTATATTTGTTATAATGGATAATATTAGTTTAAACGCTTAGTCGACTGACTTAAATTAAAATATAAAAATCAAATCTTCCATATTATGTTATGATCAGTGTTATAGTCACCATATACCTATAGGCTATGTTCGGAAACCTTCTTGAGATTCCGCTTCTCGGTTTCAATGTGATATGCGCAAATCCGACATTTTTCGGCTTCGTTCCGTTTTACTATAATTATGAATTGTAAAGGTACAGACTATCCAAAGCTGTCAAATTTCTTCAATAAATGTTTAACCTTAAGACATGGACATAAAGTTCAAAAACTATTTAAGAAATTTGACAATCTGTGGTAGGCTGATGTGCAGGAGTATGTACCAAAACCAACGCGTTAATAGTAAAATTGGTGGTCAGCCACTGTTCCACTTGGTATATCTTGAATCTTGATTAAATGAGTACGTTTAGGAAAAAAGAAAAAGTGTTGAAAAAAAAATCCACGAGCGGGATTCGAACCCGCACCCCATGACATGCCGGGTCAGGTGCACTGCCAACTATGCTATCGTGGCTCAATCCAACTCGCCGAAATTAATTAATCAACACTATCTACTTTTACTTTATAAGCCAAAGGAGCCCTATTCAATGTCGACAACTACGTCATCAACATCCGATCTTAATATTTTTACAAATATTGAAAGTAATTATTAACGGGATTCTTACAATGTTTATTATTTGTGAGTATCCGATGATATTTCGGCACAGTTGCATGCGCCATGATATCATGGCGCAATATCGTCGGATACTCACAAATAATAAACATGGTAAGAATCGCGTTAATAATTACTCTATTGCAAGTGACCATGGCAGTTTAAATAGTTATAAATATTGAAAGATCAGTTAAGAATTAGGCAAGCTATATTTATGATTATTTACGTATATTTTTAAACAAATATTGTTGCAAACAAATTACAATTTGTTCGCAACAATATTTGCGTAAAATTATATGTAAATAATCATACATGACTACTGTTTTAATATGGTAAAATTGTTTTTTAATATGTTTTTGAAAAAACTCACCGACCGACGGTGACGTTATTTATAAAATAGCTGGTTCAGTTAGTTAGAGGGAGTTTCTCAGCAAATACAGGTTGCGATTTTTCTGTTTATCCAGATAAAAATAATTGTTATGATGGAGCGACGAACGTTGATAAGGAAAGTGTGATAGTTTATTAAATAATAATAATACAGGTGGGCGGAAACAAAACATCCTGTGTATACATATGATGGAGTTAGGTAAACAATGAAGAAATTTATTCTATTTCTCTTTCTTCCGTATATAAGGTAAACTAACGTTTTAGTAAAAATAAAATAACGCCGTTTCTGGACTTGCAATTATCTTTTAATTACTTTGGAATTTTCTTTAACGATGTGCAGAAGCGTGGCTGAATCCGACCTACTTCGAAACTGTGCTACTCAAAATTAAACTTGATTATATCGTTATTATTACTAATCGGAAAGGAAAGGCACTTCCCTAAAAAAATGGGTTATAATCAAATAACAAAATTAAAACACTGACACCAAGAAAAACAAAACATAAACATAATATGACCGCTAATACACCCACAGATATCAGAACAAATATACGCACACGCACTCACACACATAAATAGTAATTTAGTAGATAAGTTCTTTTTTCTAAACGTTGTGGGTTCGATTCCCACTCTAGCATGCTGAGGCTGGTTTATTTTTCTAGTAACATTTTATATTGTAACTTTAAAGCGTTGTGAATGCCAAAAAATCGAAATAATTTTTTTTTCTCTTGTAGATAAGTTCAAGTTTTATCATTGCAACCTTTACAATGTTTACAATTTATCTAATCTAAGGAAAAAGGGAACTTTTCATATACTATTTTCCTGATAACATTTAGTAATTTTCTAAACTCGTATTTCATTTATTAATATCTGTGTCGTAATACCTTTATGGCAATTAGATACTTGGACGCCCAATGTAACCACAGTGCCATAGAACAATTGAATTTCTATTGTGTCTGGTTTAAGAATAACTAAGTCGTTATGGACATATTCCAGATCTGACCTACTTCGCCGAAAGAGCACTGCCAGAGAGTTCCTTGAGCATGGTCTCTATTTTAGGATCCAAACCATTTTCTGAGCAACCTATGTGTCAAGAAATGGAAGAGATACTTGAAAGGCACTACGGATTGATTTTCTATTTTCGGAGCCCGTACTGTCTATCAAAAGATTCTCTCATGGGAATAAATGGTGTTAAAGGATATGGCGATGGCGTTAGTTTATTTTACGTCGTACCTATCTTTTGATACAAAGGGTACGTTTAGGTTAATTAAGTTGTCACAGAACTATTTCGTTTTCAGTCAAAAGCTTGAATCTATTCAACAAAAATAGTCTTTAATTAAATTTTAAATCCTTGCAACTTGACAAAACCTTTAACTTTTGTCGTATCATCACCATGTCTTTAAATCTCCTTCTGCTGGAGTCAGATTTCTCCAAAAATACTTAAGGAGATCGGTCTTTAAACCACCACTTTGACACAATCCAGGTTGGTATTAAAGACAGTCTTCGATGTCTTTTTATGATTGCACGACAACCGGAACCGACGGCTTAACGTGTCTTCCAAAACGAATGGCTAGTACTGCTGAACGGCAGTTTCATACATAAAGACCTAATATATAGTTTAAAATGGAGAAATGTAATAGAAACAACAGTATACGCTCGTGTTCAGAGGATAATCTTTCTTACTAATCAACGTAAAACGTTGCACAAAAACTGTATCTATACCTACCAATTAAAAATAATTACGTAAAAATAAGGGCAGGATTCCATTCCACTTCCTTCTAAGAAATATCTTTTAATTACTCAATCTTCTAAACTTCCTGCAAGATTATATTATTATTATAACAGCTGCTTTTTTAGAGATTTAAGAGTTGATCCAGCCCAAAAAAAATTTAAGTATTATCACCTGCTTAAAGCAAGACGACATAAAATTGACGGTGTAGAAGTAACCACATTTACAAAAAAAAATATGAGTGTTATGGCATAAAAGAGCCCAATATTTAATTTAAAAGCCGTGATCCCCATTTGAATATTACGCAAATCGTCGCTTTGGGACCGTGTGATAAGGATATCGTCTGGCATAATTCGTTTTTCGTCACTCGTGTGGCTTTAGCTGATATTATCATTACGCTGCTTTTGTTAAACGACATTTTAAACGAAGGCTTAAATTAAATACTTTACGTTTTATAGAGGTTTCACTGTTTTACTTATGGCATTTGTTGGTCAAATAAATCAACATATTACTTTTTAGTAAGGTTTAAGAGAAATAGTGAGTTTATTTAAAAATCAATTAAATAATGGTTAGTATTTCACTGATTAGCTAAGTAATCTACTTATTTATTGAATATTAAAATACTGCCAAATATGACAATCTTATGTTATTTTTTGAGGGAAATGGCCTATTTGCCCTGCATTGGGCGGAAGTGGGCGGATGATGATGATGATAATAAAAAGTTTCTTAAAATTAAACAAAATATTTATAAAAACATTAAAGTAAAAGTTACGCAACTATTGTGGTTGAACTGAGGTTTTTTTTAAATATCCACCCTAGAATTCTGGAAAGTTTCATTAGAATTGTCTTATTGGTATAAAACATAATCAACTTTGACCTGCCTGCGAGTACGGAAGAGCTCATAATTTATTAGTTTCTTTTACATCTTCAAAAATAAATGTTATTTGCCTAACCTGAATGAAACTGAATGAATGAATATGATGTGGGTTTTTATAACATAAACACCATACTTCAGTCTGTTTTTTTCGCATATGGTTTCAATCCACGCTATGAATCTGCTCCGTAAGCTGTCTAATTTTGTTACTGCGAGTAAACTTCTCGGTTCTCGAATTTACTTAAAAAGTTTAAAATAAGCTTTAGTGGGGTGTGTCGAAAGTGTCGTTCCCGAAAGCTTTACGTAAACCCAACAAGAAGAACTTTTGTGTCTTCTATACCTAAGTGTTTCGAAATAAATAGCATTCAATTTTTAAAAATAGAAAGAACTTCAATTGAAACTCGGTCCTTCGAGCCAACTTAGAGTTTATCCTATCACTTGATACTTGTAAAGTAGACGAGTTATTTTATTTTGATGTAGAAAATGTGATATACATATTATTATATTGTTAATATTAGAGCCTGGCTGCTACCTCTGCCAGCGTGTCGGCCTGTTGCCTGTTGCTAGTAAAAGGATTTTTCATTAAACAATACAGTTGAAGTTAATATTTTTAGAAATTGTATTTAGATTTAGTCAAAATAATGTGTATGTACACTTTGCACTTTTTTTTAAATATTAGCTTCAAGTATCACTTATGATATGGTTGATTACAGTGTTTAGTCTATGTATCCTAAGGAATTTATAATACTTATACCAAGATAATACGCAGTACGTGCGTTGAGTACTGCGTTGTTGCCTAGACTTGCTAAGAAATGCATTTCTAATTAGTACTTATTACTAAAAATCACTAGGAAAAAAGCAGTAATCGTCATATATTTGAGGTTGTAATTCTGTGATGACTAACAATCATAATAATTTGTATACGTATTGAACGTGTGATCAAATGATTGTTCTATCTGGTTAAGTTTAATGAAAAATTGTAAAACACGGTATTAGCATTAACTGCATTACGACTTAGTATTTAGAAGTAATATCGCTCTGGAGTATACATAGTAGAAACGCAGTATTCGTGCAAGTTCTGCGTTTTTAATATGTATTGAAAAAGTGCTACGTTTTAACTTGGTAAAAATTATATCATTACTGCATTTTATTCAAGTGAATGATAATTGCTGCATTATTTCTTTTCTTTCTTTTTTCAAAAGTTTTATGAATTAATGTAAAGTTATATGCCTTACTAGCTTTTGTTCGCGGCTTTACTCACGTGGGCAAATTATGTTTGTTCTGTTTCTTCACACTTGTAGGAATCAGTAAACGCGTGATGTTTTGCGCGCGATTTCCATACAAACTTTCCACCCCTATTACACCTATCTAGGGGAGGTTTTTCGAAAAATGCTTAAAAACGTCATTCTTTATTTTTGTTGAAAAATCTCAAGATCGATTAAAATATTCGTTTTGATACCTAGTTTTATTACTTTAAAAGTAACGATTTCTCCAAAAAAATCTTATTCCCTTTCTTACTCATTTAAAGAAAAATAAACAAAATTCCTGAGACATGTCCTTCTTTAATTCTTTTCAAGAATCCAAATACCAATTTTCATGGATTTTACTTCAAAACTGACGGACTTTCATAGAAACTTTCACCCCCTATTTGACCCCTTAGGGTGTGATTACCGTAAAATCCTCTCTTAGTGGCTGGTTACGTCACTCAATTAACCTACAGTCAAAATTTTATCTAATTAGATTCAGCGGTTTAGGCTCGGCGATGATGAGTCAGTCAGTCAGGACAAGTCATTACATGTATATAGATGATGCCATTTCTAGCAAAAAAGGAAAATTGATTTTTTGGCCAATACTGCGTTCTTTAGTACGACGGCAGATTTGGAGGACATCTTTTTATGTTTAGTTAATCAATTTTAATTTTGTCTGTTAATTTATGTTATGTTTCTGTTAAGTAAATAATAATATTTTCTTTAGTATATTCAAACAAAAGACTGTTTCAATCATGCGGCATGTAACAAAAACTTGTGGTTGAAAACATCGACATGATTAATAATTTTCTTTAAGTGCTACTTTAAGTTTATTCAGGTGTATTAATATAGCATTGTCAGTTGTTACTATCAATGTGATATAGGGCTCTTATATGTGATTATCAAAAGCTTTTCTGGGCTTATCGGAGTGGCAAATATTATATGATATTTTTAGTTTTTTATTATTTTAAACATAAATCTCGCTAATATGAAAATACATTGATTAAACTTCGCACACCTTGTACACTATTAGGTAACATATAAGTAGTATCTTGGTATAACGTGGGTAAATAGATCATTTACGAGTAATATAATAATAAAGTTGTCTCAGTTGACAGGTATTATCATTTAAGTTTCTTGTCTAGACGGTTTACGTTTAATCAATATCAGGTAATCTGATATCAAAGAAATTGATAACCCTGAAAATATATTGAGAGAAAACCGACTGTCTTGGTATGGACATGTAATGCCGAGATGATTATTAGCACTTGACGAGAAAGGTGCATGAAAGTGAAAGCTATAATGTATAAAAACCAAATAATTAAAATAAAACAAAAACCCGACTGCTAAAACAACTACTGACGCAGTCGGGTAAAAAGGAACATGGAATAAAAGATGCATAGACTAGATTTTTTAAATTATCTATTTGCGATTATCAATTTTTTTTGTAATCTTATATTAATGAGTAGTGGGCCACAAATACGATATGCTTTTGATAATTTTTATATGTACCGCCGTAGTCATAATTGGTAACAGGATCAGCTAATGCTATTTACAGCAATAATATATTTTTATATTTTTATGGAATTAGTGAACCTTTAATTATTAAAAACAAAATCTTACCGGCCCACGTAATTACCTATTATGGTTAAAGAATTTTATTCTCACAAGAAATTTACATTTTACTTATAATGAGATACATCTAAACAATAACAATTGTACTACATTAAGCACCGATGCTTGCTGCTGCTATATGTAACTTAAGTTTATTTTTGAAAACACTTAAACTATCACAATTCTTGAATTCGTTTGGAAAACTGTGCTCCCTAAAATAGTACCGTCTTTGTTCCATAGTTAGTCCTATAGTTTTGAGTTTAAACTTATCTCTAAGATTATGTGTATTACGTTTTATGTTTAGTTTTATGTTAGTTTTTAATAGCGCCAGTTATAATCGTAATTTCTTTAATCAAGATGCATGTGTTATATTTGTATAGTTGTGATAAATAGTATAACTTTTGTGTACAGTTCTTTAGTTGGCGTGTGGAAAGGATAATGGAACAGAACTTTAACAATTTTTATTTTGAGTTCTCTGTAAGGGATTAAGATTCGTTGGTGCAGCAGATCCCCAAATTTCAATGAGATAATCTAAGTGGGGTTTGACTAGGGAATTGTAAATAGTATATTTAATCTGTTTTGGTATACAGTGTGTGACTTTTGGAAGTGCTCCTAGTAAACGTGTTAGATTAGATTTAATATGTTCTATGTGCGGTCTCCACGTTAATTTATCATCAATAAGTAATCCCAAGTATTTTTCCTGATGGGATCTTTTGATAGATTCGTTATTTAATTTCAGAGGCTCATGTTCGGGTATTATGTTGTTTTTTGCAGATAAGATCATGTACAATATTTTTTCTGTGTTTATTTTTAACAAATTCTGCAAGAACCATTCATTTAGCAAGTCTTAAGTGCATCAGTAATGATTTCTTGAATTGATTGAACAAAATAAAATAGGCATGTGTCATCGGCGTAAAGTGTGAGAAATCCGGTTAGTCCTATTTGTTCTTATCTTTATCCTATTAAAAGGAGGAACTTGTTTGTTTGTATGTAGGTGGTAATCTCTGGAACTACTGAATGGGTTCTATAAATACTTTCACTAATAGAAAGCTCCACTGTTTCTGAGTAATGCACTAAGGTTTTTGTGACAGACCGAATTTCTCGCGTGCAAAATCACAGATGAAAGTCTTTTGGGTTAGTTCAACATAAGATTGTATTTATATATTAGGTACTAATTACTATACACAATGATGAAAAAAGCTGTGTAATAACGTATAAATAACGCTTCAAAAATTCGACATGGAAACAATGTCTCAGTCGGTCCGTTTTACGAGTAAGAACTGTCGCCCGATCCGATCCGAACCCTTCGGAGAATCTGGTAGGGCACGGGGACACGCACTTTTAAGTGTGTGATGCCGTTCCTTCTAGAAAACCTCCGAAGGTGATTCGTTTCACACGGCTAGAGGTATTCTTTACGTCGCCTTCCGTCCGTCGTCGTCTTCGCCGCCCCCACTAAAGCCCGGTGACGCTGAAAATGCCGCTTGAGGCAATCAGCAATCTCTCTCAAAAAAAAAAGAACTGTCGCCCGGGTTGAGAAAGGTCTCATGACATATGTCGTTTGTTTTCGAGTGGTACCTACTTAAAAAAATATTTGTTAGATTATATCATTTTCAAAATAAAAATTTAGATAGAGACAAACTTTTAAAATAGCAATAAATTGTTTAATAAACGTTTGTTTGTTTTACATGGCGTTTATAATGCGTTCATATGATAATACTTTGGTCGAACAGTGGCTTACTCAAAAGTCCAAGAATAAAACAAATTACAAAATAAAATCTAGACCAATTTAAAATACAAGAAACCTGCGGGAACTTTCAAGTAGATATCGTATTATTCTGTGCTGTTTTATTAACCCACGAATGGTGCTACGCCCCGTTATGCGGTCCGTGCCTCCCAAAAGGCTCATAGCAAATATAGGTAAGTATCTTAGTTATACAGTATACAACTGCAGTGGCGCTTGTATCAAGTGGAATTGCGAAGTTACCTCACTTATCGTTAGTGTGTAGTTAGTGCTATTACGTGAACTAAGTTTATAGCATATGCAGTTATCTTTCCAGCCGTTACTATAGATTGGAAATAAATACTGCTTTCTTTCTGCGCAACGAGTAGTACAAGGTTCTTAGATAATTAGGCTTTTGTATTTTGAAGGCCTTATTTATGTTAGTAGGTATACGACTACCTATTCTCTATTAAAGGAACGATCACTAATTCGTGGCAAATCCCTTAAGGCCCATTAATGATGTATCTAATATAATGGCTGTCATAATGTAACTAGGCAAGGTACATTGATGAATGATTATTATATAATGATTCAACACTGAACTACACTAAGTAAATTAGATAACTAATCATACTTATTTAGTCTGTTTTTTTGTTACTTGTCGCAAAGAAGCAAACTGTCGCAAACTATCGCTTTGAATCGTACAAATCGTACACCGAATTCTTTTGGAGCGACTTTTTCTTACTAATGCTTGCAAAATACAACAAACAAAATTGTAAATAAAAGCTAGCTATAATGACAACAACTCCTACTAATATGTTACCGTAGTAGGTACAAAAGATAACTCGAAACTGTAAAGAAATAAACGCAAATCTTGATGACTTCACAGGAATAAGGCTTTAAGATTTATGGAGGCCAAATGTATTTCTTTTGTATTTCCACGATTTACAGATTGAAGTGCGTACACCTTATTCGTAACTAATAGAGATGAGAATGGCGTAACAAAAACCAAACCTCAAGTGGTTTGTCCGTATTAACCGCAGAGTGTACAGTACTATTGCTTTATGGACCGTATACGCAAAGCAATAAAGCCGTGAGTGGGTTGTGCGGTGCTTCGGATGGTGTCATTAACAGTGGGATTGTACAAATTGAGTGAAGTTATGACGTCGCATAAAGATTTGAGAGTTGTATGAGGCTGAGTAAATGATAAATTGTTCTACCCCGAAAGGTCATTAACAGCGCCATGGTAGCAGGAGGGCACTATATCCTGATAGTGACGTTGCATTTTAAGAGATGAGTTTATTGCCAATTCTTTTAGAAAGCTACTTACAATGTTTTTAAAGGTTTTATAGTGCGATACTGTTATATGCCGGAAAGCTTCTTGCGAGTATTATATTATTTTAAGCTTACGCTATGGTAAGTTAGCCGTAACTTACACAATTCTTTTTAATTCTCAAACCCTTTAATGCAGAGTGGCAAAGAGATAGGACCGAAATCCGAAGGTCCTGAATTAATTCACAGGTAAGGCTAAATTATATTTCGAATGTTCCACACCCATCAGTTATTTAATTGACGGTGATCTTTTATATTCTTCAATATCTCGTTTCACGTGTACCTACTTCGTGTAACGAATGGACCGCTCAATTAGAAAATGTTTGCTTATTACACACGCAGTGGTGCAATTAAAACCACAGCTGTTGTCGTGAAATTACCTGTAATAACCATTTGGAACCGATCCGTAGACTATTTATTTGACATCATTAAACCGTCTATCAAAATGAAATAATAATTAATGTGTAATTTTATAATCTTATTTGTTTATTTATATATCAGTGGTAACATTCGAGGTCGACAACATTTTGTTTGTTTTAACTTCAACAATACTTTTAAAACAAGACTGCGATTTTTTTTCTATAAAAAAATGCAACTAAGTTTTAAACGAATCTTCTAACAACTCCAAGAGCATCGGGATTCTTGCGTAAATGAACAAACAGATATAAAATGTTATATTTCAAATCTATATCTACGGCTACAAATAACAAATGGTTAACTACAAAAAGACGATTTCACGAGAGACCTAGATAATTAATGTTTATAATAAAAATCTTAGTTCAATTTTGGTCCAAAGTTACTTATGTTAATATGTTTTTCACGAAATGACGTAGAGATCGTCTTGATCTACTATGCACCAAAAATAAAAACTATTGAAACTTTTCAAAAACGAAACAGTCTAATTCGAAGAGACATAGTTCCTACTACGAAGACGATGCGTAACTGACAACTTTGCTACGAAACGCATACGAAACGGGATAGTACCGAGGTACCTACAATCGGACGACTGTAATTTGTCCTAAAGAACTGCGTTGCTTTGCTAAATTGGGTGTAGTTCTATAAATGCGCTTGAAAATATGTATAAAAATAATAATAATAGAACAAGATCTTCTAAGGTGAATAACGCAAAAAAGTTAATTCCGCCAAAAGTAGAGTTGTCTCTTTATTCTTTGCAGTAGTCAATCTATTCTGGACACTTGATATATCGATATAGATCGACTATCTGAAACGAACGCAATCCGAAAGCGCTAGCAGCTACCAGCTATGCTATACACCTGAGTAAAGAGAAATGGATATCATTTAATAAAAAAGGGGAACCATTGTATAGTACGTGGATTATTTTGGATTGTGTTTGTTATTGTAACATGTTTAAGTGGAGAGCTTCCCTTTTTAAAGCAACAGTGTGTCATTAGTAGAGCTCGGTTCAGGCCACTTGTAGTTGGTCTTGTAAGGTAACTTTTTCGTCACTACTATCGAAATGTTTTTGTGTAATACGATGTGTTGGAAAATACCGGTTGAATACATACAAAATTCAGTCATTATACAACGTGTAACATAATATAAGTGGTCTGCGTCCATGAAAGTATAGTTTTCATAAAATAATTACTTTTTTGATGTGTAACATCTTTCCGCTCGTTTTCTATATATGCAATTTGTGCGAGTGATTTCGTGAAATGGGACGGAAGTATGTGTAACTGTGTAACAGGAAGTCAGGGAAGTGCGCAAGCGTGCGCCATTTTGTAAATTTAAAATCGATATTATGAACATAACATATTATTATTATATGTGACATATTGTGTCACTTGACTATCAAATGTTCTTCTAATGAGTATTTACTAATACGTGAAGCGAAAACTTTGTACCCCTTTTTTACGAAAATTGCGCTGACGGAGGAGTATGAAATTTCGCACACTTATTGTTTATATAGAGAAGGTTATCCGAATGTTAATATATTTTTTTAAATTATGCATAAAAATACATTAAATCAATAAAACAAACATACACACACTACCATGCATTTGACACAAACGTATACTCTTTTCAAAAATTTTAAAAGTGAAAGAGGAGGGGCCGGAATCTGTCAATGCCAATCCAAACTCACATTATATCTTTTTAATTTTTTATTGCTTAGGATACAATCCGTGCAGCCTTAATAAAATTACGGTCGAATTTCGACCCCTGGGCGACCACTAGTAGTTATAAAATGATGTAATACCTGACCCATTTTTTTCTGAATATAGTGTTAAAATGGCTTATTACTAAGGTGAGATGTCAAATGTTACACATCTTTTGCGACTACTGTAAGGTACTTAAGTACTTTTTTATTTTATAAAATAATATTACCTTTAAAAAGCCTCGAAGCTCAATGGCGCAGTGGTTAATACGCTTGGTCTGCGATTGCTAGGGTTAAGTGGGTCCTGAGATGGGTGACCAAAAATTTATCATCTCGAGCTACTCCGCGCTTCGGAAGTCACGTAAAGCCATTGGTCCCAACTGCATTAGCAGTGTTAACAACCGCCACTCGGGCCCAGTACGAAGCAGTTAATGCCCGTTCTCCCTTTACGAAAATGGCCGAAATTGATTCATGATACCAAATGAGGAGCTCGATGGCGCAGTGGTTAACGCGCCCGGTCTGCGAGTGCTGAGGTTAAGCAACTTTCGCAAAGGCCGGTCATCGGATGGGTGACCAAAAATGTATCATCTCGAGCTCCTCCGTGCTTCGGAAGGCACGTTAAGCCATTGGTCTCGGCTGCATTAGCAGTCGTTAACAACCACCAATCCGCACTGGGCCCGCGTGGTGGTTTATGACCCGTT
The DNA here is from genome assembly GCA_947562085.1 of Eudonia lacustrata. Classification (NCBI taxonomy): domain Eukaryota; kingdom Metazoa; phylum Arthropoda; class Insecta; order Lepidoptera; family Crambidae; genus Eudonia; species Eudonia lacustrata. The sequence continues at coordinate 6,669,507 of OX387317.1, read as the reverse complement.
CTCCCTATCCATCCATATGGAAGGCTCGTGTCCAAGCAGTGGGGACATAAAATGAGCTGATGATGACCAAATGAGAGCTTTCTTTGACAGACGAACATGTTAACGAAAACGAAAATTTGTAAGACATTGACGCAACGGCTCTCCTGGTGGAAAACGTGGAGAGAAATAATTTCGCCTTACATATTCGTTATCGTGTTCGACATGCGAATATACACGCACTCGCCCAGATGCCGGCTCTTAACATACTACTAATTATATTATATGTTGTGTAGATATGCGACCTAAGCATATCTCTTGACATACCAGCTCATACATGTTGTAAGAATTTGGTCGTACAGATGATTGATTGCTTGGGGTGAGTACAATGGGGTATCTTCAGAGGGGCACATGATCGATGCCACCCCGAGCTCGGCCAGTTATCATAATCTGGAGGAGTCAATGACTTGTATATTGCTATTTCACTTGTACAACCGACGTCCGTGGAAAGATTACATACATTTACATACATTTATTTATTTCTCTCACATGGTAAATCTTAAACTATTTTAACAATTTTAGTATGTTTTGTGAGAGACTGGTACCTGAGGTAGGTTTTAAAAAAAACCCGTATTACAGTGCACCAGTGCCCGACTCCGCGGAAATTATGTGGTATAATCAAATTATAATACTAAAGCTTTTAGCTTTTACAATCTAGGTTAGCATTATGTGAAAACATGTGGAGATAATAGTGGTGTAAAGTGAGCGAGAGTAAAGATTGTTAGTATATTACAATGTTTTTTTTTGTTGACGCAGATATTAATAAAAACTAAGATATACTTACGATAGTATGGATTCACTCGCGTTTATATTACATGTTATTATTTATATCTTACATAGATACAATAAACGAGAATAAATCCGTATAAAGTGTATCCAACACGTCGAGTGTGGATAGCTATTGGCTGTTTTCGCTGATTATAAAAATAGTTTACTTGTTTTTTTATTATTATTATCCATTTATAGCCATTATAACTGTAATAACAATTTAAAGGTAATAGTTAATTAGGCTGAACCAATGATGTTCATGATCAATGATCTTCATTATTATTGTCGACCTATAAACGCCTCACTGTTGGGATTCAATAACGCGTTAATACGATAAACGTTATACAAAAGGGATCACATCATGTCTACCAAAGCTAAGAGGAGCTCGATACATGATTTAATCCATCCAATTCATAAACAGTCAATGCCAAAACGTCTTATCTATCTAACCTAAATTTAAATTTACCTTTGCCCCACATACTCGTAACACAAACGCCTCAAGCGCTATGACCCAGGGCTTGGAGATGCGATTTTGAAAGATAAAGGTGACCTCCCCCTGTTGAGCACTCTTCCATTGCTAAAAGTCTGTAACAAAGCTTATACTTTTGAAGCTGAATGCAAATTAGTACAGAGAAAAAAAGTAAGTCCCACAATGTTAATTTGGTGATCCATACACGGCATACAGCATTTCGAAAGATGTTAAACAATTACGATCGCAACAGACACGCGATATCTAATTCGTCTTTCTATCTTAGATAGACAAATTTTTTGCGTCATTGATATAGGTCAATATGCGTACCTAATAAGAAGATTGGTCAATATGCGAATTAGAGATTGGTCAATTCGCGTATGGGCCATTTTGCGTCACTGATATAGGTCAATATGCGTAATAAGACGATTGGTCAATATGCGAATTAGAGATTGGTCAATTCGCGTATGGGCCATTTTGCTTATTGGTCATTACGCGTTATTTTTCTAATATGTATTGGTCATTATGCGTCTAAACCGCGCTAGCTACTGCGGACATCGGCCATCTAGCTACGTCCAGTAAAATTTTAATGAAATTTTATTTTATTTTGTGACGACGAGAACTGGTATCGACCCTCTGGCCCTGGTGCCACTGGCCTACTAAATAATATTTTTTTAGATAAACTATTTAAAGTAGCAGCGAGTTCCACTTAATTACGTGTTTGACTGAGTTATTTGCAAAGCTCGTTTGGGGTGACTTTTGTAATACTATATTCTGCAATAATTTGCAGCACTAAAACATGTTTGAATAAAATAATTGAACTCGCTTTTCAGGTATATTAATCAAGTAACCTGAGGCAAGTGTAATTTACATAATATAACTTTGCTTTCGTTATTTATTATACTAAAGAGATCGCTTTAAGCGATAAGACCGCCTTTGCCTAATATTATTTTAAAATGTCCTGTTGTTTGTTTTGTGTATAATTGTATAAGCAATAAAGTGTTTATCTATCTATCTATCTATCGAAACTGTTATTTCTGAGAATCCTATATTTATTATAGTTATTTGTAAATATCGTAGTTGCGACTTTCGACGTTTTAAGTATTCGACACAGTTTTCGTAGCCAAATACAACATAGAATTTTCATAGAAATGTAAATATCGGATACTCACAAATAAAAAAATACATGGTAAGAATCCCGTTAATAATTATAATAATGTATATAACGATGATAGTTTAAAGAGTTATATGCTAGCTTACTTTCTGCCCGCGGCTTTGCTTGCGTGAAATTCGGCCCTTACAAAGTGCAAATCCCCGAGAAAAAGATGTTTTCGACGGACAAAAGTGTATCCTATATGTTATTGTAGGACATGCTATACTTTTGTACAGAATTTATTTTAAACCTGCCCAACAAGAACAAATAAACATCTCTACCTAACCCTTATACTTACGTAGTTTTAGTAAGAAAGACCTTTTTATCCTAAATTAAACGGTGACTGAAATTTGTGCGGAGTTGCCACTAATTAGGCAGCTTCTGGAACAAAATAGACAACATTTGTGAAGCGTGCTGTCAGTAGCATTTAGATACAAATGTGAATAAATATAGCAAATAGCTTGTATACCGTCCAACTTCTGGGCCAAGTCTTTCTCATCATCATCATTGCAAATTAAGTCAGCGCTTCAATTTATATAGGCTTTACCACACTTGCCATATGCGGTTGGTGATCACAAACCGGAAAATTTTAACTGGTATTAACAAGGAAAATAATCTAGGATATCCGGATTTCGGCCCAAGCGCTTTCGGATATTGAGATAGCTCCATGTTCCAAATACAATACTTTTAATCTATCAACCATATAACAAAGATTTTATAGCACATTTTTTATTTTTTTTATTGTAGATTATGCAAATTATGTAGAACCCCCTAAAGTAAAGTGGGAGTGAGTCCAATAAAGGGGAGAATCAATTACGTTCGTTTCTCAACATTATCATAATTATTGAAGTTCAAATAAAACTACGTGGAAAATTCTTTATTCAGGCAACATTTGGTTGAGACATTAAAAAGAGGGTATAAATAAAAGTAAACAGTTAAAAGTAAAATGTAAATAAAAGTAAACAGTTAAAAGTAAAATGTGGTCTCCATTACACAATGGGCAGTTAGCCCGTTGTGTAATGGAGACCTTATTTTTTCACATTTCTATGATATTTAATAGCGGTAAAAAATATTCTAAATGTTTTTTTTTCATTTTCGGTATTTTAGTAGAAGTCGTAAATAGACGCAATTTGTAACGGGGACCGTCGGATTAGTGGGATGGATGTTAAATGAGGGACGCAAATAGCTTTCCCGAATATTTGTCGGCCCTTTGTTTCTCTGATTTATTATGGAAATTATAATTGTATTTTATTTTAACGTAAAGTTAAATTTTAAGTGTCTTGCTTTTTAAACCTAGTAGTAAATGTAATGTAAGTGTACAAGATTTTGTATTTTTTCCATTATTGGTTTAAAAGTTCACTTTTTATACGCACATGACATCCGCATTAGCATCATAGTACTTTTTATTTATTCTTTCTGAAATAATTTTTTTTTAAATTGTTTTTAATGTTATTACATACTTTGCACCTTGCCACTGCCTAGCGTCTTAGCGCACCCAGTATCGTCCCTCCACGGGCTGTCCTGTGCTAGAAGTGCTGGCCGCATTGCTCGTCATCATAATCTGAATGACGTCATTCGACGGACTCTTGTCACCGCTGGGGTACCAGCGGTACTCGAACCCTCCAGTCTGGAACGTGATGACGGCAAAAGACCGGACGGCATGACCCTAGTTCCTTGGAGGGTGGGACGGGCTCTGGTATGGGATGCTACTTGTGTCGATACGCTTGCACCGTCTCACATTCCAAGCTCTTCTGTTAGCACTGCTGGCGAGGCTGCAAATCATGCAGAGAACCTCAAACGGCGAAAGTATGAGAATCTGACTGAACGTTTACAGTTCCTCTTTGACCACGGTTACTGCAAAGAGTTCAAAACGTCACAACAAAAAAACGTAAAATTTTATAATGTTACATTTTTCAAGTGGTTTTTAACATACATAAAACGTACATATGCTTATAAATAATGTGTGTGTGTGTCGGTTACCATTAATTATCAGTCATCCTGTTTACGCTAAAAAGCACAATATAAAATTTTTGTACATACTATATGTATCCTGTATATATATACTAAAATGTACGAGTATGTCCTAGCCATATCGTAGATTTGCTCACTTCACGAAATGCTCGAGAATTTCATGAAATGGTCGCATTTCATGAAATGTTTCACTTTCTATTGGCACTGTTTGGGCAGATCAATGATAAGAAATCATTTCTCGATATGGGCAACTAAACGCGCGGCTACTTTATGAAATGGTCAAACTTTAGTGTTCATATCGTAAAATATTTACATGACTCACCGTTACAGGCGCTGTTATCGTTTACTTTTTGTGTTGATACAATCGATTTGTACAATCTTATACCGCTCCCCCCTTCCGTTGCAGCGCTCCCCCCTTCCGTGACTGCGCTCCCCCCTTCCGTGACAGGCCCTTGCTACGCTGCGCTACGATCGGGAAAAAAAAATAACTTAACCTAACCAACAGTTATGATTTCCTACATTAATGAATGATATGGCCAAACGTGGAAGGGCATATCATCAAACGTTGACGCTTTAACGATATGATCAGTTTAAGCTGGACATATCATTAAACACAACCATTTCATGAAATGGTCGATTACATCATAAAATGATCAATTTTAAGATCCGGCCTCGACAAGTATACTGCGTGAGGGATCGCAAGGTTTGTAGCAGCATGCTTTCTACAGAAAAATTAGTTTCAAAAGTTTTTTTAAAAGTCTACATAGTAATTGTAGTATCGTATTAGGTACGCTTTATGACGTGGATGCATACGCATGGATGCTTATATACCTACTGATGTATTATATTATTATATCTTAATTAATGGCTTCGCGTTTAGCATTTAGCCAATTTCAAGTGTTTTTTAAATTGTACGGTAGATAGAAATTAAAATGGAGTCTCACAACACGTGTTATTACGGAAAGAACTCAGGTGAAACTCTCTACTGATGTAACTGACCGTTATTTAGAAGTCAGTGTCAAAATTAAAAACCAAGCAAAAGCCTTTTCCAAAAACTAGGTATTCTGAATATTGTCTTTATACAATGTCACAGGAATTTGTGAACGGCTTGCGTCGGTGTAAACTCTGACTTCGTCGTCGAAAAAAATACTGGTCAAAGTTTGTATAGAAATTCTTCGATTTTTGTTCATTACATTTTTCCAATTTTATTAGTGCCTCCGCTTTCTAAGAGGAAGTATCGGAGGAGACTCATTTCGTGCGCGATTTTATCATAGACTAGCGGCTAGCCTGCGACTTTGTCAGCTTTAAATCCCGTACCTCGTATTTTCAAGGGAATTTAAAAAACTTATCTTATGAAATGAAATATGATTTCATTTATATAAATATATATATGATTTCATCTATATAAATTTTTATAAATTTCATTTATATAAATATAATAATATTTTTTATATATATATAATATCCTATACTTTCAGGGGCGGTATTTTATTAGTAATTATTTTATGGAGTAGGAGAGGATTAATTACAAACACCTTTGCAGGGTGTCTCACTATATTGCTAATTTTTGCAATATTTTACACAATATTGCTAACGTTATCATAGATTACCTAATAAAGAAATATGAATTGAAATTTATAAGTAAAATAATTTTCAGATTTTACGTACACGGTTCGGGCGTTGATGAAACCAAGCTGTGATCTATTTCAATTTGTCGCATTATAATTGTCATTATTTTTAAGCTTAGTCTAGTTTCCTTATTGCCAATTTCAAAGTTGGGGAAGGGAAGCTCTTTGTTCAAATATTTTTTGTTAATGATAACAGATGATGGAGCTTGATGATTAATGAATGTTAAATGATAAGTGATATTCTCCGATCCCCCTGCCGTAGGCAAATGTTCTAGTTATAAAATCGTTGTTATGGATATAAAACATTAAATCTAGTTATTATTATTATTTAATGTTGAAAAAATATCCACGAGCAGGGTTTGAACCTGCACCCTGTCAGGTGCTCTTCCAATTGAGCTATCGTGGTTCTAACCAGCCCGCCGAAATTATTCAACACTATTCACTTTTTACTTTGAAAGCCAAAGGCGCTCATTCAATGTTAACAACTACCGTCATTAACATCCGATCATAATATTTTTACAAATACTAAAGATCAGTTAAGAAGTAGGCAAGCTATTTATAAATGTTTATATAATTTTTAACGCAAATTTTGTTGCGAACAAATTACAAAAACACAAATGTTGAAAAAATACTCTCAGAACAATAAGCTTTAGTTATTGTTTTAAGGTTTTACTTGTGTGGAGCTACTATTAATGTCATCTGCCCCATCAATAGTGGTTGCGCCAGATGTCCCTCATTTAACAATCGTGGTCCGCCCCGTTGTTTATTCATCATGGTGATAAGTCAGGCATCACCATGTCATTGAGACATTCATCATTGGCCACTGTTGTACGTAGGCTGCTAATAACGCCTCAGGAATAATGTTAATAAAAAAATAAAAACAAAATGAAATATTCTCTAAAATAAGTGTCAAATATATAAATCCTAAATCAATTGTACACGCCTTTATCACTTCTGTTTTTGTTAATGATGTTTTTAAAAATGATCAATAATTAGCTCTTATTAAAGAAAATATATTTTATTGATCAGCACCATATAACAATCACGGAAGAAAAGTGTTCACGCCAAATCGACTTTTGAGCAAGTTGGTCTTTATCACATACTTATGTTTTAGTTCCTGGATCTTCACTTTACGTCTATAATAATTTAAAACTGTTGCTTTAAACTACTTTTGTTATGTTTTCTTTTGTTCTTGTTTATCAGCCTTTGTTTCTTTTGAAATTCTTTTTTATTGTTTGTCTTACCGTTAACATTTATTACTTTTTCTATCTGACACTTATCAGGAAGGCTATTTGTTCCCAAAAAGCGTTTTGCACAATCCAGAAATGTTATCTTTGTTGTGCGATTTATGTATAAGAGTGAAAAAAGTTCCGGATAAAATTCAATGTTTATAGAAAAAGTAGTTAACTCACCTAAATGTTTTATAGATGACATGTTTTTGAAATATTAGTTTTGCGAATTGTGACTGTAATTACTGTTGTGTTGCATTGTTTTTCTATTTGTTTTTACATGGCTGGCTTTGAAGCTGGCAAATAATCATCAGTCTCACAAACGTTCCAAACACATTGATGTGCGGTACAATTTCATTACAGAAATAATTAATAATAATGCTGTTGAAACAAAGTATTTGCCAACAGCCAACATGCCCGCTGACTTATTGAATAAAGGTTTATCTGGGGTAAAACATTATAAATTTATGAAAACACTTGGTATTGTTAAGAAATAAGTTTATTGTCATGTCATGTCATGTTATGCAAATATGCACAATATTGCGGGGTTGTTTGTTATTTTGTCTATTTGATATAGTGGAAGTGTTAGGTATTAATATCAAAACGAGAATATAGTGTACTCTGTGTATTTGGCTATGGTTTATAAAATAAATTCCTTCTCTTTGAGACCGGCATCCATGCGTTTATCTATGATCTATCTAATACCTTTAGACGAGCAATTCTTGTATATGTATAGATACAATCTGAATCTCGGAAACGGCTCCAACGATTTTCATGAAATTTAGTATGCAGGGGGTTTTGGGGGCGATAAAACGATCTAGCTAGGTTTCATTTTTATAAAATTACCAAAAAAAAATATCGGTCATCCAGATACTTATATATTTATATTTCATTTTCAATTGTATAAAAAATTACAGTTAATAATTATGTCTTAGTAACTTAGTCAACGCATACAAGATCTAAATCGGATACATTTTGGATCTTTAAATTTTTACCACACCTTTCTGTTAGACGTTGTATAAAAAAACATGTTAACAAAAATAGTACGTGAGCACTACTTTAAATCCTCACAATAATCAAATTCCTACAGTTACATCGCCTTACATTACTTTATATGGTATATCATTGTACATACTTCGGAGATGTTCCGTTGCTAGTCTAGGAAACGCCTGGTCTGGTGTCTAAATTGAATTATCTTAAGCTTCTTCGTGCATTGAAATCTTTTCCTTTCCGGCAAATTAAATTAAACACTTTGTGCCTTACATATAAACAGAGAATAAGTTTCGAATAGTTATTCCGTGTTTTGTCTCTTTTACTCTAATTTGAAATTAATGAAGTTTACATGACGAGATCTAAACTCGGAATAACCATTCGCAGCTTATTCTCTGATTATTTGTTACACACTTTATGGTACTTTTATTCTGACACAGATTCCTCGAAACGCAAGAGACAGTGACAGACTCGTCTTAGATTTCCGCCCAAATACTGCTCTTTATCAAAAAAGTTGTTACTATATGTGCATAAAAGTATATAACAGAATCCCAAATCAATTTAAACAGGGACCTATAAGTTTAATGACAAAAAAGCTACGTATGGTTGTTAGAAAAATGTTATTATAGCATAAATGAGTTTTTAAATTATTAATTATCAATATTTTTTTGCATGTTAATGTTTATTAATTGAATAGCGATTCTAATACTTATAAATTTGACACCTGTATATTGTTCTTTGCAAATAAATACTTTGACTTTGACTTTGACTTTGACGTGGAAGTGTTTAATTTGCATAAACTTAACAAAACAATTGATCAACAATCTGGAAGAGCAATTCTTGTATATATATATGTCGGTGGGGAGGCTGGTTTGTAGTAGGACGGTCGAGCAAACTCGGATTCGTCGATAACACAGTTCATCTTGGATCTTCAAAATAAAGACGCAGTCGTATTCCTTACAGTCACTTTAATGTTATTTTAATATCACAATTACAATATTTAGTTATAGTTGCCCGATGCAAATGGATTTTAGAAACGAAGTGAGTTCTGCGCGTGCGTACTCTCCGACCGCTCCCGTTCGAATCTCTCTAATCCGTTGTCGCGCCAAGCCAACTGACGTTGACGTTTCGCGCACCATAGAGCATAGGCTGCGCAGACCACACTAAGTATAGACTATACTTGTCGTTTCTAAGCGATGCTAGCGCCACGTCTCCGACACGGCCATCCTGATGAAAACACGTCCTCGTGTTTTTTCTCTGTAACAAAAGATAACCAAGCACAGTATTTCCCGTTCGGTCTATTCTGACCAAACAACAATTGACTCTTAACATTTGGCTCAACAGTAGGCTCTACATTAGGCACTACAATAGGCTCCACATAAGGCTTCACATTATGCCTCACATAAGGCTCCACATAAGGCTCCACATAAGGCTCCACATAAGGCTCCACATGAGGCTCCACATGAGGCTCCACATGAGGCTCCACATGAGGCTCCACATGAGGCTCCACATGAGGCTCCACATGAGGCTCTACATGAGGCTTCACACGAGGATCCACATGAGGATCCACATAAGGCTCACATAAGGCTCCACATAATTAGCCACATAATTAGCCACATAAGTCTCTACATAAGTCTCTACATAAGTCTCTACATAAGTCTCTACATAAGTCTCTACATAAGTCTCTACATAAGTCTCTACATAAGTCTCTACATAAGTCTCTACATAAGTCTCTACATAAGTCTCTACATAAGTCTCTACATAAGTCTCTACATAAGACTCTACATAAGACTCTACATAAGACTCTACATAAGACTCTACATAAGACTCTACATAAGACTCTACATAAGACTCTACATAAGACTCTACATAAGACTCTACATAAGACTCTACATAAGACTCTACATAAGACTCTACATAAGACTCTACATAAGACTCTACATAAGACTCTATATAAGACTCCACATAAGACTCTACACAAGACTACATAAGACTCTACATAAAATGACTAAAAACTGAAAACTGAACCCTTTTCGACATAGAAAGATAATAAATCAAATGTAGCATAACAAAAAAAAAGTAACCAGGTAACCAGGGTCATGAACCATTCGTCGTCACGGTCATTCTGACAATCGCTTGTCCTCGAGCGTTACAGTTTTTATCTTGACTTGCTGGTCTAGATCGTCATTTCAAACTAAATGAGATCTCTACAGCAGATCTTTGCTGGACTATATAGACCGTCACCCACATTAGTAGGTGTGGCCCCCACAGCAGGCTATTGCTGGACTAGACCGTCAACCACATAAGTAGGTGTGGCCCCTACAGCAGGCTATTGCTGGACTAGACCTTCACCCACAAAAGCAGGTAAGATACCTTCAGCAGGCTATTGCTGGACCAGATCGTCACCCACAAAAGCAGGTAAGATCCCTACAGCAACCATTCGCTCCACAAATCAAAAGTCACTATTTACAAGTTATGTAAGCTCTAAAATCACCTCGAGTTAGTCTTCTAATGCCACGGCTCTCACAGCCAAACAGCGATCCCAGTCGCTTACGCGCGTCCATCTCAGTGGAACCCTGCGCACGTGTGTATCACCCTCTGACTACACACTACGGTCATTAGAGCACTAACTCGAGTTCACAGAACAATTTTATTCGTTATCAATCGGGTCACAATGTACCTCCACCTCAACCTCGACTGGCACATGACCTTCTGGCATCCTTCTTAATCTATCGTGTGCGTGTTTGTAAGTTCGCTTAGAATTTAATGCTTTCAACGTATCATAATCATGAGCTACCTCCATCAGGACCCGCACACTACTTATCATTTAATAAACTACTGGCTCTCTCTATCAAAGTAAACTCAGTAGCACTCATGCTAACAAAAAACCCGTTATTTAAAATTTCACGGCCTAGCAAAATGTTACTTTTTAAATAAGCATCTGGCAAAACTTGAAATAAAATCTCGGTCGCAAAATTATTAATTTCTATCTGAAATAGTATTTGCAAAGTACAGTTTACATTTTTTATTGCCATACCAATTAATGATATCAAATTATTAATTCGTTTGCCTCTAAATTTATTATCTAACTTGGTTTGGTTTCGTTCACTATTAAAACAAAATCACCTGTAATCAGAATATAAAATAACCAAACATTATCATCTCTCTCATTTTAACTTTCAGTCACGAATAAAACGAACCAACCTCAAACACTGTATACAAGTCCACATTAAAGCTCTCTCATCATAATATCTCATTTCAATTACTTCTCACGAACAACAACACAGGTATCGATTAACACTCGCCACAGCTCCGCACCACGCGCTGGGGACCGACAAGCATATAGCGTGCGGCAGGCCAGCGGCTTGCAGCCAGCAGCAAGATGTTACTTTATGTACAGTCAACACCACACTCGGAGTCAGCTGGTTCCACGACCACCGCTTCATTATCATCCTCACAGTGCACCTGCACCACAGTTTCACCTACAACTACATCACCTAGTGGTCGGCTAGTCCCTTGAACTACCGGAACACCATCCTCGGTCATTACGGCCTTCACATAATGCGTCAACTTCACTTAGCGTTCGGCTAGTCCCGTGGACTACCGGAACCCTACCCTCACTCAACCGATGTACAGCTGCGCACATGTTGAAACAGTAACTCCTTCAACAAAACCAGTACTACCTTCACCAATTTCATCGTAAAACTTTCTAAGCATCATAATCATAATGAAACATGAAAACATCACCAGAAACAGTCAGCTGTCCAGCAGGGTTGCCGATGCAACACAGGTTTCTCTACCCGATGACGCTGGTTGTCGTTGCTCGCCACGCCCCGGTGTCGGTGTCGCTGCTGCCGGTTGCACCACAGTTGCTAGTAGCGCCCTTCCCCGCGCCCCGCAGTGAAGGTATGAGCACGTGGGCACTTGTTTGCAAAGGGATCCGTGTCTCCATATCTGAAACATAACACCAGGAGCGTTTGGTCGAAGTTTGACAAAATAATTAGCACTAAAAATAACGGAACGATTACATGACCTTTTATTACCCTTGGGGAGGCAATCGGTGATGTGATGTCCCAGTTTCCCACACATGAAGCATCGCGTGGGACCAGAAGGTCCAGCAGGCATAGGTCCATGTAGAATGTAGCAATCCATACGTCGAATGTAGCTACGCACGCGTATAAACTCCTGTAAATAAATCTCCTCATATCGCGGTGCTTTATAAATTTCAAGTAACGTCATACAATTCTGATATTGCTGTTCCAACATCCGTTGTCATTTACGATAAAACTTGGCATCGTTTTCTTCTAGTGGTTCGCGTCGGTTACATCCCACTTCTGATGTCGGTGGGGAGGCTGGTTTGTAGTAGGACGGTCGAGCAAACTCGGATTCGTCGATAACACAGTTCATCTTGGATCTTCAAAATAAAGACGCAGTCGTATTCCTTACAGTCACTTTAATGTTATTTTAATATCACAATTACAATATTTAGTTATAGTTGCCCGATGCAAATGGATTTTAGAAACGAAGTGAGTTCTGCGCGTGCGTACTCTCCGACCGCTCCCGTTCGAATCTCTCTAATCCGTTGTCGCGCCAAGCCAACTGACGTTGACGTTTCGCGCACCATAGAGCATAGGCTGCGCAGACCACACTAAGTATAGACTATACTTGTCGTTTCTAAGCGATGCTAGCGCCACGTCTCCGACACGGCCATCCTGATGAAAACACGTCCTCGTGTTTTTTCTCTGTAACAAAAGATAACCAAGCACAGTATTTCCCGTTCGGTCTATTCTGACCAAACAACAATTGACTCTTAACATTTGGCTCAACAGTAGGCTCTACATTAGGCACTACAATAGGCTCCACATAAGGCTTCACATTATGCCTCACATAAGGCTCCACATAAGGCTCCACATAAGGCTCCACATAAGGCTCCACATGAGGCTCCACATGAGGCTCCACATGAGGCTCCACATGAGGCTCCACATGAGGCTCCACATGAGGCTCCACATGAGGCTCTACATGAGGCTTCACACGAGGATCCACATGAGGATCCACATAAGGCTCACATAAGGCTCCACATAATTAGCCACATAATTAGCCACATAAGTCTCTACATAAGTCTCTACATAAGTCTCTACATAAGTCTCTACATAAGTCTCTACATAAGTCTCTACATAAGTCTCTACATAAGTCTCTACATAAGTCTCTACATAAGTCTCTACATAAGTCTCTACATAAGTCTCTACATAAGTCTCTACATAAGACTCTACATAAGACTCTACATAAGACTCTACATAAGACTCTACATAAGACTCTACATAAGACTCTACATAAGACTCTACATAAGACTCTACATAAGACTCTACATAAGACTCTACATAAGACTCTACATAAGACTCTACATAAGACTCTACATAAGACTCTACATAAGACTCTATATAAGACTCCACATAAGACTCTACACAAGACTACATAAGACTCTACATAAAATGACTAAAAACTGAAAACTGAACCCTTTTCGACATAGAAAGATAATAAATCAAATGTAGCATAACAAAAAAAAAGTAACCAGGTAACCAGGGTCATGAACCATTCGTCGTCACGGTCATTCTGACAATCGCTTGTCCTCGAGCGTTACAGTTTTTATCTTGACTTGCTGGTCTAGATCGTCATTTCAAACTAAATGAGATCTCTACAGCAGATCTTTGCTGGACTATATAGACCGTCACCCACATTAGTAGGTGTGGCCCCCACAGCAGGCTATTGCTGGACTAGACCGTCAACCACATAAGTAGGTGTGGCCCCTACAGCAGGCTATTGCTGGACTAGACCTTCACCCACAAAAGCAGGTAAGATACCTTCAGCAGGCTATTGCTGGACCAGATCGTCACCCACAAAAGCAGGTAAGATCCCTACAGCAACCATTCGCTCCACAAATCAAAAGTCACTATTTACAAGTTATGTAAGCTCTAAAATCACCTCGAGTTAGTCTTCTAATGCCACGGCTCTCACAGCCAAACAGCGATCCCAGTCGCTTACGCGCGTCCATCTCAGTGGAACCCTGCGCACGTGTGTATCACCCTCTGACTACACACTACGGTCATTAGAGCACTAACTCGAGTTCACAGAACAATTTTATTCGTTATCAATCGGGTCACAATGTACCTCCACCTCAACCTCGACTGGCACATGACCTTCTGGCATCCTTCTTAATCTATCGTGTGCGTGTTTGTAAGTTCGCTTAGAATTTAATGCTTTCAACGTATCATAATCATGAGCTACCTCCATCAGGACCCGCACACTACTTATCATTTAATAAACTACTGGCTCTCTCTATCAAAGTAAACTCAGTAGCACTCATGCTAACAAAAAACCCGTTATTTAAAATTTCACGGCCTAGCAAAATGTTACTTTTTAAATAAGCATCTGGCAAAACTTGAAATAAAATCTCGGTCGCAAAATTATTAATTTCTATCTGAAATAGTATTTGCAAAGTACAGTTTACATTTTTTATTGCCATACCAATTAATGATATCAAATTATTAATTCGTTTGCCTCTAAATTTATTATCTAACTTGGTTTGGTTTCGTTCACTATTAAAACAAAATCACCTGTAATCAGAATATAAAATAACCAAACATTATCATCTCTCTCATTTTAACTTTCAGTCACGAATAAAACGAACCAACCTCAAACACTGTATACAAGTCCACATTAAAGCTCTCTCATCATAATATCTCATTTCAATTACTTCTCACGAACAACAACACAGGTATCGATTAACACTCGCCACAGCTCCGCACCACGCGCTGGGGACCGACAAGCATATAGCGTGCGGCAGGCCAGCGGCTTGCAGCCAGCAGCAAGATGTTACTTTATGTACAGTCAACACCACACTCGGAGTCAGCTGGTTCCACGACCACCGCTTCATTATCATCCTCACAGTGCACCTGCACCACAGTTTCACCTACAACTACATCACCTAGTGGTCGGCTAGTCCCTTGAACTACCGGAACACCATCCTCGGTCATTACGGCCTTCACATAATGCGTCAACTTCACTTAGCGTTCGGCTAGTCCCGTGGACTACCGGAACCCTACCCTCACTCAACCGATGTACAGCTGCGCACATGTTGAAACAGTAACTCCTTCAACAAAACCAGTACTACCTTCACCAATTTCATCGTAAAACTTTCTAAGCATCATAATCATAATGAAACATGAAAACATCACCAGAAACAGTCAGCTGTCCAGCAGGGTTGCCGATGCAACACAGGTTTCTCTACCCGATGACGCTGGTTGTCGTTGCTCGCCACGCCCCGGTGTCGGTGTCGCTGCTGCCGGTTGCACCACAGTTGCTAGTAGCGCCCTTCCCCGCGCCCCGCAGTGAAGGTATGAGCACGTGGGCACTTGTTTGCAAAGGGATCCGTGTCTCCATATCTGAAACATAACACCAGGAGCGTTTGGTCGAAGTTTGACAAAATAATTAGCACTAAAAATAACGGAACGATTACATGACCTTTTATTACCCTTGGGGAGGCAATCGGTGATGTGATGTCCCAGTTTCCCACACATGAAGCATCGCGTGGGACCAGAAGGTCCAGCAGGCATAGGTCCATGTAGAATGTAGCAATCCATACGTCGAATGTAGCTACGCACGCGTATAAACTCCTGTAAATAAATCTCCTCATATCGCGGTGCTTTATAAATTTCAAGTAACGTCATACAATTCTGATATTGCTGTTCCAACATCCGTTGTCATTTACGATAAAACTTGGCATCGTTTTCTTCTAGTGGTTCGCGTCGGTTACATCCCACTTCTGATGTCGGTGGGGAGGCTGGTTTGTAGTAGGACGGTCGAGCAAACTCGGATTCGTCGATAACACAGTTCATCTTGGATCTTCAAAATAAAGACGCAGTCGTATTCCTTACAGTCACTTTAATGTTATTTTAATATCACAATTACAATATTTAGTTATAGTTGCCCGATGCAAATGGATTTTAGAAACGAAGTGAGTTCTGCGCGTGCGTACTCTCCGACCGCTCCCGTTCGAATCTCTCTAATCCGTTGTCGCGCCAAGCCAACTGACGTTGACGTTTCGCGCACCATAGAGCATAGGCTGCGCAGACCACACTAAGTATAGACTATACTTGTCGTTTCTAAGCGATGCTAGCGCCACGTCTCCGACACGGCCATCCTGATGAAAACACGTCCTCGTGTTTTTTCTCTGTAACAAAAGATAACCAAGCACAGTATTTCCCGTTCGGTCTATTCTGACCAAACAACAATTGACTCTTAACATTTGGCTCAACAGTAGGCTCTACATTAGGCACTACAATAGGCTCCACATAAGGCTTCACATTATGCCTCACATAAGGCTCCACATAAGGCTCCACATAAGGCTCCACATAAGGCTCCACATGAGGCTCCACATGAGGCTCCACATGAGGCTCCACATGAGGCTCCACATGAGGCTCCACATGAGGCTCCACATGAGGCTCTACATGAGGCTTCACACGAGGATCCACATGAGGATCCACATAAGGCTCACATAAGGCTCCACATAATTAGCCACATAATTAGCCACATAAGTCTCTACATAAGTCTCTACATAAGTCTCTACATAAGTCTCTACATAAGTCTCTACATAAGTCTCTACATAAGTCTCTACATAAGTCTCTACATAAGTCTCTACATAAGTCTCTACATAAGTCTCTACATAAGTCTCTACATAAGTCTCTACATAAGACTCTACATAAGACTCTACATAAGACTCTACATAAGACTCTACATAAGACTCTACATAAGACTCTACATAAGACTCTACATAAGACTCTACATAAGACTCTACATAAGACTCTACATAAGACTCTACATAAGACTCTACATAAGACTCTACATAAGACTCTACATAAGACTCTACATAAGACTCTACATAAGACTCTATATAAGACTCCACATAAGACTCTACACAAGACTACATAAGACTCTACATAAAATGACTAAAAACTGAAAACTGAACCCTTTTCGACATAGAAAGATAATAAATCAAATGTAGCATAACAAAAAAAAAGTAACCAGGTAACCAGGGTCATGAACCATTCGTCGTCACGGTCATTCTGACAATCGCTTGTCCTCGAGCGTTACAGTTTTTATCTTGACTTGCTGGTCTAGATCGTCATTTCAAACTAAATGAGATCTCTACAGCAGATCTTTGCTGGACTATATAGACCGTCACCCACATTAGTAGTTGTGGCCCCCACAGCAGGCTATTGCTGGACTAGACCGTCAACCACATAAGTAGGTGTGGCCCCTACAGCAGGCTATTGCTGGACTAGACCTTCACCCACAAAAGCAGGTAAGATACCTTCAGCAGGCTATTGCTGGACCAGATCGTCACCCACAAAAGCAGGTAAGATCCCTACAGCAACCATTCGCTCCACAAATCAAAAGTCACTATTTACAAGTTATGTAAGCTCTAAAATCACCTCGAGTTAGTCTTCTAATGCCACGGCTCTCACAGCCAAACAGCGATCCCATTCGCTTACGCGCGTCCATCTCAGTGGAACCCTGCGCACGTGTGCATCACCCTCTGACTACACACTACGGTCATTAGAGCACTAACTCGAGTTTACAGAACAACTTTATTCGTTATCAATCGGGTCACAATGTACCTCCACCTCAACCTCGACTGGCACATGACCATCTGGCATCCTTCTTAATCTATCGTGTGCGTGTTTGTAAGTTCGCTTAGAATTTAATGCTTTCAACGTATCATAATCATGAGCTACCTCCATCAGGACCCGCACACTACTTATCATTTAATAAACTACTGGCTCTCTCTATCAAAGTAAACTCAGTAGCACTCATGCTAACAAAAAACCCGTTATTTAAAATTTCACGGCCTAGCAAAATTTTACTTTTTAAATAAGCATCTGGCAAAACTTGAAATAAAATCTCGGTCGCAAAATTATTAATTTCTATCTGAAATAATATTTGCAAAGTACAGTTTACATTTTTATTGCCATACCAATTAATGATATCAAATTATTAATTCGTTTGCCTCTAAATTTATTATCTAACTTGGTTTGGTTTCGTTCACTATTAAAACAAAATCACCTGTAATTAGAATATAAAATAACCAAACATTAACATCTCTCTCATTTTAACTTTCAGTCACGAATAAAACGAACCAACCTCAAACACTGTATACAAGTCCACATTAAAGCTCTCTCATCATAATATCTCATTTCAATTACTTCTCACGAACAACAACACAGGTATCGATTAACACTCGCCACAGCTCCGCACCACGCGCTGGGGACCGACAAGCATATAGCGTGCGGCAGGCCAGCGGCTTGCAGCCAGCAGCAAGATGTTACTTTATGTACAGTCAACACCACACTCGGAGTCAGCTGGTTCCACGACCACCGCTTCATTATCATCCTCACAGTGCACCTGCACCACAGTTTCACCTACAACTACATCACCTAGTGGTCGGCTAGTCCCTTGAACTACCGGAACACCATCCTCGGTCATTACGGCCTTCACATAATGCGTCAACTTCACTTAGCGTTCGGCTAGCCCCGTGGACTACCGGAACCCTACCCTCACACAACCGATGTACAGCTGCGCACATGTTGAAACAGTAACTCCTTCAACAAAACCAGTACTACCTTCACCAATTTCATCGTAAAACTTTCTAAGCATCATAATCATAATGAAACATGAAAACATCACCAGAAACAGTCAGCTGTCCAGCAGGGTTGCCGATGCAACACAGGTTTCTCTACCCGATGACGCTGGTTGTCGTTGCTCGCCACGCCCCGGTGTCGGTGTCGCTGCTGCCGGTTGCACCACAGTTGCTAGTAGCGCCCTTCCCCGCGCCCCGCAGTGAAGGTATGAGCACGTGGGCACTTGTTTGCAAAGGGATCCGTGTCTCCATATCTGAAACATAACACCAGGAGCGTTTGGTCGAAGTTTGACAAAATAATTAGCACTAAAAATAACGGAATGATTACATGACCTTTTATTACCCTTGGGGAGGCAATCGGTGATGTGATGTCCCAGTTTCCCACACATGAAGCATCGCGTGGGACCAGAAGGTCCAGCAGGCATAGGTCCATGTAGAATGTAGCAATCCTTACGTCGAATGTAGCTACGCACGCGTATAAACTCCTGTAAATGAATCTCCTCATATCGCGGTGCTTTATAAATTTCAAGTAACGTCATACAATTCTGATATTGCTGTTCCAACATCCGTTGTCATTTACGATAAAACTTGGCATCGTTTTCTTCTAGTGGTTCGCGTCGGTTACATCCCACTTCTGATGTCGGTGGGGAGGCTGGTTTGTAGTAGGACGGTCGAGCAAACTCGGATTCGTCGATAACACAGTTCATCTTGGATCTTCAAAATAAAGACGCAGTCGTATTCCTTACAGTCACTTTAATGTTATTTTAATATCACAATTACAATATTTAGTTATAGTTGCCCGATGCAAATGGATTTTAGAAACGAAGTGAGTTCTGCGCGTGCGTACTCTCCGACCGCTCCCGTTCGAATCTCTGTAATCCGTTGTCGCGCCAAGCCAACTGACGTTGACGTTTCGCGCACCATAGAGCATAGGCTGCGCAGACCACACTAAGTATAGACTATACTTGTCGTTTCTAAGCGATGCTAGCGCCACGTCTCCGACACGGCCATCCTGATGAAAACACGTCCTCGTGTTTTTTCTCTGTAACAAAAGATAACCAAGCACAGTATTTCCCGTTCGGTCTATTCTGACCAAACAACAATTGACTCTTAACATTTGGCTCAACAGTAGGCTCTACATTAGGCCTACAATAGGCTCCACATAAGGCTTCACATTATGCCTCACATAAGGCTCCACATAAGGCTCCACATAAGGCTCCACATAAGGCTCCACATAAGGCTCCACATGAGGCTCCACATGAGGCTCCACATGAGGCTCCACATGAGGCTCCACATGAGGCTCCACATGAGGCTCCACACGAAGATCCACATGAAGATCCACATAAGGCTTACCTAAGGCTCCACATAATTAGCCACATAATTAGCCACATAAGTCTCTACATAAGTCGCTACATAAGTCGCTACATAAGTCTCTACATAAGTCTCTACATAAGTCTCTACATAAGTCTCTACATAAGTCTCTACATAAGTCTCTACATAAGTCTCTACATAAGTCTCTACATAAGTCTCTACATAAGTCTCTACATAAGTCTCTACATAAGTCTCTACATAAGTCTCTACATAAGTCTCTACATAAGTCTCTACATAAGACTCTACATAAGACTCTACATAAGACTCTACATAAGACTCTACATAAGACTACATAAGACTCTACATAAGACTCTACATAAGACTCTACATAAGACTCTACATAAGACTCTACATAAGACTCTACATAAGACTCTACATAAGACTCTACATAAGACTCTACATAAGACTCTACATAAGACTCTACATAAGACTCTACATAAGACTCTACATAAGACTCTACATAAGACTCTACATAAGACTCTACATAAGACTCTACATAAGACTCTACATAAGACTCCACATAAGACTCTACACAAGACTACATAAGACTCTACATAAAATGACTAAAAACTGAAAACTGAACCCTTTTCGACATAGAAAGATAATAAATCAAATGTAGCATAACAAAAAAAAAGTAACCAGGTAACCAGGGTCATGAACCATTCGTCGTCACGGTCATTCTGACAATCGCTTGTTCTCGAGCGTTACAGTTTTTATCTTGACTTGCTGGTCTAGATCGTCATTTCAAACTAAATGAGATCTCTACAGCAGATCTTTGCTGGACTATATAGACCGTCACCCACATTAGTAGGTGTGGCCCCCACAGCAGGCTATTGCTGGACTAGACCGTCAACCACATAAGTAGGTGTGGCCCCTACAGCAGGCTATTGCTGGACTAGACCTTCACCCACAAAAGCAGGTAAGATACCTTCAGCAGGCTATTGCTGGACCAGATCGTCACCCACAAAAGCAGGTAAGATCCCTACAGCAACCATTCGCTCCACAAATCAAAAGTCACTATTTACAAGTTATGTAAGCTCTAAAATCACCTCGAGTTAGTCTTCTAATGCCACGGCTCTCACAGCCAAACAGCGATCCCAGTCGCTTACGCGCGTCCATCTCAGTGGAACCCTGCGCACGTGTGTATCACCCTCTGACTACACACTACGGTCATTAGAGCACTAACTCGAGTTCACAGAACAATTTTATTCGTTATCAATCGGGTCACAATGTACCTCCACCTCAACCTCGACTGGCACATGACCTTCTGGCATCCTTCTTAATCTATCGTGTGCGTGTTTGTAAGTTCGCTTAGAATTTAATGCTTTCAACGTATCATAATCATGAGCTACCTCCATCAGGACCCGCACACTACTTATCATTTAATAAACTACTGGCTCTCTCTATCAAAGTAAACTCAGTAGCACTCATGCTAACAAAAAACCCGTTATTTAAAATTTCACGGCCTAGCAAAATGTTACTTTTTAAATAAGCATCTGGCAAAACTTGAAATAAAATCTCGGTCGCAAAATTATTAATTTCTATCTGAAATAGTATTTGCAAAGTACAGTTTACATTTTTTATTGCCATACCAATTAATGATATCAAATTATTAATTCGTTTGCCTCTAAATTTATTATCTAACTTGGTTTGGTTTCGTTCACTATTAAAACAAAATCACCTGTAATCAGAATATAAAATAACCAAACATTATCATCTCTCTCATTTTAACTTTCAGTCACGAATAAAACGAACCAACCTCAAACACTGTATACAAGTCCACATTAAAGCTCTCTCATCATAATATCTCATTTCAATTACTTCTCACGAACAACAACACAGGTATCGATTAACACTCGCCACAGCTCCGCACCACGCGCTGGGGACCGACAAGCATATAGCGTGCGGCAGGCCAGCGGCTTGCAGCCAGCAGCAAGATGTTACTTTATGTACAGTCAACACCACACTCGGAGTCAGCTGGTTCCACGACCACCGCTTCATTATCATCCTCACAGTGCACCTGCACCACAGTTTCACCTACAACTACATCACCTAGTGGTCGGCTAGTCCCTTGAACTACCGGAACACCATCCTCGGTCATTACGGCCTTCACATAATGCGTCAACTTCACTTAGCGTTCGGCTAGTCCCGTGGACTACCGGAACCCTACCCTCACTCAACCGATGTACAGCTGCGCACATGTTGAAACAGTAACTCCTTCAACAAAACCAGTACTACCTTCACCAATTTCATCGTAAAACTTTCTAAGCATCATAATCATAATGAAACATGAAAACATCACCAGAAACAGTCAGCTGTCCAGCAGGGTTGCCGATGCAACACAGGTTTCTCTACCCGATGACGCTGGTTGTCGTTGCTCGCCACGCCCCGGTGTCGGTGTCGCTGCTGCCGGTTGCACCACAGTTGCTAGTAGCGCCCTTCCCCGCGCCCCGCAGTGAAGGTATGAGCACGTGGGCACTTGTTTGCAAAGGGATCCGTGTCTCCATATCTGAAACATAACACCAGGAGCGTTTGGTCGAAGTTTGACAAAATAATTAGCACTAAAAATAACGGAACGATTACATGACCTTTTATTACCCTTGGGGAGGCAATCGGTGATGTGATGTCCCAGTTTCCCACACATGAAGCATCGCGTGGGACCAGAAGGTCCAGCAGGCATAGGTCCATGTAGAATGTAGCAATCCATACGTCGAATGTAGCTACGCACGCGTATAAACTCCTGTAAATGAATCTCCTCATATCGCGGTGCTTTATAAATTTCAAGTAACGTCATACAATTCTGATATTGCTGTTCCAACATCCGTTGTCATTTACGATAAAACTTGGCATCGTTTTCTTCTAGTGGTTCGCGTCGGTTACATCCCACTTCTGATGTCGGTGGGGAGGCTGGTTTGTAGTAGGACGGTCGAGCAAACTCGGATTCGTCGATAACACAGTTCATCTTGGATCTTCAAAATAAAGACGCAGTCGTATTCCTTACAGTCACTTTAATGTTATTTTAATATCACAATTACAATATTTAGTTATAGTTGCCCGATGCAAATGGATTTTAGAAACGAAGTGAGTTCTGCGCGTGCGTACTCTCCGACCGCTCCCGTTCGAATCTCTCTAGTCCGTTGTCGCGCCAAGCCAACTGACGTTGACGTTTCGCGCACCATAGAGCATAGGCTGCGCAGACCACACTAAGTATAGACTATACTTGTCGTTTCTAAGCGATGCTAGCGCCACGTCTCCGACATATATTATATATATATACAAGAATTGCTCGTTTAAAGGTATTATATAGATATATAGCTGCTCCAGATTAGATTATATTATATTAGACTATTATTACCTAAACTCATATATAGCAGTGGACATCTTTTGGCTGAGATGATGATGATGATGATGATATACGTATGTATATCATACCAGTAGAAAGTATAAAAATGTATCTTTTTCGCACTTGCTAACGAAACATTGTCAACTGATAAAGTTAAAAATAAAAATTAAACATTATTCCAACTGGTCGTAATAAAATAATGTGCGCAGAGGAGTCACAGCACGTTCTAATCTAAATAAGGTCACAAAAAAGCGGTAGCATTACCGAATTCCAGCCAGTTTCGGTCCATAATAGAGTTTTACGGAATTGTAACACAAAACACAAAGAGTGTGAAACCTGAATTCCAAATGATTTTCTGTTGTATCAATGGGGAATGGTTGGGTACAAAAAAAGCTTGTGGTTTTTGTTCGATGGAAGTGTAAGAAGTACTCAACTGATGAATGCCAGGTTTGCTTAAGCTGAACTGTTTATTGCAGGGATGAAGCACAAAGCGAAGTGTTTATTAGAATATAATTGAATACTTTATTGTACACTAAATACAGATGCATACAAAAAAAAATCAGTTTAGAAGTCTTACAAAGTAGCAGTTAATAAAAGCGTTTAAAAAAATTTGGATCTACAATAAAATATAATTTTCTTTATTATTTGCATAGTTCCTTTAATTTAATGAAATCAAATAACATCACAACATACATCATAATATTTCTGCCCTCTTCCGACAGCAACTGGAACCAACGGCTTATCGTATTTATGTGAAATAGGGTTTTGATTCAATAGTAAACTTTTTGTTTTATCTCTGGATTGTGCGTGTACCATGATCAAATCGAATCTATTATTGTCAACACCAAAACAAAAAACTGCTGATGTAATTCTCGGTATTAAGTTACGTAAGTCTGTATTATTGTTATTATTATCTCGATATCTTATTATCTAGATAATTTTAGACCAGCGCATCAAGTAAAGCAGGTGACAAAAGTCTCACAGTGGTTAAAAAGTTATGTTGTTTCGTTTACAAATAAATAGGGTAATAGCACCAGTGTACGACACAGTTAGCCAATGTTCGACTCCACTTTTCGTCGCCAATATATAACAAAGACTTTTATCCAAATTTTTCAAGATGATAGTTAGGAAGCAGATTGTCTGTATTCAAAGGAAATATTAAGCTCCGGACCATTATCTATACTCTATACTTAATATTATAAAGCTGAAGAGTTTGTTTGTCTGGTTGAACGCCCTAATCTCAGGAACTACATCACGCTATGACTAAGGGGCCTTTTCCTGTCGTGCGTATTTTCACCCGCGTGCGAATTTGGTCCGCATGCGGGGGATAGCACGCTCCTGGCCACACGCAGGAGAAAGAAAAAAGTAATTGTCGCTTATAAGCGATAATTACTTTCAAAAATAAAAAATATAAAAAACAATTCCATAAGTGTAACCCGCACGAAAGTAAAAACTACACTGGCAGTAGAAGATGACGCGCCCTGCAAGCGGGTGGCGCGCGTGCGGGGTGCGCGCCCGCAGCCAATCCGCATCCCGCGCGTGTTTTACCCGCGTGGATAGGAAAAGCATGTATGAAATGATAGGATGCCGGTAGCTCGCATGGGGACCAGATCCGCACGCTGGCGGCAATCCGCATAACAGGAAAAAGGCCTTAATAGTAGTGAAGGCCTTAATAGCAATGAAAATTAACGCGGTCGAAACCAAGAAGCACAGCTAGTTTTAATAATAAAAAAAATGGAGTCGATCCCTGGTTCCTGACGAACACTGTTGCCATATGTTATGTGTGATAGCGGAGTATTTTAACGAAAAGTGTAAATCTTATTGATCGAAGGTATAAAAGAAAGAGAGAGAGCTATAAGACAGGTTTTAACGAAACAATTGTATCTTTACGTTAAACATTTCTTATAATTATTTTGGTTTAAGCATAATTTCTGGGACCTTAATTAAACATAAAAATAAGTTCATTTCGAATAAATACAAAATGATCATCATATTTTATCATCGATCAACTATGTATTTTATTGAAAAGAATTAGGGATATAGAATTATCAAAGAATGTTTCTAACCTCATTAATAACAAAGGCTGATAAAATATTGAACGCCAAACATTGTTATCCATTGAATAATTTACAAGACGGATTCACCAAAGCCATTGTTTAGTTCTAATTATTCTATTATTTGCTTTGTTAATAAGTTTACTTAGGTGAAAAGATTTTTTAATTTGATTCCCATATAAAAATAATTACTTTCTACTTTTTTTACTTTATTGTAATTATACATTACTTATTTAATGTTTATCATGACAATGACGTTTGGAACCCTTTGTAGGGTCCGTGGTCACAGGGAGACTGAGGTGTTGGTCGTCTCATAATTAGTTAGTAGCTTGTATACCCTTATTTAAATTTAATCAGGTGCGTTCCGTTTTACGCAGAAAGAGCTTACAGTATCTTTTGGTCTGGCAATATGGGGCTGGCATTTAATATTTTGTATGATGGGATCCCAGTCTAGTGGTAGTGTCCAACCATCTTCTCTATTGAAATTAGGATGTTTTTTTAATTTCAATAGTATCATCCTAGGGATGAATCGTTGTTGTCTAGCGAGTATTTGTGGTTTATCAAATCTGATGTAATGGTTGGGCCCCTCTAGAGAATGTTCGCATACTGCAGACTTATTTTCGCGACTATGCTTGACGTCGGCTATATGTTCTTTAACGTGGGTTCCTACACTTCTCTTTGTTTGCCTGATGTAAGAGAGCCCACAGTCGCAGTCCAGTTTGATACACGCCTGCATCTTGAAGGGGTATGTTGCACTTGACAGGTCGTAAAAATTATGATCTACTTCGGCGGCTTGAAGTAAGTGTTGATTGAAGCTCGCTTTATGATATGTCCAATCTTGTCAGTGACCACTTTCATATATGGAAGTACTTACAGCAGGACGGCGCTCGACTGTGGTTGGTTTATTGTAATACTAGCTGTGCTCGCGACTTCGTCCGCGTGGAATAGTGACTTTCGACAGCATTTTTAATTTTTTAGGCTCTTGTTCCCGTTTTTGCAACATTTTTCACTGATGCTTCGCTCCTATTTGTCGCAGCGTGATGTTATATAGCCGATAAATGGACTATAATAACACAAAAATAATTTTACAATTCGAACCAGTAGTTCCTGAGATTAGCGCGTTCAAACAAACAAACTCTTCAGCTTTATAATATTATAATATAGATATAGTCTTAAGAGTTTAGTTTAAGTAGTTTAATTTAAACTGTAGACGAACTGACTACATCGTCTTTAACCATTTGATCACGATTTTAACGAAAATGTCAATTTGTATCATCGTCGTCATAATATAACCACAGCGTAAAACGCCTTTGACGTCTCAGAAATTGCCGCTTTTATTTAGACATTTGACATTTCCGCAGGGTTGTCATATTTTTAGTATCTCATTATTTTAATGTTTTTATCTTTTATTTACGTGCATGTAAGGACTTAACTTTTAAATTTACTTCTTTCCGTCCTACAAAATGCAAACTGCAAATATGACTGTCGTTCAGGCCATCAAGTTTTCTCAATTAGGGATCACAATCTCAATCCCGCAAGCCTTTGGGAACGAAGTTATCAGTTCCGGATCCGCGGGATTTGCGGTACTGAAAAGAAAGCATTAATTTTGTTTTAAGTAGGTTTGTTAATGAATTTGTTAAGTAATATACGATTTTCATCATTAGATTTAACTATACTTTCTGTGTTTCTTAAAGCAGATGTTTTCACCCAAAGAATTTAAAAATTTTGTGGAGTTCTCCAAGTCCTGGTTCTTTTAACAGATGGTTCTAGTTCATTCTACTAATTTAATATAATGAATTTTCATCAGCTCAGTTGCCTTGTTATGAGTTCCATGGATAAAGTGGTTTATTCACCTGTTAATGAGACCGGGACGAATAAATAATAAAAACGAAGTTTATTCCATTTCGTTCCGAAAATCCCGCGGATTCAGCACATCACGTGTAACTCGCACCCGCTTTGCTGGATTGGATTATTATTTTTTTCTTTGTAGTCAGCACCCAGCACACGGAAACCTTAAAAACGATACCCATATTGCGTTTGAAAAAAAAACACGTCCGCCATCTTAGATTTATAAATAGATATCATAATCATAATTTGTACCCACAAACACCTTGAAAATGATACCCATATTGGTTTTTGAAAAAGATACGTCCGCCATCTTGTATCTCGAAACATGTCATATTTCGTATCAGCACCCACGAGAACCCTAGAAACGATACCCATATTCAAAAAAATTGCGTCCGTCATTTTTGATTTCGAAATAGATAAAAAAACACAAATGTTGAAAAAATTTCCACGAGCAGGGTTTGAACCTGCACCCTTCTGACATACCGGGACAGGTGCTCTTCCAATTGAGCTATCGTGGTTCTAACCAGCCCGCCGAAATTATTCAACACTATTTACTTTTTACTTTGAAAGCCAAAGGCGCCCATTCAACATTTGTGTTTTTGTAATTTGTTCGCAACAAAATTTGCGTTAAAAATTTTACAAACATTCGAAATAGATGTCATATTCACAATCGGCACCTGTCGGCGCCCACGAAAACCTTCAATTTGATACCCATATTGTTTTTTTTATCGTAACCGCCATCTTTCATTTCGAAACAGATGATAGAATAGAAAACGGTACCCGATTAATAATCGATATTTTATTTAAAAAATCGCCTCCGCCATTGAGTAGTTACCATAATCGTGATTAGCACCTCTGAAAATCCATAAACACAATACTCATAATTATTTATGCGTTGATTTAATTCGAAAAATGCGTCCCGCGTCTGCCATTTTAATTAAATCTTTCTGTTTCTACAACCTAAATGAATAGAATATTATTAGGCTTATCTTTCTTCTGTGTGAGGACACTGTGTGTCAACTTTTTATTTATATGAGACGATGGCTTGACGATGGCATGCAGTCTCTCACAGCACAATTATTAGTATGAACCATTATCAATTAATGTTAATAAATGAGTACTAAAGCTCCAATAAATCCGCACTCTCTTTGGTTGGTGATGCCCCGACCGCCCCGCCTGCGAAAACTATCAATATTCAATGTATTTATCAATACTCCTACTAAAGATTTTATTATTTAAGTATAGGTATCGGACAAGGAAATATTTCACGTTGCATTCAACATTGCTCAAATTGAATTCTGGGATCGTAGAGCTTGTTTTTTTTCTTTTTATTTTTTTTCTCTTTGCAGTTATTTTTTATGTTAGTCCGATTTTTACGAATAGGTATATCAGTCTATATAGGTATGGCAGTCGGGTTTTTTGTTTTATTTTAATAATTTTTCATTAAAAATTAAAGGAAGGCTTTGGCTGTGTCCCTATGTTTTCCTTTTTTTGTAAATTAATAATGATATAAACCTTTAAAAACCTTAAAAATTGGCCAGATTTTCCGCTGTGTTCAGACACCCAGCAAACAAACTTGACGAAATAAAAAGTAATTAAATCGGTCTAGTTTTGGAAGAGGAATACGGGGACTACGAAACGTTGATTTTGTCTACTTTTCATATATATTTTTCAATTCAGTCGACCTTAGTATTTCCTCTTATGTAGGTACGTACTCTCTGAAGAAAATAGGCTCTAAATGTTTTTCATTGATGACTCATCTGAAGACTCGACATTGCGAAAGATCCTATATACGTCTTAGACAGACTCGAACGTACGTACGTTCTACGTTTTAGAATACCTGCTATCTACCTGCACCATCTTAGACCACCTGCGTCGTTTTAGAAGATATGTGATAGTGTAGAGTTCTGTTTTAATATGCAAAATCATATTCACAATTCTCTAGCATCAGAACTAAAGTGTGTATGTCTATACTATACTAATATTATAAATAGGAAAGCTTTGTACTTTTGTATTTTTGTTTGTAACGAATAAAGTCTAAACTACTGGACCGATTTAAAAAATTCTTTCACCATTAGAATGCTACATTAGCGCTGAGTAACATAGGCTATATTTATTACTAGAAAAAAAATGGTTTAATGTTAAATTAATAGAAATACGATTTGTTTGCTTTGTTGTCATAGAAACTGTCAAAGCGGTACGAAGTCCGCCGGGTCGGCTTGTATTTCATATTATACTAGCTGAGCTGGATGAGAGTAGCCGCGAATCGTGCTCAGTGGCGTGCACTTGATGAGGCCTATGTCCAAAAGTAGACTAGTAAAAGCTAATGATGACGATGATGATGATTGGGTGGTACGCTCACGAGCATAAATCTATTAGGTGCTATGGACAAATCAACAACAATGGCTGCAACAATTTCTTTCTATACAATTGCAATTGGAGTTTAATTTTAGCGTCAAAAACGGTTTTATTGAAAATAAAAATAAAAAAATAAATAAAAAAAAAAGTTTTTTTTTAAAGACAAGCTTTTATTACTTGTTAAAAAAACTTAAAAATTAAAAATAATTAAAACCTGATAATAAGATTTTTTTTTAAATAAATAAAAGCGTGTTACATTGTGATGGAACATTAAAGAACATTTAGCCTAATACACTTCATTATTTTTCTTTTGCAATCACAATAGCCTTTTAATTTGATGCCCATATTGAGGAATTAGTGATGTGTGACATGTTTATACACCCTCTTACCATTCAGCCCTCGGCACGTGCTCACCTTGGCATTAGGTCATCCATGTAATCCATCTAATCAAAGACAGAATCCACATTCATAACAAACGGAACGAACGCACTAATTTTCCCGAGTTCTTATGGCCATCTTCCAGCTCCATCATCAGACCCTGGTTACCATCTAGCACCAAAGTACTCGTCAAGACGAATCATACGAGCCCAAACTCGATGGGGTTGTCTCGTTTAATTATCAAGTTCTTATGGCCATCTTCCAGCTCCATCATCAGACCCTGGTTACCATCTAGCACCAAAGTACTCGTCAAGACGAATCATACGAGCCCAAACTCGATGGGGTTGTCTCGTTTACTTACCAAGTTCTTATGGCCATCTTCCAGCTCCATCATCAGACCCTGGTTACCATCTAGCACCAAAGTACTCGTCAAGACAGATCAAACGAGTCCAAACTCGATGGGGTTGTGTCGTTTAACTATCAAATTCTTATAGCCAGCTTCCGGTTCCATCATCAGATCAGCTCCATGTCATAATAATTTTGCATTGTCATCCGATTTACACATACATGCAAAACTTCAGCTTAATCCGTCAACAGGAAGGGGGTCAAATTTCAATTTCTAGATTTGACCCAAATATATAAATAAATAAATAAACAGGGCAAGCTAAATAAAACCGTTTAAAAATTATGTGACAACTTTAAGCGAAAACATAATATGAGGACATCTTGTCTAGATACTTTGACATAGAACAGAAA
Organism: Eudonia lacustrata; assembly: GCA_947562085.1. Classification (NCBI taxonomy): domain Eukaryota; kingdom Metazoa; phylum Arthropoda; class Insecta; order Lepidoptera; family Crambidae; genus Eudonia; species Eudonia lacustrata. The sequence goes on along the minus strand of OX387317.1, from coordinate 6,638,462 downwards.
AGCAATATCTAGTATCGATAAAAATATGAAACTAGCACTTTAAAAAAAAGAAGTTTAACTCAGTTGGGATTCAAACCCACGTCCTGACGCGATCTTGGCGAACTTCCATCGGAGCTGAGCCGAACAATTTGGTTTATGTTGTTATTTTTTTAGAGTGGTATAATTTCATAGATACTGTTATCTCTTGTTTTAATGATATAATGTTGTTATAATGATGTTTTAATGTTAATTATTGTTTCTGCGAGGTAAAAATTAATGTAATAACATGACAAATGCCTCTGTATGGTAAATTTGTAGCTTTAAGAACACCTATTAAAACAAACAACTAATGCTATTGTAGCAAAACCCCTTACCCTATAGTATTATTATTAATGTATATATTAGCACAATAAAACTCACATTCTTTTAAAAGGTGTATTTCTTCCAACAACCAGTACAACTCAAAATCAACCGTCCACTACAAATGCTCCAGCTAAAGTGACCGTCATCTAGTGCCTCGATTCGCCATGTTGTTTGTTTCGCTATTCGTTTCCGCCAACACTCAGTGTTGCCAGTGAAATAAAAACATTGAGTTCGTTCGGATATGAGTATCAATTGAAATATAAATTACGAAATTAATCAACCTAACACTATGTTCTCTGTTACAGATTTGAAGTGATTAAATGCATATGAATATAGCGTTGTGAATGCGAAACAACAATTCAAAATACACGGTTTGTATGCACGTATAGATACGTGTGGTAATGATCATATTATTCCCGTGGGACTATTGATTTGAACAGCTGACGCTTGTGCAACACTAGCGACCGGGGGACCTTTTATGGAAATTGGAGTAATATTTGCTGTTCTCGCGGTCTATATATGGTGGCAACGTGTATGGAGCAGTGACATTGTCAAGTCCACGTTTTAAAAAGTCATTATGGCACTCAGAGGCGCCCGTTCAAAACTACTTAAATAATTACATTTTAGGCTGTTTCTGTTTTTATTTTCGAATTCCGTTAGGTAAAGTAAAGTAAAGTAAACAGCTTTATAACTGTCCCACTACTGGGCAGAGGCCTCCATCATTGAAATCAAGTCTTCGCTATTCGAATCATAGTCATCGTTATTTAAGTATATCGCTATATTAATGGGAAATAATTTATAATTTTTTTTTAATTTTTTTTTGTTATTAATTTTGTTTGGTAACCTGAGTTCTATTCATTATCGAAGATGGAATTGATCAAAAGAAGTCATTAACAGGTTCTAAACAGAGTACAAAAATTTAAACTTTCAAAAACAGCCTGTTTGTAAAGTTTAATCTAATTTTCAACATTTTTGAGATTTGCTGTTTTCTGTACAATTCGTTCTGATGTAAATATCAGTTTTGAGGTAATTAACGCCCGTTCCCAATAATTTATCTATCTATTGTTTGCATAATAAAGATACAAATTTGACATAAGCTCCATACAAATTATGTCAAATTTCTAACTCAAGTAAGCAAAACAACAGACAGATAGAATATAGGGAACGGGCGTAAGTAAATAAGTATAATAACTAGTGGTCACAGGTACAGGCACTTCAGTCTTCTATTTTAGAACCGTGTCTTGGCGGCCTTACTTTGTTAATTTTTATATTATTCATTTAATAATGTATCTAAAGTCAAAATTAAGATATAGACTTTTGTGTAATTGACAATTTTTTGAAGATTGTCGTAAGTAAGTACACTCTTCATTTTAGATCAATCGATATCGGTCTAGTCGAAAAGTTAATTTACTCGCAGATAGACGAAGAGAGCCTTGTCTTTGGTTTCTGTATGATAGATAGAGATACGTAATGGTAGGCATCAGGACCGATTTTAAAACAGTTAGACGGTTGGTCTGACCTTATCGGTACGCTGAAGTTCGATTGACTCAGTGTGCATACTGCGAAAGTTGTATCAGGGTGCCAAGTGCGAGTTTCATTCGCCATTCAATCACGTTACCGAAAACGAGAATTTGTATGGCATAATGTTAACTCCTTTCGTATGCCGCCAGGAGGCGCTGCTTCAATGTCATACTAATTTTCGTTTTCGTAAACGTAATCGAATGAATACGGATAGTAAACAAAACTCACACTAGGCCCCATGATCGTAGTAGCGTCACCTGGTCTCTAATTTGTGAAAGCCACTTGTTACTAGGATGGTGCAACGCTTTCGTACAAATATATCATACAAATTTAAGTAAATTTTATCTCGATCGATCTAATATAAAACAGCCACTGTCGTCTAGTGGTTAAGACCAACGACTCAGACCCACCAGTCCCAGGTTTAATTTCAACTGGGAGTGAATGTTTGTTTTCGGTTTGGTTGGTGGCCAGTTTTAAGTCCGCCTGGCAAGCTACTACCATTTTATTTAAATATGTCCCCATAACATCAATGTTCGAAGCAAAGACCTCCTTGGTCGAGTGGTTTGTACACCGGTTTTCATGGTGTCGCCATCTCTGAGGTCCCGGGTTCGATCCCCGGTCGGGTCAATTTAGAAATTATTGTTTTTCTAAATATGTATGTATTTAAGTATTTCAAGTATGTTTATCCGTTATCTAGTAACCATTTTAACGAGTTTCATAACGAAGCTTCTCTTGGGTTAGATAATTGGTGTGAGTGTAGGAAAGTTTATTATTATTATTATTGTTTATTGTTGTGTTCCGACAGTAAGATAAGGTAACCAGTTCCCCAGTAGGGTGAAGTGCGCTTCGATCTTCGGTCTTAACATCACTTAACATCAAGTGACTTGAAGGCCAAGTGCATGCCCATAAGGACTAAATAAAAATATACTTGCGCTAGCCACTCTGTGAAATATGGAAATTTCACGTGATATCGAGGACGTCTTTTGTAAAATATTTTTCCAGAAACATTGTGACATGTTCGGTAATTGATTATGGTACGACACGCGGCATAATCCTGGCAAATAATTATTTCACAGGTACGTAGATTATTACAAATCGACGCGGCTTAGTCTTGTTTGTTTTTATCAATACCCTGCGATTGACTACTTTAAAATATTGATATTTTTGACATTCAATTTAATATTTTTATTGCGACAATCAAGAAAATGTGTCCCAATTACTAAAAAAAAATCAAGTAAAAGAAAAGGAAAAAAAAGTGGCAATTCCCGTAGTAACCACTAAACATATTAATTAATATTACAGGATAAATTTTTACTAAAAAATTTAGCAATCCCAGGATGCTCGAGTAGGAATCGAACCCACGAATCTTTGATTACCGAGTCCAATGTCCGGTAATATTGAAGCATCGTGAATACAAAAAATAAAATAAAAAAATATTAAATATTTTGTATGATTCTTAAATATGCAAAAAAAACACAGGTTGTCCTGGGTTTTTTGGTTGTTTTGAATTATTATAAGTAGCAACTCGCACGCACACTCTATTGGTTTCCATCTGTTTGACCACCACCTTTACGCCTTTTTCTGTGTTCCAATTTGAAAATTCTAAGATCTAGTAAAATTATTGGACATTGGACAAACTATGGATCGTTGTTGCCTGATTAAAATTGCTAAACAATAATTAGGTAATAGGAAGAAGGACACCCATGAGGTTGCAAGCATCAATAAGGTACGGTGACTTCTAACTATCCGAATGACAGGCCGCCTACCGAGTCAGACAAATAAAAAAAATTGTACTCAATACATCATCACAGCCAAAAGACGTCCACTGCTGGAAAGGCCTCCCCTAAATCACCATGGGGGGTATTTGCCGTAATCGCCACGCTTGGCGGGCGGGTTGGCGATCGCAGTAGGTTGGAGTAACCTCAGAGAGATGCTGCTGCCCATCCTCTGGAATGGTCCCTTAGTCGGCTTTTACGACACCCACGGGAAGAGGTGGGGTGGTGCAGTTCTTTATCCCCGGCACCACAAAGGGACTCAATACATATTTACCCCCTATTTCTCTTAGGGCTGATATTTCAATCGTCAGATAAAGTTTATTCATTGAATAATTTTGACATAATGACAGATTGTCACAATGACAAATGTTATTCGTTGGATAAAACTTATCTGAGGATTGAAAAATCGGGCCTAAGTAAAAAGTAAAACAAATGAACACTACACCAATAAAATAACATGTTTATTGTGGCCACAAAACTTGTATCTTGAGAAAGGCATCTGACAACAGCAAATATAATAAAAAAAGCCACAGATGAATATTATTATTTGACACAGAGAGCGTGGTGCGAATTTACTGCGTCTACGTGATCCACATTGGAAAGGCCCGAGCTTCCGGCATATTCATACAGCTACAAATAATTTCTATCTGTCGTACGTATCGTTTGCTTTTCTTCCAACAAATAATTGACAACGGTAATTTGAATTTAATTTTTGAATAAAAAAAAATCGCATTTTCCTGAAAATAAAACTTGTTTTAGCCAATTATATACAATACAAAGCAAAATAATAAGACTATTCTGTTTCATTTTTATTCTCCTACCTATGTTTTTTTCCACTTGCAAATTTCATAAAATTTCATTATACGCAATATCTTTGCCCGTGAAGGTAGTTACTTATCAAAGCAAATAAATACATAGTATTTATATCAAGAGCATTTATTTTCACCTACGCATTTCTTTCTTTGATCATGAATTCATTGTGTACCTAAAAAAACAATATGGGAAAGATATACTCCGCTAAAATAAAAGTTAAAACGTGTAATGTACCGGCACTTATAAACTATGTAGGTGTATGTACTCACAAAAGTACAGAAAAGCGTCCAGCGTTCAAGAGTTTTGTATTTGTTGACTTTGAAACGGGTTGATGTGAGCCTTTCGTTTGAAAAGAACAAATAAATTAATAATAGCGTACGCAAAACGAACGCAGTGTAGCGCTGGTCGCTGCCCTGATCCGTAGCAGTCAGTCGGTACTCGGCCGTTAGGCGGACGCACGCGTGCTACGTCGCTACGCGCTACGGATCTATGATGACGCTACGAAGTTTCTCGCGGAGTTTTAATGGTTTTTCAATTGTGTCAAAAGTGATTGTAATCAAAGTGTTGTTGTAAATAAAAGGATTATACCCTAACGTTCGAAATGATGGATCTAACAAGGATTGTTGTGAGGATAACTGTGTTCCTGTTGACAGCTCAAGGTTAGTTTAGTTTATGAGAAATATTTTTTGTGTTGTACATTTTGAAGCACAAGGAAAAATGATGTAATGTTTGAAAGTCTTTTATTCTAATTATAGATATAAAGGTTTCATTATTTAAACAAAAGTATTTCTTTTAAGTATGGTATTAATATTTAATATAAAACTAAGGGTAAAATGGGCTTGTGAATTAATTATTAACCCTACAAATAAAAGGAAAACATGCTTCTTATGTTATAAAGAAATATATTTTAGCGTGATTTAATATTTCTTATACACATTGACACTATCTGCCCTATGACCTACACGTGAGCAGTTTTCGCCCACGCCACCCTCTCTTATCTGAAAAGACTTCATTCCTCAAAAACCCTTTCATGTGCGGTACTATGGGTTGCCCGTTTAAGTAACATTAATCTCCACCGAAATCTTAAGCTGCCCACTATCAAAGAATATAAAAAGAGCGTCTCTAGTCATTAATTATTAGTACTGGACTATACCAATCCTCATGCTGGCGTTCAAGACTACTTCCTTGACGCTTTACTTCGTCAGAATTCCTGGTTATTCCATCACACTTTCACAGATTACGCAAACATGTGCCTGGAAGCTCCCCCACGACACTTACCCGGGTTGACTAACCCAAGCTGAGGTTCGTGCCCTAGGGTTTTCCGCTTTCGTCAATCGGCTTTGAACGCTCGTAGAATCTATTAGGGTAGGGAGACACGCTCGGAGATCTTTCCTGAAAAAAAACCTTTAATACAGTCTGTTTCAGACGTTGATGTACTGTTCAAAGAATTTGAAATAACGATTTCTTTTTTTGAAAAAAGACTGTTGAAAAAATTCCACGAGCGGGATTCAAACCCGCACCCCATGACATGCCGGGTCGGGTGCACTGCCAACTATGCTATCGTGGCTCAATCCAACTCGCCGAAATTAATCAACACTATCTACTTTTACTTTATAAGCCAAAGGAGCCCTATTCAAATTGTAATTTGTTCACAACAATATTTGCGTAAAATTATATGTAAATAATAATAAATAATTATGTCTAGTTTTGGTGGATTTATTAACCGACTTCAAAAAAGGAGGAGGTTACTCAATTGACTCGTATATATTTTTTTATTTTTTTATGTGTGTTCGCGGATAACTTCGTCGTTTATGAACCGATTTTTATGATTCTGTTTTTGTTTGAAAAGAGATATCCTAAGGGTTATACCATGATAAGAAAACCAGGATCTGATGATGGCATCTCAGAGAAATCGAGGAGAACTTTCGAAAATAGTAGTATTTTCAAGCACTACTACTTAATAAAGATCTGGAGTCGATCTGATGATGGAGCCAAAAGACAGTCGAAGGAACTCCTTAACGATTTACAGCAATTACATGGTGTTTGTGCTTGATTAATTTGTATCGATGAGATCTTTACACCTAGATGGATTGTGACTGTCATTAGGGGTCTGATAATGAAGACGAAGGACAGTCAAGGGAACTCCTCAACGTTTTACAGCAGCTACCTTGTCGTCTTGTGGTCTTAATTCATTTCGATTGATAAGAACTATACACCCATATGGATTATAAGTGCCATTACAGGTCTGATGACGGAGGCCATAGACAGTCGAGGGAATTCCTCAACGATTTACAGCAGTTACCTTTTGTTGGGCTTACTTCATACAGTTCAATTTGCCAAAATGTTTAGTTCGTACAAAAATAATACCTAATTAAGATTGAAGTTTTACATAGAAATACCACTACCTACTAGGCCGTCGTCTCCTCATCCGAGAAGCATCCTTGTTAGGTCTACGTCTACCCATCACTAAAAACCGTAAAATAAAATAATTTTTAACAAAAAAAAACTGACTTCAAAAAACCGGAAACTTAAAAAAGTAAAAACAGCTCAAAAAAGCAAGAAATAATATTGAAATCATATTATTAATTACCTAGATGCATGTCAGTTTAAAAAAATGTCTACTGAAGTCGGGTGGGGCTTGTATTGTAAACAATAAAAAAGTGGAGATAATGGAACAATTATAAAAGTTTAAATGAAACAAAATTGTCCCCTAGCCGACCACCAACCACCCGACTTCAATAGACCTTTTTTAAAACTGACATGCGTATCTAGGTAATTAATAATATGATTTCAATTTTATTTCTTGCTTTTTAGAGCTGTTTTTACTTTTTTAAGTTTCCTGTTTTTTTAACTCTATGCAGCTATGTAGTACCACAAAATAAGGAGGACCCAGAAGGCAAACTTAATACATGTGCATGTTTGCGTAGTTCGAGTGCGTTTGTAATAGGTCCTTACCTATGAAATTGACGTTTTGTTCTCAATTATTAATAGGTGTATTACTTCTAAAAGTCAATACCGGTTGTTAATATTATTATACACCTTTAATTCGGACTATGTTACTTAGGCTTCAGGACTAACAATGATTATTAATTTTGTGTCTTTATCGCCCAATTTTTTTTTAAATTGACTTCTTTTTTGTTCGCGGAATTGACCTTTTGTTTCATTGTAGCTTTAAACGGTCTTGAATTTTTTTATTTTTATTGTCTGCTATATTTAGCTAGTGATACAAAGACACTACCTTAAAATTTTTATAATCTTAACATAAATAGATGCTAAGCAAAATTAAAAAAAACGTTAGTATGAAAAATATAATTTTAGAAAAAATCTTCATACAAAATGTCAATTTCTTAGGTAAGGACCTAAGCTTAAGCTAAACCTAGCTAGCTAGCTAGAGCCTAGGATTAAAGCTTAGCTTTTGCAGTCTCCTTATTTTGTGTCCGTACCTTGCCTTTTGGTGTCAAATTTATTTATTTTTGTAACTTAGAAAATTAGCCTTTGAACTCGGTGCTTGCCGTGCGGGGTTCCGAGTCATCCCCGTGGCAGAGAAGGAATTGTAGGCAATATGTTTTTTAGTGGGTAGGCCTTCTCTCTCCCTCTATCTTGCGTAGCAGGACGGGGGGGTGGAAGAGAGTCCCAAATAACCCGGGGTGCCCTTGCACTGGGTTTAATTAGGTTTCTGTATTTACCATAATCATATGAAGTTTTATTGGAATTGGATTATTTATCTAAAACATTGAACTTCTCTGTTTGTTTGGGACACTGATGATGCTATCAAATTCACATGTTGTTATTGCCGGCTGACGGAACAGCCCCGTTCGAAATTCAATGTTTTGTAAATAGTTACTTAGACATAACTATTAACTTTGATTTGCATATATTGCGTATGCATTGGCATACAAGATCTAGATCGGACACACTTTAGGTCTTCTAATTATAACCACACCCATCCGATACACGTTGTATAGGCTAACAACAATTTTTTTATATTTTTTTATTTACAAAAAGTGTACTTTTTCGACGTTTATGTAACACTCGGTGTCTAAATGAAATAAAGAAAGTTTTATTTTCGTTTTTTTAATTTTTTATACGACGATCACATTTTAATTAAAAGTACTATAATAAAACTAAGTGCTCCGGAAGGCATGATATACTGTCGACGCCGGTTGTTATCGCAGGATGACAGGCATCAGGCGATGATATAATTTTAATTATTTTAGCTTATAGTTTGATTACAAAAACAGTTATTATGGACATGGAACAGTTACTATAATAAATTAATTATACCATAACACAGTTTTTAATATATAAAAATAATCATTCGAGCAAGACGAGTGAGAGAGTTCTGGCGTGGAGATCCCGAACAGGAAGAAGAAGTGTTGGCAGACCACCAGCTAGATCTAGGTCTGATGATATTAAAATGCAAGTCAGCAGGCCCGACCTGGATCAGAAAGGCCACAGATCGCACAGTATGGAGAAAAATTCGTACGTCCAGCAGTGGACATCACTATGCTAAAAGGAAGGAGGAAGGAAAAATAATAATTTGTTTAGTTGACACCGTATCTATGGAGGAGCTCAGCTTGCGAAAGGTCTTCGGTTGAAGAGTTGAAGAGAGAACTGTTCAACTTTGTCCGTAGTTAAAAGTGTCTCTCTTAAAATAGAAGGGTTTATCATAAAGAAAATGGGTTTATACAGTACGGACTTTTTTACTTTTCGTGCATGGTGTGCATTAAATGAATACCCAGGTTTTTTTTTTCAGAACCATTTTTTTGTAACTGAAAGCAACTGATTTATAATACACAGATTAATTACCAGCAGCATATAAAAAAAGTTAATCAAAAACGTTGTCTCCCAACTACCTACGCGTAAAATCGTTTGTATTAGACGCAAAGGCCTTTGATTTAATTGCGTATTGTGATTCTATAATTAGCTGTATTTATTTGATTGGCAAGTATTATTACCTTATTAATTATACGTTTAATATAATTGTATTATCATTGTTATCATCATTATTATCATCATTAATTGTATTATCATTAATCAGGATTTCGATCACGCAGCGGCTTGCGCGATCAAGTTGCAATCATGATTCTAGGAATTTGATATGTTCCATTTTTTTCAAACCAATGAGCAAGTTTTGATGAAACTTTCTTTGCTTATGAAAAATACAAAGATCTAACTAAACTTAACGGACTTTATGCAACTTTTTATAGTGGACTTTAAATTGCATAAATTCAGTTGAATTACCGATTTAAACAACATTTTGATCTTTGTATTTTCCCTAAAGCAAAAAAAGTTTTATCAAAATTGGCTTATTGGTTTGAAATAATTTTAATTTTAGGATTTGTATGGAGTAGGTATCAAATTATATTTATAAAAACCATTGGATGACCTCGAGTTCCTCTGTATTCTACGGAATACAGAACAATAAACATTTTTTAATTGTTTTTTTAATGTTAATGAATTAATTGATTTATTTCGAAAACAATTAATGTTGATCTCGGTTGTTATCTCAAAATGCTAGTATAATAATATAAAACCCAACAACCCCACATTGGGCTGGTGGCAAAGTTACGTGGTGGTGTAAGTTCTAGTTGATTTGCCCATTACGCTGGGGCACGAGCCTTCGCCATGAATAGAAACATCACAGGGACATAAACCACCACGCGGGTCCAGTGCGGATTGGTGGTTGTTAACGATTCCTTATGCAGCCAAGACCAACGGCTTTACGTGCTTCCCGAAGCTCGGAGATCAAGGTATCAAACTTTTGGTCACCCATCTGATAACCGGCCTTTGCGAAAGTTGTTTAACTTCAGCAATCGCTGACCAAACGCGTTAACCATTGCGCCAACGAGATCCTCATGTGTAATTTCTGCAAATCCTATTATTATAAACGCGAAAGTTTGTTTGGTTGTTTGTTACTCTTTCACATAAAAACTACTGAATGGATTTGGATGAAATGCGGCATAGAGATAGTTTATAACCAGGAATAACACATAGGATACTTTTTATCCCGATATACCCACGAGAATGGGAACCACGCGGGTGAAACCGGGAACCACACGGGTGAAACCGGGAACCACACGGGTGAAACCGGGAACCACGCGGGTGAAACCGCGAGCGGCCACTAGTAATCATATAAAAGTATTTGCGTCGGTAGGTATGTGTCCTATTTTTTAATGTTCATCCCACAATAACCGTTAAAGTGTGTGTCTGTGGGCAACTACTGCTAAAATGCTACGGTTTGAGTAAGCGAGGCCGTAACGACGTGGTTTCGACGCTTCAGCTTTTGGAGATCGTTACTTTTAAGCTTTGAGAGTTTCCCCACCATTAGTTTGATTCTGTGTATCGGTTCGGTCCCAAGTTTTCCAATTCAAAGTCATTCGGCACAAACTAACTGGAGTTGTGAAGGTGATTCATGCGAAGACTTACGTTTACATCGGAGTCACAATTTTAATATCTTGTCATCAAATAAGTATACAGTATACTGCAGCATAAGTAGGTAAGAAACTAAGGTATTTAACTGATTCTGAGACGACTAGAGTATATTGTATAACGTGAAATGCCTACCAATGTCAAAACGCGGTAACCGACTCACAGAATGGGAACTCAAAAACTAGAAATGTATTTTGTCCGAAAACTGACCTAGTAAAAGCATGTTCGAAAGCGACGATTTTAATCACACAAATAAAGGCCTGTACGGAATGCTCGAAAAGGCACGTTTACACCGAGTCGAACCAGCCGGTCGTGGTCACGAAAAGACAATTTTTTAAAAATCTTCATGACAGATAAGCACTTTGCCTTTATCTCACCTAATGTAGTGTACCTAAAATTCAAAATTCAAAATTCAAAATTCAAAATCATTTATTCAGTTTAGGCTACAAGTAGCTCTTGTGAATGTCATTATGCCATCGGTTCGTAAATCTACTCTGGGCGGGAGATCTTGTACTGAGAAGAACCGGCAAGAAACTCAGCAAGTGTCCAGCTCTTTTCTCCCTTACAGCGTCAAAAATATTGGAAAATGCCCTATCATAGCAGAACACTTTCCATTACAAATAAACACAAAAAATATATATAAGACAATTACAACATGTAAAAAAACAAAATAAAAAATGTAAGTTAACAAATTTACATCAGATAATTATGTAAAGGTTTCAATTTCCACAATGTCATACAGCACCACTACAGTACTCTAGTAAAAGTCAAAAATTGTTTAGGTAAAACAAAGTCAAACTATAATTAATAATACTAAAAATAAGATAAGTATGCAAGAGCAGACCAGCCTCCACAGGCGGCACCCGTTCACGAGCATGACATATGAATCAGCCATCGCTTCGCTCAACCATATTTTAGGGAACGTACCGACCCGACGCACATGCCACCACCGCAGAGACAGTAAAGAGAGCATGACACACTCAAGATACTCTAAATAAAAACTTAATGATGTATTTAACGCAACGCTGTTTGTTATCTGTAGGACAATGCTGTTAAAATAAAAAATGTAAGTTAACAAATTTACATCAGATAATTATGTAAAAGTTTCAATTTCCACAATGTCATACAGCACCACTACAGTACTCTAGTAAAAGTCAAAAATTGTTTAGGTAAAACAAAGTCAAACTATAATTAATAATACTAAAAATAAGATAAGTATGCAAGAGCAGACCAGCCTCCACAGGCGGCACCCGTTCACGAGCATGACGTATGAATCAGCCATCGCTTCGCTCAACCATATTTTAGGGAACGTAACGACCCGACGCACCTAATGTAAGTTTATCAGCCTAATCGTCACTTAGACGATAAGGCTGCAGATGGAAGTGCACTTCACCCGGAATTATATACAAAAACAGCAATGTGACGTTATGGCGACATAATTGGAACCATCAAAAACAAACTTGTAAAAAAAACCAAGTCTCGCAACTCAGTTCTTCTATCGTAAAAAGGTGTGAGATCCAAGTCGGTTAATTTATTCAGTCCCTACTTAAGGGACCTTCTGTCTTAAGTTTTCGTAATAAGTTAACCTAACAACATAATATAGTGACCATATCAATATTAAAAATCTTTTATGTTTTAAATAAATAGATTGAAAAAAAAACCACAAATGTTGAAAAAATTTCCACGAGCAGAATTTGAACCCCCTTCTGACATACCGGGTCAGGTGCTCTCCCAATTGAGCTATCGTGGTTCTAACCAGCCCGCCGAAATAATTCAACACTATTTACTTTTTACTTTGAAAGCCAAAGGCGCCCATTCACTGTCAACAACTACCGTCGTTAACATCCGATCATAATGTTTTTACAACAACAAAATTTGCGTTAAAAATTAAACAAAACAAAAACATTTTATAAATAGATTGACTTAGCCATCGCATGAAATCACAATGTATCTCACAAGTAATACATATATTGTATTAAATTATATTGTTTAATACAACCGACTTGGTTTATATGGATCTCACAACTTTTTACGGTAGAAGAATTGAGTTGCGAGACTTGGTTTTTTACGAGTTTGTTTTTGATGGTATTTCATTTCTTTTTGTAGATAGTCCTACTTTTTTCCTTTCCGGTACCATCTACGTACCTATCAACACCTATTATTCCATTATATTATACATAATAATATACAGGTACACTGATTCATTAACTGCAAATGTAACTTCGGAATCCTATACATTTATATGGGATTACAAAGTTTTTAATGCAGTTGGTGTATCTGGAAAACTGGACTGAAATTGTAAAATATTTTAGTTTTTCCTTGATTTGTACACTAAACACTAATTGTATTTTAAATTTGAAGCTTCTATGTCTGCTAGAAGTGCCTTAAAGTTTTGATGATCGGTCAGTCGGTCAGTCAGTCAGTAAGTGAGTGACAAAATTAAGAAACTTTGACTAGTTATAATTCTTAACGACTAGTTCAAATTGAATGAAATTTGAAATTTTAATAAACCGTGTTTATACAATGCCTGCTTGCTTAGTTACTGAATTCAAGCTTCTAGTTTTATCCACAACGAAGTTATAGGGGGTTGAAAATGGCCTGAACTGTTTCGAGAAAAGGATGGCCGTGCCGCTTTTTTGCTCGACTTGGCGGGGGCACTGCCGTGCCCCCAGATAAGATTTTTTTTAAATTAGTTTAATAGAAACGCGAAAGTTAAAAGTAGGTAATTAAATAATGCGTTTATTTTTTCACCTACCGGAAAAAGTTCAATCTTTTCTGCTAAAGCTGATGAAGGAACTCTATCTCTAACATTGTTAGTATGACATTTGGACTTATATATGCCAATATTGCTACATTACAAGCGGACATATTGTTTCCTAAAGTTTACGCGAACAACTACACATTGAAATGAAACCTTTTTACTAATACTCGTGTTTTACGAGCATCTCAGCATGAAGACAGTGCAGCGAGCAATAAACAAGGGTTTCAAATACAAAACAAGGCTTATGTACTACATGTTTATGTGTAACTGTAAGATGTAAGTAATTTATTGATTTATCTATCTTTCTATATGTATCTAAATATCGATCTTTCTACTTAAACCAGCGCAGCAGCTGCTACCCAGAGACAGTTGTCAGACACTCGGTGCCTGCTATTCGTGGCCCGAGCTACCTATAACTACCTCCGCAAGTGAATGGTTCTGCATGGGTATGCCTTGCGCCTAATTCAACTCCTCGGAGTTGATCGGGTAGCAGGAGGGAAAGCCCCTACATATCTCGCGAGTTGCTCCAGACCCGCGTGTTTGCAGTGAAATGCATTTTTATCACAGTTTAAAAAAAGATACTGTTGACAAAAGGAAAATACTGCATCTACACTTAGACTTAGACTTTAAAATTTATTCATATGTCATATGGTTAAATATTAATTGAAGAAATTTGCCAGTTTTGAATAGGTTTATGTGCAGGCGACAGTACTAGAGCAGCTGCACATGGGCCTGTTTTACTAATCAGTCTGTTTGTTGTACCCATGCAACTTGGTATAAGCGTTAAAAGGCTGCGAAGCAAGTTAAGCACGTAAGGTGAAATGGACAGAATAGCTAACAGTAAAATTCTATAATTAAATCAGAATACCAATAATGAGAACAAAAATTCATTACTAAGTATATACTTTACGAAGTTAGACAAAAAAAAACGAGCGAGCCTTACAGTATAGTCGCATATTATGATGTGTAACTTTTGACATCTCACATTAGTAATAAGCAATTTTAACATTATATTCTGAAAAAAATGGGTCAGGTAGGTATTATTTGAAATGATTTTTCATAACAAAGAATAATTCATTTTAATGAAAATTGTATTTTATTTAATTGACACTAAGAGTAATGCTATACCGCGCGCTCATTCGTCAAATCACTAAAAGTAATGCAATACCGCGCGCTCATTCGTCAAATCAAATGGTGTGCGCTAGCGCGCGCTTTCCGGATTGGTTGGTACCATCCGACGGCCAACTACCACTGCGCGCTCATTCGTCAAATCAAAAGGCGCGCGCTTGCGCGCTTTCCCGACTTTCTTTTACTCACTTCCGTCCCAGAGGAAAGATGTTACACATCACACACTTCCGTCCCATTTCACGAAATCACTCCCACAAATTGCAAGAAAGCGAGAGGAAAAATGTTACTCATCAAAAAATTCGTATTTGCACATATGGCCGATCTTATGTTATAGGTTTAGGGTGAGCGAAATTATTAGTGTGCACGAGAAAGTCCTGAACGATTGTCACCAGTGCGTTTGCCACAAAACTTACACTGCTGGGCGCATGCCTTCCTACGTGAAAAATAGAGACATCTGGACGTAAACCACCACGCTGATCTAACGATTGCTATCTGTTTAACGTGCTTTCCAAAGCACGGTGTTTACACGTGTTATTTGAATTTAACGACATTGCCTAAGGAAATTAACTTAAAAGTATCAATCAGCACCCGCTGAAACATCGAGCACCTTTATAATGTTGTTGTGAAACAAATGAGCAATTATTTTTCTGCGAAAAGTTGTTCGTTTCATGACGCAATTACCATAGACGCATTATGATACGACTAATTAATTTAAATTTAAGGTGTTGAAATGAAAATGAGGCAATTAATATATTTCCTTAGTTATGATTTCCTCCCACTTCATCATTTTCTCACTTCATCATGTTCTCATTTGGTTATTTTAAATTTATTCCATTTATTTTTTCCCATTTCATCAATACCCCAATACCAAAACATAAAAGTCTTACAAACAACATATTCTAAACAAAAAGGTTTTTGAAATGAGGCTTTTTAGGTCACCAGTCAGCCATAAACAACCTCTAGATAAACTGATAAACATGAACGTGAATGTTGACTTTAGCGAGTATTATAATAATATAATTTACTGTGAAAATTGTAAAGAGATTATAAAATAAAATCGGTTTTCATGGTAAAATATGGTTTAAATGAATGATATATTTTTAGCCTTTTCTATTCCGAGAGATTCATATACTGTACTGAAAGTGCTTTGAGCACTTTTAATTTTGGCCAACACAATGTTCGCGGAAGCACAAGATAATAATTTTTGCTTGACAGACCGAATTTCATACAGGTGAAACTGTAGAAGTTAGTGTTCTACTTAATTCTACTCCGCTTCTGAATATTATAGTCCTTAGACGACCAAGCTCCCTCATATGATTATGTAGGCTTCCAAATAATATATGTATTTACTTTTCACTAATAATATTTTTGCATAAGGCCCGAAAACACCGCCCATAAAACAAGATAATATATTAAGTATAATAATAATATTTGTCAGTCGAAAAAGTTTTTTAAAGGAGATGAATTTTTGAAATGTTTGACTTGCAAACTTTTATGAAGTTAAGTCGTTTGAGGCCACAAAAAAGTATAATGGGGTGCACCGATAACGATTTGCTCTCAGCTACGTGGCTCTCGGAGAAATGGCGAACTTCTGTGAAATTTTATGGCAATATTCGCAGAAAGTTGGACACCTGTGTGTGCTAACAAGTTTCTACATATTTTTAACGATACAAACAGGGTTGCCACTTTTTATGAACCCACGCCTGCACATCAGAGTACTACAAACTAACAAATATCATTAATAGACTTTGAACTTTATGTATATGAAATATGGTATTGTATTTGCTTAAGGTGATAAGAGGTATCATACACAACCCAAAGGTGTTAGAGATGATGCTATTTAGTGTCTGGGACGGGAGCGTGGGCCGCGCGCGCACCGACCTGCTGCACCGGGCGCCACTCGTGCGCGCGCTACGTGTGCTCAACGTTATGGCTGAGCAAAATGATTTGTTTTCATATACGCTGAGTGAGCTCACGGAATTAGCTTTTAGTATAGTAACTATTCTGTAAATAACTAACTGCACCATCGTATTAGGTTTAGCCTGTAAGGATTGTGTATGTTCTTTTCAATAAATAAATAAATAAATGGTTGAACATTTATAGAAGAGATTTAACAGTTTTGGATACATATAATTTTACGCAAATTTTGTTGCGAACAATTTGAAAAAAAGACAAATTGCTTAAGTCTTTAATCGCCGTGGTGGTCACCGGTGACCGACAAACAATAAATTTTCTATTGGGTCTGGTTTTGCGGCAGTCAACGTGTTAAAAAATTCCACAAGCGGGAAATTTCCACAATTCGAACCCGCACCCTCTGACATGCCGGGTCAGGTACACTACCAACTACGATATCATGGTTCGGGTATAGTTTATGGTTAGGGTTCGAAGTTTAGGGTTCGAATCTTGCTCGTGGAATTTTTTCAACACTTTGGCTTTTTTTAAGTTTTGCATAGGTTGATGTGCAGGCGTACATTTTTTGAGTCACAATATTTATAACAGTATTGAGTTTATACGAATCTTTCGTAAGTGCATACGCAAATGATGATGTTTATTAAACACACAGCATTACATGTTACAATGAGAGCCAATAAACGTATGGAACAAACATTTTCAGCTTCGGCTTATGTCAGCCCCATACGATTATCATAACATTTTATAATTTATTTCCTTTTAGTGTTATGTCACTTGTCTAGGGTTTTCTGGATGACATAGGAGTCTCATTGTCGCTTATACGGCAAAGCGTGGGAGCCCTACATTGCTGTATTCACATTTGAAGTGTATGTTGATCAAGACAAATGACCGGGCATTGAAACGAAATTAAAACGTGTATATATTCATTTTAAAAAAGCCTTATTGCCGTGCCTTAACTTTTAGTTTTGTTTGTTGCGACTGATTTACAAAAGACTGGCTGTATTTTTTATTGGTAAAAAAAACTTTTCTATAAATATGACTGAAATAGATTCAGTTGCGATTTCCTAATAACTAACTTTTAGAGTGTGCATTTATTATGTTACATGTTGTATTTATGGTCTTGGCTGTACTATTAAATGAAAATATTTGCGTTACTTTGGCGAAAACGCAATTCTGTTTGGCCATGTAACGCAGTGCCATTAAACAATAGTGCCACTGAAGCATGTCGCTTGCTCAAAATGGCATCGTCTCCGTTGGCAACTTGCCTATTTTGAGGGCATATTACGAAACACTATCGTTGATCTTACTATGTTAAAGAAAAAAAATGTCAAATAAAAGTTGTAGACTTGCGGTGCCATTTTTGAACTGATAGCAATAACTATCTGACTAAGATATTTATTGCAAGTGCCCTCGTACTCTTATTTGAAGCCACCGGTGATAATTTTGACACTGAAAATTTTAACCATTCTAGATATTTTGGCAATCATCATCATCATCTCAGCCAAAAGACGTCTACTACTGGACAAAGGCCTCCCCCAAGGGTCTCCACAACGACCGGTTTTGTGCTGCTCGCATTCAGCGGCTTTTAATCTTATCTTATTTTAACAATAACACGAAGTGTTTTCTTTAGTTATCGTTTCTTCGACGAGGTTTAAATATATTAGTATGTTTATAATTAGTTATATAATTACTAAAATATTCATTTTTTATTTTTAACGAATTCATTACGGAAATAATATTGTACTATAATAGTAATTTTCTAACATTTCTATTTCCTTTTATGTACGATCGAACTACTAACTATAAAAATAAAACAATGCAATGCATTTTTTTCTCCACAAACATGGAGTTTTAAAAACTAACATTGGTGTATTCCATTTAAAAAATGTTTGCCCTCCATTTGATGTTTGACCGTTTACGGTTTCAAATTACTAAGAGGTATAAAAGGATTTTTTGTTTACCATTTTTATTTAATGTCGGAAACAGCATTGAATACATTTTTGTTACGGTTATTAACGCTAGATACTTAGTATAGGTATCAAGGCATACCTTTATAACCTCAGAAGACTCATCACTCTCAGGCGCAACATCGCGACATCAGTCAGCCCGTGACCACGGCCGTTGCAACTCGGTCGAAACGACGTTTTGTAGGTATGCCTTGAAACCTGTTAAATACGCTTGTAAAAACTCGTATAATTCGTTTAGTTCAAATAGTTCTTACTAGATGGCGTGGCGCGAATCGTCTTCTGAATCGCGTTAATAAATCGTCTTAAGAAATGGCATATAGGCCATGTAATTTGTAAGTAGGTAGAGCTAACCCTGTTATATAAAAAACTTTTTTCAAAATGAAACGCGAACGTTTAAAAGTGTATGTAGCAATCATTATTCATAGTAATTTCTCGAAAATATAAAGTAGGTATACATTTATGATTCTCGGAACTTGGCACCCAATTTTCCTATCACGTTTGTAAATGTTACAAGCGTGGAGAAGTACAAAATTGAGCATTTTAATTGAAAATTCCTTTACTCAGTTCGGAGTACAAATAAGAGCGACCGGCTGAGGGTTGCTTGCTTTCAGTAATTAATAATATATACATTTTTACAGTATTAATTTTCCAATAAAGCATGTTTTCTTGTTTAACGGAAAAAACAAAAAGAAGAGAAAATAACATTTGTTATGGTTGAGACTGACCGGAACTTTACTGCTTTAAGACCGGAGCAAACATCGTAACGTACCATTCGCGGCGAGCTTGATACGTCATCGTCATGCTGCTGACCGATAACAGGGCGAAGCTGTCTACTTAGCATGCGAATGCTCGCATCGTACTTGTTACGTTACGATGATACGCTTCGGTCAGTGTCCACCATTATATTTTATCATTAATATCAAAACGGAAAACCACAGACAGTAGGGATACTTGATGCTAACGCAAATGTAATTTAAAACCAATCGTGGTACTAATGTATTGCCTTAGTTAAGATATTATTCCCAATCGGTAAATTGTTTCATTTCATGCCGGGTTTATTTGTAAGCTGAAGACGTTTTATATACCTACCTCTTTTATTATAATTTAATAATTCACTCATATCGAGGGTGAATATTTCATACAATGGTTTTTATGTTAGTGGTGTAATGTATCGTCTGTTAGCATCCAGTATTATTTTCCATTTGGTATATTATACCGATTATTATACTATGGTGGCAAACAAACATCAATATTCCTTTTACGAGAAAATATATTCAGTCGAATAAAAACATGAAGGGAGGCTGACACTGTTACAAGCTCGGAAAGTTCCAAACAAAATTTCAATCTGATATGTGTTAGTCCACACATGTCATGCTTAAGTGGAAAAACAAAACTCATTCTTAAGTAATCTTTACTTTAGTAAAGATTGTATGATAAAACGTCAATGTCATGTCATATATTTCATACCGCTAAAGTCATGTTAAAGTCACGAAGGCGCAATGTCCGGTCGCCCGCCGACCAGAGAGAATTTATAGCGCGTAGTAGGGAAGTATACGGCAAGGCGACCTTCTAATTAACGCGATTGAAATTTAAATCTTGCACTGAGGAGAACCAGCAAGGAACTTAGCAAGCTCTTTTTTACCATTTCTGTTACACCATCTGATTGCTGGAAAATGAGCGGCGTGTTTCTTAAGTTGGCAAATCGCCAACTCCAGTACCTTATAGAGTAGATATTCCGCTGCACGTTCCAATGGATACGGTTACGGGTGGTGCCTTGTTGATTTGCGATAGGTTCCATTAATTATTCTGCGGCACGAAGTGCTCACATTCATCACCATAAGCGGCTGAGTATTTCTCTTTTTTTTGGTAGCCACATCACTCATTTATCTATATATTAATACGTGAAGCAAAAACTTTGTACCCCTTTTTACGAAAATTGCGCGGACGGAGGAGTATGAAATTTCGCACACTTATAGTTTATATAGAGAAGGAATACAGAATGTTATTTTTTTTTAAATTATGCATAAAAATATATTAAATTAATAAAACAAACATTACACACCATGTATTTGACACAATATATTAATACATATGAAGTACTACAGAAGGAAAACTTTCGGTAAAAATTAAGTTCATAATTTAACTCATAAAATACAAGAAATAACAAAAAGTCAAATTAACCATAGTTTATTAATGTGTGAAGAAAAAACATTGTTCCCCTTTTAACCACATTAAGCACGGAAGAGTGTGAGATTAGGCACAGTAATGTTTATAGAAGTGTAGAATGTTAAAACTTTTGTATAAAATGAGTAATATTACATTATATAATAATGTTGTGAAAATCGGTCGAATATCGACTACTAAGCGACCACTAGTATTTATTTTATCTATTTATTTCTTTTGGGAATGTGATAATTTAGAAATGCGTTTGCCTGCTGTGAATGTCTGGGAATGTGATAATTAAGAAATGCGAATGCCTGTGAATGTGATAATTCAGAAATGTGAATGCCTGGGACTAATCCCTTACAACTATCATTACAGGAATACCCTAATGCGATAGCGAAGCCAATTACAATAAAAAAATAATTGAATCAACAAAGTATATCAATCGAATTATACAATTTTCCAATTTTAACAAATCCTAACGTAATTTTGAGAGTTTTGAATTTATATACATATATATTATTCTAAATTACTTACATAATATTCCAATTCATACAATTATAATAATAAAGTAAATAAATTCAAATAAAATTAAAATATCACATTCAGAATTCTCTTCTTCTTCTTGTTTCTCAACCGTTATCCACCCAATGCTGAGTGAAGGTCTCTTCTAATGCACTCCATTTCCTTCGATCTTGTGTCTTCCTCATCCAACTCTTCCCCGCTACCTTGACTAGGTCGTCGGTCCATCGCATTGGTTGCCTGCCAACGTTCCTGTGCCCAATACATTCAGAATTACATTATATAAATAATACAATTATAGAAATACCATTACAACAAAATCAATTATAACATATTATAATTGAAGCTATTTTAGTGAATTCACACAGATAACAAATTAACATGCCTGTTCTCTCTGCTATACGGTTAAGTGTGCGTATGGCCCTCGTCAGTGGGACTTTGTCAAGAAGGTTAGTTCTTCCGTGAGGCATTACCAGTAGCTGCGGCTGGCGTCGCCGCTCCACATACCAATCGGGAATGCAAAAACCGACTAAACCCAAACTGCAACGTTGCGTATCTTGCCTCTCAGAAGTTTAAAGTTATACAACACTAAAGCCAGGGTTCTTCTTACCCGCAGTTCATTGTACCCGACCATACCTAAAATAAATATAGAGGATACCTACCCTACCTTATTTATTTTAGGCATTGTACAATGTCACTACTGCCCTCATATTGGTGAAACCATAAACCGTACGAAGCAAAAAACCTAGATTTTTGTATGCCTTTTTACAAATGCTGACTATGTGGTCTTAAGTCTGCTTTACAACCCACTCCCAAATCTTTTTAATGTTGTTGAGTTAATTTCATAATCGTAGTAAATTGGACTATGCTTCCTAGTATAAGAAATTGTTAAACATTTAGACGTATTAAACTGCAGCTTGTTTTTCTCACTCCATAACACCACATGGTTTATGTCGTTTAGCACATTACCACCACCCACCACCACCCTTATCACTTAGGGGTGTAAAAAATAAATTACGACCGATTGTCAGACCTACCGAATATACATATAAAATTTCATAAAAGTCAATCGAGCCGTTTCAGAGGACTTGCAACTCACAAGTGACACGAGAATTTTATATATAATATAGATATAGATTAGACATTCGTTTTCGGACTTTTAATATGTCAAATTGAAAGGAAAGGAATCCTTCACATAAGCTAAAATGGTTTGCACTAAGTGTTGAAGCTATTTTCGTAACGTGTAGGGCCAGTCTGTAAGTTTGTGAGTCCATCTGGCTCATATTAAGACGCTGCGAAGCCTCGGGCACAATATAAAGAGACCCCAGACCAGAAGGTAAGCCTAATATATTACATACCGCGCCCGAGCAACGCACACATAGTTTCTCTCTCCGACACGGTATCTCGGACCATCTCGAACCAGTCCGAGCACTATGAAACTTACCTTCTGTAGTGTCCTTATTTTTTTCCTCAGGATTGTGTGTTTTGGACAGCCCAAGGTTTTGGTGGTTTAGTGCAGCTGCACTATCTGCATCAGCTGCATATCTAGCTAGATATCGAATAGTAAGCGTCTAAATTTAATATGGATGATGGATGATTGATGGAGCTCGATGGCGCAGTGGTTAACGCGCCCAGTCTACGAGTGCTGAGGTTAAGCAACTTTCGCAAAGGCCGGTCATCGGATGGGTTACCAAAAATATATCATCTCGAACTCCTCCGTGTTTCGGAAGGCACGTAAAGCCGTTGGTCCCGGCTGCATTAGCAGTCGTTAACAACCACCAACCCGCACTGGGCCCGCGTGGTGGCTTATGGCCCGTTCTCCCTATCCATCCATAGGGAAGGCTTGTGCCCCAGCAGTGGGGACATAAAATGAGCTGATGATGATGATGATGATGAAATTAAACATTTCGAAGTTATATTTGACAAGATCGCATTTAAGTTTCTAAAAATATATTTTTGTCGAGAGTAAAAATTTTGAGGATGTAGTTGTTCTTCTGTCTGTGACTGCTCCACGGCTGGGCATTTATCTATCATTTACATTTGTCTCTATCATTAAATGGATTGAATGGGTAGTGGCTCAATCACCACGCTTGCCAAATGTGGGTTGGTGATCACAAACCCGCACATTGAATCCAATAATCTCAAACACACTTTCCCTAACCTGAGAATTAAATTATGGACATCCGGATATCAGGCGACTACCGAGGCGTTTGTCATCAGGGGCTTTTTTCATTTTCAATTTAATCAACATTTATCGTCTTAAGAAAATGATAATCAAAGTAGGTGTAAATTAAGCTTCTAAGAAAAACCAATTAAGGCAGGCTTTAATATACCTACGTAAATAACTGTCGTCCGCTTTTCATACAAGTATATGATAGATAGATAGTAAGTGAATAGCCTAACTGTCCCACTGCTGGGCAAAGGCCTCCATTATTGAAATCAAGTCATCATTACAATTGATGGGTTATCTGTCACCACGTTTCCCAATTTTGGGTTGGTGATTAAAACCCGGGCTATGCATCGAAAAATCCGAACACTTTGCCTGACCTCGGAATTGAACCTGGGACCTTCGGGTATCAGGCCGAGCGCTTTGCCAATCAATCGGCCACTGAGGTGTTAAATAGATAGATAAAATCTTTATTTGGGCCCTACACACCCACACACACCCTCACACACACACAGACACACATACACACATACACACACACACACACACACACACACACACACACACACACACACACAAATACACACACACACATACACACACACATACACACACATATATACAAATCATCATCATAAAATAACAATATGGAGAAAGAACATTTGGAGCGAAAAACATATTTTTTGGAAAGGCGCTATAGTTAGCGGAAAACTTGGTAATTCTTCAAGCCGTAGGTGGCCACCGATCAAACCCCGGCGTCGACGACCCGAGCGTGCGATCAACTAGCTTTAGAATGCGGCACCGGCGTGTCGTCCCCGAGAACATTGTATTTGATTAAGATAAAAGTTACACATACCTATAACGTATGGAAGGAAATAAGCATTCAAAAACAAAAACGAGGATAAACGTCTTCATACCACACGTAAATTATAATTTTGATTAGAGTGCTTTAGCCTACCTTGCCGGAGAGTGTATTAATTAATGTTGGAATTTTTATAAACTGTTAACTAACAGAACACACACAGAGACACAGACGTATTTATTGTCAAAATTATTTGTAAAACATTGTCATTGATTTGTTGTTATTTTGTAAGCACTAGAAATAAATAAATAAATAAATAAGTACAACAATAACATAACATAAACATAAAGCTATCTATAAACCATCATTGGGTAGGTATGCCTTCATTTTAAAGTAAAAATTCTTTAAAACTAAATCTTATAACTTATTTTTGCTGCAAAAGATTTGCAAAAGAGTTCCTCGCCATCCGGCTCGCAGGATCAAGCGCTTTCTATTAGTGAAATATGAATTGGTTCTACAGTTGCAATCTTACTAACAAAAACAAATTGTAGGCATCTCTGTATAAAATTCGTATACTCGTAATAAATGGTAAAAGTCTTCTGTGCTTCTGCTTTGGTAAATCTAATTAATGTACGTGTAATACTAACTAATTTTATATTGACTTCTCTATAAATAGTACTAAAATAGGTAATTCATCACTTTCATTTTAATTATTTACTTTTATTAATATTTTTTTTAAGTGTTAGCAAATCGTAGACTTAATTATGCATATGTCTTTTGTAGCGTGTCGTAGTCTAGTATTGTGCCGATTGTTGCGATGTGCTGTTTGGTGTCGCGAGTCGTGTCTCCTGTCTTGTGTCGCGAGTCGCTGTCTCTTGTCGTGTGTCGCGTGTCGCGGTCTAGTAACTCCACACAGCTTTTTGCCAATCCGCAATAAAACTTTTTTGTACGAATTTCTGCAAAACTAAGCATGAGTCTCGCACGTTCCACCAAAACCTCTTATCTTTAAAAAGCACAACTTTCGCATTTTGAAAATACAAATAAAAGTAGTAGGAAAAAGCGGATTCCAAGTCCCCCAGGCTTCATGGAACGTTTTTTAATTTTAAGTTCGTATTTATTTTTAATAACTAGTGCAGTGAGTACTTTCGCGACAAAGGTAAAGCAACGCGATGCCACCTTTTCTTCCTTCTCTTGTGAATTAAAGATTCGTACAGCTTAAATGAACAGACAAAAGACTGGGACGACGTCGACGAGCACTGTCTCTAAAAAAGACAGATTTTCTAAGGAAGGACCATTACTGCCAAATAGTAATCTTCGCGCGACAGATCAGTCGTCGAGTCAAGTCTATATTACGTTTGCTAAAGAAAATCTTATTAAAATTGGTAGTGATGACTTGATTTCAGTAATGGAGGCTTTTGCCCAGCAGTGGGACAGACATAGGCTATTTACTTCACTAACTAAGGAAAATCTGTGTAATTTCATTCTTTTCAAAATTAATGAACTCGTCGATTTGCTTTGCTTTAGAAAACGTAGTCCATAATTTACTTTAATAAGTAACTAACATTTCGTTCAATATAATATTATTTGAATCGACGTGAAGTACCTACCTACTTATTTAAAGATTAAAAATGATCTTTTAAACAAGGATGAGGATGAGTTCATTTTGGTTTTTATCGTATCTGTTTATGTATGTATGTATGTATGTATGTATGTATGTATGTATGTATGTATGTATGTATGTATGTATGTATGTATGTATGTATGTATGTATGTATGTATGTATGTGTGTATGTATGTATGTATGTATGTATGTATGTATGTCTATTTCTTTGGCACGCCCTACAGCCCAAACGGCATGGTGGATTTTAACATATGAGGTGTCGTTAGATTTGTTTTGACTGTGGGAGTGACATAGGCTATAAAAAATCCGGAATATACTTAATAAAAAAAAATTAAAAAGTTATAACAGCTATATAAAAAACAATTATGTACTCGTAAAAACCAGACTAACATAAAAAATAGCTGCAAAGAAAAAAAACTGAAAAGAAAAGCAGTCGCAGTCTTTTATATTTTATCTTTTATCAGACGGGGATAATCATCAACCAAGCGGCCGTGGCTAGCTCAATTAAATCCGCACTCTCTTTAGTTGGTTGGTGATTGTCCCCGCCTGCGATAACTATCAATATTCAATGTTTGTATAAATACTCATCTATTATAGATTTTATTATTTAAGTATAGGTATCGGACAAGGAAATATTTCACGTTGCAGTCAACATTTTCTCAAATTGAATTCTGGGATCGTAGAGCTTGATTTTTTTCTTTTCAGTTTTTTTTCTTTGCAGTTATTTTTAAATTATTTTTAATTCAATTTAAAGTAATTTAAAAATAAAATAAGTTAATTCGGTTTTATAGAATTGATGAATGAAAAGGCAATTTTTAGCAAACCCACACCCACACCCTCAAAACACTCCAAACCCACATATATAAATTTAATTTTGTTGCAAATAATTTAAAGTCAAAAAAATTATATGAAGATTATCCACTGAATAACTGCCTAAATTATTTGTAACTCTAGTAACAACACGAGACTTTTGTTTCTCGTTCGTAATAGTTTTACAATTACTAATTTCTATATCATTTAACTCGTGTACTGATAATATCATGCACAGTCTGCTGACGTGCCACGATAAATTATAATTGGAATTAATGATTAAACACCAATAACGCTTTCGTAAATACAATAATGATTAATTACAGTGGATTGAAGTCATTAATCTTTTAACGAACGAGCGGTCACGCTATTTCACTATCAAATTTAAATTAGCACTTTTGTTTGAATCAAATTCTGTTCAGCTACAGACGGCGGCTTTAAAAAGAAAAATATAGTCAAAATAAAATAAAAAACAATGTTTTATTTGTCTTTAGCTTTTTAGAATATATTTTTTTCTTTTTGCGTAAAATTATATATAACCATAATCATTTCTTTCAGCCCAGGTCAACACAATTGTGACGTTAAGTCAAGAGTATTGTGTTTTTAAGTAAGTAGTGATAAAGCAGAATAATAATGTCTGGGACTACCCACTTGCGTGCAAAGAAATCGACTCACCGTAACAATATCATACAAACGAGATGACTTTGAAGCTTTGGTTATGCCCGATTGATAGGGGCGTGAAGTGATGACAGCCATTCAGCGAGTGAACGGGGAGTTTTTATAGTCACCCAACTGATAAATATTAAGTTAAAAAATTTAAGCCGTTTTTTTCATTCAAAAACAAATAAAATGTAGGGAAGCCAAAGATTAAGAACACTCGATTTGACGTTTAAAGACTGACGATGGGGTATAGATCTTATCTGTTCACTCTCTATAAGGTTATCATCATACTACATACTACGTTCCGACCAATGTCTGGCGAGCAACCAAGACTTCGAAGTTACTAGCGGTGGCGGTGGGGCGATTTTTTCGCACGCCAGTGTATTAAGTACTAAGTTTCAAAAGGCCGAACGTGTTGAAGGTGTTTATTACAGTGCAGAATTTTATACAAAAATAGCTTCCACCCACGGCTAAGCCCGCCTGATGTTCAATTTATCGTGAATTACTCCGAGTTGTAATTTGTGTCCAACACAGTTTATATACAACAACATTATAATTATAGCTAAATGTGGGCTGACATAAACATAGCTTGCCTATTCTTAACTGATCTGATGACGGAGTTGTTGACATTAAATAAGGCTCTTAAATTAAACATAGGCAGCGTTAGATGTAGATAGTTAAATGATAAAGCCACGATACCCTGATCGGTAGTGCACCTGACTCGGTATCTCAAAAGGTCCCGCAACTTTGAGTGACACCCGTGAAAAATGATTTTAACACTTTTTTTTCGAATAGTATATTTTCACAACGAAAGTTAGGTAAAATTTACATTACCCGTATTAAAATTGAAGCTTAATATTTCTAAGGGAAAGGTGTAGCTTTCTTACTACTACTTACACTACTGTGTAGGTAGTAAATGAGTTTTTCGAGTCGAGGCTTACCACTGCGCCAGGAGAGACGCAGGTGGTTATGTGGAACTTTCCCCCGTTCCCCCTAGGGGGAAGGGGCTGATATTACCCCCTACATACTAACAAACATCCCGAACAAAGGTACCTCTTTGTAATATTGCTGTGGATTAGCTCTTGATCTCGTTGTTGTCTACGAAATCAGACATTATTAATTTAGTTATACTGTTTAAATATAATTACGAAAGACTACGAGTTATATTCATGGTAAAACATAAGAAACGGAGAAATAAATTCAAAATTCAATTCAAAAATTCAAAATTCTAAATCATTTTGTTCAGTTTAGGCTAAAAATAGCTCTTATGAACGTCATTATGCCATCGGTTCGTAAGTCTACTCCCGCCCAGAGTAGTAGACCTTGTACTAGGCATTTCATTTCTCCTTTACAGCGTTCAAATATTGGAAAATGCCCTATCATAAAAGGACACTTTCCATCACAAACACAAACAAAATATAAAGGACATTCACAACATGTTAAAAAAAATCAAAAGAGGTAAAAATATATATTTTAGTTTGCAAATTTACATCAGTTACTAGTTAAAATTTTTACCATATCATATATTATTATCATACAATACTGATAAAAGTAAAAAGCTATATTATATGTACACTGTTTATAATATTTTATGTACACTGTTGATGTTTATTGTCCACCTATCCTTTTTATCGTGGGCAGGTTTGAGCGGTTTGGTCCTTAAGCCATAGTTTTCTAGGAACTAGTATAGTAGAGGGTGTGTCTCCGTACTTAATAGATTCTCCGAGTATTTTGAGTCGGATGGCGAGGGCGCCGCTTAGTGGTCCGAAGCAATGAAGCCTTAAAGAGTCCCTCGGTGTTTCGGACCATGGTGCAAATCATCGAAGTATAAAAAAGCAATTTACCGATTCATACCATTCTTCAAAACAACGATTGATGAAATGAATAGGACAAAGACCCCTAGGCGTTGACTATATTAATGATTTACCCATATTCAAGCTTGCTTCGAAAAATAACAAAAATAGTTGATGTTTTACATAATTCTTAAAATAAAAGAAAATAAAAAAATAAAAGAGTTTTAAGATGTTATGATCTTTAATTATGTGGATTATAAATATCAATTTTTTTTATATTCTTCACTATCGAATAAATGAGCGTGATCGAATGTAAGGTGGAATGTAAGGTCGAATGTAAGGAATGTAAGTTTAAGGTCGGCAACGCATCTGCGATTCCTTTGGTTTTGCGGTATCCATGGGCGGCGGTGATTGCTTCCCATCAGGTGACCCGCCTACTCGTTTGCCTCCTTCAAATATATATATAAAAAAAAGAATGTCTACCTAATTAAACTTGCACTAGGCACCTAGATCTTTTTGGTCTGTGGTCGTTAGACTGATTTTGTCATTAAGATTAAAATTACGATTATATAGAATCGAGGCACATGTGATAATGAAGATGTTTTCCAGAAAAAAAAAAACGACGGGTTGCACTCCGGGAGTGCTGGCAGAAGTGAAAACTTGAATATTAACGTTGTGCATTTTTGATATTTTGGAATGGTTAGGGAATAATTTTGCACGAATTGCTTCAATAATCAATATAAAAGTAGTATCATTTAAGTGGTAGAATATAATATTTATTTATTGCGCTACACAAACATGACAATTTATATGTCGGCGGCGAGGCTGGTTTGTAGGTAGGACGGTCGAGCAAACTCGGATTCGTCGATAACACAGTTCATCTTGGATCTTCAAAATAAAGACGCAGTCGTATTCCTTACAGTCACTTTAATGTTATTTTAATATCACAATTACAATATTTAGAAACAGTTTCCTGATGCAAATGGATTTTAGAAACGAAGTGAGTTCTGCGCGTGCGTACTCTCCGGCCGCTCTCGTTCGAATCTGTCCAGTCCGTTGTCGCGCCAAGCCAACTGACGTTGACGTTTCGCGCACCATAGAGCATAGGCTGCGCAGACCACACTAAGTATAGACTATACTTGTCGTTTCTAAGCGATGCTAGCGCCACGTCTCCGACATATATTACATTAAAAAGCACTCGAACATTCGCGCAAGCGCCCTGCGCCGCCTAAACGAAACAGCAGGCATACATTTTCGCCGCGCCGTAGAAAGAGAGGGGGATACTTCTTCTCCTACGCCGCGCCGGCTGTCTACTCTCCATCCGTCTAACGCATTTTCGATCAGGTCACGTGTCTTGACGCGAGTCACGTGTCCTGACGCGAATTTAACATTTTTTACCCATTACAAAAAAAGTGTACAACGCCGCTAAAGAAGTTTTCACTTCAAAAACATACATGCGAACAGCCCGACGCAAGTGTGGTCTTATCAAAGGTAAAATATTCGTTTTAAAGAAAAGGGATGCTGATTGCTGTGAACACGAACCAAATTAGTTCGCTCGAAAAATAAAATCTATAAAAACGGAATACCGCTTTTGCGATGTTCATCGCTTTCCACTGTTCAGTAACTGCCTGAATAGTTGCGGTGGTTAGCTTTGTAAAGATTTATCACCTCGTATTTTACACGTCGCGTCGTCGCCCATAAAGGTTTATGCCCTATACCGTATCATACCTTGACAGTGCTAGGAACGTATCAGGCACGGAAAGTAACACGACACGGACGACTATACCTACTACAACGTATCAACAGCGTGTCATACCGTGCATAACGAGCAAAATATTGTCACCAATAAATTGTTGGCGGTCCGTCCATAGCACGCAAAGGTGTTGGTTGGTGACGGACGGTTTATTGAGCATAGTCTCATACTTTTCAATACAAAGAATACTCAGAGGCTAACCTCTGAGAATTTATAATAATCATAATCATACCACAGACTATCTAAATAGACTGTGGTATGATTATGTTGAGCTCCTTCTTTATCATGGGTCCAGCAGAAAACCAGCGTTGAGGCATCAAATAAATAAATAAATGTTTCCCACACTCACACCAATTATCTAGCTCCAAGAAAAGCTTCCTTAAGAAACTCGAGAAAATGGTTAACTAGACAACGGATAAACATACTTAATATACTTAAATATACTTATTATACACTTATTATTAAACACCCAGACCCGAAACAATTTAGAAAAACAGGTATTTCTAAATTATTCCGACCGGGGATCGAACCCGGGACCTCAGAGATAGCGACACCATGAAAACCGGTGTGCAAGCCATTCGACCAAGGAGGTCGTCATTAGCCACAATATTAAGCTGAGCTGATCAACCCATTCGGGTTTTAGTGTATTAATTTCTGTTTATTTTTGTTGTAGTTAGGTTGTGAAATGTTAACTTTTTATTTTAAATTTTAAGTTTATTTATAACTTTTATGTATTATTTTTTCATGTTTGTCCTGTGTTTAAAAGCAGAATAAATGATTACTATTATTATTATTCTCTTTATTTATTTTCTTTCTTAAAACCAGATTTTTACAATATTTTAATATAAAAACCATAAAACATTATAAAAACCTAATCCTAGAGTACTTCCAGCAGCGGGGCCCAAGCTACCGGTGGTCAGGGCTGCAGAATGAGGAACCTCCTGACAATACGTGCCGTGTCAAGGAGTACTGCTTTCTGAATCTGACCCTTGATCCAACCATCAGACGAGAGCATCTTAAGATGTTGGTCGAGGCTCTTCTTCTTTTTCTTCTCTTCTATTATTATAATTATTAGTAGTTAGTTAGTTTAGTAGGCAGAGACCTTTAAAGCGCAAAATAATATTGACTTAGAAATAGCATTGTGCGAGCAATTTATTTCGTCGTATCGCCTCCATTAGCCGACGTTCAGCCTTTAGAACTTGAGGAGCCAAGGCAGTTAGAGACGGGTGGCAGGGTAAGTATAATAATTAATAATATACCTGCGTGTTCATAATAATATATTATGCTCATAATTTATGATAGCCTAATGACTCGACTCAACAGAGTTCAATAAATTGGAACCTAGAAAAAGAAAGGATTTCTGATTTTTATTGGTATTTTATTATCTTATTATTGTTGCTAGTCGTTAAATGTAAAACTTACTTTGTGTCATGCAAGCCGTGAAGTTGGTTTCCAGTGCAATCAGTGAAATTTAGAGAAAAAAAAACATGTAACAAAGAATTTTATTCATAAACAAACAGCTAAGTGCCTCTCATGGAATGTAATACATAGATAACATAATAAAACATAACACTATAAATAACAACACTATAAATAACATAACATTATAAATAACACTAAAAAACATAACCATGAACAAAAGAAAAAATAATAATTACAAAGTTATAATTTGGCGGTCTTATCGCTTTCAAGCGATTTCTTCCAGACAACCAGTCGGATGGAGAGAGCTAATAAACTTTAAGATCAGAGGTGAAACTATAAAAACATACTAATGTGTATTTTATAAATGAAGCAGAATAATAATAATCTTGGAAATGCATCTCGAAGCCATAACAATTTTTTGACTTGAACTATTTTTATTTTATAAGGAAAAAATGCCTATTGTTCTCTTACCTAAATGTCTTATTCCAATTCAGTACAAATAACTTTTTTTATGTGTCTTTATTAGGTTACATGTTGTATAAAATATATTGGAATGTCTTTACGACATTATCACCCTCTAGTATTCAATATAGGCACATAACTGTGAAGAATTCTATTTGGGACTCCATAGGAATGGTACTGATGGTCGTAAACGTGCCATCTTTTGGGAACGGGTGGCGCCGGCGGCGCGAGTTATGAACGCTGAAGTAATTTCGGGACAAATTACCGCGGCTATGTTCGCGGCGTAACGGAAATATATTTCGGAACTATTCTCAAGTTGAATAGTTCGGTGGCTGTGGCTGCGCTTGGGGCATTATTAGTAAAGCTAAACTGTAAGTAGGTACTAATATTTAAAAAAAATAGGATGGTATGTAAATTTTGTTGCGGATATTATTAGGATTTATTTTTAGATTATAAGAGTGGTGGCATGCCATTAAAAAAATCTACATAATATGTAAAAGAAAACGCGTTAAAACTCTCCTCACAAAGTCAACAGAAAAAAAACATGAAACAATTGTTAACAACAAACAACAACAACAAATGTTAAACATTACTTATCCAGAATCTCGTAAACGGATCTAATCAATATAATATTTTTAATACCATTACATAGTCAAATACCGTCTGGATTCTAAAGTTCGTAGCTTACCAAGTATTTAAAAAATATTTCTAGAGTAACTATTTTTAGATATTCCATATAAGTTGAGCTACGACCGAGACGCTCGCTTAATACGTAGGATGCGAGATTGGAAAATATTTCCTTTTAATTTATTTCACTCCAGCTTCAATGGCATGGAAATATTCTGCCCTCGTAGTTGTAAACGCGGTAACTTAAGTTACTGAGTAGGTACTACAGTATTGGTGACCACAGTTTTTTTGCAAATGGTTTGAAAAGTCACGCTTAAATAATTCCCTGATCATTTAGAGTTGATATTGTGCTTTCGATATTTGTTATCAGAAAAAGTTCCGTTGATACCACAAAACATAGTTATGTTTTTATAGAATTTAATAAGAAGATTGGTTTATTACCCGACTGCTTCAGAAGGAGGGTTATGTTTTTCGAGTATATGTATGTATGTATGTATGTATGTATATATATATATATATATATATATATATATATATATATATATATATATATATATGTCGGGGAAACATTGACATTATCATTAGTGTTCACGGGTTGGGTGGGCTCCATTATGGGTGAATGCAGGCGCGAAATAAAGTAGAACCAATTTAAACTGACACTGTATAATTTTCTTTTATAATAAAAGTATTACACGGTTGGCAAATAAAAAAAGATAACTTAATTTTAACTAGCGAGTTCGTGACAACGAGCATGAGTTCCTTGCTCCTCAAAATTTAACAAAAATAATGACCCTCCGCGGCCAAGTACCTCCACTATATCACATTTGAGCCCCACCCCGCTTGTCACGACCACGCTCCAGGCCACGCGCCTTGTTCTGATTGGACGATTTATTAAACACAGTACAAAACAACTACTTTTAAAGCTAATTGACATTTTAAATTAAACAATACTAAACAAACCAATCAAAAGTAAATTTATTATTATTATTACGATTTTAACTCATACCATTTAAACAATCAAATCAAAAACGTTAAAATGTACACTACTAGCAAGTTTAAGCTTTGCAACTAATCCTATCTCGATCACTTCCTCCAACACGGCCGTCCTGACACTTCACACGCCCTCGTGTGATGTCGAAGGCATGTTACTGCTATCTGTAAATAAAAACAAAGAATGGATAAAATTGCTTGGCCACTCCTGACATTTTCCAATTCTTGTTTGACAAAGGGGTAGGGAACAGATAGTATGTATCTTTAATATCAAATAGTAGCCTTCACGCCTCTATAACATATTTCAACAGCCTCCGCGCT
Organism: Eudonia lacustrata; assembly: GCA_947562085.1. NCBI lineage: Eukaryota > Metazoa > Arthropoda > Insecta > Lepidoptera > Crambidae > Eudonia > Eudonia lacustrata. The sequence goes on along the minus strand of OX387317.1, from coordinate 6,603,699 downwards.
GTTCAACAGCCTCCACGCTATTCAACAGCCTCCACGCTATTCAACAGCCTCCACGCTATTCAACAGCCTCCACGCTATTCAACAGCCTCCACGCTATTTAACAGCCTCCACGCTATTTATCAGCCTCCACGCTATTTAACAGCCTCCACGCTATCCAACCCAGCCTCCTCGCCGTTCGACCAGGCTCCTCGTTCTTTTTACTACATACAATATAGAAAGTGCATGAACAAAGTCATAGTTATTTTACTAATTTGAAAAATAAAAAAAATATTGAACAAAGCCTCACCATCGTTATCATCTGACAAATACGGATCCAGCTCAGTAGGAATATAGTTTTGAGGGAATGGACGTAAGCGGTCTCGCGAGTATTTGTACGTACGGTTAGAATTAAGACTTTTTAGACTGTACCTGTCACCGTGTAGAACTTCTATGACTTTATACGGGCCCTTATATTTTGTATCCAACTTTGTTTGATTCCGCTCATGATTTTCTATCAATACAAAGTCTCCCACATCAAAAGCAGTTACTTTAGCTTTATTTTTATCAAAACGTATTTTATCTAATCTGGCATTTTCATTCATTAATTTTTCAGCTTGTTCTCTTACCTCTTCAACATTAATTTCAGTTTCATGGTCATCAACAGTCATTAAGTTTATTGGTCTAGCTACTCTTCCTATTAGTAACTCTAACGGACTAGCTTTCGTCACTCGGTGTATTGTGCTATTTATGGACAACTGGACGTCGTCTAAAGCGTCCTGCCAAGATTTATTTGAGCTAGTTTCAACTACAGTTAACATATTCTTTAGAGTGCTCATTATACGCTCTACTTGACCGTTAGCTCGACAAGAGCCAGTTGCTATTAAATGTAAGTTAATATTGTGGCTGACGCAAAAGTCTTTAAATTCTTTATTTGCAAAGCACCTGCCTTGATCTGCTATTATTCGAACAGGGGGACCAAAGAGGGAGATAGATGCTTTAAGAGCATTGATCGCACTTTCAGTATTTATCCGCACGGAATGTCGCAACATCACATACTTAGTAAACGCATCAATAAGTACAAATACGTACTCTTTTAGGTCGCTTTTACCGCTAAGCTTTCCCGTGGCGTCTATATGGATGGTGTGCCAAGGGATACTAATTTTGGGAATAGGATGCAATTCTATTTGTTGTTTACCACCAGTCGTTTTAGCAACCTTACATGTAATACAATTATCTACGAATTTTCTTACATATTTAGACATATTAGGGAACCAATAATGCTGAAATGCTTTTTCAAGAGTTTTGTCCCATCCCAAATGGAAAATAGATTCATGTATGTGGTTAATTACTGACCAACGAAACGCTCTCGGGACAATAGGTAACCAAACATTACGATTATATCTTTGAACTTTTCTATAGAGAATATTAGATCTTAGCTCATAAATCCGACAGTTTTCTAGATCGAGATCATCGTTCTCTATTTTATTAATGATTTCATTGCATTCAGAATCACGCCGTTGTTCAACTTGTAACCAATTGGGAGATAGCTCAGCGATATTAACGCGTTTTACTTCTACTTTATGTTCTAAGCATGTTTTGTTTTTATTTGAGTCCCCCGTATTCTGAACAGGTAGATGATTTCTTGAGAAGAAATCAACATGCGCCATTTTATTACCCTCTCTATATTGTATTTCAAAATCAAAGGCTTGGAGAAACGCCCACCACCGATGTACTCTAGGAGTCAAATCAACTTTAGTCCTTGATGCCTTTAAAGAGTTGCAGTCGGTGACCACAGTAAAAACTCTACCGTACAAATAGTGACGGAAGTGCTTGACTGAATTTACCACTGCTAGAGTTTCTAACTCATAAGAGTGATATCGAGACTCTGCGGCAGTCGTTCGCTTACTATAGTATTCTACAGGATGTAATTGTCCATCAAGCTTTTGAAACAATATTGCACCATATCCGTCACTGCTAGCATCTGTGTGCAATTCTACAGGAAGTTTTGGATCATAGAGCATCAACACAGGCGAACAAGTAAGAATTGAAATTATGTCTTTCCTTATAGTTTCGTGCTCAGGACCCCAACTAATTTTTGAATTATTGTTAGCCAGTAACCTGTATAGTGGAGCCATTTTTAGAGAAAAATTATAAACAAATTTTCTAAAATATGAAGCTAACCCTAAAAATTGTCTTAGTTGAGTAACGGTCTGTGGGGGCGTTGAATTAGTCAGTGCTATAATTTTACGTGGATTAGGTCTTATTTCGCCTTCTGATATTTCGTAACCTAAGAATTGGACTTTCCTTTTTAGAAACGCACATTTTTTTAAGTTAAATGAAAACCCGGCGTCGCTTAAAATTTTTAAAACTTTACTTAGCCTTTCTAAACCTTGCTCTACATTGACCGCAGGTATAATTAAGTCGTCCATATAATTGATTGCATACGAATGAGCTAACTCTCCCAGTGCCGTATTTATCGCCCTCTGGTAAACGGACGGTGCGTTTCGTAATCCAAACGGCATGGCCGTAAATTCATAGTGTGCATCCGGAGTAATAAATGCGGTTTTTTCAATTGAATTTGACTCTACATTTATAGGTATTTGATAAAAGCCACTAGCCATGTCTAAACAAGTGTAAATATTGGCACCCGCCAACCTTTGCACTTGGTCACTTATTAAAGGTAGAGGGTAGCGATCGGGAACAGTATTAGAGTTCAACTCTCTGTAATCTACGCACATACGATCTGACCCATCACGTTTCTTTATTAATAATATTGGGCTGGAAAAGGGAGATTTACTTGGTCTAATTACACCCGCAGATAACAATTCACTACATTTGTTACGTACAATTTCACGTTCATCGACGCTTAAGTGATAAGGGCGCCGTTGTACGGTTTTGCATGGGTCTACTAGCTTGATTTCTAACTCTCCCGTTTTAACTCTACTAGTAGGCGTACCCTCAACAAAGAAATTTAAAAACTCATAAAGTAGCTTTAATAGTTGTGGCTTTAAATCATCAGAAATATCAGTGTCTAACTTATCCAAATTTGAAACAAAACTACCAATTTCGCAAAGATTAATAATTGACCGCTTAATAATAAGTTTATTACACGACATTTCTACTGAAAAACCTAATGCCAGTAAATCACGTCCTATAAGAATATCATTACTCAAATAATCATCAGGTATTACGTGAAATAAAATATTTACATCATAACCACAAATGGTTACTGCAGACAAAATTTGTAACTCGCAAGATACACCACAGTTACCTACTCCTATAAGGGTAACTAGAGAACGTTGAAGCTTGCCAGATAATTTGTGAGCGACACTTTCCCTAATTAAAGAACAATCTGCACCGGAATCAAAACAAAATGAATACTGCTCACCCGATTGAGTTATGACACCGGCGACAGGCTTTGCACCGCATACATCCACTCGTCTCACTACGCTGGCGGTCGAAGACGGAAGAGTGTTATTTTCAGAAGTAGTAGCAGCCTTGAAGCAGCGCGATGCAATATGGCCCTCGACACCACACTTATAGCAGATGACAGGTGGTCTTGCAGCGGCCGTGTTGGGTCGATCGATCATAGGAGTCAGTTGCGGCTTGTCGTGCGTGCGGCTGAAACATTCATAAGACCTATGACCAAATTTTCCGCAAGCATAACATTTCAAAGTAGCAAGACTTAATCTAGGCCTCTTAGCGTCGGGTACAGCGATATTATTTTTCATATGAGTTTCGTGAATACTCCGTTTATGGTATGAAAATGCCATTAATTCACGTTGCATTTTATTGCGGGTAGTTATTTCTTCAGAAAAAATAGTGCGTTGTAAACGCGGTTCAATTTGTCCCACATGGCCAAGAATGATTGAAATAATGATTTCCTCTTTGCTTAAATGGTTCCATAGGGACATAAACGAAGAAAATAGTCTACTTGCATATGTAGCAAGGCATTCACCTTCACGTGGTTTACCATTAAGCATTTTTAAAACAGTACCGGCGTTTGTATCCGATGTATCGAAACGAGAGAAGAAAAGTTCTTTAAATTCTACCCACTTCATATTAGGAAAAGCAATTTGAGAAAACCATGAAGCAGCAGAACCTTTCATAGCTTTACTTAGGATTAGAATAAGTTTACTCCCCTGACTTTCACTTTCCGTAAGGCAGATGTCAGCGGTGGCTAGCCAGGCACGGGCATCCGTGTCTGCGTCCTCCGGATGAAATTCAGGCAGCGACACGTCCTTGGTTACGGCGGCCGGCGGGTTGCGTAGCACTTCCACAAGCAGCTGCATGTTATTTTGTTGCGCTTCGAATAAAGCGCGCCAACCGTCGATCGACCCATTTGATTCACCAATAACGTTCTGCGCCCGCACCGATCCCACTTCTGATGTCGGGGAAACATTGACATTATCATTAGTGTTCACGGGTTGGGTGGGCTCCATTATGGGTGAATGCAGGCGCGAAATAAAGTAGAACCAATTTAAACTGACACTGTATAATTTTCTTTTATAATAAAAGTATTACACGGTTGGCAAATAAAAAAAGATAACTTAATTTTAACTAGCGAGTTCGTGACAACGAGCATGAGTTCCTTGCTCCTCAAAATTTAACAAAAATAATGACCCTCCGCGGCCAAGTACCTCCACTATATCACATTTGAGCCCCACCCCGCTTGTCACGACCACGCTCCAGGCCACGCGCCTTGTTCTGATTGGACGATTTATTAAACACAGTACAAAACAACTACTTTTAAAGCTAATTGACATTTTAAATTAAACAATACTAAACAAACCAATCAAAAGTAAATTTATTATTATTATTACGATTTTAACTCATACCATTTAAACAATCAAATCAAAAACGTTAAAATGTACACTACTAGCAAGTTTAAGCTTTGCAACTAATCCTATCTCGATCACTTCCTCCAACATATATATATATATATATATATATATAAGAAATAGACATACATATATATATATATATATGTCTATTTCTTTAGCACGCCCTACAGCCCAAACGGCATGGTGGATTTTAACATAAGAGGTGTCGTTAGATTTGTTTTGACTGTGGGAGTAATGTAGGCTATAAAAAATCTGAAATACCTATATCTAATAAAAAAAAAGTTAAAAGTTTGAAATAAACCAAATTATAATATATAATAAACCCGACTGCTAAAACACTTTTTAGTTTATAAACAATTATGTACTCGTAAAAGCCGAACTAACATAAAAACTAACTGCAAAGAGAAAAAACTGAAAAGAAAAAAACAAGCTCTACGATTCCAGAATTCAATTTGAGCAATGTTGAATGCAACGTTAAATATTTTCTTTTCCTATCGGAAAATTACTTATGTACTTATGCCAAAATGCTTTAAAAGTACCCTTTCAACTGGAGGAACAAAGTAGTGTTGGAATAATTACCATTAGCAATCATATTTAATTGCTAATAGTCCATTAGCAGCAATCAATTTATTCGTAGTTGCTAAAATTAATTTGCTATTTAACATCCATCGCGTAAAATTATCTGCATTCGCGTCGTGCTGCTATCGTGAACACCTAACGTGCCCGCACTGCACGCCCGCCACGGCGCTATTCTTTGGCGCTAATAGCAGCTAATGCTAAAAATCTGCAAATCTCTGCCCGATAATTAACGACGCGCGGGCGACGCACGGCCATCGAATTAATAGAAGTGAATGAGAAAGGAACACGCTTCCTTCTTGCATTGCTCCATGCAGTTTTTAGTTACGATACATGTGAAATGCTTTCGTTTAGAGCATATACTATGTATAATATTGGCAATAACCTATACTATAATAAAATCTATAATAAATTAATATTTATAAATACATTGAATATTGGTAGTTGTCGCAGACGGAGACAATCATTTAAGTAATAAGGTATCGGACAAGAAAATATTTCAATTGTTTTTTTAGAAAACTATGAATTCAATTTGATTTTTAAATGTTTTCAAACATTAAAAATTCATTGAGTTGTCATGAAATTAACAATATATAGGTTGAGATTATTTATTTATTTATTTGAACAACCAACAAGATACAAACCTAAATATGCTGGTAACTTACATTTAACATTTTCTAAGCTAGGTGTTGCCTTATTTATAGGTTGCCACGGCATGCATAAGGATATAATATTATGGGTATCGGAAGCCGATGACCAAAAAGAAAAATTAAAATAAAAACTGTATCTCACTGTATCTAGTAATTAGTAGTAATTTGGACTTAATATTGCTTAATATGATTTTATATTTATTACATGCTACAATGAATTTTAAAACAAAAAAAAAAACAAACAAAATATACAAAAATAACATTTCACATAAAAGACTCAGAAGATATATGTCTGACTTAAACAATAAAAGCGACGATAGACCTTGGAATAGAGACTGCATTTATGGAACGACATCGGTAAGTTTTTTCTTAAAATTTGATAATTTCAACCAAAAGATGTCATTGTCGAAATTAATTTTAGAAAGAGTATTTTACCGGGTTTGTAACCTATTCAGTGGGGATTGGTAACCCAGGTTACTTTTTGATAGTTTAGGCGAGAACAAGGCATATCTGGACAAACGTGGAAGTTTATGTGGAATTTAAAAATTTAATTAATTTATTTATTTTTTTGTAATTGGGGACAATCAAAAATACCATTAACTAGTTTAAAAAGGAAAACTAGGTCAAGTTGTTTACGCCGGCTTTTAAGAGAGGTCACTTAAAAATATTTTAACTGTTCCGAGTATGAGGTAAGTTTTTTTGCCATTTTAGATTGATAGGCTAGATAATATAAAAACCTCTTTGAATGCTGCTGGGACCCGTTGGTCCGTTGCCGTTGCCGTTGCTTTACGTGCCTTCCGAAGCACGGAGGAGCTCGAGATGATAAATATTTGGTCACCCATCTAGTGACCGGCCTTTGCAAAAGATGCTTAACTTTAATCCCGGACCGAGCGCTCTTACCACCGCGCCATCAAGCTACTTACGGTTGGTTACACGAGTTAATAATATTAGGTCCTTACCTATGAAATTGACGTTTTTTTCTCACTTATTAAAAGGCCTAAAAGTTCTAAAAGTCGATACCGGTTGTTAATATTATTATACACCTTTAATTAGGACTATGTTACTTAGGCTTCAGTAATAACAATGATTATTAATTTTGTGGTTTTTTCGCCTAATTTTTTTTTAAATTGACTACTTTTGTGTTCGCAGAATTGTCTTTTTGTTTCATTGTAGCTTTGAAGGGACATGATTTTTTTTCTTTTTAATGTCTGCTATATTTAGCTAGTGAAACAAACACACTACTCTACAATTTGTATAATGTTAACATAAATAAATGTTAAGAAAATTAAAAAAACGTTAGTATGAAAATTAAAATTTTATAAAAAATCTTCATACAAAACGTCGATTTCATAGGTAAGGACCTAATATATAAGTAGTTACTTTGACAACATTAATTTACTTCATGTGCTAAACACACAAACCGTGCTAAGTCGTAATTAAAAGCGGCGAGCGTCATAAACTTTTTGGTTGGTTATCAACATGATTTCCCCTCACGATAAATGTGGCACTAATAGGATTTTCCTTCTTTTTGTACTACTATTATTTTGTTTTTCTGTAAGCAGTGACAGCAACATTATTATTTTGTAAGGTCTTAATGTACATAAATCATACTAATATTATAAAGAGGAAAGCTTTGTATTTTTGTATGTTTGTAACGAATAAACTCTAAAACTACTGGACGGATTTAAAAAATCTTTCACCATTAGAATGCTACATTAGCACTGAGTAACATAGGCTATATTAAAAAAAAATGTCCACCCGCGTAGCCGGGACGGGCCGCTAGTTATCTATACAAATACTATAGCAAAATATTATCCATGTTTGGTTGACATTTATCACGAGTGTTTTGTTCTTAAAAGAACACAATTAAATCCATGTTGTTTCAATTGTTTTTAAAATAAATAGGTTCGTATCAAACATAAACCTTGCAAGGACAGAGCAATGATGACAGTATAGCGTAACCTAAAACGCACTAGAAATTACTAGAAAATAAATAAAAACTAATAAAAAAATTAATGTAGTATAAGAAATAGGGTTTCAATTAAAAAGAAATGAAATAAACATACCTAACAAAAAAAAATTAAGTTCTTTGTTTTTGTTTCGTTCCTTTGAAAAAATATTGGTGGAAATTTCGTATATATTTTTTCAGAGATTGCAAAAAGGGCCTGAATGAAAAAGGTTCAATTTTGTGGTGTCCGTTCACAAAGCTACTATCTAAAGCGCATTCAGCCGTCGGAACTTTGATAAAAAAAACTATTTACTATTCGTTCCCCCCTAAGTCGGTTGAAGCACGTTCTTTACTTAACCCGTCAATCACTCACTAAATAATGGAATCAAAACGACGAAGAGGCACATATATTATTTATACCATTTCACGTCGTCCTTTGATCCCTTATTAATAATGCTGTTATATTTAATACTTGATTCTACAAAATATTAACCTTGTTGTTATAAGCCAAGATTATTCATTTCGATGTTCCTTTAAGCTTTTATGCAAAGTACAAATAGGCAGCATTTATTCACACAAAAACAATATAAACAAACTAGTGGCCGCTCGCGGTTTCACCCACGTGGTTCTCGTTCCCGTGGGAATATCGGGATAAAAAGTATTCTATGTGTTATTCCCGGTTATAAACTATTTGTATGCCGAATTTCATCCAAATCCATTCAGTAGTTTTTACGTGAAAGGGTAACAAACATCCAAACAGACTTTCGCGTTTATAATATTAATACGATACTTTGAAACGCCTCGGTGGCCTAGTGTCTTAGCGCTCGGCCTGATATTCGCAGGTCCTGAGTTAAATTCCCGGGTCGGGCAAAGTACGTTTCGAATTTTTTGATACACAGCTCGGGTTTGTGATCACCAACCTGCATTTGGCAAGCGTGGTGATTAAGCAAAATTCTATCTATAGCGATGATGATGCCTTGAAGGCCACTGTCCAGCACTGTGGGACTACTTTTCTGTTGCTTATTATCATAGTCGTAATAGTAATATCATGATAACAAATAGCGAGCTCAAGAATTTAATATGGCAATCTCACGATACAGTTGAGTTTATCCTCCTTATGGTGTCCGCTTAGTCCGCTGGGAATAAAGCATCCGCCGACGACGAGCCATACAGGCGAACATAATTGCTCCAGATACACTGCAAGTTATAATACCTGCAATTTTGTTACGCAGAGTGAGGCAATGATTACCTTATATTCTGCTATCAGAAGTTTCTGTCTGTTTCTATCTATTTAAAAAAAAATTTGGTGTTTTAATTTATTAAACCAATGAAATTAACTAGTATTTCGAAACAATCATCAATTAAACTTAAGTATGTATTGCCAAGGCCTTTTATCAGTAATTATCAGTTATAAGTATGAAGACGTTTCTATCACTAAACAAAATACCGAACTTAGGTACATAATTAAAAGTAATAGTAATAACCGGCTTCAAGTAACACACATCATAATAAAAATAGCTCTATGGTTACTTGAGAGTGCTTTTATAGTACCTACTAGAGTGTAATACTTAATTGGCAGTTTCTTATTTAGAATTCGTTAAATTATATTGGCTTGTTAATATGCCTTTCAGTGTTTTTATTAAGTGGGCTATTTTTATCATAACTGCGTCATATTTATAAAAAGCTTCTCAACCAATATTATTTAATTACAATACAGAATGTTAACCGATGGCATGTACCTACTAAAAATGTTATTGATACATTATAGTAATACTGTTTTACTCATAGAAGAACTATTCTGCTAACGTATTTAATATTTCGTTATTCTACGTATATCAGCAAATAGTTTGTCGGGGCAAATATTTTTTTAATAAGTATCATTTACATCTATACTCGTCGACGTTTCGATTTAATTATCCGGACTACACGGACTGTTCCCGTTACCACCGGACTGTACCCGTGACCACTTGACTGTGCCCGTGACCACCCGTGACCACCAGTCCGTAAGTCATACGTTGAGACAGCTCGTGACCTACGTGGGCCAGTGCAACTCAAGTGGCTGTCAGCGTGGAAAATTAATATATTTTATTATGTATACAGTATTTTACAGATTCATTATTGGGGTTTTGTCATTTAAGGCGACTCTGCAGTTACGCTAACGCAACTGTTATGTCATCACTACCGATATATAATCAGTAAATATCGCATAGTAGTTACGTGTTGGTTAGTGCAAGCCCATTCCAGTCCATTGGTTTCTAAATTCTACACTCGTGTGAACCGGGGCCGTCAACTAGCATTGTATTTGACTGTGCTATAGTGATTAGACGAAATTAGTGGCTTTTATCAAACACACGATTTATTCCGAAGCTCGCACAACACAGTCATGTTCTAATGTTTAAAGGCTACCTTAAACATTAACTCATTAAGCAATAGGTACGGTATGAGTACAAAGTTTCGTTTTGTTTTCTCTAGTGGTAACAAAGCGAGCCTACTAACAATATAGCAAAGTTAATTTTGGAACAAAAACAAAGCTGGTCGGTACACTACTTTGGCGTTAGTGAATTTCGACGTGGACTTTCAGCAAAATGTAGTAAGGTGTTTTTTTATATTTAATAGTTTATAAGTTTCTAATCCTATATGGACGTATATGCTTAACAAAGAAGAAGAAGAAAATAGCCTATATACTGACCCACTGCTGGGCAAAGGCCTCCATCATTTGAATCAAGTCATCGCTACAATTGATGGGTAGCGATGCTTAACTAAAACATTGTTTATTGAATATGGATTTATAAAATTTTACGGTAAATTATGTTTTTAATTAAATTGTATTTTCTTTTATGTAGAGTATTTGAAACGGAATACCAAGAAAATACCCATTTCACACAATTTAATTAGTATTTTGAGTCTTAATATATCAAACAACGATTTCGATTCTGCTATTTTAAACAGTCCACAGCTGTGTATCCATGACCAATTTTAAAGTCAGACAATTGAGACAGGATTATGCGAACGTTTTGAAATAGGAATATCGAAGTCCTGCAGACTATGAGCCGTATGGAGTAACAATTTAATTGAAAATAATGAGTTAAGTTATTAGCCTTTTAATTAAAAATTTGCATAATCTAGAATGCAATTAATGAAAGTGTTAAAATCTATCGTAAGCCTTAAAATTATTAATGTTAATTATTAATTACTCTGGCTGTTTATGTATATCGCACCCAAACTATGGTAATAAATTTTTACATTACAGTGAAAATGAGTCAATTGCACGGTAGAAGAGTCTGAGGCTGTTATTGTTCATAACATAATTTTCTGGATTAATTCACAGGACTACTAATTGAATGGTAATAGAATGTTATTAATAATCATTAAAAAAAGGGTTTTACTTCGGCGTTTTCGACCCTTCTATGTCCAGTAACTTTAGTAGTTTTAGTTCCATTACGTAACCGTAACAGAATTGCAACGCACATAAGGAATAAGCCGACCACTTCAAACTTAACTTGTCCACTTCCTTAATTATACACTTAGGCCTAGCCTCACTTACAGAACAATTACGTTGTCGGCCCATTTTGTTTTTGCCCGGCAACAACCATGAAAATGTAGATTAACAACGACCAACAAAACGAATTTATTTGTTGTACTGGTTTAAGTTTTAATGACGAGTAAAACAATATGGAACAGACTTGGACGTCATAATGAAAATTTCACTGGCATGCCCTTGATTAAAATAGTTTTGAAACAAATAAAAAATTCACGGAACAGAATTAAAATATGCACCAATAAAATTATACAAAAAGTAGATGAAGGTATGCTCATAGAGTTTTTCGAAAAATTATAGAAGTGGATCCTCTCTTTTGCGATGTACTAACCGAAAAACATTACGCGACATTGAAATCCAATAGGAAAAAATATTAAAAGAAAGGCGTAGATAGCTGTCACCCCAAACTGCAGGCTGCTACCGTTTCGTTTTACATTGATGAATGCAATGAAAATATGAAGATGTGCATAACAAGGCAGACATCTGTCTGTATTCTGTTTTTTAGAAGTACTATTACAAGTGGTTTTGAACGCTTTAACTGTGGCGTCTGTGGAAGTTTAAAACATGTTTTAGTAACTCAGTGTACATTGTTATCAGTTTATTACTTTGATCAATTGTTATCATTATGAATACATTCTGGACCTATCAGGACTTTTTATTTGATACAATCAGCGCCCTTTGACTCCCCAATAATGGTTCTAATTTTATTTGGCCAAATCTCGATGGCCTAAACTTCTTACGCACTATTTTTGTTAAGCCTAACCGATGTTTTCACAAAATACGTACGTTGACCTAAAAATTAAAAACTCTAATTTTAAATATCTCTATATTTAATATATTTACTTAAATCTTTTATCATACGTTTCTTTTTCTTGTAGGTACTTGTCTTGTACAGGCCGGCGCAAATACAATAAATGTAACTTGAACCTTCTTGGTCGAGTGGCTTGCACACCGGTTTTCATCTCTGAGGTCCCGGGTTCGATCCCCGGTCGGATCAATTTAGAAATACCTGTTTTTCTAAATTGTTTCGGGTCGGGGTTTTTCCTATCTATAATAAGTATGTATTTAAGTATATTAAGTATGTTTATCCGTTGTCTAGTTAACCATTTCTCGAGTTTCTTAAGGAAGCTTTTCTTGGGGCTAGATAATTGGTGTTAGTGTGGGAAACATTTATTTATTTATTTATTTTATCTTATGAAGGATGAAAATTTACAAAGTTTATAATTTAAAACAACTAAAATTCATATACTTTAAACATTGTATCAAGAAATTTGTAAGCACGGTGTAATTTCTTGTGACAGTCGCATACTTAGCACCTTTAAATATTTATGACCAAATTACATCGACTTGAAAACTTTGGATTACTTAGCGGTCCGCGTACCTACGTTTTAGTATGAGGCGGCTATACTCGTACACTTTGTGAATGTTTAAAACTCTCTATACCCTTCCTATTTTTTAACTCTTTAAACATTAATATCGTGAGTAATGTTATACAATCTGTTAGGGCATGCACTGTACAAACTTCAGGGGTGGATTCTACACACAAATATACATAATAAAACAAATACTTAAAAAATTCCAAGCTCTATAGTTAAGAAATGGCAGCCTTTTTTATTTTATTGTCTTTGATTTTTGCAGGAGCTAAAAAAGGTGAAACTAGTCGCAAGTAAATAACAATAGCCAAAAGTTAGAACATCAATAGGACAAAAAAACAAATATGTCGGTTTTCAACACCAAAAATAACGAAAAAACCACAATGTAACCAATTAACTACATGCAGTTTGGAATTTTTTAAATATTTTTTTATCATGTATATTTGAGTGTAGAATCCACTCCTAAAGTTTGTACAGTGCATGCCAATACAGGGTGTATTGACATGCATTGTACAAACTTTAGGTATATGAAATAGAGGCTTATTGATAAATAAATAAATGATTCCTTTAACCAAAAATATTAAGGTGCCATTAGTAGTATTTTGCCAAGGTATTCACTAGAAGGTATTCACTAGAAGTATTCAGCTAGAAGTTTCGTTAGTATTATGGTAATACGCAAAGAAACACCTCAGAAATTTGCATTTCTGCAACAAAAACATGAAACTTTAAATGACGAAGAATCTGATAATGTGTAATTAATATCAGATATAGTAACATATAAAGACCTGTGATATATAAATATAACAACGGCATTCAACTCATCGACATTAAGTAAATAACGATGCTGACTAAAATTAATCAATTCAAATTAATATAAATATTTATTATGCATATATAATTCATTTGGAATAGCGATAGATATGAAGTATAATTAAGTATTGACGGACTATAAACTTAGATAAGATAGCCTGCCTAGATGAGGATCCCGGGTGAAGTGCGCTTCCATCATTGGCCTTATCATAACTTATCATCAGGAGAAATCAAGGCACTGTGCTTACCCTTAAGGGTGGGCCGACCAAAAAATGCCAAAAATGCAGTTACGGTTAAGTAAATATAATTGAAAATACTATCGTATTAAATGAACAAAATATATATTTAGTATCATAGGGAACGTGTTTACAATTTGTCAGAACCATAAATTCATAACACGCTATAGTTTTTTTTACAATATCATTTAAAGTTGGGCAAAAATCATGAAAACTAGTGGCGGCGTTTAGTAGATTACTTATAGTTTATCTAAATTATTGTACCTCTGATTTTGTCTAAAACAATCATCAATGGATAAACTACAAATTGCTAGACTACATTTTCAATTCATCAAGTGGTTATTTAAATAATTATTTTTTATTAAGCACCTTAAATTCTCCATACAAAATTAGTATGGCCGCGCGGCATCAAATAAATATGGACGACGACATTTCAAATAAAACATATGACATACATGGCGGGGATCTTGATATTTCCCAACAATTACAAAACATATGAAAGTGATATTTGATGACATGGTTTTTCATTTCATCGACTTCAGTTTACTAGTCGCAGAAACACGATTTGTCAACTTTTATAACAGAGAAAAAAATATAAAAGTAACCTCTTTTAAAACATAGATTCGCCTTTTACAGGCTAACCAGACCGATTTAAGCATCTAAATTTTCTTAATAGATTAGTCTTACACACTTAAAAATTGTAGTTCATTTTTTAAAAATAATTTGTAGTTTTAATTTGAAGGACAAACGCTCGTATGAAAACGTATGAGATTTATTGTTTAGCGGTGCGTCGCCTTAAACTAAACAAAAAACTCGGGATCGTAAAAAAAATCGTGGCAACTTTATAGCTGTAAGTCAGCAATAACACTTTTTACGTTACGCTTTTCTCAAGCTTAAAAGCTGTACATTTTCATTCGATCATTCCACTTGACACATTGTGAGGTAACAACATTGTTGGGATATTTCCGCTCCGTTTTACAAGCAAAAAGTTCGTCTTGCGAAATATCCGACCTCTCTGGTGACAAATACCCACCCATGTATTCAGACAATATGTATGTAAATGAAATGTAATGAAAATTAAATGAAAGTACACTTTGTTGTCATCATACAAAAGACAGTTTGCCTGTATTTTTTAATATTGTAAGACTAGTCGTATTTATTTATACCCATACGAAAATATTTTGCACTAGCTAATTCAAAACATTTCAATAAAAACAAGATTAAGTTGATTTTTCACGAATAAAATATATTGCTAATTATTTTGTAATTAGTTGCTTTCTCCACAAAGTGGAGACTGGAAGAGATCTCTTATTGTGATAGGTCCTGCATATAAATGTAATGTGAAATACTTTGGATTATCACATGATGGTGATAGGTGCAAATCGGCGAATTATATTAGCCTGTAAATGATACTTTGATGTCATTTTACGACACAGTCTTAAAAACGTAATTTATACCCACAGACTATCAAACGACTCTGCAATCAAAGCTAACATACTTAAAATATAACAAAGTCCGTGTCCGTAGGTTTTGTTTTAATTTTTATGTTAGTATTTTTGACTTTAGGCGAATCGCACTTTATTTAGCTACTTAGAATAGAATTGTATTTTTGCATGTGATAAGATAAGATAGTTTTGTTAGAACTTTATATTTCTATTTTTGCCTAAAAAACAGGATAATCCTAGTTTTTTTTTTTTTTTATTTTTATTTTTTATATTGGCACGTCATAGTGACTACATCCTGCCTGATGGTAAGCAGCCGATGCAGTCCAAAATAATGAAAGCGCTCCCCACCGTGGAACAAGCACGATAACAAGCGCACCCATTCATGACGGCCTACATAAATGCCGTTTCACGCCCCGCTTAAAAGACCCGGGACTATAGGAACTGGGAAACACATGCGCCGGCAAAGAATTCCAAAGCCGAATAGTCTTACAAAGGAACGACTTGCTAAATTTTTTGGTACGAGTACTGATTGTCTGTACAATATGATGGTGATTCCTAAGACCAGCACGTGTAGTCCGGGAGAGGAAAGGAGAGGGCGGGATTAGATCAAAAAGCTCTTCAGAACACTCTCCGTAGTGATTCCAGTAGAAGACACTGAGAGAAGCAATGTCTCTACGCAGCTGGAGGTCCTCAAGAGAGGCTGTAACCTCAGCATCTCCAATAATGCGTACCGCTCGCCTTTGCAGTCTATCAAGTGCATCGAGGAGGTATTTAGCGGAGCCGTCCCATAGATGGGAACAATACTCCATACTCGATCGCACCTGAGTCTTGTACAGCAAACAGCGCTGCTCGGGAGCGAAAAACCGCCTCACCTTATTGAGAATACCCAACTTACGGGAGGCAGTTAAAATAACACTCTCGATGTAACATTTTGGATTCAGTTCCTGGCCGATGTCCATGCCAAGAATGCTGAGGTCCATCGAAATGGGTAACGGAGAGTTTTGAAAAGAGGGAGCAGTAAAGAAGGGAGTTACTTTTGACGAAAATGGACAAACCTGGGTTTTGCTGGCATTGAATTCGACCAGGTTTTCAGATCCCCACTTAAACACACGATCGAGAGCCAGGTTCAGTTTGGCTACCAGTTCTTGCCTTTTCACCACGATATCGGCTTTCTTTGCCGCAGGATGTCCCAAGTACCACTCATGCACCGTACTGTCATCCGCATAACAATGAATATTGCCCAAGGACAACATGTCATTGATATGCAGAAGAAATAGAGTAGATGAAAGCACAGAACCCTGCGGCACTCCGGCATTGACTTTGTAGAACGCGGACGAACTACCCTCACAAAGGACACGAATTCTCCGCTCTTCTAGAAAGCCTGCAACCCAGGCGCACAAACGGGGCGGCAAACCGAAGGCCGGCAACTTGGAAAGAAGGGAACGATGCCACAATCTATCGAAAGCTTTGGCGATATCAAGGCTAACTGCCAGGGATTCGCCGTGCTTGTCCATCGCTTCACCCCATGCGTGAGTAACGTACGCTAGAAGATCACCCGTTGATCGCTTGGGTCTGAACCCATACTGGCGATCATGAAGCAGCGAGTGATCCTCTAGGTAGTGAATGAGCTGAGAATTAATTATCCGCTCAAACACCTTGCACAGCACAGAAGTTACTGCGATGGGTCGATAGTTGGCTGGATCCGAGCGATCCCCTTTTTTGGGGATGGGTTGTATGTTCGCTTCCTTCCAAGACACAGGCACAATACCGGTATCGTACGACTCCCTAAACAATCGTGTCAACACAGGAGACAACTCAGCCGCGCATCTGAGCAGAACAATCGCTGGAACACCATCCGGCCCGCTAGCCTTCCGCACGTCGAGCGACCGCAGCACGGCACGTACATCACACTGCCTGATACGAATATCAGGCATGGTGGCCCCACAATGTGCTATAATAGGTGGAGTGGTGCCACAATCGTCGACGCGCGAATTAGCCGCGAAAAGGTCAGCCAACAAGTTCGCCTTCTCAAGCGGCTGGTAAGCTAACGAGCCATCTGAATGTTTCAACGGGGGCAGCGAGGGAGAGCAGAAGTTGACCTGCACGGCCTTAGCGAGCCGCCGATAGCTACGGCTACCCGTGGGGTGCGAGATCAACTCCTGCCCTACCCTCGCCACTCTTTGTGCATCCGCTCCTGCGAGAGCCCTCTTATTAGACTTAGAGGCCTTGTTATAAGCCGCCTTCAAGGACCCGATACTGGGGTCATTTGATGCGCAAGCCCTCGTCCAAGCACGATACGCCGCCTGCTTGCATTCAGCAGCTTTGGCGCATTCGCGATTGAACCAAGGTCGCTGTCTACCAACGCTGGCAAGATCCGTGAACGGAATATAATATTCCACGCCCAACAAGATCTCATCAGCAATGGCGGAGGCGCACTCCGACGGGTCCTTTCCAAGAAAGCAGCTCTGGCCCCATGAGACGGATGCAAAGTAATCACGCAATCCGTCCCAATCTGCCGACGAATAGTGCCACAGACGACGCTTGGTCTCCACCGTTTTCTGTGGACCAACGCAATGTGGTGCTGTGGCAATGACCAAGCAGTGGTCTGACGAGCCTAGAGGTGCAAGCACCGACACTCTATACCCTGCAGGGTGACTCGTCAACATTAAGTCCAACATAGAGGGCGCTTGACCCACGATATCAGGTATCCTGGTGGGCTGGTCTACCAATTGTTTAAGGTCTTGCGTCAGAGCGAAGGCATGAGCGACTTTACCAGCGTGATCAGTTTTGGAGGAGCCCAACCATGTTTCATGGTGGGCGTTGAAGTCCCCCAAAACCACCACCTCGTCGTTTGGGAATCGCTCCTGCGCGACATCAGTCACTCGGCCGAGGTAGTCAAAAAGGCTGCTTGTGTTAGCATCTCCCGTGTGGGACCGATATAGGCACGCATAGACACGGCAACGGGAGCCGAACTCAATGCGCACCCAAAGGATAGGAAAGGAGGGGTCTTCCAAGCAGTGCAGACGACGACAACAAATGTCAGCCCTCACGTACAGACATACTCCAGCTTTTGCGCGGAATTGCTCCTCAAGCTGATAGCCGGGGTACTTTAAGTAGGACGTGTCAGCAGGGTGACGAATTTGAGTCTCCGTCAGAAAAAGCAATGCAGGTCGCGCCGTCTCGAGGTGTTGATGGACGGCGTTGAGGTTAGAATGGAGCCCACGGATGTTAGTGAACTCCACCTCAAACAGCGAATTGGTAGTGGGAGAGGAGGAAGCCGCTGTATTTCCTGCATTCTTTTTAGGCACTGTCATTGGAAAAGGGGAGGAAGAACGTGAATAAGGAGCCACTACAGCCGCAAAGAAATGAACAAAGCGAGAGTCTTTCGCTTCAGCATTGGAAGAGCGTTACAACAACAGCCGACACGCCGGACGGAAGGGCCCCCATACCCTCCCGAAAGTGGTCGCCGGGTCCCACCATTTCCGGTCACCAACCGGCACGACGATCCACTCCGAGATTATGCGCGACCTGGTGAGGCAGCCTCCCGAGGTGGTTAGCCCCGGTCGAGCCCCTGTACTATGCCGCGGGCGGCCAGCGGCACCACCGTTTCTACGGGTCTCCCTGGCCGGCGTGTCGAGTCTCGTATCCCGCTCAATGGTTCCACGGCAGTACTCTCTGGTCCACTGTTTGCAACATTAGCCGCTCCTCTGGCTCCGGTAGTGCAGCGCTGTTCCCGGAACGCGACCTGTGACGAGCACAGATCACTTGGCGAGCGTACACTGCTGCATGGTGGTCGATAACCGGGCGAGCTGGGCTCTACCACCAAATGCTCAATTAGCACCACCCAGGGGTCACATGTAGGGTCACGAGGGTACACACCTACGGATGCGAGCATTGTTAACCCCCAAAAAAGTTCAGGCACATCTTGGTGTTATTTTTGTCTATTAGTATGTTTAGTATTAAATTATTACATTGTAAAATGATTATTTATTAAAGATTTTATTATTATTACTTGGCTTTCATATCAGCTGGTGGTAAATTACTATAATTTGACCGCACGGTAAATTTACCCGACGACGTCCTTATTGAATCTGGTTATTTTATCATAGCTGTCGGAAGACCACAAATACTACTAACGTTTATTGTCATGGCGATGGACATCGGTGGTAACTAGCCATAAGTTAACTTAAAACAAGCCATACCACTGTGGCGGCTCCACCTACCGCATACGCCGCACATTATTTGACACGAAGTAAATACCTTCTCAAACCGTGTCAACAGATGGCGCCACAAACTCAAACCAACGACGTCGCCATACTACGACGATAAATAGTATGGGAAGCCTGCATCGCGGTAGCGAAGATTGAACATCTCCTTCGCTATATATAGCACCTCCAACTAACATCCGTTGGACTTCGGTCCCCGAGCTATACCACCCAGTTCGGAGGAAGATCTTCCTTTTGCCTTCCTCAATGTGGCATTCTACCTACCATCGGTATCCTACAGTGGTGACCCCGACGTTATATACACCACTGGCTTCCTACAGTGGGTGACCCCGACGTGCTACCTACCATTGGCTTAACTACACCACCAAACCTAGTAAAAATATGAATATACCCCGCTGCTAATGGTCTCACGCCCAGAAGTCATGCGTTCGATTCCCAGTGGGGGATAGAACTACATTTTGGTTTGGGTGGTGGTTTAAGTACGCCTGGCTAACACCATCTTATCTAAACATGTCGCCATAGCATCAACATTAGTATCATTGATTTGTATCGAAAGTTAGAGATGAGATAGCCCGTTCCTCACAAGTTTAGGATTCCGGTGAAGTGCCCTTCCACTTACCTACATATCAGCTGATGAAGGACAAGTGTTTATTCATAGAGGAGTTAAAAAACATGCACTAGACCAAATGATTTTTGAATTAGAAAGTAATGTGACTTATTTGTTTCAGGTCTCCTCTGCTTACGTAACGTGCACGTCGTGGTCCCAGAAGCTGTGGAGCGTGGTGCAAAAGTGGAAATGAAGTGTCGATACGATTTAGAACAAGAAGTTTTGTACACAGTGAAGTGGTACCGTGGTGACCGGGAGTTTAGTAGATACTCGCCTAGGGACGTGCCTCCGCTCAAGATCTTCAGAATTCCGGGGATCGAAGTGGATGTGAGTAACATATTTTTTGTTTGTGTTTCAGATGTTTAGAGTTACATCAATTATGTTCATGAGTATAAAATAATTATCATTGGAAGAAGCGCAGAATTCATGTCTCGAAATAAGGAGACTGCAGAAGATAAGCTGCATACAAATGCGCACGAGCAACGCACGTACCGCCTTACAAATAAACAAAGAATAAGGTCCGAATAGTTATTCTGTGTTTTGTTCCTGTCATGTAAACGTCATTTAATTAGAGTAAAAGAGACAAAACACGGAATGACTATTAAGACCTTATTCTTTGTTTATTTGTAAGGGGATTAGAGACTACCTCCCACTAATACGGAATCTCACAACAGCTGCATTCGGACTGTTAAAGATAAATATACTTTATTTGCTTGCACACGTGTATAAAAAGATATTATAATTAATTTTAGATTCAACATGCCATGTACGGTGTACAAATTAAGATACAAATTAAAATATAAATCCATGCATAACAATAAAATCAAAATTATAGCTACAAAGAATATTAATATTCTTTGTAGCTATAATTTAATTTTGTATAATATTAAATCAATTTAAAAAATCACAGATGTCAATAATAATTACTTGCATAAAATGAAAAAATAAAAAAATCTAAAATATGATAACAATAAAATTATACTGTTTCACAAATTATCATATAAAAAATCCAATATGGTGTACCTAATAACATTTTTCGCAAAGCAATTTTTTTAGTTTATTTTTAAATTGATAAAAATTTAGTTCTTTAAGCTTCACAGGTAATTTGTTTTAAATTATCTGTTCCGAGCTGTTCTGAGAAAAATCTCGTGCGCAGCGAGCGGGTCTGAGTAGCGGTCTCGGTGGGGCCCGAAGCGAATGGATTTGCGGGGCACGTGAGTTGTCCATAGTTGGTTGTTCTACTCGGTGGTTTTCATTGAGTGGGCTTCCAACATCTCCGGCACTAGTCTGATAACTAGTAGAGGCGCCCGTTAGATGCAATGTCTCCGGTTAAGTCAGCCACGTAGGATTGTGGAACTGGCGAGATACCTGGATGGGTACTGAGAAGTGAGTGGGCTTACAATTCCGTCACCAAAGAGGACATTTGGTAGTCGACTTTAGAGTTGACGACCCGAGCAGTGGAAACTGCGAGTTGTACTCTTATTGCAACGAGAAGTGAGCGAGCTTACAGCCCCGGTAACTTATCTGGATATTAGGTAGTGGACTATACGTGTCCACGGGGCAACTCGCTCGAGACACTAGCCTTAAGAGTTCCGGATGAAGAATGCGCTTCGGCGCGTCCTGATCTGGCGTTATGGCCTGACGCAGATGGTCCCTTGTGGTTGTCTGACACCTACTTTATGACCTAACGGTTGGTGGTGGGTGTCAGTATAAACTTTAAAGTCGTGTGTATCGGGGCTGTACCTAAACCAGAAAAACGGTGCGCTTACTTACAGCCTTATCGTTACCTTGATACTTAATGAAAATAAAATGAATGTACGGCAGACATATTAGCATTGCCAATAGCTAGCGTTGTGTTCCGGTTATGACGTAATAGATTTTCTCATTTTATAAGGATTCCGAGTTATAAGGTTAATATAGAGCCCGTGCCAACCTATAAAGCTGAGTTTATGGCGATACATTATAATGCCATCTTTTTAAATGGTGTTTTAAGCACATTTCCATTTGAAGAGTGGAAGGATGGAGTTGCAAAAAATTATCCCGATGGGATGAACTGCTTCTGGGTGAGTGAAACTTCGGCAAACCCCACCAAGATAAAATAAGCTCATCATATTTTAGTGCAAACCCGAATCGCACTATCAATGTTTCTTTTATTTCTTTATTACTAGCTTTCGCCCGCGGCTTCGTAGCGGGAGATTCGGTCTACCGCGAATTCCCGAAGGATTGAGACGTTTCCCCGAGATAATATGTAGCCTAAATTACTCTTCAGTAGTACAGCTTACTTAAAGTTAAATATTCTTTAGCGTCGTTTCTGTAGTTCCTTAGTTTATCCCCTGGAAAGAAACAATTTTTAATCACTTTATAACATTAGTGTTTATCAACAATTTTAATTCGATATTAAACTGTAAGTATTCGCGTGAGATAAAGCCTTGCGCATCGCGGAAAGAATTTTTATTGGTTGGCTTGCCCCCAATAATTTTAAACTGGGATTAATAATGATATGACGGATGATAATTGAAAATAAGTACTATCGATATGACGAATGCAGGAATAATAACGATATAACGAATGTGGATATAATGACGTTATGACAAATTATATCTAACTTTCTTATATCTACAGATTTGGCATAGTTTAAGTTAATGGAGAAGGAGTGCGGAATGATTAAGTTTATATATAATTATGTGTTATAATACAAATACTAATTGTTTTAAATAGATCACGATAACTTTTTTAAAAATTTTAATTTCTTATATTACGGGTAAGCATAGTGCCTTGATCTCACCTGATGTTAAGTGATGGTGGAAGCGCACTTCACCCGGGATCCTCAATTAGTGAGGCACTGGCTATCTTATCTCTAGCTGCCGGAACACAACAATGCTACAAACATTGATGTTATGGCGACATATTTAGATAAGATGGTGGTAGCTAGCCAGGCGGACAAACAAGTCCTGCCACCAACCAAACCGAGTACACAAACATGTACCCGCCGCTGGGAATCGAATCCGGGACCTCTGGGTCTAAACCGGTGGTCTACCACTAGATCAAAGAGGCGGTTAAATTTGACCACTGGGCGACCACTAGTTACTATAATCCGCTTTCGTTCTGTCAAAGTTTTTTCATAAATTGTTATTAACACATTAATAATAGTCTTGTTAACCCACCTAGGAAGCTCAAAAACTTTAAACGTAATGGTATTTATCATATCTTTGACAGATGGATCCAATTATGACTATTTATGACATGACTGTGCCTCAATCTAGCGATCCGGTTACATAGTCTCAGACTCAGTGCACTGATCATGCCATTTCGTATTCCCAACACACCGCCAGCCGGCTTGAGAAATTAAGGCGCCGCTGTCGAGTTATTTATGTTTCCGAATAAATTGAATTACTCCTGTGGGTGCCGTCTCGGTTCTGGTTTTATGCGTATTCCTAAAAGGTCGCTTTGTGTCATCATATACATTTCTTACCATTTAACTTGAAGATACTGTTTTATTTAATACTAGTGGCCCGCTCGCAACTTCGTTCGCTTGAGAGAACACCATGATCGTTAAAAAATAATAATCCTAGAACCAGCCACCTAATGAGTTCAAATGTGAATCAAAACCATTCAAAGATCCATTCACACCCACAAAAAAAAACATCAAAATCGGTCCAGCCGTATCCACTTGGTGCTACCGGGTGTTATAACACCTCTAAAAGTATTACATAGATGTACTTACTTACCCTAATGTGATACTTTTAAAGTTTCATTTACAACCTAAAATATAAATAATAAACGCCTGGTCGGTTTAAATGGGTAAGAGGAGTTCAGTTACATACACATGTATTAAAGAATTAATTGTACATTTATATAAAGATATATCTTGAATATCAGGTGCTTACCTATGAAATTGACGTTTTTTTTTCACTTATTAAAAGGGCTAAAAGTTCTAAAAGTTAATACCGGTAGTTAATATTATTATCCACCTTTAATTAGGACTATGTTACTTAGGCTTCAGTAATAACAATGATTATTAATTTTGTGGTTTTTTCGCCTAATTTTTTTTTTAAATTGACTACTTTTGTGTTCGCAGAATTGTCTTTTTGTTTCATTGTAGCTTTGAAGGGACTTGTTTTTTTTTTAAAGTCTGCTATATTTAGCTAGTAAAACAAACATACTACTCTGCATTTTTATAGTGTTAACATAAATAGATGCTAAGAAAATTAAAAAAACGTTAGTATGAAAAATAAAATTTTATAAAAAATCTTTACACAAAACGTCAATTTCATAGGTAAGGACCTAATATCTTGGTGAGAACGTTTGTTTTTGTTTTAAGGTTGGTTCTAATGAGCACCTGATGCTTGTAGAGTCAGCAGCAGAAGTCGCCGACCATTTTAGTACCATTGTCACAATAGCTTTACTAGTGTGACGTAAAGAAGAAGAAGAAGTACAAGAAGTTGGTAAGCACCTGTTAGAATATTTAGCTGGTTTGGCAGAGTTAAAAGGTGTGGTGAACCCGGAATTTTTATCATGATTTATTTCAAAAAAGGTAGTTATATCAGCTATGTATCTGCAAAACTTAAATAATATTAATAAAATGCTTAACATTAAAAAAGTTAATTGCTTCAAAAATTACAACATAACATTTAATTAAACACAAAAATTGTCAGAAGCAAAAGTGAATGGCTCAGCTTTCACTGAGACTATCTCAGCGCTGGTTTTCAGCCGTTCCTCTTTTCCCTGAGACTTAGAGGAGGAAATATTGTACAGGAGGAATAAGCTCTTGGAGAAAATTAAAATCAAAAGACGGTTTCTTTACCGAAAGGAATATCAAAAACTTAAATTATTTGTGTGTGTGTGTGTGTGTGTGTGTGTGCGCGTGCGTGCGTGCGTGCGTGCGTGCGCGTGTGCGCGCGTGCGCGTGTGTGCGTGTGTGCGTGTGTGCGTGTGCGCGTGTGTGCGTGTGTGCGTGTGTGCGTGTGTGCGTGTGTGCGTGTGTGCGTGTGTACTAAGCGCTACCTATTCCCAGCACTATGCCGTGAGCATAGCTCTTTGTTATCGACCAGCACACTGGCTGTTCACTTTCACCTCTCCCGAGCTTAGGCCGGCGATTGCTCCCCCGCAAACCTAATCACGGCAAATTGAGTGATGGCCATAAATTCATGTTGCAAACACGAACGCTATTTGATTTTTGTTACTGGCTACTACGAAGTCGTATCCGTAACACTATTCGATTTTTGTTACGTTTTGTTACTAAGAAGTCTTATATTTACTATTGGCTATGTTTATTCTTATCTTACTAAAATTTACAGTGTGTACAATATAATCACTGATTCAAAAACTTCTTTAATAAAAATAGTATGCCTTTTTGCTTCAATCGTATCGTATCTAAAGCAAAAACAATATATACCTAAATAAATACAGCATTGCAAATTTAAATCTTTCATAAACACTGTACACTGTACAGATACACCTGTCTGTATATTATGCGTCTTATCTTCAAAGCTATAAAATATTTTCTCGCAGTCATTAAAGAATCTCTTGACACTATAAATTTTTAGTTCAGTTAACTCTAGTTTTAAGTGTCTCAACAACATCTTGACGCAAAAGTTAACATAACGTCATTTTAAATATAAAGTTTTGATTCAGTTGCTCTGACTTTTGAAAGTTAAGAGCTATACTTGAAACTAATATAACCACGATATATATTATTAATGAAATACTTGTTTAAATTACAAAAGAAAGGTGCTTTTAGGTTAACTAATGAAATGCAAGATAAAGTGGCATTATTCTACAACACACAAGTAGTCCCATTGATGTGTTCCAGAAGAAAAAAAATGGCCAAAATTTAATAAAATACTGGCAGTGACTCATGAAGAAAATTGAAAGGATGGGGTTGCACGAAAGATCCCGATGTGTCGAAATGCTACTGAGGGACCTCGGCAGGCCCCAATAAGATAAGATAAAGTTCTTGTAAAATCTTGGGTATAAATATCAACTTGCGGGGCAGTGGAACTCGTTTGCCCTCATGGTCCCAAGCCATTGCCGTTGCAGAGAAGGGATGGTACTAGGGCTTGAATGGGAAGGCATTCTGTCCCCCGAGCTTTTCGTGCCTGGGCGGGGGAGAGCGAGAGGAGTCTTACATAACCGGCGGTCATCACTGGCCCCGGCCCTGGCCCTGATACCTCCTTTTGTCAGTCGTTTAGTCTCGACAGAGTGTTCGTGGCCACGCGTATCTCCCGGTAGCGTTCTGCCACCGCTCGCCATCCATGTACTCCGAAGTACATCTGTGAAAGCATTTTTCCTAGTCTTAAAAGAAAACTTATCGAAGTCAACTAATAACTATCCAAATTGTCGTATGCAAAACGTATTCGTGAATCTTTTCAATACTCTAAGACTTGCAACTGCCCCATCTTAAGTTCTTCAGGAGCTCGATTTAATTCCTCTGGTCCTGGCAGTCCTCAGTTGTGGTCACAGCGACCTCAGTTTGGCCTGTGCCACAATATCCATGTCGTCACGTAGCTAATCATAACTCCCCGGGATCCGGTTCAAAGGGGATGTTTATGTATTCTGAACAACTCTTGTAGGGTGGTGCGACTATAATTAACTAACTTATGCCGACTAGTTCATTCGTGGCGGGTACGAAAAGTTTTATGAATTCTGTCGAGTCGACTCTTGAATTTCCTGAATTAATCGTTTTAGCAAAATATGAGTTCTATTGTACTTGTGCGTGAAACAGAATATATTATTATCAGACATCTTTGTTCAATTTGAATTTGATTGGGTAACTAGATTGGTTAGGATACTGATATTGAAGCTATTTCCTCATAAAGTTCTCGGTATTTACATTAGTATCTGTTGTTAGGCATTTACATTAATCTGTATTGTCAATTGCTTCTATCGTAATAGAAAATATTGTACAGCAATGTGAGTACCTACATAATATCAATAGTGTAGTATTTGTTGTAAGGCTTTTGTAAGGTATGTTTAAAACGACTAACCTAAAAAAAAACAATGGTTATGTTTTAAACGGCAGTAGTGTTGTAATGAATTATGAAACACTTCATACGGATTTTGCTCGCATTTTTTTATATGTAATATTTTATTGTAATGTAACCCTACGTTAACAGGGTATAGTGTTTTAAAAAATAAAATTTAATAAAAAATATTTTTATTGCTTTTTCTGTCAACCATTGTCATTATCATCATTTTCCGTTAACAGCCACAGCTGGGTATATATAGTAAATAATTAGTGATATAATCAAATTGAAACATATCAGCTATTGTAAGCAATGCTTATGCAATCCAGGTATCCAAATCATTTCTATTTAACGTTTGCGTATTAGCAAACTCCGCAATTCGATGAACAGTGCGCTCGATACAAAGCCGGTAGGTCCCGCAGGGCACCGATGGCCACCGAACATCGCCCACCGAACTGCTCTGGTTATATGCGAGAAGTCGTATATCGATATTACTATTAATCAATCATAGTCACTTAAATTAGAATGATTGTTTTAACAGGTGGTAATTATTACATATTGTTATGTCATTACTACCATGTTTTTTGTTGTTTATTAGGTATCCAATATTAGAATCTGCTCATAAACACCCATTCGCAATCACATCAGTCTCTTTGATTTTTGACATTTTTTTAAAATTATTTTTCAATGTCCGATGTTTACGACAGTTACATGTAAAGAAACCTGTTAATAATTTACTCATATGCAAGTGACCATGGACAGTTTAAAAAATATAACAATACTTCTTTTTTCATTTAAATCTAGAACTATATTAACAAATACCTAGCACGATCAATTATCGAATTCATTTCATACAACTCGTTAGCGTAAAAGAAGTATAAGGTATTACGAGTATATGGATATTGATACAACGCTAAATATACGAGTACATTGTCCGTTAATTAACTAGCAATTATTGATATTAGATTACAATAGAAGCTCATGCTAGGCTCATTGAACTCCTATGGATATCATCATCATCATCATCATCATCATCATCATCATCATCATCATCATCAGCTAGTAGCTAGTAGTTTTTATTATCTTTTGGTGTTTGTTTTTTTTAAAAAATTCTTATTATTGTAATTATTGCAGCCGAACTTTAAGTGTAACATATTGGAGCATGATGTGCTTAAATCTAGTAGGTCGCGATGTAGCATAAGCTTTTTTTTTTACATTACTTAAATGTAACATAGATAATGTCGAAACCAGTTTTGTAAGCCAAATAAAAAAATCAGCTCATTTTATGTTCCCGCCACTGCTGGGGCACGAGGCTTCCCTATGGATGGATAGGGAGAATGGGCCATAAACCACCACGCGGGCCTAGTGCGGATTGGTGGTTGTTAACGACTGCTAGTGCAGCCGGGACCAACGGCTTAACAAGCCTTCCGAAGCACGGAGGAGTTCGAGATGATAAATTTTTGGTCACCCATCCGATGATCGGTCTTTGCGAAAGTTGCTTTACCTCAGCACTCGCAGACCAGCCACGTTAACCACGGCGCCATCGAGCTTCTCTATGGATATCACTACGCCACAATTAATTAGCAAATTTTCATTCCACAAGCAACATTTTGTCAACGTTTCATTACAAAAAGCTATTGCTTTAACAATGATATCATCAAAACACACCCCGTAGGTATTAATAAACAAAGTGTAAGCTTGAAGTAGTTACTCCGTGTTTTGTTCCCGTCATGTAAACTTCATTTCATATTAGAGTAAAAGAGACAAAACACGGAATAACTACTCCAAGCTTTCACTTTGTTTATTGCTCTTAGTCAAAACATGAACATTTAAAAGACAAGCTGCCATTTTGAAATACATCATTTTATTTTATTTAAAAGATAAACTGACATAACAACGTGTTTTAGAAAACAAAATGAATATTTTATAAATACAATACATATATTTTTATCAATACAATAATAATCTTTAAGAGTTTGCTTCTGGCGCTTCGCCGACCGTAATTACCATGGCACAATTACTGTATGAAATGTAGGGTTTGTGTTTTTTTTTATATGAAGTGTTGTTTTGTGAAATGAATATTTTCGTTGCGTTGGTTGCTATCTGAAAATTTGTTATATAATTGTCGATTTTACGAAGGGAAAGGCCCTTGTACTGAAAATAACTACCATGAAACTCAGCTAATAACAGCATTTCATTTTCCACTTGAACAGGTTCAGAATTATTCGAAAATCTTTAAATATATCTACAACTCTACAAACTCATTTCCTATTATAAAAAGACAGTTTCCGTTTTAAATCAACAATCCCCTGCCCCCAGATCCAATCCAATCCAAAACCAGTTCAATTCCGACAACCACATGAGAATACTGACTTGAACTCATTTCTAGTTTCTTTCACTTTCAATTATTTAATGTACATTTTGCAGTCAGCATTCAAATAATATAGATACAAAAAACACAACCCCTTTGCTTCTGACACAGTCAGGTAAAAAACATTTGATCTAAAATAAATGAATTATTAAAAAAATAATAACTTTATTAGGTCATTGGACGTAACGTCACAAATTAAGTAATAGTTACTGTGACGTTGTATTTTAACAACAGTTAATAGATATAAGGTTATACGAGTAGTATAGGCATATGATTTGTATTATAATTATTTAACATAAACACAACAAAAATAAACATTACTTACTTAACCTTAAACTAAAAAAAAACAGAGAAAAATAATTAGAATATTAAAAACTAAAGACCTACAAATAAAAGATGTCCTCCAACTGTGCGCTCATGGGAACGGTCTCAAGAATACTGGCAACATTGCCCCTTTGGATTGCCAAACTAATACGCTGGCAGAGGAAGCTGCCAGCCTTCTTGTCACTAGAGGCCTCGATAAGGCGAGCATTTAAACTCTTTAACAAGCTGCTTTGCCTCCGGCCCCCATGGACCCATTGTTTCCACCGCGCAAACGAAACAAATAAATAATTTCAACCTAGGTTTGCGTATTTGTGCCGTTTGCGATTTTCAGCGCTCACCGCAGCAGCCCCTACATGAAATGAAGTGGCGTGAACATGCGAGGGAGCCACAGTGTCAGCACAGGTTGCATCCCACACCAACGGAGTAAGTAAGTCCCAAGTACCGGAGGCCCACCTCTCACCCCTCTCCCTTCCCAATTCCTACTCCCTCCTCAAGATCCAACTCCTTTTTTCAAGGCCGGCAACGCATTCGCGATTACTTTGGTTTTGCGGGTGTCTATGGGCGGCGGTGATTACTTTCCATCAGGTGACCCGCCTGCTCGTTTGCCTCCTTTTAACGTGCTTCCAGGGCCCAATGGTCATTCCGTCAGGTCTCTTGCCATCACTGCGAGTGATACCACCTGGCTCTAAGACAGCCGGTACATCAATGGTGGCAAAAGCACTGCGTATGATGCTGTTTAGTGTCGAGTCACGCATCATACGGCCAGCACTACGAGCGCAAGAGAGGCCGTGGTGGCCAAGCTCGTCAGCAGCCTCCCCACACACACAGCGGTGAGGGTGGACTAATCTGGCGCCTAAACGGAGGCAGACCGCTAGAGTAAGAGACGGCCCGTCCAACAAGGTACCGACATTGGCAGACGGCAATGCCTAGAGCCAGTGGCCTGACTCTCTCTCGGAGACAGCAGTGAGACGAGCGAGTTCGGCCGTGTCAGCCGATGTGGATATAAGCCCCTCCAAAACTTGTTTGCATAACGGCTCGTCCCATTGCTTCTCCGATTGTGGTAGTAAGGGTAGGCTAGAAGTTTGACAGGCGGATAACCAAGCGTTACTAGCATCTGCCTTGCCCGACAACTCTACGGAACCCAAAGATGGGTTGATAATCTTAAGGTTATAAATAATTTTATGCAAATTTTGTTGCAAACAATTTGCAATTTGAAAAAGTGTTTAAAAAAAATTCACAAGATCGCACTCTATGACATAACGGGTCAGGTGCACTACCGACTATGCTATCGTGGCTCTGTCCAACTCTCCGGAATGTTCCCGCCGAAATTTTTCAAAAAAAATATGTATTTTGAATACATACTTGTAAGGTATTTTACTTAACTCTCTGTATTTTTTTACTACTATCGTGGTTCGATAATTTGATCCTTTCTGCAAACACTTTCTTGTTTGTTTGTTAGTAAAGGAAAGTGATGCTCTGTTTACCTATAATCTGTGGATGTACTTAATGAATACTTTCTTTGAGCTGCTTTGTGATAGAAATTCCCTTTGAAATATATATATGATTATGTATATGAAAAACAATAACAAACAACTCTCCTTTCCCTTTATTATCTTAGTAGCTAACATATTTTTGTCTAGGTAAAGATATAAAAAAGTGTTAGGTGTACATCATACAAGTAATTCAGTTCCACTACTTTTTTATACGCTTCATCATCATTATCATCATCATCATCATCAGCTCATTTTATATCCACAATGCTAGAGCGCGAGCGTACTCTATGGATGGATAGGAAGAACGGGCCGTAAATTACCACGCGGCACACTGCGGACAGGTGGTTGTTAACGACTGCTAATGCAGCCGGGCCCAAAGGCTTAACGTGCCTCCCAAAGCACGGAGGAGCGCGAGATGACAAGTTTTTGGTCACCCATCCGGTGACCGGCCTTTGTGAAAGTAGCTTAACCTCAGCACTCGCAGACCGAGCGCATTACCAGCTGCGCTATCGAGCTTCTTCTCATTCCTCCTTGATGACATAAGGCCAATACGAGCAAGAGTAATATATTATATACACCTAAACCACTGTTGCGTAATAAATCTAAACTGCCTGATAATATCTTGATATACTTGGATCAAGCACCAGCCCAGAAAATCAACTTACAGTCATTGAAGGATGAATTAAAAGAACGAGAAAACTATTTAAAATAAGCCCAAGATTATAAAAAAACAAAAAAAAACAAATTACGCACTACAATTGTATAAAAAATAGTAATAAATCAAATACGAGTACAAGTTATTTCATTTCAAGTATTTTCAACTGCAAACCGCACAGCGCAGGGGGGGGAGTATCTTTCGGACACAATCAAATATAAGGTGTCTGACGACTTAGTGGAAAATGGAAACCACCACTTATGGTTAAAGATACAACACACAGCACAGTTAAGAAAAATACATTTATAATTTGTTCGAAAAATGTCAAAATAATTAAAAAAAGATTTGGGATCTAATTAAAACTTAGGCAAAAAATAAAATACGAGATACCTGCATCGTTCCTAAGCTAGTAACTCAATCCCGATAACTGATGTTTGTGAGAGTTTTAATGTCGTCTTCTCTACAGTAGGCAGTGACTTGGCAAATAAAATTCCTCATAAATATCATGTAAGCTCCATGCATACTCTAGTGTATAGAAATGACTATACACACACTGTGGCACTGTCTCAATTCGAACCTAGTAGTAGGGATGAGGTCAAAAAATAATCGACGGCTTAGACAATAGCTCGAGTACCAGAATAGATGGTATTATCACAAAGGTGATTAAATGCCTAAAAGAAAGTATATCCGAGGGTTTGTCTAACTCCATTGACAAATGTTTACTGGAAGGCAACTTTCCTGATTCGCTTAAAAAATTGCTAAAGTGAGTCCTATTTACAAATCTAAAACAGACCTCAGCAATTATAGGCCTATCTCGGTCCTCGGTTATGTCTAAAATATTTGAACGCATCCTCTTTAATAGACTATTTGCTTACCTCAATCAAAAAGAATTTCTAAATGAACAACAATATGGATTTCGATCAAAGTCTCTTTCGGCCACCACAGACTTAATAAAAACAAATATTGATAAGAAACACATTGCATTAGGTATATTTATTGATTTAAAAAAGCTTTCGATTCGCTAAGTCATTCAAAATTATTACAAAAGTTAAATAGCATAGGTATATCTGGACTAACCTTAAAAATATTAAAATCGTATCTCGTTAATAGACAACAAATTGTTAAAATAGGAGTTTCAAAAGTAACCATCACAGAATTAACTTTGGTATACCGCAAGGCTCTATAATGGGACCTTTGTTGTTTTTTATCTATGTAAACAACATCACCAATGTAGGTTTGACTGGTCACTTAACTATGTATGCTGACGACACTAGCCTTTTTTATTTTGGCCATTCTCTAAACGACTCATTACCGAAGCTCAAAATGATCTTGATCTGCTCAACATGTGGTTTTTACATAATTTACTAACGATAAACGTTTCTAAAACTTCATTCATTATATTTACCGTAAAAAACAAAAAACTATCAGATCACCCACTTTTGACCATTAATAACACAGTAATACACCGGTATACCCAAGAAAAATATTTAGGCTTATGGTTGGACGATAAGCTTACATGGAAAGTGCATGTTGAGCATATTAGGAATAAGTTGCAGCCAGATTTGGGTTCTTTGCGCAAGGCATCTAATCTGTTTGTATACCCCACTTTCACATTATGTTGTACGATGCATTAGTTAAATTACACCTCCAATATTTAATCGAGATTTGGGGATCAACTTCTGGAACTATTTTTAACGACTTGCAGGTCATACAAAATAAAACAATAAAAGTTTTATTTTATCTAAATATAATAAAATAACCTACCCTACAGAAACTGTATATAAAAATACAAAATTATTTAATATTCCCGAATTATACAGATATAGTACATGTACTTATTTTAATAAAAAAGATAACGCAATGCACTGCAATCCACTGTAATATTACTATAGCTGACAGACAATACACGCATAACTTAAGAAATAAGAACAAACTATACCTTCCATTACCCAGAACCCTCAACTACTGAAAAAAGAATATCATCTATGAGGGGGTGCAGTTTTATAACAAACTAGCTGTGCCCCGCGGTTTCACCCGCGTTAATCACAATCACAAACACAGTATGTTGTACTTACTGCGTTCATAAATTGTGTGGCAATATCACACGGTTACGATCACATTTCTACGAAATCACTCCCACAAATAATTGTATATATAGAAGGCGAGCCGATCTCACTGTTACGGATCACACTGTTACGGCCCTACTTCCGTCCCTTTTCTACGAAATCACTCCCGCAAATTGTATATATAGAAGGCGAGCGGAAAGATGTTACACATCAAAAAACCATAAAAATTACAAAGTAAAAATAAATAACGTATAACATCAATCGAGCTACTCAATGCATCCCTAGTAGTTGTCTTGGCTGCGTCTATTGTTTGTGCCGTATCTACCGAGCGCTCGCTGTGGATCCAAGACCGCTTTCGTGCGTAGCTAATGAGTGTTGCAAAAAAGTGTGCTGTGATGCGTTCGGAGCACAGCTGATTTGTAACTGTTGGCCTATACTCATGTTTACGTTTAATTGTAAATGAACTTAATTGTTTTTATGGGAATAAATGTCTTTAAACCTAATTTATTTTCAAAAGTGTTGGTTATCTCTGTATGTCTGTTTGTTGGAGTTCTTGCTGTAAGCCGACAAATTATTTGTTAAGTCTAGGTATACGGAATCCATGTTCAGTTTCAGTGTCGAGCGGCTCGGCTCTCTGTAGTGACCTCAGATCAAAAAAACAATATAGTCTGAGGATGTACTGACCATGCGAATGCTCGAATCTAATATGATACGGCAAAATGCTCCAGTCAGTCTCTACCAGTTACCAGTTTAGGTTTCTGTTCTTGTGTTCTTGATTTCGTTCAAACGATATTCCTTTTTATCGCTAGTAGGGCCTCCTACTTAGTCGGTTTCCTGCCTTCCGGTCACGTGATTGCTAATGACGTGGCCGAGGTGACTTTATTTTCTCATTACAGCGTCGTTTTTGTAACGTTACGGAACAGGTATCGCTGTAACGGAAGAATACAAAACAACTAAAGGCTAAACTACAACATTGATTCCGGAATTGATCCTAGGAAGTAAAAATAAATTAGTTTTATTGGTAAGTAAAACTCTCTAGTAAGATATATAGATATATTGGTAAATAATACTTTTATTGTAACACCATAACATACATTTAATACTAAATATTTAAAAAGATACAATTTGTGCGGTCTTAGCTATATACGAGTAAAGCTGTTTCTTCCAGACAACAAGACGTATGGAGAGAACTGTAAAATCTGGTAAATAAAAGAAAACTCCTAATAAACTAAGATATTAAGCTCTAGCTGTTTGCTGAAGTTAATATCTTAAGCTCTCTAAAGATGTTATGTTCAGCAATCACTTTACATTTACCACAGCGCTATCGAGCTTCACTAAACTTACTAATACTAATTACGGTATCGCGATCGTATCAATAACATTTTTGATCACGACAAAACTTGCCGTGAAATATATTTTCACATATCCCTTAAAATGTAACGTTCTGCAATCGAAACCAGAAAGGTTACCTAAAGGTTGAAGGCGATAAAAATGTTTTCTAGGAAGCAGACGCAATGCCGTATTAAATATCATGCATACTTGAATATCTCGCAGCGAAGATTTGCGCCGGTTCAACAGATTTAGATTTCGGCGAGTTGTTTACGGTTTCGAGTTTGGTTTAGTCCCTCATGGCTTGCCCCAGTTTCAGCGAAATTGTTTCTTAGTCTCTGGTGTAACTATTGCGATTCGACTTTTTGAGATAAAAAATGGTTCAAACAGACTCCTCCTTAAAGTTTTGCGATGTTTGTCATTCATTGTGGGTAAAAAGATTTTCTTTACTGAGCCGAACAATGAACATGAACACAATCAGGAAATACCATCGCAGCTCGTAGTGCTCGTCCAGGGTGTTGGTGTTACAGAAGGCCTTCGTGCTCGTTCCGAGGTTAGGATCCACAGGGAAGCGATTGAGGTGAGGACTGCAGGCAGCGAGCGACAATAAATTGTTATCGAGGGTTTGCAGCACCTGAAATAGGCTTAAATGCTAGAACAGCTCGCGTCGCACTGTGGCAACCCGCAAGCCCTAGTCGCCGTTCGTGCACCCTGGACGAGGCCTAAGTGTTGCAAGCGTCATTCAGGGTGAACGAGCGGTGACTTATACGTAAAGGAACGTTAGAAGACTACGCGCGCATTTTCACTCAAAACCGCCGCGCTAGCCGCCCGCCTGCCTCAGTCGCATCAAAGTGGAACCTCGTGGTGCTTTCATATATTTGATATTTTGCACCCCCGCCGCCACCGCGCTAGCCCTCGACTAGCACCAAGGGTATGTACAAAATTTCCCGCTTTTCATCTCAGGGAAAAGGGGAACAACTGCAAACCAGCGCTGGGAAAGTATCAGTGAAAGCTGAGCTGTTGTTGCTTTTTGCCTCTGACCTTGTGTTACTTTTTTATGTATTTTTTTGTTATAATTTTTTAGGCAATAAATTATTTCATTATTTATCTATTATTTTATTTATGACGATATTTTATTATTGCCAACCCCGTTCTTACCCTTAAATTTAAAATACAATGCAAAACAATGCTGCTTGATGCAAGAAATGGGTAATAACCCATGGGCTCGAATAATGACGCTATCAACTGTGATTCCAGGTATATTTTAATTTGGTCACCAATTCGCTGACCTGGCATTGTGGTAGTTACTTAACTTGCAAAATCGTAATCAAAACTTGGCGCTGCCGCCGCTGCGTCATCGAACTCCTCACACCTCTCAGCTATGTCACATTCGCTCAAATAGTCGATGCAATTTCCAATACCTTCGAAATCTTCGAAATTTATTTGAAAATGTATTATACATTTTAACTTTATTTCGTTCGAATCCGTTACGTTATATTTCATGGTAAGTTAAACATTTATCCATTAACGTTATCAAAATAATTTCCGCTTCGCATTTTTTCACAAAGACCTCTTTTTTATTTACACGAGGTAAGCATAATGCATGCTCCTCCGCCCCGTTCATTATCGCGTAAAATCTCAAGGGTAGCCACCTTTTGGGAATATAAGAGAATAAAGTATTTTTCTGAAGAAATTGCTGTTAGCTGCCCGTGGCCTTTACAGCATAGCCGGCGGCGAGAAACTAAAGGATTCTCAAGCCCATTACAGCTATTAGGTAAATCCCTAAGAGGGTTTTTATAGGTACAACAAAGTTGTTGTACAATCAATTCAAAATCATTTATTCAGTTTAGGCTACAAGTAGCTCTTGTGAATGTCACTATGTCATCGGTTCGTAAGTCTACTCTAGGCGGGAGATCTTGTACTGAGAAGAATCGGCAAGAAACTCAGCAAATGTCCAGCTCTTTTCTCCCTTACAGCGTCAAAAATATTGGAAAATTCCCTATCATAGCAATGGTAACATTACCAGTAGCATTAACAGTTCCTGGCGTCCTAGGCGTTAGTCTGACTAGCTCCGAGATCACTTCGTTGATTATTTAGAGGCTTTTGTCTTTCACAGACATGTTAATCATAGTTATTAAAGCACGTGAAATGGACACGTGATAATTTAATTAAATATTTACTATGTTTCGGAGCGTTGAGCCGGCGTACTTTTTGCTAATGAACACGATTTTCAGTAATCCGGTGGTGTATTCTCTCATACTTTAAATTTATTATTAATATTGCAACAGTTAAAGCATGCTTTACTGTGTTCCGTTAAAGGCTAGAATGTTAGTGCTTAATAAATGTCTTGTGTAAACGTTGCAGCAGAAATTGCGTAACATATGAGGCTAACGTACTCAATATCGGAGAGGCAAGTATACAATCTTAAAAATTTTGACATTTATAAATCACTTACAATTCGAAAATTTAATATTGTTCAAATTTGTATTTTAAACATATATTTTATGAAATATATTTTTTACCAGAAACATGCCCACATATTCGAAATCTAATTGACAGTTCTACAAAAGGAGACATAGCCACGACAAATGTTTGTTTTACAGAACAGATTTATACGGATCTATTCGCGTTTTCGCTTTACCACTCAAAAAAAATACTGCTAACACTAAGCACATTAAAATGAACGCTTCCGATTCAAACCAAATATAACTGTAGCTTTTTAAATATAAATTTTTAAACATCTTACACTTCAATATAGCCCAGTTAATGTCATTCGATCCAGTTAACGAAAACGAGAATTTGTGTGGCATTGAAGCTAATAAATCCTAGTAGGGTTCCAATGTTCGTCAGGAACCAGTATTTGACTGTTTTCTCTTTTATAATTAAAAAAAAACGTACGAGCCTTACAGAGGTCGCATATGATGAGTAACATTTGACATCTCACCTTTTGAAATCAATAATCAATCCTTTTTTTCTTTTTCTTTTTCTTTCTTTTTTTAAATAGTTTACAAATCCATTACACACGAAATGGTTGAAATCAATATTACAATAGAGAATAGAATATAGATTTACAAAAAAGAATGCAGTAAATACTCATTAGAAGACATGTCACACTGTTACGATCACATTTCTTCGAAATCACTCCCACAAATATTACGACCTACAACGGACATTGGGCTTAAAATGTCGATCACTGGTGGTTTCCCCGACTAACACGTAACAGTTACAGGAACACACTGTTACGACCCTACTTCCGTCCCTTTTCTACGAAATCACTCCCACAAATTGTATATATAGAAGGCCAGCGGAAAGATATTACACATCAATAATAGTCGGCAACCGATTTTCGACTTTAGCAACAATACAATAGAAATTATCTGCTTCCTAGCTGTCACCCAGTAAAAGGAGGACGGGCATTATAGCCTAAGAACCAATTACAACATGCGATATGTCATTGGAAAGGATTTTTTATGTACTTTAATTATTGTTTATTTTTATTTTTTATTTTATTTAATAGGACAACCAACAAAATTAACACTAAACTAAATTAAAGTTGTTTTTGTACAAAAAGGACTTAAGCTAAGTTTCATCTTACTTATAGGCTGCCACGGCATGCAATGTGGACTAAAATATGAAATATGTTATGGCGGGAAGTACCAAATAACTGTGTGGAAGAAGTTATGGCACAATAAAGCAGACTTAAACAAAAATATTTTTTTTTAGAATTTCATTATAAAATGGTTTAACAAGCATTACGTCATTTTAAGTAGGTACTAAAACTCGAGTGGTCTGTGCAGACAAATACTAGTCTAATAAGCTTTATCAATATTAGTGTAAAATTACAAATACAATAGAAAACTAAAACCGAAAACATTAATCGATCGTCAATAGATCGATTGAAGTTAATTAGTCGGCCATATTGAACAGAACTGTCACTTGTAAAAAAAGTGGGTATGCATGTTTTGCTAATGGTAATAAATAAATAATACTTTGGCTTTGTTTATCGGACTGTGACTTTTGCTATATTATTATGTTATCGACCTTTGGCTTTGTTTACCGGTTTCTGTGATTTTTTCTATATGTTATACCAGTAGCTATAATTAAGAAATTGATGATAAACATAAAAATAAACACTTAATATTTTTGAGAAAGAGCTTTATTGAGTCTTAACTTTTTTACACAGCAGCTTGAGACTTCCCACTATAACAATAATTAAAGTACATTAAAAAATCTTTCCAATGATATATTGCATGTTGTTATTGGTTCCTAGGTATGCTTCCATATATTTTTGCCCGTCCTCCTTTCAATTAAATTCTATATTATTTTTTGGCGGCGAAAGCTAGTGTTGGACACAGGGTTACTGTGTCGAACACCGGTGCCACTACGATATATCTATATATTAATACGTGAAGCAGAAAACTTTGTACCCCTTTTTTACGAAATTTGGCGGACGGAGGAGTATGAAATTTCGCACACTTATAGTTTATATAGAGAAGGTTATCCGAATGCTAATATTTTTTTAGAATTATGCATAAAAATACATTAAATCAGTAAAACAAACATTACACACACTACCATGTATTTGACACACACGCATATGTATTTGACACACACGTATATATACTCTTTTCAAAAATTTCAAAAATGGAAGAGGAGCGGCCAGAATCTTTTAATGCCAATCCAAACTCAATTTTTTTTTTTTTTTTTATTGCTTAGGATACAATCCGTGCAGCCTTAACAAAATTACGGTCGAATTTCGAACACTGGGCGACCACTAGTCCATATAAAGTGTTTAATTTCAACTTAATCATACCTTATGAAACGCTGAGCTACGTAGATACTGTAAGCTTTTCACGGTACAAACTTGTGACAGAGACGTTAACGACGTTATCTCCTACGTAATTACATGATATGTCATAAACAACCGAAACGCCCCATCCGTTAGTTAATTATTTTTTACTACCACCCATTTTATACGCGAGTAGGCCACTTAAATTTTATCGCCTCTCTGCTGTATGGCTTTAATTCCCGAAAACTGGCAGTGACAGTAACATAAAATTACGTGGAAGCGGGTCTGGCCGTGTCAATTATGAAATAATGTGAGTGTTCAAATAACTAATGAGCTTTGACGAACTAACCGCGGCACGTGACGCATTCAATAGATGATTAAAATCTGAAATTAACCGCATTACATTGGTGGGTAGTTGGGGATATTTGAACAGCTCTATGGTGCAGTGGTTAACACGCTTGGTTTGCGATGGTTGTAGTTTAACTTTCGTAAAAGCCGGTTATCGAATTTTTATTTTTATTTTTTTTATTGTGGCACGCCAAAATGGCCTCACCTTGCCTGATGAAAAGCAGCCAGTGAAGCCCAAGAAGTGAAAGCGTTCATCACAGCGCTACTACGCTATGCCGAACGCTCAAACTATGGCGGCCTGCATAAATGCTTTTTCACGCCCCGCTTAATAACACCCGCTTAATAATAACCCTTTATAATAACCCGCAATAACACACCGCTTAATAATAACCCGGGAGAGAAAGAGGAGGGAAACACGTGTGCGGGAAGCGCATTCCACATACGGGCAGTTCGTCAAAGGAACGATTGTTCAAACTCTTTGGTACGTGTCTTGATGGTCAGCACGGTATGAGGGTGGCTTCTCAGACCTGCACGCCTCGATCTGGAAAGGAATGGAGAGGGAGGAATGAAGTCAAAGAGCTCCTCAGTGCATTCACCGTGGTAAAGGCGTTAAAAAGCACTAAGGGAAGCAATGTCCCTACGTAGCTGTAACGGCTCCAGACTGGGTGTTCTAACACCCATTGAGCACATCCTTGCTTCAAGGCTTGGTTTATGGTCCGTTCTCTCTATGGTGTTTCCATCTACAGGGAAGGCTAGTGCTTGGACATAAGATGAATTGGTGGTGGAATGACGGTGATGATGGATTGAATGATTGGATTGAATTGGATTAGATTGGATAGATGGATTGTGGATAATTGTGCAGTGTCGTAATGGTCGTGAAGTAGAAGTGTAAAAAGGTATAAAAAGCTCGTGTAGTGTGTGTGTGTACTCTGTGTACACTGTATGTAACACACACGCATTTAAGTCCCTATACCTTTTTTATTTTATTTTATTTTATTTTTTGCACCTACTGTATCACTTTCATACAGTAATAGTATATGATGGCATGTTATAAACCCTGTTAGGGCATCGCAAAATTACAATTTAAACTATTAAAAAATGTTTCTAAAGCGATATCAACGTAAACTGTTTTTATAAACCAAATCATTATGAACCTTGAACAATCAAGATCATATTATTCCGTTTCGCCGAACCATTAACATTGCACAGCGACCCTGCCACTACTGCTGCCTGTCAGCGGCGACACGAGTGAGTGACTGGACTACAGCAAAGTGTGCTCTCTCAAAAGCTTCTATAAGTCTCTTCTCATTAGAATTGCTGAGACAATAAACAGTTTTTGAAACTTATTATTTATTCAATACTATTACTAGTCTTACCATTACCATTCGTAAATTTTTAGTTTTTAATTTCAAGTGCTAATTGCTGCACTGAAGCTAAATTAAACATTTATAAAATACAGTGAAGTAAGGCAGTGGCTGGATCGGGTGGGCGTTTAATTTTATCACTGTATTTTATAAATGTTTTATTACCATTCGTGTTAAAAAGTTATTTATAATTTATTAATTTATTTATTTATTACGTAGGTGTTTTAATAAATGTTCACTGTGCAAATTTTTTTGTGAAATTCTTTTTTAATTGTATTCTATTGTATAAATATCATCATATTACAAATATCACGGAACAAATTTTATTTAATAAAATATTTTAATGTTGGTGACACAGAACCGAGCGTCATTTTGTGTGTATAGTTTTATTGTAAGTTGATGTAGGCCGCAGCAAAAAAAATTGCGAGTGTGGTTTTTTATAGTTTTATTTATAGAGCAGATTTAGGCAAGAAACCCTTTCTCAATACATGTTGTTGTAGGTAATACGAGTATTAAGTTAGTTAAAAGGTAAGCCTTTTCTTATCTACCAAAATAAAACTATATTCAGAAGCTTTTAAGATTCTTTGAGTTTTTACTTTCATAAGAATTGGCATAATCTGTAAAATATTAAGGAAAAATTCAATTTCTTCTTTATATGATCAAAGTACAAAACCAAGTTATATTTTCCACGAAAGTGTTCAAAATTCTATTTTATAAAATTCAATACCGACATTTTCAGTTAAGCCGCAAGTATGTAACACCACAATAATTATGTTGCAGGGCTCCGTGGTTAAATAATAACACACTGGTTAATGTATCGGAGTATAATTTCTGACTAGTTTTAATAACTAAAAATACAAGTATATATATATTAATTTATAAACAAAGAAATTGGCGGGGGAGATTAGTTGACTGTAGAAAGTCACGAAACAGGAACTAATAAGTTTTGCTTAATTTACATAAAATGTCTCTATATTAAATCACGTTATTAATTATCTCTATTAAATATCACGAACATTACGTGCTGTGAATATTGTGCTGACGGCACAAATTACATACTTACCTACTTGCGGCTTGACTGAAAATTTCGTTATTGAATTTTATAAAATAGATTTTAAATTTTAATTGTCAGTGTCATAATATTTTCTTTAGTGGCCAGAGGGCCAGTACCTACTCTAAAGAGATTAAAGTATACATGCAATTAAATAATAACTTTTCCTGTTCACTTGCGTTTGTATAGGTACCTATTATAAATGATGCTATCATGTCCTTATGATATTAGGACCATTTGCTACTAGGTCATGTTGCTATTAGGACGAGCTGCTCACAGGCCTTTTTGCTTTTAGGACATTGTGCTCATAGGACGTTCTACTCAAATTTCCTTCCGATACGAAAGGAAAATTTCGGTACAAAAGCATCATCATTAACAGTGGTTTAAGTTGAACTACTCGTATAGCTAATATTAAGAACCTACCTATTGTTTGTTTTATGACAAAAAAATCTTATCATGTCAACGCCTCGGTGGCCGACTGGCAAAGTGCTTGGCCCGATATCCGAAGGTCCCGGGAAATTCTCAGCATAGCCCGGGTTTGTAATCACCAATCCGCATTTGGCAAGCGTGGTGATTAACCCATTACTCATCAATTGTAGTGATGACTTGATTTTAATATTTTTTTTATTGTGGCACGCTAAAATGGCCTCACCCTGCCTGATGAAAAGCAGCCAGTGAAGCCCAAGAAGTGAAAGCGTTCATCACAGCGCTACCACGCTATGCCGAACGGTCACACTATGGCGGCCTGCATAAATGCTTTTTCACGCCCCGCTTAAATAACCCGGGAGAGAAAGAGGAGGGAAACACGTGTGCGGGAAGCGCATTCCACATACGGGCAGTTCGGCAAAGGAACGATTGTCCAAACTTTTTGGTACGTGTCTTGATGGTCAGCACGGTATGAGGGTGGCTTCTCAGACCTGCACGCGTCGATCTGGAAAGGAATGGAGTGGGAGGAATCAAGTCAAAGAGCTCCAAAGAGCATTCACCGATTTCAATGGTTAAGGCCTTTGCCCAGCAGTAATACAGTAAAAGCTATTTGCTTGCTTGTTTTATCATATCTTATCTTAAATCATCTTCCAAAAACCAGCTTTGTTGAAACTTTTATGACACAACAGGAGATTAGGCGGTAACACATCACGCTGGCACAGTGCGGGTTAGTGGGTGTTAACGATTGCCGTTTTACGACAATACTGGGACTAACGGCTTAGCATGCCTTCCAAAACTCATTTAAATGGGGTAACCCGAAGCGAGCCGTACCCGTAGAGACCCGGCATTTCGAAAGAGGCTTCGCTTTGACGATCGTTACCCGTGCATGCTAGCTGTTACGGCAACGACCTCGTCGTAAGTGATTTTG
This sequence comes from Eudonia lacustrata, assembly GCA_947562085.1. Taxonomy (NCBI): domain Eukaryota; kingdom Metazoa; phylum Arthropoda; class Insecta; order Lepidoptera; family Crambidae; genus Eudonia; species Eudonia lacustrata. Next base: position 6,559,358 of record OX387317.1, on the reverse strand, counting down.
GGTATTATTTATAGTAAGTGTCTAATACATTTCCATACAAAAATACATTTTCCACCATTTCAATTGGTTTTTCTTTGCTTATAGCCTCAGACGGCCTTTCAGCGTCACCGGACATTTTTAAGCGCAAGTGTCCCTCAAGTCGTGTGGCCAAAACTTCGTCAGAGGTTTTGTAGAGAGCATAGCATCACACAAGCGCGTCGGGGACTCCCAACTAGATTCTCCAAGGGGTTCGGATCGGATCGGTTTCATACAACCTGTGAAAAATTTCCATTCGCAAAATTCTGCCCAATATTGTAGGCTCACTAACTTTACTTCTGCTACTTACTTCTTAACTATGTTTCTGAATCATGGATCAGCCAAATCCCATCTGGCTACTTTGGACTCGATTGAAAAACGAGCTAAGAGACTCATTGGTGACCCTGGCCTGATAGACGCCAAGCTGCGTCTAGCGAGTCTAGAACATCGGCGTAGGGTGGCTCGTCTGTCGGTTTTCTACAGGATTAAATTTAGGGAGTGCGCAAAGGAGTTATCGCTATCGCTATCGGAGCGCAAGGCGCGAGTTCCATCCCTATGTTGTTGATATGCCACCTTGTCGCACGAGCCGATTCGGTTCAACTTTCTTAAAGAGTACAGCTAGGGAATGGAACGCGCTGCCTGCGAGTGTGTTCCCTGAAAGGATATATCCTATAATCTGGACTTCTTCAAGGCCAGAGTGAATAGGCTATTCCATCCTCGACCGCACCGTCACTTAACATCAGGTGAGGTGTGGTCAAATGCCTGTCTATAATCAATAAAAAAAATTAAAAAAGAATTTTCCTTAAGCATATAAAGTCGAAGGAAGGTCGCGGGAAGCCGCTGTGGATGCGAGCAGCACAAAAGCGGTCGTTGTGGAGATTCTTGGGGGAGGCCTTTGTCCAGCTGTGGACGTCTTTTGGCTGAGATGATGATGATGATGATGATGATATAAAGTTCATTAGAATTCGCTTAGAAAAATACTGAACTTTCAAGTAATTATGGGTACCCTAATATATATATAAAAGTCAAGAAAAAAAACACTACCATAGACAAAGAATTTGGGTTTTCAATGTTTGACGTTTTCATAAAAAATAAGTAAGGCGTTAAGTATAACCTACATACTCGTATATTTTACAAAATGTTTGCGAAAGCATAAATTAAATTGGTAGATACCTTTTGCGTTCCGCTGAGTTGTGCCACCTTGCAAATAAATAACTTATTCCTTCTGTACGGAACGGTGGTAGCCGTAATGCCGTCAAAAACACACCATTTGCATAAATTGGCCAAATCAAAGACTACTCGCGTTCATACACAACGGCAAGCTCCTTTACTTGAAAAAGTAAGTCCATTTCATTTGAAACAACAACCTTTCATATTCTTGTTGTAATTCCTTGACAAGAAATCGCTTTGTCTCCTCACCTGATTATAGGAAATGCCGATATAGCTGAAGGTGGAAAGGCCCTTCATCGGAATCCTTTACACTGAGGAATAGGGTAAGAGGTGCGATTTTTTTCACCATACGATCATGTTAACAAAAAGGAGAATTTTTTTTTCTATAAACTTTAATCAATATTTCAATATTAGAAGTATGAATGAACATAGTTCCACATTTTTATAAATGAGTCAAACAGTTTAAAATAGGTTTTGAGCATGTTCAATTGCTTTATCCGTTATAGTGTAAGATAGTAACTAAATTGTCTTTGTATTTTATTTACAAAAAAATATTACTTTCAAACAAACAAGTCTACATTTTTAGGTATAACCTTCATTCGGCTCACCAATATTCAGCTAAACCCTTTGAGGTTTTCAGTTTGTGAGTCTTTGTAAAACGATTTTGAATGTTTTAAGCAATGCCAGGCACGACTGGCCGATTTTCAGAATGATCGAAATCCGTACAATGGAAGAGAAAATATTCGGAAAATTGATGACAAAAACGAACCTCGCATAGGCAACCGCCGCCACACAGCTACTACGTCGAAATGTACGTATTTGTGTCGAAATAGGTCAGCCCGAGACCACGGTGGCCGGTGTAATTGGAAACGAAACGTTGGGTACAAAATCAGCCTAGGATACCTAAATTAGGTTCTGATAAACCCATTGAAAACTTTGTTAGAAATATTAAGTTTGTATAAAAAAAAAACGAATTGTTAGTTTTGTTTTCTGAAATTTTCTCTTCTTTTACGGATCTACTTGCGTTATTAATGTTAGTAGTTTTATTCTGACATTTCGAATCCGGTTGTAGTTACAGGGAGAATAAGGTGTTTGTCATCTTAAAATTAATTTGTAACTTACATACCGCCTTTTTGTTGGTGCGTTCCGTTATACGCAGAAAGAGCTTATAATTATCTATAGGTCTGGCAGTGTGTTGCTGAGGTTGGAATTTAATAACCATTTTAGCATCAATATGTTAAATAAACGCAAGTAGATCCATAAAAAATATTTTTTCAAAGACAATATTTTTTTCTTATAGATAATTTTCTTAAATGCTTATTTCACGTGTTGAGATTGTAAGCGTAGCTTTTTTTTTTGATCGTGCTTTTTCCATTATTTCGAGTACCCTAGAGACTTAGCTGTATAGGCTAGATCCTTATGCTTTTCCTACATGAAATGGAAAAAGAACACAAAGTCATAAATTTTGTTATGGCTTTTCCTTTCCCATGTTTTTACACGACAGTGATGAATCTAGGTTAGGACACAATATCGTCGTCGGGTTATTATAATATAAGTAAAAATATCGAAAAGTTACTATTGTATTATTGTAATAGCTAGTTCAGAATTCCGTATAATGGTTATGAAGTTTAATTGCTTACCTGCCTAGTCATTCTGAGTACGCCCTTCTCTCCAAATTGCTTTGCCCTGTACAGGGTCAATCATAAAACATTGATATCTACTATCCTTAAAGCTTTTTTCATTTTAGGCTACATTAAGCCCCTATAAAAGTCATTACGCCATCGATTCCTCAGTATACAGGGCGGGAGATCTTGTATTGAAAATAACTGGTAAAAAACTTAATTAGCAAGAGTGTTTTCCTGTGACCCTCTCTTTTACATCGTCAGAAAATTGTTGAATGCTTACTCATACAATAGTATACTGTGGTAAGAATAAAAAGATCAAAAGTGTATCCGATCTAGATATTTCATGCAGAGTTATAATAATAATAAATAATAATAAATATGAATAAATAATTATGAATTTATGACGACCTCCTTGGTCAAGTGGTTTATACAGCGGTTTTCATGGTGTCGCCATCTCTGAGGTCCCGGGTTCCATCCCCGGTCGGGTCAATTTAGAATTTATTGAAATTGTCTCGGGTCTGGGTGTTTTCTATGTATAATAAGTATGTATTTAAGTATTTTAAGTATGTTTATCCGTTGTCTAGTGACCATTTTAACGAGTTTTATAATGAAGCTTCTTTTGGGTTAGATAATTGGTGTAAGTGTAGAAGGAAGGTTTGGTTAACTTTAATTTGTTATGAAGTTTTTAATTAAGTATTGTGACGTCACATCAAAACAAACACAGCCCTAGTGGTTAGGTAACCTCTGTGCACTTACATTTATGATCGCAGCTGCTTGCTTCAATAATCTAACTAATTAATGACCTCCTTGGTCGAGTGGCTTGCACACCGGTTTTCATGGTGTCGCCATCTCTGAGGTCCCGGGTTCGATCCCCGGTCGGATCAATTTAGAAATTCCTGTTTTTCTTAATTGTTCCGGGTCTGGGTGTTTCCTATGTATAATAAGTATGTATTTAAAAGTATATTAAGTATGTTTATCCGTTGTCTAGTTAACCATTTTAACAAGTTTCTTAAGGAACCTTTTCTTGGGGCTAGATAATTTGTTTAAAAAAAAAAAAACTAATTAAATTACAATAGCATGACAAATTAAAATTCATAATATGTCTTAGTTATAACAACACATACAAGATTTAGATCGGATACACTTTGGATATTTTCATTTTGACCATACCTTTCTGTAACACGTTGTATACTATTCATGCTTTGTGATGGAAAAGGTACGGTCTACAGAGAAAGTCGCTTAAGGCAACGCACCGCTAAACAATTAATCTAATACGGAGCGTTTCCTACCAATAAAAAAATACAATAAAACATACATTTACAGCACATTACAAATCATTAAGATTTAAATATGTGCTAGAGTTCGCTGGTACTTAATTAATTATACATAAAAAAACAGTTTTTTTCCTTCAAATTAAAACTACAAATTATAAAAAAAAATGAACTAGCATATTGAAGTGTGTGTTAAGACTAATCTACTAAGAAAATTTAGATGCTTAAATCGGTCTGGTTTGCCTGTAAAATGCAAATCTATGTTTTGAAACAGGTTACTTTGATATTTTGTTCTCTGTTATAAAAGTTGACAAATCGTGTTTCTGCAACTAGCAAAATGAAGTTAATTAAATGACAAATCATGTCATTAAAAATCACTTTCATATGTTTTGTAATTGTTGAGAAAAATCAAGATCCCCGCCACGTAAATTTCCAATGCGTCGCCCTAACCCTTTGTGATGATTGTAAGGAATCCCCTTACTTACCCTATAATATTATCATTAATGTATAATATATTAGCACAATAAAACTCACATTCTTTTTAAAAGGTGTATTTCTTCCAACAACCAGTACGTACAACTCAAAATCAACCGTCCACCACCAATGCTCCAGCCAAAGTGACCGTCATCTAGTGCCTCGATTCGCCATGCTGTTTTAGCGCTATTTTTTTCCCGCCAACACTCAGTGTTGCCAGTGAAATAAAAACATGGAGTTCGTTCAGATACGAGTATCAATTGAAATATAAATTACTAAATTATTAATCAACCTAACACTCGTCCATCCTGACAAGGTGCATGTCCCCATGCACTAGTTAACCTAACACTTGGCCAATCGAGTCACTTTACAATATCATAATTATCTTATACTCGTATTACAGTCAAATTATTTAAACTTGACTATTAATAATATCTCCACTCGTAATATTGACAAATATCACAATACATCGCATCTCGTACTTAGTTTAAGTAAAACTATAGTTTTATTTATTAATATTACACAAAACTTAAATTTGTTTTTACTTAAAACGCAAAATAACTCTAGTCAACACTTTCATTGTAGGTATTTAAAAATAGTTAATTATTAGTTAACAAAACTTAATTAAAACATACTACGTTTCTGATAAATCAATATTATAATAATATATCAATACTCAATCATTGTGGTTTGATTAAATATTTTAATAAAAGAGTGCATCAACTGGAAATAATATCCAAATCTTACAATCTTAGAAAGAAAATTGTCACAGTTCTCAAATTTACCCATTAAAATAAGTAATGTTTTTCTAATAAACCGAACTAGTTCTAAAATAGTACTATAACAACAAAACAAAACAACCACTTGCAAACCCTCCTTCTTGCAAGTGATTATCACAAAACTTCCTTCATAGCCAACACAACCACCCGCAAACCCTTTGTTCTTGAAAGTGATCGCATTGGGTAACGATCTATGAACCCTTCCTTCTCATAGATCGTCTCAAATTTCTATTCCTGACATTATGCATGTCCTCATGCACCACAAATGAACAAACGTTTCATCATATTAGTTACAAATTAGTATCAATTATCTTTTAACATTTAATTGCGAACTCATAAATTCTCGCAAAATAATTTAAATGAATATAAATATCCGTGTGTAAGCCCATCAATTCTTACACAACTAGTTAGCGTGTGTAAACCCATCAATTCTTACACAACTAGTTAGCGTGTGTAAGCCCATCAATTCTTACACCGCTACACTAGAACCTATTCTTATGTGAGTTCAATTTGTAAACCCATCCATTCTTACAAATCGAACGCACCTCATACCGGCCTCTCGCTAGCATACCTATATCCCGCTAGCATACCTATATCCCGCTAGCATACCTATATCCCGCTAGCAAACTAAAATCCCGCCAGCAAGGTTACGAACCCATCCATTCTCGTAACCAAGATAGCTATAGGATAGCCCATCACTTCTTACACAACTAGTCAGCGTGTGTAAACCCATCAATTCTTACACAACTAGTTAGCGTGTGTAAACCCATCCATTCTTACACCGCTACACTAGAACCTATTCTTATGTGAGTTCAATTTGTAAACCCATCCATTCTTACAAATCGAACGCACCTCATACCGGCCTCTCGCTAGCATACCTATCTCCCGCTAGCATACCTATCTCCCGCTAGCATACCTGTCTTCCGCTAGCATACCTATCTCCCGCTAGCATACCTGTCTTCCGCTAGCTTACCTGTCTTCCGCTAGCATACCTGTCTTCCGCTAGCATACCTGTCTTCCGCTAGCATACCTGTCTTCTGCTAGCATACCTGTCTTCCGCTAGCATACCTGTCTTCCGCTAGCATACCTGTCTTCCGCTAGCATACCTGTCTTCCGCTAGCATACCTGTCTTCCGCTAGCATACCTGTCTTCCGCTAGCATACCTATCTCCCGCTAGCATACCTATCTCCCGCTAGCATACCTGTCTTCTGCTATCATACCTGTCTTTCGCTAGCATACCTGTCTCCCGCTAGCATACCTAAATCCCTCCAGCAAGGTTACGAACCCATTCATTCTCGTAACCAAGATAGTTATAGGATATCAGATTAAGAAACGAACCAATCAATTCTCGCTTCTGTAGGTCGCTTAAATTGAAATTATTATCCATATCATTATCAACATTCTCCCCTAAATCGACTAAATTAACCCAGGGCAACACCCTATTTAAGAATTGCAAAAGGTGATCGGGATGCGAACAACGAACGCAGTGACAGTCTCAGACCTCAAGGTCCTATCATTAATACCGTGGATTTTGCAATCCATTGCACGTTTTCCAACTATAATATATCACATTAATTGAATAGAACTAATTTTTCGTTTAATTTTTTTTTTTATAGGCTCGTTAAATTTAGTTTCCCTTATAAGCATATCCTCTAATGCCTGATCATAATTTTGTGGAGGAATAGGAAATGAGTTAGTAAACTCAAATTAGTAAATTTTTTCCTGCCATTCTTGCATAGTAAAAAAAAAGGATTGAATTTAACCCTTTGTACCACGCCTTAGCAAAGGTAGTCACTTTTTCTCCGAATATCGATCGTCCGAAAATCAAAATCCCCAACGCGCTTGCTAAATCATCTCTCAAATATCTCAAACATCAAATATCTAATGCTTTTGTGTCATAATATCGGGTGCTATCATAATTAGATATCCAAATTTCGACTCCGGGCACTTGCTATTATATCACATGTCCTAAGTGTTATATTTATTGTATAATGTATGTTAGTCCGAATGGTGGTTTATAATAATATTGTTACAAAATTACAATTTTATTTATTTTTATTTATTAAACAACAGAAATCTAGCTCCATAATTTCGATTTTAGGGCATGTTATATTATGAGTCATTAAGTTAGGGCTACTTACCATTCGGACACATGAAGATTATGTCACAAAACGTGACACGTTAGATTTTATGGATAAAAAAATGTATGAGACAAAATAGAGAACCCTTAGCAAGGCCTTGGAGTTTCTGCATACCGCAATTAGTTGTAGTCCTGTCATCCCAACCATACACCGAGGTACATTCATTAACCTTCTCTAACCAAACATCAATGCGCTGATTTTTCGTAGAGGGAGCGAAATTAGGGAGTATATTCTCATGATCTAGCTATTGATACGACTATGCACCTGACGTGGAATGGCGAGACGCAAAACTATCTCTATCACACTTTAACATATTCATTAAATCTCTCTTAGAAGAGGAAGGGCTATGTAACCTTTCAGACTGTCTCGCGTGGTCAAGTTACAGTTAGACTATCTGACCGTTTAGATTGTTGTGCTGGGGCGTTATCCTCGATGTCCCGGTCCACACGTGCTTGTCGAACTGCCACGCCCTTGATGTCGCTCTGCACTCCGCAGTCTGCTATCCGCTTTGTGTCCATCGGGTGTCGTCAAACGGCGTTGCGGAGTGATTCGTTCTCATGAGGCATGATTCTGAAACTCAAAACACAAGCTTTGTACTTTGTCCGAAAATTTCGCCATCTTAGGAGTAAAATAGTAGCAACTACATATTAAGTTAAACTCAAATATCTCGAAAACAGTGCGACGTAGCGCAAAAATAATGAAATTTTGGCCCCCCGGACTCCCCCAGTCTATCACCGACACTACCAATTGACACCCTTTAAGGAACCTTTAAACAAACTTCAACCTGAGGGTGGAGAAAAACGCCAAGCAGAAAATACAACAATATCAAAACGGGACTTCGTTGCTTAAAATTATCGTTATTTTCACCACTGGTACTCACTTTAACTAACACCAGACGTCCACAACAGTCACATTTAAAATATACAACTACCCTTTCCAATTGAAAATAAAGGAAAACCTTTAAATCACTTTGAAGCTAACACTTTCATGTTATTTATAATATAATTTGTTTAGTTTACTTATTGCTTTTAAAATTAAGTAGCAATCAAAGCTAGTAGGCTGGCATTATCCCACTTCTGAAATGTAAGGAATCCCCTTACTTACCCTATAATATTATCATTAATGTATAATATATTAATATATTAGCACAATAAAACTCACATTCTTTTTAAAAGGTGTATTTCTTCCAACAACCAGTACGTACAACTCAAAATCAACCGTCCACCACCAATGCTCCAGCCAAAGTGACCGTCATCTAGTGCCTCGATTCGCCATGCTGTTTTAGCGCTATTTTTTTTCCGCCAACACTCAGTGTTGCCAGTGAAATAAAAACATGGAGTTCGTTCGGATACGAGTATCAATTGAAATATAAATTACTAAATTATTAATCAACCTAACATGATAATGATGGTGATTGTTTCGATCAATGTCGGTCATAGCGACCACTACGACTCCTAGTCGGTGCGACCCTGGTGCGTCCGAAGATGGTCAGCATAGCCGATCTTCTTAGTAAACTGGCGTGCGTAGTAAGCGCACGTGTGTTACCATCGGCATAAAGTGGGTTGGCGAAAACAATAATGAATTCCAGACCATTAAACGTATACATAACTTCATGTCAGTTTTTAAAAACATTAACCTGATTTTTATTTGAATTTATCATGAATTTCTGTAACCTTAAAAGTTTTTAATTAATTCTTAATTTACGGAACACAATATTAGTGACGACATAGTTTTCCATTCTCATACAATTTTTATTAAAAAAAAAACATTTGACGGTTGCTAATCTAAGTTAATCTGTTGATTAAGTCACCTACACAATTCATATGAATTGACGCGGGTTGTCGGGCTTTCACCTCATCGCGTTTTATATCGAGGTCAATTTTACACTCTCTTCGAAAACATGAACTTGCGCTGCCAAACCCTCTAGTACCGTGTCCTAATAACATCATTAGGGATAGGCAAGCGCCTGTTCGAATCATTACTTGCTTTGACAAAGTACTAAAGTGTTCCGCGACTTTTTTGTTGACTGTATAAATGAAACTTACAAATAAAATGAATTGTGTTTTATAAAAAATATTTTAAATATTATCCAGTACTTTGTAAATTGAAAGGATTAAGTTTAACTAATAATCCGTGAATGAATACTGCAATTAATACTGCGTGTTAAATTCAATGGAAGTGAAAATCCACAGACCTTACAATACAATGTCGTAACGAATACGGATTTATGCATGCGCGATTCTTTTAATGTATAAACGGCCTCTGTAACTGTGTTATGAATTAAATAAATAGTCAGCGTTTCATTGCGATTCAAAAATTGCGATTCGATTGCGAAAATTTCGTTAAGTCTAGAAAATTATTCTAGATTGCTGCTTTTTGCTGCCTTTGTGACCTTTTTTCATACTCAGAAGTCCCGGGTTCCATTCCCAGCGGAGAGTACATACGTTTGTATTCGTTTTGGTTGATGGTAGGGCAAGTTTAAGTTCCCATGGCCAGCTACGACTATCTTATATTAATATGTCGCCATAACATCAGTGTCAGCTAGAGATAAGATAGCCAGTTCTTCAGTAGTTATGGATTCCGGGTGAAGTGCGCATCCACCTTCGGCTTTATCATCACATAACAAACAATAATGTGATGAAGGCCAATTGATTTTATGAATTAAAATGTAGAAAAAGTGGCGTTCTGCTGTTTCGTTTCGTTTGCCAACACTCGCATGTGTACGAATAATTAACGTTTATGCATGCTTATACATAAAATTCCCACAAATATTTTTGTGTAACCTTATATAAAGTTGACATATTCGTTCACGTTCGTTTATTTATTCACTAGTTTTATACTCAGAGATCCGAGGTTTTAGGTCTGTATTGCGGTGGAGGGTATTGGTAGGACTTGCTTTAACTCTTTCAGGGTCAGAGGGATGTATATTCCCACTGTTACGGACAGAAGTCTCATTTTTTTGTATTGTATAGGATTAGTTAGCGAATATAACTTTATAATTGTAATACGGTTAATATATTAGATTTATATGTTATTTTAATAAATATTTCTTATGTTTGTCTTTTCATTTAACACAAGGTAACTGTTGTATGTTTTAAAGAGGGCCAGGTAAACGTGCCCAGAGGCCTAATGCCTCACTAAGAAGAGATAATTAGATAAGTTAATTAAATCTTAAAGTAAATATAATATTTTAATATTGTAAGGTATCCAGATTACGAGAGATACCGTAGGGTAGATAAAAATACATGTAAGAAAGAGAGGTCCAACACGAAAGGGACAACTGCAAATTACGACGGTTCATGTGGGTAGTGGAAAAAATTGTATACCTACATGGGCCGGCATTTGCCCCCACCACGCTCACGGGCATGACCCAAAATGTATAAATACAGGCCGGTCAGAGCAAATTTTTGTAAGCTCTCCGGACCCCACCTATGAAGAATAAAGAAGAAATAATCAAGAAACGAGTTTTAATACAGTCCACATCGAAGCACAACGGCTGACTTGTTTGTAGCTGCAACCAGCCACGAACACCCACCACATTTTGAACTTTATGTGATTGAGATAAGATTAAAAACCAAATATGTGGTAAAAAAATACAATGCTCCAAAGAGGTAAGTCCTTGTAGCTAGCTACCACTTTTTTAACGAACTATCGCCATAGCGCCGATTTTTGTAGCGTTTTTGTCCTCTCGTCCGATCTTCTAAATGCCATTTACACTAAACATAGCACACTCGCTTAAGCCCCATACCACAAAAGAGATATACCATACTCGTAATTTACGTCTTTAAAAATCTTCGGCACGTTGCATGCGGTAGTCTACTAAAATCAATATATCTGACACTTTGTCAGTCATTATTTGTATATTGTATAACATCATGGGGCGGTGCACACAAAACTATTATGATAAACTTAGAAATAGCGCAGAGAGCAGTTCTAAAAGTCAGCACATTCCGACCAATACGCTTCCCGACGGCAGAGCTCCTTACCAAATGCGATGTCCTATCCGTACGCCAGCTTTTCATATTACTAACAATCACTAAAAAACACTCATTAATGCCCTTTAACCCTGCGCTCGAAACCAGCCGAAGACGTGCAGATATTGTCTGTTCTACTGAGCGATTCAGAAGATCAAACACGCACAGATTCTTTTGTCATCTGAGTAGTTTTCTGTACAACAGATTAAATTTTTCTTTATGTATTTACCCCATGAACAAAGCACAATGCAAAAAAACCGTACAAGATTGGCTAAAAGGGAAAACATATGATGACACAGAGAAATTATTATTAGTAATTACATAATTTTTAAGACCATCTAGAAAATTCTAATTAAGTAGAGCAATTAATAATATTATTCAAGTACTTTCCAGTTCCGCATTTAAAATAGTTAGTCATTATTATTGTGTAAATGTTTTATTGTAGAATAAGCACTAACGTTCTGTTCTAGATAGATACCTAATACACAGGCAATATTGATTGCTTAGCATAGGTATTACGTAATACATAATATTATATACACTAACCCCAATTACTTTACATAAGTCTTTTGTATCTAGGCTAAGTTTTTATACAGCAATAAAATTTATCTTTATCTTTATCTTTATCGTAGAACAAAGGTACGATGACCAGTTCACACGCACTCTATACCAGGTACAGACATGTACCTGGGCGCTTCTCCCCACCCCCACGACCCGGTCAACCCGAGCCGAGGTCAGAGCCTTTAGAGGCCTCGGTTGCTCTCGATCTGAACCCCTCGGAGAATCTAGTAGGAAACGGGAACACGCACTTGTGCGTGATGACATTCCCTCTCGAAAACTGACGGTGTTTCGTTTCACACGCGCGGCTCTATGTTTCTCGCCGCCACCAAAAAAGTCCGGTGACGCTGAAAATGCCGCCAGATCAGCAAACTCTATATAAAAAAAAAGAGTTTTTGTGTTCGAACAATAAAAGATAAGACTTCTTGGCGGGAAAGTGAAGAGTCATGTCTGCGGTTTTATTTTATTTTCTAAAATTTGTATTATGTCGAATATTAATGTGAAATAATGGTGGATTATTAACCGTTAAGTGTTCGTGAGTGTGCATGAGTGTTGGCAAATGAAACAAAACAGTGCAACGTCACTTTTGAAATTCTCTCAAGAAGTACGCCCGAGGATTTAGTAAAGCCCCACATCTTTACTGAGATACTCTAGGAGTTGGGGGGTATATCATTTCTCACTTCTCATTTCTATTATCATTCATCATCATCATACAGGAAGGAAATATTGTTTATTTATGTATTACTTTTAAGAAAAAATACTTTGACACTGGCTAAATGTGCTATTCGCACGAAGCCATCAACTAAATGAAAAAAAAATAAGAGATAAGATAGTCAGTTCCTCAGTGTTTAAGGATTCCCGGTGAAGTGCGTTATCACCTCCAGCCTAATCATCTAATCAGGTGAGTTGAAGTCAAGCGCTTCTCTATTCATCATCATTAGCTCATTTTATGCCCCCACTGCTGGGGCACGAGCCTTCCCTATAGATGGATAGGGAGAACGGGTCATAAACCACCACGCGGGCACAGTGCGGATTGGTGGTTGTTAACGACTGCTAATGCAGCCGGGACCAACGGCTTTACGTGCCTTCCGAAGCACTGAGGAGCTCGAGATGATAAAGTTTTGGTCACCCATCCGATGACCGGCCTTTGCGAAAGTTACTTAACCTTAGCAATCGTAGTCCGGGCGCGTTAAGCACTGCGCCATCGAGCTCTTCCTTCTCTATTATTTGCAACCTATTGCCAAAGGTTTGAGCTTGGTGTTTTTGTTTGGGAGTAAGTGTCAGTGTGTATTGTGTATGTAAGAGCGTGTATTTTGCTGATTCTGACTTTGGGGACCTTGTGCAGTTTACACCACGAGCTGCTCGCACCACGGTGTGAATCTGACGATTGATTGATATACAGCGCCTTATTATTATGATCACCAACACCTATACTAGAGTAAAATAATGTTGAAAAACGCAAACGCAGATTAAAGTGAGATTTACTGTGACGCAGAATAAGTGTGCGGTGCATGTTCGCAACGCAGCACTATCGTTGATGTGTGTCAGCAATATATTCTTTACGCTTGGCGCAATGCAGTGAATGAGTTTCGTATACGATCCATTGAAAATATATTGACCAATAACAATATTATGTTCGAAAGCTTCTAGCGGACTAATTAAAACAAAGTGAAGCTTTTATAAAGAAATATATTTTTAATTGTAGTTTATTCGTCTTTAAAATAAAACAAGTTAAGGCAGAAAGGCGGTTTTATTACCTACAAAACAGAATCAATTTAAATTATATTCATTTCTTTTGTTCCATTAAATGTTGATTACTTTATTAATAGGTGTCGGTATACTAAAAGCTCAGTAGAATAGCGAGTCAAATTAAAGACGCAATTAGTCTGAATTATCGTATTGTGTAAGTAATATGAACACACCACTAATAATAGGGCTTATACACATTTGATTTGGGGTGTTGAACATTTGAGGTTAATTATTTATTATTTAACAAAAACTTTAAAGATAACAGAAATATAATAAAAAAGAGTTATAGAACTATAAAAAATAACAAATAATTAAATACTAGCTACGAATAAAAGATGTATTCCAACTGTGGGCTCATAGGAACATTTAACACATTGATTAAATAAATTGATTTGTCGAAAAGGTGGCCGTACTTATTATTAGAATTTTCACGCTTAAGTAGAATACCTATATTTGGAATTGTATTACACTAATGACTTTGTAAATCAAGTAAATTGTGATAATAATGACAGATACAGTATATCCTACTATAGAACGCCAGCAATCAAAAGCCTACGATTACCGATCATATGAATCGACTGGTAATCGATTAGCTACATAATTGTAGTAACATAATCTCAACCCTTGTCAACAGAATGTCGTGCTTGACATCTGTGATAATCCGGTTTGTACGATTTATTTTTCAAAGGGAATAGATGCTTTTACGTTTTGTTTTTTAGTGTAACAGTGTTTAGTATGAGAGAGATTTATTTACTATCCGAATTAACTGGTAATCCGTTTTACTATATCCAATAAGTCTTGTTAAAATAATTAAGAAAGCTGGCTTCTATAAGTGTTGCAAAAAAAAGTTAGTCTAAATTTACGCGACTCAATTTTGCAGGGCTTGGGAGCGTAAAAAAACTTACGAGTTTAGAGCCGAGTCGGGCGCGAATCATCGGAGCACAAACTCGAGTCTGAATACTCGACTCGAAGCCGCCACTTTTACTTAACAAAGATTCGAACACGACAAGCAGGGTTAAATTTTACTTAATTTTCTAGTTACATAATAATCTTATAGCTGACCCAAAAGACCTGTCAAAATTTTAATAGTTGTGATCATATTTAGAATTTACGATATATTTCCGTTTATATATAACGCCGTCTATTAAAAGTAATCCAAAGTGGCGATTCCCATATAAAATTGGCAATTTTTTTTATTTTTTATTTCTAATCCGTTTTTTGGAGTTTTTCCATTTTTTTTTCTTTTAAACCATTCTGGTATTAAAAGAAACAAAACAATATATATATATATATATATATATATATATATATATATATACAATATTCAAATCAGTCAAGCCATTTTTGAGTTTTAGTGAGACTAACGAACAGCAATTGATGTTTATTTATTGTTATTATTATTTCGAATACATTTCACTTTTATTATTTAGTAGTCCACCCTCCGCTGCTGTGCTTTTTGAGTTCCCAATCTTGTATAGGACTCCACTCCAAACTATACTAATATATACCTGACACTGAACCCTGATCACTCTTACTTACCGGACTCAAGCGCGACTCGTTTTATGAACATACTGGCGTACAATAGACAAATATCGAACTCAAGTCCGTTCGGAATACGGTATGCTCGTAATGCTTCGAGCAGTAGTAAGGTCTCGGTACTTAGAACTCGAGTCTTGAGATTACACTTAATTTTGCTTGGTACTAAACTACATAAAGTTAAGTAAATCTACACTATGTTTCTTCATACTTAAACCGTGAAATGAGTAGTGAGTACTCTGATACGTTTTTTATGTCTATCGGTATTTTACCTTATTGTAGCTATTGTTTTCGATGTAAAATTAAATAAATAAATTTTATTATTAGTCTGCAAGGTATAATTATTATTTATTATGATTATGATGACCTCCGTAGCCGAGTGGTTTGCACGCCAGACTTTGGGCGGCGCTAACTCTGAGGTCCCAGGTTCGCTTCCCGTCGGGGCAATGTCGAAAACGAGCTTTTAGATATTGTGTCGGGTCTGGGTGGTTGCGGTACCGTTGTAGTTGGTTCTGATTTTCATAAAACGAGTGCTTTAGCTACGAATGCTTAATATTTTTATTTATTAACTATGAATCATTTTAAAAAACATACAACTTAATTAATTAAAAATATTTTATAAAAATTAAAAATGTTTTGTTTATCTAAAGCACTACATAGTTAGGAAGTGGCTGAAGCCTACCTTATACTAATAATAGAAGGCACCGCTCCTCCATAGGTTGATATAATTTATGCTAATAAAACTTACTTACTTACTTACTACTTAACTTAATAACTTTCGATCAATAAGCTAACAACAAAGCTAAATTTATATTGAATTTATAATTAAACAACATTTTAGTATGTATAGTCAAAGTATTGTAGAATTAGTCCTGTAAACTTCCTATCTACACCAAAGTAAAGGTTAGCTAGAAAATATATCATCTAAAGATAAGCCCAAAAAGAGAATAACGGGTTAATATAATATCAGTCGTTTAACAACACGCTCGTAATCCGAATCAAAAATGCACACAGGGTTTTCCTTACCGACTGACAGTACCTTAACAACATTTTAACGGATTAAGCATCGTATTAGTTGCCATTTGTAACAAAACAGTACACACTTACGCTTATAAAAGCCATTCGCCGCAGCCGAATGCGGCCATCATATTTCAGAATTACTCGTGTACGTCCGACCGACCTCTTTCCGAGCGAACTGAATCCCTTAACCCGCCCGTCACAGATAAATGCCGTCTCTTCTTCGCTTCCATAATCCGTCCGTACGACTCCGAAACTTTTGATACTTACTGTGCTTAATGTTTATTCTTTTGTTTACTCTTTCTGGGAATGGGAGAATTCACTGCTTACTTCATTTTTTAATGATGCCGATCCGGCAGACAAGTACATGGCTAGGCTAAGTACACTAGGCGACACGCGACTGCGACAGCTCGGCGACTAGACGCGACGACAAGCTGCGGCGCGTCTGTCACAGAGTCGCGACGACAAGCTAGGGGAGTCGTAAAACTGACGCTCACAACTGTCGCACGACTATCGTCGTGTGTGCACGTGCACAACGTGACTAGACGCGGCGACTAGACGCAGCGACAAGTCGTCCAGTGTGCGGAGCCATAAACGGCGAACCTCGCCCGTTGGAACACTACCACCTCTTGCGACTTAAAAGGATAGCTCACGTAGGTTGCTGACCCTGAAGCTTTATACTTCTTTACCATAGATCTAGCAACCTTCAAAACGGAACCGAGAAATTCAAAAACATGCCCAAGAATTTGTTTTTACACAGAATCATTGATACCACTTGTAGCGACACAGCGTTGGGTCAGCAGTTTAGCTCGTAGTCGTAGCGGCGTAGCAAATACCGTAGCCGCAGACGCAAGTCGTATCCCTACACGCGTACCCACCGGTCTTGTTACGTGTACATAGTTCGTAAGTGATAAATTGTAGTGACACGCAATAGACAATCATTACGTAATTCATAGTTTTATTCATCAACCCTATAAGCAACCTTCTGATATACATAAGTGACTAAGAGAGACGCATATAAATACCACACCACTAGGCACCTTTTCACTTAACCTTCTCGTAACAGATAAATGCCGTCTCTTCTTCGCTTCTATAATCCCACGACTCCGAAACTTTCGATACTTACTGTACTTAATGTTTATTCTTTTGTCTACTTTTTCTGGGAATGGGAGAATACAGTCCTTACTTTGTTTTTAATGTCGCGGATCTGGCAGACAAGTAACGGCCCACCTCGCCCGATGGAACCTACCACCGCTTACGACTTCAAGGATAGCTCACGTACGTTACTGACCCTGAAGCTTTATACTTTCAAACCCTGCAATTTCACTGGATCTAGCAACCTTTAAAACGGAAGAGAGAAATTCAAAACCATGCCAAAGAATTTGATTTTGCTCAGAATCATACCCAAAACTTTTGCTACAGCCTGTACTAAATGTTTATTATTTTATCCACTGTTTCTGGGAATGGGTGAACTCCCTTCTCGCTTTGTATCTGAAGCTTCAGTCCTTATGCTTCCATGCCACTGTCACTGTGTGTGTCTTAGTCACTGGAGAAGAGACTAGAGTACTAGAGTACTCTTCAAGTCAGAACAGCGAATTGCAACACCACGCCCGATAATTTAATTCTGGACAATCATACCGCCAGGCATCTTCTTGCGTCAGTTGAATTTCTTAACCCGCTTTTTACTGACTAATGCAGACGGCATTAGTCAGTGAAAAGCGAGTTAAGTGAAGTTAGTGAGTTATGAAGTCTCTGTTTCCCCAATCTGTACGATTCCCAAACTTTCGCTACTTACAGTACGTAATATTTATTCTTATATCTACTTTTTTCTGGGAATGGGAGAGCCCATTTCGCGTTTCGTAATCGACAAACAAGCTTGTTTGCTTTCACAATATTTATTTGCGTACGTCAGCCATTGTTTCTTTTTCATCGAAAACATATACACTGGACAGCAAAAATAACGGGTCATTTAGAAAAACCGCGATATCTCCCAAAGTTATTTACATAAATCCCTCGTATAAATAATATGTTATAGGCAGATTTGTGACGCTTATTATACATATCAAAAGAGGTTGCATTTAAACAAGTTACAGCTTCAAAAAAAGAAATTCCAATTTTTGAAAAATATCAAAAATCAAATTTTTGGAATAGAAAATTTTCTCGCTTTTGTTTCAAACCGAGCTTTCATCATAAACAGTTTTTTTGGCTGGTCACAGTATTTTGTGCATCAACCATGCACCAACATGTCGTTATCTACTGAAGAATGTACACGAATTATCACCATGGTACAAGAAGGAAGTAGTCAGAGGAGTACTGCTAGAACAGTAGGTGTATCTTTATTCACGGTCCAAAGAGTACTCCAGCAATTTCAAGAGACCGGCATGAACATCAGGAGACCAGGGAATGGCAGGCCAAGGTGTACAACTACACGAGAAGACCGATTCATCGTGAGCACTATGTTATGAAATCGACATCTCACGGCTGTTCAGGTCCGAAATAGCCTTCAAGAAATTCACCACAATAATGTAAGCTCTGACACGATCCGGCGCCGACTTCAGGAAGCTGATATAAAGCCTTATAGGCCAGCAAATGGCCCTGAATTGCTCAGAGAACATCGAGTTGCCAGGCTGCGGTTTGCTCGAGAACGTCCGATGGACAGATGAAGATTGGTCCAGGGTTATGTTTTCTGATGAGTCAAGATTTTGTTTATTCGCACACGATGGGAGACGAAGAGTATATATAGGCGACCAAATGAACGTTATCGTCAAGCGTGTTTTGAGGAAAAGGTGCCATTCGGTGGAGGATCAATAATGGTTTGGGCTGGGATATCTTCAGAGGATCGTACGGAGTTAGTAATTACAGAAAACTGTTCTCTGACAGCTCCCAGATATGTAGAGGAGATTTTAAATGAGCATGCTGGTCCTTTCTTGGTGAATATGGGCGCAAAATCCATTTTTATGGACGATAATGCGCGACCACATACAGCACATTTGGTCAACGCGTATATTCAAGACGTCGATATCACCCGCATGGAGTGGCCAGCTCGCTGCCCAGACTTAAATCTCATAGAGCATTTATGGGACGAGCTGGGAGATGCGTTAAACAACGCTCTCCAGCTGCAGCTAACTTACGTGAGTTAAGAAGTGCGCTAGTAGAAGAATGGTCAAACATAGACCAAAAACGTATTAGAAATTTGATTTACAGCATGCCAAATCATCTTAATGAAGCGATACGGGCTCGTGGAGGAAATACAAGATATAAAATTTACAGAAAAGCTTTCATTTTGCAGATTAACTGTGTTGTATATTTTTGTTGTCAAAAGTTAGAAGTGTTTTTTTTCCTATTTTCTAGTACTTAAATAAAATTATACAGTTTACAAACGTGTTATGTATTTTCTTTTATGTATAAGTCAGTCATCTAAAACATACTACAGTTTCACTAGTTTGTGTTGTGTAGTTAAGAAACTATCACACTTTTTATAAGCGACCCGGAATTTTTGCGGCCCAGTGTATATTGAAGAGTTTTTATGATTAATATAAGATACAATGTAGGTATAAATACTAAAGAGTACGATTCGTGAAGGACTCACGTATAGTTAGCATAGCATAATCGATGTTTGCTTGTCTTCTTCGATAAAAACAAAATGATCGGATCACTAGAAAATCAATACCAGACCTAGGACGAATTAGGAAAGAAGGGACAAGCGATGAGTTATCAAACATGGGTACAGCAAGATTATTATGTAACCATGAACTTTTGCCAGTAATATTTTTATTCACTGTAAGAAAATATGAAGTTACCGCAACTTATAAAATAATTTTATATGTGAATTAAAACAACCTGCTTTAACTTATTACGTGCGCAGATCCAGAGAGCGAGCGTAAACATAACTCTGATTTAATTAAAAATTATGTTACTGATTGTAATAATAAAACTACTTTTGTAGTATGTAGATGGCAAGCCACGGAATAAGAAAGTATAATGTTTCGTTCCACTGATATTGGAAATGTTAATTACGTTAAAAAATAAACATGTTTTTTCTAGACAAATTACAAAAGATTAGTTTCGTTTTTTAGTTATTTTTCTAGTTACTCTAAATAACTGGTAGGCAGCCGCCGAAAAAACGAAAAAAAGGCTTGGCGCTCTAATAAGCCACAATCACTTTCTGTTGTTTTCCTACTTATGTAGCATACTACACTGAGATTTTAATTACAATACACGCGGAGATTATTAAATACCGCCTTTTCTTTGTTCTAAATAAAACGCCTCGAGTCTTAATTAGTGTTTCATTATTAGAGTTTTTATACTTTAAAGAAAATTTGGAGACTTCCTATAAGCCTGCTTCATTTTGTAAGTTAACAAGTGTTAATGAAGATGGTTTGCTGCTTTAATTTAAGTGACAATAAAATAAGAAATGGCAGTGACTCGTATACAAGAGAGAATGTTGACGCCTTTATTTTTTTTTTACCTGTGAGAATTCGCTGAACGAATCATCGCGCGGGGTATGTGTGGTTGGCCGGATGGTATGGCTGACTAGAAACCCAGGGTACCCGTCTACCGCTTGGGCAAGATCACGAGAACTAAAAGTCATTCACAACCCCCACCGCGGTGGTCCCTTCGGACGCTGCTTTTATGAGGCGTCGCCTTGAGGAGTTGTTCGTGGGTAGTGTATGGAGATGGCATTCCCCACCCCCGCGGTACGACTACGACCCGCGAAGAATGTTGGCACATATTGATTCATTATGTATGTCTGTTTTTTGTTTCTGTGAGCGAACGATAGTGAGTGCCGATGTGCAGACAATCTGGTTTTTGTCACACTACTTTTGATGTAACAATAATCACTAGTGGCTTTGTACTCGCCCAGCAGTCGAATACGATCGTAATTCACAAAACATACCTACAATGTAATGTAACACTTACACAAACATTTTATCTTTCCCCAATTACATCTCCGTTTGCGCGATGTGCTTAAAAAGTCACAAAGTTTCTCTTTACTTATTTGTAGATTATAAAGGATAGTAAGATTATGAATAAATAAGTTTCTTTATAATCTTGGGGCCTTACTAATAAATAAACTAAATAAATAAATAAATACATAAATAAATTTTTCCTACACTTACACCAATTATTCTAGCCCAAGAGAAGCTTCGTTATGAAACTCGTTATATGGTTACTAGACAACGAATAAACATATTTAAAATACTTAAATGCATACTTATTATACGTAGAAAACACCCAGACCCGAGACAATTTAGAAAAACAATAATTTCTAAATTGACCCGACCGGGGATCGAACCCCGGGACCTCAGAGATGGCGACACCATGAAAACCGGTGTACAAACCACTCGACCAAGGAGGTCGTCAAATAATAATAAGTAGAGTACAAGCTTTGAATAAATATTCCGTAGTTTGTTCCCATCATATAAACTTCATTTAAAATTAGAGTAAAGGAGACAAAACACGGAATAACTATTCAAAGCTTAAACTCTGTTCATTAGTCATTAGGCGAAGGCGGCTAGGCATCCCCAAAAATCATTACGAAATTCGGAAACATGATCGATCAATCATGACCGTATAGTTACTAAAATTTTAAAGTTGCTCAAATTTCTTGAGTTGACTCTCCGTGAGATAGATTTACTCGTAGATGCTCGTAGCTAACGTCTACATAGTCTGGTATGGGTAGCCGAGATTGTGCGTGAGCCATTTTAGTGGCAGTAAACATTTTACGACTAAGTTCTTGTGATTGAGGGCCCCAGGTAAAATTATATTAAACTGAACACCCAAGTTATTAACACGGTCACTTAAATACACACTAACTATGTTACATCTACACTAACATTTTAAAGCACTAAAAATTGTTTGTATGTTTGTAACTACAAAACGGATTTAAAAAATACTGTCAGTTATAAAGCGGCACTATCCCTAAGTAATATAAGTGATATAGACTCCTATTTATTTTGATAAAAACTATGTTCCAGGGAGCACGTAGTATACATATAGGTAAAGTATCACGTCTCGCCTCAAACATAGTTTTGATAATATTTTCCAAACAATAGTTAAAAAATTACTTTGTTCGAAATGTTGAAATATAAGCGATGCAAAGCGTTGGTACAAACTGGTTGTAACTTACATTAAAAACCTACTGTAAAGGGGGTTTTATTATAGAATCATGTTTAACATCGACAGCAGTTCCCAATTCTTAAGTAGCTGCCAGTATGCTCCAGTGATACGATGAAGCGGGGCTACGCGTAAATCATGGAGCTGATCAGACTAGAGACGTCCAGACGCCTAGTGACTATTAACAGCAGCTACTTCGGCTGCCGATCCGATCCGAACCCCTCGGAGAATCTAGTAGGGCACAGGGACACGCACTAGTGCGTGATGCCGTTCCCTCTAAAAAACCTCCAAAGGTGATTCGTTTCACACGGCTTTAGAAACCCTTTAAGTTTCTTGCTGCCCCCAAAAAAGCCTGGTGAAGCTGAAAATGCTGTCTGAGGCGACCAGCAAACTAAAAAAAAAGCTATTTCGGAACTTGAAGCTGCTGTCCGTCATTGTTACTTTTGATTTTGATTTTAATGTATCCTTGTTTTACGGTACTGATGGCGAGCCACGTTGTTTAGTATTGCCAAGGTTATTCTTTCTTCAAAAGCCGGCAAAGCATCTTTGATTCTTCTGGTGTTGCGGGTGTCCATGTGTGGCGAAGATAGCTTCCCATCAGGTGACTCGCTGGCTTGATTGCCAAATCTTTAATAATGTCTTCAATAATGTCTTTGTTTTCAGAGGAAAGAGACTGACGCGGAGCGTTTGGTAATGGTGCCGACGTCAACGCAGACCGCTGAGGGCCGGTATACCTGCGAGGTGTCGGCGGACGCGCCCTCCTTCCAGACGGCTCAGGTGCACACGCACATGTATGTTGTAGGTAAGTGGAATTACATACACGCTGCAAGGTTCTGTGACGAGATTTTGTTTTATTCTAGCTTTGTTGTCAATCCATAATATTTTGATTCTTTTAAAACAGCTCACAATATTTAAAATAATGCAATTGTTAATTAAATGTTAGTTATTTAATTATGTTATTAGTGAAGTTATGCGCGTCAGGCGCGCTTAAGCAAGCAGCAGTGATCATAAATGTAAGTACAAAGAGGGTACTAAACCACTAGGGCTGTGACTTGTTTATTTTGATGTGACGTCACAACAGAAATATTTAATTAAAAATTGCATAAAAAAATCAAAGTTAATAATTATGTCTGTGTAACTCTGCATACAAGGTCTAGATCGGATACACTTAGGATCTTTCATTTTTACCACACCCTTCTGTTACAAGTTGTATAAATCGGTATCGATGAATGAACAATGTTCAAGTGTATGGAATAACTAGATTTTATATTAAATTCCATGCTTTGAGTGCATAACGTCGTAAGCAGCGCCAGCCCTAGGGTAGAGCGAGTGGAGCGATCGCTCTTGGCACCTGGTAGAAGCAGCAAGCAGCAGTAACAGCCATGTCAAGCAAGGGGCGCCAAAATGCCAAATGAGAAAAATCTCAACACCGGAGTTTGGATATGTAACGTGAAAGCGTCGATCAAAATACATTGGCTAAGGTCCAGCGCTGGTCGTAAGCTAAACCAAGTTGAAAGGTGACAGTTGTAAAAATACATTAGATCGTATGAACCAGGGGCCTGTAAAAATGGGAGTTCCACAAGGGTCCATTCTTGGTCCTTTTCTGTTTTTAATTTATATTAATGACTTGCCATTCTTTGTAGAGAACTTCTGTGAAATCGTATTATTTGCAGATGATACTTCACTCATTTTTAATGTAAGTAGGTGTAAGAATAATTACGACGATGTAAACAAAGCACTCTCTGATGTACTCAATTGGTTTACTATTAATAATTTGCAGCTTAATGCTAAAAAAACAAAATGTATTAATTTTAAATTACCAAATGTCAAAAATGAACCAACCGATATAAGAATAAACGGTGATCGATTAGATTTGGTAGACTCAACAGTTTTCTTAGGTATAACCCTTGACTTAAAACTTCAATGGAATCCTCACATTTCGAAATTGGCCGGCAAACTCAGTTCTGCTGCTTATGCCATTAGAAAAATAAGGCAGTTAACAGACGTAGAAACTGCTAGAACAGTTTACTTTAGTTATTTTCATAGTGTCATGTCGTATGGCCTCTTACTGTGGGGAACAGCGGCTGATATTGAAACTATATTCATTTTACAGAAACGAGCAGTAAGAACAATCTATAGACTAGGTTCACGAACTTCTTTAAGAAATCTTTTTAAAGAAATTGGTGTCTTGACAGTGGCGTCTCAATTTATTTATAATTGTATAGTTCTTGTACGTTGTAATATCAATTCATTTACTAAACACAGTGATGTACACAATTTTAATACTAGAAGTAAGTCAAAACTTGTAATGCCACTGTTCAGGTTACAGAAGGTGCTTGGTTCTTTCTTGGGGCAAGGTATACACTATTACAATAAAATACCAAATACTGTACTAGATTTACCTTTAGATAAGTTTAAAAAACATGTAAAGTCTTCTTTACTTAAAAAGGTTATTATACAGTCAAAGAATATTTAGAAGATAAAACAGCCTGGCTTTAATAAAAAACATATACATAATACTGCTTATAAACAATGTCCTGCAGATAACAGAATGTGGTTTATGACGTCATTTTGTAGTTTCGTGCCGCCTATGAAAGCAATATCGAAAGCTATAGCCTTTAGCTTTTGATATTGCTTTCATAGGCGGTGCGAGGTGGCAAGATGACGTCATAAACTATACTCATGGTCATAGCGATCGGTTAGGCGGTCGGGGGGCAGAGCATGGTGGGTTATGGTCCAACCTCCGTATGTGTGTATATTGATAGATAAAAAGACAAACAAAACCTTTATTTGGACACCACACTATACACTAACACTTTTATGTGGTAAGGTCAAGGTTCATCAGTGGGACGTATATAGATAGAAATGCAATATATTACTTTGCTAGAAATGTTATGCTATAAGTAGGTACCTACATATTACGCTTTTAACGCAATTTTGCGTTGAGCTGCTCTATTTTAATAGAATTTTTATGTGAGTAGTTAAAGTCACATGTTATGTCATGTGGTAAGTGACGTCACCAAAATTCAATATGGCGGAATTAATGATGGATGAGTCGACGGTTAAGCGACGATCCTTTTCCCATTCGGATCATTCGGTCTGTTAGCATTATGTATGTGGGTAGATGAAAGCAAAGGGAAAATGATACGAAAACAATACATTAGTATTAATTCAACTTTAATATTTATTACGTTGGGATATACACTGTGTGTTTACTTTCCCTACACATTGCGAAAGTACACACACTGTATCTATCCCTGTGCTGACTGAACATAAAAATAAAAATTCGTTATTATAAGCGTATACATTTGATGTTTAAATCAATGTTATAATGTAAGATCCCAAGAAAAAGTGATTGTATGTGGATTGTACATTACAGAGCTGACACAACCACTTCTTTAAAATAAAACTTTGTAATACAACATTTTCATATAATCATATTTAGCTCCGCTTTCTTATGCAAACAACCAGTGCAGAATTCTTCATTCATACGAAAGCAGACTGACTCAATATAAAATAGAGCAGTTAAGCAACCGACGGAAGACATCTGATGTCCTTTTTTGTATAAGACGATCCATGGGCTGGTAAACTGCCCAGAAATCCTTAAAGAAATCGGGTTTGCGATCCCCAGGTCTAGCAGTCGATTGTGTAACAGAAAAACATTTGCAACGTCGCGCTGTAAGACAGTAGCAGGTCAGCATTCACCCCTGTACAGAATAACCACAACTTATAATAGTATTAGAGCCTCTTTTGATATCTTCCACGGTTCTTTCCAGCTCAGCTAAAGCCAGCATCAGACTGACAATTAAATACCTAACTCATATTTTCGTTTTGTAGGTCTTAGTTTAATATTCAATATTTATTTGTTAATATAATTATCAAACATGTCCACACAATGCATGCTGTGTATATTTTTTCATATTATGTAATTATTAACTCCTCCGACGACCTCCGTAGCCGAGTGGTTTGCACGCCGGATTTTGGGCAGCGCTAACTCTGAGGTCCCGGGTTCGATTCCCGGTCGGGTCAATGTCGAAAACGAACTTTTCGATATTGTGTCGGGTCTGGGTGGTTGTGGTACCGTCGTTGTTTCTGATTTCCATAAAGCGAGTGCTTTAGCTACTTACCTTGGGATCAGAACAATGTATGTGATGTTGTCTAATATTTAAAATTTAATTTAATATATTTTAATATTTAATATATTAACTAGGGGTCGTCACATTTCATTTGTGAACCGAAATAAAAAATAAAATAAAAATTCATTACGGTATTGGTAAATATCCTATTATTGTTTGATAAAATTCATAATATAGCTTATGTATAATATTGATATAAGTTATCGAGATAGCTGTAACCGGAGCAGCGCTTACTTGTGGCAAACAATGAGAGTAACAATTTGGCCACACCATTTGTCGTTTTCGTCAAGTTAAAGTCAAGCAGCAGGACTGTATATAGGCTAATAACTTTACCTTTACATTCTAACATAATATAATACATGTTGTATGTGTCAAGTCCAATTATTATTGTAACTCAACCAATATTTCACGAACTAATGAACTATTATATGAATGTTTATATAATTTTTAACGCAAATTTTGTTGCGAACAAATTACAAAAACACAAATGTTGTAAAAAAAAAAAATTCCACGAGCAGGGTTTGAACCTGCACCCTTCTGACATACCGGGTCAGGTGCTCTTCCAATTGAGCTATCGTGGTTCTAACCAGCCCGCCGAAATTATTCAACACTATTTACTTTTTACTTTGAAAGCCAAAGGCGCCCATTCAATGTTAACAACTACAGTCATTAACATCCGATCATAATATTTTAATAAAAAATTTCTACGAGCAGGGTTAACATTGAATGGGCGCCTTTGGCTTTCAAAGTAAAAAGTAAATAGTGTTGAAAAAAATTTATTCAACATTTGTGTTTTTGTAATTTGTTCGCAACAAAATTTGCGTTAAAATTATATAAACATTTATGAATAGCTTGCCTACTTCTTAACTGATCTTTAGTATTTGTAAAAATATTATGATCGGATGTTAATGACGGTAGTTGTTAACATTGAATGGGCGCCTTTGGCTTTCAAAGTAAAAAGTAAATAGTGTTGAATAATTTCGGCGGGCTGGTTAGAACCACGATAGCTCAATTGGAAGAGCACCTGACCCGGTATGTCAGAAGGGTGCAGGTTCAAACCCTGCTCGTGGAAATTTTTTCAACATTTGTGTTTTTTTTTTTTTTTTTTTTAACTATTATATGATTTTAAGTAATATATGTCTAGTGAATCATTGAGAAATCCCCCAGAGCAGCACATAAGGGCTTTCTAAATAAAATCCATAATGATTGATGAACTGACTGACCTGACTTAAACATTTATAATGTGATAGATGCCGAACCCAAGTGAAGCCCCTAGTCGCAGGCATTTCGGGAGACATCCAATAATTAAATATCTACAGACATAGGTACAGATTCAATTACGTAGATTCCTTTAATCGGAAGGGAAGTATTGGTTAAAGTTCAAAGAGTAACGAAGTTCCCGGACGACACTCCAAAGGCCTCTAATGATTGCTGAAATAAGGATCAGAAATTTCCGAATAAATTTCCCGGATCGGGCCTGACTCTCAATTTGATGTTACAAACATTTTTATTTGACGAAGCATGTTAAATGTACGGCATACAGCCCCGACTTACGGCTAGCAATCAATGCAACCTATTGATGTTTACCATAGAATAGCTTGCCTACATTTTATATACGGATTTCCAGGGAATAAATTTGATTTGATTTTAAGTAAATATTATATAGGTAATATTGCCGACCCTGTGGCTGTAGTCATATAAGCAGTTATTATATCTTTATGTGAGCAGACTATCGGGTGTACAGGGCGATAAGTAATTCTAGTAGAGAACTAGTATCTAACAATAATTAAAGAAAACCCATCAAGCTACCTTTTTCGCCATTCCTGACAAAAAGTCAAAAACCTATGCAAAGAGTCATTCTTAAGCTTTTAAGAGAAATTGAATGTATGTAAATCGTATAATCATATTTTTTTTTGACTCAAACCTAAAATCCTATTTTAAATCTACACTGGCCTGCAAAATTAAGTATCACACTTTTAAAATTGCAATAACTTTTTAAGTACACAAGATATACTTTCGAAACAAAAGGAAAAATGTTACTAATGTATAATTTACTCTAGTTTCAAAGAAAGCTGATAAAAATTGCTGCAAAACGATTTTATTTAAAAATCTCTAACTTCTATAGTTTAGAAAATAAATAAATATTAAAAGTGTAGTACTTAGTTTTGCAGGCCAGTGTATAAAGATTTACCTAGCTTGAGCGTCGTTAGATAGTTAAAAACCAACAACATTTGTAAGTATTTTCATCAGAGTGTTTGAATAGATAAAGGTAAGGTAAAACTCCTCTCATGACGATAAGGTTCTTCATAAGACGTATACAGGTTATGTTTGGGTTACACACAAATTATATCAATATTGGTATCTAATGAAAGAAATTAGTAAACAAACAATTAAAATTAACAAACTATTGAATTCGCAAAATGTTTGTTCGAAAACATTAATTAGGACCAACAATCATTTTGTAATTTATTGTATCTCTTCTTAAATAACGTCAAATAAAGTTTGAGAGTTGTTTAATTAACCAAGTTATCCTTTGCTAAATATTCTTTTACTCCTAACTTTGACAATTTATTAATAAAAAACTCAGAATTATTACTATTACTAGTGGTCGCCCAGTGTTCGAAATTCGACCGTAATTTTATTAAGGCTGCACGGATTGTATTCTAAGCAATGAAAAATTTAAAAAAAGAATGTGAGTTTGGATTGGCATTGACAGATTTCGGCCGCCCCTCTTCCATTTTTGAAATTTTTGAAAATAGTATAATTAAGCGTGTGTGTCAAATATACGGTAGTGTGTGTAATGTTTGTTTTATTGATTTAATGTATTTTTTATGCATAATTAAAAAAATATTAACACTCTGTACTCCTTCTCTATATAAACTATAAGTGTGCGAAATTCCATACTCCTCCGTCCGCGCAATTTTCGTAAAAAGGGGTACAAAGCTTTTGCTTCACGTATTAATATATAGATTATATAATATTTATCCTAAAACATTTTTTTAAAGTTTTAAAAAATAACTTTTTATACAATTTAATATAAATTAAAAAGTATGTAGCAAAATAAGTTTCTTATTATTTTCTTTATAATTATTTCTTATGACATACTAAGAAGGTTCTATTCTACACTCGAAAGAGAATAAAATTCAGAAGCATTGTTCGAATTGCCCGACTCTATTTCGTAGTCCGGCACGCAGCCTCCGGCGTACTTCCGTAATCGTTCCCCGCATCGAAATTACGTCTTCTCTCTCTCTCTTTATTATTGTAGGTGATCGCACTAGAGTTCTGTAGACCATGCGTTTTATGAAACCTAAATGTCACAAATTCTGGCCGATGATGTTCAGGGATCTAGCCATTGTGACTGAGCCATGCCTCTTAACCATTATGCAATATAAAATTTATACGTAAAATATATACCAGCATTATGTACAATGCTTTGTGATTTTTATGCCATGCTAGCTGACCCGGCGAACTTCGTACCGCCATATTTTTTCCTGAATATACATAGTACAACACTACGATAAACCTTCAAACACACGAAACTCCGTAAAAGAAGCGGATGGTAATTCTATTTGATTGTTATGTGATTATGACCTACCTACCATGTCATATGACGTAATGTCCGTTTGAAGTTGTCAAATGCTGGCTGAAGAAGTGTACGTCATTATGTCACATTCACTCACTCACTTTTCATATATCATATTATTTAAAAAAATCATACTTTAGTAAAAATATTTTTTTTTTCTTTTCATTTTCTTCTGTACAAACCTTGTCCTGACAATAACAAACTCAAAAAAAAAAAGAGTTATCCAATTTTGTGCAGTCGATTGGAAATTAAGTTAAGTTAAGCGTACATACATTTCAGGGATTCATTTTTATTTGTAGTAACATTAAGAAAACGTTAATATTTTTTCTCAATGAACGGTTTTGATCTAACAAAAACGGCTAACATTTCACGTTAATTTTATAAGTATGATTAGTTTTTTAGACCTTTTTCTCCTTCAGACGCATAGTACCAGAAACGCAAATTACCTTATACGCGGATAGCCAGAAGTGCATTTCGCATATTACGAGATACGCAAATACCAGATAAGCATATGACCCAATTTTTTCTCGATATTACGCCTTCAGTAAAGATTAGACTGTTACTATCCTGTATCATACGAGGGAGCGTAATACTGAGAATAACTGTTACCCTTTATTGCCCATGTATGTAGGCTTGAAATTATCTAATACATATATCTTTGCGTTTTCTACCAAAGTTAGTAACCACATAAATTATCCAGAAATGCTATGGAAAACTAATAATTAAATTTAAAAATAAATATGCAAAGTTGCATTTTGACAAACGATTGGACACTATACCTTACCTGGTAAATTCGTAAAAGTGTTTCATTTTAATTATACACTATTGTTAAAATCTAGTATTCCTGAACGTTCTCCGAAATGTACAGTTTTCGGTACAACGCCACTACAGGCTTGCAATGTTTCCGAGTCGAAATCATAGGTTTGTGTTAGTTCATTGTTAGACAAAACGTAATATTCGTCGTATGTCAACTCACCGTCATCGTTACGAGCCTCACCTACGTAACTCCGGTGCACGGAGGTAATATCAAACTCGTATCCCTAACCGCTGCTTACCAGACCTGACTGTGATTGGCACGACATACCGACGACGCTTTGGGGAACGGAACGGTTTTGGCGACGACAAAGTGACGGAGTTGAACTGTTCCACAATTCCAACGTGAGCTGTGGCGAAATGCAAAGCGTGTCTACCTTGTACACAATAGAACACACCAGTGAAAAGAGGCCGGGGTCTAATAGAACACAATATTTGTCGATTCCTGATATATTGTGATACTAAAAATATTGAGTACTCGAAATGTAGTTTGAGGACAGACTAGTCTCGATTCGACCAAGATAGGATTGCAAAATGGCGAGACTTTGTAACGCTGTTGATTTTTATAATTTCAATTATACCTTATTTATTTAAGAGAATAAGCTGCACTATTTTTGGGTTTATTGTTATAGCTCGTATTTAATCCCGCAAACTAAAGGCTGGAATTATTATTTTTTTAGGTTCACACCCTTTGTTTACATGAAATCTACAATATAACATAAGACTTTTTAACTAAATATTACAATCTTCTTAAGACAGGTTAAGGTTGTTTTGAGTTTGGCAAGAGAGAGAAGGATATATATTATATATAAGCTCACATATGTACATGTCTTGCGTAACGTGTTTTAATGTGCAATTTCTAGTTACAATAAAGAATAATGGATTGCTTAATGTATATAAGGTTATATAAGGTTATATAAGGTTATATTTTATCCCGGTTAAATAAAATAACCTGAAAGGGATACGACTTGTGACAAACTAAAGATCTATTTATATAATTAACCAACAACATAATCTTGAACATATACCTTATTGTACTAATTAATACAACCTACGGCTAATACTAACTTTTCCTTGTATTAAAATAGTAATACTATGTTGCGAGAACAGACGGTGATAAGATAAACCAACGAACAATACAATTATTTTATATCACAAACACGAATCTATTATTAAAAATATTCTTTACTATAAAATTATCTGCAAAGGGTGCGCCGTCCATAAGTGACAAGTGTCATATGTTTTATTTGAAATGTCGTCGTCCATATTTATTTGATGCCGCGCGGCCATACTAATTTTGTATGGGGAATTTAAGGTGCTTAATAAAAAATAATTATTTAAATAACCACTTGATGAATCGAAAATGTAGTCTAGCAATTTGTAGTTTATCCATTGATGATTGTTTAGACAAAATCAGAGGTACAATAATTTAGATAAACTATAAGAAATCTACTAAACGCCGCCACTCTTTTTCATGATTTTTGCCCAACTTTAAATGATATTGTAGAAAAATCTATAGCGTGTTATGAATTTATGGTTCTGACAAATTGTAAACACGTTTCCTATGATACTAAATATATATTTTGTTCATTTAATACGATAGTATTTTCAATTATATCTACTTAACCGTAACTTCATTTTTGGCATTTTTTTGTCGGCGCACCCTTAACTATGTGGTTGGTTTGACTAAAACAGAACTGGATTTTTTAAACTCGCAAGCAAACGATATTATATTGAGAAATTAATTTTGTTCCAACAAACATAAATAGGTACTTACCTTAGGTTTACATTTTTAATGATGTTAATATTATTTTGTGATTGTAATCGCAAGGAAATCGATGGCGCAGTAGTTAACGCGCCCGGTCTGCGATTGTTAAAGATAAGCAGCTTTCGCAAAGTCCGGTCATCGGATGGTTGACCAAATATATATCATATCTAGCTCCTCCTTGCTTTGGTAGGCACATAAAGCCGCTGGTCGCGGCTGCGGTAGTAGTCGTTAACCACAAATCCGCTGGGTCTGCTGGGTGGCCAGTTCTTCATATTCACCCGTATGGATGGCTCGTAGCCCAGCAATGGGGACATAAAAATGCTGATGTGATGAGAATGATGTGATTGTAAATTCTTCTGTTTTCACTGCTTAGTTCAGGGTCTGATTTTATTAGTCACCTGCAATATTTTTTTAAATAACTTTTGCATTGCCGGGTTTTCTACCGGATGAATAACCAAATTAACATGTCTTAAGCACGTTTCTTCACAGAAAATTATTATGTTAACCCTAAGTTGGTAACATAATAATATATAACCTAACATATTTTTTTTCTCAGATCTTCCGAAAGCTGGCCCCACAATGCACGGCCTCAAAAGGCGCTACCGTCCAGGGATGAAGCTGAAGCTGGAGTGCATCAGTAGAGACTCTTTACCAGCTGCCAACCTGTCTTTTTTCATAAACAGCGAACCGGTAAGTCTTTTAATTGTATTTTATTGTTAAATATTACTCTTTGACCTCGTCCCACCCTCTCCCTACTTATATAGGATTACACGTGCTGTTCTCCGGAGTCACTGCTTTAGAGTCTTGAATATTCCATCGCGCACAAAGAAATGACAATAGGCGCTTTTGGTGCCTTTTTTGAAAATGTTTGCGCACAAACAAAACTATGTTGTATGTGTAGAAGGCGTATCCATACGAATACTATTGTTTATGATAGCTTAGACCTAAACCGTAACAATTCCAAGATATGAGCCATTTTATACAGGAAGTTTTTGTATGATCCGAATCAGAAAATCCGAAGCTATGAGAAATAGCGAAAATACTCAATGGAGTCTTGTAGCCGATTATCATACAAAATAAAAATATATTGTAAGATAATATAATTATATTATTTAAAAAATATTTTTCCTGACCGAGAATGAAACTTGTATTTAAAAAAAACATCCTGTATTACTACACCAGCAAATTGTGTCACTCATAACCAAATCCTCTATAAAAAATTATGTAAGTACTTAAATCTTGTACGATGTATGTGCTGTAAATCTGTATTGTGTAATAAATTAATAAATAAATAAAATAAAATAACGGAATGTCAAATGTCTAACTAAAGGAAAGGACAAAATTTTAACTTTTTAGTCAGTAAAATGACTTGCCCTGCAGTGTACAGAAATAGACTGATGATAATGATGGTGATGGAGGTAACGATTATGATAACAATGATGATGACGATGACGACAATGAATGTGTATACTGATGCATTCATAGAAAACCAAATTAAGAAAAAAACAAATTGTTTTACGATACCTTTTTGAACTGTGAAAGCTTCCAAAACAAAGCTAATGCGATTCTGATTGAGCTTAATTTCGGTTGGCGGAATTTGTATAAACGTTATTTGGGGGATGTGTCCACTTCCGTATTGTGATTCGGCGCGAATGAAGTGACGCGGCCGCTGACAAAGGGAACACGCTCCGGAATCGAAATGTGTTTTAAACGTACGTACAATTTGTGTAACGACAATAGTTATCAATTCTAAACGGGTCCGTGTGTGAGTTGAGTGACGTTTTTTGTATAGATATTCCAGCTTTTGGGTACTAGTTCCAGTAAAGTTACGGGACTTAGAGAAAAAACCGCTGAAGCGTATTAAGGGGTCAGTAACGCGCGGCATCCTGGGTGTTGCAAGCTTCCATGGGTTGTAATGGCCGCATGCTCTTTTGCCAGCTCAATAATTTAAAACAAGTGATCTTTACTACCTATAGATAGGCTACTTAAGCCTACATACTGTCCCACTGCTGGGCAAATGCCTCCATCATTGAAATCAAGTCATCACTACAATTGATGGGTATTGGCTTAATCACCACGCTTGCCAAATGCGGGTTGGTGATCACAAACCCGGGCTATGCTTGGAAAAATCTGGAACACACTTTGCCCGACCTGGGAATTGAACCCGGGACCTACAGGTATCGGGCCAAGCACTTTGCCTTTCGGCCACCGAAGCGTTTACCTATAAATAATTTACTTTTTTTTACATAATTCTGTGCTTGTATAATGCATGGTGTTGTTTATTTTTTTATTGGGACAGACTGAGCCACCTATGGCGTTTACCGTGTTTATATGTTGAGATTTAAGAACGGCAAAATCCGAGGGTGAAGTTTGGTTGAGGCGCACTTCAATCAGAGTCCTCAACTAGGTACCTACTGTAAGGAGTTTTTATGCAGCTCATAGTAAAAGTTGGTTTAATTTATTTGTATGTAAGCCTCTTTAGTCTGGATGAGTATTTAGATCATCGAATATGTAATTAAAAAGTTTTGCAACGGTTTGACACAGTCGCAGACAGTGGTAGACAGGAGCTACAGCCCGGCTAAGAGCTTTAATCCAATGTATCTCTATTTATGATAATACACAAAGTTAAATTTAAGTGGTGTTCTTATTTACATCCACCATACAGTACTAAGGAACTGGCCATTTTATATTTAACTGTCGGAACACAACAACACTACCAATATTGTCATTACGACAGATTTAAATAAGACGGTGTAAGCCAGGCGGACTTAAAACCAAACACCAACTAAATTGATTACAATCATTTGTGTCTCCCGGTATGAATTGAACCATTGAGTCTGTGACCGGCGGCGGTCTATCCACTAGATCACAGAGGCACTAGAGAGAGCCCGAAATTCACGTGGGCGAAGGGCAGATTAAGGAGATAAAACTAGAATTATTTTTCTTTATAAAATCTTTAAAAAAAGTACCCAGATGTTACTAACGTTAACATTGAACAAAATAAAATATTATTCAAAATTACTTACAAACATTTTGTATAAAAAAATATTTTCTTCTATCTTTGATCCGTATATTTGATATACGGATCAAAAATAGAAGAAAATATTTTTTTACACATCGTTAGTACATCTGGGTAGCAAAAAGGTTTGTGCTTTGCTGTTTTCGGTGTACTATCATTTTAGAAGAGCTTTTGCATTTTAAAAGGTTTTATCTCCGGTTGCATCATCGTGCTGTCGACCAGTTACTGAAATAACCATTGCGGCGAGCGAACAAACATCCCTATTATGCAAGCGACTTACTCCATGCATGCAAACTACTACGACGAAACGCAAGCCTGAGGGGCCTGTTACGAAACACATTGCGCGCCGTTGAACTGTTATGAGCAATAATTGACACATTCAACTGTTATGAGCAATAATTTGATATTAGCTATTCACTAATTATGATGGTGATTTTGGAAATAGTGGTAGGCCCATATTAGGTCTGCTTTTTAGCTTTTACTTTAGAATAACAACTGTGCTAAAATATAGGATAATTTAACAGTAGTTATGGATTCCGGGTGAAGTGCGCTGCCAACTTCGTTCGGCATTATCATCTCTTTGTTTTTTTATTTTTTTATTTTTTATAGTTAGCTCGGTAAATGACTCCATCCCACCTGATGTTAAGTGGAAATGAAGTCCAGACGTGAATATAACTGGTGCAGCGTGGAAACAAACGTAGCATCAGTTAACCTCACTCTGCCGGCCCACAAGGTGCTTCTTCACGCCTCTCTTGAAGGACCCCATGTCATAGGAAGGAGGGAAAACGTGTGCTGGTAGACTGTTCCGTCATTTGGAACTTAACATACACTATATATATAACTATATATACTCGTATAACTTAACATCACGTGAGAAGAAGGCAAAGTTCTAACCCATAAGATATAAAAAAACAACAACAAAAACATTCCTTATAATCTCGATAACAATATTCTTCTAAAACAGATGTTGAGGTTCGATAAAATTCATGGACTCGAAACTTATAATTTCGTTACCCAATGACGTCCGGCTCGTCCTACCTAAGCAAGTTAATTAAACCTTATGTAGCTTTAGGACTATAAGGACTAATGGGTACTGCGTTTAAGTTTTAGGGTTTGGTTGGGCTTCGAAATTGCGAATAGACATTTTTATCAACTCGCAGTCTTGAAATGAAACAACTTTTACGGATCTACTCGCGTTTATTTTACACATTACTATTTAATGTTGTTTCATTTCAATGTATAGTGTTCGCGTAAACTTTAGAAAACAATAAGTGACTCACAGTCTTTTATAACATGTTAATACTTACAAACAGGTAAGAACAGGTACAGGAACAGGTATCCAGAACATCACGCCTGCGTCTTTTAGACCACTTTGGCCTCGCGCGTACCACTGCGTCCGGGGAGACCCAGATTATTATGTGAGACTCACCGCCCGACCACCCATGCCCTACCTAGTTTCAAAGAGTTCGGGTACCCACTAGAAATTCCAAAACTTTCTCTCACACCATCAGGGTGAGCCGACAACTCGACCGACGTCTCTTAGACCTGCCTCAGTGTAGACGCCCATTCTCAGAAATCCACTGCGTAACAGTCTGAGCGAGACTCTCTGCTGTCTTCGGATGCATGTGAATATCACTCGTGTCCCTGTCCAATTTGAGCCCAACAATGTTGTCACCGACATCGGCAATTCTTGTTTTTCAACGTAGCTTGATATTACGAATACGGTCAATCCACTTTACTCCAAGCACGCTTCGCTCCATTGCCCTTTGCCGTGAGTCTGTATTTATGAGATTCAGGTAAAAAAAAAACACGTTTGCAAATCACAGGCAAAGACTCTGGCTGTCTTCGTCGACACGTGTCAAATACACGTGTGTGTTCGTGTAAAAATAATTTTCCTCTTATGACAATGGAAGTAGGTAATTATCGTAAGCTACTTAATGGAGTAATTTTTCCAAGCATTCTCAATTTGGTGATCAATCTCCTTGCCTGTATTTGATGGAAACTAACTGGTTCGAGTAACGCCTCGGTACATCTACTCATCTACATATTACTTGTACTTGTTATGTAATAAACAGGATATCTGGTATTCATTCTAAGGAGAACATGTAAATATTTCAAAAATAATAATTAATAATTTTAATAGGATATTTGTTATGAGCCAGCTTGTTAGCTGATTCATTACTATTAAGCGGTTTCTTAGAAAATTTATTCTTATTTTCAATTATTACATCATAGATAAATTAATTATTTTGTCAAACATACTTCGAAATGAGGTCCTCTTGTATGTCAACCTTCTTTGAGATAAACTAAATTCGCTAATTGCCCAATTTCGAACTGCAAAATACACGCGAGAAGCGGCCAACAAATGTTTGTATGAAAATCCATATATTAAGTCGCATTCTCGCAGTCGCAGGCCAACAATGTAAGTGTGAAAGTTATTTAAAAATGGAACGAATTTTTTTTCTCCGAATCTTGGCAAACAAAAATATACCTAACTAATCAAATATTTTGTTGTTTGTCATAATGTTCTTCTTCTCCATCGACTGATGTAGTTGATAGATGGTCTACTCGTAAGTGTCTATTAGCTTTAATTTCTGCGCATTATTAAAAAAAAACACCTAAAAGCCTTGGCCGCTTCTAGGCGTTGATGGACTCTTGTATGCGACTTCGCCTCGGCCCTCATTTTCACGTTCATCCATCAATGCCTGCTTTGCCGGCCGCTGCAGCAATGTACTATTTTATGTATAGAAAGCTAAAGGTCTGCATGGGTTATGGCATGATTCCCCCTGTTTCTATTCAAACATCTTATCTAGTGAGGAGGTCTGAGCCCAACAGTGGGACTTTTATCGGCCGACAATGTTCAAAATAACTTTTATATGTAATCTGTTTCTCTACTATACCAATTGAGTTTTGTCGACAGGAAGGAAATGGCTTCTGTTCCACAAGTTTACTTTTTTACAGTAGCCAGGGCAATATGAATTTGTAAATTGGTGTGTGTTGCAATAAAAACATTTTTATTTTTTTAATTTTCAAATATGGCTGTAATCGATTCAGTGGCTGATTCTTAACAAATAAGTTTCAGGGTGTGTGTTAATAATAATAATAATAAATATTGGGGTGATGCCCCTACTCACGTACTCCTTTGGCATACTAAGATGGACTCAGGCTGAGTTAGACGCTCTGGATAGGAGAGTCCGTCAACAGCTCACTTACGCATCGCATGCTTCACCCACGCTCATCTGTTATGAGACTGTACATCCCACGTAGGTGTGGAGGTCGTGGCTTTTTAAACGCCAAGACTCTCCATTACCGCGAGGTGTGCAGTCTTAGGGATTACTTCCTTAACAATGAGTGTGGGACGCACCGTGACGTTGTAGCATTAGATACGAGCCTCACGCGGCTCTCCTTGGCAAACGAGAACTGGCGTAGACCAACGGTGCTAAGCCTGAAGACCGCAGGAACATATGGAAGAGTAAGGAGCTCCACGGGCGGTACTACCGGGCCTTAACAGGACCCGATGTGGATCTGCTCGCGTCAGTAAACATGGCTATGATTTGGAGACCTCTTTGGGGAAACAGAGGGGTTTGTCTGCGCAATTGCAGACGAAGTCATGATGACGAATAATAACCGGAAATATATCCTGAGGGACGGTACGGTCGACATCAGCTGTCGGGCATGGCGCCGGCACCGTCCCGATGAGTCACTCAGGCATATTATTTCCGGTAGTTCTCATCTGGCTAGCGGTGAGTACTTGCACAGGCATAACCTTGTAGCCAGGATTATCCATCAGCAACTTGCTCTTCGATATGATCTTGTAGTGCCGTACTATAAGTACACGCCCGCCGGTGCCAGTTCTCGAAAATGGTTATGCAACGTTCTACTGGGATCGTACTGTTATCACGTACAGGACAATTATTGCTTATCAGCAATAATTGTGCGATATCAGGCTTATTAGCCTGATATCGTGTTGACAGATCGGTTGACGCGCCAGGCAATGTTTATCGATATCACCATTCTGTATGACGAGAACCTTGTAAAGCCGAAAAGGGTAAAGTAAAGTAAGTAAAGGTAAAGGTTCTCATTAAGTACCTTGACATGGCTCACGAGGTGACCGCTATGTGAGATGTGGATTCGACGATTATTGTCCCAATAGTCGTATCTGCAAACAGCATTATAGCGAAGTCTCAACCAACATCTCAAGAGGCTTTCGCTGGATGGCTGGATCAAGGGTCAGATATAGAAGGCAACACTCCTGGACACGGCACGTATTGTCAGGAGATTTCTTTATCTGCAGCCTTAATCGCCGGTAGCTTGAGTACTGCTCCGGTGCTGGCGGCGTTCTAGCTTTAGGTTTTTATAAAAGTTGTATTTTTGTATGATATTTTGTTATATTTTACTTTTTATATAGTTTTGATAAAAAACCTAAATCTAAGATTTAAAATAAATAAAGAGTATAATAATAATAATAAATTTGTTTATTTTCAGGCAATAAAGTTTTTACAAACAGGCCCATAGATATGTACCTTACAAACTAACATATACATACCAATATAAACAATTATTGTTAGGAAATAAAACTTATGGCTATATTAGTATTTAAGCACATCCTTGTGCTGGTCTGGTGGTGTTAGCTGGCAGTCAATAATGTTACATGTTGTATATTTTTCGATTCAATACCCAATTCTTAACTTAACTTAACTACTTTTAGATTGTGCGTTTATTATGCTAGGTATTACAGTGCATCTGTTTTCTCATCTCTCTCATCTGACATATTAGACAACACCACATACATTGTTCTGATCCCAAGCACTTGTTTTATGGAAATCAGAAACAGCGACGGTACCACAACTACCCAGACCCGACACAATGTCGATAAGTTCGTTTACGAAATTGAGCAGTCCGGGAATCGAACCCGGGAGAGTTACCTCAGAGCCTCAGAGCCACCTCAGAGTTAGTGCTGCCCAAAGTCCGGCGTGCAAGCCATTTGGCTACGGTTTGGACATCATCGGACATGGAAATTATTATTCGGTTGCATTCGGAAATACGATGTTTACCGAGAGATATAAAGAAAATAGAAGCACTGTGCCTACATGATGTAGCTATATTCCTTCTATTCCTAGTATCCGTACCATGTAGCTTGTCCTTGTGACAGTATGACAATACCTTCCCAACGGTAACGAATTAATCTTAGTTATCTACAAATTACGACTTATGTCGATGGTCGTCCACCAGCATGTGCCTTAGGGAGTACCAACTTCACAGTTCGCAATTTCAATCGGGACATTTCACGTGACAAATGTTAGAGAAACTTGGGTAGGAACGTCTTCCTACATCCCCTTTCAATATGAATTATATATGTTTCAGTTCGAACTGTTGTCTTTATTTTGTTGTTTTAGAAAAGTAAAAGTAAATGTGGTCAGTTCATTTGTTTTGTCTACTTATTGGAGTGGAAGCCATTGGTCTACAACTCACCTGATTGGTAGAAGTGGGGTATTCCTAAAATACTAAAATTATAATGACTACAAGGTAGCTTCTGACGGCCATAGAGCTATACAACGCGATACTGACATTGCTAAATGGCAGCAAAGGTAAAACTTATTGTGGTTTTTAATAAGTCTGGCTAGCAGGCCTAACTTCATTAGTTCACCTTAATATCAAAGATAGTATAGTTTGAAACGTTATTCAAA
This sequence comes from Eudonia lacustrata, assembly GCA_947562085.1. Classification (NCBI taxonomy): domain Eukaryota; kingdom Metazoa; phylum Arthropoda; class Insecta; order Lepidoptera; family Crambidae; genus Eudonia; species Eudonia lacustrata. Next base: position 6,517,926 of record OX387317.1, on the reverse strand, counting down.
ATTGCAAGTTTCTAGCTATCAAATAACATAGACCCCGTTAGAAGTACATTTCAGATCTTAATATCTGAAAAAAGGCTGATCATTTTTTCCATCAAACCAAACTAAAAATCATCGCCTAAGATAAGGCATTCAAATAAAACAGAACTCGCTTTCGAGCTATAACGCCACAGACAGACAAACAGTAGCTGCGAACTTAACACCTCCTTTTAGCGATGGGTTATGAAATAGGTCCAAAATAATTATGAACACAATATCACTAATATACAAGTTAAATATATTTACAACAACTTATATTTAAAAATACATTTTCTAATTAATATTTTCACAATTAAAAACCTTAGCTAAATAATTTTAATTTATAGCTTCTCCCGCGCGATATTTGATATTCCGTGAATTCCTGAAGCAATGAGGTTTTCCCCGGAATATTTAATAGCATTAAGCAATCTCGAGCGCCTCTGCCCTCCTGTGTGCAACAAATCACCTCGATCCATTGCTTATTTTTGACATAAAGGAAGAACAAACAAACACACTTTCGTATTTATAAGGGCGGTTTTTGTGCCTTCTTTTGAAAATGTTTGCGCACGAAAAAAGTTTTGATATATGTGCATCCATACGAATAATATTTAATATGACAGCTTAGACCTAAACCGTATCAATGCCAATTGTGTACTGGAAGTATTGTATAATTTGAATCAGGAAATCCGAAACTATGAGATATAGCGAAAAATATTCAATGGAGTCTCGAGGCCGATATTGATATAAAATAAAAATACAGAATTAGATTTAAAAATGCAATTTTTTAACTTTTTAATCAGTAAATTAACTAATTTACTTAGAATACATCCTGTATAGATTTGCTCGTATCTTGTTACGGTTTCGGGCTAACTGGTCATAGCAATTATTGTTCGTCTAAGTTCCCGTTCGTGCGCAAAAATCCGACTGGATGGCAACTACTCTGACATCTGCAGCATTGTTAAGATTGTGGTTTCAAATTACATAACATAGAAGCATAACGCCCTGGCCACGACTTTTGGCTTAGCGTTTTGCAGCGATTGGTTCCTCGGCACGTCGTCGGTCGTGGCGTGCTTTTTACGTTTTGTACTGTACATCTTTTTACCGCTCGCCACTTTGACACCGCTCACAGCGGCAAGGTCTCCGCAACTGTGGTCTAGTGGCCACAGGTCTCAGACCTCTGGGCCACAGGTTCGATTCCCAGCGGGTGTACATATTTGTGTAGGTACTCAGTTTGGTTGGTGGTGGGGCTTGTTTGTCCCCCTGTATCTACAACCATCTTATCAAGATATGTCGCCTTAAATCAATGTTTGTAGCATTGTTGTGTTCCGGCAGCTAGAGATAAGATAGCCAGTGCCTCAGTTGTAGATCCCGGGTGTAGTGCGCTTCCATCATTTGCCTTTATCATCACTTACATCAGATGTGATGAAGGCACTGCTTTTACCCATAAGATATAAGAAAAGGTCGTGACCGAGCCGTAATAAGGGCTGAAGCTTAGATAAATGATTGGTCTCGCGCGCTCGACTAGATACCGCGCTACCTAAAGACAATAGCTCCGTGAATGCGGCAACTCAATATTGTAGTGTGTGTAAGAACGGTGTCCTTCTTATTTCTTGTAGTATTATTTTTACACAGTTTAACTACGCAAACTGGCATTTTACCCGTTACCTAGTCGAGCGCGCGAGACCAATCATTTATCTAAGGGCTTGAGCTTCAGGGCAGGTAAAACGCTCGTGGTACCAAGCGGGTCAGTATCATTAAAAAACCCATTTTAATGAATACGAACAATGTTAATGAAAGTGTGACACATAAGGCTTAAATAATTTCATTAATTAAGTTGCTTTAGTAGACTGATGTGGTCATTCATTAAAAAGTTGGGTTAATGCAATATGCAATTTAATGTACACAGGAATTCTGCCTGTGTTGAAGGTACAGTCAGCATCATAAGTCGCTGACCACTTTGGTGACATGTCGAAATAGCTATACTAAAGTTGACAAGTGCCTTTTTTTCTTTGGTAAGAGATTGCTCACGATGTGTCCGAAACATCTTAAAAGGCATGGCATCTACGACATTTTCTAAAGAGTTTGGATCGGATCGAGACATAATGACAAGTGCCTGTATTATTTAGTAGGTTTAACAAAGTGCTAAAGTGTATATTGATTTTTGCAGCTGACTGTACAATAAGAATACCCGAATATTCAATAAAACCTCCACAGAGCTCTAAAATTAGCTTACAATAGTCCAGATACAATTCGATGTATGTAATAAATAATTTATGACCTACACAAAATAAAGAAGACATAACTTTTATACAAGTTGTATAATGTACATTGTACAGTCACGAGCATTAACATGTAAACGATGTTACAATGGAATAAGAGTCAAAAGTGTATACATGTTGAAACTTGTGCCTGAACAAGGATCGTCAAAGCGCGACGCTTTTACCAATGCGAGTTACTTTTTAACCGACTTCAAAAAAAGGAGGAGGTTATCAATTCGACTGTATTTTTTTTTTTTTTTATGATTGTTACCTCAGAACTTTCGACTGAGTGAACCGATTTTGATGATTCTTTCTTTATTTAAAAGCTGGTGCTTTCCGTGTAGTCCCATTTTAATTTGGTCCAGTTCTGATGATGGGATCCTCAAGGAATTGAGGGAACTCCTCGAATATTGTAGGCATACCTATCGCGATTTTGGTATTTTCAGAAGTAAATCAAGCATTTGCATTCAGAAAGTATCATTTGATGAAGTGTAACTGATAAAAAGACCACAGATTGCCATCGGAACTCCTCAATGATGAGTATTTCACGGGTGGCGATAAAATATCTCGATTAAGATAGTTAAGCGACTATGACGAAGCAAAAGAAGACAGGCACCGGAACTAAGTTTTTGATTTCCTACTTTAAGATAGGTGTTTCTCGTTTTCTTCGCTTGTTAAACGGCGCTGTCTCATACGAGCAGCGTGTTTAGTAGGTCTACTCATATTCGCTTTTGATAAATAGATCGTAACGAATCACTAAAAAGCGAGAAATAAACAAAAATTTCAACAAAAAAAAAACCGCCTCCAAAAAATTAGACCGATAAAATTGCACTAAAAAGTAAAAAATAAGCGTTAGACTTTTATATAGACAATAACTTTATTAAGTAAAAATATAGGTACAATTATTGTTACTTTTGGAGTCGGTGCCAGCCAAGGTAACTTTAACATAAACATTTAACGACATACTATATTATAATCATAATTAGTACATTCAATCTTATGCATGAAATTTTGACTACAAACGCGGACTGGCACCGGCTTCAAAAACTTCGTTGGCTGGCACCGGCCCCAAAAATAACAATAATTGTACCTATATTTTTTCTTAATAAAGTTATTGTCTATATAAAAGTCTAACGCTTATTTTTGGTAGCAGGATGGTAGGAGGCATAAGTTCACTTGTTTTGTGTTGATGTTTGTAGATAATTTATCTGATGGGCCTCTGTGCCTGAGCGCTTGGCTCAGTATTGGATCCTGGTTCAATTTCCAGGTCAAAAAGGTGTGATCACCAACTCGCATTTGGCAAACGTGGTAATTACGCCAAACGCATAATACGCTAGCTATTTGAAGTGGCTTGATTCTGTAACTTTCCTTATTTTAGTCAAAATGTCAAGAGTAGATTCATTGAGACACTTTTGTAGATCTTTTTAAAATAACAGCATTGAGGCAAAGGAGTAAGACTGGCTTTTCCACCAGGGGCCCGACCGCCTAACCGATCGCTTTGACTTCGTGTGTGGTTTATGACGTCATCTTGTCGTTTCGTGCCGCCTATGAAAGCAATATCAAAAGCTATAGCCTTTAGGTTTTGATATTGCTTTCATAGGCGGTGCGAGGTGGCAAGATGACGTCATAAACTATACGCGTAGTCAAAGCGATCGGTTAGGCGGTCGGGGGGCAGAGCTGTGCTAAAATTCACCAAAATGAATTGCTTTCATTTCCTTGCGGTTTAAAATGAAGTTATCCTATTGGTGGTTTTTTACACACCACTTAGTTAACTCGCACAGCCCTGGTGGAAAAGCAGCCTAATTTCAACATCCTTCTGCGTTACCATGACTCATCCAAATAACTTGTCAGCTTTATTAACCACGTACCGAGGAGAGTTGGCGGTGCCACTTTTAAACTGATTTATGTTATTAATGTCATTTTGCTGTGTTGAATGTTTGATGAGGCTCGAGGTAAGCAATTTATGAGAAAATATGAGGATAATGTTTTTGTTGCATTAAATGTTTTATTCGGAAATAGTGTTAAAAATACAGAAGAGCAGAATTCGGGACGGAACCCTCTGATAACGGTTTAACTGCGCTACCAATTATTGTAACTCTATCCGACCCGCGCATATTTAACATTACCCAATAATTTGGATAATATGGATGAATAATTCGAATTCAGCACGTAGTGTTTTTTTGCACTTTCTACGTTACAATGGCTCATCCAAATAACTTGTCGGCTTTATTTACCACGTACATACCGACAGAGGAGAGTTGTCGGCGGCGGCGCCACTTTTAAACTGATTTATGTTGATAATGTCATTTTGCTGCGTTGAATATTTGATAGGGCTCGTGCTAAGCAATTTATGGGCTTGCCATAAGTGGCACTTCACCTGTTTTTTGTGCTCATGTTTACGTTGTACATTAATAATTTCCTCGCTTGTCGCCGCGAAATTTTGTGTGAAATTCCATTACCTACATTAATATTATTTGACCCTGTAAATATTACTTTGTAGCGCTATCGGAATAATATCGAATCGTTGATTTTGAGTAGTTACTGTTTGAATGTAGAAAGTAATTAGTATGTATAGCCCATAACTGTCCCACTGCTGCTGTTGATTTTTTGTAGCCTTTAATACAATCTCAACTCTTAACAACCCTCAACATTCGAAGTTGAAAACCATCGTTTTTTAACTAAAAGTTAAAAATAATTTTTTTTCAACTAAAAGCTGTTGTACTTTAAATATATATTTTTTAATATTTTTACTTTTATGTAGCCCACCAACCAGCATTGGGTCACCATAAATGCGTTAGGGCCTAATCTCCCCGTGTGCTATTGATCATGTGGGAATACCTGAGCTATCGTTTTGTGCCAGAAATAGACACCTCTAAGAGTTAAAGCTGCATTCAACGTGCAAACCACGTCTATCAATGTCTCAACTGTCTAGTCTAAACCGTATTCAGTCGAAGGTTCAGACAATGTTTAGACTTAAGGCGCTCGTTTGTGAACTATTTTTCCTTTGAAAATATTTGTATATTAGATAAAATTTACACATAATATATTGTTGCAATAAAATAACCCTAGAGCAGAATTCGAACCCTCACCCTCCAGAATTCGAACCAACCACAGAAATTTGGATTCGCATATCACTCGTACTTTTATTTATTGAATTTTTGTAAAAAGTTTTAAATTTTAATATGTTTTTTCTGAACTTTGAATCTTAAACTATTTCTAGAAGGAATGGCTTCTAATTAACATAACATTAGTAGCGAGCGTTGGTAATTGTTCACATTATGGAACATTACATGCCTCTTCCGCAGTGTCGCATGTGCTAGATTGTACTATAAAAACGTAAAAGAGTTTTTACTCAAGTATAATAGAATATCCTATTCTAACTACAAACTCTAAATAAGAAGAATGATTTGGAATGCAGTCTTTAATTTAGAAAAGCCCGGCAGACAAGTCGAAAGAAAGAAGTAACAACAGCTTAAAGGTCAGTTTATCTATAAATATGCGTACAACCAAACACTTAAAAACAAGTTTCAGCTAAGTTAACAAATATAATATATCTTCTTGGTGGGAAAGTGCAGAGCTTGTTTGCAGTTTTGTATTATTTTCTTAAAGTTTTAACCACCTCTGTGGTCTAGTGGTTAAGACCACCGGTTTAGACCCAGAGGTCCCGGGTTCGATTCCCAGTGGCGGGTACATGTGTACTCGGTTTGGTTGGTGGTAGGAGTTGTTTGTCCGCCTGGCTAGCTACTACGATTTTGTCTAAATATGTCGCCATAACATCAATGTTTGTAGCATTGTTGTGTGCCGGCAGCTAGAGATAAGATGCCAGTGCCTCAGTAGTTGAGGATCTCGGGTGAAGTGCGCTTCCATCATTGGCCTTTATCATCTCTTAACATCATGTGAGATAAAAGCACCGTGCTTACTCGAAAGATATATAAAAAAATAAAATTAAAAGAAGTTGTGTTTTGCCGGATCATCATCATCATCATCATCTCAGTTAAAAGACGTCCACTGCTGGACAAAGGCCTCCCCCAAGGATCTCCACAACGACCGCTTGTGCTGCTCGCATCCAGCCGGATATTAGTGAGCAATAATTGGTGTTTTATTAAGCGTCCAGTGTTCGTGAGTGAGTACAATAAAATGAACGAGAGCGTGCATGAGTGTCTACAATGGAACAAAACAGTGCAACGTCTTCATCATTAATCACGTTATAATAATAATTAATTAACCATATTTTATTCTGACTTAGCCTTGCAGTGGGAAAGGAGTGGCTGATAATACTAATAATATTCTGCAGTATCTTTTCCTAGCTTTGACATTGACTAGCCGAGGCAATAAATAAAATATAGATAAAACATATTCTGACATTAATTGGTGCAAATATACTTGGGCACCAAGCATGCTAAAAATTACAAACTGAAAGCATTGCATATACTCAGCGCGAGGAATCGGAGAATTGAAGGAAATGAAAAAGGAAAGATATTGTTGATTCAAATTTTTTTAACAAAGTAGGTACAGTTTTGAAGTTATTTTGAATAACCTTTGTTTGATGTAGTTTTGTTTTGATAGACTCTTTTTTTTTAAGAAAAAATATTTGAAGGATTTCATTATACCTAGTAGGTACTTACCTAAAGAGTACCAACTTATGCGCCATCTTTTACCATAAAAAAATTAACTGTGTAAAATTAAAATTTGTGAGTATTCAGTTTGTATTTTTCATAAAGTTCTTGCGTGTAGACAGTTAAAAATAAACTGTGATACAACCGTAAGAATATTAATTTCTTTACACAACTCCCACTGTGGGCTTCTATGTCCGTAATTTTACTCTAAATATAGCTCACTTTATATACCTACTGTGATATGAACTTATTGAGCAGTTTCTTCGTCTGTAAATTTTCTAATTTCTCCCACAAAAGTGCATATGAGGGCCCCACTGGGTTTTACCATTTAAAGTATACTCTTACTACTATAAAGGTCTGGGAGAAAGTTTATCTGTATTTAGTTGAAAATTGTTAATATGGAAACCAAATGAGAATAATTGTAAGAGTGTTATTTACTAAGTCAAAGTAATTTCATATATTTTTTTTAATACGTCATAAGCGGATGTATCATTTATTTAACGAGAACAGAACTAATATAGGCGCCCATGCTTTTGTTATCCTTAGTAAACAAATAAATGTTCATTTGTATATAATTACTATATTGTTTATACTATTTAGATAATATGGTTCTACTTATTCCGTAAACCCTTTGGATTCATTTAGATTCTGCAACTAGGATTATTATCCTCGATAAAATCAATTACAGGGAAACAGCCGCACGCAGTAATGCTCTAGCTTCATCAAGAGGATATTAAAACCTAATTACTGCATAGCTACAACTACTCAACGATCAAGACAAGACAATTAAAAGCTTTTGAGAGTTCACAGAATACTCCTCCAAGAGAATTCTGCGAACAATATCCATCCATGCCTCGAAGATGACTTGACGCAAATCATGTTTAAAATAGTAAGGCAGAAACTTCAACGCCATTTCAAAATGTTTTATTAGCTTGCTAGTCAGTCTTGATTTAGATTTACAGAATAAAATAAGGATCGCCTACATGGGCTTCCATCTGCAGGTCGGTCACTGTAGTTAGCTTGACAAATATCTATAAAGTGTGGACTGTTACATTATTTTAGATTTATGTTTGTAGGGTAGTGAAGTGACCGACGACTGTGCCTATACCCTATAGAGCCCAAAGTGTGGTTACCGGTTATTAAAGTGTTTAATTTTACATTAAGCTTTCTAGAAAAGCAATTACAATACAAAAGAGATAACAAATTGTAAAATCTATTTCTAAAAAACACTGCATATAATTTTATACCTAACCATCTCACTAATCCGTTAGAAACTTAGCCGATATTTTACGTGAAATGTGTACGAAAATTGTAGAACTTTACTTTCTTTCCAAGAAATTTATCTTGGGTTGTACATAGATGATTTATTGCTAAGACTTAGTGAAGCTTTAGATAAAACACGAAAGTGATGCGATAGTATAATCCACAAAAGAGCATAATGTTTCCTTATTTATTATTTATGTAAGTTTACTACATAAACTCCAGGCCTACGCTTGCAGAGGTTTCCCATTTTTGGTGGGTCTTATCAGGATCTTTTGTGCCAACCCGTTCTTTATATGTTCTTCCTCTATAAAGATGGCTGTCACGAGCTTGGTGATGTCTTTTAGGGTGAGAGTGTTCTGGATTCTAAAAAGCTGATTCCAAGAATCTCATCCTTTTCTTAGCCGAGGGACACAATCACACAGTAAGTTTGGACTTAGGAACACAGCAAACAAGTTTTGCTTTGTTTCAGTGCTCTTTTAACTAAAGAACGATCAAAATCGCCCAAACCGACCTACTGGACCCAGAAAGTTAAAATTTTCGGTCGCGGTCACATTGATAAACTATGTAGCGTTGGTCAATGAATTCATCGTTACTAATTTCAGGTACGATATAATTATCCTAACTGAAACCTGGTTAGCAAACCAGGTTTCAGTTAGGATAATTATATCGTAAGCAAATGTTAAAATATTCATGTAATAGCGTCTGTAGTTTAGTACGCATACCTCTACAATTTTGATAGTAAACAGTTAAATGCTTTTGTTGGTTTGTACCATATATAAGTAATAAAACATTTTTTTTTATAAATATGTAGTCATAAAATGGTTTTAGTTTAAACTTGGATAATGCTTTACGTGTGATGGCATTAAATAGTGTACAATATGCGTGCATGTTGTGATAGGTTACGTAAGAAGCTCTAGGAAGACCGAGAACGTTCGACGAAATATACAAGTTGCAGTTAGCAACAGAAATAATTGTTTAGTGTTTATAGTTACTAGCACCCAGCCTCTCAACAGTGCAAATGAAACAAAATACGGTGAATTTTATTTTACATTGACATTCGGTATAATTAAAATTAGCAGTAAATATTTGTATATTAATATATTGATAAATTAAGGTACATGCATTTGACAAAGATACAAGAAGAAACATTACAGCAATACTAATCCATAATAATATGCAAGTGATTTTTTTTCATAGCTAAAACACTATAATTTATTGTTATTAGTTTGATCTTTGCAATATCGCCATTATTGGTCGGATTAAGATGTTAAATCGTAATTATTGAAAGAAAGAACGAAAGAAAGAAACACAAGTTATTATTTGATCACAGACACGGAACAGACAATAGAAAATACACGGAATTAACTAAAACTAAACATTTAAGTGCTGCGTAAAACTCTTTAGTCTCAAACATAGCAAAGCACAGCATCTTCGATCAAATGTACTAGATTCCCAACGAGCGCTTGAAAAACGGTACGCAACTTTGGGGCCCACGGATCCACAATGACGTTTGTGGCTATGACAGTAAATATTAAGTACAAATATTTTGCAACCTGAATTTAATCTTTATATATTTATATTTTTTTGTGTCATATTCCGGCGGTTCCGAGGCCGGCTACCGGACATCACGCTGCATCGCACGTCGCCGTCTTTACGTGTAGCATAGTTTTTAATTTATATAAGTATATTATTTGTATGTATGTTAGTCCGTAAGGTATCTATTCTATGGGCCTCTTTGTATTTTACCATCTTGTACACTGTTTTGTTGCCTGAAATAAATAAATCTATTCTATCTTTTCTATTCTATTTAAGATTTAAGGTTCGAAGTAAACTGAAGTTATTGATTCTTTCCAATGTATTTTCAGATTGTGTGTTATTCGAAATTTAAATGTATTTAAATGTATTTAAATGTTATGTATGTGTGTAAAATGGTAGGAGCAAACAGGACCCCTTTCGAGATACATTTTTGTTCCGTATCCTTTACCTAGTATATACAACTGATTGAAGCGCAGCATATAAAGCAAACAATGGCAGGAAAGCAGATATCCCATTATAGACGTTTGTCGCACCAAAGGTATAGCTCGCGCGTCCGACTCTATGAAATCCAAGATTTTGTAAAACTAACGCAGGTGAGCGTGCTCCTCTTCTCAGAATAATGAAACTATATAATAATCATTTTATCGAACTTGACATTTTTGCCTGCTCACCTGCGTCATTCCGAAGAAATGTCTGTGATATTTTAATAAAGCTGTAACTACCTAAAAATTTTATAAGACAATATCACAATTTATTTATTACAACACAACACACATTTTCTGACCTCAAATCAAATTAAATTTAAAATTAAATTAAATATAAATTCTAAATTGTTCTAGATCTTTATTTCTTTTTCTTTATGTAGAAATTCAATATTATAACTATGGCTTTACTCTGTTTTGCATTAACTGTGTACTTGATAAATTTTGTCAGTAATTTGTGGATAACGCAGCTGGTTGTACTGTCAGTAATTAATTTATATTAAGCTTTTATGTAGTAAGAAAACAGTGTAATTGTTTGTTGTCCTTAATAAAGAGAAGAAAAAAAAAACCTCTTTTGTCCATCCTTGTGAAATTATTAATTTTATAATTCACAGTAAAGCAAACGAGTCTGCATATATAAATCATGGAACTGGATTAACACGTAGGGTAAAGCCACGTACGAAGGGTAAAGCCTCAAAAGAGAACGTATAGGATTAGCTGATTCATGGATTAAGTGTTGCTAACCGAAATAATCTTATCATTTTATGACACTGTGTGTAAACTCTTTAGTAAATAGAATAGTAGGTACGTACTCAAAGTGGCAACAACCCACAACTATTTTGCTCGACCTGGAAATGAACCCAGGACGTTCGGCACCAAGCTAGCAAGCAAGCGTTTACCACACGGCCTCTGACGAATATAAGAGCTTTTTATTATGGTAGTGGATAACAATAATAATTAATTCCAGAACATTAAGGCGAGGTTTTCTAAAAAAACGGTTTTTTAAATGAGTTTTATTCGAAATTAATAAAAATTTTAAATCCAAAAATAAAATATTATTCATTGGCCTTTTATCTAGTAATTTCGGCTGGTATTTTCACGATATTTTACAATTTCCTGCATCGAATATAATATCAAACATACGTCTTATAATAAACTAAATATCATTTTATTCAGGCTATACACCGTTTCAGACAAAGAAAAATATACCACACCAATTGTCTTTGAATATGTAATAGTTGTCGGCCATTATAATTTTAATATTATGTAAGCGTTCAATAAAATCCACATTATTGTCTAATTCGACGCTCGCGCCATCATTCAGTCCCGAGCGGAACGCCTTGGAAATCTCACAGTCGGAAACGCTCGCCTTAAACTAAAATGACAAACAACTAACATTTCATTAAAACATTTATCTATTTTTTATTTACGAGTACCTATGCGTTGCTACAATGCTATATTTTTTTTTTTTTTGGATGGCGTGTTGTTAATTAATACTTTTCTTCTTTTTCTTCTTCTATTGCGTTACACACTATATACCTACCTATAAGAAAAATATACCTAGAAAACAAAGACAACATGCATGTTTAGCTGCGACCTTTTCATGTAACCTACTTAATAGTAGAAGGAGTGCTACCCTAGCCCTAGAGGAAAGGATACCACGTTAAAGTATTAACCATGCGATAGGAGGCAGGCTGTGTGTAAAACATAACCATTTGAATATTTTACTGCGAGTGACAGACCCAGGTGCGCAGTTGCGCACACTCACAACGATTTTAGCACCTTCGCGGCAAAAAATAAAAATACGAGGTAGCTTGTAAAGGAGTATTACTTGCCATATAAAGAACTATGTTAAGTCGTTTCTAGACATAAGTTATTAATAACAATATTAGAAAGTAAGTTATTAACAAAGAAGACAAGTCCTTTTTATATTCAAACGACCGCGTTGCACTGGCCATGGTTCGGGGATAAACGGGTAAATCCTGTTAAAAAATAGGTTTAAAAAATAATGCAAAAGTTTGTAAGTGTAAATATTATAAAAATATCCAAAACGTTTTAATAACATTCATAAGTAATTCTCTAGATATGTATTGGCAACAATTAAATTTGTTAAAAATATATTTAGTAAACATAGACAGTACTAATCATTTTGCAACAAAACCAAGTTTTATATCAAAAATACTTTTTTAAAATCATATAATTACAAATTACTTATCCAAACTAGTCAATAAATTGTTGACTTATGATTAACTTAAAACATTTCAAAATTTGTTCATCTATTAGTGGAGGTAATAAAACAGGTTAATGATGATGATGATGTGTTTTGTCAACAGGCGCACGCGCAGCATGTCCTCCACAGAGTAGACGGCGCCGCGCCAGGGCGGCTGATGACTGCCTACAGCACCATACAGTTCGTCGTACAAAAACACCACTTCGTGCGAGGTAAAATAAAGGTAAGAACACAGCATTGGATTCTTTAAAATAAATAAATATATATATATACACCGTGATTTTAAAGTCATTGTTTTGCCTTTAACAGGTGATAGTACTTATGCATATGAATAAATATTTCTATTGGACCGAATCTGATGTCTTTAAAAATGCGCTGTTCTATACATTACAACAAATAATAATATACACACGAATTGAAGACTACCTACTTTTATTTGGAGTCGGTTAACAAGGGCTTGTAAAGGTGTTTTTATAGGGTTGACAACGTGTATGTGATACTTTTGATATTGCAATCGACCGAAAACTCCGGTAACTGCTTACCATCAAGCGGGCCGAATGATAATAAATTGACTGAATTTCAAAAGTTCCAGATGTGCTGAAGTGCTATTGATAGAGGCCTCGGCAGTTCAACTAAGATGCCTGATCGCCACTTTATGATTATAAAAAAGGTGAATTTGCAACAACGTATCACTCAGAACAATGACCAAAGCAAATTACTTTGAACAGTGAGCATTCCAGTTGTATGAGGCACTTTAATAAATTACTTAATGGTAGTAGCACCATACTATTCGACACAGTAACCCATTCTTGAACGCCAGTTTTTGTAGCCAAAAAATAACATAGAATTTCATTGAAATTTTACTACATGACAGATAGGAATTAGGTGGTCTTTATTAAATTTTCATTGATTAAAGGAAAAAAAGGGTCGATCATTGGTACTGTTTGTTAACACTGGTGCCACACCTTTTAAGTAATTTATTAAAGTGCCTCATACAACTGGAATGCTCACTGTTCAAAGTAATTTGCTTTGGTCATTGTTCTGAGCGATACGTTGTTGCAAATTCACCTTTTTTATCGATTATATTAATACGTGAAGCAAAAACTTTGTACCCCTTTTTTACGAAAATCGCGCGGACGGAGGAGTATGAAATTTCGCACACTTATAGTTTATATAGAGAACGTTAATAATAAATATAATATAATAATAATAATTAATAAAAAATAAAAAAAAAATAAAAAAAAATATATATATATTTAAAAAAATTATGCATAAATATAACATACATTAAATCAATAAAACAAACATTACACACACTACCATGTATTTGACACACACGTATATATATACTTTTGAAAAATTTCAAAAATGGAACAGGAGCGGCCAAAATCTGTCAATGCCAATCCATACTCATATTCTATCTTTTTAATTCTTCATTGCTTAGGATACAATCCGTGCAGCCTTAATAAAATTACAGTCGAATTTCGACCACTGGGCGACCACTAGTAATCATAAAGTGGCAATCAGGCATCTTAGTTGAACTGCCGAGGCCTCTATCAACAGCACTTCAACACATCTAGATCTTTTGAAATTCACTCAATATAAGTCTATGGTGAAAAATATAAATTCTCCTCTGTTTTGGACATGGCGTTTTAATGAAGTAGGTACCTACATTTCACGAACTTCGATTAACTTTGGTGAGGTAACAGAAACTTATGATTACTTAATTTCAAACTTTATTACAGTAATAATATAACTTTTATGTACCTGCTAGATGTTGTCGCGACTCTTTCATATTAGGATGCCGTTGCCATATTAAATAGGACACAAAATTGTTCGTTAAATGACGTAGGTAAGGTTTATCTTATATTTTTATTATAGGGAAATGGTCATACATATTTTACTCTCATATTCTACTGAACAAGCGACAAGCGATAAGCGATGCGTTTACCAACCACCTGTCACATGGGCCAGCGGATATAGAGCTGGTCGCTGGAAAAACCTGGATGCGATCAGCTCAAAACAATAATAAGTAAACAAAAATATATTTGAAGTCTCGCTTCTACAAGCTATATAAAATTACCCTTAGCGTCTGCTAGTCAGGCAACCACTTTCGGGCTAGAAATAAACAAACCTGTATCTCAAATGATGGGAAGCCATCGTGACCAACACATAGGATGTTCTTATAACTAGCTTAAACTAGCTTCATTACAAAACTTAGACTAAACGCAAAAATAGTTTAAACAAATTGTTTACAGTAACTCCTAAATTATCTGTCAATTTGCGCCTCAATGTGTTAATTTATTGCGCAATCTGTTAATTTGTGCCTCAACCGCCACTTTGTGTGTTTGTACGTTAAGAAGGGAATGGCGTGAGATGAAGGGGCATGTGCCTAGCAGCCGATGGATACGAGCTGAAAATGATCACGATGATGATGATGAAAATGATGATGATTCCGTTAAACTATAGTTTAGTTGGCCGTCAGAGTTCTAGTAAAAAAGCAATGCGTTTCCAGTTAATTTGCATAATTATTTATTTACATAAACAGCCTTTATAAATTTCGATATCGTATGGGATATCGATCTACAAAGGTAATTAAATTATAAACATTTGTGATAATTTAAATAAAGACTTACTATGTTTAAAAATACAAAGATCTATTTTACTAACTTATGAATTGGTTAGATACAATTTTACGCAAATTTGTTTCGAACAAACTACAATTTGAAAAAAGTGTAAAAAGTGTGAAAAGAGCCAAATCTATTAATAGGTAATAAAATATATATAATAACGAAGTTTATTCAACTTAATTAGTGCGAAATAAAGACCACTATGAAAATTTTCAAATCGCATAAATTTTGTTCAACCAAATTTTTTTAAACGTTTTCTACTATTTATTTAAATCTCCATATTTTCCTTATGCATAGAAAGTTTTATTTGAACTGACAGGATGCCAAAACCTAATAAAACATTTAATATTACCTATATAGTAGGTATACTTAAAATCTCCGTTAAATCTGTTTAGACATACAATGGCAATTTTCGTATTTGACGACGACCTCGACACAAAATGTTACAAGTATGGTTTTGTGTAATAAAGGAAAAAAAGAAAAGTCCTTGATGACTTTTAATTGAATTTTCTTTAATAAAAAACTTACGAAAAATAACAAGCTGTGTGTGAGATGGACACAAAGTAAAGGGTTCCTTAGAAATGTTATTATGTCCCGAATAAATATTTTTCAATTAATTTCACTAAATTAATGTTCTAACAAAGTCAATGAGTAAGTAATAAAAAAACACAAATGTTGAAAAAAATTCCACGAGCAGGGTTTGAACCTGCACACTTCTGACATACCGGGTCAGGTGCTCTTCCAATTGAGCTATCGTGGTTCTAACCAGCCCCTGACCCGGTATGTCAGAAGGGTGCAAGTTCAAACCCTGCTCGTGGAAATTTTTTCAACATTTGTGTTTTTGTAATTTGTTCGCAACATAATTTGCGTTAAAAATTATATAAACATTTTAAATAGCTTGCCTACTTCTTAACTGATCTTTAGTATTTGTAAAAATATTATGATCGGATGTTAATGACGGTAGTTGTTAACATTGAATGGGCGCCTTTGGCTTTCAAAGTAAAAAGTAAATAGTGTTGAATAATTTCGGCGGGCTGGTTAGAACCACGATAGCTCAATTGGAAGAGCACCTGACCCGGTATGTCAGAAGGGTGCAGGTTCAAACCCTGCTCGTGGAAATTTTTTCAACATTTGTGTTTTTGTAATTTGTTCGCAACATAATTTGCGTTAAAAATTATATAAACACGAGTAAGTAATACTTAAGCGAAAACTATAATTACAAGTTCATTTAAATAATAATCCCTAATTAGCGGATGTACCCTTAATAGAAATAGTTAAGAAGTAAACATTTTGGCATTTCATTTCTTAAATACCGACAAGACAGACATGACGATACAGTTAAGGTAATAATTGGTGTACAATCACGGTCAGAAATATGTTACCTTATGGCCAAGTTGTCTTCATATATGCTTCAAGTTGTTAAATAATTAGGAAAAACTGCTGAAAAAATTTCCACGACCGGCATTCGAACTCGTACCCGTACATACCGGGTCAGGTGCACTGCACACAAAAAAAAAACCCTTTTTCAAAATTGTAACTTGTTCGTTCGCAACAAAATTGGCGTAAAATTATATTTAACAATATTATTTAGCAATCATGTTAACAAACTGTAATAATTACAGTACAATAATTGTAGTATGTACTTATGCTCGCGACTATACTCTATTCTATACTACGCAGTCCTAACATGCGCCGTTAAAAGAATAAAGCCACTATAAATAAAAGGGTGAACAATATTTGAATCATAAACACTATCTAGGCCACCAATCCATGAATCCTGATCTCAAAACTTAATAAATGTTAATGTTATACTTACGAGTGCCCTGAAAGCCAAAAGTTTCTAACTAACCATAAATTACTGCTCCTCCGGCTCGTCGGCTAGTTATAAGTCCAACGATTATTACTTTACTTCACTTTTATATCTGGCTTTATTGCGTTTAAACTTTTATTTGTTGGCTTGCTTTCATGAAAGAGCTTGAAGAGTTTAGCTAGTCAGAATACCGTGCTATTTTCGAAAAGTTTTATGAAAACTACGAATAATTTAGGGTGAAACAGTATGCTGTTTCTAAAATTCTATTTGAAACGAAAATAGAACAATCATATGAATCGAAATATAGTTGTTGATAAAATACGGATCAGCGAACGGGATTAAGCAGAGTCGCTTTCCCATACTGTGTTAATCTCTATTAACATTCCAAGGCTAATTTCGATCTATAGATAAATTACAATATTTTAAACTTCATAATTCTTCCTCAGATTCGGTGTACAGCGAACATTTACTCCATATACCTGCAAAGCCTGGAGAAGAGTGCAGAAGAAGAGAAAATTAGGTCCACCTCTACCAGTTCTCCAGAAGTACACGAAGCCATAGTGTACTCTATACACCGCCTTCCGGAAAACAGTAAGTTGATAACTTTTCAAGATACATAATATATTTATATTATATTTAAACTTAATTTATCCGTCAAGCTGTTGTGCAAAAGGTTTATACAGGGTGACTGGTACAGGACCCGCCATAGCAAAATCACGTATGAAGGAGGTCGTATGCTACCTATTGAAGCTTACTTTTCTTAACAAAAGTTTTAAAGTTTAGGAGATAGGTTAATTTTTAAACTTATTAAAGATTTTCCCGAAATTAGAATTTAAAGCTGCCATAACTTTTTTTTATTTAACGTTCTAGTGAACTATTCTTTTTTTTTGTAAGCACATACAAATGTTTGATCAAACTACGTCAGAACTCTGCTCAAACAAGGACTAAAAAAAAGATATTACGCTTGAGAAAGGAGAAATTACCGAAAATAAAAACGTTAAGATCTTTTTTTTTTAATAATTAAAAAACTACTAAGTTTCAATAATTTATTATACTCTAAATAACTTCTCTAGTTTATCACCTATCCAACGGTACCAAATTTGTATCCAAAAAGTTGTTAAATTATAAAAAATCGTAACTTTTATTGTAAATGCCAGTGCATTCAGGTAAAGGTTTATTGTTACTATTGTTAAACAAACAGCGGCAACGGTCCCTTAGCATGACGTCAGAGGTCAGAAATGCAATGTCATGTTTTGTCTCTTATAATAAAACAAGGGGCCATGCCACTCTGATTTTGGCGAGCATTCACTGCATTGAACATCATGTTCAGTCGTGTCTTACCGCTCATACGTACTACCGACCGTGCTCTGTTCTCTTTCACCATTCCTTGCTATTTGTGAACTGTTATCTGTTACTGCTATCTTGTTGATTGTTTTGTTATTGACTGTTTTCGTTAAGTTTCGTTATTGTTTCATTTTCGTTTTCAAATGCCTGAATACACAAACGAAGAATACGCCGATATGCTGTTGGCGTATGGCGCTGCTCACTGTAATGCCCGTGAAGCGCGGCGTATTTACCAGGAGCGATTTCCAAATAGACGCTTACCTGACCGAAACACATTTTCTACAACATATCGTCGGTTAAGGGAAACGGGTAACTTGAACGCCAGAGAACCCCGAAACAGTGCACGTCAATTACCTGTCGAAATCGACGAGCAGATTTTGGCAGCGTTTGAGCAGGACCCCACTACTAGTACCAGAGCAGTAGCTGCAGCTTTGGGCGTCAGCCAATGGAAGGTCTGGACAGTGATGCATCGTGACAATCAACACCCATATCATTACACACCAGTTCAAGGTAATTTTCAATTTATTTATTTAGATTAATAAGCTTAGATGTAACAATGTATTTAACAATGTTTATCGTTAAAATTTTAATACAAATTGAACTGCTTTTAGAATATCAAGTAGTTTGTTGCTACAACCATGTCAAAAGTACATTTACGAATCAAATTTAAGTACAAACCATTAAGAGTTGGTTTTTGCTTGTTGACAGGGCTTGAAACTGGTGACTATGCAAGGAGGACGAATTTTTGTCGCTTGATTCTGCACCAAGATGTCGACGACTCAACGTTCCTAAAACGCATCTTGTGGACCGATGAGTCACACTTCACCCGAGAAGGCATCAGTAACTTACACAATTTACACCATTGGTCTACTGATAACCCCCACAAAAAGAGGGTAACATCGTTACAGCGGAAATTTTCTGTCAACGTGTGGGCCGGTGTGATTGGCCGAACTATCATTGGGCCTCATTTCCTACCCGACATTTTAAATGGGGAAAATTATTTAGAATTTTTAACGGACATCTTGCCTGATCTGCTGTCGGAAGTTCTAAACGACGATATGCGTATTGTGTTTCAACACGATGGGTGCCCGGCGCATTTTAGACTGGACGTCCGAGAATTCCTAAACAACACATTTCCTGAGTCGTGGATAGGGAGAAGTGGGCCAACTGAATGGCCGGCCCGATCCCCAGATTTAACACCTCTGGATTTCTACGTTTGGGGTCGGGCCAAAGAGTTGGTCTACAATCAAGAAGAAATCAATACAAAAGAGGAGTTGATACAAAAAATTAATAATGCTTTTGTTATTATGAAAGAGGAGATTAGGCTTAATCTTACTACGACAGAAATTAGGAAAAGATATCGGGCATGTATTAGAAATCGCGGACAGCAATTCGAGCAGAACCTGCAATAACGATGCTTTTCAATGCCCGATATCTTTTCCTAATCACAAATGTTTCTCATCATTGTAAAAGATAACCTTCAATAAATAATGTACCATTAAACACTTCTTTTATTTAATAAGTAATACCAACACTGATCAAATTTTATTCGTCAATACTTGTTTACTATTATGGATTAAATTGGCTTTGGTGGAATCTGAAAATCCTATCAATTACTAGCTAAATATCAATATTTTGTTGTAAATTTGGTACCGTTGGATAGGTGATGAACTAGAGAAGTTATTTAGAGTATAATAAATCATTGGACCTTAGTAGTTTTTTAATGACTTTAAAATAAATTTGATCTTAAAGTTTTTATTTTCGGTAATTACTCCCTTTTCAAGCGTAATATCTTTTTTTTTGTCTTTGTTTGAGCGGAATTCTGACATAGTTTGATTAAACATTTGCATGTGCTAACAAAAAGAAAAGAATAGTTCAATAGAAGGTTAAATAAAAAAAGTTATGGCAGTTTTAAGGTCAAATTTCGGAATAATCCTAAAAAAGTTTAAAAGTTAACCTATCTCCTAAACTATAAAACTTTTGTTAAGAAAAGTAAGCTTCAATAGGTAGCATATGACCTCCTCCATATGTGATTTTGCTATGGCGGGTCCTGTACCAGTCACCCTGTATATTACAAAAAAAAAACAAAAAGAACATTTTCTCTAAATATTAACCAAGACATTTTCGATTGGTCTACGTCATCCTTGAATTCAGCGCGACAGTAAAATGTATGAGATTATTTTTTTAATAACGGTGATGTTTTGTTTATTAGGGCTTTTTAAACGGATTTAATATTTGGTACAGTTAAAATTCTATAAATATAACACAGTTTCTCGAGCGTTTACTGGGATATAAAGTCACAGAGTGGTATCGTTATAATTAAGATGGTCTAAGGGTACGGAAATGATTAGGCCAACATGGGGTGGTTGCAAATATCTGTCATAATATAAGATCTAAAACGATTAAAGTGTACTTTCAAAAAGTTTGTTATACCATCCAGGGATTAGTCATTATAAAAATAATCAAGCTGTCATTATTATATACAGATAGTATGTATTTTTATTTGATTGTTTTCTTATATCATCATTTAGTGTCATCTTAGTACTGAATAGTTTGGTGATCAGTATACAAAATTTTCTTATTGATGATGCTGCTATATTCGAGATAACAGATTAGTTACACATTACCTATCCTTTTATCGAATTGCAAATATAATGTAGCAGCATAATTATTAAGAAAGCTATAGCTAGACCGCTTAACTGAGTCCTCGCCTGCGGTAGGTACGCGGGGCGAGAGGTACGTAGGGCCTCTGCCACGAGTACGAGCGTTTTGCGACGCGGCGAACGGATTTCTAGTTCATTGCGCGTTATACTACGGCAGTCATAGTCAGCAGTGATAGAATAAAAGCAATGAACTAGAAACCGTTCGCCGCGTCGCAAGTCGCTTTGATCGTGGCACTCCCGCCCCGCGTGCCTACCGCAGGCCAGGAATCAGATAAGCTGTCTTGCTATAGCTAACATATCGTTTTTATGATTAATAATGGAGGACCATTATTGTGCCGATCCGATTCCCTCGGAGAATCTGTAATAGTAGGTAACGGGGACGCGCATTAGTGCGTGATGCCGTTGCCTGTACAAAACCTCTGATGGTGCCTCGTTTCATTTGGCTTGAGGAACCCTTTAAGTGTCTCGCCGCCCCCAATAAGGTCTGGTGACGCTGAAAATGCCGTCTGAAGCAATCGTAAAACCCTCTCCAAAAAAAACTATTATTGATCTCAAAAAGTTAGCAGGAGTCCCAGAACCCCTCCAGAGAGCTACGTCTTAGCGACAGGTTCACGTAAGTGCTAAAGTCTGGCTATGGGGACTTAGCCACAATCCCTCGCATTGAACACGGGCTTCTACCCTTCCGACGCGAACAGTCATCCATCTCAATATCAAGATGCCAAGAGTTTACCAACTTTTGTTTACAACTGAGCGCATCGCAAGCACGAATTGGAAGATAAAGCGAAAAAGAAAAAAATAAATATACTAAATAAAAACCCGGCCAAGTGCGAGTCGGACTCGCGCACGAAAGGTTCCGTACCATTATCTATAAAAATATTTCAAGTTTCTACCTGTTATCGTTATTAAAACCGAGAAAAAAAATTGGAAAAAAAATTACGTTTGTTGTATGGGAGGCTCTCCTTAAATATTAATTTAATTTTAATTTTATTTATTTTTAAGTGAATAATATAACTCAATATTCTGTGAATATTTCAAGCGTATACCTGTTGCCGTATCAATATCGAGCAAAAACGAGCAAAAAAATCACGTTTCTTGTATGGGAGCCCCCCTTAAATATCTGTTTCTTTTAATTTCATTATTTATTTTTAAAGTGAATATATAACTTATTATTCTGTGAACATTTCAAGCGTCTACCAGTTGCCGTATCAATATCGAACAAAAACGAGCAAAAAAATCACGTTTGTTGTATGGGAGCCACCTTAAATATTTATTTTATTCTATTTTTTAGTATTTGTTGTCATAGCGGCAACAGAAATACATCTTCTGTGAAAATTTCAACTGTATAACTATCACGGTTCATGAGATACAGCCTGGTGACAGACGGACGGACAGACAGACAGACAGACAGACGGATGGACGACGGCGGAGTCTCAGTAATAGAGTCGCGCTTTACCCTTTGGGTACGGGACCCTAAAAAAACCAACATAATGTAACTGCAGTCGATATTTATATGTGTTTTTAGTGGAGATGTTAAACTTTCTAACAAATAAATTTTGGGTCCTTACCTATGAAATTGACGTTTTTTTGTCACTCATTAATACGTGTATTACTTCTAAAAATCAAAACCGGTTGTTAATATTATTACACACATTCAATTAAGACTATGTTACTTAGGCTTCAGTAATAACAATTATTTTTAATTTTGTACCACTATGGCCCAGTTCTTTTTTTAAATTGACTTCTTTTTTTGTTAGCGGAATTACCTTTTGTTTCATTGTAGCTTTGAAGTAACTTGGTTTTTTTTCTTTTTAATGTCTGCTATATTTAGCTAGTAAAACAAATACTGCCCTATAATTTTTATAGAGTTAACATGAATAGATGCTAAGAAAATTTAAGAAATGTTAGTATGAAAAATATAATCTTATAAAAAATCTTTATACGTCAAAACGTCATTTTCATAGGTACTTACCTAATATATAAACAACTTTAAACAGTTAATAATAAATTTTACTTTTTTATTTTCACAAATTGATTCCTGGCTGGATCGGGTAGGCATTTAATATTTTTCACTGTATTTTATAAATATTTCATTCAGTTTATAATACTTTAAAAAGTAAACTAAGTTAGGATTTATCATTATTCATTTAATTGACAGTTGAGTTCACTAGACCAAGACGCAGAACTAAGATGCAGTTGTCTAAGCCAAACCACTCCCATTTGGCCAGCGTGTTCAGTTATTGACCGATCTCCCAATGCGCTATTTATTTCCACTTGTACAAGCAATATGCACTTTCATCATTATAATCATATGCTCATTTTATGTCCCCACTACTCGAGCACGAACCTTCCCTATAGATGGAAAAACTATCATATGAAAGAACTTGAACTTGAACCAAGCGAGCCTGGATTGGTGTTTGTCAAAGACTGCTAATGCAACCGGGACGTGCCTTCCAAAGCGCAGAAGAGCTCGAGAAGATAATGTTTAGGTCACCCTTTCGATGACCGGCCTTGCGAAAGTTGCTTAACGTTAGCAATCGCACTGCGCTATCGAGCTCCTTATTAAAGTGAAGTGGAACTATTATTTGTTGGAAATGATGCACGTTCTATTCGTAGTCGCTTGTCAGAAGTGGAGCAGCATTCAGAAATACACGTCAATATTATCGTACAAATCCACTAGCCTCATTTAGAGGAAATCCAAGATAAAAATTGTTTGTTTCGGTCCCGTAAC
This sequence comes from Eudonia lacustrata, assembly GCA_947562085.1. Lineage (NCBI taxonomy): Eukaryota > Metazoa > Arthropoda > Insecta > Lepidoptera > Crambidae > Eudonia > Eudonia lacustrata. Next base: position 6,494,351 of record OX387317.1, on the reverse strand, counting down.
TGTCTCTTAAGAGGATTGTAGACACTTGGAAGTAATCCTTCGCCCAGAAAATTACATCCCTTTCTACGAAAGCATGCGTGTAGGGCTGCCACAAGAGCCAGCGTAAATCTGTGCAAACAAAACAATACATAAATTACTATTTTTCTTCTTCTTGTTCTTATTTCGAGAAAAGTGATGGAAACGTTTGTTTTATAATTGGTGTCGGGTTCATGTCAAGTACCAGAAGTCAAACAAGGCCAGCAATAAATATTTTTGAAGTAGTTTGATATTATTTTTGTCATTTTTATGACTACTAACATAAAGTCTACAGCGGGAGATCTCTTATGGAAAAGAACCAGCAAGAGCAAACTCTTTTCTCTCTTTCTTTTACAGCGTCAGAATATTGAACAATGAACTCAATACAAATACTCATATAAATTAAAATGAAAACAAATATATTTTTTTATTATTATTGTGCTATTTAATGTAATAACTTCTTAATATCTTCGTTAAATCTGATGATAGTAACAACTATGCTTATTAATAACAGTAATTTTATGTATTGTTTTTTAAGTTCATGCTAACTCTACACATTGAACTGAAACACTTTTTATGAATCAACTCGCCTTTAATTTTAAGCTTGATTTATACTGATGTTATGAAACTTTACATTACGAGGTCTGTGGTCACCGCGAGACCGAGGTGTTGGTTAATTTGTAACTTGTCCTTACAGTATATTTTCACCTTGCAGTGTGTCGCTTGGGCTTAGAGTAAATTAACGTATCTCATACAATTTTAAACTGTTACTTATTAGGCTATTATTGTTTTGTGAAAAGTATCAACCCTAGGTAGGGTACTGCGTCAAGGTCGCCCGGAGTTGATAATGATATTTTGCCACATTTTTTCCTGTTCTCAACCCTGTTAGACCCTTTTGAGGATTAAACTTTTAATGGGGATACATATTCGGCGTAATTTGTCATTCGTGGGTGGAGTATTGAAACTTTTGTAACTCTTACATTTTACGATTACCGAGAATTTGTTGAAAATGTTACTTTGTTAATAAATCCGCAAACCTCTATCTCTCACTATGGTACAGTCTCTGTGTGGTTTACTTTGTTCTTATTGATTTTTTTTTAAATTAACAACCTGTATGTTGGATCGCTGACCGCGATTTTTCTTTTCTCTCGAACGCTTTAATTCGCCTCTCTCTATATGGTGACTGTAAAAATTTTCCTTGCGAATAGTGTTTTATGTGTGTTGACTATCCACATAAAACTTATTTTGCAGAAATTCCTCTTTTATGGTAGTCGTGAAATAAAGCGCAAGTCCCGTCGCAGTATTGAATTGTAGTTATCAACAAAACCGGGTGGTGTGCGGAACGGAAACAAAAATTTTAGTACTGTGTATCAAATTTTGTTCATTTTACCTAAATATTTTGGTAACCATTACTAGAGCTTACAGCTGCCGCATATATTACAAAAAAAAAATTGTAAATTTTTAAAATATTCTGTTTCACTAAACTAAATTTGTCTGTTCGTGTAATAATATCATTCCTACTTTTAATATCATAATATAAACAGCTCATAAAAGTTCCACTGCTGGGCTGAGGCCTCCCCACATGAACTAGAATATATAGGGAAATCAGGCTATATCCATCACAACCGTAACCTTAAGCCGTAACAACCGGGACCAACGGCCTTAACGTGCCAAACTAAGTAAAATTTACTTACTTTGGCACGTTAAGCCCGTCGGTTTGTTTAATAGACTGTCCCATTGCTGGGCAAAGGCCTCCATCATTGAAATCAAGTCATCATTATAATTGTTAAGTAATGGCTTAATCATCACGGTTGTAAGTACGGACTTGCTTCCAAGGTACGGACACAAAATAAAAAGATAACGGAGAAGCTCGAGATTTTGAATTAAGTCACTTATCTGGTGATCCGGCATTGTTAAAGATGTTTTACTTCGATAACCTTAAGATTTTAGCCAGAACGCAAGCAGCAACGCCATCGAGCTCCTCAAAAAGTGTTAAGTGCAGTCAGTAGCAAAAGACGCTGATCAGTTCAAAATTTAAAAAAAATCATTGATTCAGTGTAGGCTACAAGTAGCTCTTGCGAATGTCACTATGCCATCGGTTCGTAAGTCTAGTCTGGGCGGGACATCTTGTACTGAGAAGAACCGACAAGAAACTCAGCAAGTGTCCAGCTCTTTTCTACCTTACAGCGTCAAAAGTATTGGAAAATGCCCTATCATAGCAGGACACTTTCCATTACAAATAAACACAAAAATATAGAAAACAACCACAACATGAAAAAAAAACAAAATAAAAAATCTAAGTTATCAAATGTACATCAGGTAAAAGTTTCAATTTTTACAATGTCATACAATACCACTACAGTACTCTTAGTCTGGGCGGGACATCTTGTACTGAGAAGAACCGACAAGAAACTCAGCCAGTGTCCAGCTCTTTTCTACCTTACAGCGTCAAAAGTATTGGAAAATGCCCTATCATAGCAGGACACTTTCCATTACAAATAAACACAAAAATATAGAAAACAACCACAACATGAAAAAAAAACAAAATAAAAAATCTAAGTTATCAAATGTACATCAGGTAAAAGTTTCAATTTTCACAATGTCATACAATACCACTACAGTACTCTAATAAAAGTCCAAAATTGTTTAAGAAAAACAAAGTCAAACCATAGTGAATAATACTAAAAATATGATAAGTATACCAGAGCAGACCAGCCTCCACAGGCGGCACCCGTGTGTGCTTAGGACTTCGTCAAAACAACTAGGTAATCTAACAGGCGCTCGTCAATTTCAAGTCAAGCTACCTGACAAGGTTCTAAAGTGGTATGCGAACGTACGTACGTGTAAACAAAAAGGCCTCCTATATTGCTTGTCGCATTTTATGATACTACGCCGTAAAAACTACTCGGTTAACAATACGGATGTCTCTTGACACGACCCAAAAATGTGATTCAAATGAGTCGCCCCCAGCCCTCATAGTTTTTCATGTTAACCACTTCAAATGTAAGAGTGTATTCATTCAGATTGCCACAGAACGTAGCGGCGACAAAACGCAGACTGATGAAATGAAAGATTTAGACATGTTTGTTAACGAGCCACTACACATGCGAGAAGATGATTTTAATTAACACCACGAAAGTCTTGTGTTTTCTGATTTATTTTTCTACCACCTTTGTGGCTTCATCATCATTATCATCATCATCATCATCATCATAACCATCATCACCATCATCATCATCTCAGCCAAAACACGTTAACGATACTGATACTACTGCTGGATAATGGCTTTTGTGTCAGTAAATAAATAATAATAATATATTTATTTCATCATTCCATTAATTATTCTTTTATTCTAATAACGATTAAAAAGCATTTTAACCTAAATCTTATGAGATTAACATTAGCAGGTGTCGTAATATAAACTAATAATATTCTGAGAATAATAAGATTCGATTCTTAACAAGTTGTTTTAGTGTAATCGATTGTTTGGTTGGTGATTAGGGCTTTATTTAAGTTCTCCAGGTTTATTATAATTGTATTTATTTGATTTAGCTACCTGACGTTTATTTTAGTGATAAGTTCTTCACAGTAACAACAATTGTAAAGTGGGAAAAATAATAACAGTATTAAGCTCTTCAGCTTATGTGGGTTCCGGGTGTGCTCTGTTTTTGGCCATAATTACCTTTAACTGAATTAAAAACCAAATTATAGTAAGGTTCGGTAAAAGTGCTAAATCTACTTTGATGGCCGGTTTCGGAAGCCTGACCTCTCGACATGGCTGTGTGGGAAGGAATGACCTCAGCAGTTGGATATCTAGACAGATAGACTGATGATTATGATAGTCAAATTAAAACAAATTACTTCTAAAAGTAACTTTCGCAAGGCAGTTCATCGGATGGGTGACCAAAAATGTATCATCTCGAGCTCCTCCGTGCTTCGAAACGCACGTGAAGCCGTTGGCCCGGCTGCATTAGCTGCCAATAACAACCACCAATTCGCACCAATCCGCCCACGTGGTGGTTTATGGCCCGTTCCCCCTATCCATCCATTAAGGAAGGCTTGTACTCCAGCAGTAGGGACATACAATGTTGGAATCATCATCATCTCAACCAAAAGACGTCCACTGCTGGACAAAGGCCTCCCCCACGGGTATGAGGGGTATTTGCCGTAATCGCCACGCTTGGCAGGCGGGTTGGCGATCGCAGTAGGTTAAGGGTTACTTCAGAGAGATGCTGCTGCCCATTCTCTGGAATGGTCCCTTAGTCGGCTTTTACGACACCCACGGGAAAAGATGGGGTGGTGCAATTCTTTATCCCCGGCACCACACGGGCAGGGAATGTTGGAATAGTTCTTCTAAAAAATATTATTATAAGTTATTCACAAAATTATCGAGGCAATGTAATGTGAAAAACAAGCTGAAGTTGTCTTTTTGCCAATGGCGAATGGAACGCACACTAGATCAATAGCGTAAAAGCGCTTTAACTTTTACATTTATTTTATTGGTAGACTGTGGAACAAAAACATTAGCCCAAATTAAAAGCCCTCCTTGTAAGACACTGACAAATTGTCTTCGAATGTTATATGTGAGAAAACAATGTACCTAATGCGTTCTAATACGTGTAGGACTTCAACCATTTATCTGTTTCGGCGTCGAAGTAAAAAAAGCTATTAGTAATTTACCTGCCTTCGTATATCTTCAATGTTTGTACAAATAAGTCAAGGTTTAATTTGTTTCCACTATTGCTAGCGTTTGTAGAAAGTTTCGTTTCGGCAGCTTTTCAGTTTGTTGTTATGGAATTCATATCTTAATTACTTTAATATATAAACTAAAAACCATAATTAACAATAATACTAATATTTTTTTTAATAAATAACTTAATCTAGTAGACTACTTCTGATTGCACCCGGCCCCAACACGCTTGCAACATTACCCCGCTATATGGCGAAATAAACTCTCTGAACCAGATTTCAGTTTTTATAAATTTATTTTTAAAGCATTCTTAGTGACATAATGTCAAAGAGACAAGTTTTAACAAAGTGTTAAGCTTAATCTATTACAGTGCATTTTCAGAGATTTGGTCTTGGTTTAGGAGTGCAGGTTTTTTCCTATCATTTAATTCTATTTAAAACGCAATTGAAATATTCATGAGCGAAGCCACGGGTTGAAACTAGATTAAATAAAAATATGTTTTTTATAGCGATCAGGAACAATATAAGAAATATTTATAATCTCCAACAAGATGAGGGTTCCGATAAGAAAAAAAATGTAAGATTTTCTGATTCTTTTTATTTGATTGAGTTCTTAAGTTGTCATTTAGGATTATAAGATTTGAGATTTAAAATTGTATAATTTAAAGAGCGTACCTAACAAGGAAGGATATTTTGCCTGACTGGCTTTCTAGCCATATTGAATCTTGAAAGTTTCCTTTTGTTAGGGAGTTTGGATGATTTGACCTACTTACATATACACATAATATTTTGAAATATAAATTATGCTGTTAACTCTTAGGTAGTTGTTCTGCAGATTATGATAGTAATCACGTTGGGCTAGCTTTTACGCAACAGCAATAGTGTTTCCTTCATTCATTGAAGTGGCTTCAGTATGATAAGCTCTCTAATGCGACCTTTTATTGTTAGAGTATGCGGATCGCTGCGTCCCCTAAAATTTGGTTTAGCGAAGCACTGAAGGCTTGATTATGTACCATTTTCGTAATTTGGAAGATCCAGCAGCTTTTTATTAATTACAATGACATTTGAGTGTTTTCTGTCAGTACTGTATAACGGTAATATAACCATGGACTAATAATATATAATACTAGCTGACCCAGCGGACTTCGTATCGCTTTGACAGTTTCTGTGTCAACAATACAATCAAATCGTGGAACATTTTGTATTGGAAAATTAAATGGAAAAAATTAAAATTTAGGGGTGGACCACCACCCTTAATATTTAGGGGGATGAAAAATAGATGTGGTCCGATTCGCAAACCTAACCGATATGTACACAAAATTTCACGAAAATCGGTTGAGCCATTTCGGAGGAGTTTAATTACAAACACCGTGACACGAAAATTTTATATATTAGATGTATAACTTACGAGGCATCGATATACCTACTATACTAAGGTGTTTAATAAGCAAATCGACTAGTGATTTGTATATTTGTGTTTATAAGTTTCCTTTTTAATAGGGATAAAAAATTATATGAATATATTTCATTGACATGAAAATGTTTATAGATACCGAGAAAATAAATCAAATCTATCGAAGAGTTTTGTTTATGTTGGTACACAGAAACAGTTGAATATTAACTCAATATAAACAACAGATTACCTCAAGAATACTATTGTACTCTCTATCAAAGGTTGTCATACAAATATTGAAGTAAAATAGTAATTCAAAATTGTATCGTAAAATCTTCAGCAAAAGAACAAAGAGTCTCCTAGAATGACATCAAACAGCTTCACGTTGGATATACTGTGACGAAGGTACATTAACTTACTTTTTATTAAAATTAATATTAAAATAAAATGTATCAAAAATAGCTGTTCTTACAATAAAATCATATTAGGCATAATATAAAAATACATTCACGCTGCTTTCTTAAAAGGTAAACATAAACCTGACGTACTCGTACCTACTTAATTCGTCGACCATAACCACAGATATCCGTGACCTTAACCAACTCTTCCATTCATATTCGAATGTTTAGCAGCAGCTGTCAAATAAAGTATATATTTTATTAAAGCCTTCTTATTTAATACAATGCCGCTAAATTATAATTGCTTTTCAAACTGCGCCTAAGAAAATAAATAAACAAAGAACGTTTGAAGGTTCTTGCAAAGGGCTAAAGGGCTTGAATGAAGTGGGCTTATGGCAACTTTAGAAATAAAACTATTTTAGCATGCGTAATATAGATTTGTTTTTTTTTATTATTCGCATAAAAAGTTTATAAAGGAATGGAGCCTGTTTATTCCCGCTGAAACAATTAAGTACCTACCTTATCTAAGAAAGTTGCATTCTTTTTCTTTCGAAGTAACGAAATAAAAGAGTTTTATGCGTTTACGGAAACTAACTTTTTACCCAGCTATTCAGCTATTTTCCTTGTTTCGTTTCATGACAATGAATACTAGAGTCGCCCAAAGTACAAAGAGACATCATGTCTTAAAGCGTTTACTGTATTTGTAGCGATAATAATTATTGTAACAAAATAAAAGAGTGTAGGTAATACGTTTCCGGAAAGTAATTTTTTATCGAGAAATTCAGCTATTTTGTTTAGCTCGTACAGATTACAAAAAATATCATGTCTAAAGACTTGATGCATTTATGTAGAAGTGTAGGTATAACTACTTCTAATAATAGTAATAAAAAGAAAGTAAACACCTGATACCAGGCCGGATGCCGTGCTAAATGAAATAAGAATTTGTAAAAAAAAATAATTATTGAAATGTAGAAATTAAATGAATGCAAGCAGCACAAAACCGGTCGTTGTGGAGATCCTTGGGGGAAGCCTTTGTCCAGCAGTGGACGTCTTTTGGCTGAGGTGATGATGATGAAAATTAAATTACCAAAAATAATTGTATCTCATAGTTTACGTTTTATCGTTTTTAATATTAAGATTTCCGGCGCGATTAAAAAATGCACCATTTTCAGTTGAAGTATTACGAGTAGTCTGGAGCTTATCTGCAACGGGTATAATGGTAAATTTTAAAATAGAGGAAAATCAGTAAAGTTTGACAAATCAAAGACGATTCGGACTGTGAGAATACGGACGTTAATAAGGGTTTGGTTTGGGTTTTAAGTCATGTGAATGTAAATGTTTCTAAGTTGGTACTCGTGAATGTCCATTTATTGTAACTCTCTCGCAATCCTTATAAATTTAGATATAGTCTAGTCTAGTCGAGTCGAGTAGTAACAGTGCTCCTTTGAATCATGTTAGAGTTAAGTTTAAGACTAAGTGGTCCACTTCGTTACCAATTATAATTTTCCATACTTACCTAACACTTTGAATTTGTAAAGTGGCATAATAATGCTTTAAGTTTATTGTTAGGCTACACTAAAGGATTCACGAAGCTCTAGTAGAAAATCAATTAGATTGTTATTTTTCTTTTTTTAAATTTACCTAACGATTAAGTACAAATATTGCTGAAACAAATCTTATCATTCACTGCTGAACAAAACCTTTCCGATAGATCGCCACCGCATCCAACCTTCCGCCGTTTTTTTAAGCTTTTCGGTCCAGTGAGCGGATGGCCGACACGACGCTTTGAGCGCGGTCTCCATTCAAAAACACTTCAGCCCCAACGGCCATCGGCTCTACGACAATATCTTTCTGCTATGTCGGTGGCTTTAGTTCCCGTCGAATCTCTTCGGATCCTATCCCTTAGAGACCTAACCTATACCATTCATCCGATTGCGATGTGGTAACAGATTGTTATAGATACGCCTGCGAAGGCTTCTAAGTTGGCAAAACATCATACAGGTGTCCACGCGGAGAGAGTTACGGGCGGGCAGCTAGCTAGCTATATTTTGGACTTATTCCCTAAATTTTATATAAAGGATAGTTATAACTGTTGTACTTATTAAAGTGTCGACTATTATTTGAAAAACAAAAAATTAAGAGAGATTGAGAGATTAATCGTTCTGATATAATTGTTAAAGTAATCAAACAATATAGAAAATAATAATAATATTTATGTGTCTACACTTTATTCATGAAAGCTGTAAATGACACGAAGGGAATTTCAAGCCAGATGATGTTATTTTTAGGCCGTTCTGAGCTGCAGCATCATTTTTAATATCCTCAGATCGAAAGTTTTCTTATCGAGTAACTCGTGTACCAGATATAACATTTACTTTTATACGTGACACTTTTTCAAACTTATATAACTAAGTTTCTCAATAAGTTTTATATTTACTTATCATGTAAATTCGAGAAGAATGTTTCATACACTTTTTATTATTTTTGACTTTTATTCCATTGTATTAAGAGTTACAATGTTTACATATTAATGCTCGGGACTGTACATGTATAGTCCTGTTATAAATTAAGTTTTTCTTTATTTTTTAACATAATTACAACTTTCATGGCTTCTTAAATATGATACGGTAACATAAGTACCATAATACTTTCCTAATAACATCTCAAACTTAATACATATGCCTTATTATATTCTTTTGGACGGGAGTCTGTCACTTTATCACATATCATTACAACCTTTAACAACTTGACTGCCTTATAGCACAAATGTGCTTAAAGTCAGACGCAAAAGTGTAGGTATCCTAGGCATACCTTTTATACCTATATAACCTTGGTTAATATTTACTTAAATATCTTACAGATTAACATACCTAGGTACGTAAAAATTCGTACACGTATTGACGACGTTCGTTATGGAAACATATAGTTAGTGGTCAACTCTCTATTCTGATTAAAATTGTATTTAAAAAATGGAACACGTAGAAGTATCTATTAGTGTGTGCTTTCGATCTACCCGACAGTAATGTTACAAAATAACAATGAAACAACTGAAGTAAAAAGTTTTAAAATATTATTACTACATCAGCTATAATCCCGAGAGGATTCAATTTAATCAAATGTATTGGCGGATATTAATTTTAAATGTCGGTAGTCCGTAATTCGTTCACCAACCCTTAAATGTAAGTGCCAATTTATTAAACAAAGGAGTTGAGACACAGCCTCGGTCGCTCTGAGTTTATCACAATGCAAATTTTCCACTAATTAATCATCGACGCACCATTAACATTCCACAATGGACAACCAGCCTCCAAATAAATTAAGCTTCGTTGCTCCGATTTTTCAATCCTTAGATATAGCAGATATTAGATATAGGTACGGTGAATTTTAGGCCGTTATTTGGTTTAAAATCAGGTGTTTTTTATATTGGTCTAAATCGCCCATTTCAGAAAGAGCCAGATCATTCATACTGTTGTCCGAACAGCTCGAGGTGAATCACATAACGACCCGATAGTAACTCATAAATAGGAACAAAATAAAACATAATAGTAATGTTAGTTATAAGAATATAGTTTAAGAGAAACGCAAATATATTTGTAATATATTTGACGTTCTCCAGTAAGATAAGCAAATAAGATATGGAAATTAGAATAAGTTTAAGAATTTCATAAACTAGAATAAAACAGTTGTATGTATAAGGACATAAAAGAGGCCACCAACGCTAATAAAACATTGTAAGAATAGTATAAGAATAATAATAGTAAATAGATAGTAAAATTGTAGGATAGTTTTAAGAAAGAATGTCATAGAAATAAGCAGTAAAAATGTACCAAAACAAAAGAAAAATCCTTGAGCCGAATAGCTCCATGAAAAACTTATTTTCCCAATATTAAATAAGAATAAAAATAGAAGTATTAGTAGAGTAGAAAAGTAGGAAACGGGAGTCCCACCCGTAAAAGAGAAAAAGAAGATGAATGAATGTCAAGTATGCGGAATGAAAGTGCGAGAGGAATAAATGCGAGAACTGGTATGAAAGAGAATTAGTAAAAATTAGCTCCGATTATGTTGGAGGAAAATAGAAAAAAAAAAAAAAAAATAGGAACAACTTATGGAACTGGCCCAACACTGAAAATATAATAAAATATCAGTTGTTTCATACGCTCCAATAATACCTAGGTACTAAAGTAGGCCACTAGTCAGATTCATAGTAATATATACGTATTTATTGTATCATGATCAAAGGTGCCAATATACCTCTGTAAGAATTGTTGCTGATTGAGACAATTTGTCGCATTTATGCCAAATTTTTCTAATGGCATACTCAGCATGACTGAATTTGTCGGCATTCTCTGTTATTTCTAATAAACCAGGCAACATTTTGATTGATTTGATAAATAAACTGTTTGAAAATTAAGTGTACAAGAGTGATATTAGAATGTTTCAAGCGTTTACAAATTAATTACTCTTTAGACTCTAAAGTTTAGAGTATAAGCTAAGGAGAGCCTTCATTTTAAATATTTGAATAATTTATGATACAAATAGTTTAACTGTTAAAGTTTACAGCCATTAACTAATACAAATATATTGAATTTAATAGATCACTAACATCTCTATATAATTATTTATGCTAAATTGAACTTGTATTACCATTATTATTATTAGTATTATTTTATTACAGTTTAAAAATTATTTACACTTATTAATTAAATTAAGTTAAAAATGCATTTATTTCGGGCATGACCCATATCGTATTAGTAATTAATGTACACAATAATTACATATAGTAACAATTCTAGACTAACATGATTCGAGAAGATATTATGAAACCTCCTTTGTAATTGAACCCGTGACTGATATTGATGTATTCAATATTTTAAAATAAATTTGTAAAAAATATTTTTTTTATTGTCATTATCATTAGGACTTCTTTTCGTGACCACGGACCCTTTAAAATATACTAAATCCTTGCTGTGCTGCCCACATGACCCGGCAGACAGAAGATCCGCTGAGAGGATCCGGGCAAGGATCACGTAGGATCCGAGGCACAAACCGGCAAGGTTTAAAACGCCAGAAAGTAATTTAAGCACAAAAAACACGAGTAAAATCGCAAAAAGTATTTCCATTTCAAGTGAAAATAAGTTTTCTCAAATATGCATGTTCCATAGATATACAGTTTAAAGTTAATACATTGAGTCCCCTATGGTTGTAAGAAGATGCTGTCTCATTTTTTACAGTAAAGGCGGATAGAGACAGCATCAGTTTTAAACAAGATTAAGTAGGTAAAGTACTTTTTGGAATAACAGGCGCAACGTTTAGGACAGCTACTTTTGCGCCAGGAAAGTTAAGTTCCCATAGGGTATAGATGTTTGTATGAAAGTTTTGTTTGCTCTCAAGATGTCTTTGGGCAAGTGAGTTTTTAGGTGCTTAGTTATAAAAGATAAGAGGCTGCTTGTTTTCTAAAGTTTACGCGAACACCACACGTTGAAATGATACCCTTTTTACGGATACCATTCGCGTTTAATTTTCATATATTTTTTTCCTGGCGTTTCAACTCTTTCTTGGTCGTCTCGTAACTATTTTTCCAAGTTGCATATTTGTAAATTTTTCTATAAGTTTCGTTAGGTCATACGCAATTTAAGCTTATAGTATTGTCCCTTTAAATCAAACGCAAGAAGTCAGAAGTAGTTTATTTCATTAAGAGACTCCTTATTAAAAAGGGAGACGACCTTTTTTGGGAGACGGTCCTTTTTTGTACTTCTTCTATCTACGAGTTGGCCTGCATACCGGGTTGATTCATATAAGAGTGTCCAATATGTAAGCATAGTGTACCCAGTTTGGTCAGTAGTAGGGATTGTTCTGTTATGCCTGCTTAGCCAGCTACCACCATTTTATCTAAGATGGTTGCCATAACATCAATGTTAGTCGCATTGTTGTGTTCCGACAGTCTACGAGCTTTCTTCACTGTTCGATCGAGTTAAAGGTAACTTCAATTATTGTTTTTTAAAGTTTACGCCAACACTACACATTAAAAATTAAATGAAACAACTTTTACGGATCTACTCGCGTTTATTTTACACATTACTTTTAAATAATGTTTACCCTGACGTTTCGAACCCTTTGTAGGGTCCGTGGTCACAGGGAGACTGAGGTGTTGGTCGTCTCATAATTACTTTAACTTTAATTGTTTTTTCTTTGAGTTTACTGATTACCGACGGCATTTTCAGCGTCACCGGACTTTTTGCCACAAGCCGTGTGAATCGAAGCACCGTCAGAGGTTTTCGAGAGGGAATAGCATCACGCACTACACTCACACATAGCGCGGGCGATGTCCGCGTGACCTCTCACCGACGGGTTCACTGACGCGCCGCCGGGGTATAAACTGGTTTGCGCCGGCTCAGTTGCGGTATGACTGACAGGGCCGCACCACCATGAGTCGTCGCGCGCACATGAGTCAGTTCATTGAATAATTTTGACATAATGACAGATTCTCTTTAGAAAATATGTCACAATGACAATGTTATTCGTTGGATAAATCTTATCTAAGGATTGAAAAATCGTGCCTAAGGGTAATTAATGTTTCATCTAAATATATAAAACAAAGTCGGGTTAGTTACGAAATGCCCAACACTTACACCGTGTGAACAATTCCGGAAAAAATAAGGATATTCCTTTTTTTTTGTACCCAAGAACTCATGTGTAGTAAGTATAATAATTTACGAATACAATAAAAAAGATTACACAGCTCATTCAAACAAAAATTGGGATTAAAAATGAATGACGATGGAATGCTAAAATGCAATGTTAGTAATTTTAACTCGGGTTTTGAAACTGTTGAGACTGATGTTAGTACAAAATCACTGTATTCTTTAAGTTTTCTTTTTCTAACAAATATATTTTGATAAAAAATATGCTTAGTTAAACTGGTACTGTTTTTTTTTTTGAAAAGGAAAATTATATAAATATGATTAGTAAACGCTTTTCAGTAATTAAAAATAATTCAATCACACATGTGTTTTTTTATTACTGTGAAATGACCCTAAAAGTTCTACTTTGTTATTTTTTGTTACAGTTTTCATTTTTGTCACAATTTTCATTCTTGTTTCATTTTTGTGATGGTACAAAAATTTTGAATATTATGACCCATGTGTCAAATTACACTAAACCTTATTTTATAACTTTTGAAATACACGTTTTATTAAGTACTTGTTTACCTTATTTTATTTTTCCTCCATAATTTTTTTAACGTGCAACAGGTATCAGCCCTATCAGAATAATAATAATTTGGCGCGTTGTTAGGAATCTTGGTCTCTGTTACTCATGTGCCCGTACCCTACTAGATTCTCCGAGGGGGTCGGATCTGATCGAGAGCGGAAAAACCCGAGGGCAACTCTTGCTCGGGATGATTGGGTCGTTGGGGTGTGGAGAAGCGCCCAGGTACTACATGTCTGTACCTGGTATAGAGCGCGTGTAAACCAGGTCGTCGTACCCTTGTTCTACGAGTTAGGTGTCTTGGGCCTAAGCGAGTGTGCTTGTTTAGTGTATTCTGTAAATGTGGTAGTGGCATTTAGAGGATCGGGCGGGGATTCAATTATGAAATGACGGCGCTGCTGCGAACTTGTTCTCAGCTCTCAGGACTTTTATTACAAAACATATTTTCATGTTTCATGACCATCATCCTTAGCTGCCTATGTATATTAGTCCGCTGGACATAGGCCTCTCCAAGTGCACGCCGCTGAGCACGGCTACACTCATCCAGCTCTGGCCAGCCACCTTGCGAGTATAAAATTTTCATGTTTACTGATTTACATTTTTTTTCACAGATTCCGGCATTCGTGCTACGGCGGCCTCCTCGCTCAGCGTTGTCTCGCTCATCACACTACTTCTTCCGACCGTACTAAGATAATTTTATTCATACTTTTAGATAGCTAGTCCAATAATTATGAACTGTGTTCTATGTAATTGTGTAAATTATGCAACAAACATATACAGCAACCGTCGAAGTAGGCACTTCCTCCGTTTGTATATAAAATACAGTCAAAACATCGACATCCTGATATTAAAAAACTTGTTCTTCAGATTTTAGTATTACAATAAAGTTTTTACTTCGAAACTAGTGCTTTAAAAAAAACTGTTGACAAATGTAATTTTATCATAACATTTTATTTTCTTCTAGTCACAAATAATATTATTACTATTTTATATTTTCAGTAAGTATATTATTTCCTTATAAAGGGTTTTACATGCATTTATTAAATTATAAATACAAAAAAATAAGCAAGGCACTTATTTAAAATATAATATTTTAATATTGATGGTGTCGTCGGTATGAGATTTAAAATGTAAAAAAGTATAGATATAATGTTAAATCTATTTTATAAAAAATAAAAAAAAAAATAACCTTGGGTTATATCTAGACATTAAAACTATAATAAAAGCATAATTTGTAAATAGTGATTTAATAACGCATTGTTAGCTAAGCATTTAAATATTAATAGATGTAAATAAATAATATATTTATTAAACAACTCTATATATTTCTTATTTTATTCGACCATATTATCTTACAATTTCTCTAAGTCATCAAATAGTGCTAATGTTGTTTTTAGAGTTATTATTTAAGAGAATATTAAATTTTTTATTGTTTTCTTTAAATACTTCGGTATACCTAGTTGCATACGCCATTTCATATATAGTGTAAATCCGTATTATATAATCTATGATCCGTATAATTAATTAATAGTTGAAATAGTTATCAAATGTCCCGAGGCTGAGCTCAGGCCTTCCCATATGTATGATAGTATCATGAGAATATCTGACTATAATAGCGCATCGAGCGGACACAATTCTGGTTTGTAGTTGTTAACGACTTGTATTTTACGACAATGGCCAGAGCCTAAGCATGTCTTCGAAGCACTAAAGAGCTCGAGGTATATTTTAGTTGAATAGAAATTATTGTTAATGCACTATACAACAATTTATAATATTCCTGTTACCCATCCGGAATGTTTTAGGTTTGGGTTTACTTCGTCGTTGAACCCGAGCATTTAAAAAAAAATTAAATATAATATATCATGCATTGTGCATCCTATAAATGCACAAAAGCATTTTTGTTTGGGTGTCGACCTCAAATCGGAGCAAAGATCGATATGAAATTTGGAATTTTCGTAATTGAAATGGCTTAAATTATATTAGTTATATTCTCGGAAGCATGCATTATAAACTTTTTGACAGACCGAATTCCACACTCCGTATTATTATTCAGATTATTATCTTGTAGGTTTATTATTACAAATTTACAGAACGAAAGGTCAATAATTCGAATCCCATCTGTGGCAACTTGTCCTTTTCAAGTGCTATTGTCAATTTCAATAACTTGAAACACTTCAATGGTCACAAATTATCTATAACTAGTAAATTTTGTATCGATAAATAAAGGCTTAATGCGAAGTAGTTATTTTCAGTAGTAGCTTTTTCACGCCATAGACTTTTTGATTTGTAGATTTTTCACGCCATAGTCGTTTTGCGTTGTAGGTATTTCTCACCATAGTCTTTTTGCGAGGTAGGTATTGTATAGTTGTCACAAACATACTTAAATATATACGTTTTGTCAAAGTACAAAAACTTGTGAACAGAACACTCCGGTTCTTTTTACTATCACAAACGTATATCACAAAACTTTGTCGACTCTTAACTTTAACTTGTTCAAAAGAAGATTCAATGTAAATGTTTTCTCAGCCACATTAAAACCTGCAAAGGTTGTATATATGTTTGCAACTTAACTAAACTTAACTGCACCGGGCGCCGGCGTTGTGGCATTCTACAGCAGCTTTGCTATGCTATTTATTTTGGATTACCGCACCAACCAAATATTGCGATAATTCAATGAGTTCTTGTAAAAATAAAAGCAAGCTGGTCAAGTGTGTGAAATACTTCACTTACGAGTCCCCAAAAACTGAGTCTATATAGTTAAAAAGGGCTCAAGTCCTGCCGAAAACTAATTATTGTACATTATTGGACAAGCGACTATTTTAATTTATCAAATTCCGTATATTTAGTGATTGTTAATCTATCTCGAAGTTTCCTTTGAGCAATCCTAATTCAACACAATCAAAACTCTTCTTCAATGAAAGGAAAGGCGACTTTAGCAAGTATAATGACATTGTTGTTTGTGTTGTCGACACCTACTAAAAACCTACTAAACTAAACCTACCTACTAGTACCTACTAAAAAGATCATTCTTTTATTCCGACCTTAAGTTTAACACTTAATTAGGCGCATTAAGAAAATCACACAATAGTCGCATGGGGTCACTACTGACCCCAAAGAAATAAATGAAAATGGAGTGGAAAAATAAGTAAAGCGAAGTATGTATTATCAAAAATATTTAAATGCTATAATATAAGTATTATAAAAAGACGAAAACATAACTTTGATTTTAAACAGTTAAAATCACAAAGCAACTTCAAATCTCAATTTAAACTACTATTTTTGGTATAGTTAAGTTCAACATAAACAAAAAAAAATATTCAGATTCATCAGCAGATTAATTTGTTGTGCATCCAAAACAGTAAGCACTGAAGTATAGCTGACAAACAAATTTACCACAGTTATGGCATTTATTAGCAATTGTAGTATTTCTCTTTATTTATTTATTTATTTTACAGAATACATTAATTTCAAATAAAAAACAATAACACACAAACACCAGTAAAAATAAATCAATAAATAAGCGTAAAACCCCAAAAATAAAAACTAATCTTTCGCAAAAAATTGTCACGTAATTGGTCGCATGGAGTCAGCACCGAAGAGAGAAGCGACACGTGCGTAAGCGTTGACTTTTTGACCGCGACTGTTTTGCGCGCCAAGCGGGGAGGTAGGAAGCTAGAAAGACCGTTTTTGCGTTTCAAACACTTAAACTTATTTTTTTTAAATTTGAAATCGTCTTGTCCCCATGCGCCTAATTAAGGGTTAATATTTGGTTTGTTATTTTAAACCAGGCCAATATTATCTTGGGCTGTGGACGTGGTAGCTTTCGTAACAGGAAGAGTATGACGGTGTCGATGTCGCTGCCATGAAAAGAAGAAGAAGAAGAACTAGGTTATTTCATTGGAAGAGAAGAGATAGGTAGTAACGAAACCTCCATGTTAAACCGTGCAACAAAAACGTTACAGGCGGATCTGTAGCAACGGTGCTACATTTTGACTTGAAGGAAGCACAATTAATGTTTCGCCGCATTTAAAATTATGTGTCAGGATAAAATGTTGCTTAGCCACACAAAATGTTACGCCAACATAAAGTGTTCCATAGTATTAAGTAATACCTGATTACTGTTACTATTTAAATAATTTATATATGTACTTCACATGGGTATCGTTAAAACTTATTAGTTCTTTTTATAAAAAAAAACGGTATATATTAAAACGTTGTTTTATTAAACCAAGCCTGCTGCACTAGGGTAGGGGGGGTTATCATAATATATACTGAAATTTAGCTTTTTAAAATTATAGCCCTTATCGTGTATTACTGTAAAAAGAAGTCCCTATTAACATGTAGGGACAGTACCACCCTAACGGATATCTATATTCGTGGCAAGATTTAGCTTTCAAGCACTGAGAGTCTGCAAGTAAAATAGGCGTTACAAACAAACTGATACATAATTATTTAATGTAACAAGGCCTCGCTTCAGTTTCATTAAAATATGTTAATTATATATCAGATAACATATAAAACTAACCGTTTATAATTTCATAGCTCATTAGACTAAGTTATGTAAGTGCCTACACAATTGGTTGTTTTATATTTTTGTAGAACCAGAGCCCTGTTTCTATGACTGAGTACATATTCATCTCAATATTTTCACTGTTGATTCTATGTAGTTGTGCCAACCCGAATTTAAATATTTCATTAAATGGAATACCCAAATATACAGTTGTTTCATTTATTTTTCTAATTGTAAAAATCCTACAAAATTAATTGTACTTTTTATTGTTTATATTATTTTTTTCAGAACTTTATAATTACGTTTTAAAAAAAAATTATAAAGTTAATTTTTTTTCCGTTTCCGTTTTCGCCAGCGTCCTTGGCACTCTCCCGCTTGGCAGCGATTTGGAGTCCCTTTTTTATGTGTAAAAATTATGTGTAAATTTCTATATAAGTATATATATATATATTTTTTTTAACTTCTCATAATTCTAATATTTATACTTACTTACTATGATTAAAATATATTCCGTTTTTTATATTTCGAAAAACGTTTACCTTTCATATTGATTTTGTATACTTTTGCCTTTAACTTAATTCCTATATTATTTTTGGTGGTCAGAATTTCAGTCACACTGTTTGTGATCCACATATTTATTTTAAATACCACATAACATTTTTCTAAAATTACAGCAGATTTATTTGCCTAATTGGTGTTGCGCACTCATCATCCGACTCGAACTTCTTGGGCGATGCAAGATGCAGTAACTAGAATACATCCAAGAACTGTTCAGTCACTATGACTTGAGTAACCATATGAAAACGTTTATACTGTAAAGGCCATAAGTAGCCAACAACGAATTATTAAGAATATACGACTAAACCAGTGCCTCTGGTATTGGTTCTGAAAGCGCGTTCCCTTTAAATAGATAATTAAATGTCGATATGCCTTCCTGCTGCAGCAGTCATAATTAATGACGGAAATCAAATGAAAATCTTATTTAGCTATCGACGAAATATCACATTTTTCGTCTATAGTGAATTAGATTCTCTTTCGAAACCATACAGCATGCCAATAGCCCCGAGCGCTGACAAATTCTTAAAAAACTAGCTTACGCAGTTCACATAGTCACTGAGTAGGTACTCATTATTTTCTCATGGGTAAGTATATAGCAATCAAATGGTGATTATTTATTAATGAATTTGAAAGAAGTGTTCTTCAGAGAGTGCTCGATGTTGTATTTTTGCGGTTTTTTGTTAAAAAAAATAGTAAATGTTTTTTTATATTAAATTTTTTATAGGCAGCATTATATGTAAATTATTTAATGTGTCACGTAAAATATAATAAGTATCTATGAATGATCATCAGAATGGCGCAAACACATAATGAATTATCTATACACATATAACAAAGCTAAGAGGGTCGAAAGTCTGTAAGTACATGGAAGATATTCGAAAAAAAGTTGGCTGGGGATACTTAGAATCGATAACAGAATACGTTCCAACCATTTTTCGAATTTTTGTGTGTTTGTCTGTTTATTTGACCGCGCATCACGTGAAAATGGCTGAACGGATTTGGATGAAACTTTGCACATAGATAGACCATGACCCAGACTAGGATACAGGATACTTTTTATCTCGGTATCCTGTGGAATAGTGTAGTCTTCGCGAACGAAGTCGCGAGCGACAACAAGTATTATTTAAATTTGGTATGGCAACGCAAACTTGTCTACGCCTTACAATTCAAAAGAAAAACAACATACACATTGTTTTCATAAAAAAGTTCTGAAATATTTCTCTTACAAGTATTATATTTCCAAGTGAATGACCTATTTCTACATGCATTAGCCTACCATATCGCAAGGAGTCTGAATATGTTGATTAAACGCAACGGATAAGGAAAAGAAGCGCACACATTCCTTTGGTTCCTCCTTAATTACATTTTCGATTTGGAATTTTCCAATAGGTATATTGAATACCAGGCGTCTTCGGAGCTGAGGAACTTTAATGCAGGATTGTTGTGTACTCGAAGGAGAGAGAACATTTTCATTAATTAAATTGTATGACTGTTAGGCTTCGCAAGGACGGACTAAGTGCTGACTTCATCAGCTTTTGCAATCGTTGTCTGGATTGCACTAGCTTTTCATTTTAACTTTGAATTCCATCACTAAGATGGCCCTGACACTTGATTATTTGCATCGGGGTTGTAACATCTAAGCTAAAAAATGTAAGCAACACAATTTAATTACAGTATAAATGTTTTCTTTAAACCGTATTTGAATATCAAACCTTCAATAGAAAAATAAGAACTGGCTGGTTTAAAAATGTGCCTGTTACAAATAATCTCAGAACAATAAGTCATTGCTATTGTTCTGAGGTTACAATTACACGCCTATTCAGAATCAAAGTCAAAGTCAAAGTAAAAAAAAAACTTAAGAAAAGTGCTTTTGAATCGTCTATTATTTTTTTACCTACTACCCATTCAGGATGTCTATTTTGTAGCTGTGGAAAAGAATGGGCGCAAGAACCTCCACAGCTATAATAAAAATAACGACATTTACACAAAAAAAACGAGCGAGCCTTACAGTAATCGCATAAAATATGATGTGTAACATTTGACATCTCACCTTAGTAATAAGCAATTTTAACATTAACATTAACATTCTGAAAAAAAAATGGGTCAGGTATTACATCATTTTATAACTATAAAATAAATGCAGTAAATACTCTTTATCTACACTAATGTTGTAACATTCTACTTATGTTTCCAATACTTGACTTATAATTACTACTGTTATAGCGCAGACAACAAAACACTCAATTTAAGCAATTTCACATGATGGTATAATATCCACATCGATATCGTAAAATCTCATTATAACATCAATAAAACGCGACCAATTAACCTGGCGAGCCTTATGTCAAAATCCTCATACAAGTTGTATAAAATTTTGACATTAGGCTGGCTTTTGAAAACAGTTGGGTTATACGTGAAAACTTCGTCGAAACTACTAAACTTACATACACAAAACTCTTTGGTAAGATCTTGTGCCAATTAAATAAAAAAAGAACAGCGCGCGCTCGCTCCTGATTGGCCCTGCGCGCGCAGCTGCGCTCTCATTGGTTAGATTTTAATGGCGGAAATTTGAACAATTATTATTATAAATAAACTATTGTCAGCTTTTACTCTTGTTGTTTGACTAATTGCATTAGTGAAGATAAAGTAGTGTATGCAACTGCATATAACACGGGTATTAAAACACTCGTTACTATTATGAAACTCGCTGCGCTCGTTTCATAAACTCACACTCGTGTTTTAATACCCTTCATTATATGACAGTTGCATAAACTACTATTATAAGTCATTTGACATATCAAAATGACCTTTGATAGTCAAATGACACAATATGTCACATATAATAATATGTCATGTTCATAATATCAATTTTAAATTTACAAAATGGCGCGCGCTTACGCGCTTCCCCGACTTTCTGTCACTTTGTTACACCTACTTCCGTCACATTTCACGAAATCACTCCCACAAATTGTATATAGAAAGCGAGCGGAAAGATGTTACACATCAAAAAGTATGTCGTTACCAAATCATACAATATTTAATTTAATACATTTACCTACAATTAACGCCTCGGTGGCCGAGTGGTAGAGTGCTCAGTCCGATACTCGAAGGTCCCGGGTTCAATTCCCCGGTCGGGCAAAATGTATTTTGGATTTTTCGATGAATAATCCCGGGTTTGTGATCACCAACCCGCATTTGGCAAGCGTGGTGATTAAGCCATTACCCATCAATTGTAGCGATGACTTGATTTCAATGATGGCCTTTGCCCAGCAGTGGGACAGTTATAGGCGGTTTACTTTACCTACAATTAAAAACTTTCAAGAACCCGGAATTACAAATAATACTTACCTCTATACATTAAGTTAACATTACACTTGATTCTAAAATAACGTAGTACCTACTCCGTAATCCGTTTTATATTTTCGCCGAAGTCATAAGACCAATAACGGATTAGCTTGTGACGCACCAGACTACCTACTCTACCTATATCGCTTACATATAAGGGGCTTTTTTTTTGAGAGAGATTGCTGATTGCCTCAAACGGCATTTTCAGAGTCACCGGGCTTTTTTGGGGGCGGCGAGGTACGTAAAGGGTACCTCAAGCCGTGTTGAAACGAATCACCTTCGGAGGTTTTCTAGAGTGCATCGCACACTTAAAAGTGCGCGTCCCCGCCCTACTAGATTCTCCGAAGGGTCCGGATCGGATCGGGAGCTTATGGGGCATGTATTAGCTTGTTTTAGTCGTAAACGAGCTTAATTAAGACAGTGCCAACAATTCACCCATATTGTCTGGTTTATTTCTTGAGGACGTAAGAGAATTTCAATTTCTTTATTTGCTTCTAAGTGATACAAAAGGTGTTACAACAATAAAGAACTTATCACTTAGTACCGCTAAGGTATTGCAAATAAAACAAGACAAAAACAAACAAATCAAAATAAACATACCTTAGTACCATGAAGTTATATATATATTCATGATGTTTACTGGGTAGTATTTTTAAGTTGTTAGACAAAAAGTGATATTTAAATTACCTAATTTTGTAAATGGTGGCATTAAAGTCACGCGTGATCTTCTAGTCATCATTGATTTCGAGATTACCGGTGAGATACAAAAATCGTTCCCTGCTGAGCTGATCTTACAGGTGAGTGAGAGATTCAGTATGATCATTGACCAACGTAGTAAACCATTTGTATATATCAGTAGGCTTAGCCAAAGTAACATTAAGAAAACGATAGCGAAGTTTGAAAACAATAAAATTTAAGGGATTGACATAAGCCGCGCTAAATCACGTGGTCAATCTTATGTCAATCCCATACATTTTATTCATTTTGAACTTCGCTATCGTTTTCTTAATGTTACTTTGGCTACCGCCACAGTTTAGTTTGTAAAGTTATTGTTTATTAACGTTATAGTTATTTGTAAGGCACATTAGCACACACACTGTGTTAATGTGCGTTTTTTATATTAATTGTGTGCAGTAGGTATTATTGTTTTATCTAAAATGTATTTTTTTTATGTTTTTTTTTCTGTTATTGTTTTTTATCTTTAAACTTTTATTTTTCTATCTCCGTTAGACCTTTAAACCTTTTCACCGCCCAACTATCCTGCACGCGATGTCCCGCTGTACGCCAACGTATAAATGTATTTTAATAAAGTAGGTACAAAGAAGAACTTCTATAGAAGTGCTGGCGTGGACGGCACGAAAATCTCGAACTTCTATAGAAGTTGTTGGCGGTAAAAAGGTCAACTTAAACGCATGACTTATACAAGCATATTGGCCTTCTAGGTGGGTTAACAGGATTAATTTATTGCGCATTTATTCATATTATTTTTATATTTTGCTTTATTG
Source organism: Eudonia lacustrata (assembly GCA_947562085.1). Lineage (NCBI taxonomy): Eukaryota > Metazoa > Arthropoda > Insecta > Lepidoptera > Crambidae > Eudonia > Eudonia lacustrata. The sequence continues at coordinate 6,470,732 of OX387317.1, read as the reverse complement.
GATGCATTTGTACTACACACCCGCTAGACCAGAACGAGGGTCGTTTGGTCCGTAACTGGTGGTCTAACCACTAGACCACAGGCTGTTAAATGCATTTTAATGCTAATGATGATGCTTCATTAGTGAATTATTCCTTATTTGTACAATACACAAGTTATATGCAGCTGGGATACAATAGAAGATATATTTTATAGGCAATCCTAGTTATGATGTTAAAAGAGAATCTGCGGTGAATTCTGGGTCAAAAATTATGTGTAAACTTAAACTAATTATATTGCTCACACATACATACACAACACATACTTATACAAAGTTAAACCAGCCAATTCTAATTTGTTTATTAAAATACATATACTCTGATTAAATTGTGTTGCTTAATTTGTTTCGCTTAGACGTTACAACTTCGATACAAAATCGTGCTATACCACCTTCAGGGATGGACTTGGACGAATTCTGGCTAGCAGTTTCTTCAATTTCTATGGTAACTGCATGTACGGTCAATGAATTTAAAATTTGAAGTTGGATTGAGGATACATTACGAATGTGAAGTGACGAGTAAGAAAATAAAACGGGAACATATTTGATACAGAAGATGAGGAACTTTTTTATAGGAAATATATTTTAATTTTAATTAATTAAAATATGGTGAGAGGCCTATGCCCAGCTGTAGGACAGTGAGGGCTAATAATAATAATTAAAATAAGTTTCTTATTTGACGTCCTTTTCCCTTTACAAAAAAATAATCAATTATAAAATAAACATACTTATAAAAACACGCTTTAAAAATTTAATGAGAATAAATAGGAGGAGCTAGATGGCGCAGTGATTAACACGCACGGTCTGCGAGTGCTAAGGTTAAGCAACTTTCGCAAAGGCCGGTCATTGGATGGGTGACCAAAAATGTATCTTCATGCTTCGGAAGACACGTAAAGCCGTTGAGCTGCATTAGCAGTCGTTAACAACCACCAACCCGCACTGGGCCTGCGTGGTAGTTTATGGCCCGTTCTGCTTATACATCCATAGGGAAGGCTCGTGCCCTAGCATTGGGGACATAAAATGAGCTGATGATGATAATGAGAAAAAATAAATTATTTTGCTATGAAACTATGTAAATTATGAAATATGCTCGCGCAGCGATTGTGTCTGGCAAGTCAGCTTGGTTACAAGTAGGAACCGATCAATGCCTGTATTTTACACAGGTACACATTGTTACTGATTGTGCTGGATCTAAATTCGGTACAAGCAGTGCGGAAGCTGGGAAAATGATGCCAACTCCGCCAGATTACCGGATCTGGTTTACCTGATTGCAATCCCTAGGTAAACGTTGTAATGGATTGTGTAACAGCGGCAATTGATATCCATTATACTAGTATAAGGTGCAAACGAGGTCACGCTCTTGTCAGTGTAGCATTTTCCATTCATCTCTATCCCAAGACAATTCTTTTACTTCTGTATTTGCCTCGAGATTTACCATCTATTTAATTGTTTTGAGTAAGCTATTCTGAGGAGGAGTTAACCACTGCGCCATCGAGAAACTCGAGGAGCTCGATGGCGCAATGGTAAACGCGCCAAGCCTGCGATTGCTTAGGTTAAGCAACTAACGCCAAGGCCAGTCATCAAATGGGTGACCAAAAATGTATCATCTCGAGCTCCTCCGTGCTCCGACACTGACTAGTTGACAGCTGGGACCGGCTGCATTAGCAGTGTTAACCATCAATCCGCACTGGTCCCGCGTTGTGGTATAAGAACCGTCTCTCTATCCATCCAAAGGAAAGGCCCGTGCCCCAGCTGTACATACCAAACTTTGCTGGTGACTAAGCCTTTCTTGATCTTTCTATTCCTGTCTGTCTAGTAGGACAGACAGATTCATAGAAATGAGTTCGTCGTATTTTATTCGATCAAACGATAAATATAGGTAATCAGAACACATGTTTCGTGTGATCGCTAATGCGTTAAATGTTCGCTCAATTAAATCGGATCTGAATTTTAGCAGAAACAGTAAATATCCAGTCTACATGAGCGTTGAAGATCATTATCCCTAAATTTGTCCGAATACTTACATATTTTTTTTTATATCATCTTGTATGTCAAAAAGCACAGTAGGTACCAACCGTAAAAATGAAAATTTTCTGCAAGTAGAATTCTCTAATTAAAGATTTGTTATTTATAATCCGCAGCAAGATGCTACGAAAAAGGAAAGCAATCTGATCTCTATCGAGGCACTTGCTACTATAATAGTTAACGATGTATAAGAACAATGAAATGAAACACTTGATACGTATCTACACTCGCGTTCTTTTTGCTTTACATTCTATCCTGACGTTCCGATTCTAATTTGTAGTTCTCGCGTAAACTTTTAAATATTACTTATTTCTCTTGTTTTTTTTTTTTTTGTACGACCATTTGATTATGTCTGGTTTATATGCTAGCGATAATTATATGCTAGTGATTATTATAATCACTTCATTATAGTCATTTATTATATTAGGCTTTGATCCCGTTTTTGAAGTTACCGGGTTATAATACCCCGACATTGAAAATTCTGGAAGGTTTATTAAACACCTTTAAATAATGCTAATTGATTATTTCAAATTTCAAAAAATTCAAAATTCAAAATCATTTATTCAGTTTAGGCTGCAAATAGCTCTTATGAACGTCATTTTATGCCATCGGTTCGTAAGTCTATCTACTCTGGGCGGGAGATCTTGTAAATCAAATCAAATCAAATCAATTGTTTATTTGCTAGAATACATACATAGGTTAAAGTTCTTAAAGATAAATAAGACAATGTATTCAGCCTGCATGCAGGCGTGCAAATGTTATATACCTAGGTAGTTATTTTGAAATTACAGCATTTATTACGATAATTATTATACTTATATTAAAATTACATTTACTAGATCTATATTATTATTATTACATAGTATTAATCAATTATTTATTAAAATTTAAATGTGAATATTTATATATTATTATTATATTAAGGCTATAAAAACAATTCTGCATTAACCAATTATTAAGCTTTTTGCTAAAAACACTTCCTTTTAGTACTTTCAGTTCTTCAGGTAAATTGTTATAAACTACTATAGACATATTATAAATATTTCTCTTATATATATCCTTATGGCATGAAGGTTGATATAGTAGGTTTTCAAATTTTGCTCTTTTCTGTCGGGTGTTGACCTCACTGCGAGTTTTAAAATAATTTGGATGGGTTTTTACAAAAATACAAACTTCTCTAATATATAGGCTGAGACTGAGAAGAACCGGCAAGAAACTCAGCAAGTGTCCAGCTCTTTTCTCCCTTACAGCGTCAAAATATTTTAAAGTGCCCCATCATAAAAGGACACTTTCCATCACAAATAAAAGACAAAAAAATAAAATAAAGGACAATCACAACACAAAAAAAAAACAACAAAATAAAAAATGTTTAAGTTTGCAAAAAATACATCAGGTACCAATTTTAATTTTCACAATGTCATACAGTACTAATCTTAGTCCGAAATTGTCTAAGAAAAATAAAGTTAAAGTATACAAGTATAATAATACTAAAAATAAGATAAGCAAGCAAGAGGTAATCTAAGAACTTAATGAATTGTCTAACGCAACATGAATATTGTTTGTAAACTGTAGGACACTGCCGATCAAGGCTATCATATCAGCGCTAAGATATTAAAGTATATTTATACTTAAATCCCAATAAAATTTGAATTTTTATTATAACCAGGCTGTTTTATCATCTAAATATTCTTTGACTGTATACCTACCTTTTACCTTTACCTTTTACATTTACCTGTTCACATATAGTTTGGCAAACAACCAGACACAACTCGAAAATGTACAAGGCGTTGTACCTACGTAGTTACTATTATTTAATACTAGTGGTCCGCTTGTGACTTCGTTCGCTTCAGTGAACACGTATCTACGTACGTACCCGTATCCTGTCAAAAACTTTTTTTTTATAAAAACATTGTCCTTACAATTACAAACACAACAAAAAATAAATCAGCCAAATTCTATGACATAGTTACAATAATATAATGGCTTTGTGCTTGCTTATGAATAAACAAATAAAAAGTTGTTAAAACTTATTCAAAATTTCTTCTATTGAATTTCATTGAAATGTAAAAATATACGTAATCAGGAGGTCCTACCTACACGTTCAGCAAGTCAAATGACTGGACGAGATAATTGCGTCGAAGTCCGGACGAACTCAAACGGGCCATAATGTCGTGCGTGAGTGGAAATTCTAATCTCGCCATCACACTTGGACGAATAAAGCATCACACTAGACTAGACGGAAGATTTATTAAACGAATATCAGAATCAGTTAATTCTTAAACCTTGGGCTGTTAACACAAATTATTATTAATGTTCTTTTTAAGCCAATACTGTCACACTGCAAGGCTAAAGTCAATCTTCTCAATTTTAATCAAACATTTAGCTTTCACTATAGGGAATACTGACTCACTAAAACCACCGGTTTTATTTCCAGGGGTCGATGGTTCGATTCCCAGCGGGATACGTAATGTTAATGTATTCGGAAAAAAAACACAAATGTTGTAAAAATTTCCACGAGCAGGATTTGAACTTGCACCCTTCTGACATACCGGGTCAGGTGCTCTCCCAATTGAGCTATCGTGGTCTAAGGTCAGCCCGCCGAAATTATTCAACACTATTTACTTTTTTACTTTGAAAGCCAAAGGCGCCCATTCAATGTCAACAACTACCGTCATTAACATCCGATCATAATATTTTTACAAATACTGAAATCAGTTAAGAAGTAGGCAAGCTATTTAAAAAATGTTTTTGTTTTGTTTAAAACAATTTTTTCAACATTTTTTTTTGTCATTTTTCGCAACAAAATTTGCGTTAAAAATTATATAAACAAAACAAAAACATTTTAATGTATTCGGTTTATTTGGTGGTAGGACTTCTTCTAATGTCACCTGGCTAGCTAATAGCTACCACCTTTTTGATATTTTTGATAATTCGTCACTTATACATATTATCGCCAGTTCCTCAGTATCTTGGGTTTTTTTTAGAGAGAGTTTGCGTATTGCCTTAGACAGCATATTCAGCTTCACCGGGCTTGTTTGAGGGCGGCGAGAAACTTAAAGGTTTCCTCAAGCCGTGTGAAACGAATTACCTTCGGAGGCTTTCTAGAGGGAACGGCATCATGCACTAGTGCGAGTCCCCGAGCCCTACTAGATTCTCCGAAGGGTTCGGATCGGAAATTTAATCTTCGGTTGGTCTAAATCCGGGTTCGATCTTGCACCTTATCATTGATACCTACTTAACATCAGGTGAGATAAGGGCTTTGCCGTTGTTAGATATCGGTGTAAAACATAACTCGCCGAATAATGTTCAGTTAAAGGACTGTGGTATTCATGAAATGCTGAAAGGTTTGCGCTGCGTTACGTAATCCAAACGACACACTTAGAAACTCGAACAGCCTAAAAAGTGGAATAATAGCTGAATTCTCTATGTCCTACAGCGCAACAGTAATACAATAAATAGCTATGTTTACAGCAACTTTAGAAAATTCAGGCCTAATAGGTCGGTAGTAGGGGGTTTGCTTTCGCGTAGGTTTACAATTTATTACAAAAATCCTGAGACATCTGTGCAGGCGGTGATCAATATCGAATTTGTATCATTAAAATGAACGCATATTGTATCTTAGTAAAAAAATCAGCAAGTCAGTTAGGTTTTAAAGGTGTGCAGATGTTAAAGTTGTATGGTTTTCAATCGAATAATTAATAAATGAAAAGAAAACTACTACTGAGGAACTGGCCATCTTCTTTTTACTGGTGCAATACGTATATTAGATTGTGCCATTGTAAATGAAGCCCAACCAAAGGGAGTACAATAATAAAAAAAAATCGCTGGGAATTGTATAAGCTAGGGTTTTAAACAGATTTAAATATTCAAAAGCGTATCATGATGACAACGTGTGAATTTATAATTTTCTAAAATTAGGTCTGCTACTTTTCATAATATAGATAATTGCTACGATTTTTCTGATGCTTCTTTTATTAGTTTTTGAAGGAAATAATTTATTTGCATCCACGTTTTCCCATAGCTCGGCCAAATTTTGGGATAGGCATAAAATGCAATGATATAGGGGCAGTACAAAATATTGTGTTGGCTAAGGGCATAAGTAAACTACGTTCAATTTTCCACTACTTTGTTGACGTGCGATTTCCTGGTGAGTTATTTATTTGTACTAGTGGTGGCCCAGTGGTTCGACCGTAATTTTATTTTAAGCAATAAAAAATTATAAAACACAGAATGTGAGTTTGGATTGGCATTGACAGATTTGGCCGCTCCTCTTCCATTTAAGAAATTTTTTAAAAGAGTTTAAATGCGTATGTGACAAATACATATGCGTGTGTGTCAAATACATGGTAGTGTGTTTAATGTTTGTTTTATTGATTTAATGTATTTTTATGCATAATTTAAAAAAATATTAACATTCTGTACTCCTTCTCTATATAAACTATGAGTGTGTGATATTTCATAATCCACCGTCCGCGCAATTTTCGTAAAAAGGGGTACAAAGTTTTTGCTTCAATTAATATATAGATTACTATATTTATATTTATTTATTTATTTATTTATTTCCACACTTACATCTATCATTACAGGATTAACCCAATACAATAGAGTAACTATTAATTTAATCAATTCATATTAATTACATTAAGTAGGTATTGAGTTTGATATTATAGTACCTATCCAATTTATACAAAAAAAAATAATAATAATAATATAATCATTCTTCAATTATCTATTATAAATTTTAATACAACAAATAATTCAATAAATAATTTAATAAATAATAATAATATAATATAAATTCAAAATAATTTTCAACAATACAATTTAACAATTCAATTTATAACAAATGGTGAACATAGCCGCTCGCATAAATTCATTCAGCGAACAAAAGAACACGTCAGTATCATTGGCTATAAGGTTGAGAGTGCGCAGTGCTCGCGTCAACGGCGCTTCCTTAAGTAGGTTGGTCCGCGCTCGCGGCACAGCCAGCAGGTTAGGCCTGCGCCTGCGCCAAACGTACCGATCCGGAACACACATGCCTATTTGACTGAGTACAAAAGCGTTTTGTAACTTACCCCTTATTATCTTAAAAATGTAAAGTACCAGTGACATGTCCCTCCTTACCCTAAGTTCGTTGTAACCGACCATGCCCAATACAAATAATGTTGGATACATTAGCGGATAAAAGGGGTACACTCCATATAATTTAAGGTAAAGGTATCTTATGAATTTATTCTGAATCCGTTCCAGCATGAGATTGTACTTAGATTCGTAAGGGGACCATATCACCGCATTAAATTCTAATTGGCTTCTCACTAGCGCGTTATATAAAGTCTTGATTACTGAGAAGTTAAAATTATTCAAATTACCAACCCTACGAAGGACGAAGCCCAAATTTCTATATGCCTTCTTACATATCTGGACAATGTGTGTACGAAAAGTTAGCTCACTGTTAAGACATGTCCCTAGATCCTTGACTTCGGTCACTCTTGTTATAGGAATATTTTCCACCGTATACTCGTATTGGGGTGTGGTGTAAGCGCGAGAGAATGTTATTGTTACACATTTAGTAGGATTAAAATGCAGATGATTTTCCTTACTCCAAGCAACTACCCTATCTATGTCCCTCTGCAGTCTTACACAGTCGTTTTCATCTCGAATCTCCAGATATAGTTTTAAGTCGTCAGCGAAAAGCAAGCATCTTGCATCCTCAACAACACGTGCTAGATCGTTGATCATGATAATAAATTGCAAAGGGCCAAGATTACTACCTTGACTCACGCCTGACCGGGTAAAGTAGGGCTCAGAAGAATATCCCGCGTATTCTACGTATTGTTGCCGGTCTTGCATGTAGCCAGCAAAAAATTTAAGCAAGTGGGGCGTGAAACCGACGCCCGCCAACTTTTTTAGCAATACGTCATTCTGAACTAAATCAAATGCTTTTTTAAAGTCAAAGTAGGCGGCGTCGACCCGCCCCCCACTATCCACCACTGGTGTAATATATGTCATGTACTCCAGAAGATAGCTGGTAGTACTTCTTGCTGGCCGGAACCCATGCTGAGCTTCTGACAACTGTGAACCAATCTGATTAAGAATTTGTTGTTGAATAGCTGCCTCTAATACTTTTGCGGGGGTGGATAGCACTGCTACCGGTCTATGTTCCTCTATACTCGTCCCCGAACCTTTTGGTACTGGAACTACCCTTGTCATTTTCCACCTCTCCGGGAACTCTGCTTCACCTAAACATTTATTATAAATGTATAGTAGTGGCTCGACAAACACTGCCCAACAGTCCTTAAATATATACGGCGGAACACCATCTGGTCCAGTAGATTTCAATGGCTTAAGATTTTTGAGCGCACGTTCGACTTCACCCAGGTGGAGGCGGTCTAGGTGGACACGCGCCGCCCCGTTGTCCCCACCGGCTTCCGATATCGCCACATCGACATTCAGCTTTGCTCGTTCAGTGCTATATACCGCTCGAAAGTAATTAGCAAATTCTTTGGCGCACTGATCGGTTGCCAACACTTCATCGTTCTTCATAAATGTTTTTGGGTTCCTACCAGATTTTTTGGAATTTATGTAGTTCCAAAAAGATTTTGGGTTGTCCCGTAAACGACTCTGTACACATTGTTGATAATGATCTCCCGCCTGCTTTATCATCATTTTTACCTTTGCCCTACACCGAGCAAATACCTCATAATCACTATGGGATTTACTGATTTTATATTCTTTGTGCAGATCCGCTTTCAACTTTATTTCGCGTATTACTTCCGCAGTGTACCACTCTGGGTACATACGCCCTGAATACATCACCCTTTGTGTTTTACGCGGTACAAAGTCATCTAAAACGGAGTTCAATATGGCGTAGAAATATTCCACACTTGAATTAAGATCTAAACTGTACATAGGGGTCCAGTCTATTTTTCCTAACGCGGAGTACAAAAGGGGAAAGTTCGCTTTATTAAAGTCCCAGCCAAAGTTAAAGTTGTGTACTGATGAAGAGGCCAGCGGCGGCGGTTCAGCGGGTCGACAAAGGGCTGCCCGCGGCCGCACCACGACGATCGATCGACGATCATAAATGTTTATATAATTTTTGACGCAAATTTTGTTGCGAACAAATTACAAAAACACAAATGTTGAAAAAATTTCCACGAGCAGGGTTTGAACCTGCACCCTTCTGACATACCGGGTCAGGTGCTCTTCCAATTGAGCTATCGTGGTTCTAACCAGCCCGCCGAAATTATTCAACACTGTTTACTTTTTACTTTGAAAGCCAAAGGCGCCCATTCAATGTTAACAACTACCGTCATTAACATCCGATCATAATATTTTTACAAATACTAAAGATCAGTTAAGAAGTAGGCAAGCTATTTATAAATGTTTATATAATTTTTAACGCAAATTTTGTTGCGAACAAATTACAAAAACACAAATGTTGAAAAAATTTCCACTAGCAGGGTTTGAACCTGCACCCTTCTGACATAAAGGGTCAGGTGCTCTTCCAATTGAGCTATCGTGGTTCTAACCAGCCCGCCGAAATTATTCAACACTATTTACTTTTTACTTTGAAAGCCAAAGGCGCCCATTCAATGTTAACAACTACCGTCATTAACATCCGATCATAATATTTTTACAAATACTAAAGATCAGTTAAGAAGTAGGCAAGCTATTTATAAATGTTTATATAATTTTTAACGCAAATTTTGATGCGAACAAATTACAAAAACACAAATGTTGAAAAAACTTCCACGAGCAGGGTTTGAACCTGCACCCTTCTGACATACCGGGTCAGGTGCTCTTCCAATTGAGCTATCGTGGTTCTAACCAGCCCGCCGAAATTATTCAACACTATTTACTTTTTACTTTGAAAGCCAAAGGCGCCCATTCAATGTTAACAACTACCGTCATTAACATCCGATCATAATATTTTTACAAATACTAAAGATCAGTTAAGAAGTAGGCAAGCTATTTATAAATGTTTATATAATTTTTAACGCAAATTTTGTTGCGAACAAATTACAAAAACACAAATGTTGAAAAAATTTCTACGAGCAGGGTTAACATTGAATGGGCGCCTTTGGCTTTCAAAGTAAAAAGTAAATAGTGTTGAAAAAAATTTATTCAACATTTGTGTTTTTGTAATTTGTTCGCAACAAAATTTGCAAAATTATATAAACATTTATAAATAGCTTGCCTACTTCTTAACTGATCTTTAGTATTTGTAAAAATATTATTATCGGATGTTAATGACGGTAGTTGTTAACATTGAATGGGCGCCTTTGGCTTTCAAAGTAAAAAGTAAATAGTGTTGAATAATTTCGGCGGGCTGGTTAGAACCACGATAGCTCAATTGGAAGAGCACCTGACCCGGTATGTCAGAAGGGTGCAGGTTCAAACCCTGCTCGTGGAAATTTTTTCAACATTTGTGTTTTTTTATATTTATATTCACTAAAGTCATATTCAATAAAAAGTCTATTATAAACTTTTACGTTATAATAAGGGTCCCAAGGAACCGCTGGAGGGATGAAGTAGAAAAATAACTTCAAGGGCTCCAGATCGACCAGTGGTCTGAGCGGGCACAAGATTCACATGAACATCAACATCACATGTGAACCTTAAAAAGGGTTTTCAAATGTTTAAAGTTCATATTTACACTAAACGTGAACCATTCATTCACCAGCTCATTTCCATGTCTCCACTGCTGGACGAGCCTTCTGATTGCTTATGCGGTACAACGTGCCTTCCGAAACACGAAGGAGCTTAGGGTGATTAATTTTTGGTTACCCATCCGAACATCGGCCTTAGCGAAAATTGCATAACCCTAGCACTTACAGACCGGGCGCGTTAACCATAGCTCCATCGAGCTCCTCAACGTGAACCATAATTGAGATATAAATGCTACTGGGGTCACATGTGGACCTTCAAACCCCGATCCAATCCGAACCCTTCGGAGACTCTAGTAGAGCACGGGGACGCGCACTTTTAAGTGTGCGATGCCGTTTCCTCTAGAAATCCTCCGAAGGTGATTCGTTTCAACACGGCTTGAGGTACCCTTTACGTACCTCGCCGCCCCCAAAAAAGCCCGGTGACGCTGAAAATGCCGTTAGAGGCAATCAGCAATCTCTCTCAAAAACAAGGTCCTTCAAACAGCCATTATCATATTTTTCCTCTTATTACTATCTAGGCTACTATATACTCTACTTATACAGCTTCTAAAATGAAAGCTGATTAGAAGGGTCGTAGTGTACTTTTATTACACCAATAGTGAAATGTATAAGGAAGATTGGCGTCTTGTTGTGTCGGAGGGCAAATATCCATTTCGGGTCACCGAGCTGAGTAAGTGAGAATAAGTTTAGAGTAAGGTCGCTGTTATAGGGGTAAGTAAGGGTTTTATTTTATTTGGGAATCTTGCAGTAGGTTTAGTGTGTTTCGGATTTGTAATCACCAAGCCGCATTTGGAAGGTGGGTGACTAAGCCAATGCTCATCAGTTTAGCGATGACTTATTACTTCGATGGAGGCCATGTCCCATTTTTACGACCTCCTTGGTCGAGTGGTTTGTACACCGGTTTTCATGGAGTCGCCATCTCTGAGGTCCCGGGCTCGATCCCCGGTGGGGTCAATTTAGAAATTATGGGTTTTCAAAATTGTCTCGGGTCTGGGTGTTTTCTGAGTAGGTATAATAAGTATTTTAAGTATGTTTATCCGTTGTCTAGTAACCACTTAACGAGTTTCATAACGAAACTTCTCTTGGGCTAGATAATTGGTGTGAGTGTAGGAAAGTTTTTTATATTTTTTTTATTTGAGAGACAGTAAAAAGTAGGGTGGTATGGGTAGCACTGGTTCATCATCATCATCATCTCATCATCATCATCTTAGCCAAAAGACGTCCACAGCTGGACAAAGGCCTCCCCCCAGGATTTCCACAACGACCGGTTTTGTGCTGCTCGCATCCAGCGGCTTCTCGCGACCTTCACCAGATCGTCGGTCCACCTTGTTGGAGGCCTGCCCACACTGCGCTTTTCGGTACGCGGTCGCCACTCAAGGACTATTCTACTATTAGCACTGGTTGTCTGGAAGAAATTGCTTAAAAGCGATAAGACCGCCAAATTGTTACTTTGTAAATTATTATCTGTTGTTTATATTTATGTTTATAGTGTTGCAATAAATATATTATCTATTTAAAGACTAGCTAGTTACCTACTTCGTTACCATCGAAAATAGTCTGCAAGTAAAATGGTTGTGACACACATACGGACATGGAGTAATTAAAGGATCTCCTTATTTACTACAGAACCCTTACTCATTTGGTGATAAAGGATTAGTCTCAAGTAATCTCAGAGATAGGTGAATAGCTCTTGCTCAACTGGAGGGCACATGTTAGTGAAATTGTCACAACAGTAATTAGAATTAACCTTTCCTAAGCCTACTGACTGGAGTGTTTCAGCAACTATGATATAAATACAGATGTAGTTAAGAATAATTATACACTACGAGGCACTAAGAAGCGTTTACGCCGTACGCTAGCGCCGCCAATGAGAAAAGAAACATATCTAGTAATTAGAGCTTTAAAATCAAATTATGCTCAACAAACTATTTGAATTGAACTATTGAGCTAACTATGAAAAAATTGAAGATTTGACGTTGACTTGAGATAGACTTGACTTGACTGACTGAGAACATTGCATCTACGCTTGTTAAGAACTAAATCCTCCTTTTATCATTACACTTTTTATTCTTTTCTTCTCTTCTAAATGTCAACCTTCTTTTGTTTTACTTGTCTCTTTTTCTCTTGTCAATTTGTCATCGGCGTTGCTAAATATTGGTATGTTTTCTCTTATTTTTGTTATTATTTTAATTTTATACGTTTAACTTTGGATTCTCATCTTTAAATGCAGTCAACTTTATTCCCTTTTACCTCATTCCGTTATATTTTGACAAAAGAATGTTGATAATTATAAAGTTTAAAAATATAATAAAGTCTACAATGTTAAAAGGAGTATTTACCACGTAACAACCACGGGTTATTGTATTTACAGCCGCGTTAGAATACATTAATAGTAAAATATGCCTCACGCAAACAAGCCACAGTGTAAGAGACTTTGTAACGTTGCAATTTTAACGTTATAGATTTATAGAATAGCAGAAAATACATTTCAAAACAATCGTTGTAGTTTTGTTGAGTTTAGTTCCGAAGTGTCTCAATAGATGGCGCGAGCAGTCTTGAAAATGTAAGGGATTCGATATGGATCGATATCTGTCGTCTTTGGTATAGATAATTTAAAAAGTAAAAAGTCGAGTGACATGACAACTGTCAGGGAGACAGCGAGCTCCGGATGGCATTTGTTACGATGGTGTGGAAAGGAGACACCGTTGATTGATAAAACGTGAAGCACTAGGGCTTAAGGGAATCCTTACACATCGGCCCTCATTTCCATCAAAATGAGCCGATAAAATATTTAAAAGTTTGGTAAGTTCATTTCTGAAAATTTCATTCGTTTATTTTTTTGGTTAGATTTCGTTATCATGGCCATGTGTCTTCCAGGGTCAGGAGAGGGAAATTGCAGGATGTCTTAGGCTGAAATTTGAAATAGCCGCATAAGTTTGAAGGATCAAACGACGCCTGCATGTAAGTTAGCAATTTTCTAAATTTCCGATTTGAAATCTGAAAAGGTATAGTTGTAATTCGTATACTCATCAACATGGTTGTTGTTTCAGAATGGGATCTTTATATTCATCTTTATATTCATCTTTATATTCATCTTTATATTCATCTTTATATTCATCTTTATATTCATCTTTATATTCATCTTTATATTCATCTTTATATTCATCTTTATATTGATATTTACATTTATAGTTACATCTACAATGATGTTTGCATTTTAATGAACATCTGCGTTCACTTTTACAACACTTCATTGGATCTCTGATCGTTCAGAGGTTATAAAGTAAGGAGACACTTAGTCATAAACGCTCCCTATCCACATGGGTGAGGAAGGCTGTTCTCCTCTTGGAATGCTGAGAGTCTGAACCCGTGCCTCATTCGGATCCGGGGACGCTCTGCCCGTTGAGACTGAAAAGTCAGCTCGCAGAGCCGCCACGGTTCGGGATAGTCTGGCCAGGTAACAGGATGGTCTTCGTAGGATTTCACCAGGTCAGTGTTCTTCGCAATGGTCTTATTAAGTTAGTAGATTCACTTTAGATTTTGTTCCACAATTTGGGATTGGTTTAATCACAAACGCGAACTCGGTTAGCGACCCTGAGTTTAATAGTCTTTTGCATAACATTTTTTAATAATTTAAATTGGTACTGGTTCTCCGCCAAAGATTACTGTCTTATGACATGCTCATAATGTATTAGGATAAATCTAAATTTTAAGAAACAACCAAGATTCAGTGTAAACTATGTACCATAGAATTTAAGGGAAATAATTCCTTGTTGTACTAAAATTATACAGGTGAGAATATTGTATATTTGAATAAAACTAATCTGGCATTGGGATCACTTCAATCATTGATTTATTTCCTTATCAGGATCATGTAGCAGTTTGGAGTTTGTAACCAATATCATTTAACACCAGTAAGTATTTTATAACAAAAACACATTTCTCAATCTAAAAAATAAATAAAAAAAAGACTAGTTTTCAATGGCGCCCACTATTGTGATTAAATAAATCCCAATTTGTTATTTTAATTTACTATAATATAAAATTTTTGTTATAAGTATAGTAACTTTGTACGGTAAAGTGTAACAAGTCATGTTTTGTGGACATTAATAACCTATTTTGTTTTGTGGTTTATAAAATGTGTTTTACAAATCTTTAATTTTGTAGAATTTTTAATGCAACACACTCAAACCCATTTTTATTAGGTTTTGTTTTGTTTTGTCTTGTCCACAAACTATAAGTACTTAACTTATGTTTGATAATACCAAGTAACAAAGTGTTGTTTTATTTTACTTATATGAAATACTGTTATTTCATTTTAATTGTAAAAGGATTTATAGATAAGTTTTTGGCCTTACACAAACCAGTTGACTAACATTGTACATGCAATAAAATATTTTGTTACAAATTTTGTAAAAAAAATAATTGATTGTAAACTTTGAAATTTAAATTTAACATTGTTAAAGGAGATAATTCAACAAATGACAAAATATTTAGTGTTCGGATAACTGATTAAAGGTGATTTGTATGTTGGTCCCCAACACTTAGGAAAATATTTTTATTTCATGAAGTAGGGTGACCATGACTTTATGAATTTTTTTTTAGGACAAAACTTTTTTTAAATTTTGTTCATCTTTAGTGGAGAATTTAGCAACAATTAAAATAGTAAAATTTAAATAACTAAACTTTATTTGTTTTTAACTTAAAATTTTTTTTTACTTTTCGATTTATTTTATTTTATTTGAAAATGGATTTGGACATAGTGCACCTTTATTCGTTGCATCGTGACGAGTTGATCTACGAGGTTTCTATTCGTGGCGAAACACCTGAGGACACAGTTTTTAAATTAAGAAAACAGTTAAAAAATTTGTTAAACGACTTTAAGCCTGGTGATATTTTAGGCGACGACGAGGCGCTTCCAGCGAAAGAGTTGCCGATTATCTGCGACAAATTGAAAGACCTTCGGAAACGCATCGACGATTTTGAATCCTCAGGTGAACGAAATTTGTTAGCTCGCGCTAGGGCTTTGTTTTGTCATTCGTGGTTTAGGTTGGATAGGGTGAATGCGGAGGCAGAGGCTGACGTTAAGGCGAAGTCCGGTCTCATGGAGGCCTTTAAGAAATTGCGTCAGCGTCTGGATTCGCATGAATCTGGTTCATCGTCCTCATCTTCGTCACAACCAGCAAATGACAAGGCGATGGAACCCCAGGTGTCTGGAGCATCTCCAACCGCTTGTTCGGCGGACTCCAACGTCGCCAAGTGGAAAATACATTTTGACGGCACGGGAAATCCCCGTAGCTTTTTAGAGTCAGTTGCTGAACATGCTCTTGCTTATAACGTTTCCGAGGAAAGGTTATTTAGGTCTGCCTTTTCTCTATTTTCAAATCAGGGTTTGATCTGGTACCGAGGCATCAAAGACCAAATCTCCTCTTGGCAAGACCTCAGTTCTTTGCTTTTGGAGGATTTTGATATTGTCGGCTACGATTATCGACTAATGGGGGAGATTCGGTCTAGGACCCAAGGTCAAGATGAACCCATCCATATTTATTTCGCAGTCATGAGTTGTTTGTTTTCACGACTGAAGAAACCTTTGTCTGAGGAAGAGAAGGTAGAAATTTTATTAAACAATGTTAGGCCGATTTTTACGGATCAACTGGCGTTACAAAATTTTGAAACGGTGAAAGATTTAAAGACTGTATGCCGTAAGTTAGAAGCAGCACGACAGAAAACAAGTTTATTTACTGAGCCACCCAAGGCCTCTAGTTTGAATCCCGAGTTAGTTTATAAGGGTAAAAGTAAGACACCGGTTAGTGTAGTAGGGAACAAACCTACACAAAATTACAGACAACCGAACAAGAACAACTTTGTTCGGACACCGGAAAATAAACCCAAATATGTAGATTTAAACAAAAAGGTCGGATTTTGTAATAGGTGTAAAGTGAACACTCATTCCCGAGCACAGTGTACGGCTGACGACAAAAGAGTGAAGTGCTTCAATTGTGGTGAGCTCGGTTATACAGTTAGGTCGTGTCCGAAGTGTAACGTAAAGTCAAAAAACTAATAAGTTTAAACCGAGGTGAAACCACTTCAGGTAAGGTCGATCCTGAAGACTGGAGATATTGGCAAGGTTTAGTGGTAAAATATTTAAAATCACATAACGTCGCCCCAGTTTTGTTTGAAACACATTCTAGTGATATACGACCGTATTTAAATGTAAATTTATTGGATTTGACAATTTGTGGTCTTTTAGATTCAGGCGCAGCTGTTTCCATAATTGGTAACGGAGCTCACACACGATTAATAAACGCGGGTTATCCAGTGGAATCTTCCACGGACTTTAAGGTAACCGTCGCTGATGGATCTGAGTGTGACACTATCGGTTTCATGACATTACCCATAACCTTTAATAATGTTACAAAAATAATTCGATTTCATGTAATACCATCTATCACCTCAAATATTATTTTAGGCGTAGATTTCTGGAAAGCTTTTAATTTGATGCCAGAGATATTTAAGAGCATTGCGTACGTTAACTCACCTCCTGATTTTTTAGTGAACTCTTCAGATTTGAATGGTCCGGTAACGTCTGTACAGTCTTTTCAGGATCTGTCCTTGCACCAGAAGGAATTGGTAGATTCAATGACTGAAAGCTTTAAGGACATCTCGTTCGAACGTAAGGGGTTGGGTCGCACTAGTTTGATTCAGCACACGATCGACACTGGTGATTCTCCTCCCATAAAGTGTCGACCATATCCAATGTCCCCGGAAAAGTTAGGTCAACTCCAAAAGGAGTTAGACCGGATGTTAGAATTGGATGTGGTCACCAAAAGTGACAGCCCGTGGAACAATCCTGTGCTGATGGTGCCGAAATCCGACGGTTCCTGGCGTTTTTGTTTGGACTGCCGTAAGCTGAATGCTATCACCAAAGGTGACGCTTACGCCATTCCTTACATTCCGCAGATCCTGGACAGCCTGAAAAACGCTAAGTTTATTAGCAGCGTTGATTTTAAAGCCAGTTTCTGGCAGATTCCTTTGGAAGAGGCTGCTCAGGAAAAGACGAGTTTCACTGTTCCCGGACGAGGACTGTTCAAATTCAAAGTTATGCCCTTTGGACTTTGTGGCGCACCTTCTAGACAACAGAGACTGATGGATATGCTGTTTGGGCATCCTTTTTGTAGTGACGTCACAAAGGGCATGATTTTCTGTTACGTCGATGACATCATTGTAGTGAGTGAGGATTACGAGACGCATCTTCTATTGCTGAATAGGTTGCATGATCGGATTAAAAGTACGTCCTTGACAATAAATTTTGAAAAGAGCAAGTTTTTTAGGAGTACTTTAAAATATCTGGGTTATGTCGTGGATGAGTGCGGTTTGAGAACGGATCCGGATAAAGTGAGCGCGATACTAAATTTTCCAGTACCATCGAACCCTAAAGAGGTAAAAATGTTTTTAGGAACGTGTTCGTGGTACCGTAGGTTTATAAGGAATTTTTCAACTATCGCTGCTCCTTTAAACGCGCTGACGAGCACCAAGGTCAAGTTTAATTGGAGTTCGGAGGCAGACTCCGCTTTCAACGACCTCAAAAACGCGCTAGTTTCGGCTCCAGTTTTAGCCTGTCCTGATTTTGACCAACCTTTTACTGTACACTGTGACGCCTCGAGTTATGGGATTGGCGGTATGTTAACACAGGTACAGAACGGAGAAGAGCACCCAATTGCGTACATCAGTAGGTCTCTTAATAAAAACGAGCGAAACTACAGTGCGACAGAACGCGAAGCGTTGGCAGTGATTTATGCGGTCGAAAAGTTTGAACCCTATTTGGGGCCGCGCGAGTTCACTGTCGTAACGGATCATGCGTCGTTGCAGTGGTTCCTTCGGCTCGAAAACCCTACTGGTCGTTTGGCACGATGGGGATGCCGGTTATCACAATACAACTTTAAGGTCGTGCATAGGAAGGGTAAGGACAACGTCGTACCGGACGCGTTATCACGTCTCTTAGCAGTCGAAGCGGTTGTTGGCGACAGTAGAGACGACTGGTACGACCGAATTTTTAAAAGTTGTCAAAGTAATCCGCTAAACTTTCCGAACTATCGAGTGGAAAATGGCACGCTGTATCGGTTTAGTAAGTCCAAGTATAATTTGACTCAGGAGTTCGATTGGAAGGTGGTTGTGCCCAAAGGACAGCGAGCAAAAGTTATTGCTGATCATCACGAGCCACCCACGTTCGGACATTTCGGCGTGTTTAAAACTCACAGAAAACTTTCTCTGCAGTTTTACTGGCCAGGAATGTACCGTGACGTGGTGGAATTTGTGAGGAACTGCGGTACTTGCGCCGCGTACAAGCACTCCACTCGACTAACTCCAGGTCTCATGGGTCAACCGAAACAGTGCTATAGGCCGTTCCAAGTTCTTTCGGTAGATTTGGTAGGTCCCTTGTCTAAGTCACGCTCGGGTTTTGTTCATCTTTTGGTGGTAACTTGCTGTTTCTCCAAGTATACAATGCTTTTTCCTTTGCGTCGTGCGACTAGTGCTTTGGTGGCTAGGGCGTTTGAACATTTTGTCCTGCTAGCACATGGAGTTCCTGAAACCGTAATTACCGATAATGGGGTTCAATTTACGGGATCGGAATTTCGTGGGCTATTAGAACGTTATAACGTCCCCAGGGTACATTATGGCCCGAGATACACGCCACAAGTCAATCTAGTCGAGCACTATAACAAAACTGTTTGACAGCAGTTTCGTCTTATGTCAAGGACGATCATAGGACTTGGGACGTGAACCTGTACAAAATACAGTTCGCGTTGAATAGCGCTGTAAATGAGTGCACAGGGTTTTCACCATTCTTTTTAGTGCATGGTAGGGAGCCGATTATAAATGGCTCATTTTATAAAAAGTCGCAAGAAGGCGACTATGAAGTAACGATGCCTAGAGAGGAATATGCGGGCGAGTTCGGTATCTTAAAGGAGGTCTTTGAAAAGGTCAGAGAAAGGATCCTTAAAGCGCATCAGACAAATGCGAAATATTATAACACCCGCAGACGACAAATGACCTTAAAAGTAGGTCAGGAAGTGTGGAAACAAACATTTGTCCAAAGTGATGCCGCTAAATATAAAGCCTCCAAACTCGCGCCAAAGTTCGAGAAGTGCATAGTGGCTAAGATTCTTTCTCCTCTAGTCTACGAGTTAGTGTCACTAGATGGAAAACCACTAGGTGCTTGGCATATTTCTAAAATAAAGGTGCGTTACTAGCCTGCCATGCCGTAGACCACTTTAGTGTGTCGGTGTCTCGTACGAGACCCGGCGACGCCAAGGCAAAACCTTCTCTAGCTAGTTTTTTTCTAGCTTAAAACTTTTTTTTTTTAGCTAGAAAACTAGTTTATTAGCTAGAAATTATTTTTTTAGCCACATTTTTTTTAAGTGTGTTTTAAGGTTTTTATGCGCGCTCAAGCACACTAGAGCGCATCGCTTTAGTTTCGTAGTTTTGAACTTAGATAAATTAAACTTTAAATAAGTTTTTATTTTTTAAGCTTTTATTTTACCAACCCGAGCTGACGTTGCGTTGACGGTTGAGTAAAATTATATTTATTCCAACTCGAGCGGTCTTACTCCGCGAAGACGGTTGCTTTTGTTTACCAACCCGAGCTGACGTTGCGTTGACGGTTGAGTAAAATTATATTTTTTCCAACTCGAGCGGTCTTACTCCGCGAAGACGGTTGCTTTTGTTTACCAACCCGAGCTGACGTTGCGTTGACGGTTGAGTAAAATTATATTTTTTCCAACTCGAGCGGTCTTACTCCGCGAAGACGGTTGCTTTTGTTTACCAACTCGAGCTGACGTTGCGTTGACGGTTGCGTAAAAACAAAATATGTTTTGTCACAACTCGAGGGTTTACCCCGAAGACGGTTGATGAGTTCATTAATATTGGTGTACCAATAATAATAACATTTTTCTTAGGAAATTTTGTCCAACATTTTCAAAAGTATGGAGTTACGAGTATCTCCTATAAAAACTCTGGGGGTTAGTGACAGCGGTGGCAAAAGTAAATAAACTTGTTTGCTACACTAGGTTAGATGATGGATGTTCGATAAGATTTGAAAGGAATTAAGATAGTTGATGGGGAAAAAGTAGATGAATGAAAGGAGCCTGTAAGCGGATCAATAAGCAGTTCCGGACGGATCATTAACATTAGTCCTGAAGATGGCGGGGTGGGGGTTTGAAGAACAGGAATGGATTAAATAGGAATTGTTTTTTTTCTCAAGATGGGTTTTTTTTTTTCGAAGACTACCGTGTGTGGTGAATTTACCGGTAATTTGTTTACCCACCATACCGTAGTTGGTTAGGGAGATGTTTTTTGAGTTTATGGCTACGGTGATTTAGTTGGTGAGTTGTTTTGTTTACCCACCATGCCGTAGGCCACGAAGTTGTGTCGGTGTCTCTTCGGAGCTCCGGCGATGCCAAGGCAAACCCTTAGGTTAGTTTTTTTTATTTTTTGGTCTCATTGCCTTGGAATATTTTAGTCAATGTTGTACGCTCCTCCGGTAGGATTTTATTTACTGACGCTGAGGGCAGCGTAGTTTCTCACTACGTTCGAAACTTTCATTGGAGGGGGTGTATTGTAACGTTGCAATTTTAACGTTATAGATTTATAGAATAGCAGAAAATACATTTCAAAACAATCGTTGTAGTTTTGTTGAGTTTAGTTCCGAAGTGTCTCAATAGATGGCGCGAGCAGTCTTGAAAATGTAAGGGATTCGATATGGATCGATATCTGTCGTCTTTGGTATAGATAATTTAAAAAGTAAAAAGTCGAGTGACATGACAACTGTCAGGGAGACAGCGAGCTCCGGATGGCATTTGTTACGATGGTGTGGAAAGGAGACACCGTTGATTGATAAAACGTGAAGCACTAGGGCTTAAGGGAATCCTTACACATCGGCCCTCATTTCCATCAAAATGAGCCGATAAAATATTTAAAAGTTTGGTAAGTTCATTTCTGAAAATTTCATTCGTTTATTTTTTTGGTTAGATTTCGTTATCATGGCCATGTGTCTTCCAGGGTCAGGAGAGGGAAATTGCAGGATGTCTTAGGCTGAAATTTGAAATAGCCGCATAAGTTTGAAGGATCAAACGACGCCTGCATGTAAGTTAGCAATTTTCTAAATTTCCGATTTGAAATCTGAAAAGGTATAGTTGTAATTCGTATACTCATCAACATGGTTGTTGTTTCAGAATGGGATCTTTATATTCATCTTTATATTCATCTTTATATTCATCTTTATATTCATCTTTATATTCATCTTTATATTCATCTTTATATTCATCTTTATATTCATCTTTATATTCATCTTTATATTGATATTTACATTTATAGTTACATCTACAATGATGTTTGCATTTTAATGAACATCTGCGTTCACTTTTACAACACTTCATTGGATCTCTGATCGTTCAGAGGTTATAAAGTAAGGAGACACTTAGTCATAAACGCTCCCTATCCACATGGGTGAGGAAGGCTGTTCTCCTCTTGGAATGCTGAGAGTCTGAACCCGTGCCTCATTCGGATCCGGGGACGCTCTGCCCGTTGAGACTGAAAAGTCAGCTCGCAGAGCCGCCACGGTTCGGGATAGTCTGGCCAGGTAACAGGATGGTCTTCGTAGGATTTCACCAGGTCAGTGTTCTTCGCAATGGTCTTATTAAGTTAGTAGATTCACTTTAGATTTTGTTCCATAATTTGGGATTGGTTTAATCACAAACGCGAACTCGGTTAGCGACCCTGAGTTTAATAGTCTTTTGCATAACATTTTTTAATAATTTAAATTGGTACTGGTTCTCCGCCAAAGATTACTGTCTTATGACATGCTCATAATGTATTAGGATAAATCTAAATTTTAAGAAACAACCAAGATTCAGTGTAAACTATGTACCATAGAATTTAAGGGAAATAATTCCTTGTTGTACTAAAACTATACAGGTGAGAATATTGTATATTTGAATAAAACTAATCTGGCATTGGGATCACTTCAATCTTTGATTTATTTCCTTATCAGGATCATGTAGCAGTTTGGAGTTTGTAACCAATATCATTTAACACCAGTAAGTATTTTATAACAAAAACACATGTCTCAATCTAAAAAATAAATAAAAAAAAGACTAGTTTTCAACTTATAGGTAGCAGCTGGTGCTGCAGGACGTGCCAACCAAGCCAAGAGCTCTAACCAGTGTGAAGCCGATATCTGGAAAGCATCGGGTGAGTTGGTTGTATACTTCTTGGCGACTTGTTTGATGCTATTAATTGGTATACTAACGCGCCCTCCGTACTTGTTGTTCTGTTTTCCTTTGCATAATTTACGTGTCTCAAAGACGTGGGATGAGGAGTGGGATCCTCAGGTAATAGCTATTTACACGCTTCACCAGTTGGTCATAAAGACTGCGAAATTTATATTTCGCAGTCTTTATGACCTAACCTTATGGTTTGCACGATGAATGAATGGACAATAGGACAAATGACAAAAAATAATCTCATAACATCTCCTAGTCTTCTTAATCATAACGACGCGGACTTAGCGACAATCATCATCCTATAATTAATTAATTAACGATTACTATACAACTGGGAATAGACCTCACTCAATCCTTTGTATAGATGTGGCTTTCCGTCTCATTAATGAACTGGCAAGGGATTCCTGAATCCGCACCAAGAATGACAATATTAGGCCGGTAATTTATCAGGGACATATTCAATAAAACTATGTTCGTTTCTTCCGTGAACCTGTAGTTTGTGAAATAGACATTTCTCAGAAGTGTTTCCGATGCACTATAACTTGAGGTTGTTTATGAAGCGTGTGAAAAGGGATCCTAAAGTCGGTAAGGCATATGCATACGCAGCTTCGCGACTCTGTATATGAAATGGGATCTCTTGAGAGGTGCTTTGTGCGCTATGAAGTGTAGTGTGCACGAGGTTTTCTGCGGATTAGTTTTATGTCGAATATTTGTGGATTATTGACCGTTAAACGTATATAAGCGTTGGAAAATACCACAAAACAGTGCAACGTCACTTTTTAAATTCTTTCAAGAAGTCCCCATGAAGTCTCACTCAGTAAAACCCCACCTCTTTACTGATATTCAAGGGGTTGGGCGGAATATCGTTTATAACTACTCATTTCTGTTATTAATTATTATCATCTAATAACAAAGTACCTACCAATTGTTTATTTATATAATAATATATCACTAGAGAAGCTTAAGAGAAGCTTAAAAGAATTTACTTTGACACTGGCTAAATGTGGTAGCCGCATGAACCCATAATTAAGGAAAAAAAACATGAGGTTCTTCAAGATGGGTGTAAATAGGATACCAAAATTGGTATCGCATTGTTAGCTTCTGGATGCTGTAGATCTTTCTTATTCTGGTGTAAATGCCACATTGCAAAGAATCAGTTTATCAAATCGCGATCCGATCCGAAACCCTTGGAGGATCTAGTAGAGAACGGGGAGACGCATGCGTGATGCCAGTCCCCCTAGCAAACCTCTGACGGTGTTTCGATCACACGGCTTGAGGAACCCTTTAAGGCGACGCATCGCTAAACAATTATTCTAATACGGAGCGTTTGCGCCCCGTACCATAAGAGAAACTGTTCTTTTTCTTTCCAATTAAAACTACAAATAAGTTTAAAAAAATGAACTAACATATTGAAGTGTGTGTTAAGACTAATCTACTAAGAAAATTTAGATGCTTAAATCGGTCTGGTTTGCCTGTAAAATGCAAATCTATGTTTTAAAAGAGGTTACTTTGATAGTTTTTTCTCTGTTATAAAAGTTAACAAATCGTGTTTCTGCAACTAGCAAAATGAAGTCAATTAAATGAAAAATCATGTCATCAAATATCACTTTCATATGTTTTGTAATTGTTGGGAAAAATCAAGATCTTCGCCACGTAAATTTCCAATGCGTCGCCTCAAAAAGGTCGCTGCAGAGGCCGTATGAGCCCATTAGAAACTCTTAAAAAAACTCTTAAAAATAGATAGGTACGCCACCATTAAGATGTTTTGAATAATAATCATGTTTTAGTTAAATCAATTATTATTAGAAATCAACGTTAAATAAAGCATAATAAAGATAAAAAAGTAGTGTAGTGTAGTAGTGTGTAGTGTGTAAACTTGTTTTAATTTCGAGTTTTCATTTCCTTTAAAAATTAGTATTAATACACTCTTTGAATTGAATGGTCAGTATCGCTCCGAACGTGGTTGGGAATGGTAAACACAATCTAATTAGTTTTCGTTGATCTCCGTTATAGTTCTTTGGTAATTGTTTACATATTTTCGCTCGTGACTGTACCTACATAAATTTCCAGTGTTACCATGTTAATGGTTTTTCCTCTGATTCGGGGAAATTGGAGAAAGGGAAATTAATTATCGTGTATCCAAGGATTCAAAAAAAACGAAGTGAACTGATTAAGTTGTCGGATGTTTAATGGTTTCTGATAATAAAACTGTATCGTAAAAACATCATCATCATCATCAGCTCATTTTCATTATGTTCCCATTGCTGGAACACGAGCCTTCCCTATGGATGGATAGGGAGAACGGGCCATAAACCACCACGCGCGCGGGCCCACTGTGGATTGGAGATCACATACCCGGGCTATGCATCGAAAAATCCGAAACACACTTTACCCGACCTGGGAATTGAACCCGGGACCTTCGGGTATCGAGCCGAGCGCTTTGCCACTAGGTCACCGAGGTGTATAAGATTAATCTTTATTCTGTAAAACCTGATACAATTTGTGCTGATAATAGGTATGATAGTTACATCGACGGTTTAATGGTCTATGATTCAGGTCTCTTAATGTAGGATTATATATAATTTATAGTGTTCTGTATTGATTTGGAAAATATAAGTAGCTTTGCTGCGAGCGGAGGAGCTCGATGCCGCAGTGGTTAACGCGTCCGGTCTGAGGTTAAGCAACTTTCGCAAAGGCTGGTTATCGGATGGGTGACCAAAAGTGTATCATCTCGAGCTCCTCCGTGTTTCGGAAGGCACGTAAAGCCGTTGGTCCCGGCTGCATTAGCAGTCGTTAACAACCACCAATCCGCACTGGGCCGGCCGGCGTGGTGGTTTATGGCCCGTTCTCCCTATCTATGCATAGGGAAGGCTCGTGCCCCAGCAGTGGGAAGATACAAATGAGTTGATGATGATGAAGTAGCTTTTCTGTGTTAACAACAATCGATATGAAAAGATTTAAACTTAAAATGTTTTCAATATTATTAGAATTAATATACCATGTCAGTAGACTTTATATTAATAATAAAATGAACTTCACATTTCATTACGTTTATTTATGTAAAAACCGTTAATGCCCACTGCAGAGAAAAGGGCTTCCTTTTCACCTTTCTCAA
This sequence comes from Eudonia lacustrata, assembly GCA_947562085.1. NCBI lineage: Eukaryota > Metazoa > Arthropoda > Insecta > Lepidoptera > Crambidae > Eudonia > Eudonia lacustrata. Next base: position 6,444,606 of record OX387317.1, on the reverse strand, counting down.
TCCCGTTCATTAAAAGGTAATCTAATAATGTTACGATTTTCTTTTAAAGCGAAATGTTTTGTTCAACGTTTCTTAAGAAAAAGCTTAAAATAAGTAATTAGGCCCATGAAGGCATACTAAAACACTTTTATTTTCGTACCGTCCGTCGCGCGCGGACAAATAACGAATGAAAATTTGAACCACAAAACGGAGACAGTAGTCTGCATTCCACGATTAAAATCCTATTGGGTACTTTTATTCTTGTAAAAAAAAATACAAATGTTTCAGAATCCGTCTAAAGTCTCCATCTTGTTTCGAATCGGTGAGGGTTTTATTTTCGTGAACGTCAATTTGAATGGGTAAATTTTTATTCTCCTCGTTTGTGGATAGGAGGAGCTGCTTTAATGCCGTACTAATTTATTCGCGTTTTTGTTAACGTGTTCGTATGGCAAATAAAACAATGTATAGTCGACAATGAAATTGCTTTACCACCTTACAGGTGAATTTTGTTTGCGTATAATAAAACAACAAGTTCTATTTTTGTTTAAAAGACCAAGTGACAGATACGTTGTCATCATTGACAATGAGCTTTAGCGAAATTTTAATGTAATGGAAGTTTTTGTCAAAAGTGATAAAGCAATTTCATGGTCGACTATACTTAGCTGAAGCGTTGTTGTGTAATAGCAAATTACTCTGTGGTTTAATTTTTGTTTCTAAGGTTTTTTTTTAAATTTTGGGAGAAGTGAAACCTGCAGCCATATTGTCTCTAACCATCCTAATAATATGAAGGCCAAGATCATCTTTATTATGAATATAAAAAAAAACTCGGTAACAACATGGCTCACTCGATTTTCATATGTGGTAAATACTATTACCTACTTATAATCAAATTGTTAAAATAATCTTTAAATCTTCAGCCCACCAACCATCGAAAAGCCAAACCAAAATTTTCAATCCTTTTGTCAAATACTTCGTCATCTACACTTATTAGGTCTTGTAATCTAATATTCTTGCACTAAGATACACTAATAAGGCCTTTAGGGATAATAACCAAGACAGGTGCAAAACCGAACGGAAAGACATGACATGAAACATTCCGAACCTTTCGGGGCAAAAACGCCTTGGGCTGAAGTAAGTTCATATGCGGAGGGAATACAAAGCAGGCCTGATTAATTATTGGAGGCTTAAACTCACACAAAACAAAAGCTCCATAGAATGCAACTGTAAATAAACAGCTAGTGTAATTCAAAACTGTAACAAAATGCTGTTTTAAAAGGAACGAACTGTGTTCAGTTATTATGCTTTTGCCCTCTTACAAATTTATGATTTCAAAGAACTTTAAGATGAGGCTGATAGGATCTCATCCTCCAAAAACGTCACTAGTCAGTGCAGCCCTAATTTAAGTATTGTCATTCAAGCGTCCATAGTGCCTCATTACAGCATGCAGATTTAGCATTAAAATCCTATTATTTTATTTATTTTATACAGAAATGTAAGTAATTTTTAGGGCTCCGTACCTCAAAAGGAAAAAATGGAACCGTCTGTCCGTCTGTCTGTCTGTATGTCTGTCAAGAGCCTTTATCTCGGGATTGCGTGGAGGTGTCGAGTTGAAATTAAAACCATATACTCAGGTCGGCGGTCCCTTGCAGCTGTAAAAAAATCAAACTTCTAAGTTAACAAAAAAAAACGGCCGTTTATGTCGCAAAAAACGTATATTTCGACACTCTCAAGGGAATCAAAATTCATTGGATACTTGCCGTTGACCTAGAACTATGAAGTTTGGCAAGTAATATCGTCTTATTCTACAAGTACAGGGAAAAGTCTGAAAACTATCTTCTTCTTCTTCTTATCCGCTACGCTCTTGACAGAGCGGTCGTGGTCGTCATGTAGTAGCGGTTTGGGCAGATGTTATTCGCCTAACGACAGCGCGCCACTTTTCTCTGTTGGAGGTCATTCTGCTGCAGTCGTTTAATGGACCTCCCACGGCTGCCTTAATTAAAAAAAATGCATTCGAATTATAGTCAATATCGATGGTATGGACACGTGCAAACCACACTTTATTAAATTAAAAATACTGAGCCTTGTCTCTATGTACATTTTTGAAATGTGTAAATTCGTAATCAAAAATTCTGAAATCTTTGAGGCCGCGAAACCTATCTTATCGCACATGCCTAGGAAAATAAACCTAAATAAATATAAAACACCGCAAAGTCGCATGACAATGTATAGCTCTGGTCCTTACTGAACCGCAATAAAAATATACAACCACCTGCCAGTCGAACTGAGAATAGAAACAGATATGAAAATATATCTTAAAACAATAAAACAATTATTAATAAAAAAAATGCTATTACAACTTGAACGAATATTTCAATGATAGTTTTGTTTAATTTTCTTTTGATTTTGTGAACCTTCCTAATTATTGTGCTTCTGTTTCAATTTAATTTGTCTGCATATCCGTTACACGCCCACGCTAAAATGCAATGCTATGCCCAAATGGGTAACATGATGTACTGTATTATTGATGACACTACCTTGTCCAACATTCATGAATCGCAATAAACACTTTGACTTTGACTTTGAATTTGGTCCGTCTGAAAACTATACTAACTACATATTTAATTAAATCACAAAAAACGGTCATTAGGTGGAATATAAGAAGACAAGAAGCTCGATGGCGCAATGGTTAACGCGTCCGCTAAACCACCTTTCGCAAAGGCCGGTCATCGGATGAGGGATCAAAGATGTATCATCTCAAGGGACCGGCTGCATTAGCAGTCCACCCACCAATCCGCACTGGGCCCGCGTGGTGGTTTATGGCCCATTCTTCCTATCCATCCATAAGAAAGGCTCATGCCCCAGCAGCAGGGAAATAAAATCAGCTGTTAAAAAGGACAATATAATAACCGCTTTACAAAACATCATTTAAGATAATTATTATCAACGGGATTTTTACCATGTTTTTTGTTGTGTGTGAGCTCCGATATTTCGGCAAATTTGCATGTTGCACGTTGCATTAAAATGAGGGTATCCATGTGACCACGGACCCAGCAAAGGATTTGAAACGGCAGGATAAACATTAATTAAAACTAAGCTAAAATTACTTAAAAACTCGTTAGAGAACTACAATTCATCCCTAGAATGATACACGAGCTATTGAACTTAAAGAAACATTTAGATAAGATGTTTAGAATTTACCACTAGTATTCCATTATACAGATGCTGGATGCGTCAAGCCGAGGACAGGGCGCCACGCCATGGCGCTCATTAGGGGAGGCCTATGTCCAGCAGTGGACTAATATAGGCTGATGATGATGATGATTTCATTATACAGGTGTTTAAATACCACCAATAACAGCACACTAAACGATAAAACGTTACTATAGGCAATACTAAATAACACTCTTTGACTGAAAGCTCATTTGGCGTAAAACGGAACGCACCCGTTAAAAATAATTGACCAACACCTCAGTCTCGACCTGTGATTTGTATTGCAAATTTAGAACGTCAGAATAATTATTTTTTTATAATTTAACGCGAGCAAAATTTGTAAAAACAGTTTAACTTTTTCTTCTGTGAGTCTAAATATATAAAAATAATAAAATAAATAACAATAAAATAATAAATAAAATTCGCAATTTTCATAATATACTGGCGGTCCCGCGTCGGTATATCGAGCAAACTTCGACAGTAAACGGCACCTGTTATTGCCAGCCCTGTTGAGTAATTACTATTTAATCTGTGTTTAATTCCCGGACGCTGTCACATGTTGTGGCATCAATGTTTTCAAGGCCCTGGAACTCGGAACATAAATTTCAATTCAATTGCAATGAGGAATTCATGTAAATCATTTTCGGTCATCAGAGTGCTCAGTCAGAGTACTGTGTGTGAGTTTAATTCAGTAGTAGATAATGGATGACGTTGATGATATACGAGTAGCTAAACTTTATTATTAGGTTGGTGTTATGCAAGAACTTTAAATCAAAGTAAAGTATAGTGACAAAATTCAGCGCTTACGTCAGCCTTCCCGGTAGCATAGCGGTCAATGCAGCCGCCCGGATTGCGAAAGACCTAGGTTTGATTCCTGGCTGGATCAGGTAGGCGTTTAATTTTTTCACTGTATTTTATAAATTTTATAAATATTGAATATAATGGGTTAGTCCATCTAGTTATACTATTAGTTATACAATATAACAGATTGGACGAAAAAAGTCTTATTTCAAGTCATCACTACCTATTCAATTCAATTCAATTATATTATCTCTCTAATCTGTATTATCTTAATCACCACGCTTGCCAAACGCGGAGGTTTGTGTCCCTTTTATGCCCGTTGCATCGAAAAACCCAAAACACAATTTGCCTGACCTGAGAATTGAACTCAAGACCTCTGGATATTGGACCATGCCCTCTGCAACTAGGCTGAATGTTAATAGAAATTTGCCAAGTCAATTGATAGCGTCAACTAATACGAAAGCTCATCAGCTTTCCCAATAGCTGGATGATTAGCAAGATCATTCCGTCAGTAAACAAAATCAGCCAAGAAAACACGCATGGTTTTATGTTGGCATAAATTTTATTATTGTTTGCCGAGATTACAGTAATAAGGTTTCATCTCGGGGAAGCGACCTAAACCAACAGGTCTCTATCTCTCCGCCCAATCTTGTTAGCCCAGCCTTACGGGTATTTTTACGACCAACACCATATTAACCCTGCAACACACACTAGCAAATATCAAACGATCCGTAAACTTTAATACATTTCTGATCGATATTTTTAAATATGTTTCTTACAGTTAACGCGGACATTATAATATTATATTAAAGTTTAACACTTTTAATATCCCTGCGACCACTGACCATGCCAACACGATTCGAATCAGTAGGCTTAGCCAAAGTAACATTAAGAAAAAAAAAGAACTTTCCTACACTCACACCAATTATCTAGCCCAAAAGAAGCTTCGTTATGGAACTCGTTAGATGGTTACTAGACAACGGATAAACATACTTAAAATACATACTTAAATTATACATAGAAAACACCCAGACCCGAGACAATTTAGAAAAACAATAATTCCTAAATTGACCCGACCGGGGGACCTCAAAGATGGCGACACCATGAAAACCGGTGTACAAACCACTCGACCAATGAGGTCGTCAAGAGACAGACCTGTTGACAGAAAACAATAGCGAAGTTCGAAAAGAATAAAATGTATGATCATTGACATAAACCGCGCTAAATCACGTGGTCAATCTTATGTCAATAACATACATTTTATTCTTTTCGAACTTCGCTATCGATTTCTTAATGTTACTTTGGCTACCGCCACTGGATACTTATGAGAATTAGTGGGAATATCCTCCTTCTCCCTTGACTAGGGCTAGTTGGCTAACTGGCTGTAATAGCCTTTACACCTCTTTACGGCTGCTTACGCACTCAGAGACTGGCGTGTCCTCAAGCCTAGGTGGCACACGACCACTGTATTTTTCTAGATGCTACATAGTCAAGTATGAAAGAATTTAAACGGGGATTAACGCAAACTAATAATTAGTAAAAGATACCATACCTTCTTTATATCCGACGTTTCGACTAAAAATGTATGTATGTAGTGTTAATAAAATAAAATAAAACATATTTTTTTCGCTATTTCGATACTGCTTTCATAGTAAAAGTTGTTTTTACTGCTTGGTTATTTTATACCCTTTCGGCATGTTCCCCCACCCACACACCACATAACAAACATCCTTTGTATTTTGTATGCAAGTCATAAAGGACTAACCGAATGGCCAATTAAACTTTTGCCACAAAGTTATGGAAATGGGTCTTGAAATCATAACTTTTTAAATATCTATAAATCTGCCCATTACACCAGATTATATTATGACCGTGCTAGGAACGTAACAGGCAGGGATAGTAACAGAACACGGACTAATATACGTACTACATACGCGTGCATAACGGATAAACGGTTTTACTGAGAACCGACAAAAACATTGCCGGTGCCGATACGTTACGTGCATGGCACGCGACAGTGTTGGTCGGCGACGAAACGGTTTAGTAGGCATAGTCTCATACTTCACAAAACAAAAAATATGATTATTAATATGACACGTTTCTGGCACGGTCGTCACAGTCTAATGAACTGAGACCTTTATATTTAAATGCTATTCGCAGCGAAAGAGTATCTAATTTACCGCGCCAGCATTGTTGATCTATCTTAAAAGAGGTTCAGAGAAAGAGAAGAAACAATATGGAAGTTATGCATAAATTTAACCCTTCTCACTCCTAAAATAGGTGATTCGATATAACCTCGCCTCGTTTCTAACCTTCATCAAATTATCTCGAGCCACCTAAGCACCCATATGTTTCATACCTAATCTGTTTTGTTGAAATTTCCTCATTTGTTTCCGTTTGGTATAAGTTATGTAGTTAATGCAGTTTTATCGCGGATAAAATATTTCTGTACATATCAATTTTATTTGATTAGGATAACAAACCGCATTTTTTTTAACCGCCTCTGTGGTCTAGAGGTTAAGACCACCGGTTTAAAGACCCAGATGTCCCGAGTTCGATTCCCAGCGTATAGGTTTACCTACTACCTTTGAGTACCAAAATTCTACACACACACAAGTGTAGGTAACCTTTGAGTGTCTACTAGTACCTGCAGACTGTTATATAGAAAATACCAACTTACACTCATCATCATCATCTCAGCCAAAAAACGTCCACTGCTGGACAAAGGCCTCCCCCAAGGATATGAGGGGTATTTGCCGTAATCGCCACGCTTGGCAGGCGGGTTGGCGATCGCAGTAGGTTGAAGGTAACCTCAGACAGATGCTGCTGCCCATCCTATGGAACCCTCTTTCCTTGTGTGGTGCCGGGGTTAAAGAATTGTACTACCCCATCTCTTCCCGTGGGTGTCGTAAAAGCCGACTAAGGGAGCATTCCAGAGACTTACACTATCGAAACTTAATTTTGAAATCTAGTAAACATCATCTACTTTTGCTGTTGACTGTACTCGGTTTGGTTGGTGGTAGCGCTTGTTTGTTCTCCTGGCTCGCTACCATCATCTTACCTAAATATGTCGCCATAACATCAATGTTTGTAGCATTGTTGTGTTCCGGCAACTAGAGATAAGATAGCCAGTGCCTCAGTAGTTGAGGATTCCGAGTGAAGTGCGCTTCCACCTTCGGCCTTATCATCACTTAACATCAGGTGAGACGAAGGCCAAGTCCTTACCCTTAACATATGAAAAAAAACGCTAGCTTCGAGTATACATTTATTAATATCCTTTAATTTATAACGTGTGTAGTGGATAGAGCCAATAACAGTTATCCATTTGTTTTCTTCATTCAGATGAGCGTACTTAGGTACGTGTACTGACTTTAATAAATAAAAAAATATAGTAACAAATTCAAACGAAATATGCTTTATAATAATAAAGTAACATTTTGCCTATAGGTCAAAGGCTAGGCAGAGCCATTAGTAATGCTTATGCTGACTGATCTTCTTTCGATTTTATAGATAAATCGATTTCACCCACAAAATGTGTGTTTATTTTAAACAGGCGTATAGCACGACATTTACGTGTTAATTTCGTTTGTTTCGACTGTTTGACGGAGGAGTGATCATTATCATCACCATCATCATATTTTTTTATAATATTGGATGAAACCTTTATTACTAATCGACTCAGTAGCCGATCCTTAACAGACTATTTTCAGGATGCACCTTTATATATATTACAAAATTCAAAATTCAAAATCATTTATTTAGTATAGGCTACAAGTAGCTCTTGTGAATGTCACTATGCTATGCCACAAAAGTTGGATGTTGCCAACATTAAAAATATAAGTTTATTTGCCACTCATTGTAATGGCAACTATTGCCCTCTCTCTCAGCGAATATGGAAGAATCAAAACGAGTCATTCAGCAGTCCTGGTATTTTATTGCTATCAGAATCCACCAGTAATCCAGCAACCTATCAGCCAAACACAGAAGCTGCTACAACAAGTTGTATTGAACCTACATCCAAATACGGACTACGTTTTCGCCAATAACCATTACTGCCGTGTATCGGTATGTTCTTATTTGAAGATTGTGAAATCCAGTTTAACTAGTTCTGGGCATCCAGGCGTAAAGACCTCTGTCTTGACAAGCCGCACGTCGCACCTAAGGCGCTACAAGCATCAATAGACTGCTTGGGTTGAAATGTTGGTGACACCCTGTTTTGTTGTATGTGCTGGTTCTAAGTCAAAGTGTTTTTTTAATTAAATAAACTTCATAACAAATACTTTTGAATCGGACTAACATTTTTTACCTATTAACCGTTCAGGACGTCTATCTTTTAACTGACGAAAAGAATACGCGCAAGAAACTGCACAGCTTTTGTACAAGTAATGACATTTACAAAAAGATACAAGTATGTCGTAACCAATTCATACATTATTCCAATAAATTAACAATTATACACTTCATGAGCCCGGTATTACAACTTATGTTAAAATCAACACATTTACTAACAAAGTGATTCTAAAATGATCTTACAGACGTACTTGGGCATACGAGGTGCTACGAGTATGTATCAACGTTTAACATTTACATTTTTTCACACTTTAACATTCATATGCCCTGCGTTTGGCAAAACAAACGTTCAAAATGATAAAACTACCACCAGCTTAAATGTACTTTGTTTTACCTAAATAAATAATCATTTCATTTCATTTCAACTAATTTCATTTAAAACTCCAAAACTTTAGAATTTGTAATGTCTGCCACGCGTTGTGATCACATCAAGACACACTACACTAAGTTTAATATGGATGCGCACGCAAGCATTGGGAATCCATATTATGATTCATATTATCTAGACGTGTCACGGCCTTTCTGCTCAGGCTTAGCTCTCGAGGTCTGAGTGTCTCCCAACACTGTATTACTTGATATAAGATATAACAGAAATATATTAAAGTATACAGTTGATAATTATCTCGGTAGTGTAATGCCATCAATTGGATTTTCTTTTTGTTTTTACTGAAGTAGATCCAATAGTTAGGGTCGGAAGGTTCTAAACTTAACGTGCCTTGCAAGCTAAGTTAAGTTGTTTTAGGTTGTTCTCTTGACTTTTAAGATGAACTACAGTCGTCAGGTTGTTTCACAAAAATTGTATTGATGACTCGCGGAACGCAAAGTTTTATATTTTTTTATGCGCTTATCTATCTTCTCATCTACGAGTATGACTGAGACAGGAACTGAGCAGATATGAGTGCGTACGTAAATGTATTTTCTAAAGCGTGAGTTGAGTTGCCCTTTATGTTTACGGTAGTAAAACATTTTTATTTTATATATTGTTATCTTGTTTCATCATCACGCAGACTCCATTATTGTAGAAGGGCTTAAATGAAACTTGGAAAAGCTTGTAAAATGTATTCGGGCATCCACTGTACACATGCCCTGACAATTTGTAGTAATCTGATCTACGACTAACTTTCAAATTTCCTCAATACACTTTGAACTTCATGTCTCAAGCATATGACTAAACATTTAATGAATAATTTTGACAGTTTTGAATAGGTTGATATTGAATTAACTGTTCTGTGGTTGATGTAGGCGTCTGTACAAGTTGTAAATGTACCACACTCAATTTATTGACATAAACAAGAGCAATTTTTAACCTCGTCATTTCAATATTTTCGTAGCAGATCTTGACTAAAAATACAAAAATAAAAACAAACAAACAACAACATAGCGTAGGTTTAGAATATCGATGTTGTGTGTAGTTTATGAAAATACATGATAAAGAAATACAAAGACATTAACGAAATGTAGAAGAAGAATGGGGAATATGTCAGGAAGTGCTTTTGTCAGGAAGCTACATATATATGCAATTTTATATCAACTGCCGTCGCAGATTTTCACTGGTTTTAAGAGAGTACATTAGAATCACGAAGAATGGTGACATTTACAAACATTATGTGATTTTTTTGTTTACAAACATTCCACATCGAATTTGGTCTTAATATAGATGGGTCAGATTTCCTTTCCCCCTACCCTCACATTTTATTTACATTAACGAATTTCACTCCTGGGGTTGAACGATTGGCGTTCCCGTTACAATGTGAATTTTAATTCATTCGCGGTGAGAGCACCGACCGACCATCTGTCGATCTTCATGAGAGAGGACTGTTGGTCGGAGGGTGTCATGTTCCGGCAATTCCGAGGTCGGCTACCGGACACCACGATGCGTCACACGTCTCTGTCCCCTACGTGCGGTTTATTTTTATTTATATTGGAAAGGTATTAATGGCCATTAATTGCTAGGAAGTGGGAGTAAAGCGGTGCAGCGAAGTAATGACGTCATTATTCTGTCAATTGAGTGCTTAACAGCCACTTTTAAGAGACATAAATTTGTGTTAAGGTCAAATAATATCAATAAACGGTTGATATTTTAATGATAATATTTTAACTGCTTAGACAACTATATAATATTGTTTTCTAAAGTTTACATATTGAAATGAAACAACTTTTACGGATTTACTCGCGTTTATTTTACACATTACTTTATTTAATGTTTATGTAATGTGTAAAATAAACGCTAGTAGATCCGTAAAAGTTGTTTCATTTCAGCTATATATAAAAAAACAGTTACAATACTCGTAAAAACCGGACTAACATAAAAAATAACTGCAAAGAGAAAAAACTGAAATGAAAAAAAACAAGCTTTATGATCCCAGAATTCAATTTGAGCAATGTTGGATGCAACGTGAAATATTTCCTTGACCGATACCTATACTTAAATAATAAAATCTATAATAAATGAGTATTTATAAATACATTGAATAGGTATTGATAGTTATTATATATTGTTATTAGTAGTCGCAGATGGGGACAATCATCAAGCGGCCGTGGCTAGCTCAATTAAATCCGCACTCTCTTTGGTTGGTGATTGTCCCCGCCTGCGACAACCTATCAATATTCAATCTATTTATAAATACCCATTTATTATAGATTTTATTATTTAAGTATAGGTTAATAGGACAAGGAAATATTTCACGTTGCATTCTTAAATTGAATTCTGGGATCATAGAGCTTGTTTTATTCTTTTTAGTTTTTTCTCTTTGCAGTTATTTTTATGTTAGTCCAGTTTTTACGAGTATATTATTGTTTTTTATATAGTTGTTTAATTAGTCGGGTTTTCGTTTTATTTTAATAATTTTTAAATAAAATAAAGCCTATGTTACCCGATACCTTGTATCTACTCTTTTAAAAGTCAAAGGAATCGTTATAAATACCCTTCAGGTACCATCGATGCTATTCAGTTAGTAAACTCGTTACCAGAATGGAATGGGAATGGGCTGGCCATTAGTCGAGTTCGATCACAGAGAAGGTTTTAAAACTAAAATTGCATACCCGAATGGGGTTCTTTTTTTAAAATCAAACGGCTCAGCGCTTTGCTTTCACTTTACCTGCTTGACAATACGTCATAAAGTGAAAGTGAACATTATCATTGAATTCACACTACGGTTCGAAACAGCTAATTCAAACAGCGTCCTTCTGCGATTCACACCGTGGTGCGAACCAGTCGTGGTGTGAATCGATGAAGTACCCGAATTTTCAACTACAGAAGTATCCTCAGCGGAGTACACAATGCTTGCTTTGGTACGGGTTAAGACTTGTTATATCTTATGTCTGTTGTCAGAAAAATAAATATTTTATATGTAATTTTATGCATTTTTTTGCGAATAAGTTTTAATTTTAAAAATAAAAAGATCAGAAGAAAAAAATCCACGAGTGGGATAATTATTATAGTTAGCATTGTTGTGTTGCTACAATACAAATAATATAGTCAGGCCCTAAGTAATGAACGGGATACTAAGGATGGTTTTACAGATTTGCACGTTATCAAACGTTCCACCATTGACTTAATAATTTTAGCACTCATTTTCTTCTTTTTTTTATGTAGCTTAAATTTATTAATAAATGGGCTACAAAAAAAAATATCATTACTGTTATAGAGCCATGAAACATCTTAAACATACTTTATCTAAAAGTACAGTCAAAAACGAAAATAGCACTTTAGTACTTTGTCAAATTAATCAAAGAATCTAACGGGTGATTATCCACTTGTAACAAAATTATTACCGTGACCGTACTAATACAGTAATGGGTCAATGTGCGCTATAGCGACGGAAGTCTAACCTAACATTACCATTGAGTTCATATTATAAACGAAAACGTCAAGTCATTTTCATTCCAAATAATCTCAAATATCTTTCATTATAATTATGTTTTATTTACCTACTGACTGAACCAATGAGGGTTTACAGTTACCTTCCGCTTGGTGGCGCCACTTGCAACTCGAGTATCATTAAAATCCGCACTGTTCGGGACAGTTCGAGTGTTGTTGTAATAATGCCATAGGAAAATAGAACTATTCACTATTATAATATTATTTAAACATGAGATATACAATAACAGTCTAGTTATGTTACTGTTTCAACAAAACAGTTCGTTTTCACTAAGTTTTAGGTAACCCCTTAGCCATGTTAGGTGAGGGTTTTATTCCGGCAACAGTCACCTTTACGGCTCCCAGGCCACTACCGTCTTTTTGTAGGACCAATAATCGGACCAATTTTTTTGCCAAGGTTTTAGTACCGATTTTTTTTGCTGAGTTTTTATCCCGATATTCCTACGGGAACGGGATTCACGCGGGTGAAACCGCGAGCGGCCGCTAGTTAATTATAAATCTATCTATGTTATGTTACGATATTTTACTTAACCATAAAAGGAAACAATGAAAAATACTGTAAAAAATTTATATGAGCGAATCTCTGCTTGATGTATTAGACAAAAACTTCCTGTATAAAATCGCTCATATCTTAGAATTGTTACGGATTAGGGCTAAGCTGTCATCCCTACTAATATTATAAATGCGAAAGTTTGTGAGGATGGATGTTTGTTACTGTTTCACGCAAAAACTACTACAATAATATAGTTCTTACTCCAGAATAACATATATGCTATAATTTATAAGGATATTTTGTTATTATTAAGAGTTAAGAGCAAAAAACTGACATTAACGGGCTATTTTGGCGTGCGCTGCCAAAACAGTACGAGTTATACGAATATAACGTATGGTTGAAACGTGTTTCCTTAATTGCTCTACAAAAAATCCACGACAGCATGTATCTATCTTTCACATATGTAAGCCATTATCGCCAAAACAGTTAGCTTCCAGTGCACATTTTGTAGTAACAAACTGATTCTTATAAAAATAAATGCTTTTTGCTCTTGTGATATTTAATTTAGATAAACATTGCTTTATACACTGCGTAAGTTGCTCAATATGGGCCTCATAAGAAGTGGGCAATGAAGAGGGCTATGCTTGGGTTTTCTCTTTGTGATCGAATCAGAAATTAGGAAATCCGTAGAAGAACAGAGGTTACTGACATAGCCCAAAGAGTTGCTAAGCTGTGGACAGGGCACATCGCTTGCAGGACTAAAGGCAGCTGGGACGGAACAGTTATCAAGTGGTCACTGGAAAATGCAGTGTCGGCAGGCCAGGTAGCGCTTGTGAATGTTACTATGCCATCGGTTCGTAAGTCTACACAGATCAATACAGTCATGTCATCCGATGACTACGAGCTATCACATAGAGTTCCTAAACTCTTTGGAGCTATCCGGGGTGCCATCCTATAAGCTGGAATTAAATATAAATAAGCTAAGAATATGAAGAATAACTTTATTGAAAAAAATGGTACAAAAAATAAAATAAAATATCATAAAAACTGTACGAGCACGCTCGACATTGTTATATTTTAGCTGACACTAGCAATAACGTTACTTGAACGATTTGTATATTTTATTATGTAGTACAATAAACACACTCCACGGTGACGGTTGTCTTACTAAACCTCCCTGTCCCGTGCAACATAACCTGCGTAAATTACGTAAACATTTAACCTACATTCTTTAACTAAACTACAATATCCTACCAAACTTAACAACTATCTACTTGTAAATGCTACTGCGTTTACAAAAACACAGTACAAAATACAAAATCAAAACTAGGCTAGCCTGACCCTTGGGAAACCGTAATTAGTAAAGTATAATTTGTTTTTGGCAGAGAGTGTGAAAGTGTTATATGTGTTGAGTAATTGCTTGTGTAGTGTTAGTGTAAGTATACTGCGGTGTACGCAAGAAAGTGAGTTTTGTCAAGTCCTTGACATTAGGGACTCAGTTGTGTGTGTGTGTGTGTGTGTGTTGATAACAATCTGACCACTTCAGCTTTCGGTTCCTTAAGTTGCAACGGGATGCTACTGCGTTGTAGGTCGCCGGGTGGCAGTATCGGGAAAATCTCATAGCAAAACTGGTCCTGACTGTAGGCACGGGAAATTTATAAACACGTCTATTAATTTGTGGTCGGGGGAGTTGATAGAAGATTTGTGAGAGGACAGGCAGTCCTCCAAAATGTAAAGCTGTCTCACACGAAGCACTTGTCTCATTATACAACATGTAACAGAAATGTGTGGTCAAAATGAAAAGATCCACAGTGTATCCGGTCTAGATCTTGAATGCAGAGTTACTAAGACATGATTATTAAAAAAAAAAAAGTGTTGAATAATTTTGGCAGGCTGGTTAGAACCACGATAGCTCAATTGGGAGAGCACCTGACCCGGTATGTCAGAAGGGTGCGGGTTCAAATCCTGCTCGTGGAATTTTTTTCAACATTTGTGTTTTTGTAATTTGTTCGCAACAAAATTTGCGTTAAAAATTATATAAACATTTCATGATTATTAACTTTAATTTGTTATGCCATTTTCAATTAAATATTTCTATTGTGACGTCACATCAAAATGATCAAGTCTCAGCCCTAGTGGTTTAGTAACCTCTGTGTACTTACATTAATAATCACTGCTGCTTGCTTATGCACACCTGACGTGCATAACTTCATTAATATAAATATTTCATTAACCATTGCATGACAAATTAAGGTAAATAATTATGTTCTAATAATAACACATACAAGTTTTAAATGGGACACTTTGGATCTTTTCATTTTGACCACACCTTTTTGTTATACGTTGTGTAAGTCGTTGGTTGGATACCTACGCAGCTTTCTCAACATAACTTTTAAAATTGCACGTTGAGCCCTTTCGAGTTCGATCATTAAGGACTTTGCTGCGGCGCCCCAAATCCCTATGCAATATGTGATGACTGACTGTGAAATCGCATAGTATACAGTCTTCAAAGTACTTAAGCAGTCTTTATACAGTCCTCAAAGTACTTAATAAGGTATACCCGCTTTGCTAATGCGCGACATGGACGCGCTTAGGCTAGGTATGCAACGGTACTCGGTAGCGAGTCACAATCTTAACTGGAGAAACCAAGGGAAACAATGTGCTTAGACCACGCATCTCAATTTTATACCAAATAAAAAATAACATACCTACCATTTACACAAATCACAGGGTCAAACCTTAAAGGTAGCAGGAATACATTTGGGCCCGCCATGTTTTTCTCACGGTCAGCTCTACGTAGCTCTTGCTCACGTGTTTCTAAAAAAATCCTTTAACCAAGTTTATAGGAGTATACTGCAGTAAATATAAGACTGACAAATATAGTTATAACTCATACAACAGAATAGGCCATCATTTCTGATGATATTATATACGCAGACGAAGTCGCGGGTAGCCGCTAGTATAAAATATCGTGTGCATGCCCTCTACACATATCACAAAGTTTTATTCTGCGCAGACATTTTAAAAAAGGCACCAAAATAGCCCATTATCCTTTCATTTAATAAGCAAAAAATTTCGCAAAAAAAAAATACAACAAAAACCAATCGTATTGAATTCGAGTACAAACGCGTTTGAGCGGGGCGCCGCGTGGTGACAGAAGTTTATGGCCCTCATTTCAATAAAAAATAACGCAATAACGCTAGCGTGCCCACAACTCGAATTTGGTAGTCGTGCTAGGCGCACAGTAAACATATTTAGCAATCCATACTCATGTAAGTAATAAATAACACAAGCAAATTTTCGAATGGCCCATTTTTTCCCATTCACAAGTTTGCAGCACGAATAAAAGTCATCACAATATTTCTTCGAAATTGAATTGTGAATTTGTATGTGCTCGTTAACGACGCTGTATCCCTTGGAATGTTTCAAATATTTTTAACGCCATTATCCCATACATTTGTCTCGTCGCAGCCGGTGAGCAGACAAAAGTAGCCAATTAACCAAAATGTTTTGTTTTATATTACTGAGCCGGCAAATAGTAACGGATGATGCTTAAAGGGTTAATACTGGGTGACACGCGTGGGGTTATCAACCCCCAACATCGTTAATTTTGCTTCTTTACGATATTAAGCCGGAAATAGTAACTGAGTAGACTTGCAGGCTTGCGACTGGAAAACAGGTATTCGTTACCAACTCCGAAGCATCAGTTGTTATGCATCTACGTTTTGTAACTACACTATAACTACGAGCCTTCAAAGTGGAACACAACAATACGTAATAGTGCAGATTGGTGTCAGAAAGAAGTATTGAAGTGGATGTCATCGCCATTCAGTTGGATTCTAAGTTTGTATAGTCGACAATCAAATTGCTTTACCACCTTAGAAGTGAATTTTGTGTGCATATAATAAAACAATAAGTTCTATTTTTGATTAAAAGACCAAATGAGAGATACGTTGTCATTATTGACAATGAGCCTTAGCGAAATTTTATTGTAATGGAAGTTTTTGTCAAAAGTGATAAAGCAATTTCATGGTCGACTATACCTAGCGCAAGATTCATTCACGATTCAATAACTTAATCAAAAACGAGGAGTTTGTATGACATTGGAGCAGCACCTCCTGGATGCCTAGTGCGAGTTTAATTCGCCATTCGATCACGTTAACGAAAACGAGAATTTGTATGGCAAAATTTTAACTCATCTCGTATGTCGCCAGGAGGCGCTGCTACAATCTACTTATTTTCGTAATTGCAATCGAATAAATACGGATAGTAAACAAAACTCACACTTGGAACCCTGATGACAAAAGATTTGATCGCAATTTTGCCATACAAATACTAGTTTCGGACTTCTTGGCGGGAAAGTGATTTCCAAAATTTGTGTTATGTCGAATATTAATGTGAAATAATGGTGGATTATTAACCGTTAAGTGTTCGTGAGTGTGCATAAGTGTTGGCAAATGAAACAATACAGTGCAACGTCACTTTTCAAATTCTCTCAAGAAGCTCGCGTGAGGACTTAGTAAAGCCCCGCATCTTTACTGAGATACTCGAGGTCATTCATCATCATTTAAGGAAATATTGTTTATTTATGTATTACTTGAACGAAAAATTACTTTGACACTGGCTAAATGTGCTAATCGCACGAAGCCATAAACTAAAAAAAAAAATCTAGTTTCCGTTGACACGGTCGGATGGTGTACAAAACCTTCACTATGCACTCATTCGATACTCTCAAACACTTTGAACGTATCGTTACACGTTGTATATTCTAAGCTTCGGCGGAATCTTATTTATGTTGGGGGGTGCCGAACTCCCTCCGAATAGAAAAATGTTTCCGATGCAGCGAGTTTCCGCTTCGCAGTTACGATATATTAAATTAAAGCAATTTATAAGTCGGCTTAGGGGCCGCCCCTTAGTCGGCCGCACTGCGACGGGACCATTTGCTAGGGCGCCGGGGCTCTGCGGGTTATAAACCAACTCTCACAAGAGCAATTCCAGTTTCTTTCTAAGGAAAACTTTAAATATGTCGAAGTTTTCGAAGCTCTCAGCTGCTTCACCGAGACGACGCGAGACGGGCCAACTATTTGTTTGCGAGTAGGTATATCATAAGAGGCATTTACATCTAGTCTATATAGAAGTAACTTAAGGTTCCATCAGCATAGGTTGATGATGATACTCATATCATCAATAATAAGTAATAATAAGTCAGTAATAGGTTGTTTATATAACTTAACTCTCAAGTTATGTTACAGAAACAACCTAAGCTAGGCTTTTCCGCGCAATAGAGCATGGGAATCGGCCCATTCATGGTTGGTGGGTTTTAGTGACTGCCATCGCCAGCAAGGACGAGCTCGACATATTTTTATTTTGAACCTTCTATCTCCTCAAGCGTCGAGGCAGTTTTGACAAAAAACGCGCATGTGTCGAATGCAAAATGGCCGCCGAGTCATAAAATGGCCGCCGTGTCGCCGCGCGTCATTGAAATCACTATATCTTAGGAATTATGTATTATTATAATATATATATGCAGGATTACAGGAAAAGTCGACCTAGATCCGTTGAGAGCGTGTAGTTCCCATAGTTTCTGACTGATTTGACTATGAAACATAAACCTAACCGTTTTCGAGATAATCTAATTTATTTAGTTTTTATAAAAATTGCCGATTTTTCGACTATTAGATAAGATATTTGGCAATATGTGAGTCTTATTATCATTATTATTGGATTTTTACATTTAAAATAAGATGCTTTATGACCTCAATAACCAAAATTGTACGTAAGTTAACTAAATAGGCCGTTTTAGACGATTAAAAGTAAAAAAAGTAAAAAAAATAAAAAGTTTATGTTTTTTTAGAGGATATCTAAAAAAATATTAATAGCACCTGTTTTGCAGATATGCCTAAAAATATTTACGTTTCATCAGCTATCTATATATATATATATTATAACCATAGAAGGTTATCTAACTATAGCAGTTCTAAAATTCTATCTCTAGGCAACACCGCAACAATATGCATAGCTAGTTGTTTATGTAAATGTAACTATTGTATTTGTATTCTTAATCTTAATTTATTTGTCAACATGAATTGAAGCGCAAGTTGTGCAAGCAAAGTGCACCCTGTGTGTTTGGTTGTTAGTCTGCTTAAGTGTAAGTGTCCATGGTAGATGCGATATTGGTTGGTTTTCTGTTTCTTACTCGACTTGGCTGTGTTTCTGGACGGTTTCTTCTAATTTGTGACTGCTGTGCTTATAAACTGGACTCTGATTTGTGCTTGTGACACGGAACTGTTGAAGAGGACGACCTACGAGGAGTATGCTGATATGTTGATTCCTACGGATACTGCAATGGTGTGTCCGCATAAGCCCGTAACGAATACATAACACGCTATCCCGGCCGTCGAGTGACGGATGTGAGCGAAGTTTATCGAAGACTTCGAGAAACTGGCTCCGTTTCAAGACGACGATTTGGGAAGACCATCGTGTGATTGACGACGACGAACCACAAAACAATGAGATAGTGGAACGATTTCGATTGGATCCAACAACTTCCACTAATGTTGTTGCCCGTGATCTGGGACTCTCGCAATGGAGAGTATGGTTTACCGTTTATACAGCGGGCCTATACCCATAACATTACACGCCAGTACATGCTATCGACGAAGGAGATCCGGCGACAAGACTGGATTTCTGCAGATTCATGCTTAATGCTGACTTAGAAGACCCGATTTTCCTTAGAAAAATATTGTGGGCAGATGAATCGAAATTTGATAAAGATGGGATTACCAATTACCACATCTCTCATTATTGGGCCCCGAAAGCACTGAGAAATCCCAATAAGAAAAGAGTTAAGGGGTCACAACGAAGATTTAGGGTGAATGTATGGATGGGCATCATTTCACATCATTTGGTTTGGCCTTACTTTCTTCCTGACAATTTAAATGGGAAATCTTCCTGAGAGAAAACCTAACTGATTTAATGGAAGATTTGCCACTCAATCTGATAAGTAAGAGATGTGTGGTTTCAGCAAGATGGCTGCCCTGCTCATTTTAGGGGAAGTGTCAGAGAATGGAAGAATACAAACTATCCAAACCAATAGATTGGACGAGGTGGGCTTTTACCCTGGCCGGTCAGAAGTATGGACCTAACCCCCATGGATTTTTATGTGTGGGGCATATGAAGAGCCTTGTTTACAATGAGCCCAACCCAATTTCATTAATTGAAGAATTGAGAGAGAGAATAATGAATGTGGCAAATGAAATAAGAAGGACTTTAACTACTGGTGTCGTAATAAGTGGACTTTGCAGAAGAATGCAAAGATGTGTGCAAAACAGAGGTGGACATGTTGAACATGAACTTTAATGAACTTTAGCTCCAAAGACGTTGTGATGGAACTTTAATAAATGTTATTTTGTACTAACCTATTAGTAGGAGCCATTATTTTTCACCTTCATGTAGCTTATGAAACTATGTTTTATTAAGAATTCTCATAAAATGCTAGACTGTTATACCTCAATGGACAGCTGATAAAACGCGGATATTTTTCAGCATTTCTGCAAAACATGTGCCATAATTTTTTTTTTGATATCCTTTAAAGAAGAATAAACTTTAACATTTTTATTAACTTTTTTTACATTTAAGCGTCTACAACGACCTATTTAGTTAACTTATGTACAATTTTGGTTATTGAGATTATAAAGCATCTTATTTTACATGTAAAAAAAAGATAATAAAACTCGCATATTGCCAAATATTATATTTAATAGTCGAAAAATCGATTTTTTTTTAAAAAAGCATTTAATTGTAATATCTCGAAAACGGTTAGGTTTAGGGTAAGGTGTTCCATAGTGTCAAATCAGTCAGAAACAATGGGAACTACACGCCCTTAACGGATCTAGGTCGCCTTTTCCTGTAATCCTGTATATATATATAAAACTTATGTCGTAGGAATCATTATTAACTAACCTAAAAACTTATCTATAAATGTGTACAGTTTTACCTTGTATTAGATTTTAGAAGGTGAAGATTTTAAAAAATCCAAGTCTAAACCAAGCGGATAGTTTTTTTTTTACTTTTTTTAAATAATAACCATGTAACCGGCAAAGTATGTAGTATTCTAATAGTGAAAGAATTTTTGGGATTGGACAAGTAGTTTCAGAGATAACCTCAAACAAACAAACAAACAAACAAACTAACAAATAAAGACACAAACTTTACCTCTTTATTAATAGTATAGAAGATAGATGTGACCATTCTTCATGTACGAAAATATTTATCTGCTTCTCTACTCTTTGATGGAATTAAGAAATCTGCGTAGGCGTAAACTTTTTGTGGTACTGAGACAATCACAGAATTAATTTGGTCTGTGGTAACAACAATCGACCCGCAGCCGCTTTAAATAGCTGTCTTGACATTTTGTATTTCTATTTTATCTTCCTCAAGCCGTGTGAAACGAATCACCTAGAGAAAAACAACCTATATTTTGTATCTTATCGTTGTTGGCGTCTCTCTCATGAAGCTACAGTTTCATGGTCTCACGTTGTTTTTAAGTGATTTAATCAAAGAACAAGCACAGAGGTTGTTCAATCATTTTTATTTATTTTAATAGAGTATTTGGTATATGAATTGTAAACTCACATAATGTTATGGAATTGATGTAGTTATAACGTAATATTGTGGAAGAGATTTCCTAACATTTTTTTTTATTTTTTTTATATATTAACGGGTAAGCACACTTGATCTAATGGGTGCATAGTTGATCGCAATTGCATCTCATTATTGTAAACTTTGAAATTCTGAATAATTTGATAATCTGTTTTTTTTAATTAGCCTCTTTTGTCCCACTTCTGTGCAAAGGCCTCTCCCAAACCCTCCCACGCATCTTTATATATCCCTGGCAGTTTTCTACTAGTCTCCGACAAAGGCATCGAGATCGTCTCGCCAACGCTTGAGCGGTCGACCCTGACAAACGCGTCCCGTCCTTATGCACCCAGGGCGTAATAGTGTATGTCCATTTCTTAGGAGGCCAGCCCAATCACCCAACTAATATGACTCTGAAAATGTTTAGACTTCTGTGGTTAATACCTCGGTGGCCGAGTGGCAAAGCGTTCGGCCCGATACCCGAAGGTCCCGGGTTCAATTACCAGGTCGGGCAAAGTGTGTTTCGGATATTTCGATGCATAGCCCGGGTTTGTGATCACCAACCCGCTCTTGGCACTTGCCAAGAGCCACTTGAGTCACTTGAGTCACTTAAGTAAGCCAATACCCATCAATTGTAGTGATGACTTTATTTCAATAATGGAGGCCTTTGCCCAGCAGTGGGACAGTATATAAGCTATTTACTACTACTACTACTACTACTGTGATTGGCCAATGAAAAAATCATGCTCTTCTCCCTCAAACACATCGTCAAGCTTATGCTGTCTTCAAAGATGAAGAGGAGTAAAATGATTGGTTGCAGTGCATTGAGATAGGTAAACGTAACCAGGACCTACTAAGATAAGATAAACATGAGCAAAGTAGCAGTATCAGTGCGTCCTATCCGTCATGACATATGGAGCCTAAACGTGGACACTCACGGTAGGCCTGGTTCACAAATTTAAAGTCGCTCAGCGAGCTATGGAGAGGGCTATGCTTGGAGTTTCTCTGAGGGACCGGATCCAAAACGAGGTGATCCGACAGAGAACCAAAGTCGTCGACATAGCCCACAGGATTAGCAAGCTGAAGTGGCAGTGGGCCGGCCATATTAGCCGCAGAACCGATAACCGATGGGGTAAACGTGTTCTTGAGTGGAGACCGCATATCGGCAAACGTAGTGTGGAACGCCCTCAGACTAGGTGGAACGACGATCTTCGCAAGGTGGCTGGCAAGAGCTGGATGCGAGTAGCCGCGGATTGTGCTCAGTGGCGTGCACTTGGAGAGGCCTATGTCTAGCAGTGGACGTGTGTAGGCTGATGATGATGATGAGCAAATTAGTCAACACTGAAATGAAACAGTTTTAGAGCTTATTCGCATTAGAAAACAATAGTGTAAGTTTTTCTAGTAAAATTTTATCTAATAGTCAACAATGTTTAGTGCATAAATTTTCGCAATTAATGTTTTTCGTGAAATCTTATAACCATTTAAATTCTACAGAGCATGCGATACTGATAGTACTAGTAAATAATGTATTCCTTTAATTCGTGAATCTATTAACAACAAAGTTTGAAAGTGTTTTCGTGTAGGTAATTATCACGCTCCAGCGGGTAAAGAAGGATAAGCCCAAAAACATTAATTACCTACCTACGTGCCCTTAAATTCATTCTACGCAATAAAAACAATACTTAGTTAATAATAGTTTATGTGATGTTGTTTTTCTTCAACCTTTGTCTTTGTTTTATTATCATTGGGAGTTCAAAATATTCAAGGGCTCGCATTTTATCGGACTGTATCAAAGTAAATCGCAGACCCAGACAAGTGGCATAACGCTAGTAGAATAAAAATGGAATAGTTCATTCATGTATCGAACATTCCATCGCGCACAACGAAATTTGGTAATCGTTTCTTTGTCGCACTTCCAGAAGATGGAATACTTAGTCTACCAGCACACGCTTTCCCCTCTTCCTATTACATGAGGTCCTTCAAACGAAGAAACGTAAAGAGGCACCTTGTGGGACGGCGGGTGACTGATGCTGAAATGTTTTCACGCTGCACCAGTTGTCTTCGCGACTTGATTCCATTTCCACATTTTGAAGCGAAGTAATTTGCCAAGCTATGAATAAAAAAAACTTTTAGTTTCTTCTATTTTTACAAAGGCTAAACGCTTGGTCTTCGCTCAATGTTCACAGCAATATAACTAACATGTTACTAACGAGCTCCGTAGCTGAGTGGCTTGCACGCCGGACTTTGGACGGCGCTAATTCTCGATATTGTGTCGGGTCTGGGTGGTTGTGGTACCGTCGGTACCGTCGTTGTTTCTGATTTCCATAAAACGAGTGCTTTCGCTACTTACCTTCGGATCAGAATAATGTATGTGATGTTGTCTTATAAATATATACCTATATACTAGCGGCTACCCGCGTATACGCAGACGAAGACCATAGAATAGGCCATCATTTCTAAAGATATATATATCTTTAGAAATGATGGCCTATTCTGTTGTGGAAGTTATAACTATATTTTTTAGTCTTCTATTTACTGCAATATACTCCTATAAACTATTTAAAGGATTTTTAGATACCCGTGAGCAAGCTACGTAGTGTTGATCGTAGGAAAAACATGGCGTGTATGAAATTTAAAATGAAATGAAACCAAATGTATTCCTGCTACCTTTAAGGTTTGACCCTGTGAATTTTGATAGACATTGAAAATGCAAGTTTTTATGGAAACTGTAGACTTTTAAAAACATATGGTGTTAGTTACTATTTGGTATAATTGAGGTGCGTGGTATAGGCACATTGTTTCCCTTGATTTCTCCAGTTAAGATTATGACTCGCTACCGAGTACCATTGCATAACTATCCTTAGCGCGTCCAAGTCGCGCATTAACAAAACTGGTGTAGGTACCTAATTTAATTCCAGCTTATGGGATGGCAACCCGGATAGCTCCAAAGAGTTTGGAAACTCCATGGGTTGCTCGTAGTGTCATCGGATGACATGACAGTATCGATGGAGTTATACATATGTTTCGCTTGTTACTTCGTCCTTCGTCGTTTTATTTGTTTGTTATTTGTTTGTTGTATTACATGACAAAGTTAGTGTGTTGGTGGTTTGCCCTTAACTCTTAATATTAATAAAATATCCTTATGAATTATAGTATAAATGTTATTCTGGATTAAGAACTATATTGTTGTAAAGTTCTATTAAATCTATTCAGTAGTTTTTGCGTGAAAGAGTAACAAACATCCATCCTCACAAACTTTCGCATTTATAATATTAGTAAGGATATATATCTATGTTGTTATGACGCTATTACTTAAACAACAATATATGTAGATAAAATGGTCTCAGGCCAGGCGGTTTTAGGACGTAATACTGCCATCGTTCGAGTGCAGTATTTGCCCTCTCTAAACACTGGATCACAGAGCCGGTTTACGAGATCATAGAGAATAAATGACAATCGAGAACCTTTGTGATTGTCACGCTTTACAATTACCTATAGATGTTATATTCAATACAATGAATGTTTATGTAATATTTTGCTTTTGTCAAATGCTGGTTCTACTACTATTGAACATGTGGGAAGGTCTGAGTCAAGCAATGGGTAATTCACAGACTAATAATGAAGATGAGGAATGGTGTGACCCAACAACTTTTGATTATGTACCCAAACAACATACTACAATAAAAGTTTTTTGCCCACAGACTAAATAGTATCTAATGCTCTTTCTTCCACATCATGACATTTCATGCAAGCGAACCGATTTGCATCATTATTGCAGGACCATAAATCAAGGGCTAAGTTAATGGTGAGGGACTAGGATAACGCTATACGTGAATGACACGCGCCGGCAGCGACCGATGACAACCGAGTGACAGCGACACGGAAATTGCTATGAATAGGGATAGTTTGCTGCGTCCTATGAATTTTATACTAAGTATTGATTGCACGGTTAGGAAGTGTTACCCAAATCTAAAAGCTTGGTCCATCTCTTAATATTTCATAAAAATCTTTGTTATGTACCTGGGGTTGTTAGATTATTTATTATTAGAATTGTGTTGATTCCTCTAAATTAATCGATTAGATATCTAGTTTTAAACTTCAACGCCAGCGCTGTTTTGCGTTTCATTCAGTCAACATTTTTGGGGATGCCCCGTGGAGGGGCAAAACACGTGTCGGATATCTGTTTGGTTTGCATGTTTGATTGCATTAATTACTCCATGAATGAGTATATATTTGCTGGCGGGAGTGTGAGTGAGGCTTGGAAGCTGCATTCAGGCTTGATAAGCGAGTATCTTAGGTAAATTAAATCTACCTACATATTATCATTTGTTATCAATTTTATTAAGGTAACGACTCCATCCAAATCAACAAAGATTTATTGTTAGTTTCAAGTAGCAATACTTGCAAAGCCGCAAGAGACAGCGGCAGTACAGCCTAAGAAAACAATAAGAGCAATAAAGCAAAGGCATAAGAATCGACTAGAGCAGACAAACCTAAGTGCAAAAAGAAAAGCTTTAGTGTGCTAGTACTGTGTTGTATTGAGGATTTCCTCGTTGTCTTTATTGAATTAATGTCAAATTGCAGTGAGTCAGCCGAAAGTCATAAACCAGCTGCTGTGAGAGTTTAGCGGAGCATTGGCGCCGTCTAGTCGCCGACTCCGGAATGGGGTGGCCCGACCAGAGTAGCGAGACCTCTACTAAGAACTAACACAAATCCGGGAAATATAATATAAAGAGCTCGATGGCACAGTAGTAAACGCTCGGTCTGCGATTGCTGAAGTTAAGCAACTTCGCAAAGGCCCGTCAAGGGATGGGTGGGAGGCCAGAAATGTATCATTTCGAGTTTCTCCGTGGTTCAGAAGGTACGTAAAGTTTTGCATTAGCAGTCGTTTGAAATTACCAATCCAACCAATAGTACTACACCTACCATTTTTTTTTATATAGAATTTTTTTTTTGCTTTTAGCACGGGAAGGCAAACAGGCGGCCAGGATGGTACTGAGTTTTATAACATTATTGTATTTTTCTCATTTCATTTTCATTGTTTTAGTGTTTTATAATTTTTGTTGTCTATGTTGGTTCCTCATTGTTTTGTGGACACGTCACCGATTTAGGCCCCTCCAGAATAGCAGCGTTACAGAGGCTCTATGTCGCTGTAGCACGTGCTGAGGTTGGAGCCTAGTTGGCCACACTTTGTTTTTCGTCTTTGTTTTGTATTGTTATTGTGAATATCGTGTAATTTTGTAGTGTGCGCCAATAAATAATAATAATAATAAGAAATGTTTCCCACACTCACACCAATTATCTAGCCCCAAGAAAAGCTTCCTTAAGAAAGTCGATAAATGGTTAACTAGACAACGGATAAACATACTTAATATACTTAAATACATACAACACCCCATACAATTACGGCAAATACCCCTCATATCCTTGGGGGAGGCCTTTGTCCAGCAGTGGATGTCTTTTGGCTGAGATGATGACATACAACACCCAGACCCGAAACAATTTAGAAAAACAGGATCGAACCCGGGACCTCAGAGATGGCGACACCATGAAAACCGGTGTTCAAGCCACTCGACCAAGGAAGTCGTCAAATGTATTTCATTTTATTTCATTTAATTTCAATCCGCGCTATACCTGCATGGTGGTTCGTCCACAGCGTCGGCCTTAAAGTGAGCTATTACTGATGATGATAATATGATGACGTTCAAGGAACTGCCGGCTCATCTACAGTTTTGTTTCAGTTTAAGTGCTATTTCACATTTCGGTATTCTATACAAACGTTTGTACAACTTATTTTATGTGATTTGAAACTTCGCATAGTGGACTTCAAATCGAATAAACCCAGTTATTTTACACGGTTTTTTATGTGTTCTTATTAGGTCACTGCTCTTAAAATACATTAAGATTTGTGATGTAGGTACGCGATGCCTTAAGACAATATTTTCTATCTTTATCGTGGAAATGTTAGCTTTTATTAATTAAGCTTGTCTTAGTAAATGTCGAAGCGAAGATTAAGCACACTCCACCTGGAATTCTTAACTTTTTTTTTTATTAAAAGATATAATTGCTTTGTTTTAACTGGGGGAACACAATAATATTACGAACGTATCTGTTATGACGGCAGACTGAGACGTGAATATGACTATACCCTCGCATTATCTTTGTTAACGTCAATTCGAAAACGGCCGGGCGAAGTAACGAGCTAACAAGCGAGAAAGATTTCGCGGATTGCGAAAGCGTTGATCGTCGCGAGGGCGGGGGTAATCACGGGATAAATATTTTTTTCTATAAAATGTTGTACGGACCGCGATGGTCATTTCAATTCTTAAAGTGGACCCCGAGCGAAATTAATTGGTGATCCCTGGGCTACGGTAACGGCTTTCCATCAGGCGCACCAAATGCAGGCACTGCAACCTTAAAAACAGAAGAGATTTAAATGATAAAGTGATTCTAGCGATCAGTAGTTTAGTAAATAGACCGAAAACCGTTTTCTACATCATAAACTGTTTTTTTAATTGCATCTTTGGATATAATAACATCGAAATAGCCTTAAAAGTTATGTCGGAAATCAAATACATGGTAGTTGAAATTGGTATAGGTCAGTCGTGGGAGTGTCTCCATAACGAGATTGGTAATTTATACATTCATGTACATTTAAACCTTCGCTCGCTGTAGGTGGTGGTTCTTGGAAGAGTAGCGCACCACGATTTCCGAGAACCACCAGACTTGTCTGGCATGGTCCTAGACTTCTACTTAAAGTCAAAGGCACCGACTCTCTCTCAAGTGAAGGTCAAGATCGTGATGTTAACAGTCAAAACCCCTTTAAGTTCGCTACGTCCTTACAAATCATTCCATGAATAAGCAAGTACAGCCGTATTCACTAAATTAAATACGGGCTCATATAATACGAGTACCTATACCTATTGCTTTGACGATCCTATGAAGGTTAAACTACAAATAGTCACAGACAGAATACTATTTAAATATAGCTATGAGGTCACAGGGCAGCTTGATCCCTTGAGCTTGAACTTTTTATCGAAATCGTAAGGTAAGTTTGACCAAGCTAACGTCAGTCTATGAATGATGACGTATTTCAATTTTTAGTTCCATTTACGGACATTGTGGCGCTGTATCAATTTCCATACAATATTTATATTTTACGTTACTATATGAATAGTGTTGTTTGTGCGCGGTAGCCGGACACGATGGTACTGATTACAAAAAAGACCCACAGACTTATGCTATGGCTAGATAAAATATATTTATATACTACAATAACAATACACTCATCAGGTTAGTAAATTTTAAAATGTGCTATAAATATTTTTATTATGAAAAATACTTAAAAACTAAATTGTAATTTTTTCAGTGCCTTGCAAAGGTAAGTTAACAAACGTAACATCTTATACCCAACACAATGTTGTACTTGTGGTTATAAATTTATGGTGAAAACGAATAAGAGTATCAGCATTTATTTTTATATACTAGAAAATACTCATACTAATTTTACTTTCAAGTTAATAAGTAAAAGTCAAATATTTTTTATTCAAATAAACTTTAGAAAATTGCTTTTGAATGCATTCAAAGTTGCGGATGTTATTGGCGTGGATCTTCTTCAATAAGATATCTGCCACGGGTCAACGTTATTTGGTAGTGGGTTGTTTTTTTTATCCCCCACAACTATGCAGGCTTTGCACCGCTCCGATGGTGGAACTGAGTGATTTAATACTCTTTGGGTAAAACTAACGTGTAAGAAACGTTGTTTGTCACTGGCCCCTACGTATTTTTTTAATAAGTTTGCTTAACCTTTTTACCGCCAACAACTTCTATAGAAGTTCGAGATTTTCGTGCCGCCCACGCCAGCACTTCTATAGAAGTTCTTCTTTGTACCTACTTTATTAAAATACATTTATACGTTGGCGTACAGCGGGACATCGCGTGCAGGATAGCTGGGCGGTGAAAAGGAGCATAGGATACAGCTTCATTTTTCCTTTCTTTACATTGTAGTATATACTAGTATCTTTTCTACTTATACTATGTTCTATTATGTTATATTAAAGTAAATGCTATATTGTTTACAAAATAATATTGTATGCACGTAAATGGATATTACTGTTGATACCTACCTAAGTATTGAACTATCACCTGCAAAAATGTACACAGTACCTGCAATAAAGATTATCTATTCTATTCTATTCACTAGAAACTTTTCTTTACTTTCCACAGCCAATAAAAACAATGGTACAAAGAGTGTTTCGTATTTTCGGCATTAAGCATTACAAGCATTAATAATTGAAATTTATGAGATCCATCAATGGATAATTTTTTGTGTGGTCCCTATTTGCGGGACGGTATTATTATCTTTCTTTCTTTAAAGTATAATATTGTGGTTAAAAATATTTATTTGCATTTTTATCATACCGCACATGAGCCGTGGGCTGCATTGTTAGTAAGACGTTGTATTCGTACTAAATTACAATGTAGTTGTTTGATGTCCCTAATAATGTAAAGAAATAAAATTATCTCGGAGACAAAGCTTTTGCTAACAAAATAAACATAATTATGCGTGAGACATACACAACAGAGGCCACAGACCCCAAATGTAAATAAAAATACATTTTAATTAAATTTCAGTCTTCCATAATTTGACCACAATCTCAAATAAAATAAGTCAGATGCACAGCCACTTTGATGTCATTTCTATCTCATGTCAGCAATAGTTTTGAGCCAAGTTTAATGGCAAGTACAGTATGAGATCCAAATATCAAAACTTGCTGCACATTGGAGTACTTATATAAGACTACTTCGTTAACGAAAAACGTAATATGTTTGCCATATTTTTTTTTTATAAAACACCCGTTAACGCAAAATAACAACAAATGAGGATGTATAAAAAAACATTTAGCCATGGTTTTTAAAAATTATTATAATTTTCTAGTAATTTTTTTTTAGAGAGATTGCTGATTGCCTCAAACGGCATTTGCAGCGTCACCTGGCTTTTTTGGGGGCGGCGAGGTACTTAAGGGGTACCTCAAGCCGTGTGAAACGAATCACCTTCGGAGGTTTTCTAGAGGGAACGGCATCACATAAGTGCATGTCCCCGTGCCCTACTAGATTCTCCCAAGGGTTCGGATCGGATCGGACTTTCTAGTAACTAACTAGCTTCTTTCTAGTAACTTTCTAGTGGCCTTCATCTCACCTAACCTGATGTTAAGTAATGATAAAGCCGATGTTGGAAGCGCACTTCACCCAGAATCCTCAACTACTAGGCACTGCCTATATTAACTCGAACAAAACAAATGCTGCTACTAAGATTGACGTTAACCCGTAAAGCAGCACGTCAAGTCAAACTGATATACAATGTGTTCTACCACTAGAACACTTTGCGCTCCACAGCGACATATTTAGAAAAGATGGTTGCTAGGCAGGCGGACAAAGAAGCCTTACCACTAAACATACCGAGTTCACAAACATATAGCCCCTACTAGGAATCGAACCTGGAACCTCTGGGTCGGAGACTATAGTGGTCTGAACCACAGAGGTGGTTAAAAAAATGCAGTAAAAACCGTTATAGTCGTTTTAAATTAACGTCAACGTTATTAAAAACTTATCAACAATTTTAATATATGCGTTGTATTTTTTTCCATTGTAGACTGAAAATTTAAACATCAAAGAACTTCAGTGTTTGAATGAGAGCTAAAATGTATAAAGTCTCTAAACACTAAATTTGGGAACGCATAATAAATGTTGAGGGTCATAAATTTTCAATTGCCTCCGGCCTTTGATGCACAACGATGTATAACAATAGCAGTTAACAGTCAACCGTAAACTTTGTAAGACCGTCGGCCTTTAGTCATCAGGAAATAGTAACAGATAACCTTAAACATTATAATACAATTGAGCCCTTTGAGCGGAGGGTTTCGTTCACCTGTCACTGATTATAACGGCTCGCCTTATCAGAATAGACAGAGGGAAGCTTTTCAAACATTTAACTGCAGAATCCAACTGTCATTTCCATAACTACTAAAGGCTTTATTGCAGTAGTACATATTATAATTTAAATAAAATTGTTTTGTTTTTTGTATTGTTTGAGTGCAATGCGCGACGCGGGCAGTTTGTGTATGTTTGGTCTTTGATAAATTAACTATCTACTGATCTTATAATTACCTATTTAACTTATAAAAAATGACACTTCGTCTACTATACTTTTAAATACAGCTCGTAAGCTACGAATAACTATATTAGTAGACCTAGGCTCATTAGTTTAACAGAGACCAACAAATCTACTATAACAACCACTACAAAGCGTCGTATCCTACGAATAAAGGCGTAACTACAAATAGCCAACTTTTCAGGGGAAAGTGTTTTGTATTTCATTTTAATATTAATAAACATTTTTGGAATGTTAACATTTAAAACATTAACACAAATGTTGAAAAAATTTCCACGAGCAGGGTTTGAACCTGCACCCTTCTGACATACCGGGTCATAGTGTTGAGTAATTTCGGCGGGCTGGTGAGAGCCACGATAGCTCAATTGGAAGAGCACCTGACCCGGTATGTCAGAAGGGTGCAGGTTCAAACCCTGCTCGTGGAAATTTTTTCAAAATTTGTGTTTTTGTAATTTGTTCGCAACAAAATTTGCGTTAAAAATTATATAAACATTTATAAATAGCTTGCCTACTTCTTAACTGATCTTTAGTATTTGTAAAAATATTATGATCGGATGTTAATGACGGTAGTTGTTAACATTGAATGGGCGCCTTTGGCTTTCAAAGTAAAAAGTAAATAGTGTTGAGTAATTTCGGCGGGCTGGTGAGAGCCACGATAGCTCAATTGGAAGAGCACCTGACCCGGTATGTCAGAAGGGTGCAGGTTCAAACCCTGCTCGTGGAAATTTTTTCAACATTTGTGTTTTTGTAATTTGTTCGCAACAAAATTTGCGTTAAAAATTATATAAACATTTATTTAAAACATTGCTTGACTATCCTGGGTTTGTTATAGAATTGTAAATAAGACTTTTGATTCGATATTTCTACTAAATTTGTTCCTTATGTCTCTATTCACCGAAGAAAAATATGCGATATTTTAATTAAGTGACATTACGCCGTTTTTCTTTGGAATAAGCCAGGTCGTAAAAGCATTTAGGGCTTTTTATTGTTTTTACTTAAGAGTAATCTTGAAAAGATGGGAAAATTTAATATGTGGGAAATAGTAAAATAAACAATGTATTTGCAAAATAGCACTTTAATAAAAAAAAAATACTCAGCCTCTAAGAAGAACAAAAATAAAAATAAACTTTTTAATGTACCTATTAAAAAGAACACCAACTTATTATTTTAAATGTCAAAATCTTATTGACTGATCTTAATAGAAATAATCGACATGACAGAAAATATAAAACATCTTATTAAAATTTGTTTCTACCTATTAAACTATAAATTTAAAATAATTGAATATAATAAATCACAACTTTAACTTTTGAGAACGAAAATCAAAAACTTTTAAGTATGCTATCACATTTTTTAAATTGAATGCAACGCTAGACGCGCTATTATAACTAATCAGATAGAAAATCTTAAAAACAACCAAGTAAAAAGTACTACAAATTCTAAATAACTTTGGTTAAAATTATCAGTCAATAGTAAGTAAGTAAGTCTTTGCGTAAGTAGTTCTAGATTAAAACTAAATTTGCACTCACATCAGTCTTTCAAGATCATCGTTTTATGAATCAGTTTTCATCAACTTCATCATCGTCGCTATTATTATTTCCATTCCCTCCAGATTCTGTGTGCTCAGTGTGATCGTGAGGCAAAGATTCAAAAAAAGATTGAAATTCTTCAGGTATTATCTTATTTTCACATAAAAATGTAAGATCTTTATATTTATCGATATTGATCATCAAGGACGATGTATTGGCTTGTTGAATATTTGTCACCACATCGTTCCTTTTCCCCCTCTTTTTCTTTTTCAATGTGGTTATTACTTTATACTCTTCATTTAGTTGGTATTTATATTTTAGTATGTTAATATTTTCTTTGCTGACCTGAACATCTTTAACTTTACTTCAAGCTACTTTTTCACCATCATCATTTTTTGTCCAGTTTTTCCCTTCTAGCAAAACGTGAAAATTCTGAATATCACAGTGTCATTTCTTTAACTCTGTACGCCTCTCCTGACGTTTTCGCCCATCAAACTACTGCTCTGGAGTGTATATTGTCCTTTTGTTGGAAACACCTTCAATGACGGAATTAACACTATGCCCAACTTCCAAAAATCTATGGGTAATGCTTCCGATGTCATATTTTGCCACAATGTATTGATACAATGCGAAAACGATGCGGTTCCGATTTTGACCAGAGCAGTTATCGGACCAAAACCTGAAATGTTTGGTGCCAGCATTTATCTTCGGTAGCATAATTAACGTGGGACCACTGTATATCTAATTGGCGCCCTTTTTACCATTTACCTCCGTCCACATGTAGCAAAAGCCGGCCTTTTGTGCTATATCATAAACCGTAAAGTTGTCAAGGTTCAACTTTCTTTCATAGTAAAAGATGCTCACGTCTCCAGATAGACAGTTCAAAATCTTTTGCATGTCAGATTTATCGTTTACCCGAACAATTTAATAACTTCATTTCTAATGTTAAAAAGCCAAACCGCCACAGGGCCTCTTAGCAAATGTTCAATATGACGGCCATAAAATTTGTATTATACCTACTGTACATATATTTATTATTATATGTATTCAATTGTACAAGAAAGGAAAGTCAATTAAACGCTAGTTTAATTAATTATAAAGTTTGTTTGTATGAAATTACTAAATTTCATACAAACAAACTTTATAATGTGCAAAAAATTATATATTAAAATTGGTACGTAGAATAAGGACACAAATGCGATTATAGTTAGCAACTCTTCATACTAGTACCATGAGTAAATTCCGTGGAATAAAGCCACAAATGCGATCGTGTCTTTTTTCAACGGGACCACTCCCCCGTGCATCCCCGCACTCCCCCGAAGAAAATAGTTACTGTTTCTGTTACGTCTGTTTTCGTTGGGTGATTCGAGAGATTGCAATAGTGGCTTTTTAAAACCTTTATTTTGTAGGTTTTAAAGTTCATTTTCTTGTGATTAATCGATTAAAAGTGATGTAAAATGGGCGGGAGATTACAATAAAGCAATAAAAATAAAAAGCCATTACGGCCAGAGTGGCTTTATTCGTAGGATACGACGAAAGATTCATGCATTTCATGATATAATAGCTTGGTTTTAATTTATTTAATATTTTTATACGACTTAGAATAATTATGTAATTATTCTAAGTTATACGACCAGTTAATAGGTATCCTACAAACCTCTTAATTTTATCTAAATTATATAAAAAGTCTAAACATTGTATATTATTAATCATCCGGCATCAGAATACTGACACCTAATAAAACATAATATTTAGTAACTATGTAGTCAGTGTGGGTTTAAATGTGTGGATAATATCAACGTCCCCATATTAAGGTTCGCCAATGAAATCTTCAGGGATTTCTTGGTAAGCTCCCAGAGAATATAACTGGCAGAACGAGAGAATAAATTCTGTGCCAACTTTCTATAATAAGAGTTGATACTTGTTTACTCATTCGTTATTATATTAACTTGTAGCAAATAGTAAATATGCTATATAAATTTAACAAATAACAAATTAAACTATTTTCATTTTTCTTTTTTCATTTTCATTTAGATTAGACATAACAGAATGTTGTTGCTATCTCACCACGTAAAAGCTAATCATTACCGAGTCAAGGTGACTTTAAATAGAACTACAACAGAACTGAAATAACAAATAGAAAATTTCGTTTTTAGGATTAAGGTCGGTGGGAGTTAATATTGGATTACTTTGACGAATATCATTCTTGTCCAATTCAAATTTGACCAAAAGAGGCTTATATTCCAGCTTGGAGAATGAAAGCATTCCACGACATATTTATTTAAAGATAATTTAAACAAAAAAAATAATAATAATCCAAGCTTCATGCATGGTGGTCGACCACAAAAACCTTGATAATAAACAAACTCAAATTGGTCTGTGCTGAAAAGTCTCATTTTATGTCTCATTACACCCAACTTACACTTTGGCTGTTGGTAAAAGTCTAAAAAATTAAGTTTTATTACAGTTTATGTTGATATCGAATACAAATTGTTTTGAAATTTTGGACTCATTGTTGCGGGTTGAATTTCCATTTCAAAATTGGCGTCCGAATAGCTTTTCGTCGGTATAACACACCTGACTATCAATCAATATCACGGATCACGATTAAGAATCAAATTCCAACAATCTCTATTGGTGCGCATAGCGTTCGCCTAAATTGGGTGCGAATTGTTATGAACTTAATTTAATGAAGAATAATGAAGTTAAATTAATATCTAGATTTTTTTGCGTAAAAAAACAAAGTTTAAGACCTCCTTTTAAGTATCTTACTGAAATAGAAAAAAGGAAAAAGGTTTTTCTATTTTTATTTGTATGTGTAATTATATTCGATGCAAAAACAATACACATGCAAATAACTTAACTTAGAAAAAAGGTTATATCATAAAGGTCTCAGCATCAACCCTTGGCACAAAGTGCCACGACTCTGATATGCTGCGGATGCCTATTTAAATTTAAAATATTATGTCTACCTGTACCAGGTAGACTCGCTTCTACTAAACAGAAAGCGTACATATGATCTGTAGCAATGATATCGACAATTTATATATGTTATTGGTGGCTAAAGAAGGTACCCATTGCCACTAATGTAATATTAATATTATAGTGTCAAATGCGACTACTGTAAGGCTCGTTAATTTTATTTAATTATTTTTGTAATTTTGCTTAATTATTCTTGTTGTAATGTTAGTTGTAGGATGTGTAATCTTTAATTATTGTAATTGGTTTTTTTATACCGTTTTAATTAAAGTAAAATAAATAAATAATAATAAATAAATAGTTTATAATATTCTACTAAGAACTATGGTTTATTCTATCCCCTGTTCTAACGGTCTTTTTGTAAGTATCTATTTAATAATACGTAAAGCAAAAACTTTGTACCCCTTTTTTACGAAAATTGCGCGGACGGAGGAGTATGAAATTTCGCACACTTATAGTTTATATAGAGAAGGTGATCCAAACGGTATTTTTTTTTAAATTATGCTTAAAAATACATTAAATCAATATAACAAACATTACACACACTACCATGTAGGTATTTGACACATACGCATATATACTCTTTTCAAAAATTTCAAAAATGGAAGAGGAGCGGCCGAAATCTGTCAATGCGAATCCAAACTCACATTCTATCTTTTTTAATGTTTCATTGTTAGGATACAATCCCTTCAGCCTTAAAAAATGGTCAGAGCCTATTTCTGAGTAAAATAATTAATAATAGAATCTACGAATTCAGAAGGAGGGCTAACTTATTCATCCATTACGGATCGGATAGCCCAAGCTCGATAATAATGTCTGGCAATTAGATAAAAGCAATCAACAGCCCCTACGTTAGTTTGCTCAGAATCAGAACTATTGTATTTAATTTTATCTCAATTTTGGTACTTACCCTTTATTGGGGCAAAGCTTGCTCTGCACTTTGTCTCTTGTCGATATCACAACGAAATATCTATGCCATCTCCTTCGGCCATCACACAAATCATTCCCCTCCAATAAAGTTAACAAAAGAAATATACACATTTAGCAAGTCTTACGATGTTTCGTCCCCTCCTCCTGTTTCATATAGGCATTCATTGTAGTTATTGTCGTTGTTCAATGACGAAAAGGATGCGGTTTAGTTTTGGAGAGCGTCTTTTTTTAGGCTATGCCAAAGTATTTTTGTAATTTCTCAATGGGGCTTGGCCTTCATTTTACCTTTCGACTGATTTTTTGCGATTTGAAACATTCCAGATTAGACTTTTAGTCGAAGAAATTCAGTTATATAAACGTTTTTTTAATGTTTGCTATTGACTGTCAACATCTCTGTATTTATTTTATTTATATATTTATTTCCTTTATTTTAGAATCATTTAAAGTTGTGACATTTCAACTGAACATTATACACAAAAAACTACATAAACAAAGATACGATTAAGTGTACAACTAACTAAAGTAGTCACAACATGCACACTACAACGTCTTACTATTTTTTTATATTTTTGATGTGTAACATTTTCTCGCTCGCCTTATAACAAATTTGTGGGAGTGATTTCGTGAAATGTGACGGAAGTTGGACGTAACAGTGAGACAGGAAGTCTGGGAAGCGTGCAAGCGCGCGCCATTTTGTAAATTTAAAATCGAGAGTTATGAACAAGACATATTATTATTTTAAGTGACATATTCTGTCATTTGTCAAATGTCTTCTAATGAGTATTTACTGCATTCTCTTTATAATTTGTAAAAAAATATAGTCTTTTGTTTTTCATAGACATGTCAGCCTCATCGTAAACTTAATGTTTAACTTAATAAAAGACAGGAAAGGAACTCAGAGATGTGGCAAACAGTCCACCAAACATTTTGCAGCTTTTGAAGTTGGTTCTGCTAGTATACATTTTTTGTAAATATTCTTTTTTATTATTTTAGGATTTTGCAGTGCAGTGGGAAAGTGATGGCATATGATAATATTAATAAAAATAATAACACACCCTGTAATTACTTGGTTTATACCCGTTATTAAAGAGAAACACGGCTTGTAGCTGAGAAAAAAATATACTTACAAATAATAATAGTAATAACATACATTTATATCTTACAAATCATAGAAAGTTTAATTAAAAACAAGCTGATTGGTTGAAAAGAATTAGAATCTTGAAGTTTGTATGGGATACCTTAATTGGCTCTTAACTATACGTTAAGCTGAAATTCAGGCTAAATTGAAGCTAGAGCTTGACATCGTTTGAGTGATGTTCAGTTCTAATTGCTTTACGTAGACTCACCTTAATGAGGATCTTATGGTGACTAGCTTTTAAGTACCTGGGTCTAGTTAAAGGGACCGGAGCATCTAAACATTCTACAATATTATATTGTAATATTTGCAGAACTCTATGTTGCTATCACTTGACGCTATAGTCTTGCAATAAAAAGTTCCTATAGTCCCAGGTCTTTTAA
This sequence comes from Eudonia lacustrata, assembly GCA_947562085.1. Classification (NCBI taxonomy): domain Eukaryota; kingdom Metazoa; phylum Arthropoda; class Insecta; order Lepidoptera; family Crambidae; genus Eudonia; species Eudonia lacustrata. Next base: position 6,406,129 of record OX387317.1, on the reverse strand, counting down.
GCGGGGCGTGAAACGGCAAGGCAGGCCCTTATGAATGGGTGCGCTTGTTACCGTGCTTGTTCCACGGTGAGGAGCGCTCTCATTACCTTGGACTGCATCGGCTGCTTACCATCAGGCAGGATGTGGTCACTATGACGTGTCAATATAAAAAAAGGGAACAGCTTTTATTGAATGAGTGGCTTGACCTTTACTAACATTATGGTAAGTATGCATTTTTTTTCAGTTGCGTGCACTTGGAGATGTCCATGTACTATACTACCATGTACTATAAAGATGTATACGATATTATAACAGGTAAAGGTACAAACTAGATTTTTTACAAAATCTAATTCTTGCACCGTTTATTAAAATATATTATTGAAAATTTAACATGAATGAATTTAAAGATAATAAAGATAAATAATATTTTGAACGAAAATGATGATTCAGAAAAAGTGTTGAGAAAAAATCCTTGAGCTTTCAAAGGAGAGATTTCAATAAGCCTTATTTAATGTCAACAAACCTCCTACTTTGGCTTACAAAGTAAGTGGATAGTCTTGACTAATATTTTTTTTTGTTTCTGAGCCATAGAAATAATATAAAAATTTATATCTATGCTAGCCGTCACCCGCCCGCTTTGCTGTGCGAATATAATGGATAATTAATTAGATTTACCAACATCATATATAGCCTATCATTTGCACAATCGCATGTTTTTACTACATACAAATGTTCATCATGTTGTAAGAGGACATGCTTACAGCCAAAATTTAAAAAAATCGTAGAATTGGTGTCAGTGTGTCATAAAACATGTACAGACAGAGCCTACAGATTTATATAGATAGATATAGATAGATAGATTGTCAGAAAAATTGCATGTACAGACAGAGCCTACTTTATATTGTAGTGTAGATCGCGCATGGGCAAGTTTTGACTATATATTTCACAAATCGGCCATATATATGAACGTATGTAATGAAACAAATGACTATTCTACTCACGCAATTCAAAAAAATTATGATTACCGAAAGGTTTACCAACATCATAATAGTCTATCATTTGCACAATCTCATGTTCTTACTACATACAAATTTTAAGCGACAATTTTTTTTGTCTTTTTTTTCTTTTTTTTTATAGCCTATCATTTGCACAGTCGCATATTTTTACTACATACAAATTTTCATCAAGATCGGTCAAGCCGTTCTTGAGTTAAAAGTGGACATACAGACAGACAGACAGATAAAAATTTCTAAAATCGTAGAATTGGTGTCATTTAATCATAAAATTAATATTTATCCAAAAATTGTCCAGCTGACACGACGTACCTCAGCTACCCTGGGTATTCTCTGGAGCACAGGTTTATATCTCGTGCCGGAGTCTGTGTGTATGCTCGTGATGACATCTGTATCAAGCGTCTCAAGAACCTTGAAACGTCCAGTCTCTCTGTCCTGTGGCTCCTAGTGGACACAGGCCATGAACAAATCCTATATGCCTGTGTATACCGTTCGCATAGTGGAGACCATAAGACAACTCGATTGTGTGACCACCTTAGTCAAGCGGCAGATGCGGGTCGAGAGCGTTATCCATCAGCTCAGTTAGTCATCCTAGGGGACTTTAATGCCCACCATCAAGAGTGGCTGTTCCCATACCAGCTGACCGACCATCCTGGGAGAGAGGTGCGTAAATTAGCATTGTCACTAGATCTCACTCAGCTTGTAAACTGTGCGACGAGAGTGCCAGATGTCGACTCACACACTGCCAATTGCTTGGACCTTCTGCTGACCACAGATCCAGACAGATACTCAGTAACAGTTTCTGCTCCACTGGGTACTTCTGATCATTGTCTGGTTAAATCTGTATCCGTTTATTCCCCACCTGAAAATTGCCCTTGTGGCCCAAGACGGGTGTGGCGATACAGGTCAGCAGATTGGGATGAAATGCGTCACTTTTTCTCGTCCTACCCTTGGCGGAGGGTTTGCTTCAATTCAGGAGATCCGACGAGCTGTGCTGAAGCCGTTACCGCGGTGATACGGCAGGGTATGGAGTATTTTATACCGTACTCGGACGTAACATCACATGGCAAAGCTCGCCCGTGATTTAATGCTGACTGTCGTAGTGCTGAGGTGCTGAAATTGTCTGCTTATTCCGCATGGGCTGAAGCTCGAGCACGCAAGTCTTCGAATACTCGTTTTCTGAAGAGAGCCTTTAACCAAGCCGCCAAGTCGTGTAAAAGGACACTACGCAGAGCTCGATTCAACCACATAAGCCGGATCGGGGCTAAATTAGCCTTTTACCCCCCAGGTAGTAAGGTTTTTTGGTCCCTGGCAAAAGCGGTTGAATCCAATTTCAGTCGGCCATCCCTACCACCATTGCTGAAGCCTGACGGTTCTCTTGCCCACTCTGCGGAAGAGAAAGCAAATTTATTTGTCTCTCTTTTTGCGGAGAATTCGCGTCTGGACTCTGCTGGGAAAACTCCACCAATCTCATCTCGTGCTGACTGCTATATGGCAGAAGTGCGCATTCACCAGAAAGAGATCCTAAAAATCCTGCAGACCCTGGACGTGAACAAGGCGAACGGACCTGATGGCATACCAGCAATAGTTCTGCGTTCATGTGCTCCCGAGTTGTCTCCACCCCTCACACGCCTGTACCGCCTCTCACTTGAAACAGGCATTGTACCGGAGTCATGGAAGCTTGCTAACGTGCAACCCGTGCCCAAAAAAGGCAGTCGAGCTGACCCTGCTAATTATCGACCCATCTCAGTCACGTCCATACTCTGTAAGATAATGGAACGTGCACTGAATAATAAACTCCTGGCTCATTTGGAAGGTAACGATCTCCTCAGCGACCGCCAATATGGATTCCGCCGAGGCCGCTCAACTGGGGACCTTCTAATATATGCCACACATCTATGGAGTGAGGCCATTGAGAAATACGGAGAGGCCCTTGCGGTGTCCCTCGATATCTCAAAGGCCTTTGACAGGGTTTGGCACACGAGCCTTATAAGCAAGCTCCCATCATTTGGTCTTCCTGCTAACTTTTGCGCTTGGATATCTGATTTCCTGAAGGGAAGATCGATACGCGTTGTCCTCGACGGCTACTTATCGGACCAAAAGGCTATCGATGCCGGTGTGCCTCAGGGATCGGTTCTATCCGCAACCCTATTCCTGCTTCATATAAACGACCTGCTTGTGCCCGGTACCTTTGGGTACGCAGACGATAGCACCGTTGCGGATAGATACATGTCGAGTGCAGGGGCTGGCAGACAAGATGTCGCCTCTTGTCGAGAGGCCATGGTTAGCCGCTTGAACGAAGCCCTCCAAGCAGTATCCGATTGGGGCGATGCCAATTTGGTCACATTCAACGCTGCCAAAACACAGGCTTGTTTGTTCTCAGCTAAGCGGAGCCCATTTCACCTGGCTCCGACTTTCCGGAATGTGACTGTAGCTATGACTGACAGCCTACAGCTCTTAGGTGTTGAGCTCTCGTCCAACCTCAACTTCGGGCAGTACATCGAGTCCAAAGCAAAGACTGCAGCTAAAAAACTGGGGGTTCTCTCTAAGGTCAGGCGGTACTTCACGCCAGAACAGCTGCTCCAACTTTATCAAGCACAAGTTCGATCATGTATGGAGTACTGCTGCCACCTTTGGGATGGATCAGCCAAATACCATCTGGCTGCTTTGGACTCGATTGAAAAACGAGCTAAGAGACTCATTGGTGACCCTGCCCTGATAGACGCCAAGCTGCAAAATCTAGAACATCGGCGTAGGGTGGCTCGTCTGTCGGTCTTCTACAGGATTCATTTCGGGGAGTGCGCGAAGGAGTTGCACGACCTAATCCCACCATCCACTTTCCGCTATCGGTGCGCGAGGCGCGAGTTCCATCCCTATGTTGTAGATATGCCACCTTGTCGCACGAGCCGATTCGGTTCAACTTTCTTAGTGCGTACAGCTAGGGAATGGAACGCGCTGCCTGCGAATGTGTTCCCTGAAAGGTATAATCTGGACCTCTTCAAGGCTAGAGTGAATAGGCTATTTCTAGGCAGGCATGTTCCATCCTCGACCGCACCGTCACTTAACATCAGGTGAGGTGTAGTCAAATGCCTGCCTATAACCAATAAAAAAAAAAAAAAAAATTGTCAGAAAAATTGCAAGTACACACAGAGCCTACAGATTTATATAGTAGTATAGATGTGCACGGGTCGAATGCAGCAATGATAACTTAATTGGTAGACCCGATTTGTCAAATGGTGCGGGTTTAAATTCTCGTGGATTCGTTTTTACTAAAATAAAACAAGTTTCTTTCACAAACTTTTATCTTAATATTAATTAACGAGCTATCTAATAATAATTTATGTTGTTAGGTATGGGTTTACGGCGGACTTGTTTTAACTTTTTCATTTTAATTTTGTTTAATTTGGAACACAAACAGGTTTACAAAGGTTCATACTTACATGATATGAATAGATAGTAAGTAAGAAGTAAGTGAACAGCCTATAATTGTCCCACTGCTGGGCAAAGGCCTCCATCATTGAAATCAAGTCATCGCTACAATTGATGGGTAATGACTTAATCACCACGCTTGCCAAATGCGGGTTCGCGATCACAAACCCGGCCTATGCATCGAAAAATCCGAAATACATTTTGCCCAACCTTGGAATTGAACCCGGGACCTTCGGGTATCGGGCCAAGCGCTCTGCCACTTGGCCACCTAGGCGTTGAATAGATATACTTATATTAAATTATTTACTGTAAGTCCAACATCGCTGGTCACAATTTATTATTAAGTATAGCTATATTTGAATAGAGCTAAACTTGTACTGTTAACTAGATACAAAACAAATTAAAAAATAATAATTACATGATTCATCCAAGTTTATAAAAACGTATCCACAAACTATCTCAACATAAGACGTTTTTGGATTGAAAAGCTTTAGCGGAACATGGCTGATTGTTTGTTGGATTGGCAGCACGACATAAATGCAACTTCATTTGTATTCAAATAAAAATGCAAATATTGCGACGAATAGAAATAGCACGATAAATAAACAAACAGAAGTAATTTAGTTACGCTGTGAATATGTGCTGACTGCTTTTTGCCGTTTTATCGGCTCTTAAGCCACCCGCTGCCAGCCACAGACTAACTAAGCTAAGCCTAGGAAGGCCAAGGCCGATATAAGTTTACTTTACCCTTGTTTGGCCTTTTGGTTATGTATTTTTGGAAAATTACTGAAATTGCTCACCTGATGGGTTAAGAAAGAAAATTATATTTACTAATTCCTCTTTAAAGCTATGATAAGATGACGAAGACGACGGCAAGTTCAAGTGGGTAGTAAATGGGTTAGTGAACAGAAATACTAACCACTGTCAAAATCAAAACGATAGAAATTGTTTGGGAATGGAAACTATGACGTCACTATCTTGTTCCGTTAATTCAGTGTTTATTAAAAACTCTTCAAGGTTACCAAAGTTCAAGCTTAGGTCAAATAAAAAAAATATTAATGTTTTGAGAAACTGTAACGTGATTTAATTTATACCTACGTTTAAGGTTCTAAAAAGAAAATGTTTGCTGTCAACGTCCTTATTCCCAACATAATTAAAAGTTGTACTTGGATAGGAGAGAAGAGTTGAAGAGCCGGTCTCAGTTGTTTGCATTATGAGAGGTATATGCCCAGCAGTGGACTAATTACAGGCCTATTGTGATGATGATGGTGTTTTGGTCATGTTGTTGGTGTGGTTTGTTCTGAATAGATCTGAATAGCTTAGTTACCATCAAAGTCTCTCTCCATTACAGCATAGTTAGTAGCATTGTTTTTAATTGTTGTTACGAATATTAAAGACATGATGTAAGGGATCTACTGTTCTTCAGTGATACGAAAAGACTTACCATAAGGTTAGAAAAGGTCAAGCCACTCATTCCTTAAAAGTTGCTAAACATACCTGACTTCAATGCGCAAACCAAAGAAACGTTGTTATAAGAGCTTAAAAAGTATTTGGTGCAAGGAGAAACGTGTCTTAACTACGCAAGTTAAGTGTCAAGATAGCTTTGCACCCCGCGTGACCTTGAAGTAAGTAATCACGTCATCGAACGATTATGCTAGGTTTGTAGGAGTGTATGAAGTTAATTAAATATAATTATTTTCAGTAGACTCCCACCGTGTGGAACCATAAGACGTGGCCTTATCTCGCATACGCAGGGAACGACGTAGGATTACTTAGAGCTTTTTGCTGATTCGCCACCGCTGTTGCAATATTCTGCCTTTCCACATGATCTTAATTTAAGAATATACCACCTAAAAAGTAGACATAAATGAAGCTAGAAGCAAGTTAGATTTTAGTAAAAGCAGACTGAACTGCTTGGAATGAAAGCGGAAGTAATACTAAGATCTCCGATTATTTTAGAAAAATAGGAAAAAAATATATGTCGGAGACTTGGCGCTATATAGTATCGCTTAGAAACGAAAAGTATAGTCTATACTTAGTGTGGTCTGCGCAGCCTATGCTCTATGGTGCGCGAAACGTCAATGTCAGTTGGCTTTACGCGACAACGGACTGGACACAATTGAACGGGAGCGGCCGGAGAGAACGCACGCGCAGAACTCACTTCGTTTCTAAAATCCATTTGCATCGGGCAACTGTTTCTAAGATTGTAATTGTGATATTAAAATAACATTAAAGTAAGGAATACGACTGCGTCTTTATTTTGAAGATCCAAGATGAACTGTGTTATCGACGAATCCGAGTTTGCTCGACCGTCCTACTACAAACCAGCCTCCCCGCCGACATATATAATAGAATAGAATATAAGAATTAACAATACTTGGTGCCTAATGTGAATTTCATTTGCCATTCCATCACGTTGACGAAAATGAGAATATGAATACCATTGCAGGAGCGGCCTCCTGGTGACAATCGAGGAGTGTTAAATTTTTGCCATACATACATAATATTTCCTTTTTCAATGTTTATATAATTTTTAACGGAAATTTTGTTGCGAACAAATTACAAAAACACAAATGTTGAAAAAATTTCCACTGGTGCTCTCCCAATTGAGCTATCGTGGTTCTAATCAGCCCCTGACCCGGTATGTCAGAAGGGTGCGGGTTCAAATCCTGCTCGTGGAATTTTTTTCAACATTTGTGTTTTTGTAATTTCCTTTTTCGTTAATGTGATCGAATTAATAGGAATTGTAAATAGAACTCTCACATACGTCACTAAGCCATTGTGCATTCGTTTTTAAGCCTACATGGCGGGAGACCTTGTGAGACAAGAAACTCAGAAGGGCAATTCTTTTCTCCATTTCTTATACGGCGTATAGAAAATGCCCTCACTATATTTTTTTTTGAGAGAGATTGCTGATTGCCTCTAATGGCATTTTCAGCGTCACCGGGCTTTTTTGGAGGCGGCGAGGTACGTAAAGGGTACCTCAAGCCGTGTTGAAACGAATCCCCTTCGGAGGATTTCTAGAGGGAATGATACCGCACACTTAAAAGTGCGCGTCCCCGTGCCCTATTAGAGTTTCCGAGGGGTTCGGATCGGATCGGGGAGCGGAACCACCCGAGGGCGCCTCTAAAGGCATGGACCTCGGCTCGGGTAGACCGGGCCGTGGAGGAGGAGAAAAGCGCCCAGGTACATGTCTGTACGTGGTATAGAGCGAGTGTGAACCGGTTCTACGTACCCTTGTTCTACGATTACAGTGCCTTGGGCCTAAACTAGTGTACATGCACACTAGTTTAGGCCCAAGGCACTGTACCGCACCACCGCTAACTCAGTTAGCGGAATTAACACTACATATTATTTAAATTACATTTTTTTGTACTATGGATTTCCGCAAAATAACGCCTGATTCCATTAATTATTGCATGTTTAGTGTATTCTGTAAATGTGTAGAGGTATTTAGAGGATCGGGCGGGTCAATATATCATAGAAGGACACTTTCTATTACAAATTAATGCATGTTTTGGTACAATACTTTCCCTTTCTACCTGAAATAAGAAACCAAAGTCCTTGACTTAAAACTTAATTATTATTCATAAGCTTTTTACATGTTGATTTATGTTGATCACTTAATGCAAATGTTACTATTTGATTCCGACCATGTCACAATAACACAATCACACAGTATTTGCATAAGTAGATCGTAGCGTAATTCGTAGTCGTAGTAGTAGTCTATTTACTTGGAATATAAAACAAATACATACTATTCAATGTAAATGAAAAAAAATAGTATTTCTTAAAATTTATATTACTAAGAAGGGGAGAAAATCTGTAGAATCCAATAAAAAACGCTAATTTACAGGTAATAAATGATATATTCCTTTTTTTTACGCAAGCATTATTCATTATTTGGGATTAAAAAGTTGTAAGAAGGTAGTCTTAGGGCGTGCGATATATCTTTTTAGATAAAAAGGAAAGTGAGTAAGTACCAGCTAAACTTTTCGAAGAGCAAAAGAATTTTCAGAATTGTATTTTTTCCATTAAACACATAAAACACATAAACATTAGCAAGATAAATATTTAAATATAACAAACTATTTCAGTGGGAAACTTAAAAGCTGTAAATAAATAATAAAAGTGCTTTTGTTAAGTCTATATTCAAATAAGTAATTAAAATGACCTTTACGCAAACATCTTATTATTCTTGAGTTGTGAAGGATTACGAGCTAAATGTTGAATATTTTATAAGCTACTGCCTACCTTCGACCTTTTACTGAAAGCCCTGTGAACTCTTACTTGCAACAAAAACCTAGATCTAGACTAAATAATCTTGCTTCAAAATATCATTATCATCTGAACATTGTCCTTTAAAAAACAGAGATAGAGGATAACAATTTAAATATGATTGACAAGTTAGGCTTCACAATGTTACGTACATAAACTTAGTTATGATGGTGGTAGCTAAGCAGTGATTGGAGTAGGTAGAGTTATTTAGGTTCATTGACCGCAAACATTGATGTTAATATGGATATTTCACGAGATTCCGACTAATACTCCGGGATTCGATTATTTGATTCTTGTATAAATATAAGAAATTGTTACATAAAAAAATATATATGTGGTTTAATTAATCAAGTGTCTATCTTTTTATTCAACTATCCTTAAACCCGTCCTTATATTTATAGGAAGTGTATGCTTTCACATTCATTCGGCAAGTACATAAAATAGCTCTACCTACTCCGATCTATGCTAATCAGGTACTAGTAGAATTAGTAGCTAGTGGATTAGGTGAACTTAAAACCCAGCACTAAAGGTCAAAAGATTGTAGTTTATTTTATAAACGTTTGTTTATATTTAGGCAAAAACAGAATCGCTGTTGTTGCATTGACTCAATTTCCTGAAAAAATACGCATTCTAAACTGTCAAAGGTATTATACAGTTTATATTACAGTTTGGAATGCGTCCCGCAATAGTGCTAAATCACAGTTTAAGGTTTAAGAAATACTCCTTGTATTTCTACTTCTTCCTTATAATGTACTGTGACTTAATACTTCGCTTATAAATACTCGTATTTGACATTAAATTACAGACTTCAAAAAGAGAAAATTACTCTTTTCACCATAATATTATTGTTTACGCGAACACAACCCATTGAATTAGATACTTTTTTACGATTTTTCTCTAGTTTTTTTTTATATTATTAATAAAAAATATTTCATTTCATCTATTCACCAATCTGAATAGCTGAAATTCCTCTTCAACCGTTGTTTCATTCATTTTTCTCTTAACTTTTCCGAATACTTTACCAGAAGTGTCGAAATTCGAAAATTTAACCAGACCAATCATTAGTGAGCTCGAATATTCCGCTTCGTTCGAATATAGGAAATTTCGTTTAAGTTTTGGTTTGAATTTAGAGTTTATATATACCCCAAAAATCTATTAGTTTCGAGCGTGAGCTGTGATGTGGCTCGCCAGAACAAACTTTGTTTTAAATATTTGGTCACATGTAAAGCAGTAAAGTTAGCTTACTGCTGCTATAGGGCTACGTGTTTAGGCTTACATATATCTTCGTGGATAGTTCAACAGCGAGTAAGAAGTATTTGGTAAATACCGCGTCTGTGTCAAACACCAATTTCTTCAGGAGTTAGGAGGAAGAAGGGAATTTGAATATCTAATAATTTACTCGGTGAGTTCCCTCCGGAACATAAAGTGCAATACGCAAAATGTGCACGACACGCAAAATGAGCAACACTCAAAATGTGCAAAACGCAAAAAGTGCAATACGCAAAAAATGCAAAACGCAAAATGAGCAATATGCAAAATGTGCAAAAGAGCCCTAAAGCCACGTTCACCACACCTTTCAGAGAGCATGGTATTTTAACCATAAATTTAGTTTATAGGTACTAACTTCATGATTGACACAATTATTTTCCAAAAAAAAAATAAAAAAATTGGAAAAGTTTAGAAAAGTTTCTTCGAGCCCGCAAGAAGAAATCGTAGTTGACGTTATATTGTTTACGTAGGTATCTGTAGTATGTAACATAGCAATTGTTTTCGCTTCAGCATATGCTGGACGCTACCTTACGCGGGATGCTAACTTATAATAATGAAGTCAATTTCTGTAAAAAGTACGTCAGTCATAGTGTAAAGGCACGTTTACTGTTTCGCTGTATCCATTTTCAAGTAATCGTTGCGCGCAATCCTCAATATAACGAGTTTCATAACGAAGCTTCTCTTGGGCTAGATAATTGGTGTGGAGTGTAGGAAAATTTAATTATTATTTATTTATTAATGCCAACTATCCGCGACAATATTGTTATTCATCCAGTGTTTCCAGATCGTCTTCAATTTCAAAATGTTTATATAATGTTTAACGCAAATTTTGTTGCGAACAAATAACAAAAATACAAATGTTGAAAAAATTTCCACGAGCAAATGTCGAAAAAATTTGAACCCGCACCCTTCTGACATACCGGGTCAGGTGCTCTTCCAATTGAGCTATCGTGGTTCTAACCAGCCCGCCGAAATTATTCAACACTATTTACTTTTTACTTTGAAAGCCAAAGGCGCCTATTCAATGTCAACAACTACCGTCATTAACATCTGATCATAATATTTTTACAAATACTAAGATCAGTTAAGAAGCAGGTATGTCAGAAGGGTGCGGGTTCAAATCCTGCTCGTGGAAATTTTTTCAACATTTGTGTTTTTGTCTTCAATTTCGTTAATGCTTTAGACGACTTTTGTGAAGCAAGCTCTCCCAAACAATCTGGGTCAATAGAGCAAGTGTTCAAATACCGTTTAAACACATCCTCATATCACAGATGCCGAATAGCCTCAATAAAATAGAATATGGAATATATTTATTTGCAGAAAATATGGTACACGGTACTGTCTTGCCATCTCAGAGTCAATCAGAGAGAGAGAAATACACCTTTAGGACAGCGATTGTGATGCATGCGAAAGCAATAAAATGGAAATGAAATGAATGAAAAAATATATATATTCAGTGTCATAAATAGTACAGTCACAAGCATTGTGACTTATGTAAACTATGTAACTCTTAATACAATGGAATAAGAGTCAAACTAATTAAAAGTTTATACGTGTTCATGCTCGTTACTGTAAATGAAATCAAAAATTGTATTATATAAAAAATGCAAAGTTACGTTAAAGAGGTAAGATAAGATAAGATAAGATAAGATAAGATAATTTTTATTGCCATAAAATTGTGTAAATACATAGCAGGTGTTAAGCATATTATAATTGGGAACAAACAATTTACCCTAGTCGGGCATGCAATTCCACTCATCCACTATCCACTCAGCATTTGTCAGAGCTCCAAATGTGTCTCCGATGTGTCCAACGCTGATCTGTCGTGGAACTTAAAGAAAGAGGACACCCGACAGAAGACAACAAACATGAGACAGTTTGCGAACCAAATATACAATACTACTATAATAAATAGCACGCTAGCATCATCATCATCTCAACCAAAAGACGTCCACTGCTGGACAAAGTCATAGGATATTTATATAAAGATTATTATCAAAAAAATACACCAAACCTATTTTGCTAAGATTGAGTTTTGTTAGTTTTATTTCAATGAACCCTGAAAAGAATGGTCCCTACTCTCAGATCGACGGATTTAAAACGAACAGAGTTATGCTAGTTAAATAAATTTATATTTTTTTACAATGGCGATATTCTACGAATATGAAGTTAAATGTGAGTGCTGCCTAGTACTCGTACTAGTAATTCAGTATTAAGTATTGTTCAATTTCGCAATAAAATAAAACACAAAACGTCAAAGCAACACGTTTGATCTTATTTTTTAATAACAAATGGAATAATAATTGTTTTTTTTTGAGTAGGTAATCTATTACTTATATTATTTATGTAAAATAAAATTGATCATGCTGATTGCTCTAATTAATTATGCGTGTAATATATGGCATGCTCTTAAGAAAAGATTGCACAAAAGATCCCGATGGGTCGAAAGCGCAACTTTAGCAGGCCCTACTAAGATAATATAGAATAGGTACTTGTTATACTCATTAATACTATCTATGACTAAGTTTTATAAGTTTAGACTTATTTTATTATATTGGTATTGCAAATTACTAATAAGCTTTCACTTTGGAACTGGTCAAAGAAGAAGAAGCTTGATTCCCCAAACTGCCTAAGAAGGAGATGCACTGACCTGCTGGAAGGAAGGGCCCCCGAAACCACAGGAGGGAACACATGGATAGTTAGAAAACCTATGCGTGCGGTGTGACGGAGAACCTACAAACTTCGTAGAATACCAATCTTCTAAGTATACTCTATTTGCCTCAACCTAGTCTTTGTCAAAAATTATTTTAAATTTCAACTGAAATATGCCGTAGTGAATGCACGATAAAAATTAGAAATAACTTCATTGTTACTTCACAATTTTCCTTTTGCTGATTTTTCAAGATTATTTTTAATGTTTAGTACCTGGATGACCAAGCTTTGCTCGGTTTTTTTTTGGTAATTTTATAAAAATTAAACCTAGCTAGATCGATTTATCGCCCCCGAAACCCCCTGCATATAAAATTTCATGAAAATCGTTGGAGCCGTTTCCGTTTTCAGATTATATATTTGGTACATATATACAAGAATTGCTCGTTTAAAGGTATTAGATAGATACTTTTTAAGCAGAAACAGCTAACGTGGGTAGGGTTGTGTGCTATTGTGTGTGTTGAAAGATAGGAATGCGAAATTAGAATTGGAGTATGCAGAATGGCTGTTTGCGGCAAACGGAACGTAAGATGAAGAATGAAAGGAAGGCATTATGGCGAACGCGGTTGAATATCAAACGATTATGTGGTCTGAGTGTAAAACCTGCAAATTCCAATTAAAGCGTACAAATTATGGTACCTACATGTGAATCCAACTTTGATAAGCTAGGAAATATTACGATATACGGTATAGGTACTTTTTAAGCTATATGTTTTTTGTTGTTCTTCGAATACGATATTTCAACATGGTTGCATGTGCCATGATCACGGATGTAGATTCATACTAGGTTTTAATAGGTAATGCCAACTGTGTCGAAATATCGAATACTGAAATAATTACTCGGTCATCAATTCATAGAAATATACGGGTCGCGCAAAGATCTAATTTTTAACTAGTTTTTATAATATTTTTTTAATGTGCTGTTTGTATGACCCACGTGGCAGTCTTTTTGAACTCTATTCATGATTGATAGTTGAATTTTCACTGTTTTGTTATGTATTTACAAATCCTTCTTGGAATTATTATTTATAAAGCAAAGTTATTCCGCTACTCAAGTGCTCGAAGAATATAGTTTTGTCACTTCTAATTACTTATAAACGCCGGTAGGTAAAGTGGCTTCCGAATTTCGTTGCTTAAAAGTCTTGAATATAATGAAAAATATATAATAGAAAAAAATACTTAGAAATCTCAGTAAAACAGCTTTCTACCTGTGGCGGTAGCCAAAGTAACATTAAGAAAACGATAGCGAAGTTCAAAAAGAATAAAATGTATGGGATTGACATAAGATTGACCACGTGATTTAGCGCGGCTTATGTCAATCCCATACATTTTATTCTTTTCGAACTTCGCTATCGTTTTCTTAATGTTACTTTGGCTAAGACTACTGATCTTAAACAGAAGTAGCGTTCAGATGCAAGGACAGCAAGTGTAGCGGTATTGTGCCTCACGAGCCGTCCTCAACCGCCCCTGTGGCCTAGTGGCTACGACCACCGGTTTAGACCCAGAGGTCCCGGGTTCGATTCCCAGCGGGGTGTACATGTTTGTGTACTCGGTTTGGTTGGTAGTAGGACTTGTTAGCCCACCTGGCTAGCTTCCACCATCTTATCTAAATATGTCACCATAGCATCAATGTTTGTAGCATTGTTGTGTTCCGGCAGCTAGAGATAAGATAGCCAGTGCCTCAGTAGTTGAGAATCCCGGGTGAAGTGCGCTTCCATCATTGGCCTTATCATCACTTTACATCAGGTGAGATCAAGGCACTGTGCTTACCCATACAATATTACTTTTTCACAACTCGTTTCAAGAACCCCATATCATAAGAAGGAGGACGTGTGCTTGGAGTATACAATTTTTTGGTGTTGCAACAAAGACATGATTGTTAATAGATGACTGTTATTAAAGTATACATTTATAAAATAAATGCTACTGAACCCTTAAGCCGCGAGTCCCACTCATTATTTATTCGGTTCTTTACATTTGTAGCGGCTGCATTCGCGTCACGCTCGCTTAACGAATTTTTTCCTTTTGCCTTTATACGAGATTTAAAGCGGACTGGCACACAACACAATAATAACGAACATAGCGAAATGTTTTCGCAACCTTTGTGGCATAATGAACATATTTCATTGAATTCAATGGCAAAATAAGCTGGTATAAAGCATTTAACTAAATAAAATAAATATAAGACAACATCACATAAAATGTTCTGATCTCAAGGTAAGTATCTAAATGACTCGTTTTACGGAAATCAGAAACAACGACGACGGTACCACAACTACCCAAACCCGACGCAATATAGAAAAGTTAATTTTTCGACATTGACCCGACAGGGAATCAAACCCGGGACCTCAGTCCGGCGTGCAAGCCTCTCGTCTACAGAGGTCGTTAACTAGGCACACAGGTCCCGGGTACGATCCCAGCGCAGTTCTAAATACCTATGCGTGGGTACTCGGTATTTTGGTGTGGTAAGGCTTTTAAGTCCTCCGTGCCATGTACCAGCTATCACCATCCTTTCTAAGTTTGTCGCCATAACATCAATATACCTTCTTAAGTCCCAAAGGCAAGATATATTGGTAATCTAAGCATCTAACCATAGACTACTCGTAGTATGAAGCATTTTAAGTCGTGTTGATAGTACTCGTAGCTTCTTACTTATCTACTTTGTGTCGAATCTGCCTTAAATAAATTAGTTCATAAACTCAATTTTCGCTTAATCTCTTTAATGGAACCGGAGACTTTACGTTTACAGCGTTTAACAAGAAATAATCGTTATCATTATCAACCTATAAAGTTTAAGCGGGATCGGCCGTCCCGCTGTCTTAGCTTTTCACTGCATATTGTTCGTACTTACTTACTTAAATACTACAAGGACTGTATCACCTCCTTCAGCTGACAAGCATAACAACAATACTTACTAAATCACAACTGTATGATGCCGTTGCATGTAATTTTTTTTATACAATAGGGTTATCATTGGTCCTATGGTCCTATGATCCCACCACGCCTTCCTACGCTTTTTGATATACCAGGTCAAGTTCATTTCCAATTAATTATGCTATCATGGCTCTGTCTGAATCTCCAAATTGAAATTTATAAATTTAAAAAATCTAAATTTTGACCATTTCTCATTATGTTACTGCCCGTCATAAAACTTTTAAGTAAAAACGTTATTCCATCGCAAATGGAAGTAATTTGGTGGTCGGTCGTACTGAATACATAACATTCATACATTCTCTCTCGCATAAATTAGAGAAATATTTTATCGCGAGGATTTGCTTATGAAAAAAAAGGAAATTTAAAATATATATGTAGATCTACGTGTGTTTAAAAATGCTAAAGCCAGGTCTATCAGCATCATTCATAAATAACAACAAAACCACACGGGATATTTTTGTCGGGCTGGGTATGGTTTACCCGTAGATATTTTCCAATATTTTACGTAGCTTTTGAGTCGGATGACGAGAGCGGAAAACCCGAGGGCGACTATAGAGTTTAGGATCTCTGGTTTTGTTGACCGGGTCAAATAGGGAGGGGAAAACGACATGAATGAATGGGTGTAAAAAATTGTTAAAAACAATTTAAAATTATCAAATTCAAATCTTACTTAAAACGTCACATTTTGGAAGGCATATCTAGTATCGAATAAAAAGTCATGTAGTGTGAACGCGCGGGAGTGCACCGCTTTAGATATTTAACAAATTCTGTGTTTGGTCGCGCGCGCTTCGTGCCCGCTATAATTATTTTCTACCAACAGAATATTATTGTCTACCCACCCACGTCTGTTTTGTTGATTGTTACGAGTTTTTGTCTTATTTTATTATTTGTTGTTTATGTTTTCTCGTAAGTGATTGTATAATCTTAGAGAAAATAAAGATCTTAAACCTAAACCTAAACGACAATCAGCCGTGTAGGATTTTGGAACTGATGAGGAGCCTGGATGGGTACTGAGAAGTGAGTGGGCTTACAACTCTGCCACCAAAGAGGACTTTTGGTAGTCGACTTTAAAGTTGACGACCCGAGTAGTGGAATCTGCGAGTTGTACTCTTAGTGCAACGAGAAGTGAGCGAGCTTACAGCTCCGGTAACCTATCTGGATATTAGGTAGTGGACTATACGTGTCCACGGGGCAACTAGCTCGAGACACTAGTCTTAAAAGTACCGGATGAAGGATGCGTACCAGCGAGTTCTGATCTGGCGTTATGACCTGACGTAGATGGTCCCTTGTGCTTGCGCAAGGATGTCTGACACCTAACTTTATAATCGTAAGGTTGGTGGGGGGTGTCAGTATAAACTTTAAAGTCGTGTGTAGCGGGATGTGTGTCATGATACAATCAAAAACCAAGATTACCAGCTTAACGTCCCTAGCGAAGCATGGGGAGCTCAAGACATTTTTTAAGTCACTCACCCAAAAATAAAACACGATTTATAATCCCTGCTCACAGAATTAATCGTGTTGCTCCCCGTAGCGGTTACACTCGTCTCAGACATTAACATAAAATGAGTTTTGTGACATAATTCCGCGTGCCCCCCGTCTTCCGAGCAAACAGCGGCTCAGCGGAATATTTACGATTTAAAAGAGAAACAGGGAGGCGGACGGCTGTAAAAAAACAGTTAAACAGTTACTCCGGAGTCGTAAAGCGAACAAATTGACTTTTTTCAGACTACGCTGACAACTGAGTTATTTGTGTTCGTAAATCACTATGTAATCTTGACGTATCTTATTTTTGCGACTCCCGAAAATTTTTGCGACTTTTGAAGCGGTTATTAGGATGTGCGAATGAAGGTTCGTGTAATTTTTTTAATGTTGATATGACAGAAGGCACCTTTTGATCCTTTTGCTTAAAATGGAACATATTCGTATTATTTTTGAGCTGACTACACCTGAGTCTTTCTGTGGACCATGAAAAGGGTTCGTTCAGTCAGGCTAAAATAAATTTCATATTAAAAGTCACTTTAAAATGTTTGATTTCAATGTAGCTATGATTATTTATTAAAATCTTCGAAACAATGTCAATGACAATTTTTTTTTTTACTTTTTATAAATTTTTATTAGAAGTTATTGTGAAGACGGTATGACTATTTAATTGTACTCCAATTTTTATTTTGTTTAACTGGATATAAAGCCAACTGTTATTGACATACATACTTCACTAAGCTAGCTAGAGTTGGTAAGGACACTTCAAAATAATAAAAGTAATATTATAGTATCTTAATACTCATATAACTAATAACCTACCCTTAAAGGACATATATCTTGTTTCTGTTCCTTACAAAAGCTTACAGCTTGTGATATTAACTCACATTAGGATAGCCTACGTATAGATACGTCTAATAGCTATTAACAACTACCATAGTTGGAATTACTAACAGTCCTTTACGTAACAACTTTTTAACATAACTAATATAACGACAGTACCTATATAACTACCAGTATTAACCAGAAATTACCAGTATAATATATCAGCATAGTTATTACTCATATATACTTACTTTAATATGCATCTATCCAAGAGCAGGTGAAATTAAAGTAATTGATCTCAAACTTTGAGCAGCACCTGGAACGCAATCTAGAATTCTAATTAAAATCGTCTTTCATTTTCTTAGAACAGAACGAACGTTAAATAGTCAGTCAGTAGATTGAAATTGTCTTTGTTCTGGGGTCTATTCAAATTTTAATGCATAAAAACCCCTTTATGGAGTTTTTTAGCGTCGGGATTTTCGAAACGTTTGAAAGGTTTTCGACACAGAAGTTACATTAGACATTATGGGCTACTTATCTTTATATTTAATTGTTACAACAAAAGTTAACGCATACACATTTATCAGGGTGCCCACTGTGAGTTTCATTCGCCATTCGATCCCGTTAACGAAAACGAAAAATTGTATGAAAAATAAAACGACGGGTTGCACTCCGGGAGTGCCGGCAGAAGTGAAAACTTGAATATTTTGGATTGATATTTTGGAATGGTTAGGGAATAATTTTGCACGAATTGCTTCAATTATCAGTATAAAAGTACTATCATTTATGTGGTAGAATACAATATTTATTTATTGCGCTATCGTACACAAACATGACAATTTATATTACATTAAAAAGCACTCGAACATTCGCGCAAGCGCCCTGCGCCGCCTAAACGAAACAGCAGGCATACATTTTCGCCGCGCCGTAGAAAGAGAGGGGGATACTTCCTCTCCTTCGCCGCGCCGGCTGTCATCCGTCTTACGAATTTTCGATCAGGTCACGTATCCTGACGGTCACGTGTCCTGACGCGAATTTAACATTTTTTACTCATTACAAAAAAAGTGTACAACGCCGCTAAAGAAGTTTTCACTTCAAAAAGTCTTATCTTTTTTCAAACAGGAGGCGCTGCTAACCTTTAAAATTTTCGTTTGCGTTAACTTGATTGCATTGCATATGAAACACGCAATGCACACCCAGTTGTACAATGATACGATGCACATGATAAGTGCCGCCTAAATTGTAGGTGCAAACAACATGCTAATCAGTAATTCCCAACCGGTGGTTCGCGGGTCACAGATGGTCAGTAAGAGCCTCAGTAATGGACCGAACATAGTTATTTCCACTTTGAGATTTACAAAGGAGGGCGCTACGTTAGTAAAAAAAACCCGCTTAGGTATACATTACTAGAGTAGATTAAAAAAAATAATTATCGGGAAAAGGTGGAGAACCACTGAGCTAGATAAAAACAGTAAACAAAGATCTTGTCTAATTAGTTTTCATAATAATTATAAATTACTTAGTTGTATTAATTAAATACAAATTCTAATATAGTCCTTAAAGTTATTTTGTACTATAAGCAACGGCATTCTGAACAATTTCTATTCAGTTAATATTATACTCTTGAATTTTAGGTATTCTGATGTTGAATATTCAAAAATTAATTCCCAAGCGTAGAGTCGGAGTTTTGCAAAAGTCATTTTGCAGTGATTGGCTCCCATACGGATAACCAAGAATGAAGTTGGGAAAATATGATTTTAATAAAAATGTCTGGTCCGAAAATAAAGAAACCGAAACCTTCTTTTTTTCATAAATTCTTTAACACTTTACCTTGATTTTCATAAGGTTTGGTTTGGTTTCTGTACATAACCTTGATGGCACTGTGGTAAACTCACTCGGTCAATGATTACTGAAATTAAGCAGCTTTTGCAAAGGCCGGTCTTCGGATGGGTAACCAAAAATTTATCATCTCGAGCACCTCCATGCTTCGAAAGGCAGGTAAAGGCTGGCATTAGCAGTCAATAACAACTACTAATCAGCACTGGTTGGGTGGTTTATAGCCTTGTTACCATCCAAAGGGAAGCCTCGGACATATAATGAGATGGTAACGATGATGTACAAATACGATTAACCTTTACCGAGGCGTTATTAGCGGTACAGCAGTAAAAATTACAGAACACATAGCACTATGTCAACTCAACTAAATAATCTAACGGGCGGGCGTTTGATAGTTTCCAGTAAAGCTTTTATGACATGATAATAAAGAGGTCAGTGTTTTCCACTGCTGATTGTCAACTACCGCATGAAAAAAAAAGTTGTGCATATCTTTTTTTCATGCGGCGTGACGGTAGCCAATACAAACGGCTTTTACAACTGTTCGACAGTAGGTGTGCCGGGCAGACTAGTGTACATAAAAAAAAAAAATCTCGTGAAATCCTGGACAATTTTTTGTGGAATATTTTCACAGAAACATGGTGACATATGTACGGTAATTGATTGTCGTACAACACACGACATGTCCCCGGGATATATGCATTCCATACTAGGTAAATTATTACAAATCGCCGCCGCTTAATCTTCATGTTTATTTTTGCCAATGCGCTTTGAATTTTTTAACTGCAAAGTGTGATTAATTGATTTAAAACGCGTTTATTTACGTGACGAGGAAAACTTTTGAGTATAAACAATTTGCGAGTTTGTGTAGTAAATTATTTTTTATGAGACACTGTGGCATCAAATTCGTCATTTTCTGTATACAGGGTGTCTCATTTAAATCGGTCAGTATGGGAAAGTCTGAAACTATAAGACATACCAAGATCTGTTATTAGGAACCATGTCATCGATTTTAATAAGAAGAAAAACTGCATTCATACATTAAAAAAAACCTATACTCAGCTCGGGAATCGAACCCGGTATAAAAAAAAAAACCTATACTATTTCTATTTAGATATCGATTGTGTAGCTCTTAAGCAGTGAATGGCGCTATGAAACATGGTGTCTAAAATTAATAAAATGCATTGTTTTCACATACTTTAATTTATTTTAGTAGGTGTTCGAAGTGACCACCGTTACATTCAACAAGTTCAGGCATGTAAAATTGTCTCTATGGTTGTTTGTACGTCTTTGCTGGTTTTGTAATTGTAAGATCGTTACCTAAACGTGTTGAATATTGTATTGAAAAAAACGGTGGTCACTTCGAACACCTATACTAAAATAAATTAAAGTATGTAAAAACAGTGCATTTTATTCATTTTAGACATAATGTTTAATAGAGCCATTTACTGCTTAAAACCTACACAATCGATATCTAAATAGAAAAAGTGTAAGTTTATTTTTTCAAAACAACCGGGTTCGATTCCCGAGCTGAGTACAAGTTTTTTAAAATGTATGAATGCAGTTTTTCTTCTTATTAAAATCGATGATATGGTTCCTAAGAACAGATCTTCGTATGTCTTATAGTTTCAGACTTTCCCATACTGACCGATTTAAATGAGACACCCTCTATACTTACATTTAAATTATTCATAATCTTATAATGCTCTAAGTTTAAAATATATCAATTGTACCTACCAATGTTATCTCTATACTAGTCTACTGCTGCGGACATACTTATTTATTTATTTACTATACATAACAGGACACATTCAAACTAAACAAATAACAAATGCCTCAAAATGGTTATCTTAAATTATTTTTGCCTAAAAAAAATCATTGGTGATACTTATTCAGTTTGCATTTATACAAACGTAAGCGCAATAACAAGTTACCACTAAAAGTTATCTTTAGTGCCTTTTAGGCCTTCAGTCATATTAAACACTCTTAGTTCCATCATCATCATCATCTCAGCCAAAAGACGTCCACTGCTGGACAAAGGCCTCCCAAGGATATGAGGGGTATTTGCCGTAATCGCCACGCTTGGCAGGCGGGTTGGCGATCGCAGTAGGTTGAGGATAACCTCAGAGAGATGCTGCTGCCCATCCTCTGGAATAGTGCCGTAGTTGGCTTTTACGACACCCTCGGGAAGAGATGGGGTGGTGCAATTCTTTAACCCCGGCACCACACAGGGAACTCTTAGGCACTCTTAGTATATTACATTATTATTTTCAAAGTTAAGTTTGAAAAACAAAAAAAAAAAGCTTTGATACCTATAGGAACTAAGTAAAGTAAATAGCCTACAACTGTCCCACTGCTGTCATTATTATAATAATAATGGGTAATGGCTGAATTAACTAAGTAGTTTGCATAAATAATCCCTATTAAGTATTTTATTTAATACATTGTATTCACTTGTCAACGTTATTAATCGTTATTCATTGACATTGTAAGTAGTTCAACCAAAATAAGGAGGTCGCATTGCAATATACCGATCCATCATGCATATCTGCTAATCAGGTAAAGTAAAAAGCGACACGTAACATAACCCTAGCCTTATTCGGGAAAAAGTCTAAAAGCTTTTCAACGTAGTGTGTCTCATGCATACGTTATAAGACTTAGAACGTGCTGGTGAAAAATCGGACTTAAATGATGGAAGCAATTTTCATAACATGCAAATTGGTATACCTACGCTTGACGTTCTCATAGGTTGAGGCAAGTCCAATGAAGTCCATGTTTCGATAGGATTTTAAGATCGCGGTGTATTAGTATACGATTCTACTTGAATCAGAATTATTTATTTGTGGGATGTTGGCCTACCTCCGTAGTCTGCAAAGTATGATTAATTGATTTACTCGTAAAACGCGTTTATTTGCGTAACGAGGAAACCTTTTGAGTATTATTTGTTTGTGTACTCGGTTTGAATGGGCTTGTTTGAGTCCACCTGGCTAGCTACTACCATTTTATCTAAATATGTCGCCATAATATTAATATAAGCAGAATTTTTGTGTTCCGGCAGCTAGAGACAAGATGGCCAGTTCCTCGGTAGTTGAGAATCCTAAGTGAAAAGCCCTTCTACCTTCAGCTTTATCATCACTTAAAATCAGGTAAAATGAAAGCCAAGTGTTATCCCGTAAGCAATAATAAAAAAAAACTGTATTTTACAACAATATAATAATACTGTATTTAAGAAAACCATGTTATTATTATATTGTTTTCTAAAGTTTACGCGAACACTACACATTAAAATGAAACAACTTTTACGGATCTACTCGCGTTTATAAAACATCCTAATTTTAATAGAGAAGATGGTTGGAATCTACCACCAGCCTGGGATCCCATCATACAAAATATTAAATCTCAGCCCCAACACCATACTGCCAGACCAAAAGATACTGTAAGCTCTTTCTGCGTAAAACGGAACGCACCTGATTAAATTTAAATGAAGGTATACAAGCTACCAACTAATTATGAGACAACCAACACCTCAGTCTCCCTGTGACCACGGACCCTGCAAAGGGTTTGAAACGTCAGGATAAACATTAAATAAGTAATGTGTAAAATAAACGCGAGTAGATCCGTAAAAGTTGTTTCATTTCAACATGTTATTATTATTACTCTTTATTTATTTTATCATATAAAAATACAACTTTTATAAAAACCCAAACCTAGAACACCGCCAGCAGCGGCGCAGGACTCAAGCTACCGGCGATTAAGGCTGCAGAGAAAGAAACCTCCTGACAATGCGTGCCGTGTCCAGGAGTGTTGCCTTCTGTATCTGACCCTTGAACCAACCATCCAGCGAGAGCCTCAATAGACTCTTCGCTTTAAGGCCGTTTGCAGATACGACCACGGGGACAATGATCGTCGAATCCACATCCCACATAGCGGTCACCTCGTGAGCCAAGTCAAGGTACTTAGTGAGCTTGTCCTTCTTGGCTTTCACAAGGTTCTTGTCATGCGGGATGGTGATATCGATGAGCATTGCCTGGCGCGTGGATCGATCTATCAATACTATATCAGGCTTATTGGCAATAATAGTCCTGTCCGTGATAACAATAAGAAAGTCTTTGACCAGTGTGTGTTGCCAGTGATGACATACGGGACTGAGACGTGGTCGCTCACTATGGGCCTCATAAAAAGGCTCAAGGTCACTCAAAGAGCAATGGAGAGGGCTATGCTCGGGGTTTCTCTGCGTGATCGAATCAGAAATGAGGAGATCCGCAGAAGAACAAAGGTAACCGACATCGCCCGAAGAGTTGCTAAACTCAAGAGGCAGTGGGCAGGTCACATTGCTCGCAGGACTGATGGCCGCTGGGGCGGGATAGTCCTGGAGTGGCGACCGCGTACCGGAAAGCGCAGTGTGGGCAGGCCTCCAACAAGGTGGACCGACGATCTGGTGAAGGTCGCGGGAAGCCGCTGGATGCGAGCAGCACAAAACTGGTCCTTGTGGAGATCCTTGGGGGAGGCCTTTGTCCAGCAGTGGACGTCTTTTGGCTGAGATGATGATGTGATAACAAATCGATCTCAGTAGAGCGTGGCATAACCATTTTCGAGAACTGGCGCCGGCGTGTAATTATAGTACGGCACCTCATATTCTACAAGACCATATCGAAGAGCAAGTTGCTGATGGATAATCCTGGCTACAAGGTTATGTCTGTGCAAGTACTCACCGTTATCCAGATGAGAACAACTGGAAATAATATGCCTGAGTGACTCACCGGGACGGTGGCATGCCCGACAGATGTCGACCGTACCATCCCTCAGGATATTATATTATAATTATTATTATTATTATGAGGTAATATACAAAAAAACGTATAAGGGGTGAAGAGGACCCGTTTCCAACAGATGTTAGCGAAAGCCGATTGTTGCTTGTCGTTGTTTTAAATCGCTTTTATGTGCTCCTTAATTCAGCAGGCGACGGCGACGGTGCTTTTCGTATATAGAAGCTTCCACAACTGCAGTCTCTTCATTTCACATGCGGCTAAAACTGACATAAAAGTGTGATCCCTGACAAAAACGTGGGTTAATATTTCTCATGACTATCATTATCAGTATTGATTGTAGGTAATGAGAAACCTCTATAGACTAATACTAAATGTATATTTGTAAATATTAGTAATGGGTATTGGTTGGAATATCATGATTTTTAGGGGTTCGTAGTCAACAAGGAACCCTTATAGTTTCGCCATGTCCGTCTCTCTCTATTTTTTTTAGGTTACTTACCTCCCCTACACGTGAAGTTAGGATGTAATTTTTTTTCTTGTCTACCCCATAGGGTTGTTGTTGGATAGCAATTTCAATCATATTGCGAGTTTGTGGAAAAAGTTTTTTGATTGAGGCATCCGTTTGTGAACTATTAAGCTTTAAAGTGCAAAATTTTGTTAGAGTCAAGTGTCCCCCCCCTCTGCCAGCCAAATGGTTATTTTTGGATACGTGAAAAAAATCATGGAAGTTGCTTAAATGACGAAGTTAAAAGGAAAACTATCACAGCTAAGTAGGCTTTACAAGTTTACGATTAACAGTCGACCAACTTATAAAATGTACTTGGCGCAGTACAAATTCCTCATTAGGAACTACTTAAATAACGTTGCCAGGTGTGTGAAACCGGTAGTATCCGCATTATTGAGATGGGCTACGGAACCCTACATTGCGCGTGACCTGACACGCACTTGGCCGGTTTTTAATGTTATGTATGATACTACATACAATTTAAATCATAATATTTATGGCAAACGCGTGAGAAAACAAATATATGATTTGCTTCTTATAATAATCCTTTATTTTATATACATAGAAAATACACTTTGAATTGTAGATTAGAAAAAAACATACAAGAGTGAGCTTATCTCAAAAAGAGATCTCTTCCAGCCAACCTTAGCTATTGTGTGAAAAGAAAGTCTGAAAAAAGAAAAAAGGAATCTTCTGTGACAGTCTTAGTGCTACGAGGTTCTGGTGTTACCTCGTGCATATTATGGAAGGTGTCTTTCGCTCGCCTTCGCTGCTTTGACTCACTCAGACAACTGGGGACTTGTGTGCTATTTAAACAAAATACAATTGTGTCTTATTTACCTAATTTTGATGATTTCCTTATAATCGAAATGGTAAAATCAGGCCACTAAGCCTTTTGCGGAGATTTAAAAATAGCAGAAACGAAACCTGCAAGTAAATAAAGTATTTTATCCTATTGGAAAATTTTGTAACAATGTATCGAATATACCCACAGGCCATCCGTGAAGCGGATTTCCTTTCCGATAACAAATAAGAGGAAAGGTTGCGAGTGCAGTGCAAGCATCAACATTCAAAGCATTTCACATTTACTGAAGATTTTTTTTCTCTGTGGCCGTTTCTAGTACGCTCGTTTTGTATTAAACGCTATTCAAATGCAGACAACACGTATTTGAAATAAAACTAGAATTGTAGGTCACATTCTGCTACGTGCGTTAACATATTATTTAATTTAACAACGGTCTGGCCAAGGAATTCTGTTAGTTGTGACAAGGTTGTGACTGTTATTAAGCACCGAGATGATTTCTACGTATGGTGAGCGGACATATTCATTCTGGTATATCCCAAGTTAGTTGTAATAAAATAATATGATTTTCTTGGTAAAAAATTCGCTGTTTTTTGTAGAATTATTCACTATTCAGTGCAGCAATTAGCACTTGAAAAAAAAAACTCTTTATTGTTATAATTTTTTTTTTGCATTTACAATGCTTTTTATAGTTACAAGATAAAATTTTACTAGAAAAAATCAACCAGGCCCAGGAAGCTCGATGCCCACTCCCGTCCGTCCACTCACTCCGCTTCCCACTCGACCTTCTTGAGAGTGGTTCATTTTTTTTTAGTAAAAAAAATTATCTTATTTTCTATTGTTTCAGTTGGTCGCATAACGATTGAATGATTTTTTTATCCGGTTGCACCACAAAATGTCAAAAGCAAGTTTAAAAAAAATATATTTTACGGGTAAGCACAGTGCCTTGATCTCACCTGATGTAAAGTGATGATAAGGCCAATGATGGAAGCGCACTTCACCCGGGAACCTCAACTAGTGAGGCACTGGTTAATGGTGTTTGGTTAAGTAAGCTTAAGTCAGTAACTAAAACAACAGGCGGGCGGCAAAAAACCGGGGACAAAGGGAACAGTTTGTAAAGGCTTTTAGAAAAAATTAAAACTAAGCTCGCACCGCTGACCGCTGACTTACGCTGAACCTCTTTGCGTTACATTGTGTCGCATAAAGTTAGAATATACAAGCTAGCAGTTCTAGCAAACGAATAATTTTCATTGAAAAATTCCATGACTTTATGCCGAAATGAAAATACCCAAGTAGCATTTAGTTCTCAATAATAGTTCACGTTTAGTGTAAAGGCATTTTAATACTCTTAGAAATGTTGACACGTGAACGTCAACATCACATGAACCTCAATAAGTTTTTAAATGCTTGAAGTTCATTACACTGAACGTGAACCATTATTGAGAACTAAATGCTACTCGTATTTTGGTATGCCCATCACTGTTTGCAAAGTAAAAATCTAGCCCAGTATTTTGTCGAGGAACTTAAACTTAAAACTTAAACTTTTCTACACTCATGCCAATTATCGGGTCAAATTACATATGTCAAATTCACTATTGCTCCGTCAAGTTCTCTTTTGATCAAGTTACATTTTAAGCCAAATTCTCTTTTCGTCAAGTCTTTTGTTGGTCAATTTACTTACGCCAACCCCTTGTAAAATTCAGTACAAAATTACTTCATTTATTTTACAAGTTTATAATAACAAACATTAATAATAATTATTGAGGAAATCGATGGCGCAGTGGTTAACGCGCCCGGTCTGTTAGCGCTGAGGTTAAGCAACTTTCGTAAAGGCCGGTCATCGGATGGACGGATGCAGAAGTGTCGTTATGAAACTCGTTAAGTGGTTACTAGACAACGGATAAACATACTTAAGACACTTAAATACATACTTATTATACGTAGAAAACACCCAGACCCGAGACAATTTAGAAAAAAAAAATTCTAAATGGACCCGACCGGGGATCGAACACGGGACCTCAGAGATGGCGACACCATGAAAACCGGTATACAAATCACTCGACCAAGGAGGTCGTCAAAGAACTGGTATAAGACTATCAGTATAAGCCTGAATCAACCCTAACTGGCAGGCAATTTCAGTTCATTTCAAACGCAGCTCCATCAACACCTAAATGCTATGTTTAAAAAGTCTTTGAAAAATTCACCCGTGAATTCAGGACCAGATTAGCGTGAAACTCCTCGCCTATGAATTTTAAATGAGTATTCCGTACTGTACTCATTCTGTTGCAGCATATTTAGAAATATTATTTTCCGACGTCGCTTTAGTGCATTTGAAAGTAGTTGCGCCTGTGAAAAGTGTTATGTTTTTACGGTTTGTTTTAGATTTACGAGTTGGTTAATCTTTTAATTGTATTAATTAATACTAACTAGTCGTCGCCCAGTGGTCGAAATTCGACCGTTATTTTATTAAGGCTGCCCGGATTGTATATAGCAATGAAAAATTAAAAAAGATAGAATGTGAAAAAAAAAATTGTTTACATTGAATGGGCGCCTTTGGCTTTCAAAGTAAAAAGTAAATAGTGTTGAATAATTTCGGTGGGCTGGTTAGAACCACGATAGCTCAATTGGGAAAGCACCTGACCCGGTATGTCAGAAGGGTGCAGGTTCAAATCCTGCTCGTGGAAATTTTTTCAACATATGTGTTTTTGTAATTTGTTCGCAACAAAATTTGCGTTAAAAATTATATAAACATTTGATAGAATGTGAGTTTGGATTGGCATTGACAGACTTCGGCCGCTCCTCTTCCTTATTTGAAATTTTTGAAAAGAGTTTAAATGCGTGTTTGTAAATACAATATGCGTGTGTGTCAAATACATGGTAATGTGTGTAATGTTTGTTTTATTGATTTAATGTATTTTTAAGCATAATTTAAAAAAATATTAACATTCAGATTCGGATTCGGATTCTTTATATAAATTCTCTATATAAACTATAAGTGTGCGAAATTTCATGGTCCTCGAATTTTCGTAAAAAAGAGGTACAAAAATTTTGTTTCACGTATTAATATATAGATACCTTATAATTATCTTGTGTTCCGTTAGTTAGATAAGCTATCCAGTTCTTCTGAAGATGTCAGGTGGAGTGAGTTTCGGTATTATCCTCATCATCAGGTGAGATGAGAACCGCTTCTCCGTTGTGGAACAAAAAAATAGCTTCTTCTTAAATAGCGGTTTCTTTAAAGTGTGAATTTGCTGGAAGTAATACAGTTCAACCATGCAGTGGTCGCACCCTATAAAATCATGTAATGTAATCAAGTGTGCTCTGTAATCCATGCGATTCATTCATAAAAATATTTTTGCTTACACTTTAAAAGAAAATAAGAAAACAGAAATAATGGTACGAGAATACTTACATAATAGGTTGCGTAGATTACATTTAGTAATCCATGACTTTGGCGAACTATTTAAAACGCAATTATTATACGTGGCATGTGTGTGCACTAGGTCTGATAGCGTCCTCCGAATATTCAACTTTAAGTAAGTTGGTACGTAGGTTGTGTTTTATCAAGTTTACACAGAACACTGTACAATTCTATAGGTATATTGAAATGAAACACTTTCTACGAATATACACGCGTTTAATTAAACATATGAATTTACAAAACATTTTTAGGGCTTGTAGTCAAGTGTCAAAAATTGCAGCAGTCTACTTTTCTGAAACTTGATGTAATTCAACAGTGGATTACCGTTATAATCCAGCTGTTGCAACCGCTGCAGGGTTAAGCGGCAGATCGTTAGAACCCACCTGATTTTATTACCGAAGTTATAATCGGAAAGAGTCGCTGGAACGACTGGAAGTTGCCCAATCGAGTTACGTCGGCAGTACAACGCACCTGTGTCACACCAATTTGAACGCTTCCGAACTCGGCTCTGTTTGACCTACGAACTCAACAAATTATTATTAACCCCACTTTTCTACCAACTTTCTTCGTCTCTGAACGAAACGCGAAATGTCAAAATCGCGTCTGTAAATGTCGTATTTCAATGTCAATAATCAAAACATGAGGCGGTCCTTACACCGAATTGTACTCACAAGCGAAATATGAATATTCGACCATAATAAATGCGGTAGCGAAATAAATTTCACGTAACATTAGGTCGCCTTGCGTCTAGCTACATTTGTCACGGTCGGGGTGCGATGTGTAGTGCCAGCCTCGCCTTTTATTATAACGGCGCAATACGAAAAAAACTCTCGACGAAGTAACATTACGACGCGGCGAGTCGCTTGAGAGTCATTGGGATATCCAACTTCACCTGAAATGTAACTTTTGTGATGTATGAGCCCGTTGCAGACGACTGTCATATATTTCACGGGTACTCTCCAGGGCTTGCTAGTAACCTCCTTTATAAATTGAGATAAGCGCGTAAGTTAAGTATTTTTATCGCCCGTTGATAGTCACTTGGGACTTCGTTGACAGTAATTTTACGACAGAGCATTTGAATAAAATATGTGCACGGGTACAAGCTTAAGAGGTTGTAAAACTTTTAGAGTAAGTACTACCTTTTCGAGTAAGTACCACTGGATTTTTCCTTGTATTGCGGCTTATATCAGTGTTTAAGACATTTAGTTAGTTTTATGCCTCAAAGGGGAAGCGCCTTAACCTTCGTTTCATTTGATGGTAAGTGACGATAAGGCCGAAAATAAAAGCGCACTTTACCCGGAATCACAAGAAACAAAGAGAAAAGAAAGAGTTTTCTTCAGGTTGGCAACACAAAAGCAACATCTCTGATGTTGCTGATATCTATGGGCGGCGGTGACCGCTCACCATCAGGCGACCCGCCTGTCGCTTGCAGACTATTATATATATAATTAAGTATAAAAAAATACTTAATCTAAGTATAACTCTCAAAACTATAAAAAATACTTATAAATACATAAATAAACTTTCCTACACTCTCACCAATTATCTAGCCCAAGAGAAGCTTCGTTATGAAACTCGTAAAATGGTTACTAGACAACGGATAAACACACTTAAAATACTTAAATATATACTTATTATACAGAGAAAACACCCAGACCCGAGACAATTTAGAAAAACAATAGTTTTTAAGTTGACCTGACCGTGGATCGATCCCGGGACCTCAGAGATGACGACACCATGAAAACCGGTGTACAAACCACTCGACAAAAGAGGTTGTCTATTTATATTGAAGATAAGGCGATAAACATAGTCAAGATGGAATTTGGCTAGGCAGACTAGTAATTGTAGGGTGGAGCACCACGTAACCGCATTGCATACACCTCACAAGAGACTAGAAGGCGACCAAACTATCCCAGGCGTCCTTTCCATTGGCGGGCCTTCGCAGGGTGGAGTTCGGAGTCTGCTGGCCGTGGTCCTGAACCCCCCTCTCGACATGCGATTGGATGCTACAAAGAGTTTTAGTGGGTTCTTCGGATATAGACTAAGAGGCGAGAGCTGAAGGGAGAGTCATCACATAACCAGCGGGCTACTCCAGACCCGCTGGTATGAGCGAAATGGATTTCTCCTTGTTTAAAAAAGGCAGACTAAAAATAAGTCCTACTACTACCTAAACCGAGGGTAATTATAGGGAGGTCTGCGTCTGAGATCTGGTGGGTCTAACTATTAGACCACGAAACGATTAAACTGTACTTCATTAAACTGACCAATTTTATAATTTTAATATATTTTTAATTAGCTTAAATGAGAAATAAGTAAATAAAAGTAGACAGAACTTATTGCTGATAGTGTGTATGTGCGGAGGTACAAGCTATGCCGCCGATAAGAACTTTTCTTATAATAAGTTTAACGTCACAACAAACAAGACCTTTTTCTTCTTAGCAAGACGCAACTGAATATTTACCCCACAACAAAAGCTATGAATTTTAAAAGTGGCTCAAGAAGTTTAGCAACACTTTTAAAGTTTATGACAGTTCCACTTTTTTTTTTCTTTTAGTTGATGGCAGTGTCAAAGTAATTTTTCGTATAAGTAATACATAAATAAACAATATTTCCGTAAATGATGATGAATGATATTAGAAATGGGAAGTGAGAAATGATATACCCCCCAACCCCTCGAGTATCAGTAAAGATGTGGAGCTTTACTAAGTCCTCACGCGAGCTTCTTGAGAGAATTTGAAAAGTAACGTTGCACTGTTTTATTTCATTTGCCAACACTTATGTACACTCACGAACACTTAACGGTAACCATTATTTCACATTAATATTCGACATAACACAAATTTTGGAAAATAAGGCAAAACCACAGACATGACGCTTCACTTTCCCGCCAAGAAGTCCGACAGTTCCACTTGTATCATAACATCTATATTTTCTTTCTTAATTTTGAAGGCCCGAGAGATATTTAGTTAAAAATTTAAATAGTAAATGGTATGTTACTAGATAACTTTTTATTTTTATTTATGCGATCAAGATTTTGTTTTGATATTTGTTCATAATATATTTTCGGAGTTAAGTTATGCATTGTACAACACAAACATTATACACAAATTGTATCTTTATGCACTCCTTCTCCATAATTATAAACATAAACTATGCCAAATCAATCTTTCGTTCGTGCGCGCAATGTGCTTAAAAACGGGCACAAAGTTTTTCTTTAAGTATTAATATGTACGTAGATATATTTGGAACCGGCCTTGCGTTCTTAGAATAAGCCACCAACCAAACTTGATACATATGAGAACCGCTGGGAGTTCTAGGACCAGGGAGCTAGCTCTAGGTCCGAGAATGCGGCGACTGGCGCTCCAATTGTAGATCACAAATGCTTGTCGATATGAATTATTACTCGATCATCTACGACAGGCGTAACGAGTTCCAACGGTTCTCGCATAAAGAACCCACCTTACCCACACCTACGCAGTCAATTTATAACGTAAACCATTTATACGGGGATGTTGCTTTACTTCTAAGAATTGTGTGTACAGATATTTTTTATTCCCAGTCCCCCATATTTGGTACGGGAATTGCTATAACGTATTTTCGGTGTGGTACGTGCCAACACGTAGCTGGCATACCCATAAACATGTCTTCTCTGAATTGGAGATTGCAAGTAATTGGTATAGAATATAAAATGCAATAACATGTATGGTTAGGCAAACGAGTGGAGCTCGTAATAATATTAATTTATTTTATTTGTATTTTATTATGTGTTACCAATAGAGCTGAGAAAAAATTGTGTTAAGGAGTAAATACTCCTTTGTAAATGAATAATTTATTTTTCTAATTGTCAACCTTCCTTTGTTTTAATTTTCCTTTTGCTTGTCATTTTTAATGCTATATATTGGTACCTATGTTTTCTTTTATTACCCGACTGCGTCAGAAGGAGGGTTAAGTTTTTTTCTTATCTTATCACACTAATTATAAATGCTAAAGTTGTGTGTATGTATGTGTGTATATTTGTTGCTTCTTCACGCTGCAACGGATGGATGGATTTGGATGAAATTCGGCACCGAGATAGTAGATAGCCTGGATTAAAACAAAGAATACTTTTTATCTTGATATTCCCACGAGAACGGGAAACACGCGGGCGAAACCACGAGCGGCCTCTAGTTATAATATATAGCTTTGCGTATGCCGATCATTTGTAAAAATATTAAGATTGGATATCGAAGACTTGTTGACATTGTATAAAGCTCGTTGTCGCTTGTAATAGATTTATTAACACTTTGCCTGAATTTCCTACTTGTTCGCAATAAAAAGAAATAAGCTGTATTTACTAAAGGAGGTTAAGAATTTACGTTACTAATACGAAATTGGTCATGCCTGAAATAAATAATTTTAATTTAATTTTATATAGGTATAAAAAGTAGTACCATTAATGTATGTAGGCGAGGTGTTTCGCGTAGGCCAAAATTAAGGCCAAATGCGGAACTCCGTGATGTTCAATAATATTAAAGTTAACATTTATTACTAAAGTTGTTCACTTCGTAATTAAGGCTTTATTTTTCACATTTTGTTTGCAAATGCAATAAAAAATATCATGTTTCTTGTAAAAGCCAGAAAAGTCGTTTTAATTGAAAGCTACAGTATCCTAACATTATCTATCTGACTATACATTCTTCGGGTCAAGTCTAAGCGGGTCGAGTGGGCGCGGACCCGTAAGTACGTGGTCGCTCGCACTTTTTCGTAGTATATTATGCATGTATTATCGTATATGCGTGTAACTTTTTAGGCGTGTTTATACAGTGAATGTTTCAATTATTCTTACTTATTATTACGAACGTGAAGATGAAATAAAAATTACTTAGAGACTTGAAAACGTTCCAAAGGACCTGGAAAGGCTTCACGTAGACAAATGGAAGGAAAGTTCAAAACCGGGACCATAAGTGGCGCCGACTTGTATCAGAGGCCAAAGCTCACTTCGGGCTAGAGCACCAGGGGCCCGACCGCCTAACCGATCGCTTTGAATTCGTGTGTGGTTTATGACTTCATCTTGTCGTTTCATGCCGCCTATGAAAGCAATATCGATAGCTATAGCCTTTAGCTTTTGATATTGCTTTCATAGGCGGTGCGAGGTGGCAAGATGACGTCATAAACTATACGCGTAGTCAAAGCGATCGGTTAGGCGGTCGGGGGGCAGGATAGTAAGTAAGTAAGGACTTGTTTTATAACATGTGTTCGTCTTTAGACTACTTTATAAGTAATATCATTTGTGACTCCTGGATTTTTTTTTGTAATTGTTTTTCAACAAGGCCTGCCTGGACGGCGACGGACTGTGGCTCGTTGACGATTGATCGCATCAAGTAACCTGATATCTCACTGGTTACAGCTAACACAGGACTGTTTTGGCTTTTTTTTAAAGAGTTTTCTGTTAGCAGCCTCTGGTCCCAGATGTTTTCTGAGTGGCGAGAAATGTAAATGGTTCTTTAAGCCGTGCAATCGAAACATCGTCAGAGGATTTCTTGAGGGGATGGCATCACAAGTAAAGTTTGGCGCAATAGATAAAATGCTATAGCATAGTTGAGCTGGGCTAAGATGAGATAGAAAAGGATATACAGAAAAAGAGAGGGAGCAGGGGAAATATATACAAAAAGAGAATAATATGCTTTGGTCTGTGGCTTAAATTTATTCGTGAAAATGTAAGTTATATAAGACAGATTGTATACTGATTATTGAACACGATCATATTATGTTGTCAAGTGCCTATTGTTATTCTTAATATGTACCTAGTTACTGAATTAGTCTAAGTTGTGTAATTCTCTAATTGGCTTATGTATCTTAAATTAAGTAAGTTAAAATGTGTTTGTTAAAAAGCTGTAGAATTCCTAGTAAATACAAATAAAATAAAAAAAGATAGTGTAAGAGATATAGAAAGAGGGGGAGGAGGTGTTATAGGGATATATTGAAATAGAGAGATTGTTTAACGTTCTTTAATACCTATACTAGCATGTGCACTAGTTAGTAATAAGTGAAAGTTATTCAAAATGACATTCTCATGGTCCTCACGAAAACGAACAGCATCTTGAACTATCACAAGTTGTGGTCGATCGAACTTTAATATTTTATTTGTATTATATTTGCAAATGACTTTTTATTACATTTATTGTGTGCCGTATTCTTGGCACCCGTTGCAATTTTTACAGCCAAACTGTTCGTATTATAAATTATAAATCAATGTATTTATATCGCAATTTAAAATGAATATAACAGGAATTTCATTATGATTTGAATTAGGTTATTTACAAGTTCACGTTTATTCAACGATAAATCCAGCTTATTAAAAAAGCTTATTCAATATTGTTATAAAATGTATTTCGGTTTGTTGTTACTGGGAAATGAATGATTAAATTCGTAATCCTTATTACCTGAACTTTGGTAAAGCAGATTTAACCCTTATAATTAAATATGACAACACAGTGAAGTTGTGCGAGCCTCCACTGCGCACCTCTAATGAGGCTTAAGAAGGCTTTGAAGTAGGTATGCCCACTCACAAAGCAACAAGACTGTTTGCTATTTTGAATAATTGTTATTTTAAGTATCAAGACAGTATATACCTATTATTATTTTTATATAGTGTAAGACGCCCGCCCCGCCCTTAGACAAAGTGGAGCGACGATATTCGCAAATGGTCTGACAAGAGCTAGGTAACCACAGATCGTGCTCATTGGTGTGAAAATAAAGTAAAGTAAAGTAAACAGCCTATAACTGTCCCACTGCTGGGCAAAGGCCTCCATCATTGAAATCAAGTCATCGATACAATTGATGGGTAATGGCTTAATCACCACGCTTGCCAAGTGCGGGTTGGTGATCACAAACCCGGGCTATGCATCGAAAAATCTGAAATAAATTTTGCCCGACCTGGGAATTGAACCCGGGACCTTCGGGTATCGGACCGAGCACTCTGCCACTCGGCCACCGAGGCGTTGGAGGCATTGGCGTGAACTTAGAGCCTATGTCCAGATGTGGACTAATTAATATATTTAATGACGGTTCTCTCCAGAACTCACAATATTCACTTATTGAAATAAAACACTTTTTACGAATCTCTCTCTCAGCTAAAACACGTCCACGCTTTTAATACTAAAAAACAGAATAAAATAAATATTTAAGGGGGCTCCCATACAACAGACATGATTTTTTGCCGTTTATTTAAAGATAATGGTACGGAACCCTTCGTGCGCGGGTCCGACTCGCACTTGGCCGGTTTTTATTATAACTAAGCAGGCCAGTGATTCCGCTTCTCCTGATGTTACGAGGAAAGCTAGATGCGAAAACAGCTAGTGAAGCAGGAATGTGAAACACTAGCCGTCATCACCTTGCCGACTCGCCGTCGCTCGCTCGGTCGTTTAAAGAACCCCATGTTGTAAGTTCTTCCTACAACATGAGATTAGGTGTTCTTGAAGAGCATTTAATTAATTTGTAGTGCAACAAAAAATGGGTCGGGAGAATTAATTCTTAACGAGTACTTAATTTAAAGTACTTATTAACGGAATTGTATGTTTATTATTTTTGAATATCCGATATGTTTACACCCTTTTTCCCCTGGAAAAGCTTGGTGTGTACAAAATCGTTTACAGCTATGGTAGCTGTTTCATTGGCCAAATGAAACGTACAGTCGCCTGCCGAATTAAGGAGCACGTTAAACAGTCAAAATCGGCCATTGATGAACATTTTAATCCAATCGGTTTTTATAACCCTCAGATAATTTTGACGGAAGGCCACTACGTACCTCAGTTGGTCAGAGAAGCGATAGAAATTACGAGCTACAAAAATTTCAATCGTAAAGATGGGTTTAAACTTTTCCTGTCTGGAATAAAATGATGTGTTTAGTTCAAAACCGTAAAAACAACAAAGTGCTGTTTCGCGTTCTGTTATGTGTAGTGTGTCAGCAATTTCGAGTGAATAGTGACTTAGAAACGGGTGTCGCGCGCAAACAACGACTATGGAAAAGGATACATCGTTTTGTCTGCTCATAAACATACCCACCCGATAACTTCAGGACATCTGTGATCATGGCGCATGCAACTGTGCCGAACACTACTCAAAAATAAAACATAATAAGAATCCCGTTAATAAATTACTCTCTTTATGATCAGAATGTCTAAATTTCAATTCGTCTACGAAGCAAAATGACTAAAAGGAAAGTTTACGTGGCAAAATACCGAAGCAGTAATTCGTCTAAAGATGAAAATGTCTAACAAGCACAATGCCTAAATTGCAATAATACCTAAGCAGTAAATCGTCTAAAGATCAAAAAGACCAAGCAAATTACTTAAAGTGCAAACTCTATGCACGTGACCATGACAGCTTAAAAAGTTATTCTTAATTTTAAATTAAGAATAACTTTTTTATATCACTTAAAATGGGACTTTAATTAAGTTTAACAAATTAATATAGCCGGGGTGCAATTGCATTGAAACGCAACAAAAATAACTGTTATTTCATTAATTATTTACCAACCCGGCTGGCTGCTCGCTGCAGCTCTTGCATTTGCTCAACGCTCTATTTTTACAAACTTTTATTTAGTTTCCTGTTAGTTAGTTAGTTACCTGTCCCGATGTTTGTTTGTTTGTCTGTAATCAAATTATATCAATACTGAAAATCACCATCACCATTATCAGCTTATAAATATCCGGCTGCAGGGCAGTGGGATAGTGGGCCCTCTCATATGAACCACGATAGCTCAAAGCTTGGTGGTTATTTTTGCGTAACGAACTTTAGTGAGTGCGAGAAACTAAATTCAAATTAAAATCGTATATTTGCAGAGAATAGAATAGAATAACACAAGAAGAATAAAATAGAATAACACACTTTAACACACACAAGAAACTTCATCAAAATCGGTCTAGCCGTTTAGAAGGAGTTCAATTACAAACACACGCACAGAAGATTTATATATATAAAGATAAAGATAATGTGGACTCACCATAAGACCTCGGCTGGAGTTGACCGGGTCGTGAGACGTTTGCTTCCAAAGATTCGGACGTTCGAGTCATTTAAATTTTGTCACACATTTGGGAATCAGGTAGTTAGGTATTGTAAATGTTTACTGCGCAATTATATGTTTTGGGCTGCGGTTGTAGCAGCATGATCAAGTTTCTCCTTCCGAGAGTTAGAAACTTCAGGTTAGGCACACAAGCAATCTAAGTCACTTGTATTGTATGGTGTCGCAATATTATTAAAGAAGTCATTTATCAATATATTATGTATATAAATAAATATGTAAACCCCTGTTCCCTGTGTGGTGCCGGGGATAAAGAATTGCACCACCCCCTCTCTTCCCGTGGGTGTCGTAAAAGCCGACTAAGGGACTATTCCAGAGGATGGGCAGCAGCATCTCTCTGAGGTTACCCTCAACCTACTGCGATCGCCAACCCGCCTGCCAAGCGTGGCGATTACGGCAAATACCCCTCATATCCTTGGGGGAGGCCTTTGTCCAGCAGTGGACGTCTTTTGGCTGAGATGATGATGATGATGAAATATGTAAATACTAATTATTTACTTTTACTCGTCACCGTCCCCGATAACAACTTAACACTAAAACTCAGTTTAAGGTTAGTTACTACAATAAGAATTATTTTTAGGATAACGTAGTTAGTGTGCTTATTTATATGAAAAATAAATTCATCATTATAAGCCCACTTCTTTAATTAATTTCACTACTGATTTACGTAACTAATACAGTGTTTATCAATCTATATATAATTTGCTCACACTATATAAATTTGATTTGCAGCTTTACAATTTATAGGTATCTGTATTTATTAGGTTTAATGTCTAATGCGTGAAATAATATTTGGAGTTAGCACAAATTAAATGTAAAGCAGCGTTTAGTTTAAATGTAAAATTAGTTTTTTTTTAAATACTGTTTGTATTTAAAAAAAAACTAATGTGTTTATATTTAAAAGTCATAAACGGTTTTTTTATTATGCTTATTTTATTTATTTATTACACAAAACAGAATACAGTTGTTATAAACTTAATAAATTGTGGTTACAGTAGCGTTCCAGACTATAACCCTAAGTGTACACAATATACATACTTATTTTGTTAAATGTTGAACTGAACACAGTTTCTCACAATGCAGAGATTACGAAACACTTTATTTAAAAGACACACATACACATTCATCATCATCATCATCAGCTCATTTTATGTCCCCACTGCTGGGGCACGAGTCTTCCCTATGGATGGATAGGGAGAACGGGCCATAAGCCACCACGCGGGCCCAGTGAATTTTTGTGGTTGTTAACGACTGCTCATGCAGCTGGGACCAACGGCTGTACGTGCCTTCCGAAGCATGGAGGAGCTCGAGATGATAATTGAGTTGATAATTTTTTTGGTCACCCATCCGATGACCGGCCTTTGTGAAAGTTGCTTAACCTCAGCACTCGCAGACCGGGCACATTAACCACTGCGCCATCGAGCTCTACATACACATTACGAGCTCTGAAAATCAGCTTAGCAGTTTCTCAGAGCTGCAAAGTAGGTTGAGCGGAGAAGTTCTATTCATCGTGGCATTGTTATAGTATTAAATATAAAATTAAGTTTAGAAACTACGCTGAACTATACAGAATGATGCGTCGAACAATAGCTTTTTAAAGAGTTTGAGCTTATCGAAAGGAGAGTTTATTAGAGATATTATGAGTGTGTTTGTAAAAATGTAACTGCAATTGTTATTTGTAACAATGGTAGGTACTCATTAGAATAATTATTACTAACGGGATTATAACATTAGGTACATACGTTGGTAATTGTTATTCTTATAAAAAGTGATCATCTGAGTTTAAAGATAGATAGTAATAGCGGTAGGTACGGTTGCCCAAAAAATTGGTTTACCACCCTAAGGTTGAATGTCGCATGGCAGATTCATAGGCGATAAAGATTAGTTTCGCTTGCAGATCGATCTGACAACTTCTATTGCTGTCTTTATTTGATTAGATTACTGTTTGTTTTGACAAAATGTTAAATGTCAGTTTTATTTTTATCAAATAGAATTTGGTTGTCTAATATAAATAGTTATTATTACTTTCGTTTAGAAAATTTATATTTTCTTTACAGTAATTAATGTCTTATCCATTTGTAATAAAGGTTAAAATGTCATGCACTGATAAGTGACCTACGACGTATGAATACTTATCAATTAGGTTTTCGTCATTATTATGCATCTCTTTCAGTGATATCTAGTATGAACGTTGTTGTAATTTTCGATGTCTAGAAAACTAAATCAAAACTAGTACACCACTTTCTTGGGCCACTGTACTCATTTCATAATTCAAAATTACATAACAAACAAAGAAGGTAAGTTTACCTACACACTAAAGATAATAATTTATAAAATGAACTAAATATTTAATAACTTACTTTATTGGTAGTTAGCTAATTATCACGCTTGCCTCAGCTATGCGAGTTGATGATCACAAACCCGGGCTACGCATTGACAAATCCTCAACATAGTTTGCCCGACGACGTTTATTGAACCCAGGATATCCGTAGCTTCATAAATTTTACTATTTTCAATTGCTAATTGCTGCACTGAAGCTAAATTAACTATTTATAAAATTTATAAAATTCAGGGAAAAAATTAGACGCCCACCTGACCCAGCCAGGAATCGAACCTGGGTCTTCCGCAATCCGTATTATCCGTATTTTCAGTGTATTTTATAAATATCTAACGTAGCTTTATAGTTTCAGACACCGAAGGCGTTAATGTTTTTGATGTGTAACATCTTTCCGCACGCCTTCTATATATACAATATGTGGGAGTGATTACATGGAATGTGACGGAAGTTGGACGTAACAGTGTGACAGAAAGTCGAGGAAGCGCGCCATTTTGTAAATTTAAAATCGATAATATGAACAAGACATCATTATTATTATTATATGTGACTTAATGTGTCATTTGTCAAATGTCTTCTAATGAAAATTTACTCATTCTTTATAAGAAAATATA
The DNA here is from genome assembly GCA_947562085.1 of Eudonia lacustrata. Lineage (NCBI taxonomy): Eukaryota > Metazoa > Arthropoda > Insecta > Lepidoptera > Crambidae > Eudonia > Eudonia lacustrata. The sequence continues at coordinate 6,364,874 of OX387317.1, read as the reverse complement.
CGTAATTGTTAATTCTATATTCTATTTTCTATTGTAATATTGATTTCAACCATTTCATGTGTAATACACTTTTAAACTATATTAATAAATATTTACTTATGAGAATAAGTCTCAATAAAGTGCAGATCATTGATAAAAAATTCAAGTAAGGTAAATATGAAGACTGCAGCGCCCGGTTGTTATTTTGTTTTGCTCCGATATAAAAATCGTTAAGTGTTGTAAAAAAGTTCATGTTGTGGTGGTGTGATATATCAATTAAAAGCTTGAAAAACAAGCTAATCATTGGTGATAGTGGATAATAACAGTCATAACGGATTTAAGAGATATCCTATCCGAAAGGATTTAAATTGTCGTTTGCATCAGTCCACGCAAGTTTAAGATGCAAAATTTGCTACTCATTGACAAAAACGCGTAAGTGACGCGTAAAACCCGGCGCTTAAGACATTTTGGACGCGGTCATTACTTAGTGAATACGATGTTTGTTGCGCGCTTTCATTTTCGATTTCAAAACTGTTACCTAGTAGGTAAAGTGCATTTTTGAACAACGCGGTGTTGCACTGAACGTTAAAATTATTTAAACCTTTTAAAAAAATTAAAATTATCTTTTAAGTTCAAATTTAGTCATATACTTATTATAGTAAATATTTTAATTGTACCAGTGAACAATTCTTTTTTCTATTTTTCTTACCAACAGCAAATAAAATCAGTGATGATAATAGTGAATTTCAATTTTGTTACGAAATAATTGAACCATTTTTGAACTAGCTTAATAACACAACTAACTAAATAAATGTGCGCTACAAACATTTCCGTAGCTTGTGTTTCAAATTATAGTGTAAATAGGTATTTAAAAATATTTCGTGTTAGTGTTACAAACAGTCGGAAGATTTTCAAAAATTTAACGGTCACGAATATTTTGTTTGTTGGATTGTTGTGAATGACAAAACAAAGAGTAGGCATATTTCGTCAAAGATTTAATGATCTCAGTGGTGAAATGGACAGAGAACTAATACATGACATGACACGTAAGAAATTAGATCGAATCACGGTTTTCATATAAATATTTATATTTTGTAAACTTTTATTATTTTTCTTAATTTTTAATTATTATTAGTTTTTTTTTAATTTAATACTCTTTTTTGTTATAAAAGGAAAGTTTCTATTTTGTTCTCATTCTGTTTTGTTTTTTCTAAACGAACACTGTAAAATTAGAACATTAAAATTTGTATGGTGCATAAAACAGCCTAAAGCAAATAATAACAGTGAACTAACTCATGCTATACTTTAGCTCATAAGCGCTAATTAATGCTATCTTCGTGCATGAAACAACACCCGCCGCCGCAGTGAATGTGTGAATGAATATGTTGTGCAATGCCGATTGCCGACGTGATCAAATTAGTGAAATAGATGCATAATAGTGGTGATAAATAGTCCATGTTCAACCTTTCAAATTACTTAGCAATGGATAATGAATGTCGCATGATTGGTCGCGCTGGCGCTGTTGCTCTGTTCTATAGGCTCGCAACGAAAGGTTCCCGGGGATCGAACCAAGTTTTTGACGCCTATGTACCTATTATTTTGCTGCTTATTGATTTGTCTTTTGCTACCTAACTAACTGCTTGCTAATTTGGTTTTGGTTTTTAAATGTTGTTGTAGGTTTATTGTTTTGTTTTTGTTTTAGAGATTTATATTTATAAGCTTGGTGACTAAAATTTTTAGACTTTGATGATTGTTTGTGCTTTGATTTATTTTTTGTTGTGACTTATGGGGAATGTTAAGGTTTGTTTAATATGTATGAAATTATATACTTTTGGTCTTTCAAAAAAAATATAGGTAGGTACCTATAGGTATACATTATGGGTTTTTTTTTTTTTATTTGGCACCGAATTAGATAATTTTGAATGTACTTAGCTTTGTTTTTTTCAAATGCTTTTGTTTTATTTTGGAAATATCAATTATTTTTAAGCATTTGTGTTGGTTTTTAGTTTTGGATGTTTTTATTAAGTATGCATTTATTAGCACAGAAATTATTTATAGACTTTTGTTTGTGTGTGCTTCTCATTTGTAACTAATCTAGGTTTGTTCTAAATGTATGTAATGTCATGTGTTGTTTTAAATTTTAACGTCATTTATTATAGGTTATTTTGTTTTTTTTTGAGCATTGATTTTTTCATTTTAAATGTATTTTAGCTTAGTCATTATTTTTATTCTTAAGCTTTTGTTTGTCATTTGTTATACCTACCAATTAGTTTTAAGCTTTTGTGTATTTGGTTTTGGATGTTTTCAATATGCATTATTAACATAGCAATTAGCATGAATAGTCCGTCCACGCGAGTGCCTTGCCCACATTGCCCCGATGCCTCACGCCTCTTTATTGCTCCTCATGGTTTGAATGTGCACATAGGCCGTATGCACAAGGATTCTAGCTCTTTGCCGACAATTGCCACTGCCAGTCAAAATCGGGATGCGAAAGCAGATCCCAAAAATTTAAGCGACATTCCTCTCCTTAAAAAATCAATCCGCGTTCTAAAGCACATACCAAAGGGAGCTAGAAACTTAGCGGCTGGTAAACTTAGTTCATTAATTGATCAATGTTTACAATCAAATATCATTGGCGACTGGTACAATCTGCTGACATTTGCCTTTACAGCGTTGAATGTTCCGAGTCCCGATGCTCAAAAACGCTCTCTCACGGCAAGGGTAAAAGAAAACATAGAGAGTTCTTGCATTTATTTTCAGGGGATTAACCACGTAAATGAGCGGCAATTCTCTATAAATAAGACGATTGAGACCAAAGTCTATGATGGAGATTTAAGGGGCGCAGTTCGACTTCTCTTATCGGATTCTTCTTTCGCGCCTAGGAATTCCGAAACATTAAAAGAATTGCAAACGCAACACCCTTTGCCATCTCGTATTAATCATTTTCCAGCGGAGCCTGATTCGCGTTCTCCTTTTTTAATTGTGTCTTGTACAAACGTTAGCAGCGCTATCAATAGCTTTTACAATGGTTCAGCTGCGGGAATGGATGGCCTCCGCCCGCAACATTTGAAGGAACTGGTCTCTTTGACGACTGGCGACAACGGCCAACGTCTCTTAAAATCCTTAGTGAGATTGTGCAACTTTCTTTTACAAGGTTTACTCAATAAGGAAGTGTGTCCTTTTTTGTATGGAGCTTCCTTGTGTGCGTTAAGAAAGAAGGATGGGGGAATTAGACCGATCGCAGTTGGGAGTGCAATACGTCGCCTGGTTGCTAAACTTGGCTTTCGAGCAGTTAAGGATCAAATAACTGAGTATTTGCAGCCTTACCAGCTCGGTTTTGGAACTTCAAAGGGATGTGAGACTGCCATTCACGCTGCACGTACTTACGCAGTTGCAAAGAGAAATAGTACTGAAGTAATATTAAAGATTGACATTAAAAATGCATTCAACAGTGTTGAAAGGGATACAGTTTTGGCAGAGGTAAAGGAAATTATTCCATCTTTGTACCCGTTTTTGTATCAATGCTATGCGGATCCCAGCCACCTTTTTTATCAAGACTCTTCAATTGCCTCTCAGGTAGGTGCCCAACAAGGTGATCCATTGGGACCCTTAATATTTAGTCTTGCGATTCAAAAAATTGTATCGTCCCTGGAATCGCCCTTAAACATATGGTACCTCGACGATGGTGTACTTGGTGGTAACCCAGATGCGATTGTCAGAGATGTTCGGCTGCTTATGTCAAAATTAAAGGATATCGGTTTGCAAATTAATAGCAGTAAGTGTGAACTTTTTCCATGCAACCCAATAGCATCGAACTTTACTCACGTCGAGGACGTGATTCCGGGTTTAAGGTTGGTAGCTGAAACCGATTTGACGTTGCTGGGTGCTCCTATTTTCCCTGAGGCTATTCCCGCAAATTTACGGAAGAAAGGTCTGGCCATCCTATCAGCACAGGAACGCCTAAAACACTTGCCGGCTCATGTTGCTTTGACTTTATTTCGCGGTTGCCTTTCAATGCCGAGGTTAACATATTCTATTCGAACTGCTCCGTGTTGGCTATTTCCCAATGAGGTGTCCATGATAGACAATAATCTTAAGTGCACTTTGGAAGGTATATTGAATATTGACCTGAATGAGACACAGTGGTGCTTGGCTGCATTGCCGGTCCGGCATGGGGGTCTAGGTGTTCGCAGGGTACAGGATACGGGACTTGTAGCTTTTCTAGCTTCAGCGTACGGTGTGAGAAATTTGGTCACTAAAATACTCGCTTCAGAAGGTGACAATTTCCAAATTCCGTATATGGCTGAGGCTCTGTCAGCTTGGTCGGTCCTCCATCCAACTCAAGTTTTGCCCGATAAGCGAGAGGTTCAAAGAGAGTGGGACGATATGCAGTGTAAACTCATTTATGAGGGTGTCGAGACAAATGCTACTGGGGTCGACTTGGCTCGTATTAAGGCGGCTTCTAGGCCTGAGTCTGGTGCATGGTTACACGCATTACCGTCTCCGCAATTAGGAACGCTTCTTGATGATAATACACTGAGAATAGCGGCAGCGTTAAGATTAGGCTGTAACGTATGCGAGCCTCATCGTTGTGTTTGTGGCGCATGGGTCGAAGCAAATGGTCCCCACGGTTTAAGTTGCGTAAGGTGTGCTGGTAGAATTCCGCGACATTACGAGCTCAACGAGATTATTCGACGGGCCTTGATCTCAATAAACATGCCTTGTGTTTTAGAGCCGCCTGGTCTAAGCCGAACTGATGGTAAAAGACCGGATGGCATGACGTTGGTCCCATGGCGAAGAGGTCAGTGTCTCTTATGGGACGCTACTTTTGTAAGTACCTTTGCGGCATCTCATTTAGATGGAAGTATTCGAGCATCCGGTTATGCTGCTGAAACCGCAGCAAGGAATAAGAAGCACAAATATGTAAATTTATGCCACACATACATATTTGTGCCGTTTGCTGTGGAGACAGGAGGGACGTGGGGCACCGAGGCCAAATTATTTATTGCGGAGCTGGGTCGGCGTTGCAGGGACAAGGGCTACGACCCCCGCTCCGGAGCGTACCTGGTCCAAAGAGTTTCCTTAGCCATACAGCGGGGTAACGCTGCAAGCGTGATGGAAACTTTTGGGCCGAGTACGGTTCGAGGGGGCTAATAGAACAATAAATAAATTGTTGGCTAGTTTATATATATATATTTTCCTTATGGCATTACAATTAATTTTATTATGTATATTGATACAAATAGAGTATAATGTGTTTTTAGTTAACGTCTTTTCAATTATTGATTTGTTCACGAAAGTTCTAGGAAAATAATAAACACGTTATTATTATGTAAATAGCATTTTTATAGCTTTTCGTACAATTTTCAGTAAGTAATAGTAGTAGTAGTTTTAGTCACTTAAGTTTCTTATCAAATTATTGTGTCATCTTAAATTAATTTTTTTTTACTAAGTAATAATGAATAATTATTCGAATAAAATATTTCAGTAAATAGATTTTTTAAATTTTGAGATTAATTTCTGTAGTGCCAGACGGCAGTGGCTTAATGGAAAAGTTTCTGTATTTTATGTTACACATCATATGCGACTACTGTAAGCTTAGAGCATTAAACCAACTTATTTATTTATTTATTTATTTATGAACGGTACACTGACAGATTAATGTCATTACACAAACATAAAAACATTTTCCACATAATAAGACAAGACAATAATCGAAATTGAGTGTACACAGCATGCAATCATTTAAACTTACAGAACAATTTTGTAATTGTTATTAATTGCTCTGTAAGGCTCGCTCGTTTTTTTATGTATTTAATTGAACTCATTTATGGAAATTAAAGACTATAAGTATTCAGTTCTACTTGCTTTATTAATTATTATATTAAGTCAGGTTTCTGAAGAAATCAACCAATATTACAACATTGCTACTAGTCAATTATATTTTCCAGCAACGTCGAGTTGGGAGGCAGCCATTCGCAGCTCGTGTGTTGAGAAGAACATACCTGAAAAAATTACATTTTTAAAAAATGCATTTTAAATTTATGAAATACAGTGAGGTTGGTATTTTGCTATAATTACAAAATGTTATAAGGAAATAGTTTGAAAACTATCCACGCCAGCATTATCTACTTTACATATTTATTACAAGTATAGGTATATTTTGGAACTCGACCTGTGAATAAAACAAGTTGCAAACGAATCTCCTGTTTTCAATAGGTACTTAATAGCAAGTCAGCAAGCAATGAGTTTGTGCTTCCTGTAATTTACAATATTAAATGTTGTAATGAACACAGAATAGCTACATAAATACACATAGTTATCTCGAAGCCTGAGGAAGTCAAAACTGTGGGCTCAGTGTTCCCTAACTTTAGAGTTAATACAGCGAACTGTATTAACTGCTGCAAACATCAATGTTTGCTAACATAAAACAGAAAGTTTGTGTCGCAAATTTTCACATTTTGACAACTTCTGAGGTTTTCGAGAGCTTAATAGCGAATCGACGTACGGATTCGATACTGCAAGTTAAGCAACTTTCCTAACGCCCGGTCTCCGAATGGGTGATCAAATTCGAAATATCATGAGTTTTCCATGCTGCGTAAAACACGGTAAGCCGTTGATTCAATTGTTGTTGTAAGGTAAGAAGGCAGTCTTCAACACTTGAGAAAAGCCTATAAGAAGACATGAGCCTAGTATTGGTATGTTTACAGGCTGATGGTTGTGGTGGTGGTGCACAGCTTCAAATATCTTGTTGATGGCCAGTCACTGCATTATAAACCCAAAAATGAGCGCTGCACACTTGCATTTGCCCCGCTGTTTACCGTCAGCGGCTTCCACGTGTTAGAAATAGACATGCTGGCTACAAGTCACTGACCTTGCAGCAGCATTCATCAGCGACTGTATTAAAAACTGTCAGAGTTGTCCGCGGCGGTCTTGCAGAAGTGCTGCAGTTTTACCACCAACGGGTTCCATGGGATCGGCATAGATATAATGGTAAGAGGTAATTTACCTTTCAGCGGCTTTCTTCAGCGACTGTAATATAATCTTTCAGAGTTGACTGCAGCGCAGTTGCAGTGGTGCCGCAGTCTTGCCACAAGCAGCTTTTACGCGCTAGATAAAAGTATGCTGTCGTGAGGTCACAGACTTTGCCGCTGGATTTGACAGCAGCTGTATTATAAAACTGTTAAACTTGAGAAGTAGCAGAAATGGTGTATGACATAATCATGCTGGGGTGAGGTTACTGACCTTACAACGGCATTCGTCAGCGAGTGTGTAGTGGAAGCTGTCAGTGCCGGGTGCGGCGCCCTCTTCGCAGTGCCTTAGTTTCACTATTAGAGGTCGCCACGCACTGAACAGGCAAACATGGTGGCGGGACTGCTTGTACGGAAACTGCCAGTCGGAAATCTGAGGGCAATCACATCACTGAGACAACTTTAAATTGGTTACTTGACACGTAGTTAAATGTCAACCACGAGCTATTTCTACTTCTTCAGAATATAAAAACAGTGTTTTAAATATTTTCATCAGCGGGAAATTAATTTGTCGTACGCTCTGATATAATTGTTTTGTTGCCTATTGTGTATATATGCTTTTCATTGTAGATAGGTATTAATAGCACCTACATTCTTATTAATTTCAAAACATCTTGATCAAAGTTCGCCTTTGACTAATTGCTACAAAAGTTTCCCGTTCGTCGTCTGCCAAAAGCAAAACTAATTATATCGTTTTCACTTTGTGAAACTATATTAGAAAATTTGATCAAAAGCATTGGAGGATATTCTAGGAGCTAAAACTATTTTGTATGCTGAAACAATTTTGTATTGACACGGGCACCATCTAATGTAGTTACAATCGATTTCAGATTTATTGGACACTCTGTAAACTGCTATTTAAACTAGCGTTGCTTTAATAAAACGTTAAATAGATAATAACTAACTTTTGAGCCCTGGTCAAGAAAGAGCACGAGCGTAGCGGCATTCGAATTTTTAGTTCATTGCGCCTTGACGATACAGAAGACTTAGTCAACAGTAATATAAATAATGCAGTGAACAGAAAAATAGTGTGTTGCGCCTCGAGCCGCTAGTGGCATGTCCTGCCAAAACTAAAACATGTCCTGCTAAAACTGCATATTAGGATTCTGTCTAGAATCCGACTGCATAGCGTAAGCCTTAACGCTTATTTCTGCCGCCAAGCAGCATTGTTTTTTCATTACTGGGTTCTAAATTTAATTTGATTGCGAATAAATTATAATAGTTAAAAAGTATTGAACCTTTTTTCACGAATGGAATTTGAAACTGAACCTTTTGATATACCTACCTTTTTTTTTTTTTTTTTTATACGGAGTGGAAATCCTGCAAACAGGCGCATCAGCGGGCATGAGGGGTCCCGCTGGCTGTCCGAGGATGGCCTAGACTCTGTTCCAGGGGCCGAAGCCCTAGAGAAAGCGAGTCGAAGTCGACTCGGTAAAAACCACTCCGATGTCCTCTCGTCACCTTGGAACCAGCAGACCGGCGATCATCGCGTCGTCCTCATCTGAGGAGGACGCATCGAACGCCGGCATGGTGGAGCCTGACGAGGTCATGGGAACCCTTTCGGACACTTCCACAACCCCGTCGGTGACTGCTCGCCCTGTAGATGGGCGAGCCCCTCTTCCGCCCCTGATTGGGGCGGGTGACCGCCCTCGAAAACGATGGGCGGACACGCTTGACCCGTCATTTGGTGAGACGGGTTGCCGACGCGCCGGGACATACGGGGCGTCGGCCCTCAGTGGGGACCTGTGCAATGCACGGTTGAAGCCCCCCCTAGGGCTTGGACTGCGCTGGTTTCCCACCGGTTGGAGAAGGCGTTGGTACTGCTGCCTTCTCCGCAGAAGGCGTCTGCGGCGGCACGGATCTGCCAGGGGGTCATCCTCCCTGGCCCGTTCCGCCTCCTCCTTCAGCGTCATGACGTCGACGCTGAAGGAGTGGACCGCCTCCCAGGACCCCTCGCTACCGAGCATGGACAGAACCACGGTCGGCAGGGAGAGGTCCGCGCCAATCACAGTGACCAATGCGGAGCGCTGGACATCGAACGCAGAGCACACCATCAAGGTGTGTTGCACCGTGTCCTCCGCTGCTCCACAATGGTGGCACTGTGGGGTCGGCTCTCTTCTAATCCGGTGCAAATAGCGTCCAAACGAACCATGTCCGGACAGTATTTGCACCAGATGGTATGTGAGCGACCCATGGCGCCGCTCCGCCCATGCTTGGAGGACGGGACGTAAGGCCTCCAGACTACGCGTTTGCGTAGCCGAGGCCCCTTCGCCCAGGCCCTCAGACCATAGGCGGAACATCTCTTCACGAGCTCCTTCAAGAGCAGCGCGCCTCTCTAGAGGGGCCAGGCGATTGCCACTGGCCCTCTCCTCTGCTCGCTGCCGGTATGCTGCAGCGAGCACCTCTGCCATTAGCTCCCACGGGGGCGTCCCCGCGAGAGCACACGCCACTTTCCGGGACACCGTTCGGTAGCCCCGGATCGCCCGCAGCGCCATTGCGCGCTGGGCCCGCTGGAGAGAGGCGATGGCGTGTGGGCTCAAGCAATCAGCCCAAACCGGCGCCCCATACAGCGCCATGGAGCGCACGATGCCGCCGTAAAGTCGGCGGCACGCCACGCTCGGGCCCCCCACATTGGGCAAGAGACGCCCGAGGACATCTGCTGCTCCCAGCAGCCGAGGCTCGAGGAGCTTAAAATGTCCTCCGAAGCCCCACCGCCCGTTGATCACTAGCCCCAAATACTTCATCTGGGGCTTCAGACTGACCCTCTCGCCCTCCACAACGACCGACGCACCCGCTGACGGCCGTCTCCGAGGTCCATGGAACACCATGGCCTCGGTCTTGTGGAGGGCCACTCCCAAGCCCAACGTCCGTATCTGCCGCACGATATGGCTGACGAAAACGGACGCCAAGCGCAAGACATCCTCCAGTCACATCCCCCGGACGGTGACGAGCGTGTCGTCAGCGTAGCAGATCAACCGCACCATCGAGGGAAGGCCACATCGAAGGACGTAGTCGTATCCGACGTTCCATAACAGGGGCCCGAGGACCGACCTCTGTGGAACGCCGCGGGACACCCTGTGACGGCTAAGCTTGCCGCCACGTCCCACGTATGCTACGTCCCGGTCCCTCAAATAATCTCCCACTATTCGGCGCAGATATGGAGGCATTTGATGAAAACGAAGCGCCTCCATAATGACGCCGAAGGGGAGACTATTGAAGGCGTTGCGGATGTCCAGCGACACCGCCAACACCATCTCCCGCCTCTCGACGGACCCGTCAACGAGTGTCCGGAGATCAGACAGGGCGTCGATCGTCGACCGCCCCGTCCGGAAGCCGTATTGGGCCTCAGAGAGGTCGGGGCCCGTTACTCCTCCCAGCTGCTGGACTATTCGGGAGGCGATGATTTTTTCAAACACCTTCCCGATTTCATCCAGCAGCACAATGGGGCGATATGCCGAGGGGTCGTCCGCTGGGCGCCCCTCCTTGCGTAGCAGGCATAGCGCTCCCTCCTTCCAGACCTTTGGAAACTGTGCGAACTTCAAACTAGCGTCACACAGCTCCCTGGCTTTGGCCCCTAGATGTTTTAGAGCCAGGTCCAGCACCCGCTTCGGGACGCCGTCAGGACCCGGTGCCGTCATACGCCCTTTAAGACGGGCGACGGCGTCCTTCCACTCCTCATCATCAATAAGAGGAGGGGGATCTCTCTCTCCCTCCACGTCCGGAGCTGGCGGGGCCATCCGAGGGGGAACAAAATCCTCCTCGGCTGGGGGAAACAGTCCCCCGATGACCGACACCAGGAGATCGGGATCCATCGTCTCCGTGATGGGCGTGCCGCGCACTTTCAGCTGCTTGCGCGCCAGCTTATACGGCCGCCCCCACGGATCCCGATCCAGACCCTGCAACTGCTCTTCTCTAGATAGCTCCTTTGAGGAGGCAATCGCAGTTTGCAGGGTCTTTTTCGACTGCCTGTACAGCTCGTACAGGCGGTCTTCCTCCTGAGTGTCCCTGACGTGGCGACGGCGGGCCCTAGTGTAGGCCCGCCTTTGGACACTGCAGTCATTTCTCATGACTGCAATGTCCTGGGACCACCAGTGAACTTCACGGCGGTCCCGCGGAGGCTGCGCCCGAGGCATAGAAGCCTCGCACACCTCCGTTAAAGCGCCGCGGAGACGGCGAGCTGATTCGTCGACGTCCGGACCGGACATCGGACGCGAGAACCAGTCTTCGAAGATCGCCGTCTCGTTCGCCAACTCCGGCTTGAGCCTGCTAATTGCCCAGCGGGGAGGCCGGTCACAGCTTATGGGCTGTGGGGGCCTTTGGTGCAGGGTGGAGCTCTCGAATCTGATATATCGATGGTCCGAGAGAGTCTCCACGTCCTGCACCACCCTCCAGTCGCTTATCGTGCGCGCGAAGGCCGGGGTGGCAAACGACACGTCCACCACCGAGCCTCCATTGTGCCGCACGCACGTGTGGACTGCGCCCCTGTTGAGGAGCGACAGCCCAGCGGCGGCTGCCCATTGCTCCACAGCCTGGCCCCTTTGGTCAGTCGCTGGACAACCCCAGACGACCAACTTGGCGTTCAGGTCTCCAAGAACGAGAACCTGACGCGGGGCCGCCCTCCTGATGGCTACGCCGACGACGCCTTTTTTTTTTTTTTTTTTTTTTGGTCACCCAGGGGAAAACCTGCTGACGGGTTTAACCGGGGATGGCCGTAGCCGACCCGGTAAAAACCCCTGGGGGGCAATCCGCCCGGCGCATAGAGAGGACTCTAGCGGGACCTTTACCACGAGGGCAATACCTCGCGGGAGCCTCATTGCGCGCAACTATGCACGACAAAGCAACCCGACTTTTACGACCTTGCGTATCCACCTTATGGTGAATACGCTGACCCAACAACCAGGACCTGCATGCGCACACCCTTCCCCCCCTTGTGGACATGCGGACACAACAAACCAACTGACATGCCCACACACGTTCGTGGCCATGCGGACTCGACAACCAGAGCAACGTGCCCACCTATTGTGGGCACGCGGACTCGAAAACCAAAACACCCAAACAAGACCAGAACGACATGCCCACCTTAGTTGGGCATGCGGACCACAACAACCCTAAAGGACATCACAAATATACTGACTGAGGCGGGATCCCATCACGGTCGCTTTGAGACAGCCAGGCAACTCAACTGTTGTCTCGTTGCTCATCGCTTGCGATATTGGGTGCCCACTTCAGTTCATCCAACAAAACGAACAATACAAATAAATATATACAACACAAAACCCTATGAGGTGGAACTTTCCGTGGTCGACCAGAGACAGCCGGGCGTCAGCCAGACTCAGTATGTCTCCCACTTCGGGTCACCACCTCAACCTTCGACACCAAAGACAACGACCCAACGACACACGAACCCACGAAACGACAACGACCCCAGAAGAACAACACAAAGACACAACAAAGACACTACGCAGGAGAAGGACATCACGACGGCGTCCCTCAGACCCGGGGGCATCTGGGGTGCTATAATCAAATAGCCATGCCGATGCCCCCTCTTCTTTCTTGGCCTTCCTAACACTAAGCAAAGACTTATATTTAAACAGAGACTTATTACCTAATCCTACAACTAATTCATCGGGTCGTCATGGCGCATCAGGTCAGAACCTGACTACGCCAGACGGCCCGGCATCACCTTAAGGTGGTATGAGGTCGGCGTATCTTCGACGCCGCCTCCCCGTCCTCCTTCTCCTTGCCGGCGCAGCGTTGGCGGACTCTTCCCGGGTGCGTTCGGCCTCCTCCTTGAGGCCCATGCATTCCGCGGCGAAGTCCGCCACCGCTGCCCAGCTGCTCTCGTCCTCAGCCATTGCCGCAACGACATCTGGCAGGGCCAGTGTACCTCTCGCGCCCAGTGCCATCTCTAGCGTTCGGCGTTGCGGCAGAAATGCGCTGCACACTTGGAGTGTGTGCTGCGCCGTATCTTCCTCCTCTCCGCAGTGGTGACAGACTGGTGTCTCCTCCCTTCCAATTCGATGCAGATACTTACCGAAGCACCCATGCCCGGTAAGTATCTGCGTCATATGATATGACATCCTCCCATGGGGCCTGTCTAACCACTTCTGTAGAATGGGGCGGATGGCCTCTATGGTGCGGGTTCCGGCTTCCGGGAGTGCCATCGTCTCCTCCCATATCCACACCGCCATGTCATAGGCCTCACGCCTTACTCCCTCTACTTCTGCGAGAGCGGGGCTCTCTCCTCCGGCCCTCCGCTCCGCTCGGAACTCGTAGACCTCAGTATGAACTTTGGCCTCAAGCTCCCATGGGAGCATCCCCGCAATAGCGGTAGCCGCCCCAAACGACACTGTACGGTAGCCCCTAATGGCTCGGATGGCCACTGTCCTCTGCGGTCTTCGCAGGAGGGCGACGTTTTTCCGAGACAGGTCGTCCGACCAAACCGGGGCTCCGTACAGGGCCATACTCCTTAGTATCTTACTATCTCCCGGTCCGTTGATGTTGGGCAGGAGTCTCGACAATGCCATCGCCGCCCCAACCACCCTCGGGGCGAGATTGGCAAAATGCGCCTCAAAGTTCATTCGACTGTCCAGGGTGAGTCCCAGGTATTTGATTTTGGACCCAACCCTGATGGGAACTCCATCCACTCGCGTTGCTGGGGGGCTTGCCCCGAGGACCGTGAAAGAGGATGGCCTCGGTTTTCGGCAGTGCCACCTCCAGCCCCAGCAGTCGTATTCGCGTCACCGTCAATGTCGCAGCCGCGGCCGCTCTCCGCGCCGCCTCCTGGTAGTCACGGCCTTTTGCCGTGACTAGAGTGTCGTCTGCATAGCAGTAGACACTCGTCCTAGGGAGAAGAGTTCCCCTTAGAACCCAGTTGTAGCCCAAGTTCCAGAGGAGTGGCCCCAAAACCGACCCCTGTGGAACACCGCACACCATTCTATGTGCCTTAATTGCACCACCTGGCTCGTATAACAGTACCGACCTGTCACTTAGGTAGTCGGCAAGTACCCTTCTTAGGTACCACGGTACTCTGTGGTACTTCAGAGCCTCTATTATTGCGCTAAAGGGGAGGGTATTGAACGCATTGGCGATGTCCAAGGACACCGCCATTACCCTATCCCCTCTTCTGACAGCTTCTTCTGTCTTCCTTATAAGCGCCATGATGGCATCAACGGTCGACCTACCACGTCGAAAACCGTACTGAGTCTCCTCAAGATCAGGGCCCATGTTGCCCAGGTGCTCATTTACACGGGACGTAATGACCCTCTCGAACAACTTGCCCGCCTCGTCGAGCAGAACGACGGGGCGGAAAGCTGATGGAGAGTCTGGCGGACGCCCTTCTTTTCTCAGGAGGCATAGCCTCCCCTCCTTCCAGATTTTCGGGAACTTACCCTGCTGGAGGCAGGTGTCCAGCAGTTCCACTAACTTCGGACCCATATGGTTGAGGGCAAGAGCTAGGACCTTCCCATGTATTCCGTCCGGGCCCGGCGCCTTCTTTTTGAGTCGGAGACGATCGATGGCCACCTCCATTTCTCCATCAGTGACCCGCGGGATGAGTTGCGGGTCCACCTCCCCATCGTGCTCGGGGGCGGTGAAAGGCGCCACCTCGAAGACCCGGCTGGGAAATAGGGCGTCGACAACCCGGGTCAGGAGCTCCGGCTGGAACGTCTCAGTGGGAGGCGCCGAACTTCGCATCCGATTACGAACGGAGCGATACGGGCGCCCCCATGGGTCCCTATCCAAGTCGGCCAGGAACTCCTCCCACGCCGACGCCTTTGCCCTTTGTATAACAACCTTTAGGTCGTATCTCTCCTGACTGAGTTGGCCGTACAACCCTTCCTCCTCCTCCGGCGTATGTCGCCTTCTACGGCATCTTTGGTAGAGCCGCCTTGCATGTGTGCAGGCGGCACGGACGTCGGCAATCTCTGCCGACCACCAATAGACAGCCCGTTGTTGTGGGCGGTCTCCGACGCGTGGCATGGCGGCATCACTGATTCTCGTGAGGGACTTCCGGAACAGGACCGCCCTCGCGTCGACATCCATTTCGGCCGGTGGTGATGGCAACCAGCCCTCTATCATAGCCGCTTCTGCGGCAGCGTCGCGGTTGAGGCGCGTTAGCGCCCACCGCTTGAATCGCGCGATTCGGACACCCTGCTGGGGGGTAAGGCCACCTCTTTGGGGATTGGAAATCCCGAAAGACACATAGAGGTGGTCACTGAGTGTTTCCCTATCCAGGACTTTCCACTCCACCACGCGTGAGGCGATGGCAGGGGTCGCGAACGAAACGTCCACTATTGACTCCCCCTGCCATCTGACGCATGTGCTGACCGCGCCCCGGTTGAGCACAACCAAGCCGGCCTCAACGCAGAACTCCTCAACCGCCCTTCCCCTCAAAGTGGTCACGGGACACCCCCAGGACCTCGACTTGGCGTTGAGATCTCCCGCCACTACAATCTGCAGCGGAGCCAGCCCACGAACTACTCCTTGGACTCTGCCGATGAATTCTTCAAACTCTGCGCGGGTACGGTTGGGCGAGAAGTATAGCCCGACCAGGGCGATTTCCCCCCACGTAACCGCCACGTACCCGACTCCCCTCTCCCGCAGAGAGATTGGGGCCAAGATGGAGTTGGCCGGGGTAGTTATAACAACTTTCTCATCGGCAGATCCTATCCAGTTTGCACGAGCTGGAATTGAATACGGCTCCGCTGCGATCGCTACACTCGCGCCGATCTCCGCCATCTGGTGGACCATGAGGTCCTGGGCGTTGGCAGCGTGATTGAGATTCGCCTGAAGAATGACTTTAGTTTGTGCTGGCATTCTGTCCCGTTACTGGTTCCACTATATCCATCGACGCACCATGCGCTTCCGTCGTTGTGGGGGCCCTTCTCCACGGGGCCATTTTCGGCTTAGTGATGGGGGGCCTACACGTTCTCCCTCCCATGTAATGTTCATGGGGGAGCTTGGCCTCTTTACACAACGCACAGTGAGGTTTTTCTGCTACACAGGCGTCTGCTTGGTGTCCCGGGGCACTGCATCGGAAACAAAGCGCATTCCGATCGACCTTTGACTCGCATGAGTATTTAGTGTGCCCCGCGCCATAGCAACGGTAGCACCTCACCGGCAGATTCTCCAGCGCAATGACCTGCGCATGCGCCCACCCTATCGCGAGGCGACCCTCCTCCACCAATTTTTTGGCCTTCGCGATGGGGAGCCGGACCAACACAGAGTTGGAACCCCATGGTCCGACGCGGATTTCCCCTAACGAGATTACGTCCGAGGTACAGCCAGTCTTCGCTTTAATTGCCGCCATAATCATCTCCTCTTTGACGAAGTCATTGAGGCCCACTAGTTTGAGTTCCGCCTTTTTGTACGGTCTTCCCACCTCAGCTTCCTCCGCGATCACCTCTCGAAGTTTCGCCGCCAGCGCATCAGCCTTTGGGCCGCTTGTTGCGTCCGAGATCTCTAGTTTGCGGCCGCCTGCTGCAGTTTGCCTCATCCGCACTGCCTCCAGGCCAATCTCCTGAAGGTTGATGGCGTTTGTCGCCTTCTCCATTATGGAGGCATACGTGGCACCCTTAGCCATGGCCTCCGGTTTCAGCGTGATGGTCACCGCCGATGAACGTGGTGCCACCAGTTTCACCGCGCTATTTCCAAGCGCAGCAGGCGCAGAACCCTGCGCTCCTGACTTCTTCTCCTCCTCCTTTTTGGCCTTCTTCATGGCGCCCTTAGAGACAAACTGCTTCCACTCTACCGCCGGAGTGCTGGACGCCGCGGCCAAAGCGGGAGAGGCCGAACGAATTGGAGGGGGCGCTCCCCTGGGCACTGCCCGTTGGGGCAGTGGGGGGTTCTCCCACACTTTAACAGGGGCAGGCACAATCACGGGCGGCACGACCCGTGAGACCCTGGAGGGTCCAGCTACCGCGTTGGCGTAGCCGTTGGCCTGAACCTCTGCCCTCCTCTTCTCGTGCGCTAGCGGCGGCCTCATGGGGGGCTCATATGGGAGCCTTTTCTCGAACTACTATTCATCCTCTCATTGAGCATGCCCCCCAGAGATCTATACAAGTCGGCCTTGAACGCCTCCAATTGGTCGTTCATCGACATGGCCACCTCTCTCTGTACATCGGTTCCTTTGCGGATCGGCCTACGCTCTTGTTGAACCGCCTGGACAGCTTTCATTTGCGCCTTCAAATCCTCTACCTCCTGCCGGAGACTTTCATTTGCCCTCTGTAGTCTTTTCGATTCTTCCGAGAGGGACATCTCTTGGAGGGATTGAATGCAGGCAACCATTGATTTAACCCCATTGTTGATATCCCCAAGGGTCGTGCCCTTGAGATGTTTCGACTTATGGGCATAGTTGTACAGAGCCATCGCATTTTTGAAAACCGTCGCCAGTATCTCCTGCTTTGTGTTATTCATCATTTTGAGCCTCAGAGTCGCTACGTCCTTGTCCTTTAAGAGCTTACGCGCCGTGTCATCTTTCTCCGGCTCTTTCTCCTTTAGGAACAACTCTCTAGAGGTCGGCAGCTTATTAGGAGCGGACGTCTCTACATCTGCGTCCGGCTCCACTAGTTCCTCCCATTCCTCGTCCGAGGCATTCCGCAAAGTCTTTTTAGCTTTCGACACGCCAATGGAGGTCCCCTTTTTCTCCACATTGGCTCTGCCTTTCCTGCCTCTACCTCTGGTCGCCGTGTTGACCTTTCTTTTTGGCCTACTGGTTTCCTCATCCGACGTTTCTTGGAGCAACCTTTTTGTATTCCTACGGTACTCTTCTTTTGCCGCCTCAATGGAAGACTCAACAGCAGCCTTCAATGCTGGATTCATCTCATTGGTGTCCATTTTGTCGGCGCTCTCAGGATCGCTCTCGAAAAGCGTCGTCAAATTGGACTCCCCACCCGGTTCTTTCCTCCTCCGGGACATGACCGGCGATCAGCTGGACGAAAGGGCGCCCAGCCGAATTCCGCACGAATTGTTTTGGGTGCCTCCCTAACAACCCGAGCAAACAACCCTCCTAACCGAGACACTAACCTAAACCTTGACTAACCAAAGCCCTAACCTAATTTTTTGGGCGCTTTTCACCCCCTAAGACCCCTAAACTATTCCAAAAGCACTTATGTAAAAAGTTACTTTTCGAATTTAAATTACGAAAAAATTTTTGTATGAAGAAAAGTTTACCTAGGCTGTCCTATTCCCCATACAAAATTTTCACAATTTACGACAAATTCCTATCTTTTGACTTTGGGAGGGTTAAAAACCCTGTTCCCAAAATCAGAAAAGAAAACTAACTATATATTCCGATGCGTCAGCAATCGGCCTACAAACTACAAAAAGAAAGAAAAAGAAAAAACCCAAAACCAATTTAATAAGAATTAAAAACTAACTAAAGAAGGAGAATTTTGACCAAAAACGACGTTTTTGGAAAAAATTATAACTAAAAAACTATACACTAACCGAACCCAAAACCTAGCCTACACTCTTTCTAAGAAACCCTTATACCTTTACGAAACTAAAAACCACAACCCTAATATATAAAACTTACGAGATAATTACGATTGAAATATGTAAACAAAGACAAAAATCGGATCGGTCAAGTGCGAGAGGTTTGGTGAATTCTTACAAATTCCTTCCTACGGAAAAAATTCGCAAAAAATCCAAGCCTTGACCGATCGAAAAACAAAAAATACCTATGCAAACCTACGATTAAGGACTACAAAAAACTACTAAGGAACCCAGACGGGGTTCCAAAGATGCCTAAACTAAAAAATATTGAAAATTTTTGTATGTAAAATATTGACGACTGACACAAAAAACCTTAAAATATCCAAAATCAAATCAAAGACTAAACCTACAACGACACAAAAAATACAAAAAATTTAAGACAAAGTTTTACTATTTATTAATAGATAATATGCTTTTTTACGTCATACCATCTATTTTTAAACAGCAAAAAACAACAATTCGATTTTTGGGAGCGACGTGTACGTGGGTGCTCTCGACAGGAGCCGGCGAGGCACTCCCGCCGACGACGCCTAGAAAAGACTTGAAGTCGGCGAGCGGTCTGTTTGGGGAGAAATAGGTCGAAAAAATAACCATATCCTCCCAAACAACCGCCGCGTACCCAGCACCCCGCTCATACATTTAGGGGGGTGTATAACCTGGGGTCGCACGCACCATCACGGCGGCAAAGTCGCTTGTGTCCCCGACCCAGTTGGGCTGGTTGGAGATGAAGTACGGCTCCGACACCGCCGCCACGTCCACTGACCACTCCGCCAGGCTCTGGTGTAGCAGATCCTGAGCCCTGGCAGAGTGATTCAGGTTCACCTGGAGAAAGTTGATATGGGGCCGTCTTAACATTGCTCGGCCACCAATTCAACCTCCATGGGCCCCGTTTGGGGCGCCGTCTGTGTGGCGGGGGCGGCCTGACGAGCTGGACGCGCCGGCAATTTGCCCTTGGCCAGGGGAGGCTTACAACTACGCCCCCCCATAACATGGCCTGCCGGTCGTTTGGCAGTAGCACACACGGCACAGTGGGGCTTTGCGCTACAATCGTAGCCCCTATGCCCCTCCTTACCGCACCGGTAGCAGAGGTTGCTCCGGTCGGTTTTTGAAGGGCAACTTGCTCTGGCGTGCCCCATCTGCATGCACCGGAAGCACCGGGCAGAACGGGCTTCCAACGCCTGGACACTGGCCGCGCTGAAGCATATCAATAGGTGACCAGCGTCAACAACCTTCTTGACTGCGGCCACCGGGCATGACACAACCGTCGTACCCAAACCACCGGGGCCGTCCCGGATGGGACGCACCTTCACGTCTGTGACGCCACATCCGCCCTTAGCCGCGATAGTTGCGGCGAGGTGCGTCTCCGTCACGGACTCGTCTAGCCCGCCCACCCTGATTTCTGCGGTCTTCGTGGGCCGGACGACCGTATCTATATCCGCAAGAGCCTCCCTCATTTTTTCGGCCAAGCGATCCGCCTTCTTACCGGATTCAGCGCCAGAAATTTCAATTTCAAGACCCTCCAGGCGAGCATTTAGCATAACCCCGACAGTTCGGGCCAGCTTTGCTTCAAAGGCCTGAAGAGCATCCGACTCATCAACCACAGCCTTCGTCTTGCCGCGGCCAGCCGTCTCCCGCACGGTGACAATTGGGGAGAGGGGCCTTGGAGGAGGGCAGTCCATCACCATGGACTCCATGGACAAGGGAACCTCGGAGAGCGTAGAGGGAAGAGATCCGGACTTCCTCCCGCTCTTGAGGTCCCTAACCTCGGCAGACAAAACTGCCACGCTCTTAGTGAGGTCTGCCAGCTGCCGCTGCAGCCTCACGTTTCCCCCCTTTAGAATTCGAGTGTCCTCCGAGATAGATTTGGAGGACACTTCGCGGAAACTGTCCAGGATGGATTGGGCTGATTTTTGTAGCGCCTTCTGGAAGCGGCCCTGAAGGTGCGATGACTTCTTCGCAACCTCCACTATGACCGCACAGTCCGCCTTCACCACCTCCTCGATGTCGAGGGCAGTCTTCAGGTCCGGATCTGTGGGTAGAGCCTCGTCTTCCATCCGACTGGCGTAATAGGACACTCGAGTCTCGAAGGCGCGGCGCTCCATGTCAGCCACCTCCCGGTCGAACGCGATCTGCTGCTCCTCACGCTTTGCAGCGTTGAGCTCGCGCTTGGCCTGGGCAAGGCCGACATACTCCCCAGTGGTGGGGCGTCTCCCGCGTCCACGCGGAACCGTCTTTTTCGTCGGCCCGTTCTCCGACGAGTCCGAATTGGACTCTTTGCTCTTGTCCCCCTTAGATGTTTTGGGGGGACGCTTCCTCTTTACCCCTAAAGAGGTGAGGGTGTCAGTGCTGATGCAACCGTCGTCTGACATTTCGTTGATATACCTACCTGGTCTGATGTATTACCAACTAGGCTATCGTGACTCTGTCCACACCATACAATTTTTCATTTATTTACTTGTTGGATAAAATATTATCTATAAATTACAATTTGTTCTTAACCAATTACAGTTAAATTATCAACAGCGTTTACCATTAGATTGTAAGCCTAACAAATTAAAAGGTAGATAGCACCATATTTAATGTCAACAACTACGTCATCAACATCCGATCAAAACATTTTTACAAAATCAAGGATTTGTTAGCTATTTATAACTACTGTTAATATATATACTTACCTACATTTTACGTAAATATTGTTACGAACAAAATTAAAATTTGAAAAA
Organism: Eudonia lacustrata; assembly: GCA_947562085.1. Taxonomy (NCBI): domain Eukaryota; kingdom Metazoa; phylum Arthropoda; class Insecta; order Lepidoptera; family Crambidae; genus Eudonia; species Eudonia lacustrata. The sequence continues at coordinate 6,343,645 of OX387317.1, read as the reverse complement.
AATTGTTGAAAAAATCCGATGAATAAATTCTTCCCACCCCTTTTTAAAATCATCTATAGCACGTTTTCCAGAAAAATATAACCGGCTGAAATGTAAAAATATACGACTGACCTAAATACTGAGCCGCAAACGACTGTCCTGTGGTCCGGATTTATTCTTGCCCCACAGATTGCCCGCGCACCGCGTTCCACATGACTGTGTTATACCTGAATTCTTAGACCATTAATCCAGATAAAATAGACTGTGCTCTTTATATATTTACAAAAAGGTTGGTACTGCAATAGCTACTCTTATGCACATATGTTCTAGATTTAACAAAACAAAAAATAACTAGTATAGGAAGGTCATTCCTATAGCGAGTTTCATATGCTATTCGATCACGTTATCGAATACGAGAATTCGTATGGTATTAACCTTTTCACCGCCCAACTATCCTGCACGCGATGTCCCGCTGTACGCCAACGTAAAAATATATTTTAATAAAGTAAGTACAAAGAAGAACTTCTATAGAAGTGCTGGCGTGGACGGCACGAAAATCTCGAACTTCTATAGAAGTTGTTGGCGGTAAAAAGGTTAAAGCAGCGCCTCCTGGTGGCGAATGAGGAGAGTTAATATGGTTTCCAAAAGTTTGCACAAACAGTAGGTACACATTGAATTGAAAACACTTTTACAGATCTACATTTTAAAATTTTAAAACAAACGCGAATAGAACCGTAAATGATTGCTTCATTACAAAAAGAAAATGTGACACCAAGCTATCGATACTGTCTATGGAGATGTTTATAACTAGGTATCGATATTCTAATATCCTGACCGGAATGAAAAAAGCGGAGGAGGATAATAATAGAAACATAAAAATGGATATAAAAATACTTTGCCTATTCTTCATCGATACTTGATATTTGTAATGAAAATGTTAAAGATTTGATTTCGATGACGTAGTTTACAATTTTTTTATTTTGCTTACAAAATAAGTAGTTGATAAATTGGCACGGGTCGGTTATATAGCTAAAAGGGTAAAAGCGATGCGCTTCTTGCCGCTTCTGCTTCTGTTGGTCCACACACACAAACAATAGGGCTCTGCTGAATATCCAGCGTTGCAGGTGATGTTCATGTTGCAACATGTGCTGAGTGGGATCTTTTTCAGTTTCACTTCTTTAATTTTTGTTTATTACTTTAATTTGAAACAGAATAAATATTTTAATTTGATTTGATTTGATAATATTGACTAATTGGTAGTGGCTGATCCCGGATTGTCTAGAGGCCCGGCTTGAAGTGCCGTTCGTGGTTCAATAAAAACAGTAACTGTATCAGATTATATATTTAAGAAGACAATTTTGTGGTATGATTATTACGTCAGATGAAAGAGGTTTTAAAGGACCAGCGTTCAGTGTCCTCTTGTAATATTAACAGTGCAGCTAGCTCCTCAAACGGTTATTTTTGGAGAGACGTTGCTGAGTTCTTTTGGTGGCCTTTTATAGCGTCACCGGATTCCTTGGGGGTGGCATGAAACACCTTTTTACCGCCAACAACTTCTATAGAAGTTCGAGATTTTCGTGCAGTCCACGCCAGCACTTCTATAGAAGTTCTTCTTTGTACCTACTTTATTAAAATACATTTATACGTTGGCGTACAGCGGGACATCGCGTGCAGGATAGTTGGGCGGTGAAAAGGATAAAGGGTTCCTCAAGCCGTGTTGATCGAAACACCGTCAATGTTTTCTAAAGGGAATTGCATCACGCATAGTCCCCGTTCCCAACTAGATTCTGAAAGGTTCGGATTGGATCGGGGAGCGGAACAACCCGAGAGCGCTTCTAAAGGGTAGGACCTCAGCTCGTGTTGACTGGCTCGTATGGTGGCGAGAAGCGTCTAGGTACATGTCTGTACCTGGAACAGAGCGTGTGTGAACCGTGTCGCCGTACCCTTATTCTACGAGTACGGTGCTTGGAACTAAGCGAGTGTGCATATAAATGTGTAGGGCATTAAGAGAACTGGGCGGGTTCCTCAATCGTCAGGGAAGCGTTACCAGTTAAGTATATAATGCGAAGTAAGTGAAATTTAGACGACTTTACAAATGATTAAATAAAATATTGTCAAAGTCTGCAACTACATCAAACAAACACCATCCGCTAACGTTTCATAAAACTTTTAGAAATAACCGCCAATTACTCTGAGCTCCGGAGAACTATCAATACCTACTATCTTGCAGCATGTGGTTTCAAATGTTGAATGGATATGCTTACTCAGATATATATATATATATTATAAATATATATAACCTTCATATGAGATAAGTTAATATGATTTATGTACAACTTTCCTGGAAATCAATTTGATTAAAATTAAATGATTGAAACTGAAAATGAAATTCAATCAATTTGATTTCCAGGAAAATTGTACATAAATCATATTAACTTATCATAAAATGATGTCTGGAACCTAGAGAATTACTTAGATAAAGCATACAGCAAATAAAAGTTTGGCCTTCCTCTCGAAGCACACAGTAGACAAGTTATAATACATAAAATTATTATATGAAAGTTATAAATTTTTTTCCACAAGCACAATATTAAATTGGGTAATTAGCCCTAAACGTATTATTCTACATTATTATTGATAATAGACGTTAGATGCTATATGAAGTAAAATAACATCATCCATACCAAATGGAACTCAAACATTTAAATGCCCCTAAAGTTAAGAACTTTAACTTTTGATACTAAAAGCCGAAACCAGCTAGAATTGACCAATTTAAGGAGAAACTTCTGATAGCAATTACCATAATTGTAGGCAAATCAAAGAGCTCAAAGCAATTTTTAGTGACAATTTGTTAAAGTATCTTGATGGTCCGTGGCCTAAATTACTAAATAATTCTTCTTCGTAAACAAGACTCATCCCTACTAATCACACTAATATTATATGTATATGCGAAAGTTTGTGTGTATGTGTGTAGATTTGTTGCTTCTTCACGCAGCAACGGATGAATGGATTTGGATGAAATTCGGCATACATATACACAACCCGCTATACACTACTTTAAAGTTTATACTGACACCCCCTACCAACCTATGCGGTTACAAAGTAGGTGTCAGAATAACCTTGCGCAAGCACAAGGGACCATCTACGTCAGGTCATAACGCCAGATCAGAACACGCCGGTACGCATCCTTCATCCAGTACTTTTAAGACTAGTGTCTCAAGCTAGTCGCCCCGTGGACACGTATAGTCCACTACCTAATATCCAGATAGGTCACCGGAGCTGTAAGCTCGCTCACTTCTCGTTGCACTAAGAGCACAACTCGCAGTGTACCACTGCTTGGGCCGTCAGCTCTAAAGCCAACTACCAAATGTCCTCTTTGGTGGCGGAGTTGTAAGCACACTCACTTCTCGGTACCCATCCAGGCACCTGATCAATTCCAAATTCCTACGCGGCTGATTAAACCGGAGGCCTTTGCATCTAGCGGGCACCTCTACTAGTTCTCCAGACTAGTACCGGAGATGTTGGAGTAACTACTCAGTGAAAACCACCGAGCACCACACCAACTAAGGGTAACTCACGTACCCCGCAGATCTTTTCGCTTCAGGCCCCCACCGGACCGCTACTTAGACCCGCTCGCTATGCACGAAATGGAAGCCTGGCCAGACCAACCAGGCAGACGAACATTCCCACTTCTATAGCTAACCACATGCCACCACGAGTCCAACCCATGTCCGGGGCCTGCCGGAGACGCCCGCGAAGGCATAACCGGCAGGGGGCCTAGGATCCGGAACTCCCGTGGTACCCTTGAAAAGACAGCCGGACCCGTAGTTCCAGCTGCCATACCCTATCTATCAGGGTCAGTAGATAGGGATACATATAGTTTATAACCTGGATTAAAACATAGAAAACTTTTTATCCCGATATTCGCACGGGAAAGGGAATCACGCGGGTGAAACCGCGAGCGGCCGCTAGTATAATATAAATGTGAAAGTTTGTGAGGATGGATGTTTGTTACTCTTTCACTCAAAAACTATTGAATGGATTTTAATGAAACTTTACAACAATATAGTTCTTCCAGAATAACATATAGGCTATAATTCATAAGGATATTTTATTATTACTAAGAGTTATAGGCAAAAAGCTCCCATTTGCGAGCTATTTTGGCGTGTGCTGCAAATACTGTACGAGTTATACGAATATCCTTATGGTGGAAACGTGTGTCCTTAATTGCTTTACAAAAAAGTCCGCGACAGCATATATCTATCATTTATATGTAAGCCATTATTGCCAAAACAGTTAGCCATAAACACAATAAGTTTTGATAAAACATTTCCAATGCACATTTTGTAGGAAAAAACTGATTCTTAACAAAATTAATACTTTTTTTACTTTTGGCTTCTGATATATAATTTAGATAAACATTGTCTTTTACACTACGTAATTTGGACAAATATTTTGAAAGTTCTGACGATGAGAAAAATGGTTTGGTCCGGCGCAGGGCGATCGGGCGCACTGCGAGCGAAAACTTCTCGAAAATGGTGAGTGAAGGCCATCTACAAAACTAAGTCAAAGCTGAAGAGTATAACCAGCCTTTGCTTAGCGATTGTGGACTATGAAAAAGCTTTAGATTCGATTGAAACATGGGTCTTGCAACAATCTATTCAGCGGTGCCAAATTGACAACCAGAACATCAAAATGTTGAAGTGTTTGTATGAAAACGCTACTATGTCCGTCCATCTTCAGGACCAGAGCTCAAAACCCATTCAGTATCAGCGAAGAGTGAGACAATGAGACGTTATATCACCGAAAAAAGTAGAGTTTATTTTATCGGTGGAAGTACTCACGATTTATCTCTAAATAGTTATATTGTATCTTTGAATGCTATAAATTTTTATCGAAAATAAAATAACACTTTGGACAACTCTACAGGAACACTAACGACTTGAGAGCTCTATATAAAAGGTTATTATTATTCACGCACTTCACTACTCTAACTTACCTATATCTATAAGAATAAATTATCGATTTTTTTTGATTAAAAAAAATAAAGTTCTGAAGGTGAGTCCACATTAAGTAACATGTTATTTAACTTAGGGTTTATGACATGTGTCCACACTAATAAAACATGCTACATAACTATGCTATCCAAAATATTTTGTAATATAGTCTGGACTCACCTTAATTGGTCACATTTTCTAATGAAGTATAAGTAAATAAATATATCCCGCGTAAATAACTGTTTTCCGTGTGCAAGAGGAAATTATAGAAAACCTCATCTTATCTCTTTTCTACGTCATGAAAAGGATCTCCCTGGAAACTTCGGCGTTCTAAGTCCAGCGTCCCGAACTGTGCGATGCTGACCGTTCTTAAGTCAGACAGTACTTCTCTCTTCTTCTATAGCAATAGGGTCGGCTTTTCTGCTCAATCTCCTCCATTTTTCCCAGTATTCGGCAGCGTTTCTTCATTTTATATATGTAAGTATGTAGGTATAAATATCCATTTTTTGTTGTTGTTAGAAGTTATGTTTAATTCCCTGTACCTTTGATACTTGTTGAGACTATGTAAGTAGTAGCCTTTATCGGTCACCCAGATTACAAAAGATTCGATTGTCAAAAGTATGGTGCCATTGTATAAACAAAATATCAAAAATGATAATTAGTCGAAACATAGTTTAAAAAGTGGAAAAAAACAAACAGTTACTTCTCTCGAATCGCAAATCCCTCCGCAGTAGGCCACTTTGATCCGGTCCCAGCATTTGCGGCCATTTCCATCGGTTTGCTCAGCCACGGCCAAGGAGTTCCGTCTGGTGCAAGGCTCTAAAGGATCTTTAGCGTGGAGACACGAAGCCAGCAGTGCCAGCAAACATGTTATGAGTATGTGCCCCATTGCTGAAAACAAACAAATTACTCTTGATACGAATTACGAACATAACTAATACAATATTTATAAAACTTATAAAATACAGTGAAAAAATTAAACGCCCACCCCCCAGCCAAGAATCGAACCTCGAAAATTTTATAACTGCTTTTTAATCTTTTGAGTGCTAAAAGCGACACAGTGCGCCATCTATCCAACGGTTATTGCAACCAATGGCCATGCAGATTCACCTTTGCAGATGAAATACCACAATTGGATAACATAACGCTATAGTAAATTTTACGATAGCGTTGTGTTATCAAATTGTGACAAAATTCAGCGCTTACGTCAGCCTTCCCGGTAGCATAGCGGTCAGTGCAGCCGCCCGGATTGCGGAAGACCCAGATTCGATTCCTGGCTAGCGTTTAATTTCCTTACTGTATTTTGTAATTCTATAAATATTGAATTTAGCTTCAGTGCAGCAATTAGCACTTGAAAATAAAAAGTAAAATAACTGATACATTTTGGTACACGGCCACCGCCACCACAAGTGATCACGGCCTCACGACCCGGTCAACTCGAGCCGAGATCCTAGACTTTAGATTAGAGGCACCCTCCGGTTGTTACGCTCTCGATTCTGATCTAAACGCTTTGGTGAATCTAGTAGAGATAGAGACGTGCTTGCATGATGACATCCCCTGAGACACTCTGAGGATGTTTCGATTACCACTGCTTGAAAATATTTTTAGTTTCCCGCCACCTATAAAATCCCGGTTATCTGCAAAGGGCATCTGTGGCCAACAGCAAACTCTTTCCAATAACAAAGTGACAACAACCAGTGTAACTCTGTCGAAATGATAACAAAATTTTTTTTTTAACTCTTTCAGGGCCAGTGGGATGTATGTTCCCACCACATTTAGAACTTTATGTGATTGAGATAAGATTGAAAACCAAATTAAATATGAGGTTAGCGTGTCTAACCACTGACCCTGAAAGAGTTAAATATATCTTAAGCACATTGCCTTCATCTTACCCTATGTTGAGTGATGATAAGGGCTATGGTGAAAACGCACTTCACCCGGGATCCTCATCTACAGAGGCACTGGTTAACTCATCTCTAACTGCCGGAACACAATCATTAATGTTAAGGTGACATATTTAGATAAGATGGTGGTAGCTAGCCAGGCAGACAAACAAGTCCTACCACCAACCAAACCGAGTACACAAATATGTACTTACATGTTCACGTACAAACGGGGAATCGAACCCGGGACCTCTAGGTCTGAGGCCGGTGGTCTTAACCACTAGACCACAGAGGCGGTTAAAAGTAGTATGCGAATACCTTATTACAAAATAGTTTTAAAACTGATATAAATACGGATACAAAATGTAAGTTAAACATCACTATTATTCGGTCACAATTTATGTAGCAATTTTAAACGATTGAGCTGTGGATTCTAAAACCAGTCTCAACTCAAACTCAAACGGTTGTTTGCAAACTCAGTGGTCCAGAGAGCTCACTAATAATAATATAAGCAAACTAAATAAGCAAACTGTAATAACAAATAACAGATATACCTACCTACCAATGCACAGTTATTATTAAACGAAAACTACTAAATATACAAATAGCATTTTGATTTAAGTTGGAATCTATTGAATTATTTATGTAAATAATAAACGAGATAATTTTTCTATTAACCCTTTTCCATTTTTGTGCTGTGCTCGACGGCGTTCATTATTGATCCCATTATTCAAAGCCCACATTTTATCGTATAAATATTATGGATTTTTTTGCAATAAACTACATAATGTGCTAATGTTACAATGTCCTTATTACCAAGCCTCATTGTACAATGTATAGTCGACCATAAAATTGCTTTATCACTTTTGACAAAAACTTCCATTACAATAAAATTTCACTAAGGCTCATTGTCAATGATGACAACGTATCTGTCACTTGGTCTTTTAAACAAAAATAGAACTTGTTGATTTTTTATATGCAAACAAACTTCACTTCTAAGGTGGTAAAGCAATTTCATTGTCGACTATACAACTGATATTCAAATCGATTCAAAGAGATAATATCCTCAAGCTTTAGCACCAACAATAAAGCCACCGTTAGATGGTTTACTTTTGAAGTTTAACGTTTATTATTTAGTCAAAAATAACACTCTTAAAAAGAGACTTGAACAGATATTACCCAAGTAAACAATGCTCTGTTTACTCAGAAAGCGCCAAAGATTCTACACTAACGAATATAGCGGGGTACTCTTCAGTCAATTCAATTTCTTGAAAGATGGCTCTCGCTACGATTTAGCCAGTGTCTAGTTTTAGGTTATTAGTGTTTTGACATTGTCCGTAATTCTGCTTAAAACTTTAATAGGCGTTGTGCTTGTACAAGAGACAAAATGTCTAACACTGAGACCCAATTTTGAGGTTATAGGTGGCCACTGATTGATTCTGTTGGGATACCTTACTTTTCAGTATTTTAAAGCATAACCCTTGACACAAAACTTCAATGGAATCCTCATATACAACGTGTAACAGAAAGGTGTGGTCAAACTGAAAGGATCCAAAGTGTATCCGGTCTAGATCTTGTATGTGTTGTTACTGAGACATAATAGGGTATTTGACAGGTTTTAGAAAAATATTTCTAATGGTTCATTATAGCATAATATATTTGCAATTTGATGAATTCGTTATGAATTTCTTTATTTTTTATGAAAATCGCCATTAAAATTCAATTTAATAAAATAGCCGCCAAAACGCTGAAGACGCCATGCATGCAGGTCACGTGATGTCGTGACGTCACCTGCTTGTAAGCAAACTTTTAGCTGTCAAATCAAACGTACAAAACTTTGATTGACATTTACTGTAAACAAGCTGATGAAGTCACTCCAGATTCAGCATCATCCCGTGCGTTTTTGATCACGACACGTAGTCAATCATAAAAAAATTATTATGTTATTAATGATCTTTTATAAAAATCATACTTATTTTAAAATTATGTGTTTATTATGTGATTAATTTAGTTTAAAAACATGTTTACTATTAAGTTAACAACAGTTTGATCAATATTTTCATTGTAGTCAAATACCTTATTATTAACTTTAATTTGTCATGCAATTGTAAATTAAATGACTTCACTAATATAAATTAGTGAAGTCATGCGCGTCAGGCGCGCATAAACAAGCAACGGAGATCATGAATGTAAGTACACAGAGGTTACTAAACCACTAGGACTGTTTAGGACTTGTTTATTTCGATGTGACGTCACAATAGAAATATCCAGTTAAAAATTGCATCATCATCATCATCATCATCTCAGCCAAAAGACGTCCACTGCTGGACAAAGGCCTCACAGCGGCTTCCCGCGACAAAAAAAAAAAAAAAAATTGCATAACAATTTAAAATTAATTACTATGTCTTAGTAACTCTGCATACAGATCTAGATCGGATACATTTTAAATCTTTTCATTTTTACCACACCTTTTGTTATACGTTGTATATCGAAATTGGCTGGTAAACTCAGTTCTGCTTCTTATGCCATTAGAAAAATTAGGCAGTTAACAGACTGCTAGAACAGTTTATTTCAGTTATTTTCATAGTGTCATGGCGTCCTACTGTGGGAAACAGCGGCTGATAATGAAACTATATTCATTTCACAGAAACGAGCAATGAGAACAATCTATAAACTAGGATCACGAACTTCCTTAAGAAATCTTTTTAAGGAGATTGGTGTCCTAACAGTTGCATCTCAATATATTTATAATAATTGTATAGGTTTTGTACGTTGCAATATCAATGTGAAAGACATGAAGGTAATTTCTTATTCGTATTATATATGGTTTAGGGGTATGTGACTAATATACAGTAGTATATTTATATAGTTGTAAGTTTACTTGTTTACTTATCTTTGTCTATGTTGTTTTCTTCTTTTGAATATGTTAGTAATGAGATTCATCACGGTCGTATACACTTGTATACGACCGACAATGAATATCATTACTAATGGCAAGTGATGAGTTTGATAGCGGTTGCATAAACAATTACGTAAAGACATCAACATATTCAAATGAAGAAAACAATATAGACAAAGATTAGTAAACAAGTAAATTTACAAAGAAAATTTAAAAAATATATAACATACCGTAGGTAATAAGAAAACTTTTAAAATAAAATCAGTATTCTACCGAAGTAATTCACCCACACCTTCTTTTTGGATTTTCGCTTCAACTGATACCAACAGGCCAGTATGTGAGCAGTAGCTTATTCATATAGATACTGGAGACGCCTTTGAATACGTATTTAATATTTGCTTTCAGGCATAAGAAACTACAGCAAACATTGTCCAAAAACGTAGTCAATGAATGTAAGATGTCAAAGTTGAGAATTTATAAGATAGGAATAATGTACATCTAAACATTTTTGGAATATAAAGTTAAAAAATGCTGCCGGCATTTTGTCGCCTTTATAATCCAAAAAGACAATTTTCGACGCAAATAAATCCTTTGGATTTTGGACCTCCTTCATAATTAAACAAGAAACAAGACAAGAAACGTAAGAGCTATTACAAAAATGTCAGACACTTCGTTGTGCTTCAACCATTCAAGGAACTACGAGTACAGTAGCGTACAAAATAATAAAGCAAACTATGCAGCTCAAACAGAACAAACGGTACTAATGCTTCAGTGGATTTTAATTCATAATGAGAAAGACAAGATACAATTGTACTTTATTGCACACAATACAAACAAATTTCAATAAGAACTAAATGAAAGTAAACATACAGAGGAATCGGCCTTATTATATATTTGAAAAGATTACTAAAAGAAATTTATTTTTAAATATATTTAAATTTGTCTATACAGGAGCGAAAACTCAGTTATCATTTACCATAAAACCTTGCCTGTGATACTAACAGAGCTTACCCATTTCCCGTTCCCATAGGATCGTCAATAAATTCGGTTTGCGAGGCATGGCAAAAATACGTAACAAAAAGGGTTCCCATTAGTGGTGACCTTCATTTATGAGTTTTTCCGGACGGATACCCTAATCGAATCCCTCGCTAATTTTATCATCATCAGTAGCGAATAAGTATCTATGGTGCAGCGGCAAATGTTAAGGCTCAGTCAGGTGATAAAATCAATTGCAATACAGTCACGAGCATAATTATGTTAATATGGACAAATTGACAACAATATTTGCACCAGTGTGACGGAAGTCAAAGTAACATTAAGAAAACGATAGCGAAGTTCGAAAATAATAAAAACGATGGAATTGACATAAGATTGACCACGTGATTTAGCGCGGCTTATGTCAATCCCATACATTTTAATCTTTTCGAACTTCGCTATCGTTTTTTTTATGTTACTTTGGCTAAGCCTACTGAGAAGTAGCCAATAATTTTTGTTAAACGTAAATTATTAATTACGAATATAACTTTACACTAATCGTATTCGATTACTGTAAAGTTATATTCTATGATAATTCAAAGGCGGCATGAAATTCTAGCGTCAAAAGTAAATTTAGGCAAAAACATTTTAATACGAGGACAAGCCGAAGTTTTAAAAGGCACGAGGTATTTGGCGATATTAGCAATTAAAATATAGTTATGTTAATCGTTAACAACCACTGACATTACATTACACACACCGCGTTACACACTTGTTATACACATTTTAACCGCCTGTGTGGTCTTGTGGTTAAGATTACCGGTTTAGACTCAGAGGTCCCAGGTTCGATTCCCAGCGAGGGGTACATGTTTGTGTACTCGATTTGGTTGGTGGTAGGACTTGTTTGTCTGGCTGGCTAGCTACCACCATCTTCTCTAAATATATCGCCATAACATCAATGTTTGCAGCATTGTTGTGTTCCGGCAACTAGAGATAAGATAGCCACAGCCTCAGTAGTTGAGGATCTTAGGTGAAGTGCGCTTCCACCATTGGCCTTTAGCATCACTTAACATCAGGTGAGATAAAAACACTGTGCTTACCGTACCCGTAGGATATAAAAAAAAACCTAGATATGTTGTAATCAAAATATCATAAAATGTTATTAAATACTGCCTCGGGTAGTTTACTTTCTCTCTCTGTCTTTATTCTGTTGCTAACTAAAACAAAAGACAAACAAAAAACTTATTAAACAGCGCTTCTTTCAGTTCAATAAACCCGACATGAAATAGATTGCCACAGTAAATATAATTCTTAGAATATTGTGATTTACAATATTCTGAGAAATTTCAGAATTTTCTAAAAATTTTTGTCAGCTTAATCATTTTTGAAATTTTATAAATATCATATTTTGGTTATCGTCATTTCAGCCCGTATCTTCCCACTGCTGGGCATAGGCCTCCTCCATCTAACGCCAATCCATTCTGTTTTGAGCTGATCGCATCCAGGTTTTTCCAGCGACCAGCTCTATATCTCAGGCCCATCTAGCAGGTGGTCGGCCACCGCCCCGCTTATCCGTCCTCGGCAGCCAATCTATGAGGGTTTTACTCCACCGGCCATCACTGGTTCTCGCCACGTGTCCTGCCTATAGCCATTTGAGTTTTCGTCCGGATCTTCCTTCATATGCCTTTTAAAGCTGTGGGATGTTTATAGGCTGTTGACGACGACGATGATGATGATTTATTATGGACATTACAGTATTAGTTTTTATTTTTTCTGGTATTCTACTGTCACAAAACCTATTCATTAAGTCAGGCACCATTATAGTAAAACGCACGCGGTATAAGAAAATTTAATTACAAGCCGCAAAGAGGGAAAAAAAAACATTATTGCCGGGACGCGAATATAATGACGCACAATGACTTCACAATATTTTGAACGGCGCGTGTCTATTCAATTTGTGTTATTACTGGGTACAGTAAATGGAGAAAATGTTAAAGCAAAACAGAGTGCTGAGTGTGCCAGTTTTATTCTATAATATATATACAGAATATTTGTAGTAATTTGTACAATATTGTAGCAGCGTCTCTTTTATCTTTTTTTTAAATTCTGACTGGTAATTACTTGGCCTTCGTCATACCTGATATTAAGTGAGGTTACTGATATCTTGCTGCTGGAACACTACTATGCTACTAACATTTAAGTTATGGCGACATCATTACCTGGACAAAATCACGGTAGCTAATCCAAGCGGATTGAAGCAGCATTGAAGCAGCGCTTCCTGGTGATACACGAGGTAAACTGCAATTTATCCATACAAATTTTCATTTTCGTCAACGTGATCGAAAATCTTTGACCAGTGTGTGTTGCCAGTGATGATATACGGGACTGAGACGTGGTCGCTCACTATGTGCCTCATAAAAAGGCTCAAGGTCACTCAAAGAGCAATGGAGAGGGCTATGCTCGGGGTTTCTCTGCGTCAGAAATCAGAAATGAGGAGATCCGCAGAAGAACAAAGGTAACCTACATAGGGTTATTTGGGTTACGCCCGTTTAATTATGTTAAATAAATAAATAAATAGCCCGAAGAGTTGCTAAGCTCAAGTGGCAGTGAGCAGGGCACATTGCTCGCAGGACTGATGGCCGCTTGGGCGGAATAGTCCTTGAGTGGCGACCGCGTACCAGAAAGAGTGTGGGCAGGCCTCCAACAAGGTGGACCGACGATCTGGTGCAGGTCGCGAGATGCCGCTGGATGCGAGCAGCACAAAACCGGTCGTTGTGGAAATCCTTATCCTTATCCTCCCTATAAAACACGCACTCAGCATACGTTTCAGTTTATGGTTTTGTATAAAGGGTTAGTCTATTTTCTCTTCAATGTTGGATGCTTTTGCTCATAAAAGCTCCGATCCGATCCGAACCCTTCGGAGACTCTGGAAGGGCACGGGGACGCGCACTTTTAAGTGTGCGATGCCGTACCCCTCTAGAAATCCTCTGAAGGTGTTTCGTTTCAACACGGCTTGAGGTACCCTTTACGTACCTCGCCGCCCCTAAAACAAGCCCGGTGAAGCTGGAAATGCCCCTCGGCAACCAGCAGTCTCTCTCCAAAAAAAAAAAAAATCATAAAAGCTATTTCGTTGTTCAAGAAAATCTGAACAGTATTTTGATTCAAAACCTTAAACTTAAACTTGTAGCTTATTTCAGAATAGCTTCTAGCTACTAGTTAAGTTAAATTAACTAACTTAAAGGGGACAGTTTACAGGTTATTCCAAAATAAATCGTTCATTTTCACTAACTTTATGTTTACTTAAGACAGCCCTTAGGCAACGTTAGGTGACGGTTCACTAAGTAAAACCTTGACCTATTCTGGCCAAAAGGTTACTTAAATATTAAGACTTATGAAGTCTACCTACCAAACCTATCGTATAACTGATTCGTTAATTAGGTCGTCTGCTGTGAATACAGACACAATAGAGTTTAATTGTTTAGAGCACAGATCAGTCAGTTAAAAAGTAGATGTCCTGAATGGGTAGTAGGTAAAAAAAAATTGTACGATTCAAAAGCACTTTTCTAAAGTCTATTTGAATAAAAAATATTTGACTTTGAGTTGACTTTGACAGTGTTCGCCACAGATGAGAGGTGATAATTTCTGATGTGGGTTCTGTAACACATCTATATCATAAACACATTTACAATTTGTTCGCAACAAAATTTACGTAATTTTTTTTATATACCCATCATTACAAACATAAACACAGTTGGGTGATTTAAATTAGAACATAATTTTATAGTATTAACTAGTAAAGATAATTCAGACGTACATTTTATTTCTAGACTAATTAAGGTAGGTAGTAAAGTACGCAAGTAATTTTTTAAACCAACAAAAATCCTACTAAATATTCAAAACACAATCACACAAATGTATTTACACCCCTTTGCTGTTACAGTGGTATTCTGAAAATAAGCTTTACAAAATAATAATATATTTTGACACGAAGGTGCAAATATTTTTGTACAATAACTCGGACTTCGTTAACTGGCTTTCCTGTAATAGCATAACAGCGCTGAAATGAATGTTTCGAGAATTCCCGCTGGCTATAGCCTTTATTTACCGGTAATTTCGCGTGCTATGAATATTTTCCACCTCAATTCCGTTCTATTTATACTTCTATATAATATGAATTTATTATAGATCCATATTAATTTTTAGTTCTAGAAACTCTGTGGCTGTTTATTCTCGATCATCACTTAGTGCCGTCTGTCGGTATACCCGAAGTTTGGAGAGCCGAGATGTGCTGGACGACATCAAAAATAGATTTGACTTAACTTTCGCCAGTTAAAAGATGCTCCATGAGACCAGGAAGTTAATTCTCAATGACTTTCTTAATTTATTTATAGATTATTGTGCTGAAAACTTTTTTATTTAGTTATTTAGGTCCATTTCCAGTTTATGTATTGCATTACATCTTGCAACATTATGTAGGTATAATTAATAATCTAAATACACAAACTACTTACAAGTAGACACATCTTGTTTTTATTGTGTTTTATAAAGTAACTATGTATTTGTTAACAAAATAAAGTTATATAGATTTAATGGTTAGGTTTCACAACCGGTCTCACAGCTAAGGACTTTGCTTTTTTTTAGCTTTTGGGTAAGCGCAGTGTCTTTATCTTACCTGATGTTAAGTGATGATAAGGCCAAAGCTGGAAGCGCAATGCACCCATCAGAATTCTCAACTACTGCTGAGGCCTGGCTATCTTATCTCTAGCTGCCGGAACCGCATGTTATTGCGGCAAATTTAGATATGATGGTGGTAGCTAGCCAGGAGCCAGGCGGACAAACAAGCTCTTAGTACTTGGTTGGGTAAAAAAACCGCCAGTCTTAATTACTTAACCACGGAGGCGATTAAAATGGTAAGTAATAGAAAAAGAAGGGAGTCAAATTGTTGTGATGACGGCTGATCGAGGGGAATGGAATAATAAAACAAATTGCCCTGACCCTCAATAAAATTGAGAACAGGAGGGCAGGCAAAGGATAAAACTGATAATAGGATCTCATTCATATTAATTCGGATTATTATTTAGCAATAGTAGTATATTTTATTTATATGAGTATCAGACGTGTCGGTCGGTACAAGGCTCAAGCGAATACGTTTGTACCAATATAGTTATTAGGACTGTTTAAATTTATCGACTTGTAATTCGGACATTTAACTTTTTCATTCTGTCTATTTTAAATGGTATCTATATACTTTATTGAATAGTTTCGTTGAAAAAATGCCACCTGTGAAATGTAATGCGTCCTTGTATCTGTAGATTGGTCATAGAATAGACCCTAGTTAGCAGATAAGCATGCACTAGTACTAGGTGCAAAGTACATAGGTACTAACACTACTTCAACACGTTTGGATCTTTGACAAAACAAGTAAGGTCTGGTGGCATTGTGATCTTGCTCTATATTATTGGCTCTTAAAATACCTGTGTGCTTTTGCGGTGGTAGATACATACGAGATCATTACTTAATTAGAGAGAGGCCTCCATTTTGACGTTGTTTGTTTACGAACACTTATGTATGATTTTGTTATGTGCTGCTGTTTATTAGACAACGTGAATTTCGATGCTTGTTCATTCCACAATGTGTATTATCAAGTTTGATTAAACTAATGTAGGTACTAAGAATGTAGTGATTAATATTAAAAATATTGTCGTAATATTTTGAGATTTACTGCTTCCTAGCGTCTATAAAAAAAAACAAAAAAACACCACATGTTTTTTTTGAACTAAAAACAGTTGAAGATCACATAGATGGCCTATAAAACTAGCCCCCTTATTCATAAAAACTATTTGAGCATTATTTAGTTAAATATTGTTTTTCAACGTCACACAGACGCCATTTTGAATTTAAGAAAAAGAGACAAAACAATGATTAACTAAATAATGCTTAAATAGTTTTTTATGAATAAGGGGGTAGGTCTATAATAACGAACTAAAAACAGTTGAAGATCTGGAATATAAAAAACAAATAATTTCTGGAGCTTTTAAAACAGTATTACTGCAAACTGCAAGTTATAACATGTGCGTGTAATGTGTCCTAACTAATATTTAACTAATCATCATGAAATTTTGTACACATATTCACAAGAGTATAACCACGTATTATTTACAAAATATTGAAAAAAAGTGAAGTGCGTGAAGTGAAGCGTGAAAGTGAGTGAGTGAAGTGAAAAAGTGAGGAGTTTGTTTGTTTGTTTAATACATTTTCACGCGTAAACTATCTAACGATTTGTTTGTTTTGTTGTCATAGAAACTGTCGAAGCGATACGAAGTCCGCCGGGTCAGCTAGTACAGATATGCGAGTATGCCGATACGGGCGTCTCGTTTTCACAACTGCAACAACACGATGAACTTAAAGCGAAACTTGAAACAATGAAGCTGGTTTGACTTAGATCTGTACAGCTTTAACACTATAACAAAATCTATTCATTGTCAAAAGCAAATTAAAAAGACAAAACACATACCCAACTGTTTTCATTCAATTACGCGTTAGCCCAATTATACTTATCATAGCTTAAATGTTATTCCAATTGTCTTTTGAATTAGGAAGCGCGGCACCTATAGTACTTTTGCTCGAGAAATCTTAATTAGCAAAGTTTCCTCATTATTCTCATAGGCACTTTGTCACAGATCCGACAAGTTCCCGTCCGCACCGTGTCAACTCTCGAGTTAATTTTGTCCAAATTAGCGATTTCTAAGACAATGCCCACGTCGCGTCGCCATTGTAATTCCATAGCCGCTCTCCCACGGGGATTTGTGTCAGTGGTTTACTTCGACTAATGATTTTGCTTTGAGATACTTTTGACGATAAATCGAATAAATTATAAAAGGTCGAGTGTCCCAATGCCTTAGGTATATTGGGACATACACCTATAAGTGGACGTATTAGGTATTTAGTTATGTATGTTAAAGTGGCTATGATACAAGCTCTGCCTTATTTCATCATCATCATCAGCCTACATATGTCCACTGCCTTATTTAGGATAATATTATTCTTATAACATCATACAACATTACTTAAAGAATGAGTGTAAAACTATATTTTTAGTTAAATACATCACAACTTTATTTATTCTGTTTTTATAAGTGAGGACCTGTAATTGGCTTTATGTTGTTATTTTTTTAGAATCTAAGTTGTTTCAATTCTGTTGGTCTCCCTATATATAAATAAAAAAATAGTCATTATGACAAGTAATATTTGACGTCAATAGGCGTAAAGGTTTACGTATTAAAATATATGTCAGCGTCGAGGTTGTTTGTAGGTAGAACAGTCGAGCAAACTCGGATTCGTTGATAACACAGTTAATCTTGGATCTTCAAAATAAAGACGCAGTCGTATTCCTTACAGTCACTTTAATGTTATTTTAACATCACAATTAAATTATTTAGAAATAGTTGCCCGATGCAAATGGTTTTTAGAAACGAAGTGAGTTCAAATGTGTTCAGTCCGTTGTTGCGCCAACTGACGTTGACGTTCCGCGTACCATAGAGCATAGGCTGCGCAGACCACACTCAAGTATAGACTATACTTGTCGTTTCTAAGCGATGCTAGCGCCATGTCTTCGACATATATATTAAAATATAAACACTGGTTGCTATCGCGTGAGCAACTCCTTGCGTCACTTTCTTGCGCATTTCAGACATATTGTTAATATTGTGATAAGTTTTGTTTAATAAATAAATAAAAAATAAAAAAAATACATTGTGGTCAAAAAGTTTTGGTCTCATATCCGTGCAGCGGAACTTCCTCTCAGTTTTAGTATGTGTGATTGTCTATTCTTCAATCATACCTATACGAATTTGTATGAAATTTGATATACAGCTAAAGAAAGGTATTATTCTTTTGACAGAATTCTTTGTATAACAAAAACCTTCTTATTCTCTCAGGAGCTTGTATTTTGTGTTAGACTCAAATGCTGCTGAGAAAGCTGGTATTAAATTGAATACGTGTTTGGCAAAATGCAGTTCAAATACAAAAATATTCGGAAACCAAAATTCTTACGATAAAATAAACAAAATCTCAAAAAAGTCCGTGCCTCAGCTACTAAATGGGCGTCTAACTCAGCAAGTCCATTTTAAAACAGAAGCTTTTAGCGACCCACTTTTCATCTGACAAGAAAAAATAAAGTGACAATTTAAAAAAATGCATGCACTTCTAGGGCAAAGCTTGAGTTGTACCCTTATTTACTGTAATGACAGCTAATGTTAATAATGTTAGTAAATTAAACTCACAAGGTTGCAAGCGTTTAGGCCGGCCGCACTTGCGATGCACGTTCGTGTACGAACACGCACGATACATCTCGATGTACCTCGCACACCAGTACTCGCACACCAGCACCCGGAATCCTCAACTAGTGAGGCGCTGGCTATCTTATCTCTAGCTGCCGGAACACAACAATGCTACAAACATTGGTGTTATGGCGACATGGCGAGATGGTGGTAGCTAGCCAGGCGGACAAACAAGCCCTACCATCAGCCAAACCGAGTACACAACAAGTACCCCCACCATGTACAACATATGCTGGGAATCGAACCCGGGACCTTCGGGTCTAAACCGGTGGTATTAACCACTAGACCACATAGGCGGTTAAAATCTAGTGTGCGAGCGAGGTACCATAGTAGTCAGAGAAACGGGATGTTTCGTGCGTAGTTATAAGTATGTGTCAAATTCGTATGAAAACACATTTAAAGTGAGTTTGGCCTTATAGGCTGTGGTCAGGCGAGCGGGCAGTCAAGCCTGTTTAAGGTGAGCCCTTAATTTTTGGGCAACCAATTAGCAATTTTAGGTACCGAATGGTTGCCGGAGTAAAACCGTCGCCTTACATGGCTTAAGAAATATAAAAATATTGTAATTGTACGTTGTAAGAATCCAGTAAGGTTCTAACCAGCTCTTAAAGTTGCGTTTTAAATCAAAAACAAAAAGTAAACTCAACTCTTTATTTGATGAGACCATACTCGTAGAATGTTGTTTGTTTCCTGTTAATTAATGTTTGAACTTATTTTTAAAGAGCCACAGTTCAGTAAAGTTTTATTGGTCGCGTGTCCCGCTATAACAAAACACGGTAGGCACCACAGATTGTAAATTCCCTGTAAAATATAATATTAGCTTACACGTGGTAAACTTGCTGACACATACAATTTTAATCTGGACTTACAAATATGTAGGCATACGGGTCATATTGTTAAATTCTTTCATCTTTGCTATGCTTGGGCGTGAGGTGGGTTAACGGGCGAGGAGAATTAATTAAGCACTGAGGTACAATCAACGGCCTTCCACAGAACACGTGGTGCATTGTGCCAGATGCAATACGATTATCCAACTTAATCTGAACTACTGGTCACCCAGTGGTAAATCCGTGCAGCCTTAATAAAATTCGACCGTAATTTTATTAAGGCTGCACGGATTGTATCCTAAGCAATGAAAAATTTAATAAGATAGAATGTGAGATTGGCATTGACAGATTTCAGTCGCTCCTCTTCCATTTATGAAATTTTTGAAAAGAGTATATAAGCGTGTGTGTCAAATGCATGGTAGTGTGTGTAATGTTTGTTTTATTGATTTAATGTATTTTTATGCATAATTAAAAAGATATATTAACATTCGGATAACCTTCTCTATATAAACTGTAAGAGTGCGAGTGCAATTTCAACCTCCTCCGTCAGCGCAATTTTCGTAAAAAGGTGTACAAAGTTTTTGCTTGATCAGCGTTATGTCAAGCGAGCAGTCACTGGTCTGTAACTGCCAGTGTTATTCGAATCATTATGGCTTGACATCCATGTTATGGTTATACAGAAGCGCCGTCAAATACATTGTTTCTAATAGGTGATTGTAAAGGCTGTTGTTGCGAATTAGGCTACAAAATATTAATAAGTTACCTATCACTATGCAAAGAATAGAATTGAAAAGAATTCTTTATCGTAGACAAAATACAGCCGCGTTAAAATGAAAACTGTTTTAGAAATAAAAAGGGCGGCATTATCTCTGAAAGTGAAGTTTCACTATAAACCTGTTGTTTTCGTTAGGACGATAGATATACTGACTTAGAAAGATAAGTCAGTGTATCTATGTCTGTGGAAGGATTTGATTAAAATATGAGCTAACTGGAGCAGTCGCTTTTATTATTAAATAAATATTGTGTTGTTTTATTTAAAAATGCATTTACAGTGCAGATTCATAATACAAAAGGCAGATAAATTAGAACACCATAAATTTAATAAAAATAAAGACAAACGAGTAAAAATGTTTTGTTTATATTCTCAATAAAAGGAGACAGTACATGTACAGTACAGTACAATATACATGCTTTTAGGTAAGAGCTGTGTGTATTACCCATAAAGTTAATATACCAACGGAAGTATTATTCCGTCTTAAAATAGAAATGGTAAAAATTTGATTGTGTGGTTTTTGTATGAAAGTTAAAAGAGCTAGCTTCAACTAAGCTAGTTATAAGTAATAACTTTAAATTTAAACCTCGTTTAGCGATGTTCGAAATCGCTAATCAAGCAGCATGCAATAGAATCACGTAGGTATATATCATAATTTTAGAAGGTACGAATATAGACTAAATGTACCAAAAAATACGTTTCTTGAGCTCTAAAAAGTTGCAAATGAAAATTTACGACACGACGGAAAACCAACTTTAAAATTTCGCAATTCTAAGCCCGAACTCGATGTATGCTCAGTATCCTTCCGACGTTGGGACTCTGAGCGTTGTTTCTTTGAATGGATTGCGTTATTCATTGTACTCGTATAAGTACCCTGGAGTTCATACTAAAGACTATTTTTTTTGAAAAATATAGGTGGTTATTGATTTAAGTTTATTTCACAACTAACCATTTGCAGATTAAGATGGCGGAAAACGTTAATCTGTAAATAAACAAATCTAACTTTAATATTTTTCATTTTACGACTTTTAATTTTATGCGGGACACAGCTTTTTTATTATAAAACTAGCATGTTTTGTGTTATTCGTATTACAGCTAAGTATTTTATACTGGATACCGTTCCAATTACAAAACCGTTGGCTATTGTGTAATTTATTTTACAATACAAGAATTTTATAATGAATATCGTTTTTATTTCAAAATCTACTTGGCGACTTGTCTTGAGCTCTCAAAACCGTATTGAAGCAGAGTTGTGCGGTTGAGCGTGTAGTGGCGTGAATATACATTCTTCTGCTCAGCTAAAAGATGCCCTGATTGGGTGGGTGGTAGGTAAAATATTTTAAGACGATTCAAAAGCACTCTAATACGTTACTTGAATAAAGATTCATTGCATTTAATTTCATTACACGCATCTGCATTTCACAACTGCAGTAACATTGCAGTAATACTGCTTTAAAAGTTGATGGTATAGTCCCTGGCTATTTCGTTATTTTGTATTACACACAACTAAGTGTTTTATGTGTGAGGAACGATGGCGCAGTGGTTAACGCGCCCGGTCTGCGAGCGCTGAGGTTAATCAGCTTTCGTAAAGGCCGGTCATCAGATGGGTGACCAAAAATTTATCATCTCGAGCTCCTCTGTGCTTCGGAAGGCACGTAAAGCCGTTAGTCCTGGCTGCATTAGCAGTCGTTAACAACCACCAATCCGCACTGGGCCCGCGTGGTGGTTTATGGCCCGTCTCCCTATCCATCCATAGGGAAGGCTCGTGCCCCAGCAGTGGGGACATAAATGAGCTGATGATGATGAAGTGTTTTATATCGGACAACGTATCTGTTTTAAAAAGTGACGTGGCCTATTTGCGTTATCCTTTTTCAAAGAAGCATTTTATATTATTATTTGTAAGTGTGTTTTTTTATCAGCTAGAAGCCGGTTTTCTCTATAATTACGGGTACAAATCAAGTAATTACAGGGTTTGGTGTGTTGTTTGTATATGGTGTGGGGTAAATTCAAAATCTTCCAGTTGCATGAACTTTCTCACAATTCGGCAGGTATTAAGGATAGCTTTCTGTAATATATTTACTGTATTCTCTTTCAGGTCTATTATTTTCTGTTTTTTTAATATTATTTGGTACTACGCCGGTGGTAGAGATGACAATGGGGATGATATACAATTATTATTATTATTATCTCTTTATTTATTTTTTTACATATTAATTTACATTTTTAGATATTTACTAAAAACAAAACAAACATTAAAAAATATAAAAAATAGGGGTCCGCCGGCATCGGGACCAGGGTCCAAACTACCGGTGATTAGGGCTATTATTATTATTATACTCTTTATTCATTTTTTTCCTTAAAACTAGATTTTTACAATATTTTAATATAAAAGCAATAAAACATTATAAAAACCTAATCCTAGAGTACCGCCAGCAGCGAGGCAGGGCCCAAGCTACCGGTGGTCAGGACTGCAGAGTGAGGAACCTCCTGACAATACGTGCCGTGTACTGGAGTATTATTATTATTATTTCGACAGGCAAGCAGTTGCCACAACTGATAGTGCCTCTATCCTGATCGTCGAATGTACTGTATTATAATTTAATTATTTAGATACTGATTTTATTATAAAAACTGACCTAGCTATTGCTTTATTAAAAGTTTACTTTTACCAAAAAAAGTAATGGAAAAAAATTCGTTATGCAAGTCTCAAAGTTTTTCTATAAAACTCTGTACCTTTCCACCAACAAATAACCATTATTTTTTTAAATATAAATAACGGAAATTAAAACGCATTTTGCGTAGGTTGCTCGAGCGCAAAATAAAATAATGTCTACGTCTGCTATGGTAATTACATACTGATAATATTCGACCTTTGACTATATACATGTCTAGACGGAGCGTCGCGGTACAAACGCTTCGCTCAAAGCGGCCAGTTTTTGTTTCGAAGTGTGCGTGACAGCCGCGTATGACACTAGCGCTGAATGGGTGTCAGTGTGCGCGAAAGGTTGCCAGTGTATACGTAATTCCCGATAAAGTAGGGAAAAATATTTATGCACAATCACAGAACAAATAATGGCACAATACAATTTTAAAATTAAAATAGTAGTTTTAAAATGGCTTCGTTGATAGATTTTATTTGTGTTTACGGTGTTTGGAGTTGGTAATTGTTACCAACAACTACTAGGAAAGTATGTACCAACTCAACTCAGCAAATTATTCATCATAATTCATAACATAACATAACTTTTAAATCAGGTATTTGTAGGTATAACGCATTAAAGTAGCTGGTGTGTTTAGAATTGATGGATGATTGAAAGCGAGAGCGAGTACAATAAAATTATGCGTTAATGGAAGCCTGCGTGCTTGTGATATGTTTGTATAGTATATATAGGGTTGAAAGAGGAACGACAGGCAGGATGATTTACATTTAATAATCAAAATCGTTTTTTAAAATTAGTTTTTTTTAATTATAAGCAAAACAATTAATGGCCTTCTCTTTGTATTTGTTTTTTATATAACTTTCGTTTTGACGTTACATCATTTTCCATGTTCTCTAATTTCATAATATTTTATAAATATTTTTCCACCACCAGCCTTATTAGGTGCACTTGATGTAGAAGACCGCATTCATGATCAGCTGTTACCTAGGATTGGAAGTAGATCACCCTACAGCCAACAAAATTGCTCATTATTTTTGACAGGATTTTTTGATATGTCGTTGAAGATATTCTCGGTCTTTTTAAAAAAAATTATGACTACTTCAGCGCTTCTGCAGACATCATGTGAGGTATAAATTAGACCTTCATCCCGCAAATTGACCAATTTGTGGAACCTTAATTATTCATTTGATTTCATGGATTCGATGCAGGCAATGCACTTTCATTCATCTGCGTATACAATACATCTCACTACGCAACCTGCTATGTAACCAATTATTTGTTCCTTGTATTCACACAGTTCTATATCATCCTTAAGTCGACTCATATTTAGATAATGGTTAGAAATATCTCTAAGTAGGTCACAAAAAATATAAATCATAAAGTACGCAACGTATTATTAATTTAAATAGTAAATTCGTCATAAAATAGTCAAAAAGCACTTTTCCGCCTAAATGCACAAAAAATCAAAATTATTTCTACATGATTTCAACTGTCTTAAATTTTTGACAAGTTTTTGAACGAAGAATTGTCTCATCTATGTAATCTATAAATGTCAATACGTCAAAATCGTATATATTGTGATTATTCAAAAAGATTTTTTTAGAAGACTAGAAAACTGTATGTTTCCTCACAAAATTAATATGTGCAATAGAATCTCTGATTTTTTAACAATAACTTAGCCACCTCGTTTTATACACATTCGCGCATAAAAACTCTAAATCCAAACCATATACCTTCTTACATAAATACTTACGTACATTAAATTCAAACAAAATTATTATTTCACTCATTTCGAATATCGATTCGAAATGAGTAAAATATTAATTTGGTTTGGTATCGATATACCATACCACAATAACAGTTAATATTAATAGTACAATATTATAAAATATAACAGTATTATATTTTTTTATTCTGCCACCAATAATGGGATTGGGAATTCTACATTTCGATACTAGCAACACGGCCGGCTTGCTTACGTAATGAAATCGATTATTGTTAAAATAATAATTATCACATTACATTACATTATATTACAGATGGAACGTGACTTTCCTTTTCGAAAAGATCTTTTCTTTGTAGTTTCGATAAAATTTCATTGAGCAAACGATCATTTTGTGAACAAATTCACCAAAAAGCGAGACTTTATCACTGCTTGACGGCACAAATGACACTGACAGCCGGAGGACCGCGTCAAGCCAATACTGGCCCGATAATTTTTGTACGTTTTCTGACGGCCAGGCTCTATCTAGACAGGTATATAATCAAAGTGTTCGACCTAGCCCATCATAAATGCTTATAGAATAAGTTTTAAGTACAAACTTGTTTTTAGTGTTAATATAACTACGTAGTAAAATGAGACGGCTCGCTACAACAACAACTTAACGAGGATAATAAAAAGATTGAATATTGAAATGCTATCATTTGTTTTCTTTATTTTATGGAAACTGGCACGTGTCGCCTGAGACAACAATGGGCTAAAACACCCTTTTAGACGCTTTTGTTTCGTATTTTCCGCATTCTCAACCTTTTTTCGTTGGTTTCAAACTTCACGAGTTCAACAGTATTTCAATGTTTTATTGCTGAAATTATAATAAGACAATATTTTGAGTTTGAAAAGGACAGGAAATGGAAGTGTTAAATTTACGCTGTAAAAAAAACACTGGGGTTGCGTTCCGATACACAGAACTGTTGTACATTCATGTTTAATAAATAGCTGGTAAAGTACCTGGATGACCTAGCTTTGCTCGGTTTTTTTTTTGGTAATTTTCTAAAAATGAAACCTAGCTAGATCGATTTATCGCAAAACCCCCTTCATACTAAATTTCATGAAAATCGTTAGAGCCGTTTCTGAGATTCAGATTATATATATACATATATAATTATACAAGAATTGCTCGTTAAAGGTATTAGATATGATATATACCTATTGAACACACTTTTGAATGGTTGAAAAATATAGAAAAACTTAACCATTTAAAATTATATTCATGTTGTGTGAAATTGTCGGGCAAGCGAATTAAAATTCGTGAGCGTTATGAAAATAGACTTCCTGATCCCATAACAAATGACAGTGTAACTGAAGCCAAGAACGGGAGCAATTTGCGACGCGGTAAACGAATTTCAAGTATATTGCGGGCTATACTGAGATAGTCTTAGTCAACCACAAAAGAAAGTACGCAATGAATTAAAAATGTTAATGAAAGTCGCGCGCTTCACGTTCCCATGTGGTAACGGCTGTTGAGTTGTCATGAAATGTGCGTTCTCTCTATAGGCCTGCCATTCTTTGAATGCTCCACATGTCTATGCACGTTCATGAAATATTTTCAATATAAAGAGAAATGTACTCTCGGATAATTCCATTTACGTTTGTAAAGTCACTCTATTGAATTAAAACATAGCTATTTTATAAATATGGTAATATTTACTCAAATTTACCGACGGACAATTTACGAAACAATGACAAGTGTTGTAAAAAAATCCAAGACCGAGATTTGAACCCTGACCCTCTGACATACTGACTCACTCATACCTAGACGAAATTTAGCAACAGCTGGACTTGGACTGATCCGAGCCGTTCAGAGATTCGTGTCCATGAGAGGGTGGGCGTGGGCTATTAGAGCGTTGCGTTGCTTGAGCGAGGTAAGCTAGACTATTCTTGTTCTCTTCTAGCTCGAGCTAACCTTTTCTTGGTCTTCTTATTTTGTGTACTGAGTCAGGTGCACTCCCAATAACGCTATTGTGGCTCTATAAGACCTAAAACTTATGATCACTACACTCTTAATTTTTAAGCCAAATGGGCCTTATTCAATGCTTCATAAACAGGTCATAACTTACGAGAAAAAATATTGTATCGCAAGACACGTAGACGTTCGCCACAAAGGTGTTTCACTTAACTTACCTAAAAACAGAAGCACCGTGCCGGAGAGTGCCAGGAAACTGACTGCCTTGTCCCATTGGCTAAGTATGCGCTTTTTCTTACCCGCTTAACTTTATTATTTTTCTTAACGGCTGTTTAACTTGAGATGGCCGTTTGGACCAATAAAATAGGAATAATGTAACAACCGAATAAAACTCCGCCAGCCTCCGCCTCGT
Source organism: Eudonia lacustrata (assembly GCA_947562085.1). Lineage (NCBI taxonomy): Eukaryota > Metazoa > Arthropoda > Insecta > Lepidoptera > Crambidae > Eudonia > Eudonia lacustrata. The sequence continues at coordinate 6,316,222 of OX387317.1, read as the reverse complement.
ATATATGCTAATTCTTATTTACTGATACATAAAATCGCATGGGGTTTAGGTTAGTACAAGGATATTAACTTACTATTTTCTCGCATACCAACACAAATGTAAATTAATTAATTTTATTTATTTGTCTTTGGAAGACTAACAGCAAGCGAAACATACATACATTCAGATATAGGTAACAGATGGCCAATAACAGGTCTCCACGTTTAGAAACAGATTAATTAACAACATTAAAATACAAAATAAAAACTAATGAGTGGGATATAAAGTTCACTTGATCAAATATTTACTAAAGGAATCTTGACTTAGTAGCCGCCTTGCTGTTGCTATGCTAGAATAGAATAAATCAAAGTTATTTGTTTTAGAAAACTCATTTATACTTTTGCTAGCACGCCAAAGAAATTCGTTCTGACGGTAATTTGATGAAACTAACGGTAGATAAATTGGAAAGTAATATCTTATTGATCTTGATGGAATGTTAAGGTAAATTTTGGAAAGAAGCTCAGGAGAATTTATTTATATTGTAATTATCTTTAGCAAAAAAATAATATCTGATACTTCTCTTCTTTTGTAAGTTGTTTCCCTGTTTTTGTAAGGGAAGAAGGTGAAACATCGAACAAAGTTTTAAATAGTTTTCAGAATTATAAGGCAACTTCAGACAATAGCATAAAAAATTTACAATTTTTTTCTGCAATTGCTCAATGCGATCAATATACTTATTGTAGCACGGATTCCAGATCTCTAATCCTTATTCCAGGACAGTTCTTACAAAGGTGCAGTACAGTATTTTGATTGTTTTAATGTCATTAAAACTTGACGAGGATCTCATATTAAATCCCAGTGCCTTTGATGCCCTCTTAACAATCCTATCAATGTGAACGTCGAAAATAAGCTTTGAGTCATGGTGAACTCCAAGGTCTCGTATTTCGCATAATCTTTGCAAATTTGTATCGTTTAGTTTGTAATTAGACATAATATTAATTGTTTTCCGACTGAAAGTTATAACAGAACATTTTAGTGGATTGAGATCCAGTTGGTTAGCATCACAGTATCTATCTAGACGCTAATAAAAATTCCTTGGAGCTGGATTTTGGATTTTTATATGTTTATTGTCTTTGTTTTTTCCAACCAACTTTGAATATATTATCTATGGACATAAGGTTATAAATTTACTGTATAAAAGGGACGTTCATTAAATATCGCCAATAAAATAAAATAATGTTTACCTAAACAAATTAGTTTTCTTGTGTCTCGCACACATTTAATGCGTAAACTGGTATTAATGTTATTGAGATGAAATTACTGGTAATTATAGGCATATTATGTCGTACTATATGTTGTTAGAATTGTCGCATATTCAAGGTTAAAAAAGATTTAAGCCTGTCTTAATAATTAATAACATAAAAGTAAAAAATTACAAAACAGATAGAAGAATAGGAAAAGAACAAGTAACAAATAAAGACATTGGAAAGAAGCAAAAGATGCTATTACCCTAGTAGTGAGACAAAATAAACTGACAATTATTATGAATATACACTTTTAAACTTTCGCGTTCCATAATTAAACAAATTTAAACGGGGATTAACGCAAACTAATTAGTAAAAAGGTATCATACCTTCTTTATACCCAACGTTTCGACCGAGTTACAACGGCCGTGGTCACGGGCGAACTCAAATCCCCGTTTAAATTTGTTTAATTATTATGAAAATTAAACCAATAAGGAAAATAATCTATACTCAAATTCAAAATAATAAAAATATAATCTATACTATTAATAAAGAAATAATGTTGTTGACTATGTTTGTTTGCTTGTTTGTCGGGGCTCTCTGGAACTTCTGGTCCAATTCCAACTGACCAATTCTTTAACTAGTAGAATGATGCAATGATACCTTGCGGTTAATATACGCTATATTTTATTTTGATAAAAAATTATTAGGTATCAATTTTTGTGCGGAAAAATACAAAATCAACGCGGACAAAGTGATAAGCAAAGTGCTAGTAATGTATTTAAGTAAATAAATTCAATTAAGCCATTCTAAATTGAATAAGATAATAAAATAAGAATATTCTACATTTCTATTATTAACGATATATAAATAACTTTTTCTAAGTATAAATAAGTTTGACGTTTAGGTACTTTATTTAAAAATTATGACAATTCATCCTTTATTGTACAAACTAATTACTTTTAAACACACGTTACACAGGACATATACAAAAGTGAGCTCATCTCCATAAGAGATCTCTTCCAGCCAACCCTAGCTGTGGTGTAATAAGGAAGTGTAATATGTCATTGCACGCAAAAATGATAAATGAATATGTGACAGTGAGTTAGTTTTTGCATAACAGAAACATTTATAATGGGAGGAATCTAACTATTATGGGCCACCCTTTGCTCAGAAAATGCTTAGTTGAACAACTGGCGGCAGAACCATCCCACTAACTTTACAGAATTGTAATTCAGAAACAAGGTCAAAGAGGAAAGCTAGATTAACTTAAATTACCACCTAAATGGCAATAAAAAACTTGTTACGATTTCATTGGAAGTTTACGCCATCCCAAATTAAATAACGTTCAAAGTTCACGAACTGTTCAAATAAGTTTTAAATTGTTGCTATTTTTATTTGCCCAATACAATTGGGCATATTATATCGCACAACTTCTCTGAATAGGATTTATGGAGGGACCACCTAAATGCTAGACCATAGTGGCTACAACATTGGCCACAAACCCATAGATCCCTTGATACTTAGATACTTATTATTTTACTCGGTTTGGTAGATTACCACCACACCGGTGCGTTTAAGTCTACATGTTATCTAACTCTGTCGACATAACAATAACAATAATAAAAGTAGTCTTTAGTCTTTTAGCCAAGAGCCTCGATAGAGAGGCTCTCGCTGAAAGGTTGGGTCAAGGGACAGATGCAAAAGGCAGTACTCCTTGACACGACAGGTATTGTCAGGAGGTTCCTCACTCTGCAGCCCTAACCACCGATAGTTTGGGTCTATCCCCGCTGCCGGTGGCAACCTAGGTTAAGTTTTTTTATAATATTTTATATTGTAATTATGTTTTTATATAAAATATTGAAAAAAAAAATCTTAAAATATATATTTAATAAAGAGAACAATAATTTTAATAATTTTAATTACATATAGCATTGTGAATGTAAAATTCAAATATAATAAAAATAACAATAATGTTATTAAAATGGTTGTGTTCTAGCATAAAGCCAGTTGCTAAGTACCTATGTAGTTCAGCATTCCGGGTGGTTTTATAGTTTTCTAACAGGGATTTTTGTTCGTTTGCTTTATTACATTCAGTCCCTTTTGCGCGTTAGCCGGATGTGTAAGCGATCTATTTTGAAGAAAGTCTGTCGTTTGCGCAGTCCCATAAATTCATAGTGTGCCATTACGGTGTGCGAGTTATAGCTAGAAAAATACCTAATCCCTGAAGATCGAATGAATGCATCCGTCTGTTTGTTGGTGTGTCGTGATAAAAATATTTTATTTTAAAGTCATAAAAATGAATACTAAGGCTTAGTTATACCTACTGATGCACCTACCTACCTATTAATTACTTTATTGAATTTCAAAATTTTCAGTAAAGTAATTAGCTCGTTATTCGATTTTTGTTTCATCGTCCAAAGGTAAGGCTATGCAGTTGCTGCGAGTGTCTGTAGTGACAAGTGCATGCGATGCCAGCTCCCTTCACGAAACATAAAGGTAATTAGTGCCTTAAGGTCGAGTCCTGGGAATTGCGGAACGTAAGAGTTTGCAGTGAATTATTGCGACGCGGCGCAATCCGCAAAACTCGACTTTAAGGCTTAAAAGTCGTGGCCGGGCAGTGAAGCCTTAGCGGGGCGCCCGCACGCACCCCAGACAAGTTTGCACTTATCATGGTATTCGTATCGTGCAGACTGGTGCGCCGTTACTCAGAACTCCTAAAACCCGTCAATGGTATTAGCATTGACAGATGTTGTACCTATCTTACAGTTTCTCTGTCAAACGGCTTACTGTAATAAGGCTTACTGGCTTAGTGTTAATGACATCGACCTGACGTCCATTATTCAATGCATGATTATGGAGTAATAAAGAAGACTCCACGCCTGGCCGGTTGTTTGTTGTAAGACAAAGTTACATTTATCCTTGACAACAGTTAATAGAGGTAAGAATACCGTTGAAAACATAGGCATTTGTTTGAGATCTGTCTAACATAACAATAAAGTTAATTTAATCTTAATTTGGTATAATTATTTTCTAAACATAAATTATTGAAAAATTATGTTAATGTAACACGTCACAACATGTTAAGTCGGGATAATTCCCATGTATCTAGTTGTAGAACAGAATCAAATCAGCTTGTGAAGTACACACGGCGGCAGATCAACCTACCCAAAAATGACAAATTTCTACAATCAATTTTGAACTTTACTGTTTGGATATAAGGATCAATATTCATTGGAGAAATTTGCAGATTTGGGTAGGTTGATCTGCCGCCGACTGTACTTCAATCTTTTCAGTTCAGTTAGCAGTATCATCATAGTTGTTTTTTATATTCGTTTGAAAGCAACGAAACTACTTTTGCAATGAGGTTTCTTTACCTAGAGATATTTACAATCAAGCTTATGAAGAAATTCCTTTGGCTTCGTCAGATATTTTTTTAAATTATCTCTCCTCAACGTTTTACACACCATACAACACTATAAGTACCATTTTTTTACGATATAGGTTCTAATTAAAAAAAGCCATGTTATGCCTGTGGATTCCCATGCTTGCGATAACATTAACCCAACGTTTCCGAGTCTCAAACATTAAATCAACTATGAAACCCTTAACTTAAGTTACAACTCTATCAATATTTACCTCGAGCATAAATAAGCTATCAAAGACCCCTCTAATTCCCAGTCAACTTTTTAGGGCATTCGTGACCGATATCCACTGCGATAGTGTCAAAAGTGAAGCATAAAACCTTCACAGAGCCGTTCCGAGTCGACACTAGCCGTAATTACGGTACTGTCGAGCTCAACTTGGCCGTAGCTGTAACCACCGCAAAATCAATACGCGATATGGCGCTTGTTTTCACGAGAAACCGCTTTAAAGCATCAACAGATACCACAACAAATATATAAACAGTTGAAGTCTGATGTAACGTTTTTTTATGCGCGCTTTCCACTGTTATTCTAAAGAGTTGATTCCTACTTTACTTTTTAGGTACCTATCTTGTTATTTTAGTTATCGCAGGATGTATTTTTCGCTTTGTATATTTACTTCGAGATATTTCTACTACAATTAAAATAAAACATTCATGTCAAACTAAACAATTACGTTTTATTTTTATTTGATATATTTTTCTAGGCACTATTTATTTGCGTTGTTTATAAAATAACACTTACTCAATTCCTGGTGGAAAAAGAGTAAAATAATATATGTTGCCATGCACTTTGTACCGGTCTGCCAAGTAAACAGAGCATCTGATCAAACTTGGAGCCGGGTAAAAGCATCTGCGAAGATCACCGCTCGCTCATCTCAATCTATCTGTCTCGAGGTAGCCGTTAATCAGTTTCCTTGGTCCTTATCTGATAAACAGTTACCTTGGGAAGAAGGCTTTTTTTGGATTGAAACCATTCGCAGCCAGGTTTAGTTCTACCGAAATGAAATTTTATTACAATTTGATTATTTTATGTTATTGTCTTAGGAAAACTAAAGCTTACAAAGTTTAAATAGGGTCACAAATAACACATAAATATATAAAGCGTTAATCTATAAAATATTGTAACGTTGTAAGGGAGAAAAGAAATGCCCTTTTTTGCTGGTTCTTCTCAGCACAAGGTCACAACTGATAAATGATTTTGAATATTATTTTTTTCTGATTCTAATTATCTCCAAATATTTTGTCGGTTTTTTTTTTGTATGTTATGAATATTTCTAACTAGCGGCCGCTCGCGGTTTCACCCGCGTGGCTCCAGTTCCCGTGGGATTATCGGAATAAAAAGTATTTTATGTGTTAATCCAGGTTATAAACTATCTGTATGCCGAATTTCATCCAAATCTATTCAGTAGTTTTTACGTGAAAGAGTAACAAACATCCATACTTACAAAATTTCGCGTTTATAATATTATAGTAGGATTGCAGTTCAATAAGTGACTATATTGTATCTTATAAGGTGACATCCAGTTCCTATGAAAGCTATTATCATCATCAACCTCATCCTATATTTTATTAGCCCACGGCTAGACATAGGCATCTCCAAGTGCACGCCACTGAGCAGGATCCGCGGCTACTCTCAGCCAGCTCTTATCGTAAAATAAGTCAAATGCGGAGCAACCAAATAATGCAAGCTGACAATATTTCAATGAACCGGGTTTAAAATCTCAGTTGCAGTTGGTGAGAAATTTTGAGATTTACTATTCCTGTAACAATAGAATAAGCACGAACCGTGTAAATTAAAAGTGCATTTTCACATTGTACTGTAACGTTGTCGTTGCAATTTACTCCACGATATATTTTTGCTATGCATCTTATAGCCTCCTTGGTAGTTTTAAAAACTATCTGTCAAACTTATTTGCACGGTTCTGAAAAAGAATACTTTGAATGTCATGTTATGTCATTGTCATGGAATTTTATTGTATTATGATCAGTTTTTCTAAATTCTTCAGTTCAATAACATTATTTTATAGTCACATCGATTGTACAATCATTAATGTTAAAATAATATGTGAAAACCTGTATCTGTAAACAGGTAATTTGATTCCTTTAAGAAATATTTGTAAGTAACGTTTTGGCTTAGATTTTTCTATACCTACTGATTTATTGTTTTTCTCTTTTTAGGTTTTCTCTGCTTAATTGTAAATTTTACTCAAATAAATATTTACTGTGGATTCCAATTTCACCAATTCAATTCTTGTTCTATCCAGAACGCAAACCTAATATTATTTTAGCCTTTAGCCACCTCCATAGTTTATTGGTTAAAACTTTGGTAACTGGCCTCAGACCCAACGGTCCCATGTACATCATTGTACTCTATTTGATTGAGTTCTTATTTTAAGGCTGCCACTATCTTAATATTATTATCGCCATTATAACAATGTTAGAAGAATTGTTGTTTTTCAACCGTTAAAAGATAAGCTAGTTCCTCTTATTATTTTTATTACTATATATCTGTAAAGGTAATACTTTTATTGCAACATCATAAAAAATAAACATGAACATCAACAAAAAATAAAATAATAATATCTTTTACATTATCTATAATATGTTTTGTCTACAATTGATTATTATTTATCTTTTTTGCGTTAATTTTTTTATACTTTACTGGTCGACTGTAAGAAGACATACACTTTTGGTAGAGAATACCTCAGTCAGAGCATTAAGTACGCCTTGTGCTATATTATTATAATTAATAAATTACTATTGTTTTGGTTACCTTCTATTAATGTGACGGTATCAGCTTCATCGTTAACAAGAGTAATAGCTTTGGTTCGGTAAGTATGTGAGATGTAGCAGCGTTTTAGTAGGCAGGTCTCGCAAAAATCTCTTGTAGAATCACCTACATACCTATTTTTTAAATATGTTACGAGTAAGCACATTGCCTTAATCCCACCTGATCTTCAGTGATGATAAGGTGGAAGCGCACTTCACCCGGAATCCTCAACTACTGAGTCACTGGCTATCTTATATCTAGATATAACTGTATCCGTAACCGTATCCGTAACCGCATCCGTATCCGTTGTGTTTCGGGTGCTTGATGTTATGGCAACATATTTAGATAAGATGGTGGTAGTTAGCCAGGCGGACAAACAAGCTCTATTACCAACCAAACCGAGTACTCAAACATGTATCCGCTGGGAATCGAACCCGGAGGTCCGGAGTTTGAGGCCGGTGGTCTTAACCACAAGACCACAGAGGCGGTTTAACAAAGCCCGCGGGTCGCTCGGAACCGAAGGTAAGCATCCATATACCTATAAGGTCACTTTTTATTAACTGCAAATATTTTGACAACACATCTAATTATATCAGAGAAAGAAGGCCCTAGCATTAAAAAAAATACAGGCTAGTTTTTATTTACTTTTCCTGACACAAAAATTTCAATACTTTTAATAGCGGCCTCTCTGTCGGCTCTTTTGAATGAAACTACGGCCACGTGTAAGCGGTGAAGACATTTCGGCCTCTCTGTTTCGGCTCCTTTGAATTGAAACTACCGAAAGTGCTTTATTTTACTTTTTAATCGAAATGTCTTTTGGCGTTTTTCTTGAAAACTAGCGTATAAAAATTTAAGGTTTTTTCATAAAAATAGTTTATTTATGTTGTTGAATTTATCCTCAAAATGTTTGCAGTTGATAAAATGTGACCTTATATTATGTTTAAAAATGTTAAAAAATATATTTTTCGTAGCTGCAGCACACAGCTACGGCTTTACAGCGAGCCGTAGCTTTGCACCACATTCGTAGCGTACTACGAAAGTAATCATCGCTACACGTTTTAGTAATAGTCGTTTCTATACATTTTGGTATCCTACACAACTTTTAAAGTTAACAATTAACTATTTTTCAAATCAAAAAGAATGAACCTTTTTCAAATATCGAAGGAGTTAATGGGCAACAGTTTAAAAGACAATAATATTCACTATAATCAATGCGATTTAAAGTCTACTATGGAAGGTTTAACTTGTAGGTTGTTTAGATTTAATAAATACAGATTATTTACTAACATTAACAATAAAGATATTACTGAAATAACTGAAATCACTATTTCCTTTGAAGGGAGTTCTCGTTAAAACAAAAAGTAAAGAAAACACTAAACTTAGAGTCTTCGCGAGTTAGGTTATTGTTTATACATGTTTTTCTACTTTTCTTTACTGAACTCTAATAAGTTTGTCTGAGACTGAAGTCTAACTTCATGGTTAGACTTTAGTTTCTTTAGAAACAAGAAACAAGAGAACATTATTTTGTTTTTTCCATCAATCGTAATCTATTTGTCTAAATGACGCAAAAGTTTAAAAGTGTACCTATTAAAAAAATGAGCGAACCTTACAGTAGTCGCATATGGTGTGTAACATTTGACATCTCACCTTAGTGATAAGCAATTTTAACATTATATTCTGGAAAAAATGGCTCAGGTATTACACCATTTTATAACTATAAAATAAATGATGATAAAGTCTATTACACACGAAAGCGTTAAAATCAATATTACAATAGAAAAAAGAATAAGGAATTAACAATGACGTATATTTTTTTACAAATCATATCAACTTTGCCCTTCACTACTGTTGGGGCAGAGACGGAGGAAATCTTCAATGATTTGTTTTAATTAGTGGACAACTGTTTATTACAATTTGATACAGTAATGTGTGAAGAGAATGCAGTAAATACTCATTAGAAGACATTTGACATATCAAAATGTTCTTTGATAGTCAAATGACACAATATGTCACATTTAATAATAATATGTCATGTTCATAATATCGAATACTAAATTTATAAAATGGCGAACACTTGCGCGCTTTTCCGACTTACACACTGTTGGACAATTCCGTCCCATTTCACGAAATCGCTCCCACAAATTGCTAGAAAGCGAGCTGAAAGTTGTTACACATCAAAAAGCATTATTATTACATAGGTATTTCATATCAGTTATTATATTTCAGTATTTAATAAGGAAGGTAACATACTTTATTAGTCATTCGCTGTTTGTAGCCTCTATTCATAGCTTGTGTTTGTTGTTGTTGTTGCCTGTAATGTCTTCCTACTGCCACCTGAAAGCAACCGTATTTCTCTCTAACATAATAATTGAATATGCGAGGAATTTACACATTACACGTGCCTTACTTTTCGTAGAGAAATTAATATTCCTTTTATATTTATAGTATTACTTGGAAGTGCTAAGCTTTTACTCATCTCACAGGAATTTATTTGAATAACATCGTTTTATTCAATTGTATAAGTACCTAAATGTTTTCTATTTTATTATGTAAACTCTTATCACTTTGAGATAACAGTCTCTGACTTACACGTGTACAACAAGTGTTTACACAACTGTGCTCGTGGATCTACGTTCACTAGGTACATATCTACTTTATAATGGTTCTCTTTTTGTAGGACTGAGGCCCCTCGCCCACGGCGGCTTTTTGTAGCGTTGCTGTCGCGCGTTCGCATCGATACAGTCACGATGGTGTCGCTAGCTGTTTGCCCTCGCCCACATTGCCACGATTCAGTCGCGATGCAAACGCGATTCAGTCGCGATGCAACGCATTTCAATCGCGATGCAAACGCTCGGTTCTCCACTCACGCGCCACCCTCCCTCCGTTCTCTCCCCGATGTCGTCCGACACGGTCGCGCGTTTGCATCGATACAGTCGCGATGCTGTAGCGCGTAGTAGCGCGTTGCAAATGCGACTAACGCGCGTTAGTAGCGTTGCTGTCGCGCGTTCGCATCGATACAGTCACGATGGTGTCGCTAGCTGTTTGCCCTCGCCCACATTGCCACGATTCAGTCGCGATGCAAACGCGATTAAGTCGCGATGCAAACGCGATTCAGTCGCGATGCAACGCAATTCAATCACGATGCAAACGCTCGGTTCTCCACTCACGCGCCACCCTCCCTCCGTTCTCTCCCCGATGTCGTCCGACACGGTCGCGCGTTTGCATCGATACAGTCGCGATGCTGTAGCGCGTAGTAGCGCGTTGCAAATGCGACTAACGCGCGTTAGTAGCGATGCCGTCGCGCGTTCCGCAGTCACACGTTGAATGCGTTTTCATAGGAATTTGATTCGTACGAACATGTTCAAATACGGTTGGTACGGTTGAAATGGAAAGTGTTCTTCTATGATAGAGCATTTTCCAACGACAACGACGGTGTAAAAGAAAGGGAGAAAAGAAATGCCCTGCGTTCTTCTCAGCACAAGGTACTGTAAGGAGGTTATATGCAGCTCATAGTAAAAGTTACATACATACATACATATAATCACGCCTTTTTCCCGTAGGGGTAGGCAGAGACCACTTTTTTCCACTTGCTACGATCCATACATACTTGTTTCGCTTCGTCCACTTTCATTATTTCCTTCATACATGCTCTTCGGTTTAGGGTACTCTTGACCTGGCCTTTTTCCAAAACGTCCCCGATTTGGTCTCGAAACGTCCGCCTAGGTCTGCCCCTTCCAACACTTCCATTCACACTCCCCTTATACACTTTTTTCGTCAATCGTTCAATAGAAAAAATTAGTTTAATTTATTTGTATGTAAGCCTTTTTAATTGCATATTCAATGATTCAAATACTCATCCAGACTAAAGAAGCTTACATACAAACAAACTAAACTTACTTTTACTATGAGCTCCATATATCCTCCTTACAGTACGTAGACTTACGAACCGATGGCATAGTGATATTCATAGCTACGTGTAGCCTAAACTAAATAATTATTTATTTTTGAATTTTAACATTAAGCAAAATGTTGAGGAGCTTTTCTTAACAGGAGTCGCTGCGTCAATGTCATACTAATTGTCGTTTTCTTAAACGTGATCGAACGGTTAATAAAACTCGCACTAGGCACTCAGATCGACCCATAACCCACAACAAAACATATTAACATGGGAACTTAAAACGATACAAAGTAGCTTCTTTTCAAATAATATAACTGTCGTTGAATTGGAAGTTAATATTTTTTTAAGGAACAGTAAACGGAAATAGTTATAGGAATATTGGTCGAGTTAGAAAACTTTTCGCTAAGCCTTTCAAACCAGAAATGAGAAGCCGCGTTCGAAGTTTTCACCGCAAACTAAGTAGACCAATTCATGATATGTGAATTCACAATAACTACGCTTAGTGTCTACCTAAGTCCTTTAAAATCACTAAAAAAGACCAAACAGAAAATAAGCTTATGATAACCTCAGCAAAAGTAGTTGAACACTTTAGCATTTTGTCAAACAATACATAAATAAATCTTACTGGCGCTGATATAATTAAAAACCGATGACCAAATGGTACCGTAAAAATACGACATCACAACTTCTAGCTAATCTTTTATGACATCTTATTAAAGTGGTCAACAATTTTTGCTGCTGATTGTACAAAAGACACTGAATATTCAAATTGAATGGATTTATCAAAATAAATTTTAGAATTTTTTTCATTATACAAGACAGTATTGGGTGAACCCGTTTTTTTCAGTAATGTTTCTGACTTTATTCGTATTGGATATACCTAGTTGGATACCTACTACGAACTAAGGGTAAAACAAAGAAATCGCAATCTTCTTATCTAAAAACCTAGCAATTGTAACGATGGCTTGATATTAATGATGAAGGACTTAGCCCAGCAGTGGGACTCTGTCCTCTAACTAAAACCTATATCAGCCTACTATAATGTCTTACTAAAGATAGCCTTCTATTTATTATACATTACATTACTTTTATTAAAAACGTTAGTATCCAAAATGTATACATTTAATAAAAAAATAAAAAGACCGTTGCTACTCGAACGACGAGGTGGATTGTCGATACACACCAAGTTCAATGTCTGGCTATGGACTGACACGCGTTAAATAACGATGATAATGATACAGTGAGAAAATCCGTACAAATCCGATCCCAGACAGGTAGGTATAATGCTTTGACAGCCACAACTTTTTCGCACTTCTAACCTCATTGACGATCAGACAGACATATTTCCAATAGACTCTGGAGAGGTCTGACGTCTTCGAAGGTCATTCGTGGTTATAAATAGATAACTAGAGACCGCCCGTGATTTCGTCCGCGTTAAAACCCGTAACACGTGATCGAGAAATCCGGCTTTATTTCTTGTGTTGTCATGATAGGTATCTAGCCTATCATAAAACTGCAAAAAATCACCATTCTAAGTCCAAAGTTATGAGCTAGGCGTAAATGAGCCAGTCTGTGAGTCAGTACTTTTTTGTTATGGATAACATATTTTATAGGTTTATAAAGCTCGTTTATGAAAAGTCTTGCGGTGCGACTTTTAACCGGCCGCTGATAATAGTTATCACGCGATGATTTAAATTACGATTGCTCACTTCTACTCGCATTCAAAGCGATCGTTGACTATTTTAACACTGAAGTTTAACAAAATTTACTTGTTTAGAGGTTTTACATGGTGTGATTTTAGTCTTTGATTACAAAATCACCGGGAGATTAAAAAATCCCAAAGCAAACTGTAAGTATGGTAATATATTTCTAAACGTTGTTAGTCAAGGACTGGCTCTGTAGGCACATTATATGTACGTACTTTTGTATGGCGTTTTGTTCGAAATCTATTAGGGGGTGCCATTAGTGCTGTTTTAGCCGAGTAAGTAATATAGTGTGGGTGCTAATCATGCGATCGCGTGCATGTCGGCGCGAGCAAAACTGATCATTCACGAGCGAGCAATTAGCCAGCATTTGATTGAATGGCCAAAGTGCCTTTTGAAAGGAATACACGCTCGGATTTGCGACACAAATTATTGACTTGCTGTGTATATGGCTCCGACCGCATTTTAGCTTAGTGTTTTTTTTGCTCGTTTTTGCTCGATATTGATAACGGCAACAAGTAGATGCTTGAAATATTCTTAGAATATTGAGTTATATTATTCATTTTAAAAATAAAAAAATAAATATTTAAGTGGGGCTCCCATACAACAGACATGATTTTTTTTCTATTTGGCACTTTGGCCATTGATTGGATGGCCAAAGTGCCTTTTGAAAGGAATACACGCTTGGATTTGCGACACAAACTATTGACTTGCTGTGTATATAGCTCCGACCGCATTTTAGCTTAGGCATAATGTAGTTTCAAATTTTTAGGGTGAACCGTCTCCTTGATTGACTGAAAAATCCTTTAAAAATTAAAAGAAATTAGCTAGAGCATTAGTTGTAATATGGCACATAAAGAGAAACGATTGTGTCGAAGTAGACGTGAAGTGGCAATAAGAGCCATCTGTCTGACATAATAAAAATATAAGAAATTGAGAAAAAGTTTTTCTTAGAAAAGTTTTCAAGACTGACGAGAGACAATAGCAGATTTAATATTGTAACATGTGTGTCAGAGTAGTATTTTAAAAGTTATACTGACTCTGTGGTTTATTGGTTTCAATTGTAGGTTCGAATATTGAACTCGGTTTGTGGTAGAGTTGGTTCTAAGTAAGCTACGTGCCTGTTCAGACCTGCTTTTGGTAGTCGCCTTTAGTAGTATATTAGTTAGCCTTTAGTAATTATATTAATTCCTTGCCTATGAAATTTACGTTTTTTTCTCATTCATTAAAAGGTGTATTCCTTTTAAAACTTAATAGGTACAGGTTGTTAATATTATTATACACATTTAGTTAAGACTATGTTACTTAGGCTGATAATAACAGTGATTTATAATTTTGTGTCTTTATGGTTCTAATTTTTTTTTAAATTGATTTCTTTTTTTGTTAGGCCTTTTGTTTCATTGTAGCTTTGAAGGGACTTTGTTTTTTTCTTTTAAAGGTCTGCTTTATTTGGCTACTGAAACAAACACATTGCCCTACAATTTTATAGTCTTTACATAAATATTATACTAAGAAAATTGAAAAAACGTTAGTATGAAAAATATAATTTTATAAAAACAAACTTCATACAAAATTGCAGTTTCATAGGTGAGGACCTAATTATTATACTCGTATTTATATTGAGATTAAGTAGTATAAGATAAGGGTAGAGAATTAGACTGTTATTCTATTGAGCTAAACCTAGAATGTAATGTTATTTTTGGTTTGTGTCAATTAATACCTGTAACATCAGTTCGAATGTAGCAGTTTCTATTTTGCTAATCCTGACTGTAATCCGACCTTATACACATCGTAGTAACGTTAAGTTTGCTTAGTACCAACAACACAAACATTAAATCTATTGTAGTTAAACAACATATTTTTTTAGGATTATTGAGAATGCTACAATGGTGCAATTCATTTATTCTGAACTATAAACATCATCTAAAAACTAACTAAATTAATTAAAAAACTAACTAAATTTCTAAATTTTGTAAATTACCACTACAGGTGAAACTTGAGAAGCTTCACTAATACTACCGGGGTTTATCAACAAAGGAAACGAGTTGGATATTTAATACTTCTATAAAATATACATTCAATTGTCGCAATAGATCTTGTCCTAGCCGGAGGATCGACTGTTAAGACGACGCATTGGTAATTAACGTGGCGGGGATCTTGATTTTTCCAACAATTACAAAACATATGAAATAGATAGATATTTGATGACATGATTTTTCATTTAATTGACTTCATTTTGTTAGTTGCAGAAACACGATTTTTCAACTTTTGTTACAGAGAAAAAAATATCAAAGTAACCTCTTTTAAAACATAGATTCACATTTTACTGGCTAACCAGACCGATTTAAGCATCTAAATTTTCTTAGTAGATTAGTCTTAACACACACTTCAAAATTGTAGTTCATTTTTTTAAATAATTTGTAGTTTTAATTTGAAGGAAAAAAAAACAGTTTTTCTTATGGTACGGGGCGCAAACGCTCGTATCAAAACGTATGAGATTTATTGCTTAGCGGTGCGTCGCCTTAATAATATTACGCAATTACAGCAAGAAATTTTTGAAATGATATAACTTTTATCAAACTATTTAATTGGCTCGCAGAAGTACTTGAACTACACTGTTGTAAGTATTAACTTTTTATTATAATTTTTATTCTATAACTGGAAAGCTCTTAGCATTAGTTTAGCTTTCGTCTAACTAAATTAATGATTAGTGATCATAAAGTCGAATGTGGGAGTAAACTTAACCCGTCTTGAACTAATGAGGTTCTGGCTATTATACTACGAGCCGTCGAAACACAACAACGCTTGTTGTTATGGCGACATACTTGAATAAGAAGGAGGTAGCTGATCAGATACACTAAGCTTGCACCACCACCACGTTAGAACTTTTCATTGTATAGTGTTGTATATTTATTTTTCATGCCTTTTTTCCGTTTTATTGAAACGAGTTCAAGATGATACATTTTTGGTCACCCATCCGATGACAGGCCTTTGCGAAAGTTGCTTAACTTCAGCAATCGTAAACCGAGCGCGTTAACAACTGCGCCATCGAGCTCCTCATCCTTTTTATGCTAACGATAACATAAGTATTTGTTATAGATATTAACCCTATTCTTGACATAGTGGACTATTTAAGACACTTAACTTACAAAAAAATTCGAGTAGTGACAGACAAAAGAACACATTTTATAATTCCACAAAAAAAAAACTTTGCTAAGTATAGGGTTAAATCAATTTCTTATTTTATACAGTTATCATTTTGTCCTCCGTTTCTTTATTCATCTCATTTGTAACATCTTATAACTGCATAGTGATTGAATCACCAGTCTCAAACTCAGATGTCACCAAGGCGAAAGAAAAGGAGAAAACATGTATACGGGGTGACTTAAGACATGTTTCCTGGCTAAAATATAGAATGTGAAGCTTCGAAAATAATATAATTATGCTTGTAACCATTGGAGCTCTACCTGTAGGTTCGAAACACTTGCTGTTAGCTTTATAAGCATTCAGAACTAATTTGAAATGCTAAGCTCTGTATTTATCTTGCACACATTTTTTATCAGTTTGACAAATCAGTTTAAGGTGAAGGGTAAGGCAAATGACTTTTAAGGTTTGGACGTTTAACCAGCGCCATCTGTCATGCGAATGTTATTATTTATCACAGAGTAATGTATATGCTCAGACTCGTTTTTGACCGAAAATTTTGAATGCGTTTTATTACTATATATTAATATCCTATTATTATCATCATCATCATCATCAGCCCAAAGGAAATAATAAATGAAATCAAAAAAGCTTTTAATGTTTTATGTGAAAAAAAAAATACATACATATAACTAACTATCTTATTTATCTCTATATATAATAAAGCTAAAGAGGATCGAAAGTCGGTACATGGAAGATATTCGAAAAAAAGTTGACTGAGGATACTTACAATCGATAACAGAACACGTTCCAATAGTTTTTAGAATTTTTGTCTGTTTGTCTGTTTATTTGACCGCACATCACGTTAAAATGGCTGAACGGATTTAGATGAAACTTGACACATAGGTAGAGCATGTCCTGCCTGACTAACATTATAGAATACTTTTATCCCCAAATTAGGTTCCCGAAGGATGCACGCGAACAGAGTCGCGGGCAAAAGCTAGTAGGATAATTAATATCATCATCATCATCATCAGCCAAAAGAAAGAAAAAATCAAATCAAAAAAGTTTTTAATCTTTTATGTGTAAAAAATTACTATCGTCAGTTTCAATCTATTACAATGACAAAAATAAAATATTAAAATCTTATTCAAATTGCTGGGACCGTTTTTCTTTTTTTAGGTGCTGTCGACTGAGCTGTGCTGGCCGTCTTTTTTCTTTTTTTAGAGGCTGAAATATTTCCTTGTTTTGCTTTCTTCCGCTAGCCAACTTTTTTTCGAATATCTTCCATGTACAGGGTTTCGACCCTCTTAAGCTTTATTATATGTATAGATAATAGGATAGTTGTATGTATATGTAATTTTATTCACATAAAACATAAAAAAAATATTGATTTTATTTTTTCTTTCGTTTGGCTGATGATGATATTAGGATATTATAATTATAGCAATAAAACGCATTCAAAATTTTCGATCAGAAACGAGATTCTGTAGGCCGATTCTACTAAATAACTACAACTACACCGCAGCGTCACGTGTTTCGGTATTCTGATATGCAGCGCTACTGCCGTAGTGTTGCAGGGACAAAAAAGTAACGCAAATAGGTATTCCACTAACAAAACTGCACTTCACCTACACGTTTACTGCAAAATAATCGTATTCCAATAAAATATTTTGACATTTGTGTAGTAATGACAGCAGTATTGGTGCAGTTTTTGTGCAGGTTTATTGATCGTGAGCAACTTTGCACAGCGTATTATAGGCATTTTGAAAAGTTAAAGTTAAAAAAACCGATTTTATTTAAAATTGTACACACGCCTGCACATCAACCTACCACTAACTGTCAAATTTCCTCAATAGGTTTTGAACTTTATGCCTTAAATATATGGTTGAAAATGTATTGAAGAAATTTGACAGTTTTGGATAGGTTGATGTGTCTGAGTCTGATCTGATCTGAGTCTGATCTGTCTGTGTGTGAGTCTGTACTAAAAGCTATAAAAATGCTATTTACATGTTTACGTAGGTTACGTGCGCCCAACGATTTTATTATTTACCTGTATCTGTATCTTGGTCCTAGAGGACCTACTGTATTATTTTTTAGCTTTTAGTACAATTTTCAATAAAGCCGTATCTTAATATTTTTTTAAATCATTTTTATTATTATAAGGTAACATTAGTCCTTTTAGTTTTATAGCAGGGTTATTGCAGGATTCGTGCAGCTGTAGTATAGTAGTCGCACAGTTGTAGTGTAGTTGTGGTGCAGAGAATTTTAATGGAATACGTCTATTTCCACGGCACTGCACCTACACGCGACAAATGACAGGCGTAAACGTGCAGTTGCAGTTTTTAATAGAATTGACCTACTGATCATATACATTACTCTGTGATAAATATTCACGTTCGCATGACAGATGGCGCTGGCTAAACGTCCAAACCTCAAAATTCATTTGCCTTACCCTTCACCTTCATCTTGGCTATTTCTAGTACCGGTTCAATACAAGATAAATCCATTTCGTCTGTAACAATATAACTTCGCCGGCCAGTGTAATGGTAGGCATTAGCAGTTTGACGTTCCAACATTAACTTCGCCAGGTTCCCTTAGTAGGGGCTCGGGGGCGTAGCTAATATCCTGTTCGGGAGTGGGGCCCATTTTTCTTGACAATATTGAGAAATGACCGGCAGTCAAATCATTACCGGCTCTTTAGCAGCTCGTATAGTACCGGGATTTTATATTTCAAATCTCTGAAAGGGATGCGCTAAATGAAGATAAGCGAGTTTATTTATATCATTCGAATCGCTAGCCGCTGAACCAGTTGTTGTCTCCTTGGGGAAGGTCTTTGTCCAGCAGTGGACGTGTTTGGGCTGAGATGATGATGATAATGCGAATCATTAATCCCTACGTAGTGGCGTAATGGAGATCATAAAAAAAATACTTACTCACTCGTGATAAGATTGAAAACTGATGAAGAATCACAATAAGTTACAAGGTTATATAATAAGCCATCTTCTTAATATATAATCTAGGCTAAGGATTTTTTCAAATTAATGATTGGCATATAACGCTATACATGAAGCTATAGTGTCATCTGCTGCCATCTTAAAACAACGGATCAACATGCTTTCGAACTTTGAAAAGACCGAAAATATATAACCACTAAATTTCAATGAAACTTATACATACAAATAAACCAGCCAATATGCGAGCTTTAAATATGCGTAGGTATGATGAATATTTCACTACGAACTCCAATGTCACCGGTCAAACTAGTGCCATAATTCAAAGTAATTGATTACCCTTAATAAGTCACAAAGCCGGCACAAACCACATAATGTAAAGTCTGCGCCCGAACATAACATAGTAACAGCACAATCGCGTGACGGCCGCGTCATAATTTAATCAATCCCACACCCAACTGATAGAGATCGAGCGGAGGCGAGCGATTCAGTGATAGCGATAGCGCTGTTACGTTTTACAGCCCACCAAACGGGGTCAGGCATTCAACATTTTGTGTAAAGTGAAGCAGGGAAAGGTCGTTTCTTGCGTTTTTAAAGTCACGTCCTCGAGTAGATTCCCGATTTCCTGTGAGCTCCACTAAAAGGTCCGACGGAACGGATACCCCATTTAGAACATTCCGTTGCCTCTCTCCCTTAGAAGGCGATATGATAAAAGATTCCTGTTGTAGAATTTTCCTTTTTATGTTTTCCATGAACCGAACTGTAATTGAAAGTAGCTTACTCCGGTTGATGAAGAAATGCAAACAAAAATCTGGAACTGCGAAATTGAGAAAATATTTTTGTTTGTTTAAACTTACGTTTTTATTTTATATTATTTAATTTTATGGGCGTTATGCCAAATTCTATTTCGATAAGATGAAATATTTATAGAGAGATATATCGCCAATGAAAAGAGAGAGAGAGAGATATATCACTAATGCGTTGCTGACCCTGATAAAACCGATTTCAAACCTTTTTACGGACGTGTCTTTACCGTCGCGTCGTTTACTAAGCCGTCTACAACCGTGTATTATAGGATTTACCGGTAAACTGCGAATATATCGTAATTAGTTTGGAAACTAATTAAACTTGGTTGTAGCAAAATGTCACAAACTGTCGACGGCTCGGCCACAAAAAACATATCTAACAGCAGGAGCTTAACTGTAACATAATTGCCTAGGCTGCGTCGGGTTGTCAGGCTCTTTACAAGTTACGTCAATGCCACAAGTTATACTTGTCCGTGCTTCGGAAGGCACGTAAAGCCGTTGGTCCCGGCTATATTAGAAGTCGTTAACCACCGTCAAATCGCACTGGGCCCGCGCGGTGGTTTATGGCCCATTCTCCCAGTTTAGCCATAGGGAAGACTCGTGCCCCAGCAGTGGGGACGTATATCGGTTGGTGGTGATAATGATGATGGTACTGGTTATGTATGCGGCACTAACTTTGTAATTTTAAACATATATACATACTACATACAAAAATATCATGCTTATTAACTTAGACTTGAGTTAAGTGACTAAAGAATGAAGTCCGGTGACGCTGAAAATGCCGTTTTAGGCAATCAGCAATCTCTCACAAAAAAAAACTAATGAATATGTTATAATGTGTATATTTTTAAATGAAATGTGAGAGTTTAAAAGAAAATAATATTTGTAATGTTTTTAAAATTATATAATTTCTAACTTCTGTCTGTGCTCTTCTAGATCTTATTCCAACCGGTGTGGTAGAATCACGACTATTTTCAAAATGCCTCTGAGAATGAGGTTACTTAACCTGTATGTGAATACCGATGCAATAGAATTTTATTTATTGCTCGCCGCAGATGAGAGTTTAAATAATACTTATTTATAGTGTACAATTCTTCACACGTAAAATTTCTAAACTATATTTTTTTTCCGGATTATCACAAATCTGTACTGTCCCATATCAACCATCACCATACAGCTACAGTGACCTACAACATCATCATCATTATCAGCCTATCGTAGTCCACTGCTGGAAATAGGCCTCTCCAAATACGCGCCACTTAGCTCGATCAGTCTCATCCAGCTCTTGGCAGTCACATAAAGTAACCCTAACATTGACCAGGAGCTTACTATGACCTCTTAAAGCAGTATTATTGCTGTTGTGAAAGAGAGACGTGCGACTCTAATACTGCATAATACTTTTTACTGAATAATACTGCTATGAGAGCTGATGGTCCTCCCTATATAGCCCAGCTAATTTATGCGACAAAGCCTTTCATATGCTTTAATTTTAGGGACAATTATTATGAGCCAATTCGGACATCACTCATCCCCAAGGGCCCGCCAGTTGGCTTCGCTACAAACTCAAATAAACCTTTTTGCTGTAACCCTTTTAATGGGCTTAGTAAGGTCATTATGACGGAAATGCGTACGAAATAGTTTCGAGGTTGAAAGAAATTATCAAAGCAATTATTTATTTATTGTAAACCATTAATTTTCCAATGTACATGTGTTGGTTTCCTTTTGTAGAGAACATAGTTTGTATTGTATGTAAAATTTACAAAAACAAATGTAGAAGAAGATTTACTTATACCGTAATATTACTATTTTTTACTTATGCGTCTGGACTCCATTTCCACTTAACATCGGGTGGGATGGAGTCATTAGCCGAGCTATCTATAAAAATAATTTAAAAAAATACCACAGAATAACTTATTTACTTATGTATAAGATTAGTTATTATTACTAGAATTGTATTCTAGTAGTAGCTTGGTATGTATTTTGAGTATTTTTCCAAGTATACGTTGTGTGTAGTTGTTATTTTTTGACATTTTAAGACCAATACCTAATATTAACATAATATATAAAGATATTTCATTATTTTTATTAGGTACTCGATTGGACATGAATGTTATTTCTTGTTTTTTCCTTTCCCTTGTAATTAGCGTGCTTTTAGCGTGATTACACTCAGGAGCTCAAGATATTTAAATATGATGCCACCCGTCCATTGCAAGAGCTGCTTTACTTTCATAATCGCAACCTGGGGCCTTTTCAATAGTTCTTTGTTGTGAAAACGAGACGCGTGTAGGTAGCGCCGTTGCGTTTTCACAACTGCAATAACATTGCAGTAATAGGAGCTCCGATCTCGCAGTGGTTTACGCGCCCGGTTTAGGTTAAGCAACTTTCGCAATGGCCGATCATCGGATAGGTGACCAAAAATGGATCAAACAAATTTAAACGGGGGTTAACGCAAACTAATTAGTAAAAAGGTATCATACTTTCTTTATACCCGACGTTTCGACCGAGTTTCAACGGCCGTGGTCACGGGCTGACAAAGGGCAAATATAGATCATCTCGGGCTCCTCCGTGCTGCGGATGGCACGTAAACCCGTTGGTCCCGGCTGCATTAGCAATACCTAACAACCACCAATCCGCACTGGGCCCGCGTGGTGGTTTATGGCCCATCCATCCGTACGGAAGGCTCGTCCCCGAGCAGTGGTAGTGGTAAAATTTTAAATTTAAACATTTAAAAATCATTTTATTTGGGACAAATAACATTATTGCATTACATACAAATAAGACAACAACATTAAAAAGATAATATTTATTCCAAACCCAAAACGGTATGACTAAACCCGACTAAAATGAGCTGATGATGATGAATAGGTAAGGCAGGAGCCATTGCTCAATCGATTTAAACGTATACGATAGAACCCGTAGAACGTTTTTCTCATTTAACTTCATTAATTAAATGAATAGTCGATGATTTTTTGCCTTCAAAATTATAGTATTTTAAGAATCAAATTTGCTTTTTCGACGATAATATGGCATCGATTTAGGCTCTTCACGTTTGCAATTAGAACAATTTGAAAAAAGACGGTTTCTCAATTATACGGTCATATACTCGTAGAATACTATACTATACTCGTGTTATAATTACTTTTGTACCTTGTGTTAGGGTCCTAACTAAAGGACTTTAAATGAGAGTGAGAAGTGAACTGCATATACTGGTATATTGTGTTATAATGTCGCGCGCGCGTCTGGTGTCGTCCGTGATCCGGCTCGAAGGACCATTTGTTAGGGTCCTAACTAAAGGACTTTAAATGAGAGAGAGAAGTGGACTGTATATACTGGTATATTGTGTTATAATGTCGCGCGCGCGTCTGGTGTCGTCCGTGATCCGTGGCGAAGTAGCTCGCTGGTGTGAAGTGTGGCGCCCGGCGCCTCCGGCAATCGTCCGAAGTTCGCTCGGGAACCCCCGGCGGCGGCGGCGCCCGAGCGATCTCGATGATGCACGAACATCTTGTCAAAGTAGCTGTGTCAACTTTTAAACCATGGCAACCATTTTTTTTTTTTTTTTTTTTGGAGGGAGACTGCTGGTTGCCGAGGGGCATTTCCAGCTTCACCGGGCTTGTTTTAGGGGCGGCGAGGTACGTAAAGAGTACCTCAAGCCGTGTTGAAACGAAACACCTTCAGAGGATTTCTAGAGGGGTACGGCATCGCACACTTAAAAGTGCGCGTCCCCGTGCCCTTCCAGAGTCTCCGAAGGGTTCGGATCGGATCGGGGAGCGGAACCACCCGAGGGCGCCTCTAAAGGCACGGACCTCGGCTCGGGTAGACCGGGCCGTGGAGGAGGAGAGGAGGAGCTCCCAGGCACATGACTGTGCCTGGCATAGAGCGCGTGTGAACCGGTTCTTCGTACCCTTGTTCTACGAGTACGGTGTCTTGGGCCTAAAACAGTGTGCATGTTTAGTGTATTCTGTAAATGTGTGCTGTCATTTGGAGGAACGGGCGGGGGGGCATTCGCAACTGTAATTGCGTCGTCGGGCTCGATGGCAACCATTAATACAATATAGATTCGACTCTACGTCTGATGAATCTGTTTGCGCCACTTTAACTGATTCACTCTTAATTAATGGCCCTAAAGCCTTTATAGCGGCAAGGGATTATTTTATTTATTTAAACTTTTGCAACATAAATATTACATGGCGGACTTAATGCCAGAGGAATTCTCTACCAGTCCATAGGGTGGTGCAGAGATAACATTGGTAGGTACAATTTAAACTTAGAGCATTATAAGATTATGAATAATTTAAATGTAAGTGTATAAAATTCAAAATTCAAAATTCAAAATCATTTATTCAGTTTAGGCTACAAATAGCTCTTATGAACGTCATTTTAAGCCATCGGTTCGTAAGTCTATCTACTCTGGGCGGGAGATCTTGTACTGAGAAGAACCGGCAAGAAACTCAGCAAGTGTCCAGCTCTTTTCTCCCTTACAGCGTCATAAATATTGGAAAAAGCCCACTTTCCATCAAGGAAAAAGGACACTTTCCATCACAAATAAAAACACAAAATGTAAAGGACAATCACAACATGTAAAAAAACACAAAAAATAAAAAATAACTAAATAAAATATTTAAGTCAGCAAAAACATAATTTACCAGTTTAATTTTTTACAATATCATACAGTACTAGTAAAAGTAAAAAAAAAAAACTAAAGTTAATAATAATAAAAATAAAACTAATTGTAATGTTCAATGCAACGCTATTTTGTTATCTGCAGGACACTATTTATAAGTAGTATTATGTATATGTTTTTTATTATAGCCAGGCTGTTTTATCTTCTAAATATTCTTTGACTGTATAATAACCTTTTTTTAATAAAGAAGACTTTACATGTTTTTTAAACTTATCTAAAGGTAAATCTAGTACAGTATTTGGTATTTTATTGTAATAGTGTATACCTTGCCCCAAGAAAGAACCAAGCACCTTCTGTAACCTGAACAGTGGCATTGCAAGTTTTGACTTATTTCTAGTATTAAAATTGTGTACATCACTGTGTTTAGCAAATGAATTGATATTACAACGTACAAGAACTATACAATTATAAATAAATTGAGACGCCACTGTCAAGACATCAATTTCTTTAAAAAGATTTCTTAAAGATGTTCGTGAACCTAGTCTATAGATTGCTCTTACTGCTCGTTTCTGTAAAATGAATATAGTTTCAATATCAGCCGCTGTTCCCCACAGTAAGAGGCCATACGACATGACACTATGAAAATAACTAAAGTAAACTGTTCTAGCAGTTTCAACGTCTGTTAACTGCCTTATTTTTCTAATGGCATAAGCAGCAGAACTGAGTTTGCCGGCCAATTTCGAAATGTGAGGATTCCATTGAAGTTTTGAGTCAAGGGTTATACCTAAGAAAACTGTTGAGTCTACCAAATCTAATCGATCACCGTTTATTCTTATATCAGTTGGTTCATTTTTGACATTTGGTAATTTAAAATTAATACATTTTGTTTTTTTAGCATTAAGCTGCAAATTATTAATAGTAAACCAACTGAGTACATCAGAGAGTGCTTTGTTTACATCGTCGTAATTTTTCTTACACCTACTTACATTAAAAATGAGTGAAGTATCATCTGCAAATAATACGATTTCACAGAAGTTCTCTACAAAGAATGGCAAGTCATTAATATAAATCAAAAACAGAAAAGGACCAAGAATGGACCCTTGTGGAACTCCCATTTTTACATGAGAACCAGATGATTTAGTTCCATTAATATCGACAGTTTGTGTTCGAGAGCTAAGATACGACTGAATTAAATTTAGTGCGAAATCTTTGAGACCGTAGTAATTTAGCTTCATCACCAGAGTTTTGTGCTCAACGCAATCGAAAGCCTTGGACAAGTCGCAAAACACTCCAAGGGCGTTTTGAGACTTCTCCCAGGCATCAAATATATGTTTTAATAGAGCAACACCTGCATCAGTAGTAGAACGACCCTTTGTAAATCCATATTGTTTATTATGTAAAAGGTTGTTTATGTTAAAATACGACATCAACTGTTCCAATATAACTTTTTCATAAATTTTGCTTAGAGTTGGTAGTATTGAAATGGGTCGATAGTTACTGGGGTCTTCTTTGTTTCCCGATTTGAACAAAGGTATGACCTTTCTAAACTTCATAAGATCGGGAAAGATACCTTTATTCACACAGTTATTAAAAATTTCAGCAAGATATGGTGCAATAGAATGTATAATATTCTTAATTACTTTTATAGAGATGCCCCACAAATCACTTGTGTTTTTCATTTTCAGTGATTTAAATGTTTTTATAATATCCATTGAATCAATATATTAAAATTGAAAAGAAACATTACATTTTGGTACATATTTTTGGAGTAATGCTTGTGCAGCTTCTGGTGATGAATCCAAATTTGAGGTTGTCAGCACAGGTATATTTACAAAAAAATCATCAAAAATATTAGCAATATGTGAATCTGAATTGACTAAGTTGTCGTTTACTTTTAAAGTGAAAGTATTATCCCGTGGTTTAAATTTACCTGTTTCACGGTTTATAATGTCCCAAGTGGCTTTAATTTTATTGTTGGACTTTTTAATCTTTTCTTTAATATAATTAGATTTTGCTACTATACATATTTTCTTAAATATTTTCGAATAATTCTTTACATATTCCGTAAAATTAGAATTTTGGTTATATTGTTTTAGACTATATAAATCATACAATTTATTTCTACTTTTATATATACCAGTCGTGGCCCAGTCACAGAACTTAAGTTTATGAGTTATTTTGATTGTTCTTTGTGTAAACACTTGGTCATATTCAGTCTTTATGAAGTTAAAAAGATTAGTATATAATACATCTGGATCATCTTGTCCAAATGACAATGCATTAATTTTACTCGATATATTATTTTTAAAACGCTCTACTCGCTCCTTTGTAACTGGTTTACAGTTCACTATTTTTGGCTCATCCTTAACATTAAAATCATAGGTCACCTTTAAACCGCAATGGTCAGACGTAAGCTTACTAATGACTGACTTAGAAACAGGGTCATAGTCTGTAAAAACATTATCAAGACAAGTGGCTGAATGTGAAGTTATTCTAGTGGGTTCGAGAAATAGATTAATGAGATTAAAACATTTAAACAAGGCAACAAGACGAACACTCATTGAAGTGCTTTCTAGAATATTTATATTAAAATCGCCACATACAAAAACAAATTTATTTTTTAATTTTAATTTTCTTAGTACGTATAATACATACATAAATATTATATATACTTAAACATATATGTGTATTAAAAAAATAATTAATTAAAAATTATGTATGTTTATTTATTTAATAAACATACATAAAAAATATATAAATACATAATTCTAATTAGACGTTATTGAGATGATTCTGCCATGATTCTATCAAACAAGAGCTTGCGGACTTTCTTTTTAGAAGCATCACGACTCGTGGCCGTCCTGATTTCGAGAAGCAGCGCGCTCACAGGAGAATGGATTGAATGTGAAAGGAAGAATGAACAAAACCAGATATATGAGAGGGACAGAGAAGGAGAAGATTATTTGAGGACCGGAGAATTTTACTATGAGAGGAGCAAAGGTACTGAAAATGAGGATCAAGATTAGAAGGAGCATTTAAAAAATTTAAAAGAAAAAACAGTGTCATAAACATCTTCGCTAGCGAATAGGCAACCATTTCAGCTCCGACCTGAACTGCGAGATGTGGTCATGTTTCTTCAGATTGTAAATTAATCGGATACTGTTGTTGAGTAATCTGTCAAGCTTATCAAGCAAGTCAGCATTAAGATCATAATAACACACGTCACCTTATTCAATCACTGGAAATATTAAGGTTTGCACAAGCATTATCTTCGTCTTGTGTGGTAAAAAATTCCTTAAACGATTCAAGGACTGCAAAGTCCAGGTGACTTTTTGACTCACACTAGCAACCTGCGAGGGCCAGCTGAGCGTAGCATCGAGATTTAAACCAAGATTTTGTAATTTTGGCGCTAAGAGGTATGACTCCTCCGTAGAAGACAATTGGCTCAAGAGGGCTTCCAACCTTACCTATAAATCGCAAGCTGCTAATGAGTATCGACTGACATTTTGTGGAACTTACAGCCACACCAAACCTCCGAGATCAGTCATTAATCGCTTCCAAATCCTGATTTAATCTCCTAATGGCATCTGGTAAGTCGTCCACACATGCTTGGGTGTAAAGCTGACGGTCACCGGCGTACAGATGATACGAACACTGAAGGTGGTGAGTGATGTTATTAATAAATATAGAAAATAATAATGGAGAAAAAATACCGCCTTGTAAAACGCCAGCATCCAGGTAACACCACATCAACGATGTCTCGTCAATGCGGACCAACTGCTGACGCTCTCGAAGATAGGAAGAGAACCATTCCTGCACTTGAGATGAAACCATAAGATGAGAAAGGATAGCAAGGAGAATATCATGACTGGCGGCATTAAATGCATTTGAAAAATTTATGAGTACTAAGACTGTGAATTTAGTATCCTCCATGACTTGTCTAATGTCACTTTAAGGAGAGCGGAAACGGTGCTGTGTCCAGGCTTAAAACCAGACTGAAGAGGACTAACGAGGTTATTCAGTTGAATAAACTTCAAAAACTGCTTAAGGACACAGGACTTGAGTGCTTTGGATAGAAATGGGAGAATGGATATGGGTCGAGAATGAGTTGGATGGGAAGGATTGGGAATCTTGAGTAAGGGACGTACATAGGCCTTACGCCATTGTGATGGGAATTGGCCTGATACAAGATAAAAATTTATAATGTGGGTAATTGGAGGAATGATGTAGTTTAATGTTGAAATTATTATGCGGCGACTGACGTCATCATGTCCCACGGCTCCGGATTTGATGGAAAGAATAATCTTTTTGAGTTCATTCGCAGTAAGTAGTATTTAAGCTAATATTCAAAGTACGATAGGATGAATCATCATCATCATCATCAGCTCATTTTATGTCCCCACTGCTAGGGCACGAACCTTCCCTATGGATGGATAGAGAGAACGAACCATAAACCACCTCGCGGGCCCAGTGGGGGATGGTGGTTGTTAACGACTGCTAGTGCAGCCGGGACCAACGGCTTTACGTGCCTTCCGAAGAACGGAGGAGCTCGAGATGATACATTTTTGATCACCCATCTGATTACTAGCCTTTGCGAAAGTTGCTTGACCACAGCACTCACAGACTGGGCGCGTTAACCACTGCGCCATCGAGCTCCTCCCATGTAATTTTTTTTTATGTTAAAATAAAACGTGATATCGTAAATCAAGTATTTGGCCACCTCTCTGGGATCCCTTGTTACAGATTATAGAACCTTAGCGTCAACGGTACACTGCAAGACCAAAACATACAGTAAGCTCATTTTGCGTGAAACGAAACTCATTCTCAGCGTTTGCTGACGATTTACTTTGCAAGCAAAATGTGTGCAAGGGACCATTTACATCAGGTTTTAATGCCAGGTTAGTACCTGCAGTACTCATAAGATCAATGTCTAGTGAGAATCGCCTCGTGGACACGTATAGTTTACTCTTTGTTTCCCAAACACGTCACCAGAGATGTTAAGCGCCCTCACTTAGGCAGGATGAGCTGCGGATAAAGGTAAGTCCACATCAAGTAACATGTATAGCTTATGTTATACATGTTAGAAAGCTATAAGTATAAGGTTGTTTTGTGATTGACACTTTAAGTCCACATTAATAAAACATGCTACATAACTATGCTATTAAATCCATCGATTATGTTAAATCAGCAGCTTGATATGACATCATAATCGAGCGCCACCACGCTACGCTGATATTTGACTATTTTATGTTGCTGAGCCATAAAGCATATTGCTAGCCTAATAGAAGCCGGTCACCGAACCACATGTATGCTTGCAACACCAAAGGTTTCACTAGCTGCTGCCGACCCTGAAGCTCTTACGCCATATTTCAGTGGATCACTACCCAGAACACAGGAATGCAAAACAGTCCTGCTTGGCAGCAAAAAAAGTATTAGGATGGTTGCCCTCTAGTCAGATTCTGGCCAAGGTATACAAGTAGCTCTTACTGAGCAGCCTCATTTGTTTTGTATTCGATCATAAGTGTGCTCACAAGCT
This sequence comes from Eudonia lacustrata, assembly GCA_947562085.1. Classification (NCBI taxonomy): domain Eukaryota; kingdom Metazoa; phylum Arthropoda; class Insecta; order Lepidoptera; family Crambidae; genus Eudonia; species Eudonia lacustrata. The sequence continues at coordinate 6,286,140 of OX387317.1, read as the reverse complement.
CATAAGCGCTCATGGCAAGTTCAGAGAGCGCACAGATGGCGCGGCGAAGACATTATTAAAATTATCGCAAACGCTTCGGTTGACCTAGTTTTAGTAACTTATGCTTCTAGTATATAAAATAGAGTGACAGCCTGCAATGTTGAAAGGTTTTTAACAGGAAACCTTTTGGTCTGTAGTGAAAATGCTACATTTATAGATAGAATTGTTAAGATCTTTAAATACGAAAGTTAAACTCGTAATATAAAATTGTATGGGACTTGTCGAGAAACTGCAGATCTATTTACAGTTACGTTTTATTATTATGAATGTTAAGGAACACGCTTAATAATCTGTAATTTCATTTAACTAAAAAAGAAAAAACTTTAATTTGTTAAGGTGATTCATTTTTCCTTCTCTCTTGTGTATGTATTCAATCGATATCTTGCCTATTAGTGCGTTGTTCTAACGATTCGTTTTCTCTATGTTTAGCTACTGCTAAACTATTTTTTTTCCAAGCGTTGTCGCTTGTGAACATCGCTTTTATTAGCAATCTTCTCCGGTCGCTTCAATTTCGCCTTCTCTAAACGTCTCTTTTTTCGTGTGGAATTTATTTTTTGTTCATGTTGTTCCCACGATTCAGCTCTCGGCACGTCCTCACTTTGCCATTAGGTCATCCTAGATGAATCCATCTAATCAAAGACAGAATCTACATTCATAACAAACGGAACGAACTAACGAAATTAATGTCCCGAGTTCCTATGGCCATCTTCCAGCTCCATCATCAGACCCTGGTTACCATCTAGCACTAAAGTACTCGTCAAGACGGATCAAGCGAGTCCAAACTCGATAAGGTTGTGTCGTTTAACTACCGAGTTCCTATGGCCACCTTCCGGTTCCATCAGCAGATCAGCTTTATGTCATAATAATTTTGCGTTGTCATCCGATTTACACATACATGCAAAATTCAGCTCAATCGATAACCGGGAAGTGGATCAATAACTTGCAAGATTTGATTACAGACAAACATCGGGACAGGTGAAACTAAATAAAAGCTTGTAATAATAAACTATTAAGTGGTTTTTAATCTCTTAATTCAGAGCGTTTACGCTGTACACTAAGAAAGAACATATTATCTAGTAATTAGAGATAAAAAATCAAATTATGCTCAACAAACCATTTGAACGAAGTAATTTAGTATTTATGGTTTAGTTGAATACGGCATTATATTTAAAAGAAAGGAACATACGGTGCAATTTTCGACGTTGTACATCAGCTGCGGAGCCCTTAAATACTCACAGATAAGTCTGATTTATCTACCAACATTTTGGAGAATACTATAAAGTTACACGAATACCCTCTCATTTTATAACAATATCAGTGTCAAAATCAAATGACAGCTTCAACTTTGATTTTGACAAATGTCAACATCAACTAACAGCATAAATTTTCACTTTGACAAATGGAATAGTGTTGCCACTTTATAATTTTTCCCTAAGAAAGAGGAATTTTTTATCATTATTGCTGTTGGTCAAGAAAAAATAAACTACAAAAATATAGAATTGCCCTGGCTTATTTTATTGGAAATATGGCAGCTGCACTAAATCAAAAAGCCTTTACAAGTGGCCGCAAGACGGTATTACCAGTAATTTGCCACAAATGCAAATCTAAAATTGACGTAAAAGATACTATTGCCTGTTCGTTATGTAAAAATCATTTCCAATTTGAATGTGTAGGATTTCCAGAGAAATTATACAGAATTATGAATATTGAAAAGAAACTGAATTGGAAATGTCCGACTTGTGCACAGAAACAAAAAACAAATGCAAATCCTACTGTTTTTAATAACAACAAATCTAATATAACTACACGAAAGAAATTTGCTTCACTTGCCGAAAACAAGATAACGACTCCTGAACAAAGCGGCTCTACCTCAAAATTAAATACCTTAGTGAAAACATCCCTAAATGAACCCGATACTTATCATGATAGCTTACACATATTAACAGAGATAGACACATCAGATGACTCTTACTCGGCTGCGGAAAGGCTGTCAAAGAGCGCAGAACATACATTGCTCAATGACACCATTACGGAGTATGAGTTACGGGAAGAAATACAACAGTTGAAAACTAGCCTTAGTTCTACGGAAACAGAATTAGAAAACACTATCCTAGAGAATAATGACCTGAAAAGATGTATAGCCAAGCAGACAAAAGAGCTAAAAGAACTAAAAAACCTATTTACAACACCAAACGAAGGAAATATATCTCTGATTTGATCTTTGGATCTTATCACAATAACACCTCTTTGCGCAAGTTCCACCAAAAATAAAGCAAAAAAATAGTTACAGTTTTCATTTAAGTTCAGTGCAGTATAGTAGTGTGACATCGGGTGACGAAGACTTAGTTGTTGTGTAAATCACCACTAGCTAATCAAGTGAAAGGCTATCAAAAGACAAAATACAACAGTCACTAATTACAGCTGTTGTTAAAAATTGGACGGTTGGCGGTTGGTGAATAAAGTTTGAGGGGGTCAGCTGCGCGCAACTGCAAGCTACTCGCGCGGTTGCGCACGCCGCTCACGGTTCAGTTTGCTGTGCCCGATCGCGCGCCAGCGCTTAATGACTTCACGTCGAACGCATCGAATTCGGCGCGCCATAGATCACGCCACGCAGAGAGGACAGTCAATAACTTTACCTGCGTCAGCCTCCCTGAGGACGACAAGAAAATTGGTGACATATACTACTCATAATATTGATTGACCGATTTGCTATTCTACTTTTAGACCTTGAATTGTAAAGAAAAGAGAAGAAATATAAATTAATTGGTTAATAACGGTGGTTTGGTTGCGCACGAAAATGTCTTCGAAAAGTAAATGTGCTGGATGTAGGAAAGCTATCAATTCCAAAGAATACCTGGATTGTTCGATTTGCGCGCAGAAGTATGATTTACAATGCGTCAATGTCTTGGAAAAGCACTTCAGAACTATGAATAAGGAGCACCGCCGTGCGTGGCAGTGTCCCGAATGCCATTGTAAGAATCCGAAGGCGGATAATACCAATACTCCAGTCCGCGGATGCTCACGCCCACCCATCTCAGATGACGTGTGCGAGTCGGAGGTTGTGGAGCACCCATGTGAGTCCCCAGGCTACACCAATGTGACACTACGAGCTCGCCAACGTGAGCGGCAAGGCAGCTGCGAATGCGGTACGGGTATAACGCTGGATAGTATTAGAGTTGTTATAAACCAGGAAATGAATGCCATAGTCCAGGCAAGGGTTACGGAACAATTAAAGGCAATCAGAGAAGAAATGGCCAGCTATCATGACTCATTATCCTTTATAAGTAGCCAGTATGAGGACCTAAAATCTGCTTTAGATGAGAAAACTGGGGCCATTTTAAAACTGCAGTCCGATAATGCTCTGCTCCAATCAACAGTCAACGATTTGTCAACCAGACTGAGCCTAACCGAGCAACATATGCGTGAAAGTAACCTTGAAATCAACGGAATCCCAGAAAATAAATCGGAAAATCTGGTTAATACAGTGATGCAGTTGGCAAAAACAGTGGGTAGTCCGGTTTTAGTTGACGACATTTTAATCGTTACTAGAGTGGCAAAGCTGGTCAAGAATAACAACAACAAGCCCCGGTCAGTTATTTTCAAACTCCGATGTGCCCGCCAACGTGATTCTGTTCTTGCTGCTGTTATAGGTTTCAACAGGAAGAACACTGGCGACAAATTGAGTTCACAGCACTTGGGCATCGGCGGCACCCGTGTGCCCATCTTTGTATCTGAACACCTTACACCCGACAACAAGGCTTTGCATGCATCTACACGCAAAAAATCTAAAGAGCACAACTATAAATTTTGCTGGGTCCGCAACGGCCGCATATACGTGAGAAAAGATGAATCTTGCCAGGCGATATACATACGTAACCCGGATAGTTTAAAACTTATTGTCTGAATGCTCTATCTCTTGTTGTCTTAATAGTTTTGGCATTTTTCTCGTTACAGAGCTGGATAACATAACTGTTTATTACCAGAATGTCCGAGGCTTAAGAACAAAGACTAACGAAATTTACGCTAATATTTTGTTATCTAATTATAAACTGATAGTATTAACAGAAACGTGGCTTAACTCGAGTATATGCAATAAAGAAATAATAGATTCGCGATATAATGTGTACCGCAGGGATCGCCTGTGTGATAATAACTCTAAGAGGGATGGAGGAGGAGTACTGATTGCTGTTTCGCGCGATATTCCGTCTAATAGAATAGATAGCTGGGAGAGTGATTGCGAGGATTTGTGGGTCACCATCAATATATATACTAGCTCTGGTAAAATGACAATTGCTGTGTGTGCGGTATATCTCCCACCACCCCTTCGTCTGGAGTCACTTGTTAGTTACCTGAATAGTGCTAGTAGTGTAATGGATTCTGTTGACAATATCTTGATTGTGGGAGACTTCAACCTCCCCTTCATTAAATGGTCTACAGTTAAGGACTCCGCCTCTATGAACCCCAATGAATATAACAGCCCATTAGGTTATGCCTTGATCGATTTTATGTCTCTTAATAACTTAAACCAGTGCAATAGCTATCATAATTCAAAAAACAGAATTCTCGACTTAGTACTTAGCAACTTATCCAACATAATCGTTGAACAACTTCTGGACACTCTGAGTAGGTTGGACGTCAACCACCCATGTTTGTCAATTAATATACCCTTATCTGATTCCAGTAAGTATCTTAAACCAAAAAATTGTATTAAACTTAATTTCTACAAGGCTGACTATGATAAAATTATATCGGAACTGATGGATGTCGATTGGTCTGATAGGTTCGCTAAATGTGACAATGTAAATGCAATGGTTTCGGCACTTTACTCTACTATTGGAGAAACTATCGACAAAAACGTACCAAGACGCGGCACTGTCAAATCTAAATTTCCTTCATGGTTTAGCTATGCATTAATAAGAAGATTATCTGAAAAAGACAAGTTAAGGTGTAAATATCGAAAATACAAAAATCCTATGGACTTAATATCATACAGCGTGGTTCGTGATCATTGCCATAAGTTATAACGCCATTTTCAAAAAATCCAAAAGCATTTTGGCGATTCATTAAAGATAAACGAAATAACTCTTCAGCCATCCCATCTACCATGTATAGGTTGGACGACTCGGCCAGCACGGGTCCTCATATAGCTAACCTCTTCGCTTCTCAATTTTCCTCTTCTTACAGTTGCTCTAGCCTCACTGGGTACAATTCATCGGGCGATGCATCAGTTACCAATGACAAATGCGTCAACATTATTCGCCTTACAGAAAGGGACGTACTTAAAAAAATAAAAAAACTTGATGTATCTAAGGGAGCAGGCCCCGATGGTTTACCAACTGTGTTTGTTAGGCGCTGCGGTGCAGCCTTGTCCTGGCCTTTGACGTTAATATTTAACCGTTCATTGTCTGATGGTTGTTTTCCAGAGGAATGGAAAAAGGCTAGGATAATACCCTTACATAAAAAAGGGAAATTAAATGACACAAATAATTATAGACCAATTGCCATCTTGTCTTGCTTTTCAAAATTGTTTGAGTCACTGGTTTGTCCTAGCTTGATCGTTCACGCTGAACCTCTTTTATCATCCTGTCAACATGGTTTTAGATCTGGTCGCTCAGCTGTGACAAATCTGAGTGGCTTCGTATCTGACTTGTCAAAGTATCTTGATAATGGTATGGAAGTTGATGTCATTTACACCGACTTCGCTAGTGCTTTCGACAAAGTCTGTCATTCTATATTGTTGAAAAAGTTGGAATACTTTGGCATACATGGGTCCCTCTTACATTGGTTCCAGTCGTACTTAGCAAAAAGACTCCAGGTGGTTTCAGTTAACGATTACGAGTCCCTGCCTTATTATGCTTTATCTGGAGTACCCCAGGGATCCCATCTTGGACCTGTTCTCTTCCTGATCTTTATAAATGACATCACCAATGCTATTCAAAATTGTAAGACACTCTTATTCGCAGATGATTTAAAAATCTATAAAACAATCTCTTCCCTGCACGATGCTAATCTTATTCAGGAGGACTTATCTAGAGTAGTCAACTGGTGTAGTGTAAATGGGATGGAATTAAATGTCAAAAAATGTTTCCACATGAAATTTACAAAAAAGAAAAATCCATTTGAGTCAACTTACACAGTAGAAAATACACCATTGTGTAGGATAAATCAGGTTACAGACCTCGGTATCATTTTGGACAGTAGGTTACGGTTTGTGTCACACATTGACATGATTGTTAATAAGGCTTCCAGAATGTTCGGATTCTTGAAGCGTAATACTAGGCAATTCAAAGATGCCCACGCTAGGGTCATGCTGTTTAATTTCCTTCCCTTTAATCTCGAGTACGGGTGTATTATCTGGAACCCAATGTATAGTGTGCATTCTCAACGGGTTGAAGGAATTCAGCGTGCGTTTACAAGGCATTTGGCATATATATCCAGTGGCATTTCTCACCGATGCACGTATGCTCAGCGTCTGGACTTTTTTAGCATTCAGCCACTTTGTACCCGTCCAAAACTGTATGATATGGTTTTTCTGTACAAGGTTGTAAACCACAGCATAAGATGTCCGGATATTCTTGGACGCATAGGTTTGAACGTACCTTATAAATTGCCGCGTCATGCTATTACTAAATTATTTTCAACGCCACTTGTAAAAACCAATCTAGGTCATAATTCTCCAATAGCTAGAATGTGTAATGAATATAACATGCTTAATGGTAGGGTAGATAATCTGGATATATTCCACGATTCTTTGCCCTCCTTTAAGAAAAAGGTGCTGGAACTACTTGCATAGTTTTAATTATTGCATAGGGTTGTTTGGAATGTTTTTGTTACCTATATATATTTTTTGTCTTAATTTTTAATTATTTTTTGTAACTTAAAATTTTGGTGTTAGTTATTCTTTAAATTGTAGTTTTAAACTTAATTTGAAAATCTTGTTAGAAGAAGTTATTGGCAAATGTTGTACGTACCTATTATAGGTGTACATATCAGTATTTGTCCTCTGTGTATGTAACCATGTCGATAGTAAATAATATGTACACTGTTGGTATGTCTAATAAACAAAATAAAAAAAAAAAAAAAAAAAAATATACTCTCAAAAAAGAAAAGGCATTCTACTCAATACTTAGATTATGCTACACCTCCAAGAATAAATTCATTCGAAAAACACATCGAAATAATGAACCTGCAAAAAACAATATCTGACCTCAACCAACTATTAGCAACAGCGAATCAAGAAAAAGACAGCTTGAATAAACGGATTCTTGTCCTTGAAGAGAAATTGGGCAACACAGGTTTAAAGTTGATGAAAAATAATATAAGCATAGATAAATGTGAACAAGAAGCATCTACTGTTAATAGAGAATGCCTTTCTTACTATCAGAAACAGAAGCCAAAAACTATTCATATCATTGGCGACGAACAACTGAGAGGATTATCATCTAATATTATAAAGTCGAGATCAGGAAAATGGAACGATAAGTACACTTCATCGGCAACGATTCTCACAGGCGCATCAAGTACACAAATACTACCATATTGTAAGACAATAGCAGAAAATCTATCTGATGAAGATGTTGTAATATTGGGTATAGGCTCCCATGATAGCGACCTGCATGTCTTTCATTCCAATCTCTGTATTGCAATCGATATGTTAATGAAATCATCATCCATCTATATTATTCCTGTAAATTCAAACCCTCATTTTAATGAAAACCAATTGTGCAATGCCATGAAAATGTGGACAAAACATTTTAATAATTGTAATGTAGTTGATAATAAATATTTGATTTGTACTGAGTATAATTATATAGCTAAAATAAGTACTAAAATTAATATATGCATTGACTATTCTGAATATAAAAACCAATTTCTGACATGTAAAAATATTCTTGAGTTGACTAATAATTTATATATAAAGAGAACAAAAAAGACACAATATGAACCATTAGAACTGCCTAAAAAGGGGACCATACCCTTCTATTTTAAGAAAAAATGTAATGTAGAAACCTCGTATATTAATGTGGATAATTCCCATTCCCTTGAGACTTCTGCTAGCGAGCCATTGCGTAATAATCATAATGAATGTCAGGATTTTTTTCGTGCCTAATGATGATTCAAGAAGTATTACCATACTGCATCAAAATATCCATGGATTGATAAGTAAAAGGGAATTAATTGAAATCACCTTTTTGCATACATTTAATTTGAATAGCCCGGATATCCTTTGCTTTACTGAAACATTTGTTCGGTCTGGGGACGAAAGAAATATAATCTTAAAGAATTACACAGTTGCAGCTAACTATTCTAGGCATAATAAAAGAGGCGGAGTGTGTATCCTAATAAAAAACGGTTTATTGTTTGAAAAGATATTATATTGTGAAGATCTTGCTGAAAATAATCATTTTGAATATTGCGCAATTCATATAAAAATAAGCAATGTTATCCTAATTTGTGTTTATAGAATTCCAACCACAAATCGAAAAAATATTGATAATTTTTTCAAAAAATTGGAAATATTGTTATGCAAATACTTATCAAAATACGGTAAAAAACATATTATAATTGCTGGTGATCTCAATATCAACATTCTCGACTCAAATTACAAGACTCAGCGACTAATTGAAATCGTAAAAATGTTTCACCTTAATTTGCATATAACTGAACCAACTAGAGGAAAGGCTTGCATTGATTTGATCATAAGTAATATAAATGATGCCGTAGGCTCTGTCATATCGCTTTGGCTTTCCGATCACGAAACAGCACAATTGCTCAAATTTTCAGTTACCAAAAAAAGTATTATGCCATCGAAAATCTATTCATACAAACGGTGTTACTTTGACGAGTATATAAATATATTTAAAAAGCACTTGTCTGATCTTTCGTTTTCGGAAGTATTTAGTAGCCGGAACTTAAATGCTGCTTTTAATGAATTTTATGACATGTTTTGCCTTACATATAAACTATGTTTTCCCATGCGCAAAATTGCTATAAAACAATCAAGCACAGGAAAATGGATATAAAGGGACTAAAAAAAAGTTGCAGAACAAAAAGAGTTTACCGGTGTAAATATTACACAAGCAAATCGAAATCCGATAAAATTAATTACATTAACTATAATAAATTATTAAAATCATGCATAGCCGGCGCAAAGAGAAATGTGCTTCAAAGCAAGAACAAATGTAGAGCTACTTGGGAAGTAATAAAAAATGAAACCAGTTCTAAGTACATTCGTGATCATATCTACGAAATAAAAATTGATGATCAATCAGAGACTGATCCTACTTCTATCGCATCTATTTTTAACGATTACTTTGTTAATAGAATTAATAACGATGACCTAAAAGTTACCAATAAATATAAACAAAGACAATGTAACTCGATTTACTTATCGGCGGTGGATGTTGGCACAACTGAAAGAATAATTATGTCATTGACCAACACAGCCTCAGAGGGCTATGATGGCGTCGCTACGAAAGTTATTAAAGCGTGTAGAAAGGAAATAAGTCCTGTTTTGACTTATCTTATTAATCTTTCCTTTAAGACTGGAAGCTTTCCAGAAAAATTAAAACACTCTATTGTAAAACCGCTTTACAAGAAAGGAGAAAGAGCAAACGTTACAAATTACCGACAAATCGTTTTGATTCCAGTGCTATCTAAGGTCTTTGAGAAAAACATGCATGAAAAGTTAATGTCTTACTTCAATAAAAATAGCGTAATTAAGAAAGCCCAATTTGGTTTTCAGAAAGGTAAATCTACATCTCAAGCTTTGTTTCAAATGGTTCATGAAGTTCTGCAGAATACCAATGAAAATAGGTTTACATCAGTTCTGTTCCTGGATATGTCAAGTGCATTTGATCTCGTGTCACATAAGCACCTGATATCGAAGCTTGAATATAATGGAGTCAGGGGACCAGCCCTTAAATGGATTCAATCGTATTTAACGAGCCGACGTCAGTGCGTAGAAATATCATATATTGACACATATAACATGATACAGAAACGAAGATCAGACTATAAGACCAACTCGCTTGGAGTACCCCAAGGCAGCGTGCTAGGGCCTCTCCTGTTCTTGCTCTATATAAATGACCTCCCAGATATCTTATTACATAAATCAATTCTTTTTGCTGATGACGTGTCAATCATAGTTACCACTGATAAAAACGCTTCTATTGACCAGCATAATCAAGATATTGTCGATACCATAGCATTAGTTAATAATTGGCTTAATGAAAATAACTTAAAGATAAATCTAGCTAAAACACATTTAATTAATTTTAATAATTTTAAAAATAAACATGTAGGTATAAATTACTTTGGTCATTCGCTCCAAAGTATAAACGAGGTAAAATTTTTAGGTATTATGTTAGACTCTAAACTGAATTGGAAATCACACTCGGAAGCAGTTTGCAAAAAAATAAACGGATTTTCTTTTGCCCTTTACAAACTAATGAAAGTGGCCAATAGAGAAGCCGCTCTAATGGCTTACTACGCATACGTAGAATCGTTGCTAAGGTATGGTGTAATAGTGTGGGGAAATAGCGTGGAAGCGAAATCGACGTTCATAGCTCAGAAGCGATGTGTTCGTGCCATATGCGGTATTGCACCGGACATATCATGCCGACCATATTTTTTAAACACAGGCATACTAACGCTAACATCCATCTATATTTTAGAGGTAGGAAAATTCGTAAAACTAAATTACCATGTTTTCACTGAAGCAAAGGATTTTCACAGGACTAATACCAGAAACGCTCACAGACTGGTTTTGGACACCAGACCGAAAACGGCCCGTTTTGGGAAAAATTGTTACGCAATGTGCATTAACATTTATAACAATATACCAGAGTCTATAAAAGCCCTTCCCTTTAATAAATTTAAGTTGACATTACGTAAATGGTTGTTACAGAATTCATTTTATACAATTACCGAATATTTTAATTATAAATCAAATACTTAGCATAACATTATATTATTGTTATTATTATTTTTTAAATGTAATTTGTGTATTATTGTATTGTGTTTTTTGTATGCCAATACTTTGGCTAAATGTGTGATCCTGTTACTGTCTTATACCATCCATGTAGTACCACATTTAATGCAAAATAAAGAATTTGAATTTGAATTTTTGAATTTTGAATTTGTAACGTCTTATATAACTAATCCATAACATGTCAGATGTTCATTAGGTGATGTAAAAATGCTTTATTACTTCATTTAAATAGTTTGTTAAGCATAATTTGATTTTCTATCTCTAATTACTAGATATTATGTTTTTTTTCATTGGCGGCGCTAGTGTGCGGCGTAAACGCTCTTAATGGCTTCGCGTTTAGCATTAAGTCATTTTCAGTGGTATTATATTGTTATAAAATAAGATTTGTACGGTAGATTAAAAATGAAGTCTCACAACACATGTTATTACACACAGACCTCCGGTGAAACTCTTGAATGTGCAGGAGTTTGGGCAAATGAAACAAAACAGTGCAACGTCACCTTTTAAATTAATTAAGAACTCCGCGTCAGGGCTCAGTAAAGACTCTCACATCTTCACTGACGCAGAAAGGGTTTAAGGGAATATCATAAATCATTTTTAACACCTATTAAATAATTTATCATTATTTATAGTTAAAGAAAGAAAATTTTGTATACTGATCTCCAAACTTCAGTATGAAGATGGCATTAAATGATGATGATACTTAAAAATTATATATTTATTTCTATTTTTTCTTGTTTCATTCTTTTTATTTCTATTTTTTTATTCTATTCTATTCTTATTTTAACTTTGACATTTAATATTAAAATAAAAGTTATATACTTATTAAAAAAATAGCTTGCCTACTTCTTAACTGATCTATAGTATTTGTAAAAATATTATGATCGGGTGTTAATGACGGTAGTTGTTGACATTGAATGGGCGCCTTTGGCTTCCAAAGTAAAAAGTAAATAGTGTTGAATAATTTCGGCGGGCTGGTTAGAACCACGATAGCTCAATTGGGAGAGCACCTGACCCGGTATGTCAGAAGGGTACGGGTTCGAATCCTGCTCGTGGAAATTTTTTCAACATTTGTGTTTTTGTAATTTGTTCGCAAAAAAATTTGCGTTAAAAAATTATAAAAACATTTTATAAATATGTTGCCTACTTCTTAACTGATCTATAGTATTTGTAAAAATATTATGATCGGGTGTTAATGACGGTAGTTGTTGACATTGAATGGGCGCCTTTGGCTTCCAAAGTAAAAAGTAAATAGTGTTGAATAATTTCGGCGGGCTGGTTAGAACCACGATAGCTCAATTGAGAGAGCACCTGACCCGGTATGTCAGAAGGGTGCGTTTCGAATCCTGCTCGTGAAAATTTTTTCAACATTTGTGTTTTTGTAATTTTTTCGCAACAAAATTTGCGTTAAAAAATTATATAAACATTTTATATACTTATTGTATACTTTCCGCCTTTCTCATTGATATATTAAAATGGGAAAACTCAAACCCAATTATGAAACAACGTCGTTAAATTATTTAATACACATAAAAACCAAAGAGCGCTGTAATTAAAATAACAAGTCAGAAAGTAGGCATACCATTGCCATCTTTAAATGGAAATGTTTGCATTCCCGACATTTCGTTCTACAACAAACGCTAATCTAAAATATAAAGTTCTTATACTCTCTATGCTTTGAGCAATAGCTTTTAGTATTATATTTTATATAAATAAAATTATATACATAGGTATGTGTGTGTATGTGTGTTATCTATCAATAAAAAAATACAAATACACTTTTTTTTATGGTAAAAGGAGGCAAACGAGCAGGCGGGTCACCTGACGGAAAGTAATCACCGCCAGCCATGGACACCCACCCGCAAAACCAAAGTAATCGCAGATGCGTTGCCGACCTTGAGGAAGGAGTTGGATCTTGAGGAGGGAGTAGGAATTGGGAGGGGGGAGGGGTGAGAGATGGGCCTCCGTTACTTTCACTTACCGGACGAAACACAACAGCAACGAGTGCCGTTGTTTCACGCCGATATTTTGTGAGAGGGTGGTATTACGCCGGGCGAGCCGACCCATTTCGTGCTGCAACGCAGCGTGGCTCTACCACTCAGACAGTGTTACTCATTTAGCACCACCCAGGGTCCTACGTCTCAAGGGTAAACCTACGGACGCGAGTAACTTTAACCCCCAAACCACACACATACAAACAACAACTTTACGCCTTTCAACCTAAAAATCTGTTCGGACGCAAACCTAATCTATCATTTTAAATTAAATAGTAGGTACCTATAGTATATCGGTAACGTATAAACGGTAAAAATAGTGCAATCAATTGCGTGTATTCGTCGATATTTATAGCGATGAGTACTCAAAACAAATTTTACATATAGGCATAGGTATATAGATGATAAAAGGAGGCCTATATCCAGCAGTGGACTAATATAGGCTGATAATGATGATGATGATGATGATTGTCGGGGAGTTTCTTATGTTTATATACCTCTTTTGATACGTTGTCTATGCTTTTATAATGTTCTTTTGTTTTTATGTCAGTTGTCAAAAAATAACTCACAGAAAGATAGGTGTTTTTCTTCAATATTAAAACCCTTAATTCTTTCCCGTACAATGATGATATACTCGTGGATGATATGTAAACAATCTGTAGAATGAAAAAAGTCATTTTGCAATCAACAAACACTCTCCAAAATTATTATTGATATATTTTCTTAATCTTGTTTAAGTTAAATATTTATGAAATCTATAAAATACTGTGAAAAAATTAAACGCCTACCCGACCCAGTCAGGAAACAAACCTGGGTCTTCCGCAATCCGGGCGGCTGCACTGACCGCTGTGCTACCGGGAAGGCTGACGCAAGCGCTGAATTTTGTCACTGCTTTTTTAATTTTTTTTAATAAAATACAGTGAAAACAATTCAATATCATCATCATCATCATCATCAATCCGGGCGGCTGTACTGCTGCAGGAAAACCCGGGTTCAATTCCTGGCTGGGTCGGGTAGGCGTTTAATTTTTTTACTGTATTTTATAAATTTTATAATATTTAATTTAGCTTTAGTGCAGGCACTTGAAAATAAAAAGTAAAATTTACTTGTTTAAGTTGTTACAAAAATTTGTAGGTCATCATACCTACCACGCGAAATATATGTAATAATACGATGTGTCACACATAAAAGACACTTTACTTGCGATCCCTCAGAATTACCGGCAATTTAAAATAATAAGGGTGGTTATCGTCATAACGGAATGTACCATCTAGGAGGCGGGCTGAATTCTTCGAAGGAGAATTTCATTAAATTCCTTATTGATATGGGTGCCAGAAGCCCGGTCGCTCTTTATTAAGAAATCATATGAATGTTCGCCGGAATGGCTGTACGTGACGATATGGCATATTACTATGAATCTGTTAGAGCACCAAATGACAATTAGGTTTCAACCTAGTTAATTGATTTCAGTTGAGTCACGACAGTTCTCTTGGTACCGTTTTTAATTAGTATAGCTTTATAGAAATGTTTGACTTCAAAGCGTTTGCTATTACTTTGCCTGTAGAATTACAGGTAAGCTTTTGTCCGGAATACGGCTGATTGGTCGCTTATCAGACAATCATCCTAACAAATATTTCTGTCCTCTTTCGGATGGAATAGCAAAATTACAGTGCTTAATAACTGAAGCTTCAGGGTAGGTAACCTTTGGTGCTGAAAAACTTCCATGGGATCCGGTGGCCGCTTTCTACCAGGCAGACTGAGAATTCCTCTGTCAACTGAATTATGTTTTCAAAATACCTACAATACCCATCTTTACCTAGTTCTAAAAAACACCACATAATGTCTTGTACTTTCTATTTCGAAGATGGTAGCTTAAATGATGAATCTATCTTGGAACTTGTAAATCAAAGCTGATCGTTGTAGGAATCTCATTTATGTATTCAAAGCTTTGAGAGACACGGTCTAAAAGAAAAACCTAATGAATGTGTAGGTAATACAGCTCTCGAGAGCACTCACTCACCTACTGTATCTGCACATTTGCAAAGACACCTTTCAGAGTATCAAATGTATTGAGATGGTCTTTAATTTTAGGATTATAAGACATAAACACTGCATAAATTAACGCAAGCATTCACTTATGAGCACGTACACACACACAGAACAGTCAGGTAAAATTAGTTTTAAATCCGTAGTAGGGTCTATTTTTGCTTGAATCATAAATTTACCGAAACTAAATTTTTCTTATGTATTACACTTTATTTTTCTTATGTATTGTATACTTATTGTTTTGTTATCGCATTTTTTATAATTATACTTTTGAAAGCGATGGAGTTCCGAACGTTCAATCTTGGTGCTTGGACATTGCATTGTTATAATCAATGACAAAAAGAACTTCAAAATTAATATTTCTATAATATATTTCTGTTTGTTGCTATATTCCAGACTTAAAGTTGTACATTAAATTTGAATAAACCAAAAAATTTAATAATATGAAATAAAATGCAGTTGCGGATGAAATACTCGAGAGAGTACAAAGTTTGTCTGGACAATATTTAACATTTTATATTCTCTTTTACCAAAATGTGCCCTGCCCCCAAATCCACATGGTGACGAAACGTTGGACACTTAAAAGTGACTGTACACACATTCACGACGCGCCATGAAGCGTTCCATTTCACGCATCACATTTCACGATGAAGTCCAAAATACGGAATCCTTCAAACAATGCAGGATGTTGAAGTCCGTATTTTGACAGTACCTATAAACGAGTATAACGCTAATAATTTAAAACATTTAGGCAAAACTATAAAATAAATTAACAAAAAAAAAACAATTATAGAAATTAAATAAGTAGCAAACTACAAAACAATTGCAATTAAAATGTGCAAATTACGAAACATCGTACTTTTATTTTTTTCATCGTCCTCATCAGCCTATACTAGCCCACTGCTGGACATAGGCCTCTCCAAGTGCACGCCACCGAGCACGATCCGCGGTTACTCTCATCCAGCTCTATTCTTCTCTTTTATTTTTTCATTGGCGTAACATTAATTACCATAACTACTTTGATAGTTTATGTTATGCGTACAATCTCTCTCTTAAGCTAAGGTTAGTTACGTTTCAAGCCAAGTATTCCGTTATTATACGGTATTATTAAAATGTCTTTGCGTGTATCCTTTCCTTTTATTCTCCTGCTTGGCCACAATACACATGAGTTAGATCATAATCCAATGCTGACTCTGTATTAAGCATAGTTCATTTTAAGTATCCAGTGGGTTATCTTTGGACTATGCGTGTTCTTTGTTTTAATAAATATCACAAAAGTATCGTATTTAATCAAATTTTATATGTACGTTTCTTTTGTTTCCTTAATTTGGCTGAAGTTAAATTACGAAAACATTTTGCACCGCTTTTGTTAACTTTATTGCTACCTGCAGCAATGGTTATATTCATTATGTATTACTGAGATTGGCGCAGTGGCTTGCGGGATCGAGTTGTGCTCGTGCAAATTAAGCAATACCGGGTAACAGTGGGTGGGGCGGGTGACAAAATGAAAATATCTCGAGTTCTTAAATAGGTCCTACGGTTACGATATGATTTATTGCCAATTAATGTCAACACTTTTAGTAGTTTACTGGTAGTAGGTATCTACATACCTTAAGGAAGGAAGGAAGGAAGTACCTTCTACTAAACTGTAAGTATTTATTCATGTAAGTATTTAGACTTTTAAGAATAACTAATAATTTTCACAATCATCATCATCATCATCAGCTCATTTTATGTCCCCACTCACCAGTGCCCCACCGGGCACGAGCCTTTCCTATGGATGGATAGGGAAAACGGGCCATAAACCACCACGCGGGCCCAGTGCGGATTGGTAGTTGTTAACGACTGCTAATGCAGCCGGGACCAACGGCTGTACGTGCCTTCCGAAGGACGGAGGAGCTCGGATGATAAACTTTTGGCCACCCATCCGATGACCGGCCTTTGCGAAAGTTGCTTAACCTCAGAACTCGCAGACCGGGCGCGTTAACCACTGCGCCATCGAGCTCCTCATCTCATCATTTACACGATAGTAAAAAATAAATATATTTTTAGATTAACGACAGAATATTATGTCTTTAATAACTATGAAGTTCATTGAGTATCTGTTAATATCAATCAACTATTATGGGCGATTGAAGCTCTATTTTCCAGATCGATGGCTTCATATAAAACAAATTAATATAAGATTATTAATAAATCAAAGAATAGCTGATATTTAAAATAGAATGCTCCTTCCTACTATACTATGCCTCGTGCCTGAGTCATCCTATGAAAATTACGCCGCGGAACAACAGTCGTATTTACTGCCGCTACCGACGATGAATTTAATATCAGTTGCTCAGTAAAGTTTTATTATGATGACGCGGTGACAAAACGTCAATGTAAAGAAGTATAGGAATCATAGAACGAATAAAATGAATTACTTTCCAAAATACTTCTTGGTAGGTTCCTACGGTGTATCAGTTTCGTTCGTAATAGTTTCGGTTACCGATTTTTTGGTCGGTGAAAATGACACGTATGAAACTCTATGTTGCTGTAGTAGGATGTCGATGTTTAGAGTTTGACTACATCATAATATATTTTACAAGTGAATGCTACATAACATTTTAAGAATTCAACCTAATGGACCGAAAGGAAAATAGCTACGTTCGCTTGTATTTGCATCGAAGGAAAGATCTCGTAATCGGGTCAACAAACATTATTTTTAAATGTATTTTAATTAGATATTGCAACTATGGTCTAATAAAGATCTCCGGAGAAATTCTGCTTTCATTCATCTCCCGTAAGACTCATCATATTGGATGGCGACCTTGCCAGGCGAACTATGGAGTGAAAAGTAAGAAGAAACATTTAACGAACACGTCCTATGAAAAGTCGGTTACAAAGTCGGTACTAAAACCTCGGCGAAAAAATCGGTCCGATTATCGGTCCTACAGAAAGTCGGTCGTGGTCGGGAGCCGTAAAGGCAACCGCACTTTCAATGTGTTTTCGTGCGAATGGGACTTGTACGAACACGTACGAATACGCACGGTACATTCCGATCATCCGACCACTACGCAAACTAGATGCGAGCCACGTGTGAGCTAGTCGTGTACTAGTGCTTCGCTTCTATTTTCCTAATGTCTCTCTTGGTAATTGTCGCATTTCCGAATGCAGTCGAATATTAATTTACTTTAGTGTTGTTTTGTTTTGATTTTTCGTGTGAACTACGAGTATAACAGATCTGTAAAACTATAAATCGTGATCGTTAAAAGTTGCCTAACTGTATTCTTTATACTATTTATATTTGTCTACTTCAGTTTATATGGTAGCAGTGGTATGTCCAGAAAAACATGATTCGCGAGATATATAATTTATGCAACCGCACGTTCTCGACTATAATAAAGGAAAGTGAAAATGAATTGTCGAAGTGCGTCTGAGAAACAACAATTCAATACGAAAAAAATATTTTGTACCTAATATTCAAATGCTTTTTTATTGATAGAATGTTTTTTTAGGTTTATTTTTAAACCTTTAAATCCTACTAATATAATAAACGTGAAAGTTTGTATGGATGTTTGTTACTCTTTCACGTAAAAACTACTGAATGGATTTGGATGAAATTTGACATACAGATAGTTTATAACTGGGAATAACACATAGAATACTTTTTATTCCGATATTCCCACGGGAACGGGAACTGGGAACCACGCGGGTGAAACCGCGAGCGGCAACTACTAATAAATTATTTTAAATATATCAAGTGTTTATTATAGTTTTGCCTGGTAGGATTTTCCCGGGAGTCTGACCAGGCGGCGACCACCCTAATCCCCTTTGACCGCCACTGTGACTTAGTGGTTAAGACCGACGGTCTCACACCCAGAGGGCCCGGGTTCGATTACCAGCCGGGGATACATGTTTGGGTACTGTAAAACTCCTAAGGAGTTCTACTTAAAATAATAAGGAGGCTATGAAAACAAATATATTTTTATTGCTTTCAGCAAATTATTTACATCAAGTCCCTATCGTAGCGACAAGCTGGCGTTCTATCTTGATCCTCCCTTATTTGCTTCTCGAAGGTCTTTTTCTTCTAATTCTATACATATATTCAAAAGCAGATCGCGATGGCTGCCAGTCAGCTCGCTCACCAAGTAGGCCCGGTCGCTACAGTACTCGGTCGGATTGGTGGTAGGGCTTGTTTGTCCGCCTGGCTAGCTACCACCATCTAAATATGTCACTATAACATCAACGTGTACCATTGTTGAGTTCCGACAGCTAGAGATAAGATAGCCAGTGCCTCAGTAGTTGAGGATCATGAGTCGATTGGTCTTCCACCTTCGGCCACATCACTTTACATCAGGTGAGTTGGAGGCTAAGTAAAAAAAAACCGACTCCAAAAAAGCAGACTGATAAAATGGCCCTAAAAAGTAAAAATATAGACAAAAATTTTATTAGGAAAATATATAGGTAAAATTATTGTTATTTTTGGAGCCAGTGCCAGCCAACGAAGTTTTTGGAGCCGGTGCCAGTCCGCGTTTGTAGTCAAAATTTCATGCATAAGATTGAATGTAGGTTTATGATTTTAATATATAGTATGTCGTTAAATGTTTATGTTAAAGTTACCTTGGCTGGCACCGACTCCAAAATAACAATAAGTGTACCTATATATTTTCCTAGTAAAATTATTGTCTATATAAGTCTAACACTTATTTTTTACTCTTTAGGCCAATTTTATCAGTCTGCTTTTTTGGAGTCGGTTTTTTTTTTGTTAAAATTTTTGTTTATTTCTCTCTTTTTAGTGATTTGTTTCGATCTATTTATCAAAAGCGAATATGGGTAGACCTACTAAACACGCTGCTCGTATGAGACAGCGCCGTTTAAATGAGACAAGCGAAGAAAACGAGAAACGCCTATCTCAAAGTAGGAAATCAAAAACTGAGTTTCGGTGCCTGCCTTCTTTTGCTTCGTCATAGTCGCTTAACTATCTTAATCGAGATATTTTATCGCCACCCGTGAAATACTTTTCATTGAGGAGTTCCGATGGCAATCTGTAGTCTTTTTCATCAGTTACACTTCATCAAATGATACTTTCAGAATGCAAATGCTTGATTTACTTCTGAAAATACCAAAATCGCTAAAGGTATGTCTACAATTAAATATTTGAGGACTTCCCTCAATTCCTTAAGGATTCCATCATCAGAACTGGACCAAATTAAAATGGGACCACACGGGAAGCACCAGCTTTCAAATAAAGAAAGAATCATAAAAATCGGTTCACCCAGTCGAAAGTTCTGAGGTAACAAAAAAAAAAAAAAAAACAGTCGAATTGAAACTTCCTCCTTTTTTTGAAGTCTGTCAAAAAACAATATGAACCGCGCTGTTGTATGCAACAAAATACAAAACTATGGTTTTGCATTGCTGTGTCCCGGTTTAAAGAGTACTAGACTCAGTAACAATTGCAAATATCCATGGGCTGCGGTGGCTGCTCCTTGCCATCAGGCAGGCCCAAAAGTCTAAGTAGATCTTAACTGATTCAACAGTTTATTACAAATTTAGTTATTTATTTTTATTTTATTTTATTAGAAAACTCAACAGCCTTATCATGCTTAGTCATGCTTATAAAACTTATATTTACTTTTATTTAAACATATAATTCATATTTACAATCATTATAGTCTAACTAATCATTCAGTCATCTATAATATTTAGCCCTTAGATGAATGATTGGTCTCGTTGCGCTTGACCGCAGCATCCAATCATTCATTTAAGATTTAGCCAATAATAGAGAATAATATTAACGACGCGAAGTGATAAAAAGTAATTCGATATAATGAATTTTACATAGTTTGAATAAAAAGGTTTTATATATTTGGTTTGGATGGGCAGTATGGATCAATAATTGATAATAAATTATAAATTGTAATATTAGTAATATGATATTAAAATAATATAATATGTATGACAGATATAAACTATAAAATAATATTACAAAATGAATAGAATATAAAGAAGTTTTGATTATGGTTTATCAGTTTCTAGACTTGGACAAATGGAAAACATTTAAATAATAGTTTCATTATAATCATAATTATAATCATAATATTATTTATCTGCATCATGTTGTACATACAGTGGTCATGCTTGAGTGGAAAGTTCAGAACATGAGCACTGCAAGGGCATTGCAAAAAACTAAATGAAACTCCGTAATATATTTTTCCATCTACGAAAATGATTCACATGTAACGTACCTAATCTAACTTCCGCAAAGTTACATTTAAGTACCTCGTTCGGATTAAACTCACGTTATTGTATAATTATATGCAAACATATTTTATGATTAATTAAACTTTGTGTTTACAAAGCAGGGGTAAAAGTTTGTAACGAGCTAACAAAGGAATAACTTGCTTATGTTGTTATCTCTACTTTCATAGGACTTTCGGGGTAGCACCGATCTATTAGGTACTTCGTAAATTTTGTATTATCTTTACATACATGGATTGTGTTGAAGTCGAGGCTCACATATCAAAATAATTTTATGCCTACGAGTGCTCACAAACATCCGCAGTATGATAAAGTTCTTATATATTTTTCCCTACTGAAACCGTTCAGATTATACTTGTTTGTTTGATTTTTTCGGCCGCTCCTCTTCCATTTTTGAAATTTTTGAAGAGTATAATTTTTATATGCGTGTGTGTCAAATACATTTATGTGCGTCTGTCAAATACATGGTAGTGTGTGGAATGTTTGTTTTATTGATTTAATGTATTTTTTAAGCATAATTTAAAAAAATATTAACATGCTGTACTCCTTCTCTATATAAATTATAAGTGTGCGAAATTTCATACTCCTCCGTCCACGCAATTTTCGTACAAAGTTTTTGCTTCATGTATTAATATAAAAATATAAATTGTTATCACTGTAAAAGAACGTTAAAATTTTTGCATAGATAAAAATAAATTAAAAAAAGTAACACCATCTCGGAAGAAAGAATAGAAAGAAATTATATCAGCATCCAAAGATTAAAATATCAGCCTTTGAAAAGCAAAATGAGCAAAAAACCCTCTCGGCCTTAGGAATATTTTTATAATTAATATTTACTATTTGCAGCGATATTCTTATTTTATGACAGAGTTAGCTGATTGCCACTGGGCAGTTTCAGCGTCACCGGACTTTTTGGGGGCGGCGGGAATGCCGTGTGATTCGAAGCATCGTCAGAGATTGACGGATCGGAAGCGATATGTGTGTGAGCAATTGTATTTTATATTTTATTATAGTGCGTCTACAATGATGTGCCGATGGGCTAATTTCGACAATCTTCCCACAGTCCATTATCATTTCTTTAAGTGCAAATATATGGATTTGAATAATAAATGTTTACAACTTTTTACAACAAATTTTGTTTGCTTTTAGGTAGTTTGATTAATAGGTATGGAGTAAAAAAGGTAGACCTTGAAGATGTAGATGCCTTGTAATATTGATATTATGGATGTTGAAGTGATTAATTCTAATTAGACCCTATCTCTTTTGTTTGTTACTTTTGGCTTACCTTGTTTTGTTTACTGCCCAACGCTATTTAGCTCTACTAATGTCACTAACTTTAACAACCTGTCACTCTATCGTGTTCCTCAAGGTTTTTTTTTTTAATTTTAACATAAGAATAACTATAAACACTTACACCCATATAAATGCTGAGTGGAGTCATTTCAGGGAAAATTTTTCAATTATTATTATTTTTTGTTTTGTCCTACATAAGTTTATGCTGTGTGTTCTAATAAATATGTTTCATTTCATTTATATTTTATCTACGAGATTTTTTAAGGGTAGTCTCTGCCTATCTTATTGCAAAAGTTTTACTATGGTAACAACTCTGAAATCGTGAAAACAAATGGGCTGTTTCTTTTATTTTGATCGAGTTAGGCATTATTACATATTGTGTGGATCTGCTGATATATTTTTATGATTTCAGAGTTTGTCCATTACTAAGTAAAAGTTTTGCAACACTATGGGCAGAGATTTCATCCGCCCGCCAAGTAGGTCGTCGGATATCGTGTAGGTGTGTGGCAGCCGGGTTTCTGCCGAAGATTCTTGGCACCCTCTTTAGCGTTACCATGACCACTGCCAAAGTCAGGAATAGTGGGGCTGCAAGGGTCTGAGGGCCTTGGTTTTTGACGTAATTGAGGGACTTGTGGGAAAATGTGTGGAAATTATATAATGTCCCATGTTCTTTTCTGTCGTTATGCCGTTTGATCCTGGTTGTTGTCGTTCGATGCCATTTGTTTAAAAGAGACAGCGTGGTGGTTTTGGTTTGATCTCTTACGCTAATGGTCAAACAGAAAGACTTGAAGCCAGCAGATGGGAAGTAGACGATCTATTACAACTTCTTCCTTTTTTTTTGTCTACTAACTAATGAAGCGTCGTCGGTAGGTGAACGAATAGTCCAGTTGAGTGCGAGAAGTTGTAGTTCTATCCCCATAGCTCTGCAGACTACTGACGTGAACCCATCATGGGTGCACGTCATCATCATTTAGTGCCATCTTCAAACTGAAGTTTAGAGATCAGTATACAAAATTTTCTGCGATCCCATACAGCTTGTTTTAATTTGCGATAACTAAGTCCAGTCCACTTTTTGACGCACGTCAGTAGCCTAATACCTTTCACAAATATATTATTATTAGCTATCAAGGACAGTAACTAAATTGTTAAGGACTCGGTAAAATAAAATCTTCTGAAACAATGAAAATATTAACGCTCTATGTTAAATCGAGTTCGACGTAGAAATTCTTGTGGCATATTTTATAACAACGTTGTCTCCAAGCCCAAATTAAAATAATGTTAAACACTTGATCTCATACATAGTTTATTGGCACTTAACGAACTGCGTTGTTCATAAATTATTCATGTTTCTTCAAAGCACTATAAGGGGTGGGCACCTACGCTGCTGTGTCTGAAATAGTTGTGATTCATGCTTTTGTTTCCTGTTTGTATAGAGCTGCGCATCTGAAAAATAGAAATGTAATCCGATATTGTGAAATAGCCAGTGGAAAAAATGGTCAAGTGTGAGTCGAACCTGGGGCCTGACCGCCTAACCGATCGCTTTGACTTCGTGTGTGGTTATGACGTCATCTTGTCGTTTCGTACCGCCTATGAAAGCAATATCGAAAGCTATAGCCTTTAGCTTTTGATATTGCTTTCATAGGCGGTGCGAGGTGGCAAGATAACGTCATAAACTATACGCGTAGTCAAAGCGATCGGTTAGGCGGTAGGGAGGCTGGAGGGAACCTTTAGACACTGTATAAAGAAATACCTACAATTATGTGTTAAGTTTAGTGACAATGTTACCTTCTATTGAACGTGAGGAGTTCGATGGAGTAGTAAACGCGCCCGGTCTGTGATTTCTCAAGTTATGCAACTTTCGCAAAATCGGTCATTGGATGGATGAATAAAAATGTATCACTTCGAGCTCGACCGTACTTTAGACGGCATATCACAAAGCCGTTGGTCTCGGCTGCATAAGCAGTCGTTTACGACCACCAATTCGCACTGGGCCTGCGTGGTACCTAGTTTATAACCCGTTTTACCTGTGCTTCCATAGGAAAGACTCGCGCCCCAGCAATCTTTCTTTAGTGCCCCAGCCAGCAGTGGTCATATAAAAAGAGCTGGTTATAACTGATAATATCTTCTTTCTTAAAGAAAGTAGCTTTGATAGCTATTTATCTGCATTGAACCTACTAACAATCGATAGAAAAACAAGATTTCACAATCGTCACTGAGGTGAGATGAAGACCGCCTCGCCGTTTAGGAACAAGTAAATAAAAAAAGGTAGGTACACAAACTTTAAAGTTTGGTATTTTAAAAATGAATGTATATTTTTTTACTACGAGCATAAACAATTTAACTCATAATACAATGGAATAAAATTTAAAACTAGACAAAACACCTACATATTTTGAAAATAATAAAATGAAAGCACAGTCCAAAGTTAATGTTTTGTTAGCTTTGTCTACCAGGTTTCTCTTTTGTTATTTACGTGAAACAAGACAAACTTTTCACTATTTTCAAACATCGAACTAAATATTTGAAAAAGCAACTGGCTGCCTACAAGCTGTTTTATCATGGTTACATGGTATGCCTATAGGCAAAAATAGATTTTGTTTCAAGATAAATTTTACTAGAATAAATCAACCAGGCTCAGGAAGCTCGAGTGGGAACCGAACCCACGACCTTTGGATAACCAGTCCAATGCTTTAACCGCTGAGCTACCGAGGCCCCAGAAGACTCGTTGAATTTGGTTTTGTTTGCTTTAAGTCTACCAGAATTCTCTTTTGTTAAATCCACAGATCTGTGGTCTGTGATTACATCCAATGATTTAAATAGTTCTGAATATCGAACTAAACTTATCATACGAAATTGTAAATGCATTATGCATCCTCCTCCGCTCTCCGTGGGCGGGAATTTTTAATGAAATCACTCTGCCGTAAAACACTAAGGTCAATAACCTCTAACATTTTGTTAAAACAAACCTGGATCGCACACGACGCCCACAGGATCCGTCAAAGCCCTAACTAGTAAGTGCGATCCCTACCACTTAAATTTTATCAATTGATCACCAAATTTTTATTTTGCACGTAGCCACGCGTTTCAAAGTCAAAAAGTCAAAGTCAAATCTTTTAATCAAATAAACTTACAAGAAGTGCTTTTGAATCGTCCATACATTTTTTACCTACTACTCATTCAGGACGTCTATTTTTTTAGCTGTGGTGAAGAATGGGTGCTAGCTCAGAATAATAACTAAAGCTATAGAAACCGGACTAAAATAGCAACACTCATTCATCAGTTCGTACTATTTTCTAATGAACCTAAGTGATGTATTGGAAAGAGATCGATTGTCCCTTTTCTTTCGTTATTTCGAAGGTGTCACCAGATTTGTGACGTCATATTTGAGGTAATGTAGTGAGTGACTTTATAAAGGACTCAAAGATTTTTTTGATTACCGATTATCTGATGACCGTTTGACATAACAATACAAAAAATAAAAACTAAGTGTCAACCATTTGTCGCACTCCAACCTCCTTTTCTAGCTATAAGATAGAACGGAACTAAACATAGTTGCGCGATTTTTATTTTAGCCATCCTTCTATAGCTTTAGTTATTGTTCTGAGGGTGCTAGAAACTCCACAGCTGAAGTAACGACATTTACAAAAAAAAAAATAGTATGTCGTTACCAAATCATACACTACAATTCAGTTTGAGTTTATTTCTTTTGTATAGTATAAAAGTTTGATAAATCTCAGACCGCATTGATCAACTCGTTATTTAGGACGCCAGTGCAAGCCGCTAAAATCCTCTGCCTTCATAAGTCCGTATTTTTGATGTGTAACATCTTTCCGCTCGCTTTCTATATAAACAATTTGTGGGAGTGATTTCGTGAAATGGGACGAAAGTATGTGTAACAGTGTAACAGGAAGTCGGGGAAGCGCGTAAGCGCGCGCCATTTTGTAAATTTAAAATCGATATTATGAACATGACATATTATTATTACATGTGACATATTATGTCATTTGACTATCAAAGGTTATTTTTATATGTCAAATGTCTTATAATATTTATTTTATAGTTATAAAATGATGTAATACCTGACCCATTTTTTTCAGAATATAATGTTAAAATTGCTTCTTACTAAGATCATATGCGACGCGACTACTGTAAGCCTCGCTCGTTTTTTTAAAATTTTCTTTATATGTTACGGGCAAGCACTTGGATTTCATCTGACCTGATGTTAAGTGATGATAAGGCCGAAGGTGGAAACGCACTTCACCCGGAATCGTCAACTACTTAATTACTCTATCCGCAGTACAGGGCGCCTAGTGCGAGTTTTATTTGCCATTCAAAACGAGATTTTGTATGGTATTGAAGCAACATATCTAAACCAACGGGGGTAGTTAACATTTTGCCATACAAATTCTCATTTTTGTTAAAATGATCATATGGCAAATAAACATACACACTAGGCAACCTGTTCAAAGATAAAATACTTATCAAACGTACTCGTATTTACGAAGTGGGGTTGTTTCACATTAAAGAACACTAAATGTTATTACAAAATATTGTTGTTTTGGCAATAAAACTTAGATCTATTTTTATCGCCTGTCATTATGACTTCAATACAATCTGTTGTTTAATGGCTCGCTATGTTTAAGCCAGTGTCTCGTTTAGGCCGGTAATGTGATGTTTTGTTTTTATACTTGACTTTGTTTAAAACCTAAGCGCATAGCTTCGCCGGCATGATTTCGGTATGTCACAAAGTGCAAGTGTCACTCTACTGCCACGGAAACCAGGCATTTTAAAGGCAAGTAAAATTTTCCCTGTATGTTAATGTGGAATGCTCTTACTGTGAAATTAATTTCATCCAAATCTTGAAAAAAGTACTTCAAAGCATACTTGCCTCAGCAGGGAGTAGCTTTTTCCAAGTCCTATGTTCAGTTTTGATACAAATATACGAGTATAACAGTGCATGCGAAATCCCAAATTTAAATAGTTTAATTCAACCGGTGAGCTTATATTACGTGATTCTAGAAGAAACCAACATACATACATGCCTACATTTGTGCTTTAATATTGGTAGAAAGTATATATGGTAACAATTGACATAATCTTTGAATTAAATGACGGGTGGGTAAATTTTAAAATTTATGCTACTTGTGATTACACTACTAAGTTTAGCATGTACATTTAAGCATCCAATTGTTGGATGCATTTACCGGGTTTGTGATCACCAAATTGATGTTGATCACTACCCCGTGCAAGCGTGGTGATTAAGCCAATACCCATCTGTTTTAGCGATGATGGTTTGATTTTGATAATATTAAAGCCTTTGCCCATCAGTGGAACTGTATATACTGGCTAGACTTTGTAAGGATTAACTTTTATACATACTGTATCTTAGAGGCTTAGCTAAACAATCCAAAATAAAAAATCACATTTATATTACATATATATATATATATATATTTATATATACTAGTGGTCGAAATTAGACCGTAATCTTATTAAGGCTGCACGGATTGTATCCTTAGCAATGAAGAATTAAAAAAGATAGAATGTGAGTTTGTATTGGCATTGACAGATTTCGGCCGCTCCTCTTCCATTTATGAAATTTTTGAAAAGAGTTTATATACGTGTGTGTCAAATACATGGTAGTGTGAGTGATGTTTGTTCTATTGATTTAATATATTTTTATCCATAATTATAAAAAAAAAGTATTCGGATAACCTTCTCTATATAAACTATAAGTGTGCGAAATTTCATACTACTCAGTCCGCGCAATTTCGTAATATAGATTTATATATATTATAATATATATATTTACATACATTTATATTAAATTTACCATGCTTATAGCGGGAGTATTCTTGTCTCGTTACGCCTAAAGGACCTTCAAGGGAAAGCTTAGTCTTTCCTCAAATCTGATAATCTGCAACGCATTTGCGATTCCTCTGTAGTGGCTGGTATCCAACGTCGAATGTGGCGTTTGTGGGAAGCAATCCTATTAAGTAAACCGCTAATTTGTTTGTCACCTCTTACATTTAAAAATAAACAGGGCGCCAAGTGCGAATTCCATTCGCTATTAGATCACGTTAACGAAAACAAGAATATGTATGGCAAAATGTTAACTCTTCTCGTATGCCGCCAGGAGGCGCTGCTTCATTGCCATACTAATTTTCGTTTTCGTAAACGTAATTGAATGAATACGAAAAGTAAAAACATCTCACACTATTTTTTTTTATTATCATATTTTTTGAAAGCTTTTGTCTATTCATGGACATGTCAGTCTCATCGTAACCTAACCTTACTATTTAATTTAATCTACTTACTTAAATAAAAGACAGGAAAGGGACTCAGTGATGTGACAAACAGTCCACTAAACATTTTGCAGCTTTCGAAGTTGGTTCTGCTAGGATACTTGTAAATGCCCCTATATCATATCTATTAATATTAAACTTTTGCATCATTGAGTCCCTTTCCCTTCGATATTTCTTACATTCCGTAAGAATGTGTTGAACATCTTCAACTGCACCACTGAGAATCTCTCATTTGGCACCCAGATAATTTAACACAAACTGTACACCTATTCAAAAAGTGAGCGTCGAGTTCAATTTATTCGTGCGCGGAACCATACTGACACATCAGCCTCGCTATTTCGTTGCAAGTCTGTTTGCTCAGGGCGACGACCCATTCAGTCAGAACAAACAATACGTAACGGCGAGACCTGTGCTTTAACCTCTTTGCAGCTTAAAGCGCTACACTTCAGCTTTAGAAAGCTTATTAGCGGACTCGTTTCTGGACTCTTTTTTACGGGTAAGCTCAGTGCCTTGATCTCACCCGATGTTAAGTGATGATAAGGCCAAATTATTGGTGGAAGCGTACTTCACCCGGGATCCTTAACTCGTGAGGCACTGGCTATCTTATCATTTTTGTATGTTGTAAGTAACTGATTGAGCTCGATGGCGCAGCAGGTTGGGCTTAGGGGTACAACCTTGCAAGTTAAGGAATTTTTGCAACACTGGGTCACCGGATGGGTTCTTCATTAACATCTGACTCATTTTATGTCCCCACTGCTGGGGCACGAGCCTTCCCTATGGATGGATAGAGAGAACAGGCCATAAACCACCACGTGGGCCCAGTGCGGATTGGAGGATGTTAACGATTGCTAATGCAGCCGGGACCAACGGTTTTACGTGCCTTCTGAAGCACGGAGGAGCTCGAGATGATACATTTTTGGTCACTCACCCGATGACCGGCCTTTGCGAAAGTTGCTTAACCTCAGCACTCGCAGACCGAGCGCATTAACCATTGCGCCATCGAGCTCCTCGAACCGGATGGGTTACCAAATTAAAAATATAGTTTCTCAGTAAGTAAGTTCCACTTATCTTGAACCGGCCATAAGTGGAAAAATGCTGATTTAAACTAGCTTTAGCTATCATTATGAGTTAAAATGCCACTACTGGGCTTAGACCTTACCTTACACACATAAAAATGTGGGTTGGAAGGCTTTAACAACTGCCATTTTACGGCAACAACCGGGACCCACAGTTTAAAGTGTCTTTCGTAGCACAGATCTCGAGATAATTTTAATTTGGCCACCCTGTTAGCAACCCGGCATTGCAAAGTTGCTTAGCTTGCAAGATCGCCTAGTCGCTACTATATATAGAGCGTTGGCGCTAAAAATATCTTTTTTTAAGTATAAAATATCACATGCAATTTACAAAGTGTGTTTGGTAATGGTCCAACTTAGTGATTTAGCGCTGCAGCTGCTGAGCGGGGCTGCAGTGAATGCGAGCTGACGGCGCCACTCAGTCGCGCAGCGCTATCTCGCCGTTGGCACAGATCTACTTTCATTGTATGAACAAAAAGCAGCAGCCGTGCGTTTGTCGAGCGATTTGATATGTGCCCTTATTGATTGATAAAATAGTAATCAAGTACTGTGACGTACCTAATGGTAGTGAGACGATGCTCTTTTATTTTACAATGGGTACCTACCTAAAATCATTTTTTAAACAAAAGAAGAGAAGTGATAAAATGTTTTTGTTTTGTTTATATAATTTATAAACTCTATGATAGATAGCTCAATTGAGAGAGCACCTGACCCGGTTTGTCAGAAGGGTGCAGGTTCAAATCCTGCTCGTGGAAGTTTTTTCAACATTTGTGTTTTTGTTTAAAAGAAGTGATATTGGCTTTTATCTTACCCCATTAAATACATACACACGCACCACAAAATAAGGATACTGCAGGACGGATGCAGGATGCAGCTGTTCCGAGCTGCTCCGAGATTCCGTGTCTATGTGTGTGTTGATCGAGCGCATTATGTATGCAGTCTCTTATTTTGTGTACAAACATTTTATTAAAAATCTTGTATTTTTTATATTAATTGTAACTTTATTTTTTTTTACAATATTTAATATTTTGTTTTTTGCTTGTGGTGCTTCCATCCATAGGGAAGGCTCGTGCCACAGCAGCGGGGACATAAAATGAACTGGTGATGAAGGAACATCATGATGAACTTGTTTTTAATTTGTATTTATCAAGCTTGTGCTCTGGATATGAAATTGAAATGAAATAAAATGAATTTATTTGTTTGTTTACATTGGTTTGTGTTACTAGTACCTACCTACATTATACAATAACTAGTAGCCGCTCGCGGTTTCATCCGCGTGGTTCCCGGTTTCACCCGCGTGGTTCCCGTTCCCGTGGGAATATCTTGATAAAAAGTGTCCTATGTGTTATTCCAGGTTATAAACTGTCTGTATGCCGAATTTCATCCAAATCCATCCATCCGTTACAGCGTGAAGAAGCAATAAATATACGAACATACATACACACAAACTTTCGCATTTATAATATTAGTAGGATAACATTATGCATCTAGTTTTAATATTACAAAAGCTCTGGATATGTAGGAGTGGATTCTTACGGAACGAATTTAAAGTAGGATATCTACATATCTACTACGATTAGTATGATAGTTTTACTTAGGTACTTATTTTTAATATAACATCCCCTCTGGATATGAAGTTCGGGACTCTCCTGGCACTGATGTTATACTTATAAAAAGGGGAACTAAACTTTGATTATTGTTAAAGTTAAAGTTCAAACTTATTTACGAAACAAACATTTTAATTTTAAAGTCAAACTTTATTTAATAATAGACTAAACGTTCCAGCAGCGCTTGTTTCGTTTTAACCATTATTTTTAATTAGAGTTTTTCATTGTAAGTGAATAATTATATACTGCTCGGAGTAACAATATCCCGTAACTATTATTTCTACTAGGGTAAAAGGTATTTTTAGTGGCCAGTTAAGTCGTGACAAGATGGAATAAAGCCGTCGACTGCAGTGATGTTTTTAAGCCTTACTTAAAAGCTGATATTGTTTTCTAACGTTAACACGAAGAAGCCTATATCAAGCATAAAATTATATTAGCAGTATTTATAAAAAAGATGTTCGTTAAGTTTATTTCTGTATTTTAAACATACTTCATAACAATTTTGTTTATTACTTAAGTAAAATTTATAGATGCCAATAAGCCCTCCGGTCCATTACGCCTTAATCTCAAAATGCCTGATATCGGTACGACACAATCTCGCAATGACTGAAACCATGAGCCTGGTTGGAATGGAACACTAATCACTACATTTAGATCTTTAAAACTACCTAGTTTTAAAGATAGATATTTTTATATTTTATTTTTTTATTTTTTTTTTAGGTTTTTTTAATAGATAGAGTGATTCAAAAGGAAGGTTTATATGTATAAACATGCATACAATTGGACCCGGTAGATGGCGCTGTGCTGCCATAGGGTTCTACAGGATATGGGTGTTCACTCAAGCGGCGAAGTCGCGAGCCGAGCGGGCCGTTAGTTCTTAAATAAAACAAATGCATTGCTACCATTAATACTATCATTAGTAATTATATGGGCCTCTTTGTAATTTACTATCTGTACATTGAAATAAGTGATTATTATTAAATAATAATAATATAATTAATAATAATATTCTATTGTTGCCAATAAACCTCATATCGTGGTGGTCGACCGATCCCAGCGCCGGGCAATATTGGTTGATATCACCATACCTCATGATAAATGAAATATAAATGAAATGAAAAATTATTTATTTAGTGTCACACAGTAATACATGAAATAAAATTAAAATAAAATAGAATTAAAAATGCAAAGTGACACAAAAAAGGTATCCACTCAGCATTTGTCAGAACACCAAATGTGCCCGACGCTGATCTTCCGTGGACAAGACAAACAAAATGTACCTGCTATACTACTATAGTTAATAAAAATAAAATAAAATCACGATTATGCAACCATGCTTATTGGAGTAGCTAAAAATAAAATTAGTCAATTGTAATTTATTGATCAATAAAAATATCAGCTATACAATGGTGATAATTTAGATATTAGGGCACAGACCTGGGTAGTACCAAGAAAATACAGACACAGCGGAAGTCAACTAATTAGCTGAACTAATGATGAGAACCTCGTGAAAGCCGAGAAGGACAAGCTCAGTAAGTACCTTGACTTGGCTCACGAGGTTACCGCCATGTGGGATGTGGATTTAACCATTATTGTACCGATAGTCGTTTCGGCAAACGGTCTTTTAGCTAAGAGCCTCGATCAACACCTAGAGAGGCTCTCGCTGAAAGGTTGGGTCAAGGGTCAGATGCAAAAGGCAGTACTCCTTGAACGGCACGTATTGTCAGGAGGTTCCTCACTCTGCGGCCCTGACCACCGGTAGCTTGGGCCCTGCCCCGCTGCTGGCGGTACTCTAGGATTAGGTTTTTTTATAATGTTTTATTGTTTTTATATTAAAATATTGTAAACATCTAGTTTTAAGGAAGAAAATAAATAAAGAGTATAATAATATTATTATTTAATAATAATAGTACCTTTTAATTTATCTTTAAAGATTTTTATTTATTTTGATAGTAACAAAATCATTTGAATTAAAATGTGCAACACATAACATAAAAACATTAGAAACTTCATTGCAAACATATTTTAATACAACAATATAAATATTTTGCTTAGTTACCTAGGGCATGCCTGTTTTACTGCTACGCTATATCTATATTAATAAAAATCAATTGCCACATGTATCAGGCAACACTTGAGAACGGCTCAACCTATTTGGCTGATTTATTGTTTGTTGTTCGTAAATTGTCAGGATAAAAAACCATCACGGGAAACTGATATTCAATGAAGTGAAAGATAGGCTTAAATAAATCTCTTTTAAATCTCTCCTAAGTCGCGAGCCGGCCACTAGCTTGTAATAAAGGTCGCGTGTTAGTGACGTAGCCATTGACATTGAATAAGGCTCACTTTGGTTAACAATAACACCTAAGTGCCAGGGTACATGATAAGTGGGTAGTGGATATTGAAGAAAGAAGTGGATAGTGTTGAATCAGTTATCACGAGTCGTATACAACAATGATAGCTTAATGGTAAAACCGGAATGCCTGAAAGTGCGTGTTTAAATCCTGCTCGTAGGTTTTTTCTAATACTTTCAAATGTTAATTTTTATTGGAGCAGATGATTTTATGTAGCCGCCTTATTTTATTTATTTAGAAATGTATATTTTTTGTAATTGCGCTGACATTATTTGATATTTGCTTACTCTGCACATCGATATATATATATATATATATATATAGTCAATAATTAAGTACAATAATTAAGGTATGCCCTGTATATATATATTATATATATATATATATATATATTATAATATATATATGGCGTCCCACGGCCATGCCACATGGAGGGAAAGTAGATGGAACATTTTACTGAAAGAAGAGTTTATTTTAATTTTAAAAACAATTTAAACTGCATTCATAAATTTTTAAATAATTGCGTGGTTGAACCGAAAATCGAACTCGCTACACGAGAAAAAAATCATCCTGCTGTTTTATCATACAGATCGGAAGGCTTCATCATAAGGATTATTTTTTGCTAAATAACATAGCATCAGAAATAAAAGGAAGAGATGTTCAGAAAAATGAAAAGCCGACATTGCCTTAAGGATGGACAAAACTGTTGCATACAACCAGGTACCTACTAATCTCTTTATTATTTTATTTCAAGTGGGTACTCATTAGTAATAGGTACTTTAAAATTAATCTTAGTTTATGTCCTTACAACAATGTCAGCTTTTCATTTTTCTGAACATAATTTTACATTAAATGTTTAAATTCATGGTCTTCCTTTTATTTCTGATGCTATGTTATGTAGCAAAAAATAATTCTTATAATGAAGCCTTCGGGATCGGTATGATAAAACTACGGGTTGTACTTTTTCTCGTGTACTGGGTTCGATTCCCGGTTCAACCAGGCAATTATTTAAAAATGTATAAATGCAGTTTAAATTGTTTTTTAAAATTAAAATAAAGTCTTCTTTCAGTAAAATGTTTCATCTACAATAATTAAGGTACTTTCCCTCCATGTGGCATGGCCGTGAGACGCTCTGTATATATATTAATTATTGATTATTAATTATTTTTATTTTATTTTTAATTTTTATTAATAACAACTAGCTGTTGCCCGCGACTTCGTCCGCGTGAGCTAAAGGCTGTAGTCTGTACAGTTTAAATTTTATGTAGGTATCTATTTAAGCTTATTAGGGTATAATAAAATTATATGCATCGAAAATTTAGAAAATTGACATTTTATTTACCGACATACGTACATCTACTCACTCTTAATATCCTTTCAGCTGGGAATGCTGAGATAGACAAAGACAATCGATCTCCATTTAGTGTGGTTCTGGCATACTTCCTGTGTCTCCTTTACGTCCATCATTATTTTTCATACATTATCTCTTATTCTTTTGACTATCATCTCTGCCTTGTACATACATATATTCAGTTTGAAGCACAGAATCGTCCCATTCATACAGATTCTCACTCAGTTTCCCGTTTCAATTATCCCTCCACATACATTCAGTAAACAACACCGTTTCTCGGTGGGTTGCGCGTATTTGCTACGTCATACAAACCTGAAATGGGTTTACTGACGCTCAATTATATGTAATAAAATTGGTATTTTACAGCTCAGGTACTCGTCCGGAGTCGTCCTAGGCACTGGTGTATCTTAGCTAAGATCTGTCTACTGTTATACTGTCCAACCACGGACTTCAAAATTTTTTTTGCCTTGTCCACCGAAGCTGGATATCGAGTAACAGGTAGCGGTCCAGGATTATTGGTATGTTCTTATTCGTAGATACAAAATATCAATAAATTGAGAACTGTAATGAATTATATTATTGTCTATTAGGTAATACGGTATAGTATTTTATGTTACATACTTGCGATAAATTTGAACTTCTTCGTGGCATCTTGTTAGGTAGGTAGCTTTTTAGAGGTAGATCACAGGACACAGAAAGAAATTACCTCTAATTAAAAAAAAACTGAAGTCCGTGCCTCTAATACAGTTGTACCCTGCAAATTTAAACATTTTTGCAACTCTGATAACAGAGGTAGCCATCGTCTTATGCGATAGAAGAATGGAAAAACCATTTTTCTGTAATCTAGAAGTATGTACAAATTCATTCTTTATAGGTTTTATGATATTAAAATTGTTATGATACTTACTTACTTATATTGTATCATTGAACACAGATTAATCCTATAAACATGTTAAGAAACCAAAGTAAGAAACCGCTTACATGTAAAATAAGTACTGAAATAAGTGTTTAACTTACCTGCATCAAATGTTTCATAAAACTTTTACACATTGAATAAATCTTATTTGAAAATTAATAAGAACTACTGAAGAAGTACTGAAATATTTAACGTACCTGCATAAAATGTTTTAAAAAACTTCTACACAATGAATTTAATATAATTTGAAAATTATTAACATAATAAAAATAGGTACTTAATGCATTGCAAAATATCAAAATTTCCTTGTTCGTTTCAAAATTTGAGCGCCAATTTTTTTGTAAATTTTCCTGTTCCTTTTCCTGTTTTTTCACCAAATAGATTTAAAAAAATAACATTAAGTATTTTGGGCAACGACCCAAAAGTTTATACAGCCAAGCTATGTAATTCAAGATATCTTCTGTGCAATATTTAAAAAAAATAGAGACATGATTTTGGGCAATTATACAAAGTTTTATACAGCCAAATTTAATGAGTAGGTAACATTTCTATGCATAACTAAAAAAAGAGACATTATTTTGGGCAACGACACAGAGGTTTATACCGCCAAATATAGGTAATGTTTTAACTTTTAACATTTCTGTGTATTAGAAAACTGCAATAAGCGCCGCGCGCAGGCGCGACTAAATAGCCATATTATTATTGGTTATTTTGGAAAATGAAACAAAAGGTGTACCTATGTACAGCCAAGTTTAATGATGTGCGTGATTTCGAGCTTGTTTTTATTTTCCGTCGCTTTACTACTGCGGTGCTAATGTTCGCTTAGGTGCCTCACAGATTTATAAAGGGTAGGTAACCTTAGAGAGTAACAAAACTTTTCTAAAATAATAACTCAACGAACGTATCTAACAGTTGGTCGCGTAAATACGTATATCAAAATTTGTTTAACATTTTTCGATTTGTATGTTATTCTCAGAAATTTTCTAAGCATTTTGGTGATAACCGCATCAAAATCGGTATTCTCATGGCAACAACTATCAATGACAGGCTCAAAAGGGCAAAGAACCCAGAGCCGTAAAACACGATAGCAATAGAGAGCCAGAGCCTCAAATGCCAGAGCCGTAAAACTCATTAAAAAAAAATCCCCTATGTTACATAATAAACAACAGTTGCCAAGCAACCAAGGATTAAATCCCGGTTTAGACCAAATCAAAATTTAACAATTTTCGAGTATTTATGTAGCCTATGTTATTCTCCGGAATTTTCTTAGCATTTCGGTTAAACCGGATCAAAATCCGTTTAGTAGTTCTCGAGTTTATCGTGTACAAACAAATAAACAAACAAACAAACAATTTCTTTTTAAACTATTCTATCGTGTTCCGTAAGTGATTTTAAAGTATTTTTTTTATATCTTGCAATTACAGATTGTTTTATCCCTACGTTCTTATTATACAGGGTGTCTCATTTAAATCGGTCAGTATGGGAAAGTCTGAAACTATAAGACATACGAAGATCTGTTCTTAGGAACCATGTCATCGATTTTAATAAGAAGAAAAACTGCATTCATGCATTTAAAAAAAACCTGTACTCAGCTCGGGAATCGAACCCGGTTGTTTTGAAAAAAATTAACTTACACTATTTCTATTTAGATATCGATTGTGTAGGTCTTAAGCAGTAAATGACTTTTTGAAACATGATGTCTG
Organism: Eudonia lacustrata; assembly: GCA_947562085.1. Taxonomy (NCBI): domain Eukaryota; kingdom Metazoa; phylum Arthropoda; class Insecta; order Lepidoptera; family Crambidae; genus Eudonia; species Eudonia lacustrata. The sequence continues at coordinate 6,248,226 of OX387317.1, read as the reverse complement.
AAATGAATAAAATGCATTGTTTTCACATACTTTTATTTATTTTAGAAGGTGTTCGAAGTGACCACCGTTTTTTTCAATACAATATTCAACACGTTTAGGTAACGATCTTACAATTACAAAACCAGCAAAGAGGTACAAACAACCATAGAGACAATTTTCATGCCTGAACTTGTTGAATGTAACGGTGGTCACTTCGAACACCTACTAAAATAAATTAAAGTACGTGAAAACAATGCATTTTATTCATTTTAGACATCATGTTTCAAAGAGCCATTTACTGCTTAAGACCTACACAATCGATATCTAAATTGAAATAGTATAAGTTTATTTTTTTCAAAGCAACCGGATTCGATTCCCGAGCTGAGTACAGGTTTTCTTTAAATGTATGAATGCAGTTTTTCTTCTTATTAAAATCGATGACATGGTTCCTAAGGACAGATCTTCGTATGTCTTATAGTTTCAGACTTTCTCATACTGACCGATTTAAATGAGACACCCTGTATTTTCCTTAGCATTTTAGTGAAAACCGGATCAAAATCCGTTCAGTAGTTCTCGAGTTTATCGACTTCAAACAAACAAACAAACAAACAAACAAACAAACAAACAAACAAACAAACAAACAATTTTTTTTAAACTATTCTATCGTGTTCCGTAAGTGATTTTAAGGCAACCTGTGTAATTTTTTTTTTATATCTTGCAATTACAGATTTTTTTATCCCTACGTTCTTATTATATGTATAGATTATCTTATCACATCGCCTATTTAATGATTTATTTCACACTTTGTCACACCAAACACACGCAACACACCACTAAGTAAAAAAATATTGTTCTCACGGGGTCCTGAGGCTAAATGCACGGTTTTGGCAAAAACAGCGTCTACTGCTAACACAGTAGGCATTTGCTGAGTCGAGGCCCATTTGCTGCTGTAGCACACATACTTCAATGGGCACCAAACTGATAGACTTAGTTTTTTTATTAGATTTTTAATTTAATATTAAATTATTAATGTTGTCAACTTTGTTGATTTAATTCTGTTTGTATTTATGTTTTCTTCCTTTATTGTAATTGTTAATTTAATCGCCTTGTCTAAATGTATTTATGTGTGCTTATGTAGTAAATAAATGAATGTCTATGTCTATGTCTATGTCTATGTCTATGTCTATGTCTATATCTCTACTTAATTCGACAATTAAATAAAGAAAAGGGTTGATTTGACATAAAGATAATCTTATATACATTTACATACTATTAATAAGTATATTATTAGTCCAAATATTATTATATACACATGTGACAGTTTGACAAACGTCGTATTTAACTGAAACATTCGTAAAACATGACGCAGTAGGAGTCGCTATAACTACTAATACACTTCATATTCAGCACAACACCCAATATTAAGCATTTTGGTTTGATCTAGGACACCATGTCAACTATGCGTGCCAAATCTTAAGCCGCAATAGTTCAATGACCTTACTGGATAAGTACGAATGCTTGGCAAAATATATTTCTAGAGTGAATACATTACTTCGGGGGCGTTGTCCTCTTTTCCTTCTGTAAGCTAATATTTAAGTAGCATGACCCAGATCACGATATCTCTTAATGGCAGAAGCTGAATATATCTAAATATACTATGTAATATAATAAAGGCACAGCCTAACCGCCTCTGTGGTGTAGTGGTTAAGACTACCGGGTTAGAACCAGAAATCCCGGCTTCGATTCCCAGCGTACGTTTGTGTACACGATTTGGTTTGAGGTAGGGCTTGTTTATCCGCCTGGTTACCACCATTTTGTCTAAATATCATTAATGTTTGAAGCAATTTTGTGTTCCGGCAGCAAGAGATAAGATAGCCAGTGCTTCAATGCAACTTGCGGGTAGAGGTGAAGACAGCTAGTGAGGCAGTTCTGCTCTACTAGTAGTCATCGTTTATGGACTTGGCTTCTGTACCCTTTGGCTCTGTTCATATACTGGACACGCTAATTTTAACTTTATTACCTTAACTTATGATCGAAAACCAATGAAAAATTTCAACATGCCCATTAAAGGGTTACATCAGGCAGAGCAGAGTCATTTGCCTAACTCTCTACAAGAAAAAAAATGTGTTTAGTAAGATAGTAACTATCCATTGGGAACATTTTATTTTCGGCCCGATAAGTTTAAAAAATAACTTAAAGTACCTACAATATAATGTAAATTTTGAACCTCATTTAATGTTGATCTATTTAAAGATAAAACTCTTGAATGTCTATTGACCTAAGAGATCAAAGATGTGAATTTTAATAATACCAAAGCGTCAGATGTTGTATTTTCACAAATCTTACTTATCGCTAAAAGCACATTGCAAAGAATTTCAAATCCTTCAGAGATTGACTTCGATAACTGCCTACTGACACAGAACAGATAGTATCTGAACATCAAAGCTGGCAATTTGTAATGGCATTTTCAAAGAGTGTTGTCTAGGTGATAAAATACATTAAAAGGTAAAATGTATATTTAAATAAACATGGAACATTTACTAAATAAATAAATAAATAATAAATATTTTTTTCCTACACTCACACCAATTATCTAGCCCAAGCGAAGCTTCGTCATGAAACTCGTTATATGGTTACTAGACAACGGATAAACATACTTAAAATACATACTTATTACAAAAAAATGTAATTTAAATAATATGTAGTGTTAATTCCGCTAACTCACTCGTTTATACAGCTTGGATGCAGTACGCATGCACCGCGCTCCCGCCCGCAAAAAGTATGCACATGCAGGAGAAACAATGCGTGCAAGCGAAAATGCACACCAACACCGATACCCGACACGTGTTTCGCCCCTCCACGGGGCATCCTCAGGAGCTGTTGACTGGTCGAGAGCTGCGCACCGACTGTTACGGCTACGCAGCTCCCGGCCGCTTTTATAAAGCGCCATCGTTTGACATTTGTGACGTACTACCCGCGACAATACGTAATAATGGGGATGGAACTAAATTTGTTTGGTCATTCAACAGCGCATGACTGTCATTATTATGTTTCATTATTTCTAATTGCTCCAACACACACAACCGAAAACTTTTATTACAAACATGTTTTTCCCCGTGGAGGGGCGAAACACGTGTCGGGTATCGGTGTTGGTGTGCATTTTCGCTTGCACGCATTGTTTCTCCTGCATGTGCATACTTTTTGCGGGCGGGAGGGCGGTGCATGCGTACTGCATCCAAGCTGTATAAACGAGTGAGTTAGCGGAATTAACATTACATATTATTTAAATTACATTTTTTTGTACTATGGATTTCCGCAAAATAACGCCTGATTCCATTAATTACATACTTATTATACATAGAAAACATCCAGACCCGAGACAATTTAGAAAAACAATAATTTCTAAATTGACCCGACCGGGGATCGAACCCGGGACCTCAGAGATGGCGACACCATGAAAACCGGTGTACAAACCACTCGACCAAGGAGGTCGTCAAAGAAGCTGTATTGCAAACTATAGCAACAACAGTCACAAAACATGTCGTCTTTATTTGTTTTCCCATTCGGTTAAATGTCTAAGTCAGAAATGTTTCACCAGTAAACTATTTTGGTTATTATTAAATTCCAAGTTTATAGTAGCATTAATCTGATCTAGGTACTAACACTTAAGCCATGCTGCGTGATCAATGGTAAGTTAGTAACTAGATACTATTTTATTTTAATTTACATATTTCATCTCACTGCTAGGCAAGTCTCTCCTTAATGTCTTGTACTTAAATAAGTTAATATTAACAAAATTAATAATTCTAAATACGTACGCAACAAACATAAAACTAATTTAATTATCTAACATTGTAACATGAAACATCCGAATTCCAGCTGTTGTCAGTACACAATTATTGCGAGTTTATCTGGCCCCAGCAGCGTTGGAATTGCACAACTTCTATGCGCCCGGTGTTCAACACATTTCTTGTTGTTAGTTTCATTACTACTAATATTCAGAAAACTTATTTTTATGGAAAATCCCCTTTTATGATAGGGAGAGTATTTTGTAATATTTGACGCCGCAAAAGAAAGGGAGAAAAGAAAATGTCCCTACTGAATTTCTTGACGGTTCTTCTCGGTGTAAGGTCCTTACTTACGAACCGATAGCGTAGTGACATTTTTAAGAGCAAATTTTTAATTTGAATTTTATGCACAAGAGGCGGGCATACTGCCTTAGACGCTTGCAACGCCAAGGGTAGCACGCACGGGGACACTGACCTTACCTTAAAGCTTTAAGCGTAAATTCATTGTCATTTCATGTCAAATGCTATAATGAATTGGATGTGCACTTATCTGAATCATCATCATCATCATCATCTCAGCCAAAAGACGTCCACTGCTGGACAAAGGCCTCCCCCAAGAATCTCCACAACGACCGGTAAATAAATAATAAAATATCACTTATCTGAATAAATGAATTTAATTATAATAATTGTATCTAGTTACCTTCAAACCGGACCATCGCAATGAAAAAATGCTCAATCGCAATCTAGGTGGATTCTAAAACTGCCTTTAAAATGATTCATGATATAAAAATTATAGTTAGAGTAAGAATACCGCAAGGACATAATAATGATAAGTGAGTAAATAATATTAATTAAGATGAATTTTACCTTTACGAGTTTATGCAGTTTGATTTACCTACACATAACAATTTTCTCAAATTATGCACTTAATGGAGGCAAAAGAACAAGAAAATATATCAACATGAGTTATGCTTTAACCAGTGGCTACAATATACAAAATTACTTTACCTAGGACGCACATCACTATAGTGATAGCGGGATATTGATCCCAAGAAATATCTGCTTAGCGACTTGGTCGTAGGAAAAGTCCATACAACTAATACGGTCAGGGTAAATATTGGCAGGGTAGTCTATGTGAACAGTCTCTTGTATTTCGTAAGGACTGATATCTTTGATATAAATAAAATTGTAGCGTACATTAGTAACATACAGGTATATTGAACATGGGGAAAGCATAACAACAGATAGATAAATAGATAAGATAAAGCGCACTCGGATTTTACTATTGCAGAAGACAAGCATCCTTCACAACACCAAATTTATAGCGATTAAGATTACCCATCTAGATGGGTAAAATATTCCTTATTTTAATTTCATAACGGAAAAATGAACGTTAATCTTCTTAAGTTTTCGCCTATGGTTAAAGGATGAAAGCGAAAAACACACCTGAAATCCTCGACCTCATAGTAACTAATCAGATCGGATCGAATAGTGTTATCATCAATCCTGCTCCATTAGCTGTCCTCGCATCTGGACTGCGTCTGTTTTACACACACACACACACACAGAGAGAGAGAGAGAGAGAGAGAGAGAGAGAGAGAGAGAGAGAGCAGAGTCATTTTCCAACCTTAATATAAAAAAAAAACATTGTTGTTATAGCAAAATTATCAGATAATATAGCTGGCCAGATGGAGTTAAGATGAGCTCAACCACCAACCAAAACGAGTAAAATATGTACCCTCACAAGGACCTGGAACCATGGTCAATGTAACCGTATCCCAGAACTGCTGGATCTGGAACCGATGGCGGTCTTGCTCTAAAGGCTAGGCGAGCCGTTCGTCCCAGATGCCCTAGATATAATCGTCAAGTGCCAGCGATGTTATGGTCCATACATTAGGGTTTTTTTAAATGGAAGCGTAAGTCTGTGTCCACAATATCAGTTTATTAGCCAAATTTTCAGTCAAAGAATAGACATAAAGAAAATCCTTACATATTATAATTACTGAATAGCTCTTTTATCTCTACTTCAGCTACTTATAAGCGACATGTTCGTGTACACGCATTCATTATTTTAATTAACGCTCGTAACAAAGAGAGGAGAGGCATTGATGAACTGGAGGAGAAATATACATGAAAGACTACTGGCATTAACTGAGCGATTTGAATAAAGCATTAATCGCGCGGTGGGCGTTCAGAAAATATAATTTTACATTCACCAGAATATTATATTTACTGGTTGGGTGCTTTTAATTTGTGTGCTAATAATACGCGCGGCAACAAGTCCACGCCACCTGCAGTCTAGATGCGAAGACAACTGGTCCAGCGTAAAAACAACGCAGAATCAGACACCCTCACCCGGCCCACAAGGTGCCCTGTCATCATCATCACTGTAGTATCAAATTATTAAAGAAATAAAAGAAAGCAAAAAGAAAGAAAATAAAGAAAAAACATTTACTCACCCATTGAATCACAAAACAAAATACACAATTAAACATACAACAGGTAAAATAAAGAAACGAGAATAATAACCAAATACTATTTACTTGTAGTTCGTTCAAATTACACACTATTGTGTTGGCGATTCGAAAAATACTGCTCAAATAATCTTTTATTAATATAAGTGCAAAATTACAAATACATGATTAAAATCTAAAATCGATAAGTATTCATCGATCGTCAATAGATCGATTGAAATAAGCTATAAGTCGGCCATATTGAACGGAACTGTCACTTGTAAAAAAAAGAAAAGTGAATGGGCATGTTTTGCTAATGGTTTCTATGTAAATCTTGATAAAATAATAAATGGAAGTAGTTATGTAGAATCTGCTTATTATTTAACATCCCTGTAAGAAGAGAAATAATATCCGAAGTGGTAAGAACGTTGGAGAACGCCCATTGGTATGTAAATAACATTTTACAGTCAGGTACCTACGACTTGTTATCTGCATTGTTAATTGAAAAAGGTAAAAAAATATTGAGTGAGCTTGTACTAAGTATCGTATGATAGGTAATAATAAATGCACTAATTTATCTTAACATTTAAAAGTAACATACCTACAATAAGTAGGTTCATCTAACTTTGCTTATGTAAAGTAACTTAGAAAATTTATAATTAGGTACTTACAATTATTATTACAGTAACAATGAGGTACCTATCTAGATGTTCCGCCAAAGGAATAACATACGATAGGTACTAAAATCTTTACCTACGAAGAAAAACGTACAACACAATAGTTTTGTCAGTAATTAATTTATCACTTGTAGAAGTAACCTGTTTGTTAATTCGTGTGCACAAGCCAAACCTTTGATAAAAATTAAAAATAGGTATCCTATCTTATTTATGGCCGAAAAAATTATAAGAGAGTATTAGACATTCATACGATGTTTATAAATTGGCCACAGATAGGCAACGGGAAGCCCATACAGCCTAATAATAGCTTTTTTTTAATAATTTATTTTTTTATTTATTCGGATATGTATACCAGAAAAATGTTAATATTGTAAACTCTTAACCTATATCCACATATTATTAATGATAAGTTTATCATGATTATAGAATATTATGGTTATTTATACTTATTATACTTTTTGAAATAACAACATATCGTTTTAAGCTAAAACCATGTATTTATCTACTTTTTAAATTACTAAAGTTATATCACACGCTGACGATTTATTCAATATTAATGTATTTTACTTATTACATGTGCAACATAAGTATCTTAGACAACAAAAAAAAAGGCAGCCCTTTTTAGTTTTGCAATCAGTAACCAATAACCTACACTTCATTTCAAGAATAACAAACGATTTATTTCTTGTATTCTCTTCCCTGCTACCTTCATCAACTAAAAATACCGACCAGTTTTCTCCAATTAGCCGCATAGTTAATTGCTTGAGTCACGTCGAATAAATCATATACCTACCCCTCCGCTGAATGATGCGACCGCTAGTAGTTGCAAGAAGACTAGGACCCTACACGACGCAAAATTTCTGAAAAGCGGAGGTCTACAACAAAAATGCGTACTAGGTCTAAACGTCACACATGCTGTGTCGATCACGGCGCTAGAATTCGAACAGCACTTTTTCCGATTGCGAAACTAATCACTACATCAAATAACTATACAGAAAATACTAAACTTTGATAATCATTACCAAAGTCGTTATCGAAAATAAAACTACCGTCGGCTTAGAGCATTAAACCAACGTCGGCGACATCGGCAAGCTTTGACGTGTCAAATTCGGACTGTGAATTTAACAGCGATGATTGCTCGCATAACTCTGACATCAGAACGAGACAGATTCAAAAGATGGCGCTAGACTTAGAAGGCCGAGGGAGCACATAATGTCATCCTCAATTTTGATGCGGATGCGAATTCAGAAAACAGCAGCTGATTCAATGCAAAAAGTAGATGACCCTGAAACGGTCTGTGAATGGAGTGTGAAACAAATAGTTTATCATGCTATCATCAAACTGAGTGGCTATGCAAAGAAATGCTATCTAGATCGAAAATCCGTAAATTTAAGTTGGCGGCAGTGGCAGCGTCAACTATTCATGGCCTTTCATGATAACCGCAATTATGCGAATTGTTTGTACAAAATGCTTGACAGACGCGGCGAAAGGAGAGAGTGACTGGAGGAGTACTTTGGCCATAAAATACTACATGTCAAAATGTGTGGAATAACCGGGAAAAACGCTGTCGATTTAGTCGTGAACGGAATTTATGATAACAATATACGATTAAAGGCACAAGGTTTATCTATCAAGAAACCATCATAGCTCCTAACACTTTTGTGCCACATTTAAAAGAAAACCGGCTTGGAAACTAATGCCAATCGTGCAAGTATTTTATCGAAGCATAGTTTTAATGCACCAACCAAAAGGTTTACAAATCAGGTTTACAAAAGGTTTACACTCGTTATTTCAGCTGCTCAGAGTTTGTACAAACGTGTCTAAAGCCAATACTATGTTGCGACAAATGTAACCGCTCACCTATGTCATGAATCTCGACAACGTCTTAGACCCAATTTCACGACACCCCAGCAACCGGAATCTGATGGACATACTATAATCGGAAATAATAAACTGTTTTACACAAAATGGTAAACTAAAATAATAATTTAAAAAAAAATAATTAAAAAGAAGACGCCTAAGACGTCACTCCAAGATAAATAATTATTATGTATCTGGTGTTGATTGTCCTTAATAAAAATAAAAATAAAACAAATACACCGGTTAATTACGTAGATTTCTGCGAGTCAATTAATGAATTTATTTTAGTTTTGGATAAGGTATTTATGAATTCCAATTTTAAATAGATTTGGACGTGGTAGTGGCATACTAGGAAGTGTTTTGGTGAATATAGATGTAGATGCAGTGTGGCAAATATCAATGCATACGTAGTTCCAGATGATTTATTAAACATCGACGTTCTAATAAAACAATCACACACAGAGTTGCCATCGGTTAGTTAGTGTATAAGATCAGATTGAACATTATTATTAATTTGACTAGATCGATATAATATGCTTTCGACCCCGTTGAATATCATCAGTATCAATAAAGACAGTTTTGTAATACTGGTACACAGTTGACTCTATATTACAACTCCGCGAATAACGTAGTTGGTTATACGATGGTTATTGGTATTTATGACGAAGCATTGCTCTTTTATCATACTACCGTGTAATTTGTAACTGTTGGTTATTCCTAATAATAAATAAATAAATAAATAAATAAATATATTATGATGACACTAAACTTAACCGGTTGAAGGTGTTTAGTTCTTAAATTACAATAGAGGGCATAAATGACATTTTAATTCACGTTGTGGATGCTCACTATATATATAAATGGGCTTTTATTTCTACTCGGTTAGGCATATTTGAAGAACAACAGTGAATTAGAAATAGAGATAGTCTTCATTTAAATTTCGTATTTTACAAGAGGCATATGAATTTCCTAAGAAAATTATTTTGGTCAACTTATCAATTAATCCCATAAACCTATCTCAAAACCAAACTCTAGTAAACGTGATATTGTAAGAGAAATAGTTGGAGAGCTGCTGTCAAATAACATTATTAGGGAACCTAATTCTGCTTACCCTAATCCCATTGTTTCGTTTAAAAAAAAAACAAAGGATATAGGCTAAGTGTTGACAACACAGCGCTCAACAAGAAAATTGTAGTTGCCAGAGGCCAATTATTAATCACTGTTGCTTACCCAGAAGATCTGATCTGAAGTACAGGCAGTACTTATTAAGTCTTACCAGAAATAAGTGAAAATCCTCCACTAACTTACTAAAGCAAATCTTTCAATGAATTCAAATACTTAAATGTTTCTTCTTTCAATCAGAGTTATATTATTAAGGCTACGAAATTTCCGAAACTGAACATAGACCGAATACGAGAAGAATAGAGACAGTGACTGAATTTCCGACACCAAAAAGCGTAAATCAGGTTCGCCAATTCGTAGGCCTAGCAAGCTTCACATCATTTCGTCTCGATTCAACATGGCGTTAGGTTGGGATCCTAAACAGGAGAATGCTTTTCAAGATTCATTGGTTGCACAGATTCCAGATGACTGATTCACAGTTTAAGCAGATTAATACTGAGCACCAGTAAAAATGACCTCAAAGACTTCACGAGTAATTTTGTCTTATGTAATGATAGCTTTACAAAAAAAGTCGGTCAAAAGCCAAAGTGAGTTGTACGATGTTGTACACGAAACACGATGGCACATATGCCAAAGGAATCTCAACGAAGTGGGTTATTTCGCGTTGGAGAAAACGTTCCCTAAATGACACGCTTCTTCAAAAAGTATTTAATCTCTTATATTGAATGCTCCTACAATAAGGAGATTAGTAGGAAGAAAACGGGCAAATTGAGTGCTGTAATCGTACGATCTTGAACTCATTTCCTGCAATGAACCACGGCCTTGGTGGAAATGAGATTGAGACTTGTTTGTTCAAAAACTCCAGTGGAGTCTGGTCTGGGAAAAGAACAGATAAACAGTAGTAAAATCTTTTAAAGGCAGTTCTAGAACTAGAGGAACTCAATCGCGAGGAAATAAGTCTGTAAAATAACAATTATATCGGTGAAACCCAAAAGAAGATGAAAGGTATATTGGACAAAGCACGATCTCGTCCGAAGTATTTTAAAGAAGATGACTTAGTTATGATTCCTGATAATAATCCAGAAAACGGCAAAAGCAATAAAAATGTATACATCATTTAATTTAGCAGACCTTATTAATGCTGTTCTTGATCAAGACAGGTCACAAATATCGAAAGCCATCCCCAAAAGAAATATCAAACCATATTCGCAAGTAAAGATGGTATTCGTATTAGCAGCGAGGATTTTAATGAGGCTGACTAACTACTGACCAAACTAAAGCGGCATGAATTCACCACAACTTTATGCATACATTTACCTGAAATAGAAATAGAAATAGAAAAAATCTTTATTTGGTATTTCTCTCTATCCGTAATATTCCTAACGTTACAGCTTAGAAATGCATGATTAAGGACCGGGATTGATAAAAGTACTGAATAGTTTAACGATGGCCTGAAGGTGGCGAAACAGTTCCCGTTATCAATATACAACTGTTAGTGCTGTGACGGTGATTTATAGCAGTTTTGAATATGACGGCAATATGTGTCCCGATGGCGGCAAACGGCAGCTTAATAACATATTTTTCAACAGACCTAGTCCCGATGGTGGCAAACCGAAGTTTTGTAACAAAGTTGATCAGCAGACCGTGTCCTGGTGGTGGCAAACGGCAGCTTAATCACAAATCTATCAGTCAGCAGACCGTGTCCCGATGATGGCAAACGGCAGCTTTATAACAAATATATAAGCAGACCGTGTCCCGATGGTGGCAAACGGCAGCTTTATAACAAATCTATCAGCAGACCGTGTCCCAATGGTGGCAAACGGCAGCTTTATAACAAGTCTATCAGCAGACCGTGTCCCGATGGTGGCAAGCGGCAGCTTTATAACAAATCTATCAGCAGACCGTGTCCCGATGGTGGCGAACGGCAGCTTTATAACAATTCTATCAACAGACCGTATCCCGAAGGTGGTAAGCGGCATCTTTTAAAAATAATCTATTAGCAGACCGTGTCCCGATGGTGGCAAACGGAAGCTTTATAACAATTGTATCTGTCCAGAGGGTGGCGAACGGCAGCTTTATAACAAAACTATTAATAAACCTTGTGCCGATAGCACACGTGGCAAACGGCAGCTTTATATTTAATTTATCAGCAGGCCGTGACTCCATAGTAGCAAACGGAAGCTTTGTTTCAGAATCCACTAGCAGACTGTGACTTCATAGTGGCAAACAGCAGCTCTGAAGTGATGGCTCTAACAATTAAACATTGGCTATTACGATGGTGCCTTTTCGTCATGTACACAAATAGTGAACTTATTATGGTAACCTAAATTAATACAATGATTGAATATTGTCATAATTATTGTAATAGCTATAAACGATGATGATTAATGCTGAAAAATTGTTTATAAACGATTAAAACTATAATTTAATTGAGTTACTACGAGAAAATTGATTAGGATTAAAATGAAATTGTCTAAGAACTGAGATTAATGCTGGAAAACTAATTAAGAACGATTAATACTGTAATTAATTAAGAACTATGACTATATAACAAAAAAAAGATAAATGGATGGATATCTGATGGAATTAGTTTGATTTTATTAGTATGATTATGATAGTAGTTATGAACTTGTAATCACATTATGATTTGAGGTATAGAGACATACCCAGTATATGGAAAGCCGAACTACAGGAATAGGGACATTCCTGTCGCAGGATAGCCGACTGTTGGCGATTCGAAAAATACTGCTCAAATAATCTTTTATTAATATAAGTGCAAAATTACAAATACATGATTAAAATCTAAAATCGATAAGTATTCATCGATCGTCAATAGATCGATTGAAATAAGCTATAAGTCGGCCATATTGAACGGAACTGTCACTTGTGAAAAAAAGAAAAGTGAATGCGCATGTTTTGCTAATGGTTTCTATGTAAATCTTGATAAAATAATAAATGGAAGTAGTTATGTAGAATCTGCTTATTATTTAACATCCCTGTAAGAAGAGAAATAATAATTGTATCCTGTGTGTAACCTAGTAAATTGTCGATTGGCTAATAATGCATGCACCCGAAGCCACAATTTATTAAGGGTGCGCCGCCGTCCGTAAGTGACAAGTGTCATATGTTTTATTTAAAATGTCGTCGTCCATATTTATTTGATGCCGCGCGGCCATACTAATTTTGTATGGGGAATTTAAGGTGCTTAATAAAAAATAATTATTTAAATAACCACTTGATGAATCGAAAATGTAGTCTAGCAATTTGTAGTTTATCCATTGATGATTGTTTAGACAAAATCAGAGGTACAATAATTTAGATAAACTATAAGAAATCTACTAAACGCCGCAACTCGTTTTCATGATTTTTGCCCAACTTTAAATGATATTGTAGAAAAAACTATAGCGTGTTATGAATTTATGGTTCTGACAAATTGTAAACACGTTCCCTATGATACTAAATATATATTTTGTTCATTTAATACGATAGTATTTTCATTTATATCTACTTAACCGTAACTGCATTTTTGGCATTTTTTAGTCGGCGCACCCTTAAGAGACTTTATAAAATTTGGTGTGCTCGTGGGTATGCCAAACACATAATATAATATCCGGAGTGTGTAAACATGCCTACTTTATCGTTGTTAGCAATTATATTTTGATATGTTTGTATTAACTTATAAACTTTGGATATAATAATATATCTACCTAATACCTACTGTAACTAATAATGATTGTTGAAATTATTTTATTTGTTTTATATACTATGTTAAACTGAATTGGTTGTTTGCACAGTGGCACGCGCCTTTTTTCATCAAAGGTATCTGCTGATCAGTGCTGAGACAACACGCGTTGTCACGGCTCAAACTGAGCAGAGGCCTATTGGTGTACCTACAAAAGTTGGTGTTTATTTTTTAGTTTTATTTTTAGTAAAATTTCAATGTTTATATACACATATATATTTAACATATTCAATCTGTTAGGACATGCACTGTACAAACTTCAGGGGTAGATTCTACACTCAAATATATATAATAAAACAAATACTTAAAAAACCCAAGCTCTATAGTTTAGAAATGGCAGTCTTTTTTATTTTACTGTACTTCTATTTTTGCAGGAGCTAAAAAAGGTGAAACTAGTCGCAAGTAAATAATAATCAGTAAAGTAGCCAAAAGTTAGAACATCAATAGGACCAAAAAACAAATATGTCGGTTTTCAACACCAAAAATAACGAAAAAACCACAATGTAACCAATTTACTACATGCAGTTTGGAATTTTTTAAATATTTTTTTATCATGTAGTGTAGAATCCACCCCTAAAGTTTGTACAGTGCATGCCAACACCCTGTATATTTAATTACAAACATTGAAGTTTAGATTGATTTAAAATGAATAAGCCAAATATGTAGTACTCGTATAAACAGAAAATATATTTCAAAACGTTTATTCAATCGAATTGATGTGACTTAAAGATTTATTACTCGTATTAGTCAACGCAGGAAGTTTTAGATCCCATAATTAAATTGTTTTATGCTTCCTTTCTACATATCTCTATATTTCATTTTAATGGCATACCTATTAGTTTGAAAAATGTTGAACTTTAAAGTTTGTTTAAGACACCGAAATAAATATATATCGACCGAATATATATTTAAGCTTTTGCAAGACTATCATCATTAAACAAATATACCGACCAAGATTTATACAGACGTTTATACAGACCTGGACCGTTATTGTATTAAAAACATATAACTAAGGAATTGCCTAGTTTAAGCAATCAATCACTAATACCCACAATATTTCATAGCGTAATTCGCGGTATTGAATGGAAAAGCCACATAAATGCAGTAATTAAATAAGCTGGCATATACTGTATGATGGATATTTTTTATTTCGCTACCGAATTGGTGGTCGTTAATTTCTATAAAACTTGTGTATAAATTAGACATTTTGTTGGGGGTTTCATCCATGCGTAAATTACGTAATTACATGTGCTCTGAATAATGTCACTTAATGCGACCTTATTCATGCTCTCCCCCGTGCACGCCACGGTCAACATAAGTCGAGGTCCTAACGTTCTAAAGGCGATCTTAGAGTTTATTATTCGGTCACTACGACTTCAGGAATCGTAAAAAAAATATAAACACAGATAAGTATGCCATAAGTTTGTTTTTAAATTTGTTACAGCAGGCTAAGTATTAGTTAAGTTAAGCACTTGCTAAGTATTCATCTCACCTGATGTGAAGTGAAGTAGAAGCACACTTCACTCGGAATTCTTAACTACTGAAGCACTGGCTATCTTATCTTTAGCTTCCGGAACACCACAACAACGCTATAAACATTGATTTTATGACATATTATTATTTAGATGACGGTGGTAGCGAGTCATTCGGACAAACAAGCCCTACCACCAACCAAACCAAGTACACATAAATGTACATCTTGCTGGGAATCGAACCCAGCACCTCTGGGTCTGTGACCGATGGTCTTAAATACTAGACCACAGAGGCAGTTAAAAATTTCCTCAGTTTCTCAGTAGTTGGGATACCCAGTGAAGTGCGCTTCCATCTTTGGCTTTATCATCACTTAAGATCAGGTGAGATTATTAAGGTCAAGTGTTCAGCTATAATGAATATAATAAATTACAAAAACATTTTAGAAACAAGCTTTACGGAATAAAATAATGTGCTAAAACGAATAAAATAAATAACTTTCTGTGAGGGACAGTGCTGAATATCTGAAACCGATATATTTCACATAGGTTGATCCTAATTAAATCAACTAATATCAAAATTATTTTGAACGTAAAAGTAATACAAAGGATTATAAAAAAGACGTTAATTTTTGTTAATTATTAATTTTTGTTACTTGTGCTTTGTTAATTGTACCTCTTGCTCAAATTAATATAAACATGAACTATATCGGTTTTAGATATTTCAGTTTTATTTCATTGAGCGCGTCATTATTACAAGGTTTCTTCTTGGCTAGTTTTAAACAATTCAGTTTCTCAGTTTGGAGTTCGTCGAGAGATTTGACATAGTTTAGGCCCTAAATAAACAACGGCATGGTCGACAGTCCATCAGTACTTAGTTGTAAATATGTCACCCGTATTCAAAATATCAAGTCGATACTGTTAATGGTTGAGGAGTTTTCTCGATTTTTCCTTTTTTTCTTGTTTTTTCGTTTAATCCTAGCTGCAGCATCAGGTCATGTTACTCAAATGAGTGTATACGTACGTACGTTTCCCAAACTGAATGAATGTTCCTAATTTCAACTTCGCTTGTCAAGCAAAAGTGCAAGCTTGCAATATTTGGACTATACTTGTACATACATAACTCTAACAAATGAAGTTGATTATAAGCTTGTAAAAAGACCTTAAGCAACCAACTACAGTAAATTCGTTCCTTAAAAAAGGCTACCTTCTAAGTACATCAGTTATAAATGACTACACGTACATCAGCTCGTTTGTTTTCCTATAGGTAGGTGCTTGAATAATGAATCAGGGAAAACGTATGAATTACGCTCTGAGCGAATAAATTAAGGCGAAAGTTACTCCACTTCTTGTTATTGACTCGGTGGGTAACATGTGCATGTCAGTAAAGTCAAGTATTTGGTGATGGTTATTGTTTTTGCTTGTCTGAAAATAACTTCAAAAGAATCATCATCATCATCATCATTATCATCATTATCATCAGTCTAAACTAATCAACTGATGGACATAGACCTCGAAGAAGAAGAATATATGTTTAGGTAGTGATAGGAAACGATGATTGAAACAAAAAACACACCCGAAATTCGACCTTCAAAAAACTATTGGCTCTCTTGCTTCTTACTTTCGGAATGTAATTCAGATAAGTTAGATAAGATGGTGGTAGCTAGCCAGGCAGACTTAAAACAAGCCCTACTACCAACCAAACATGTACCGCCCATTATGGAATCGAACCCGGGATCTCTGGGGCTGAGACCGGAGGCCTTAATCACTACACCACAGATGCGGTTATATTTACTTTAAATTGACTTACTTTAAATTAACTTACTTTAAAAGTAGAATAAGTAGTATGCGTAAAAGCTTGACCAAATTAAACTCCATCCATGCCCAAGCCCATCTGGAGGCCCGGCTATCCGAAAGCTCCTTCACTTGCACGATCGTAATACCGAAATGTGCTTAGGGTCTTGCATCTTATTGTAATGGAGCTGTAACGATCATTTTAAAATCTTTTCATTAAAGTTAACATTTATAAATATGATGATAAAAACTAAAAAACCTTTTTGAAAATGATAACCTGTCTCTTGCTTGTTCAGGAATCATCATGTTTGAACTACGAACTTGTTTGGAATGGTACTTGACATTGATAACATTTTGTTTCTATTAAAAGTGTACTCAAAGTATAGCGGACTATGAAGCTTCGATCAAATTGATCAAAGATTACAAGCCATTGTTCCCAACACAATTCAATATAATAGAAATTCATACAATATAAATAAATAATAGTAGATTGTACACCAAGGGGATAAAGCACTGTATTATGTCACGGGCGCGATATTTGAATCCTGAGCGTAACGAAGGACTCCAGATTTAACTCCCGAGCGTAGCGAGGGGGTTTTGAGTTGATTCCCGAGCGAAGCGAGGGAATTAAAATGGAGTCCTGAGAGCAGTGAAGGATTTAAGCGCGCCCAAGGCAAAATCAGTTTTATCCCTGAGGAGTATACTCTACTTTTCTCACCTTTTGCGAGACAATAAAAACCAAGGCTACTAGAAAAAGTATTTTATTTATTAAAATACTATTTTCATTACTAATTATATATAATTGGCACAGTAAATAACAATAAAAAGTAAATTAAAAATTAAAATTGATGTTTGATACATTAGTCCAGTTATGTAAAGAATGGTTATATTTTTTGGTACGCTTATGTTAGTTGAGGTGGAATTTATTTGAGTAGCAGCACCCAATACATCAGAACCTTGCGTGTGAGGGTCGTTTGGCACAGTAAAGGTTGGGGAAGGTGGTGCTTGAGGCAGTGGGCTTGACGGGATATATTTTGAGCTAGATGGCTGTGGCGGCAAAGGTTTCCAAGGATCATCAATAATGGACGTAGTTTTCAGATGAATGTTGTCACCAATACGACAGCTTATCTTGTTTTTGTTTTGTATGAAATTCTCTATGTAGCCCTCCGCTACTGCATCGGATTTCCAGCCACCATGACGTTTTATCTAGGCCATATCTGCTCCTGAATCTGCCAACAGACTTGCCGATGTTCTCCTCAAACAATGACCCGTATAGAGCTCGGGATTTTGCAATTTGAGGTATTTTGCAATTTCTTTTGGCATGGCGCTGATTTTATTCTTGCCAATGACTTGCCTGGTGCATTTGCCATTACTGTAACCGATAAAAATTCTGTTGGTGTTTATATTAGAGGGGCGCAGAGCTTGGTACTTTTCAACAATTCTTGCATAATCTTCACGAACTATGAACGAACGTTCTCTATTTGTTTTGGTATCTGGTAAGTTAATCAGCAATAAATCTGTATGTTTTTTGATATCATTGACTTTTATGTTTACGAGTTCATTTCCACGACATGCGCCATTCACTCCAAAAATCAAGGCTACCTGTAACAAAAAATAGGATTGTGAGTAAATAGATAGATACACTACTACATTTTTTGACCTTTATATTATAAAAAAAGCTTGCAACAAAACCTTAGAATGTGTATTTTTTAAATGTGTGCCATTTAAATACCCTTTTATTCATTAACTATTTTATAGAGCTATTATAGGTAGGTACTAGAAACGTAACTAAAAAGTAGGCAGTACTCATACTTACTTTCATGGCCAGAAAGCTGTGATCAGGAGCCTCATTCAGAAAAGTTTCCACATCTTGCGCTGTCAATACTTTTGACTTCTTTGCTCGATGACCATCTGATTTCCTCTTTAAAAATGCCAATAACTTGCTATATGTATTTATCTTAATGTCGTGTTTGATGCTTATTGTTAACCTGAGCATCGAATAGATACACCACAGGCTGCTGGACTTCTTTGTACACGATAAATACTCGAAATAAACAAGAAGCACTGACTCCGACACAGACTTTGCGCCTTTTGCAGTTTTCCATTTGTGGAAATCGTCGTAAGCTTTCAAGTATTTTTCCTTCGACTTCTCTGGTAGTAGGTTATTAACAATACCTGAGGCGTCTAATTTAATGGACTCCGGAGTTAAATCACTTTCGTCACTCGACATTTTCTTAATGTTTTATTCTATCTTCTTTTGCAGTTTTGTCTGATACTGATTGCACCGTATTGAAATACTCGCGGCTTTTGTTTTAAGTATTGATTTTTTTTCGTTCGGCTTGCCGTGGCGTGGCCAGCTCGATTTTCGAATAAGTTCGATTTTCAAATAAATGAAGCGCGGCGCGCGCCGCCGTCCACCTCCTCGCCGTCGGCCACCAGCAGCTGCAGCAGCCGCGCGCCGCGCGATTTTGACGAAATTAGACTTTAAATGCATAACAATAAGAACTAAGAGAAGTAAGAATTACATTACTGCCCGGCGGGTTATAATGAAATCCAGTACAACATTACACCCCGGCAAAAGACAAGGGCTATAATGATTTACTTTGAGTAAGGTTTGCATGATATATAATAAGGCATTGTCGAGCAGGTGGTGTGAAAAATTAAATATGGGATTCTTTGCTTCAGTGCTTTGGTTCTTCTGCAGTATGTTATACAATATGTTACCTTACGTAAGCTACCATTGTTATTAATATCGAAGTATATTATAAAAATAATCATCTATCTTTATTAAAAAAATACAATATAAAATAAATAATAATTACGAACTTATTAATAAAAAACTTCAACTAACACGCCTGTCTGAGGCAAGGAGCCCAATCTGCTGGCGGCATTGTCCCTTTGAATGGCCAAGCTAATGCGCTGTGCAAAAAAATTCCGATCTCCGATCACCCGTTGCCTCGTACAGGCGAGCAGTTATGTCTTTTAAAAACATTTTTGCATTAGGTTCCCATGGGCCCATCGTCTCCCTGTGGAGACTGGTTGCTGTCAAAGGGGAGGAAAAAGTAAGTCTCATCCAAATCCCGGTATTTCCGTACTTTATTCAAATCTGCTGTGATTGCAGCCGCACATGGCTGGGATGATGTCGCGTCAATCTGACACGGGGCCAAAGTGTCCACACATGTCGCATACCAAACCAGACTCCTCTCCATGCTCAAGGCACAAGAGACATTCCGTCAGGCCTCGAGCCTTAGTGCTCGAGAAGTGCGCTTGTAGAGAGGCTCATCCCATTGCCTCTGTGAGTGTAGTATTTGAGTAAAAAACGGTTTTTATTTCTATCATTATTAGGGGAAGTTATGAGTTTTCGTTTTTAGGATGATCCGGATTGCGGGAAGACCCAGGTTCGATTCCTGACTGGGTCGGGTAGGCATTTAATTTTTTCACTGAATTTTATAAATTTAATAAAACTTTTTTTACTTTTTTTTATTATGGAGATTTTATAATAATGCAATTAAGAATGTAGTTCCTAATTGTATTCTCTCAAGATGGATGTAATTGATTATTATCTTATATTACTGTAAGAAAACTTTACCATTGATTCCAACTAATACATTTATACTTGAAGAGATTTTTATTTTATTTTATTAAGGAAACATACAGCATTTTTAGATAAATCGCTCTTCTCTAAATATAGTCGACATCTACATTGTTCTATATCGAGTTTATTGATGGCTGTGACGCACCATCACTGTTATTTGCTACCGCTAATGGATACCGACCGAGACGGCGTAACTTTATACCGCAAAACGTAACTCTATACCGCACATCGACGCCTCTGCTTGAAGCGTGCAGTTGAGTGCATTTAATCTTATTTGTATCGATAGAAGCTTCTTTCAAATTATTTCTATATAAATTCTGTATCCCAATAAAACTACGAATTTAAGCCATTTACGAGTATAATGAAATTTTGTGCGGCTAAGGAAAATACAGAGATCTGTGAGAATAGTTACGACAAAACATTAAAAGAATCTGAATTTATGTGGTTTGATTTTTCATATTAAACTCTTTTCCTTATTCTTTGATATTTAAATGTCTCTTAATAAAATTATTTTGAACTTGTCACGATATGACAACCTATAACATAAACGTAGTCTTGGAATCAGACATCGAAGTGTCTTCTTCGATGTCTGCTTCTATATATAGAATCATACAGAAAGTACCCACAAGGCACAATGAAGTTCAATATTTGTTAAGGTTGCTTTTATCCGTTAAACAGAACCTTTGCTGCCTAAATGTATTGCTGGTACAATGAGACCGCTATTCTGTCAATCCGAAACATGAACTAAAGTTGAATCTGTGGTTTCAAGATTTTTTATCATACACTGCCTTTATTAACAACAATGCTATAACATAAACATTGAACACAACTTCATTTTTACTCACGCTTTTGAATAAAATTGCTTATTTTTTTTAGTTTTGCATCCGAAACCAGAAAACTTCAGTCTTTTCGCCTTCGAAGACTTTGCAAAACTTATGGCAGTCAAGAAGAGTGAAAGGATGGGGTTGCACAAAAGATGAAAACTGAGAGATGGAAACATCGGCACTCCTAAGATAATATATGCTTAATTATGTTATTTATATTTCCATTCTCACTGTATCGTTATTGAATAAGTACTTTCTAACTAGAATTAATATAGGTGTTCTTTGAAAGATTCATCAGTTTGATATGATTCGTTTAATGTTTATCTTTATGCTAGCAGTTTCAATGTCTTAAATGTCTTGTAACCAATGGAATTCCAGCTAAACTTTTGGACGTATCATTCTCTTGTTAGAAGTCTCCGTAGGCTTCAGATTAACTAGTTGACGGCTCGCTACAATGCAGAGTTCCCGCATTAACAGAAAGACGGGTTGCGAAATCCCGTGTGGAATGGATACGCCTGTGTTTAAGCATGTCAGCGATCGGAAGACAAACATAAATATACCGTATATTGTACTTTGAGTAAAGACAGTTTGCGCTGAAACTTTATGATGTAGACTCTTAGGTGGTTTTGAGGTATTCAACGTCTTAGCACAGTATAAAGAGGTATTAAGTTCCTTATTCTGTGGTCTTAGTACGGTCGGTCAGTATCAAATAAAGATACTCATATTTGATAGTTTTGTGGTAAATGTTTTATTTACACAACTTTTACGCCTACTCATCATCATCATCATCATCTCAGCCAAAAGACGTCCACTGCTGGACAAAGGCCTCCCCCAAGGATCTCCACAACGACCGGTTTTGTGCTGCTCGCATCCAGCGGCTTCCCGCGACCTTCACCAGATCGTCGGTCCACCTTGTTGGAGGCCTGCCCACACTGCGCTTTCCGGTACGCGGTCGCCACTCCAGGACTATCCCGCCCCAGCGGCCATCAGTCCTGCGAGCAATGTGACCTGCCCACTGCCACTTGAGCTTAGCAACTCTTCGGGCGATGTCAGTTACCTTTGTTCTTCTGCGGATCTCCTCATTTCTGATTCGATCACGCAGAGAAACCCCGAGCATAGCCCTCTCCATTGCTCTTTGAGTGACCTTGAGCCTTTTTATGAGGCCCATAGTGAGCGACCACGTCTCAGTCCCGTATGTCATCACTGGCAACACACACTGGTCAAAGACTTTCGTCTTGAGACACTGCGGTATATCGGACGAGAAGATATTTCGAAGCTTACCGAACGCTGCCCAGCCTAATTGGATTCGACGATTGACCTCTTTGCTGAAGTTGGACCTACCTAGCTGGACCGTTTGTCCCAGGTAAACATAATTGTCCACAACTTCAAGGGCAGAGTCCCCAACCTTTAGAGGAGTGGGTACGACACGTGAGTTCGACATAACTTTCGTCTTCTCCATGTTCATTTTAAGGCCTACTTGTTGAGAGACTCTGTTGAGGTCACCGAGCATTGCGCCGAGGTCTTCCAGGGTCTCAGCCATGATTACGCCTACTAACTTATGTTAAGTACAGTACAGTACAGTTCAGTACTCGCAGTAGGCGTCAAATACTTGTATTCTTTTTTTAATATTAAAAGGAAGCAAACGAGCAGGCTGGTCACCTGATGGAAAGTAATCGCCGCCGCCCATGGATACCCGCAAAACCAGAGGAATCGCAAATGCGTTGCCAGCCATAAGGAAGGAGTTGGATCTTGAGGAGGGAATAGGAATTGGGAGCGGGGAGGGGTGAGAGATGGGCCACCGGTACCGTGTATCCACATTATCGGTGACTCAGCTTGAGTTTTTAAAGTTTAGTTTGTGGTTTTTGAGCCACTTTTCTCGGGTTCAATTCCCAATAGGTGGCAAATATTTTAATAATATCAGGCCAGTAGATGGTAATCTACTTATTAGGGGACTTAGTCTTTCGCTTTACAACAATTTTAGTAGTATTTTTGTGTTACGATAGTAAGGGTTAAAATATTCAATCCTTTAGCGGTTAAATATTAACCAACTTTATCGTCACTTACCACCATGTTAGCTAATGCTCAAACGCTTTATATTTTGTAGATAATATTAAATCTTGAAATGAGGTCGTGCGAAAACTTTATATAAGAAAAAAGTCTTAGTACCTACCTTTTAAATAGCGATGCCGGTGTCGCTGACCCCAATCAATTATTGAGGTCGGTGGGCGAGAGGAAATTGATGAATTCTGAAAAACACGGTGATACTAGTTAGTATAAATTCCACAAGAATGTTTTTCCTACATCGTTATATAGAAGAAAAGAAATCATAAACGGAATGTGAGTGTCCTCATATAATATGTAGTTGTACTAACGAGCAATTGCGCTGTGTACTTTGACATTTGGTTACAATAAACTCTGCTGGGAAACGAAGCTATGACCTCTCTCGGTCTCAGACCTTTGTATGTGTATCTTCTACGTGTATAAAATTGGTGCTCTTGGTCAATAAATGTTAGTTTCTGTTTCTGTTTCTGTTTCTGTATGACATAAAATTGCAAGCACACGTTCTGTATCTGTAAAATTAAACTAACAAAAAATGTCTCAACGAGAAAACGCATTTTTTTTGCTCCGAGTTGAGTGCAAACAATGCCTTTCTTTCTTTATGTATTAATGTTAATATTGTACGAAAATCCAACTTTAGTACAGTATCTTTATAAATTATTGCTGAACTGTAAATACTACACAGGGTTCATAATAAAGGTGAGAAGATTGAAGGTAAAGGTGGAAAGTGGACACCGTCGAGTTCGCTGTTTGTGCTCTCTCGACAGTTAGTAATGAAGATTTATACCTCCCAACCCAAGCAGTGATGCAGTAAGTTAATATTGACACACACGAGGCAATGTAGACTTACCTGCATTATTAGAAACTGCAATCGCACGTAGTTTTGTGAGCACAAATTTAGCTAACGGATTCTGCTTCCCAAAGCTTTAGTAGGTACCTGAATTACTTTCACTTACTTACTTAGTCTTATCATTAATGACATTAAGCTTAAACAATCATGATCACTTACATTAGAATAATTATTTTTAACGGGATTATTGCCATTGAAATGAAACAACTTTTACGGATCTACTCGCGTTTATTTTACACATTACTTATTTAATGTTTATCCTGACGTTTCTTGACCTTACCATGTTTTTCGTTGTATTTGAGTATTCGATATGAGTTTGAGTGTACATTCGTGATCATGGCGCATGCAACTGTGCCGAAATAGCGGACCCAATGAATAATCAATGAATAAAACTTGCAATTTGAATTCTGAAACATAAATTGATCCGAAAAACTTATACGCGCACACGAACGTATTGCAAAAGTCGCAAATGGACTAGCAAATAGATATTTCGTTTTTCTTGGACTTATTTTCTTTTTGCACATGTTGATAATCTGTGCTCAAATATCTGTACCGGATTCGATAGGTGCCTTTTTAGAAAGAAAACAAAACAAAGAAGTACTTCATCACAACTGTAACAGAACAATAAAAAGCCAATCGTTCTCATCTAGTTAATTATCATGGTTCGAAATGTTCTAGAAAGTTGGGAAACCTTTTATATTGGAGCTTAGCGAAAATGGAGTTGTTCTTTCTCACAGAGTTTAGGCAATTCTAGGCGGCTGTTGCGTTTTGAGTTCGCTCAGTAGATCCCAAATTGCTGTGATGTGATTCTCGTTACTTTATTTGTTTTTTACAACTTTAAGGCGATAGAGTGCAAGAGCTTTTTATAAGGGGGAAGTTCCCAAAAGTTCCTCTATTTGTCGTAATACGTTGCGAGCGCTTATTAAGAATCTGTTGCGTTTTGTGTTTGCTACTAACTATTGATTTACACGTGCAATAAAAACCTAAGGTTGCAATGGGTCCCTTCGCATATAGGAATCATGGGAAATGAGGTGGTTGACAGATTGGCGAAATCGCCTGTATCTGATGGTGTTAGTTATCATATTGTCCCACATCAAATTGAACTTTTCAATAAGAATAAGTGTCAGGAAATGTGAAAAGTATTTTGATAAAACTTCACGGGACAAAAGGATTTTGTTCCTATAGTATAAAACCATTCAGTGTCAACCTCCTCGGTTACCTTGGCTTATGAGTAACAGGTTCAACAGGTCTTTCATAATTACGGCTCATAGGTTGCGGACAGGAAACTTTTCGATAAACAATTTCTCATTTTTAATAAAAAAAATCGAGTCTCCATATTGCACAGTGTGTGGCACTGTGGAAGATTGATTAACAAGAAGGAAGATGAAGCACGGATTAGCTAAAGATAAAGACTCGGTCACCTAGTCTAGGCAAGTAAAACATTTGTTGATGTTAAAGTTTAAGCAACTTTAACGTCAATAAATGTTATAATTTTTTTTTTCTAAAGAGAAAATAAGAGATAATAAAATAAAATAAGAGAAAATAGCATGAATAAATGATCGTCAATGTAAGGCATTGACGATCATTTATTCATGCTATTTTCTCGCTGCCAGCTATCAAGCTCCTCTTACCAACTAACTAAATATCCAAGTGCTTAAATATTGTAAGTCACTAAGATAGTTTATGTACAGTCGAGTGTATAAACATGTTGGCTCAAAGCTTTTGCTAGAGCAGGTATCTATTGAATGACACGTGCAATATGTACCTAGGTTTATACATGCAGATCGCATATGTATGGTTTAACAAACTAGTATGTATAGTGAGGATAGTATTTATTGTCTACACACAAATCGAGTTTAATACCGTTCAGACTGCCTAAATTTTAGGCGTAATGTACGCGTTTGTGTTCGGCTTGTCAAAGTTAAACTTAAAAAAAAAATATATTGTTACTGGCTGCAATTTTATTGACATAGTTTTCTTTCCACTACCCGACAAATGTCCAGACTAGCTTTAGTTATTATTCTGAGGTCCAGACGCACGCCTGCCAATCAACCTGTCCCAAAACTGTCAAATTTCTTCAATAAATATTCAACCATATGCCATTGACGTTAAGTTCAAAGTCTGTTCACGAAAGTTTGTAAGTATGGATGAATGTTTGTTACCGTTTTACGTAAAAACTACTAAATAGATTTGGATGAAATTCGGCATATAGATAGTTTATAACCTGGATTAACACATAGGATACTTTTTATCCCGATATTCTTACGGGAACAGGAACCACGCGGGTGAAATCGCGAGCGGCCGCTAGTGTATACATAATTCATTTACATAAGATTAATAATTCTAAAAAGTAATTAAATTGCCTTGTGACGAAACATGCATTTAAACTAGGCTATACATCATTTTAATAATACAAAAACGGAACTGAGTCAAATTGAGTGGGTATAAAGATTTTGTAACAAGTAATTTGTTAGCCAGATCACAGATGTACCTATACCTTCCTAATCATGTTGTTCAGTTATTCCTATTTCTTTTTCCCGATGTCCTCATCCGACTGAATGCCTCGGGGGATCTAGTAATGAGCACGCTGCTGGCGTGATTCGGTCACTACTACGTTTGAAAGCTCATAAGCTTCTCGCCGTCTATTTTACTTCTCCAAAAAGTCGTAACAGCTTATCGGTCAATTTTTGGCGACGAAAGTTTTGTTGAAGACGCAAATGGTTTCTGGTGTCTAGATATATGGTATGGTTGGTTATGCTTAAAAATCATACAAAAACCTTTTTTAATTTATTTAATCCAATCGCAACGATAAGTATATATACTTAACTAGTTTTCTAAGGACTCCTTAAATTAGTAAGTAATTAAAAATGTATGAATTCTTACTTTTTTTTATTTAACTGCTAATTGCTGCACTGAAGCTGAATTAAATATTTATAAAATACAGTCAAAAAATTAAATGCCTACCCGACCTAGTTAGGAATCGAACCTGGGTCTTCCGAAATCCGGGCGGCTGCACTGACCTGACTTCCTTTGTTTCTTCTATTAATAATACGTGGGTAAACTAATTATGCTAATAATATGCATAAACCTCGAGCAAGATTTCAAAACACAGCCTTTCACATAAGCGTCTGTAGCTCTTCCTCCTAGACAGCGAAGTTCCTATTGTTATGTTAAAACAAAGGCTTCCATACTCGTAGCTAGGATAAATTCATAGACGGTTTGACTCAATCAAATTGATTTGCTTCTAGCGTGTTTTGTAGGACGTATAAAAAACGAAACTACTTAGTTTAAGAGCGTTTACGCCGCACACTAGCGCCACTAATGAAAAAAAAAACGTATCTTGTAATTAGAGATAGAAAATCAAATTATGCTCAACAAACTATTTGAATGAAGTAATTTAGCATTTTTACGGCACCTAATGAACACCTCACATGTTATGGTTTAGTTAAATAAGACTTTACGGCCACTTTTAACTATAACGCCATATTTAACTAAACCATAACATGTCAGGTGTTCATTAGGTGACGTAAAAATGCTAAATTACTTCATTCAGATATTTTGTTGAGCATAATTTGATTTTCTATCTCTAATTACTAGATATGTTTTTTTTTTTCATTGGCGGCGCTAGTGTGCGGCGTAAACGCTCTTAATGCTGTCTGCATTGCATTTTATTTAATTAAGATAGCAAAAGCCGTCATTACAAAATTATACCTAGCCAGGCCATAAGTTCTGTTACAAATGAAAATGCATTTTTTTTAAATGAAGTAATGTAATATTACTAGGTATATGAATATAATGAATGAATGATAAAATATGAAGTAATGTAATAATGACTATATGAACACGAAAAAATATGTGAAATGGCGAAGCTTTTAAAATAATACACGCGTTCCAAATTCAAAATAATTAAAAAGTTGAAAAAAAAGAATAGTTTCTATGTAACAGTATTTATGGCCAGACTAGATATATAATTAAAATGTCTAACATGGGTGAAAAACCAGAGAGAGGTGAGAACTTCGTACCGCCCAACAGTCAATTAATAAATGTCGTGTCACAGTTTAGCTGAACTTTATTTATGATTTAATGAAAGTAATTCAATTAATACAAAATTAATTAAGTTCACTACCTTAGTAAGTTAAAAAATAAAAAGAAATAAAAAAGTACAAATATTTAGTATATCAATCGCGTGTCAGCAAAACATGATTGAAATAAACTATCATAATTATGATTGTGCAGCATGGGTTGCACTCGTTTTATTTCTCTTCATTGAAGCACCTTGTGATATACTACATTTTTTGTTTTTTGACCACTAAATCACCGGAGTCACTTTTAGCATTCTATGATATTCGTACAATTTGTCGTTCTTCATCAGTTAATTGGTTCGTAATGTTCCGTACCCTAATTGCATTACGGCTACGTTGGGAAAGATTTGATCTTCTTGATCGCGGCATTATAATAAACACTTTTGCGATGTAAATTTTTCATTTAGACCAATTGATTTGACGTTTTTTAGTCATTTGTTAATTTGTCATTTGGTGCATAATTTAGGTAGCTTGATATATTTTCCTTAGTCTACTCAAAATAAATTTCTGACCGCACGCATAAATATTTGAAAACTAATATATATGTCAATCCTTTTTTATTACGGTCAATAATTACCATTTTTAAAATCTAAAATACGCCATTAACCGAATTTTGTGTATATATCTTGCCGATTCGAAACCTTTATTTAAATACGTTCTTTAATTTTAGGGTAGAGTTTATCTTATCGATGGGTGAACATTTAATGTTTGACATTTGCGAAACCCATGAATTTTTTTTTTTCTTTTATTTTTTTTTCATCAATTTTCCAATGTTTTTAATAGTTGTTGCAAATAAACAGGCATTTATTTTTGTTGAAAATAAAACTTTGATTTGTATTATGGACGGATCGATTTGGGAATCCATTATCGAGATTCAATTTATTTAGTGGCATAATGGCCCCATCACTAATTGTTCTTTTTTCTTTGTTGACACTTGTCTCGGGAAGGCAACAATGGCTGGTTTATAGGTTATCGTGTGTTGATAATTAAATAGATTTTAAGCAGTAATAAGGGCATTTGGAGCCGTATTACTCTAATTAAGTGTATTGTGCAACCTGTGTTTTGTGTGTGTGTACGTCGTAAGCGAATCGCATCGGGAGTACAATTCGCCATCCCAGGATTGGATGTCGGCGTCTTTGCTGCTGGAGAAAACAGGTATTTCATCGGGGGAAAAGTGCACTTGGGGTAGTTTGGGTGTGATTAGGGAACCCGAGAAGACCCGGACTCGGATTCCAACCCCATCAGACCATATGGATCCCGTTCTGGACGGCGGGAGCGGCATGGAACTGTGAGTGGATTTTGTAGATTTTAATTTTAAACAGTAGCATAGTGTTTGTTGTGGGTTTCCGCATCATTTTGGTAGCAAAGCGTGGTTACTACCGGACCTCTAGGTTAATCGGTGTAATTTTGTGTATTTTGTTAGTTCGTAATAGGTTAAGCTCATTTCGTGTAAAATCGCACTTCCGGGACAGGTGCGGTTGAATTGTAAGGTTGGTAGTACCGTTGTATTTGGGCTGGGACATTTCTCGGAACGTTAATTGTTATTCAATTTCTTTCAATTGAAAGCATCGAGTCGATTCGGGATAATCGATTCCGTGTTTTCGTTGACTCGTTTTAATTTTGTGTTTAGGTTTATTTAGTTTAAGTTATTTATAATGACAGCGTCACGGCAGGAGTTGGCTCAGCAGCTCCGGTGGTTCACCGGGCTGCTTGCATTAATAGACCGGCCTAACCGGGAGGACGCCTTGGAGACGCGTTCGAAAGAAATGCAGGGTCGTTTCTTTTTGGCCGAGCGGTCGGTAACCGCTCTATTGTCAACCGACCCGGTCGGGGAGAAGGAGCTGGCCCTCCACGCCCAATATGTCAAGGATCTGGAGCACATCCAAGACATCTACGATGAGGTCCTTCAGCGGGTGAAGGACATCGAGCGACTGCGGGAGGGGAAGCCTGTTGCGCGCCCCGCTTCGCTCCACACCCCTGGACCCAGCTCCATGGGAAGATTGGGTGCCCTGGAGGTCCCGCATTTCACCGGATGTATGCGGGACTGGGCTGGATTCCGGAACATGTTTTTGGCCTTGGTGGATACTCGGAAGGATTTCACCAAGGCCGAAAAGCTGGCATATCTCCGTTCCTTCCTAGACGGAGAACCCAGACAGCTCGTACAGCATCTGGAGCTGCAGGATGCAAGCTACGACACCGCCATGCAGCTGCTGGAGAAGCGGTACGAGAAGCCGCGTCTTCAGGCGGACGCGCACGTGACCCATCTGCTGGGATTGCCGAGGGTCAACCATAGGGCTCAGCTGAGGGCGCAGCTGATCACCCCGCTCACCGTGTCCTTAAACGGGTTAAGGACGCTTGGACTGCCCGTCGACCAGTGGTCCTTCCTTCTTCTGCACATCGTTCTGGCCAAAATGTCGCAGGAGATGAGGGACAAGTTCGAGCGGAATCGACTGGTCCACAAGGATCTCGGCAGCGTTCTGCCCTCGATAGGGGAACTTCTGGAGTTCCTGGAAGAGGAGGCTGGCCTGCTGGAAAACCAGTTAGCCTCCCAGGAGGCTCCGACAAGTACGCCAGCCCGCACTTCCGGAGTCTACGGCGCCCAGCCGCCACGCAACCCAGGGAAGGGTCGCGGCAGGCTGGTGGCTGCGGCCGCCATCAACCCCGGTTCTGGATGCCGGGTTTGCGGACAGCAGCACTTGGAACAGCTATGTCCAGCAATTCTCGGGCTGCCCACAAAAGAGCGCCGAAACCTCGTTCGGACACGAGGATTGTGTTATGCCTGCCTGGGAGGACATAGGTATAATGAGTGTCCCCAGGCGAGGCCTTGCGATGTGTGCGGCGGACCGCACCATCGCTTACTGTGCACCCGTAGTGCTGAGGGCTCAACACCAGTTCGGGAGAGGGGATCTCCCACGGGTGGCGGTTTGGGGCCGGGGTCAACTCCGCCTCCGGAAAGACGGAGTCCGCCACGGCCGCCACACTACAACCCCTCGTACACCCCGGCTCAGGTGAGTTGGGGACCGCCGGAACGGAGCCAGGTTTTGGCTACAACCCGGCACCCGGCGCGACCAACACCAGGAGTTGGTGCCTCTAAGGGCCACTGGGTACAGGGAGCCCCACCTCTGGACCCAACACCCGGATACTCGTACGCGTATCCTCCGCCGCCGTTACCGGAACAACAACGACATGAGAACCGTCAACAGTTCTCACCGGTACTGCACGAGTACCCGAGGTTGGAATACCACCCACCCTATCACCGGTATGGTAGGGCAGCTGCCCTACCATACCGGTGATACCTACCATATCCAGCTGGATACGCACCACCCCGGATGGTGGCCTGCACGCGTCCGACTTACTGGCCGAGTCATCACGGTTCGACAGGGTCGGCTGTTGGCTCTGACGCGTGACTAGCCTGTGGTCGGGCTACGTCGGAACCGAGGACGGTTCTTTTGCCCATCGCGCAGGTACGCGTTTGGGGACCTAGGGAGGACTTCGTCCGGATACGAGCCCTCCTAGACACTGGGGCACAGGGCTGCTTAATTACTACGAGGGTAGCGAGGCGCCTACGTCTGGAGTGCGCGCCTCCCTCAGTTCCGATTCGGGGAGTCGGAGATACAGAAGTGGGGGGTCTGTCCGGTCAGACCCACATTCTCTTCTCTCCTGTGCATTCCGCTTCGATACGGATTGCGGCGGTCGCGATCGTACTCGACAATCTGCTGGGTTGGCATCCACCGACAGACATTCCGCGGGACGCAATGTCTGACACATCAGGTCTCATGCTGGCAGACCCTCATTTCGAGGAGCCGGCTCCGGTGGACCTCATATTGGGAGCGAATGTACTGGGCTGGATCCTTTTAGGGCCTCAGCGGATTCTGGGCCGCTCTTCGTTGGTAGCTATACCTACCATCTTTGGACACGTTTTAATGGGACCGGTTTTCGATTAGGAGACGCGGGATGTCTCACCTGTCGTCGCTACTACCTCCATCGCTAGGACGATGCAAAAATTCTGGGAACTGGAAGAGCCTCCCATGGTCTCCCGTCTGGATCCGGAGCATGTGGAGTGCGAAACCTTTTATAAGGATCACACACGCTGGATGGCGTCGGGTAGGATCGAAACTCGACTGCCCTTTATCGACTGTCCCCCTTTCTTGGGAAAATCGAGGGCGTTGGCAGAGAAACGACTCTTGTCCATGGAGCGTCGTATGTCTCGCGATCCGGTACTTCGGGAAAAGTATATCGAGTTCATGCGAGAATACGAGGCCTTGGGGCATATGTCGCGGGCGACTGTCGACTGGACAACGACAGATCATTTTTTCTTGCCTCACCACGCGGTGTTGAAGGCCTCATCTGGAAAACTACGGACTGTTTTTGACGGATCGGCACCGTCGTCGACTGGAGTTTCATTGAATCAATGTCTCCATTCTGGTCCGAAGTTACATCGGGACATTGTCGACATCATTTTAAATTTCCGAAGACACCAGGTGGTGATCGGTGCGGACATCCGGATGATGTTCCGCCAAACAGTAATACATCCTGCGGACAGGAGGTTTCAGTTAATACTCTGGAGGGAACATTCGGAGGATCCCATCACCGTCTACGAGCTCAACACCAACACGTACGGCCTGAAGTCGAGTCCCTTCATTGCCATCCGGTCACTGCTGGAACTGGCGGAGCAGGAACGGGCTCGCTTTCCCCGGGCAGCCGCTGTACTGACACGTGACGTGTTCGTAGATGATATCTGCACAGGGGCAGCCTCTCTGGAGGAGGCGCTCATCATCAGGAATGAGCTGATCGGACTCCTCGCGGCTGGTGATTATGAGTTGAGAAAATGGTTATCCAACGAGCCACAGCTTCTGGTTGGGATTCCGGAAGATCACCAACAGAATCCTCAGCTATTCGAGGACGCAGGGGACCCGAACTCTATCGCCGTTTTGGGAATTAAATATCAGCCGGTTCACGATATTTTCACATTCCGGGTAGAACTGGAAACTACAAGAGTTTGGTCGAAAAGGACGGTCCTTTCCACCATCGCTCGGATGTTTGATCCAAATGGATGGATCAGCCCGTGCATTTTTATGGCGAAGTGTTTATTGCAATCACTGTGGACACTCGGAGTCTCGTGGGATGAGCCACTGGTAGGGCTCTCACTCGACACTTGGCTCGCTATGATCTCTACGATCGAGGCGATCAATCAGGTGGCGTTGCCGCGGCGGATCTTGCCGCGGGGCAAATACAGGGCAAGCTTACATGGCTTCTGCGATGCGTCAGAACGAGGGTATGCCGCAGTGGTGTATCTGCGAACGGTGGACTCGAAGGGTCGAGTCGCCGTCTCCTTGCTTCTGGCTAAAAGCAAGGTGGCTCCCCTCAAAACTAGGCTGACAATCCCGAAGCTGGAGCTTTGCGGGGCGCATATATTGGCCAAACTGTTGTGCCACGTGCACAAGGAACTGACGTCTACGGTGGACATCCGGAATGTCTACGCCTGGTCTGACAGTCAGGTAGCTCTGGCATGGCTACGCAGGGCACCCCACGTATTGGAAACGTTTGTAGCCAATCGGGTATCTCAGGTACAGAACTCGGGCATCGAAATTTGTTGGAGGCACGTTCCCGGCCCCTGGAATCCTGCCGATTGTGCCTCTCGGGGCTGCACCGCGCCGGAATTGGTGCAGCATGCCCTCTGGTGGGGTCCAGAGTGGTTAAAGGAGGGTGAGTCATCATGGCCGGTCACCATGATCGATGGCTCTCTAGGGATGCTCCCTGGAATAAAAGTTTTGGTGACAACAAACGAGTCAAGGCCAGATCCGAATTGGTTGACGGCTCGATACAGCAAACTGGACAAATTGCTAGGTGTAACTTGCTGGATCCGGAGATTTCTACATAACTGCCGCCATCCAGACAAGAGGCAGTTATCACCCGTGGCGGGTGCTGAGGAACGCAGGAGTTCACTGTTGGCCCTGATACGGCTGGTTCAAGCTGACCGGTTCAAGGACGAACTGAAGATTTTGCGCGTCGGTCGCGCAAAGCTCAAGGGAGCGATCTCTCGGCTCAACCCATTTCTGGATGCGGATGGACTGTTACGCGTTGGAGGTCGCCTCAAAAATGCCGACCTGCCCTTCGGTAGCCGTCATCCTCTGCTACTCCCCAAAGGAGGACCTTTGGTAGAACTGGTGGTCTCGGATAGACACCTGAAAAACGCTCACGCGGGGTGTAATGCGTTACTGGCGATATTACAGAGGAAGTTCTGGATTTTGTCCTCTCGGAGAGTGGTTCGCAGCGTGTTATTTAAGTGTGTGGCTTGTTATCGGGTGAAGGCCTCCACTATGCAGCCACAGATGAGGGATCTCCCTTCTGACCGGGTTTGTCAGACTACTAGGCCGTTCGACGGGGTCGGTACGGATTTTGCTGGACCGTTTCTGGTGAGAACCACAGCCTATCGTAACACTAGGGTCACGAAAGCATACCTGTGCGTTTTTGTCTGCCTGGCCACTAAGGCCGTCCACCTGGAAGTGGTTTCGGCTCTGTCTACGGAAGCCTTTGTCGCCACGCTGGATCGTTTTGTTTCGCGACGGGGTTTACCTTCTCTCATTCGGTCCGACAACGGTACCAACTACAGAGGCACTGCCAACTACTTAAAAGATGTGAACGATTTTCTGGATAAAAATTGTAATGGCATAAGTCAAGCTCTCGCACAGCGGGGAATCACATGGCGATTTAGTGTGCCAGCCTGTCCCCACTGGGGCGGGATATTTGAAGCCGCGGTAAAATCGGCAAAAACCCACTTGCGTCGGGTAGTCGGAGAAACTACCCTCACGTATGAGGAACTTACAACTGTGTTTTGTAAGGTTGAGGCGGTTCTCAACTCGCGTCCGCTTTGTCCACTCTCCTCTGACGCAAATGACATGGAAGTCCTGACCCCTGGTCATTTTTTGGTCGGTCAGCCACTCACTGCCCTGCCTGAGTATCCCTGGAAGGATGAACGCAGACACCGGATGTCTCGTTTTCAAATGATACAACAAATGAGTCAGGACTTGTGGCGTCGTTGGTCACTGGAGTATCTGCATTTATTGCAGCAGCGTGTAAAGTGGACAGACCGGACGTCGCCCCCTTCGGAGGGGGATCTGGTTTTATTAAAAGAGGCTAATTTGCCATCGTTATTTTGGAGACGAGGTCGCATTTTAAAGTTAATCTGGGGCGCGGACGGGACTCCGCGTGTGGCGCAAGTGTTGGTTGATGGATCGGTGCTAAATCGCGCAGTCGCGACCTTAGCTCGATTACCGGTTGACTAGTTTAAGATTGCAGGCTATAAAGCGGTACGTCCGCTTTGGGTGGCGGGATGTTGCAAATAAACAGGCATTTATTTTTGTTGGAAATAAAACTTTGATTTGTATTATGGACGGATCGATTTGGGAATCGATTATCGAGATTCAATTTATTTAGTGGCATAATGGCCCCATCACTAATTGTTCTTTTTTCTTTGTTGACACTTGTCTCGGGAAGGCAACAATGGCTGGTTTATAGGTTATCGTGTGTTGATAATTAAATAGATTTTAAGCAGTAATAAGGGCATTTGGAGCCGTATTACTCTAATTAAGTGTATTGTGCAACCTGTGTTTTGTGTGTGTGTACGTCGTAAGCGAATCGCATCGGGAGTACAATTCGCCATCCCAGGATTGGATGTCGGCGTCTTTGCTGCTGGAGAAAACAGGTATTTCCTCGGGGGAAAAGTGCACTTGGGGTAGTTTGGGTGTGATTAGGGAACCCGAGAAGACCCGGACTCGGATTCCGACCCCATCAGACCATATGGATCCCGTTCTGGACGGCGGGAGCGGCATGGAACTGTGAGTGGATTTTGTAGATTTTAAGGTGTAACCTAATTTTAAACAGTAGCATAGTGTGTGTTGTGGGTTTCCGCAACAATAGTTATTCTGCTATTCAGGATGATGATTCATGGTTTTTGATTTATTGTGGAGACAAATACAACAAATCAAAAACCATGAAAATCGGTTTAGCCGTTCTCGAGTTATAAGTTTTCGAACAAACCCGACTTTGTTATATATATTAATAATGCTGATGCTGATACGCGCAACCGCTATGTCCCTGCATTTTAAATGTGTAATATCTTCGAAAATATTCATTTAAATTACGTGCTGTAAAGAGCCATATTGATCTATATTAAATGCACAATGTATTTAAGGTACTTAATTGGATAAGGATAAATGCTGTATTGCTTGAAATTGCTATGTATATAAGCCATTATTTCTCGTAAAAAGTAATGGATACAAAATGATTATTGTGGGTTATCCCTAAGAGATAGACATATACTATCGCGGACTTTTTTTTAGACCTTTTTAAGGTGTACAATACTGTAGTACATTATTTTAATCTATCTCGTAGGGTTCAGCCAGCGTTTGCAATGTAAGCGCAAAAGAAATTGAAACCTCTTAAGTTATCAGTGTTTCTCTACTATATTATGCATACAATGCAGCATGTATTTATACACATAAACCTTCCTCTTGAATCATTCTATCTATTAAAAAAAACCGCATCAAAATCCGTTGCGTAGTTTTAAAGATCTAAGCATACATACATACATAGTGACAGCGGGAAGCGACTTTGTTTTATACTATGTATTGATTTCAATGTAGTTAGGTTGCTATGGTAGACAACAACCTTAAAAAGTGTTTATAATAAAGTATGTACAATACAGATGATACTAGTAAACGGCTCAAGTTTTGTTATTTTGGTAAGGTAAGATGAGGCTGACATAATATCCAATTAGGATTAAGCCTCCTGGGAGAAAAAAGCTGTTTAATTGCTAGAGGTATTGTACGATTCTATTTTAGTCTAATCTATCTTTGTTTTTTTTGTATCTACATAAGTTTCCTTTCTTGATTTTTAAAGACCTTAAAATCCTTAGCCCTTGTCATTCTATGCAAGTGGCATCATTTCATCATCATCATCATCATCATCATCATCATCATCATCATCATCATCATCATCATCATCATCAGCCTATACTAGTCAACTGTTGGACATGGGCATCATTTATATGACTGAAATTGATGTTGCCATCGTAGTGTTTAGAAAGATGACATCATGATAATAAAAGGTTTATAACGGAAAGTAAGACGACCTCCTTGGTCGAGTGGTTTGTATACCGGTTTTCATGGTGTCGCCATCTCTAAGGTTCGATCTCCGGTCGGGTCAATTTAGAAATTATTGTTTTTCTAAATTGTCTCGGGTCTGGGGTGTTTTCTATGTATGTGTAATAAGTATGTATTTAAGTATTTTAAGTATGTTTATCCGTTGTCTAGTTCATAACGAAGCTTCTCTTGGGCTAGATAAAAAAATCAAAATCAAAATAATTTATTCACACAAAACATGGTAAACAGATGGTCAGTATTATAAGCAGTACATACATGTTTCGCCAAAATTGGCATGCGAATGGTATTGAATATGAATAAGATGCGATAGAATAATATAAATTAAATAAAAATGTCACAAAAACCTAACTATTACATAATTATAATCAGAGCAAGCATTAAATCAATTAAATATGAAATGAATGTCATTTATATTGATCAAAATATTCCTTCAAATTAAAAAACAGTTATTGATGAATAGTAGACGTAATTTTGATTTAAATACTGGCATAGATGGACATTCTGTTATGATATTAGGTAACCTATTATAAAGTTTTATACACATTGCGACACAGCTTTAATTTAGCATAATTGGTGTGAGTATAAGAAAGTTTATTTATTTATTTATTAACGCAAACTACTATGAATACCTAAGTATCATAGACATACTTTTATAAGAGAGTCTTTAACTTTTTGTAACGTAACTCTAAACATAACCAATATTAACTAAACCAAACATGGTAATGACGTAATTATGTAAGGAGCGTATGTAACGCTCCAAGATGTGTCAATTTCCCTTTCCCATTTTAGCTGAATCACGATTCGAGACAAACTTTGGGAATACAGCTTCACACAGTCTTCCGTGGCTCGCAAAGCAGACAGTATCGTTAAAAACTCAATTTATCATATGCAGCACTTTATTTGCAAACAGTCGGCAAAGCGAGAAACCATCTAAAATGTTTGGCAGCCATACGCTGCAAAATTCGAAAACATTTAGCATGAAGAGTTCGATAGCGTAGCGGTTTGCACGTACAGATTTTGATAGTGTAAGTCAAGCAACTTTCGTATAGACTAGTCATCGGATGGGCGATAGATTATTTTTAATTTCGTGCTTCGGAAGGCACTTAAAGCCGTTGGTCCTGGCTGCATTAGCAGTCGTTAACAACCACCTATCCGCAATCGGCCCGTGGTGGTTTATGGCTCGTTCTCCCTGTAGTATTTCCATTCATATGGTAGACTCGTGCCCTAGCCGTGAGGACATAAAGTGAGCTGGCGATGACAAGAATAGTAACTCTTTAAATGCCGGGTGACTAAATTGGTGACTGAGATGGCCTGAGTCAAGGCCTTTTTCCTGTCATGCGGATAGCCGTTCGCGTGTGGATCTGGTCCACATGCGGGCTACTGGCATCCTATAATTTCATACATGCTTTTCCTATCACGCGGGCAAAACGTGCGCGGGACGCGGATCGGTTGCGGGCGCGCACCCCGCACGCACGCCACCCGCTTGTGGGGCGCGTTCTTTTCTTCTACTGCCAGTGTAGTTTTTACTATCGTGCGGGTTACACGTATGGTCACGGTATGCATACAATCGCAAACAAAAATGAAAATTGATACAGTGACTTATTTTTGAAGTGCATTTTCGCCCTTTGTTGTGGAACAAGCAGGACGACCTTTACAAAAACCGGGATGCAAGAGCGGGTCGCTTGGCATTCGGAAGCAGATCTTAAATTTGCGATGGTTATCTCGGTGATTTTGATAATTTACATCAAACATTCCAGTAAGTGATCTAGTTTCAAGATAAGGATCTACTTACTCTGAATTGTTTTTTATATTTTTTATTTTTGAAATTGTTATTAAGTAATTTTCACTTTTTTAAGCGCTTTTGCGATAATTACTTTTTTAACGTAGATGTCTGTGCACAAGTGTAATAAATAACTGACGACACTCACGACACTGCAGCGGCGAACGAAATCTTTGTCCTGCGTGTGGCCAGGAGCGTGCTATCACAAGCGTGCGGACCATGAAAATACGCATGACAGGAAAAGGGCCATAAAACAAACCAACCCGCATTAGGCCAGTATGGCTAAAACTCTCCAAGTGCTGTTGCAGTGGTTTATGTGGTAAGGCTTTATCCCAGCAGTAGAAGATTATGCTGATGATAATGATATTGGTGACACCTCGGTGGCCGAGTGGCAAAGCGGTCTTCCTGATATCCGAAGGTTCTGGGTTCGATTCCCAGGTCAAGCAAAGTATGTGTTTTGGATTTTTCCCTGGTTTGTGATCACCAACCCGCACTTGGCAAGCGTGCCTGATGAAAAGCAGCCAGTGAAGCCCAGGAAGTGAAAGCGTTCATCACAGCGCTACCACGCTATGCCGAACGCTCACACTATGGCGGCCTGCATAAATGCTTTTTCATGCCCCGCTTAAATAACCCGGGAGAGAAAGATCAAGTCAAATTCATCATTTATAGCGATAACTTGATTTCAATTAAAAAGTAAAGTAAAGTTAGTCTTTGCTCAGCAGTGAGACAGTATATTGTATATGCTATACTTAAATTTTGATGCAACTAAATCACCTTAATCATTTAATCATGCAATCGTGGTTCAATGCCCATAGACTACTGACTTGAGATCACTCCCAGCATAAGCTTATTGGCTCTTTGAAGTAGGTAGTTAAAAGTAATTAAATCGGACCAGTTTTTTTGAGGAGGAATCAGGGGACTACGAAACGTGGATTTTGTCTACTTTTCATACATATTTTTCAATTCAGTCGACTGAGGACTATTACTAATGCGTTACCAGAACGTTGCACCTAATTTCAAGTAGAATAGTGTACCTACAAATTAAATTTCCAGACAAAGTTTGAAATGCCGTTGAAAGAGAGATGTTTAATTTAGCTTGTAAAATTTATAATTTTTTAGGCAGTTTATTACGTACATAAATTTTGGGTCTCGTATTACAAACTCTTAATGTCATTCCTTAGAGATGTGACACAATACTGCTTCTGTAGTTTTTAATGTTACTAAATTGGAAAATAAGCATACAGCTCGCCCGCTGGAAAGAAAGAGGCATGCGTAGCCCGTTGACGTACTTGACGCACGCGTTACCGACTATTTCCTGTCCAATCCTCAAAATGCCACTACTCATTCATATGATACACTAAACATCCACCCTCGCATAGGGCCAAGACACCGTTAGTCGTGGTAAAATAGTATGAAGTCCTGGTCCACACGCGGTCTATCATCACCATCATCATCATCATCATCTCAGCCAAAAGACGTTCACTGCTGGACAAAGTCCTCCTCCAAGGATCTCCACAACGACCGGTTTTGTGCTGCTCGCATCCAGCGGCTTCCCGCAAATTTTACGAGATCGACGGTCCACCTTGTCATGCGATCTATACCAGGTGCAACTATGAACCTGGGCGCTTCTCCCCGCCCCCACGACTAAGTTGACCAAAGCTGAGATCCGAGCCTAGAGAGGCGCCCTCGGGTTATTCAGCTCCCGTTCCAATCTGATCTAGTAGGGGAAAATTCAGCCCTTCCTTTTAGAAACCCTCTAACGGTGTTTCGATGACACTAAGTTTCTGCAGCGAGTCTGCAAGTGCTCCAAACCAGGCTTTTGCGCCAATCTGTGCGCTTTTCCGCGAGTTACTCCCATTCATGGCCGTCCAGCTTGAAAGAAGCCAACTCTTGCTTGTAATGAAAGCAAAGCAACGGCCTCCGAACTACGTCTCCTTCTGTATTTGGTGCTGCACACAACTCCTTGTTGCACTTCATGGTAATGAAATGGTTTTTTTCCTATGAATATGCTTTGGACAAAACTGTCGCCTCCGTTTGAGGAGCGGGTGAAACTTCGCACGTGTGTGTTTGTTTTTAGAAACAGTATTATAAAGGTAGTCTAAAAAAATAAGTTCTAGAGACGTGTGATACCCTGTAATGGCACTGCAAAGTATTAGGGCACTACTGCTTACTTATCTTTCCTGTCTTGCCATAAGAACCCCCAAGATCTTATACAGGCAACGCATGAAAAACTTTAATTTAAAGAAAGGTATTACATCATGGGAAAACATCTCATTCCTTCAAGAATTCACGACCAAATTTCACGCGGGCAAAGCCGTAGGCAGAGGCTTTTGCTATTTACTTAAACACTGGCATGTTTATTATAATAAGTGAATACCTTTGTGATTTAAAGGATGAAGTGTTTTGCGTTGAGGCTCCATGACGGTCAGCGCTTTAACTTTTGTAGCAAAAAACCTTTTTCCTGTTTATCTTTAAACATCATTTTTGCAGGAGTGGCAGCACTGCTTCAAATAAGTCTTCGTTGGCTAAATATTATATTTCTACTAAGAAGTTACCCTTAACTGAAACATTGTGTTTAATCATGCGAAATATTTGCTGATGTACAAAGGGTTAATGAAACACGAAGTTAGTTTAAATTGTGCTAGAAGTTTCCTGTTTATCGCGAGTTGTTCGTTCTTTCATTGTTCAGTAACATCTTTTTGGGGGGCGATGGATGAACCTCAGAAAATGGTTTTTCGTATGGAAGTTAGCGTTACCTTCTAGTTAGGAGTTATACAAACTCGTAAGTAAATATTTGAGGGGGTTCAACTAAAACTGCTTGGCATAGTTTGCATAACGCTAACTACTTAGTATAGGTATAGTTCGCGTTAAACCCCATCCAATATTTATTTCAAACTAGCTGTTGCTGGCGACTACGTTCGCGAGAACTACTCTATCTCACAGGACTCTAGTACAGGGACAGAAACTATTTTTATGTCTTAGTCCGGGTTATGGTCACTCAATGTGCAAATTTCATCCAAACCGGTATAGCCGTTCTCAAGTTATGTTATATCAATAAGCGAACGTTTAAGGGCGGTATCTATACATAATTCTGAATACAATGACAAAAAATGGGCTCCAGTTTTATAGTGATTTTTCAAAGTTATGTTTTCTAACAAACTAAATCAATTAAAATAATGCACATCATGAAACATGCTGTATCTTTACTAACACGCACGCAAGCGTCAATAAAAAGATAGTGTACAGATACACGCACACATTTGGCATGTTCGGCTATCTTTGTGTGCGTGTAGTGCAGCTGTAAGGGTTTGGAAAGGGTGTATTTTTTGGTGAATTAAGATAATGTATTGTTGATTATCTCGGTAACGAGCCTGTAGTTTTGGACCAAATTTGGTGAGCATGCTCAGTGTGATGTATAGATGCTCCCCTTAAACGTTCGCTTATTGATATTGTTAGACTCTATATATTATAGAAATATCATTAGGTATAATACCTAATGTTGAATCGTATGAAGAGAGACAACACACTAAATAATCACTATTCCAAGCTTTTACTCAATTTATTTGTTAGAGGGTTAGTATATTTATGTTTATTTATGAGAGAAGCTTCTATGCAACAGTTTATGGAATGATGATGGACTTGCTTTCAAAATGAATGAATATTTGTTCAGCGTTGCTTTTATTTACTTGTTCTCTAAATAGCCAATCAAATATTCAGTAAAGTTGTTCACTGGAATATTTCATTTTGTTTACCCATGCATGAAAAATGCGATAGCTACGCTCTGCTCAATGCATTGACAACCACAAAAATAAATATTTTTTATGTAGGCTAGGTGGGTATGTATGTACAGGCTTTTTCACCTTACCGGAAACGGTGATCAGAAGTGACTGTAAAATTCTTGGGAAGTCCTTGAGTAACTTCTACAGCATTATGTTTTATGTAAAGCTTTAAGCTTAAGGGACTACAATAACATGAAATATAATGAATGAAAACTAAACATGAAACTTATACATTATTATCATTGTTGAATATAAAATAGTCAAATAAGTCAGCAAATGAAAAGACCTACACTCAAATAAAAAAATTTACCACCTTTCCTGAATAGGTACCTACCTACTTAAAGCGAAAGTATTGAACGTTGTCGTAATATACTTGTTAAAAAGGACACGCCCTTTATATTCCGCATTTTGATTAATTCGTTGTTTACTGAGCCACCGATGCCTTAAGCATAACCTTCTTCTGTAGGTTAAGATTTTCCTTGCTATAAAATGTAAGAGAATAAGACCTTTAGGTATTGTAAAAGTTTTGAGTCATACTCAAACTTCGCCAAAACAATATTAATATCGAAATTTCCATCTCCGAAACTTCGAAGGCGCAATTATGGGAAACAGAAAAAAAATCCGTTGATTCATAACTTCCACTGTCGATAACAGCTGTACCAGTGCGAGTGGATGTTTTCTTTTTTCAATCAATTCCGATGGCCCACTTTATATTCAGATGGTTATTGAGTGTGGCAAAACTTTTCGATCCTCGGGATCAATTTTGTAAATAGACTCCCGAACTTGGTTCATCGTCTGATTCGTTTCTGTTTTCCTTCCGGGGATAACTGCATAATTGATCTCACTACTACGTAGATGTGGCCTTGACGTTGAACGCTGCTCAATATGAGCACGGCAATTTCATTAGATACATGGTCATGTGCGGTTTAATATGCTCTTAAATGTGATAAGAATTTCTTCAAATCTGAAAGTTAAACGTTCTCAAGGAACAGTTCTACAAAGCCACAATCACAGGTTCCATTACGAAACCCAATTTCACCATACTCCGTAAGTAACACGTTCATACATCTACAAGTCCTACTGTAAGTTTTAAACATATGGCATTTAGAATATTGAACTGTAAAGGCTAATGAGTGTTTCATAATACGTCAATGTCTGTTTAGTTTTGCTAATTTAACTTCCTCCCTTTCACAGAATATCGGCGTGAAACAACGGCGTTGCTGTTGTGTTTCGTCCGGTGAGTGAAAGACCGGAGGCCCATCTCTCACCCCTCCCCCCTCCCAATTCCTACTCCCTCCTCAAGATCCAACTCCTTTCCAAGGTTGGCAACGCATCTGCGATAACTTTGGTTTTGCGGGTGTCTATGGGCGGCGGTGATTACTTTCCATCAGGTGACCCGCCTGCTCGTTTGCATCCTTTTAACATAAAAAAAAAAAAAAAAAAAAATATTGTTACATCATCATCAGTTAATAAACGTCCCACTGCTGAGCATGAGGCTTGCTGTCTGAATCTTCCTTCATAAACCATAGTCGGTAAATGTAAAATTGGGTCATATTTCACCACGCTGAGCCAATGCGGGTCAACACAATATCTTACAATGACATCTTGGACCAATGGTTTAACATGCCTTCCAAAGCCTAGATATTTTTATTCTGGTCGCCAATCCGTTGACCCAACATTGCTAAAGTTGCTTAACTTCCAAGATCGCAACCTGAACACCTTCGAGCTCCTCAATTACCGCTCTAGAAATCCATTACCATTAAATAGTAACAGTCTATTTGTTTGCTGTCAAGATAATGATCTTATTACCGAATTAAACAGATATTAACGCATTGTTGAGCACTCATTAATTTTAACAGTTCGTTTAAGGTTGAACAGAATAATTAACTTAACTGAGCAGGGCGAAATTGGGTTCAAAACTGTATAAATTAA
This sequence comes from Eudonia lacustrata, assembly GCA_947562085.1. Classification (NCBI taxonomy): domain Eukaryota; kingdom Metazoa; phylum Arthropoda; class Insecta; order Lepidoptera; family Crambidae; genus Eudonia; species Eudonia lacustrata. The sequence goes on along the minus strand of OX387317.1, from coordinate 6,203,275 downwards.
GCAACTCTTTATGCAAAAATAATTATATTTAATCCCTAAAAACCTATTACCAATATATATCTTCTATACAGTTAATCCCTAAAAAGCCTTTGGAAAAAACACTAATCTGTTATTTTTTCAGCTACTCTTTCTTGACCTGGGAAAGGTCCACCATCCAGCTCTAAAGGCATCCGCCAACGCTTACGCGGCTGACCCTAAAAGACATTGAGATTGACTGACCAACAAATAAATAAAGTAATAGTTAACCTTTTTACCGCCAACAACTTCTATAGAAGTTCGAGATTTTCGTGCCGTCCACGCCAGCACTTCTATAGAAGTTCTTCTTTGTACCTACTTTATTAAAATACATTTATACGTTGGCGTACAGCGGGACATCGCGTGCAGGATAGTTGGGCGGTGAAAAGGTTAAAATAACAAATAAACAAATAAATACTTAGTCTTAGTTTTGATTAGATATACGAGTTTGAATGATCTATACTTTAATGATATATATTTCACTAAATAAATCTAGAAAGCTTTTTTATTTTATTTTGTAACTGCCGATCGTGACTTGTTTGAGCATTTTCCTTTATCAAATTTGCGTAAATCTAAACTGCGATGCTGCAAACAAATTACTCCATAAAGATCAACAGCCATTTAAAAATAATCAGATGGCGAGACACTACCAACGAGAGGTTACGTAAGACGCAGTTATGCCACCGAAACGAGAGGAAGTAAACCGGCCTTTTGCAACGCCATCTTGCGCAAGAACCGGAAGCTGCAAAAGTACACTAAATCTTTTTAGCTTTAATGCTAAAGTATATTTTTAAAGGTATCAATTCAACCATATTCAACTGAACTTAAACTGTAATTAAACTCTCGACATTGACTTGAACTGGGAATCCTAAAAGTTGTTACTCTAAACTTTTTAAAAGATTAAGCTATCCTTTTAAATCCTTACCACTTAGTAATTTATTACCTTTTAAATCCAAATTCAAATAACTAATTTCAAACTAAGTGTACCTACAAACCAATTAGACACCCATGATAACGCTTGACTTGACTAGCTCAAGAGCGAGCACGCTGACCCTGTCTGTTCCACCTACAGAGTCTTTGTCTTTCGAAATCACAGCGTAGTACTATTCAGTCATGCATTTTATAGCTATCTTATTGTATTTACCGTCAATTGAGTCATCTTTCCACCACCACCACTCCGTATCTGTTTCAGTGGGTTCCTTTAAGGTTAACACAAAGAGATATTTTTTTGAATTTGCAGACAACTGTTAATGTGAAAGATGTCGGATTAGGTTTTAATTTAATCTTAGCTTAGTTGTATTCAACTGAATTTGTTGGGATATCTCCAATAACAGTAACGAGTATTATAACTAGTAACTATGGGGTTATTGGTGTTTATGTCAATGTACTTTTAAATAATGTTATGTATAGCGCGACGCCACGCACATTCACACAAAACTGGGGTCTCCACGGAAGATCAGCGTTGTAGTTTTTGTCCACTACTGCAACAAATGCTGAGTGGAGTCCTTTTAGAACACACTTTTAATTATGATTTGTTTGTTTTGTTTTAAGTACCTACATAAGTTTGTACTGTGTTATAATATATACTTTATTTTATTTCATTTATTTTTATTTCTTTCATAGAGATATAAGGCCAATTGATGTGAAGTAAATATAGTCGTTACATCGCGCATCGTAGACTAGTTATTCGATAATTAATTAAATTGATTAATAATTAATTATTAATCGATAAGCAAACTAACAACAGAAAAATCAAAGAAATTCAATGAAAAAGGTTGCCGCTAAGACCAAAACCGACCGAATAAAAGCTAAAGAGATAAATTGTGTTGCTCTCGTTGTAGATTAACTTATGAAAAAAGTGAGTAACACGCTTATCAAGAACTTATCTCTGTTGGATTTTATAGATGCATAACGCTGAGTTAACGTTATACAGGCAAGTCAAACATCTAGATTGCGAACCGAGTGAGTGAAAGAAAGTAATTGCAATTGTTAATGTTATCACTTGACGTCCAAAAATAGTTTCTGTGAAATTTGTTACAAATCTTCAAACGTTATTGTTGCGGAAACCCACAACACACACTATGCTACCGTTTAAAATTAGGTTACACCTTAAAATCTACAAAATCCACTCACAGTTCCATGCCACTCCCGCCGTCCAGAACGGGATCCATATGGTCTGATGGGGCCTGAATCCGAGTCCGGGTCTTCTCGGGCTCCCTAATCACACCCAAACTACCCCAAGTGCACTTTTCCTCCGAGGAAATACCTGTTTTATCCAGCAGCAAAGACGCCGACATCCAGGCGAATTGTACTCCCGATGCGATTCGCTTACGACGTACACACACACAAAACACAGGTTGCACAATACACTTAATTAGAGTAATACGGCTCCAAATGCCCTTATTACTGCTTAAAATCTATTTAATTATCAACACACGATAACCTATAAACCAGCCATTGTTGCCTTCCCGAGACAAGTGTCAACAAAGAAAAAAGAACAATTAGTGATGGGGCCATTATGCCACTAAATAAATTGAATCTCGATAATCGATTACCAAATCGATCCGTCCATAATACAAATCAAAGTTTTATTTCCAACAAAAATAAATGCCTGTTTATTTGCAACAGTTATAATACTGAACTGCATGAAAGGTTTCGGTTATCTAGCAACACACGTGAAGATAAATCATCAACATTTTGGTATTTATTTATTTAGTTATTTTCAAACCAACTCTGCTAAACCTTTCTATGCATAAGAAATATACACAGATAGGCAATAGTAGATAGCATTTAAAATATTTCGATCCAGTATGTATTATGACCTATATACATTATATCGGTCTTAATATGGGACGTAATGTTTGATCGAAGGTTTGAAAGTTCTTATAGGCTAACAAAGTATTGGCTCAAGCCCAATAGTCAGCTAGATGAAACATTTATCTTAGTACTTTGTACCAAAATATCTCGTTTCATTACATAATTGCTGAAAGATGATCCAATGAAACGGTGTTATTTACATAGCAAAAATACTATCAAAGTTGTTGAACAGATTCTGCAATATTAGTTTACGCTACGTTATTTATTTAATTAATAAGGCGGTCTAGGCCCAATTACACTAATTAATACTAACAATTAGTAAAACAATTACAATTACAAGGTTAAAGGTTGGGGAACACTTACAGAGCTCAAGACACAGATATGAAGTCAAGCATTATCATCCTGTGACGTAAAACTGTGACGAACTCAAACATTAATGTTTGCTCTCACTTTGCCAAGCATCGGTACACATGGCGACGCATCGCGAGGGAAGCGGTGAACGGGGAAGTGACCAAGACGTGACCACGACCGCTCTGTCAAGAGTGAACGACTGGGAAGAAGATATTATCATCCTGCCATCTGGAAAGCTCAAAAAGACAACTGCAATGCTAGTAACATTTTTGTAATTTTATTTTTATTTTTTTATTTATTTATTTCAAGCAACAAACAATGTACAAGATGGAAAAATACAAAGACGCCCTTAGAATATACAAGCACTTACTTCATCATCATCATTATCTCAGCCAAAGACGTCCACTGCTGGACAAAGGCCTCCCCCAAGGATATGAGGGGTATTTGCCGTAATCGCCACGCTTGGCAGGCGGGTTGGCGATCGCAGTAGGTTGAGGGTAACCTCAGAGAGATGCTGCTGCCCATCCTCTGGAATGGTCCCTTAGTCGGCTTTTACGACACCCACAGGAAGAGATGGGGTGGTGCAATTCTTTATCCCCGGCACCACACAGGGAACCACACACAAGCACTTACTTAGACTTAGGTAAAAAGGTGGTTTTGAAAAAGCTCTACCATCAACCAACCCGTCTGCAATAATCAGGCGACTTCTGCGGACTTCTGGGTCTAAGAATGGTGAACTTAACACAAGACTGTGAAAAGGTACAGCTATCGATCGATACTTTATTCGAAAAAAAATATAAGAATTTCTTAATAATAAAAATATGTTGGTAATTATTTAAGTGTAGTCAAATTTATTATTTAACTCAACCAAATGAAGGCGATTGGAGGGGTGAATGGGGGTGATTAATTCTTACGCTATGATATACAAATAGTACAAATTGTTTAAATGTAGAAATACATTTTGTATACATACAACAATTGTTTAGAAAATATGTAAAACAGGGGGGGGGGGGGGTACATTTGCGACGTTATCAAGTATTATTTTCTCTCACTACCGCAAACTCGTCACAACCGGTGTTATTTAATAATCGCCCCCTGAACCTTTGAGTATGCGAGATTATTAATACATGGCGTGTTATACTGTAAGTGCCTTACAAATAAACAGAGAATAAGCTCCGAATAGGTATTCCGTGTTTTGTTCCTGTCGTGTCATAATTTTATCAACACATAACCTTATTTTAAATAAGAGTCATTATCATCAGCCTATAAACGTCCCAAGCTGGGCACAGGCCTCCCACGTGAACAATAGTACGTGGGGATATTGGGCCATAACCCACCAATGCGGGTTGGTGGTTAAAATATAGTAAGAGACAAAACACGGAATAGCTATTCGAAGCACATTCTCTGTTTATTTGTAAGACTAAAGTATTTGTAAACCGTAGTCAAAAATACCGAGTGTTGCAAAAACCCGCAACCTATAACATAAAGTCCACCATCATGGAGATAATATTTACAAAAAAACACCAATTCAAGTCCTAAATTTAAAAACTTTCTTCAAGTTCAATCGTAAACTTCTGAAACGTGTAGGATAATTCATAATTTTATTGAGAGTTAAACAATCTGTAGATAATACGTTGCTGCGGACTTGTTCGAAGTGTTTAATACTGTTTACTAGCATAAATAAATGTGTTTGTGAGGAGCTCGATGGCGCAGTGGTTGAGTCGCCCGGTCTGCGATTGCGATTGTTGAGCAATTTTCGCATAGGCCGGTCATCGGATGGGGGACCAAAATGTATCATCTCGAGCTCCTCCGTGCTTCGGTTGGTCTCGAACTCACGGTTGCATTATTAGTCGTTAACTACTACTGATCCGAACTGGGCCCGCGTGGTGGTTTATGGCCCGTTTTCCCTATCCATCCATAGGGAAGGCTGAAGGGGAAGGTGATGATGAAGATGATGATAATATGTGTAGTATTTTACCATATATGGTGAAATTTGAGGAATAATTTGTTATATTTAGTCCGAACACTAACCCCCTTACAAATAAACAAAGAATAAGGTCCGAATATTGTCTCTATAATCTAATCTATAATTTTGTTTCTTTTACTCTAATTTGAAATGACGTTTACATGACTGAACGGAATAACTATTCGGACCTTATTCTTTGTTTATTTGTAAGGTGGTAAGTCAAGATGTTCAGACTAACAATTAAAAAGATTTAACATTGTCATCTGTGAGTTGCTTTGAAACATTGCGTTTGTTAAATTTAATTGGTTTCTCCAAATACGCATCGTTGATATAATTATATTATTCGAAAGGATTTCGTAGCATGGTTAAACGTGTTCATAGTAGTTCATTATTTTTGGGTGGGTTGAATGAAGAAGTCTAATTAGTTAGGTTGGCTTAATTTCTGTCTTTTTTTAATGCATCTGAATTAAGACAACATTACTTATCAAAGAATAAGATTTTCCATCATAAAACAACATAATCTTTAGTCTTTTTTAACCTACACTTAAATGTTCTTCAGTATTGATTCAAAACAAAAATCAAAAAGTGATATCCTGAAGTTTTATTAAATTGTTTAATTGTAACTGACTATTGAACCTGAAAGCAGAAAACTTAAGGAACATCGCGTTTTTCTTCAAAATGGTGACTTCTTTCTAAGAGGGAAGACAAATGATCCGCTCGTGCAAAGAAACTTCGAGACGTGCTTGACTCTTTTATCTCCTAATTACTTTTAAACACTCTAATTTATTATGTTACTGTCTCTTGATAGAGTTTTAACATTGTATCATGAACACGTGTAGTGCGAGAATTTATCTTCTACTCGTATTATTAGTCCTACTAATATTATAAATGCGAAAGTTTGTGTGTATGTATGTTCGTATATTTGTTGCTTCTTCACGCTGCAACGGATGGAGGGATTTGGATGAAATTCGGCATACAGATAGTATAACCTGGAATAACACATAGGATATTTTTTATCCAGATATTCCCACGGGAATCACACTATAAATATGCTAAAAACATCGATATGTATGCTGAAAACGACAATTTAATGTTCCAATACAAAATGATTTGTTTGTTTTGTTGTCATGGAAACCAAAGTGAATTTAATCACTTGATGGAAATTGTCAAAGCGGTACGAAGTCCGCCGGGTCCACTAGTTGTTTATAAATAAGTACTCACTTTTAACAATTATGTAACAAATGCGTTTTACTCGTATGAACAAGTACGAATACACACGATATGTACATCCTGATCCTCCGACTACTATACCTCGCACACTAGGCGCCAACTAGACAAGCGTGTACGCGCGTATAGTTCCGACCTCAGAACATTAACTAGAGCCTTAGTTATTATTCTGAGGTTCCGACGTCCGCAATCAATCCCAACAAGTTTGGATTTTTCATGTTTTCGGACGTAGTTCGGACGAATAACTGTCACATGAATGTGTCACTGGCAATTGAACTCAGCAAAACGCAACCAATATGCGCGTTTTCAATATCGTATGTTTACGTACGAGTAAAATTAGTTCGACAACGCATCCAAAGTGCTGCTGGCCTAATACTGAAGGTCAACAGACACTACACCGCCAGTCTGAACTGCGACAAGTATTAGCTTTAATATAACAACGTCACAGAAGATATAATAGTGCCACAGCGTAAAGGTTAGATAGACTGTGATAGTACTACTAAAGTATGTTATGTAGCAAGCAATCAAATAACAGGGATATTTAGTTTTTGGCGCTTTGCTTCGAGACCAAAGATACGAAAAGCTCTTTTTTTGTGAAACGGAACGCACACGATTAAATTGAAATGAGGGTATGCAAGTTAAAAAATCATGAGACGACCAACATCTCAGTCTCCCTGAGACCACGGACCTTGCAAAGTGTTCGAAACGTCGGGATAGAATAATATAAAATCAACATGTAAAACAAACGCGAGTAGTGTTAGCGTAAACTTAAGAAAACATAAAGATACTATGATAATATTTGTACCTAGAAATAAGAGTGATGAAATAATAGGCATTTCATACGAAATCCTCTCAGTACGTTTGAATTCTGTGAGTGTGAGGAACGAAACGTCTTCGTTGCTTGGTAACGTATTCTATTATTATTGTCATTTGATATGTTTTGGTACTATGAAAATATATCTACGTTTGAATTTGTCTGTATAAATCTAATGTAGTAACATATTAAAGCTGGATTATGGTTACTACACTAGAATTGGCATACCTACATACCTACATTTAGGTACTGAATACATACTTACCTACTTAACTATTTTCAATTATCACACTAATATTAAAAATGCGAAAAATTGTGTGTATGTTCGTATATTTGTTGCTTCTTCACGCTGCAACGGATGGATGGATTTGGATGAAATTCGGCATACAGATAGTTTATAACCTGGATTAACACATAGGATAGTTTTTATCCCGATATTCCTACGGGAATCACACCATAAATATACTGAAACGACAATTTCATTTTCCAATAAAAAATTATTTGTTTGTTTTGTTGTCATGGAAACCAAAGGGAATTTAATCACTTGATGGAAACTGTCAAAGCGGTACGAAGTCCACTAGCATTTTATAAATAAAAAAGTGTTTATCATAATTTATTTTTTCTGGAGCGTGGCCTGCAGAATCGGTCTTCTTAATAAAATCCGTAGATGGAAAAGGAATAGGGCTTTTAAAGCTTTTTCCGTGCAATGAAATCGTAAAGATTATATAGAATTTATTAAAGCCTTAAACAAGATGTGCTGTTACACCTTAGATTATGTAGGTACATAATCTAAGGGTTACACCTAGGTTACCACTAAGAACAGTGCAAAGTGTTACCATCACCAGCTCACCAGTATGGCACCAGCCATTAAAATTAATGTCCCCACTTCTAAGACACCAGCCTTCCCTATGGATGGATAAAGAAACGGGCCATAAACCACGACGCAGGCCTAGCGCGGTTTGGTAGTTGTTACCGACTGCTAATGCAGCCGGGACCAACGGCTTTACGTGCCTTCCGAAGCACGAAGGAGCTCGAGATAATAAATCCGATCCCATGAGCGGCCATAAAAATAACAACGCAGTTTGACCAACATAACTTGACGTTAAGACATAAAGGTCTATGAATCAATGGCTGCAGGGGACCCGCAGCCTCTGTTATTCTGCCATAACCAATAACAATAAAAATAATAATCTGTGAGTATTAACATACTTACAAGTAATCTTAATTATAAATATTTATAAAAGACGAGGACAGCATACGAAAGTTGCACAAAAAAAATACACATGTACACAAAAATCCACTTATTACAAACAGGAGCCGGGCGGCTATGCAAATCAATGATAGACATATTTTTAGACATAATTTCAAAGCCGATGCCAGGGATTGCTTATGAAGTAGCCAATTCCGGCATTTACGCCTTAAGGTTGTTTGGAGCGTACTAAATGGTAAAAAAAAGTTAAACTGCGAAAGTTTCAAGTATCTTTTTGAGTGAATCAAAAATATTGGCAATGTTATTGAAAAACATACTCTAACTTTTTAGTAGTAAGGTTTATATTTCAAACAAGTTAGATATTTATTATTAACGCGTTGACTAAATTGGCACGGGTCAGGTTTTAGTTCGCAATATAATAACTAAAACTAATATCGCGTATGTATATTTACAAATTAACGTAGGATGCTTCAAATTTCAACCACTATAGGCTTAGGTTAAATGAATTTGGGATAATACGATTAATGTAATCAAATTGCTTAATTAATAACTTTAGCTCCATATTTAACAGGTTCGCTGTCTAAAACAACAACTAGCGCTAGATCATTTTGTTCTATACATTGTTTAACGTTCGTATTCAGTTTTTAACTCCTTAGTACAGAAAAAACCCCACAGGATTAGCAAGCTGAAGTGGCAGTGGGCCGGCCATATTAGCCGCAGAACCGATATCCGATGGGGTAAACGAGTTCTTGAGTGGAGACCGCGTATCTGCAAACGTGGTGTAGGACGCCCTCAGACTAGGTGGAACGACGATCTTTGCAAGGTAACTAGCAAGAGCTGGATAAGAGTAGCCGCGGATCGTGCTCAGTGGCGTGCACTTGGAGAGCCCTATGTCCAGCAGTGGACTTGTGTAGGCTGATGATGATGACAGAAAAAAATGTAATATAAATAATATGTAGTGTTAATTCCGCTAACTCGTTTATACAGCTTGGATGCAGTACGCACGCACCGCCCTCCCGCCCGCGGAAGTTTGCACATGCAGGAGGACCAATGGGTGCAAACGAAAATGCATACCAACACCGATAACCTATTGGGTTAACACTACATACTTATATTACATTTTTTGTACTATGGATTTCCGCAAAGTATCGCCTGTATTGCTATGCAAAATAGCTTCGACCTCGACATTGAACTCGCTCATAACTTGCAAAAGAATGTAGACTTTATTACTATTCAAAAGTAGGTTTAAATTCGTTTGCAAGTTATGAGCGAGTTCAACGTCGAGTTCGACGCTGTTTTGCTTAGAGAATAGCGCTGCAGATTCCATTAATTATTCTTAGTACAGGTACAGACGCCTGCATATCACCCTGTCGAGAACTGTCATATTTCTGCAATAAATGTTCAACCGTATGCCCTATACATAAAGTCCAAAGTCTATTGAGGAAATTTGACAGTTTGGGTTGTCTGATGTACAAGCGTGTGTACTATAGGCATACCTTTATAACCGATGTTTCGACTGACTTTCACCAGCTGTGGTCGCGGGCTAACTGCTGTCGCGATGTTATACCTTCGCTTGCAAAGCAGTCTTCACCCGCCGTTTTTTTACTTATCCAAATAATATGACGAATAATATAATATCTACGTTATGTTTTTATTATTTTTGAATTTATCTTGTTGCTATTTATAGCATAGTGCAATTCAAAAATAATAAAAATTACTTACGTCGTTAAATACTTGCAAAAGTGTAAAAAAAAATACTTTCCTACAGTCACACCAATTATCTAGCCCAATAGAAGCTTCGTTATAAAATTCGTTAAATGGTTACTAGACAACGGATAAACATACTTAAAATACTTAAATTCATACTTATCATACATAGAAAACACCCAGACCCGAGACAATTTCGAAAAATAATAATTTCTAAATTGACCCGACCGGGGATCGAACCCGGGACCTCAGAGATGGCGACACCATGAAAACCGGTGAACAAACCACTCGACCAAAGAGGTCGTCAAAGGACGGAGGAAGGCGGTATTCTTTCAACTGTGAGGGTAGTAACTTCACAGTGACGTAATACTGTGTAAGAGTTTGCTGTTGGCCACGTATGGCCTTTCAATCTTAACGGGATTTAAGGCAGCGAGGAATTTACTCTTCCTCAAGCCTTATATCACAAATGATTCTCGGAAGTTTTCTAGGGACTAGCAAGCATTTCCATGCTTCTAACTAGATTCTCCGTAGCGTTCGAGTCAGCTGACAAGAGATGACCCAAGGGCGCCTCTAACGGCTAGGACCTAACTACTAACTAACCTCGGCTCGAATTGATGGACCATTCACCATGACGTAGGGGGGCTGGCCTCATAGAATCATAGTATGTATTGACTGCTGGCCTCATAGTAGATGGCGATGATGATGATGAAGTGGGTACGTACACAGAAACGCTTGCAGGCCCTAGTAAGGCGCAACGTGTAAAACAGGTCTTGGAATCCTCAGCAACGAGTAGGGTCTTGGACCTATGCTAGTGGCATATGTAGTATGTGTACTGGGTTTGTAGTAGAATTGGAAGGATCAGGAAATATTTAAGGTTGGCGCAAAATCCTAAACTAGTTCTTAACCAAGGTATTCGAAAGTTCAATAAAACAGACACAATCAAACAAACGGGTATTTATTAGACTAGAACTGACTGGCTTTCCTTAAATTCTTTAAAAGAACTAGCCTGGTAACATATAACAAAACAGTTATTATTAATCAAACAATAAAAAATATACACAATTACTTAAAAACTACGTAGGTAAACAATTCAACGATTTATTAATACTTAAATAGGTATAATGTTAGTTTGGTAGATAACATAAGTGAAAGCTCCGGAATTTTAATAAATCAAGAACCTTTAATTAAATGGAATATTCATTAAACTGAACTCAATTATTATGCGAAAATAACAATTTATTATGTAAATTTATCATCCATACCATCCATACCAAATAAACTGAAGTATAAATTGCTAGTGTATTTCAAGTAGGTGCTTACTCGCTCATAATTTAATATACGCTGCCCTCTCTCGCTAAGTTTACCAAAATTAAAACTCTTGAGAAAATTTGTTAATTTTAACGAGCTATTGCTAATGTATAGGTCCTTACCTATGAAATTGGAGTTTTGTATAAAGATTTTTTATAAAATTTTATTTTTCATACTAACGTTATTTTTTTTTAATTTTCTTAGCATCTATTTATTTTAACACTATAAAAATTGTAGAGTAGTCCGCGAACGAAAAAGTTAGTTAATTTAAAAAATAATTGGGTGATAAAGACACAAAATTAATAATCATTGTTATTGTTGAAGCCTAAGTAACATAGTCCTAATTAAAGGTGTATAATAATATTAACAACCGGTATTGACTTTTAGAAGTAATACACCTATTAATAAGTGAGAAAAAAACTCCAATTTCATAGGTAAGGACCTATTATAAGCAAGTCTCGTTTGCGAGGAGATCGATGGGCAGTAATTAACTGCGAGTCGCGATTGCTAAGGTTAAGTACTAAGGCTAAGCTTTCGATAAGGCCGGTCATTGATAGGGTGACCAAAATGTATGATCTCGAGCTCCTCCGTGCTTCGGTAGGCACGTAAAGCTGGTAAGTTGGTCCCGGCTGCATTGGCAGTCGTTAACAAACCCACGTGGGGCACTGGGCCCGCGTAATGGTTTATGGCCTCTCCCTATACATCCACAGGGAAGGCTCGTGCTCCAGCAGTGGGGACATAAAATAAGCTAGTGATGGTGATGTTCGCGATTCTGCTACAATACGTACATTTTATAACTTTAATCAGTCTTAAAAGTTTTAGAAAAGATTTTTTTTACTAAAGTACCATTTTTGATAATACGTTCCACCTTCTTTGAAAGGGTAGACACAGTATTACAAAGACTTAGACTGATGCTAGTTGTAACAGTAATAATATCATTATCCTACTAATATTATAAACGCGAAAGTTTGTAAGTATAGATGTTTGTTACTCTTTCACGTAAAAACTACTGAATGGATTTGGATGAAATTCGGCATACAGATAGTTTATCCCGATATTCCTACGGGAACGGGAACCGGGAACCACGCGGGTGAAACCGCGAGCGGCAACTAGTATATAATATATAAATCTTCTGTACTATTGAACTCCTTCTAAACGGCTGGACCGATTTAGATAAAATTTTCTGTGCGTTCGAGTGGATTCGGAAATGGTTTCGATTTACAATTGGACATGATAGGTGGTGCTGCTATAAGGGCCCATCATGGGATACGGGTGTTCTTAAGCGGACGAATGGTTTGTTTGTTTTGTTGTCATGGAAACTGTCAAAGCGGTACGAAGTCCGCCGGTCAGCTAGTAATCAACAAAAAAGCAACATCATCATCATGATTTCAGTCGAAAGAGGTCAACTGCTGGAGAAAGGCATCATCCTCCAAGGATTTCTACAACGACCGGTTTTTACTTTGGACAAAGTTAAAACTATTCAAGTGCAGAACTATCATCATTATACAATATTGAAATACAGAAAAAATAGCACTGTAAACAATTATACTAACTATGAGTGCAATAAAACTTCTGAATTTCCAACTGAATATTTTTTACCAACGCTATTGTTTCAATAAATATTGGATTAGCTCGAACAGTAACACTGAATCGAATGGGCATAGAGGATATTCGGTTTTGCATAACAGTTCGTTTTTATACATCGTTCCATGATTATACGCGTTAAGGAATGCGTCAAGAGCTGAAATGTCTTCTTGTCTCGGCTCTAATCTGAAAACAAAGAAGTTATTATTAGGAAAGTAAAATATAGGCTTCGTTGAAAGGTCTACTTTTTTGCTTTTATACGTTTTCCCTTTTAATGTGAAAGGAACAAGACTTTTCAATATATAAGCTTTTTTCTCCGTTTTAGTAGGCGTTTCTTTTGTTCTTATTTTTAATATATTTTTTTTAATTTATTTATTAAACCACAAACATGTTTACAATACAGATTTACAATATTATTTTTATGTCTAATTTTAGTTATTGTAAACTCAACAACGATGGTTACAGGAAACATAAAAAAGTAAATAATTACAGTGAAACCCAGTCAGAGTCATGTAAAAGTGAATTAATTATACAATGTTGTGTAATAAATGAATTAATTATGCAAGTGTATATTATGGATTTAAATATACGAGTGCATGTGTATGTTGGACTCTACATCTGTATGCAATATTTATAAATGAGTTTAATAAATATTTGGAATATACGTGGAAACGTGAGTTAGTGTAAAATACAACAGATAAACAATATCCGGTAAAACATGTTCAGGCAAACAAGGCAGGGTTGCACGCAGCCACCTTTAGGCATCAGTGATTGTAATTAACCTGTCGATTATCTTTATTTTCTTTATTCTTATACATTATTAGCCTATCTCATGTAACATAGCCTATGTTGGCTGATACCAAACTTTAATGTGACCTACCGTCCTTCAGCTGGATGACATTTCCGATCTCCATCTTGAGAACAGCGATCATGTAGTGGTTCTATCTAAGTATTTCAACCTAAATCTCAAGAGACTTAAAACAATGCAATGCCGAGTCTACCGTGCTTCGTTGCTCATAACCACAGTGCTGGATTTTTTTTAAATATTTTACGGGTAGGTTAGCACAGTGCCTTGATCTCACCTGATGTAAAGTGATGATAAGGCCAATGATGGAAGCGCACTTCTGCCGGAACACAACAATGCTACAAACATTAATGTTATGGCAACATCTTTAGTTATGATAGTGGTAGCTAGCCAGGCGGACTAACAAGCCCTACCACCAACTAAACCGAGTACGAGTACATACCCCCCGCTGGGAATCGAACCCGGACCTCTGGGTCTAAACCGGTGGTCTTTGCCACTAGATCACAGAGGCGGTAAATTATCTCTGAGCTCATAACCCAAACCGAACAAACCGTTGGCCCCGGTTGTTGGTGATGACAGTCGTCCTTTGATACCTTACGGGTAGCACTTGGCGTTAAGGTATCACCTGAAAATAAGGTCGAAGGTGTAAGCGCCCTACACCCCGAACCTCAACTACTGAGGACCTGGCTATCTGTAACCGTTTTCCATCCGCTAGTACAAAAAACACATTTATTTTGGTAGTGGTCCGAATCAACGAAATTAATAGGAGCCCTTCTGTGATTCATTCGCCGATTCATATCATGGTATGAGCCGTGGTTCGAAACACAAAATTCAAAAAGCGTTTTTTTTGCGATTCACACCGTGGTGCGAACCAGTCGTGGTGTGAATCGATGAAGTACCCATCTCTCTAGCTGCCGCAATACAATGCTACTAACATTGATGTTATGGCGCCATATTAAGATGAGATGGTGGTAGCTAGCCAGGTGAACCTAAAACAAGCCCTACCGAGTACAATTATCTAACCCTGGTGTGAATCGAACTCGGGACCTCTGAATCTGACTGAGATCAGCGGTCTTAAGCACTTAGTGTTGATACAAAAAATAGAATTATGCTTTTGCGGTCCATTTCATATTTCCGTGTCCTGTTTATTGCTCGAATGCCGAAGTTGGCGAATGCCTTTTTACTTGTTACTTTTGCCCGTTAAAATTTTACTGTTTCATCGTAAAGTGTGTATTAGCTACTTTTACAACCGCACCAAACTAGTGGAAAATACAACCGGCCAGAAGTTTACGACCCCAAATATTAAACGTGATCGCTTTAATGCAATATTTGTTTCACGTAAAACATTGAAAATTAGAATGATAAGATTTTTCAAAGACCTAGATCTTCAAACAAGCCTTTTCAATTATAAGCGTAGTTAATGAGCACATCAGCCGATTGGCTAATAACCTATCACTGATTATCTGTTTCACTTATAGTCTAAGCTCCCATTGCATGAAACCCTACCTCACAAGGTGGCAGAGCAGAAATGTAATGTAGTGATAGATATCACTTAGGAACACTGGATTTTAGTAGGTTGCCATCGCATATCCTGGAAGAACTCTTATTTTTTTACGTCATCGTATTTTTTGATTTTGATCGAAATTTACATCATAAGGTGGCAGATTGAAACGTTTCCTCATCGAAAGAGACACATTTGGAGATAACAACCCGCATAGGTTGCCAGGCCAAACCCTGGCAGGTTTCAAGATCAGCCATGTTTTATGAGCCCCAAAAATGGGGTCAATTACCTCATCAGGTGGCACGATGAAACTGATGCAGATCGATTGCCCTAGACGTGCCGTTCATGAATATATAGGGTTGCCTGCCTTCAGCTTGGCAGTTTTTCTGTTCAGCCACCTCGAACAATGTATTTCAAAATCTTGGAATAAAGAGAAATTCTTGTATAGATGCAGGAATTCAGGGTATAATTTAATAAAAAGCGTGATATTAAATTAAAGTCGATGTACTAACAGACTTGCGTCTTATGGTGTTGAAATAATAGGGTAAATGTACCAGTTTTGGTCATTGCTCATTGGTATTATCTTCAAATATTGAAAAAAGTGATGTTGCTTTTACGTTCAACGTGATATAGTTTGACGGGCATTTTTGTGCTGCATCACAATATTTATTATGTAGAAATAAAATGAAATAATGAATCATTAATCACCTGTGATTTTTATAAGTAGATTTTATTTTACAAAGTTATTCTTCATCAGAAGATGAATCACAATTTATATCAGATTCATCTGATTCATTTTTATTAATACAAATTATGTCGTTTTTTTTTTTTATGGTAAAAGGAGGCAAACGAGCAGGCGGGTCACCTGATGCAAAGCAATCACCGCCGCCCATGGACACCCGCATAACCAATGTTATCGCAGATGCGTTGCCAACCCTGAGGAAGGAGTTGGATCTTGAGGAGGGAGTAGGAATTGGGAGGGGGGAGGGGTGAGAGATGGGCCTCCGGTACTTTCACTCACCGGACGAAACACAACAGCAACGAGTGCCGTTGTTTCACGCCGATATTCTGTGAGAGGGTGGTATTACGCCGGGCGAGCCGGCCCATTTCGTGCTGCAACGCAGCGTGGCTCTACCACTCAACGTTCGTTCGTTGACGTGTAGTGGAGTAGGATCTCCTTCATACTACAAATATCATAGTTGTTAGAGCCCATCCGCATTCAATGGGATCATATAATAAACAAGATGTTTTTGTAGCATTGTGCCACATTGAGCTCACAAGCAGTGTCCTTAGTAAATGTTGTTTTAAACTTTTCCAACATGGCGGTAGAGTTGCAGCATTGAAATTTGTAATTTTTTTCATAAATTTTGATATTTGCGTTATATTCCCATATTTTTTTGTCAACATTTCGAAACGAGCCTGATTCACGTCACTTTTTGGCGAAGAATATAACTTGCATGTAAACTTTTGAATTATTTGTATCTTTTCTTTGTTTTCAATGTCCTCTGGACTATTTAAAGATGCAAAAACATTTCTAAAATCATGGTCGGCCTCGATGAAATCAAAAGCATTAATTTTTCCTTTCCTTTTGAAGAAGGATGTGTAATCACAACCTGTGTAGGCGTGTGCAGCTGGTAAGGCTTTGCACGTCTAAGGTCCCAGCTTATGCGCTAATTCGGTTCAGCTATAAGCTGATTGAAGGTGGGTATTATATACCCAAATTTGTAAACAATTTGTAATTTGGTGAATGTTTCCTATTATAATTACCAACTTTGGATTCAGGTTGAAATATTAATTGTTTTTGTATAAAAATGCATAACATTTACATAATATTTTTTGTATAATTATTATAAATTTAGCTCACAAGCCGCAGGAGAAAGGCCTCTCCTGGCCGGACTTTTTGCGGCTAACTCCCGAATCGATGACTGCAATGCACAGCCACCAACAATTCCTCACTGTGGCCACACAATGCCTGATATTAAAATCAGACAGTGTGATGTACGTGCGGAGCTGCAGTCAATCAATGTTCGGAAAGCTAATGGCCCTGATGGCATCCCAGCAATAGTTTTAAAAATGTGTGCAGCGGAGTTGTCCCCGTTTTAACTCGTCTTTACCGTCTCTCGCTTTCTTCAGGTTGTGTGCCGGAATCTTGGAGAGATGCTAATGTGCAACCGGTTTCGAAAAAAGGAGATCGGTCAGATCCGACTAATTACCGCCCAATAGCCGTTACTTCAGTTTTGTGTAAAGTCATGGAGCGGATTCTAAACAAACAGCTTATCCGCTACCTAGAAGAACACCCCTTAATTCACGATCGCCAATACGGGTTTCGGCCGAAACGGTCAACGGGTGATCTTCTAGCGTTCATTACATATCTCTGGGGTGAGGCTATTGATAAACGTGGCGAGTCGATGACTGTTGGCCTTGATATAGCCAAGGCTTTTGATCGGGTCTGGCATAAAGCCGTTCTGTCCTCTGCCTGCTCAGTTCTGGGCAACTGGGTCGCTGGCTTCCTACATGAGCGTAGAATCCGAGTACTCACAGACGGATGTGCTTCGCGGTTCATGTCAGTGAACGCTGGTGATTATCATTATTATTATTACTTTTGCTATCTTTTGTCAATAATAAATCACCGTACTTCATGCCTTGACCATTGCGAGTACCTTTGAGAGTGCCTTTGTACACTTTTGAAACTTTTTATAACAAAATGTCATAAGTTTTTCTTCCTTTTTGCATAAAAAATACACAATCATTTTGTTAGTTTAAATGTGGTACTTTATCCTACCAAAATAACAATTTACACATTATTATTTTGTAGACAAATTGAGATCAATCACTCAAAATTTACGTCACGCTTCTCACAAGTCAGCAAAGCAAACAAAACTTTTTCTTTTTAGACTTAGACCGTAAATAGGTACAATAGGATTTCTAAAATCTTGTTTCTTTGATTTTTTTTGCTGCATACGTCTCATTAAAATATAATGCGAAAGTGTGTTTGTCTGTCTGTCTCTGTTTGTTACTTCTTTAAGCAAAAACTAGAGAACGGATTTGGATGAAACTTTACAGTGTTATAGCTTAGACACAATAATACCACATATGGTAGGTACATTTTACCACGGGAAACGCCGCGGGGCAGAAAGCTAGTACAAATATAAAAATAAACTCTACTCATAAAAATCACAGGTGATTAATGATTCATTATTTCATATTATTTCTACATAATAAATATTGTGATGTAGCACAACCCCCTTCAAACTATATCACGTTGAACTTAAAAGCAACATCACTTTTTTCAATATTTGAAGATAATACCAATGAGCAATGACCAAAACTGGTACATTTACCCTATTATTTCAACACCATAAGACGCAAGTCTGTTAGTACGTCGACTTTAATTTAATATCACGATTTTTATTAAATTATACCCTGAATTCCTGCATCTATACAAGAATTTCTCTTTATTCCAAGATTTTGAAATACATTGTTCGAGGTGGCTGATCAGAAAAACTGCCAAGCTGAAGGCAGGCAACCCTATATATTCAGGAACGGCACGTCTAGGGCAATCGATCTGCATCAGTTTCATCGTGCCACCTGATGAAGTAATTGACCCCATTTTTGGGGCTCATAAACATGGCTGATCTTGTAACCTGCCAGGGTTTGGCCTGGCAACCTATGCGGGTTGTTATCTCCAAATGTGTCTCTTTCGATGAGGAAACGTTTCAATCTGCCACCTTATGATGTAAATTTCGATCAAAATAGCGATACGATGACGTAAAAAAATAAGAGTTCTTCCAGGATATGCGATGGCAACCTACTAAAATCCAGTGTTCCTAAGTGATATCTATCACTACATTACATTTCTGCTCTGCCACCTTGTGAGGTAGGGTTTCATGCAACGGGAGCTTAGACAATTAGTAGCCTTACTATGATTTGCTAAATGTTGCGTTTGCTAAATGTCGCGTTTGGAATAACCTTTTTTTTTCTGTTTACCTCGATACACGAAGAGGAGGAAGAGAAGGAACGAGAGTATGTATACATAAATATATGTATGTATGTATGTATATATGTATATATGTATGTATGTATATGTATTTATATATGTATGTATATATATATATATGTGTATGTATGTATGTATATGCGTGTGTATGTATGTATGTTTGTATGTATAACCACGAGTAGGTAACTTGTGACGCAGCAGCTATCAAATTTTTACTTAATTGCGCATTATATAAGTTATTATAAAAGTTTTAGTAAGCGGTAATAGAAAGAACAATGAAAAGATAAGGCGCTCCGCAGACACAGCTACTTTAGTTGAAGAAAGACACAGCTAGTTGCAGCAACAGAAAAGTATTGTCGATCATCCAAGCTCGCGACTAGAGTTGCAATGTCTGCGCAGTTTCTTTAGGTTATGGAGACAGCTAGTTGCGAGTTGCCTGTTGCCGCAACACGGAGATCAAATATTGTTTTCTAAAGTTTACGCGAACACTACACATTGAAATGAAACAACTTTTAAGGATACTATAATTTACTGTATAAAATAAACGCTAATAGATCCGTAAAAGTTATTTCATTTCAATGTAGATCAAAGTTGCTCTTGTTGCCGCGTGCCGCAAGGCACCAGAGGATCGTGGCCGTATGGTAAGGCTTCTAATGCTGGTAGCTAGGAAGACTTTCACATTGGACATGGGAAGAATGGGCCATAATACACTATGCTATAAAAGAGACAAAAAGTGTTGATCTTTTTTGGGCTATGACTAGTTTTTACGTGGGAATAGTGGGAATTTAAAAGTTTTAAATTCAAGCATGTTTTTATTAGTTAATACGATCGTGCCGGCCGGCTTGCCGCGCATACAATAAAATTTTATTCTCAGTTTCGTTTTATACCAGGAAATGTCGTATGAAATAAAAGGTGGGGAACTAATATAAATGGAAATTTTATTAGATTAGATCGCAAGCCGTGTTAGGAAGTCTGCATCAAATGACTGTTATCGGTACTGTGAAAGTCAAAGTCAAAAGTCAAATCGTTTATTCAATACTAGCACTTTGCCCGCGATTTCGTCCACGTAGATTTCGTATTTTTACGTACAAAAATCGATATTAAGTCAAAAAATAGAATTATTAAACTGTCTCCTTTGCACGTATTCCGCATATTACCGCGTTTGCGATGAGACTTCCACTCTGCCAAAATGGTACTGGAGGGGGGAGGGTTGTTATCCAAAACTAAAGATGGAATGTAAACAAATGTTTATCAAAAAAAATTATAGCCGATGTTCACCCTGAAATTTCACTCTTAATATTGGTGAAAGAATTTTAAGAATTGGATTAGTAGTTTCGGAGATTACCTCCTCAATCCGAATTCACAAACTGTATCTCTTCATAACATTAGTATAGATAAATAACGTTTTTGTGGCTTTACTATAAAAGTTAGGTATATCGTGCGGCTGACTTTTCTTTATCAACTGATGAATAACAAGTTTGTAGTACATTATTTTCATATACACCCATCCGTTTGGTCAGCGTACGCCGATTAAGCAGCTAAGCCGCGCTTTTATAACCGACTTGATTTACAAATGTAGAGATTTCGAGATGAGGAAAAACTTTATCAAAAAAATATGATTGTTGAGCCTATGTTACTTACAAGGTATGTAGCATTCTATTAGTGCAATAATTTTTGAAATCGGACCAGTAGTTCTAGCGATTAGCCCCGACAAACAAACAAACAAACAAATAATATCACAAACGTTACCTCTTTATTGATAGTATAGATAGACCATTACAGGGACTATTATTGACGTCAAAACTACAAAAGACAGTGCTAAACTAATAAAATACTAACTATAATGAATTATAATCTAGATTACTGAATCTACCTCCACTTCGGATTTTGGGACAGACAGAAGAATGGCAAGAAACTCGGAAGATTTTTTTCTTTATCTCCGTCTTTTAAATCAACTTAATTTGTTTAAAAGACGGAACTGTGGTGAGAAAGAAAGAAGGAAAAAAGAAAAAACAAGAAAAAAAAGTAAGTAAAGAAAAGAATATTGGAATCACAAAACAAAAGGTAAGTTACATTTTGCTAGTAACAAAAACTGGTGAATACTGCAGTAGTTCACCCTGCGCTGGCTGCAAGTTTTGCTACCTTTTCTACACCTTTTTTACAAATCAGGAGCTATCAGGTATACGGCCCGCCTGATATCGGTAAGCGGTTACCGTAATCTATGGACGTTATAGCAACACCAGAGGGGTCACTCATCCGTTGCTGACCCTGTAAAAACTTTTTTGTAGAAGAGACGCAAAATTTTATTTATAACATTAAATAAAATTTTGCGTTAATAAATGTTATAAAATTTAATTTAATGTTCTGAGTTATTTATTTAATGTTAATGTTTCTGGAGTTGCAATAATTGTCCTTTCTAATAATATTAATAATAGGCAAATAAATTACTAATGTACAAAAGCTCTGTGACTTAACGAGTATATAAATTCGTTATTCTACTTAATTCTCAACAACAGCAACAACGTCATTAACACAGAAATGCTCGTTAGCGTTCCAGAACTTACCAGTGCAGTATAAAGGGTATTCCAAATCAAGGAGAAAATTTAAATAAGACAGTAAAACACTATTCGCGGTTAATTTTTACATACTCGTATTACGAGTATTACATTTTATCCAGAGGTTTAGAACACTTTTAGATTCCGTAGGATACAGAGAGGCCAGCGAGTGTTATGAGGAACTATTCTCCCTTCTTTCACAAGACCACGTGTGTTGGTCTTTGGTTTCAGTAACTTCACTATCTGTGCCTATAACTTTATCACTAACAAAGACACTAGGTGAATGTTTCCTTTGCTGCACATCTAAAACATGGGACAGGCTCCCAGCATAGCTGTTCCCTTCTGCCCACAACATAAGGTCTTTCAAATGAGACGTTACGTGCTTCTAGCTTATTGCCTTACTTTTTACGAAATAGCCAAAGCAAAAGTAAACAGTGGTTTAGTCGCCTTGTTCTCAATAGTTTTGGAAACAGACTTCACACGAAAATTATGCCTTATGTCTTTCTACGTCCATAATAATGTGACTATAGATAAGAACTATTGGAATAGAAGTTTTTACAAAAAATGTGTTCAAAATTTGGGGCAGATATGGATTTTGCCTTTATGAACAAAAATGTTAACCTACTAATCCTGCTTGGGTCAGGCAGGACAAAATAAAACAATGTCCCTTTTATTGATATAGGGTCCTTCAAACGAGGCGTGAAGATCTGAAATAAGGATCTGAAAGACACCCTGTATGTACACACAAGTACTTACGTTAGCATATAAATGAATCCCCTTTGCACGTCGGTGAGCTGCGAACGAGCGCCAAGATCGCAAAACAAATAGCGGGCACATTGGATCGGGTCGTGGAATAGAATCATTTTCCATCTCACGTTTGGTTTCTGCGAAACAATGAATATGACTTTACGTTAGTAGGTAAGTTGCTTCAGCTTTTAGAAAGCCAAAAATTCATATTAAAGTTTCTAAAAGAATACACTTAAATATAAATTTTCGGCACGGAAACATGATGTTAATTATTTCAGCTTTTAAAATTACTTTGTAGGAATAAATATTACAAAAACACAAATGTTGAAAAAAAAATCCACGAACAGGATTTGTTCGCAACAAAATTTGCGTTAAAAATTATATAAACAAAACAAAAACATTTTAGGAATAAATATTTTATATATATTTAGGTATATTCATCGTAGAACTAGCAGTTGGGGCTGAATGATTCTTGAGTGAAGACCGTGTATAAACTGGAAACGAATTTATATTATATAATATTTAGGTGTAAACCGCCAAAAGCCGTTGGAATTCAGTAGTATATTCGCATTTTGGAACTCCATAGAAGAGGATTTTCTCCTTTTCAGCTGTAATTATGCAATCGGCGTGAACTGACTGGCTTACCACAGTGATGGAACTATTATAGGAAGTTATGTCTCTCTTGAACAGGAATCTTAGAAGTCTTGGCGCTGCAGTGAGAGCCTGGTAATCCTTAACGAGCAGATGGAGGCAGTAAAGAACGCCTACCAGAAGTGCCAGGAGAATTATCAGTCTGGAAAACAAAAATATTCTTCAAAATAGGCTGCAAGTAAGCTCGAGTTAGTAAAAGTAACAAAAAGGACACATTTTAGATTCTAATAACATCTTGCCTTTCTCGCATCTGATGGAGAGAAACTCTAAGGTAAATAGGAGTGACCTTCACTTTAAATCCTCACAATTAGATACTATCTTAAATATGTTTGGACTTAACTGTTGAAAAACAATAATGCTACCGAATTACTTTAATGACGTTATACTTAGATAAGATGGCGATAGCTAGCCAGGAGAATTCAAAACAAGACCCACCCTCATTCAAACCGAGTTCAATAGTGCGTACCGGGATAATGAGTACAGGGAATTGAACCTAAATACTTTGGGTATGTCCCTGTGTGGTGCCGGGGATAAAGAATTGCACCACCCCATCTCTTCCCTTGGGTGTCGTAAAAGCCGACTAAGGGACCATTCCAGAGGATGGGCAGCAGCCTCTCTCTGAGGTTACCCTCAACCTACTGCGATCGCCAACCCGCCTGCCAAGCGTGGCGATTACGGCAAATACCTCTCATATCCTTGGGGGAGGCCTTTGTCCAGCAGTGGACGTCTTTTGGCTGAGATGATGATGACTTTGGGTATGAGACTGGACTGGACTGGATTGACCAGTAAAAAATCTTAAGCCAGAACAATACTTTAGCATTAAGTATCTATTAATAAAGTATTAAGTATATATTAAGTGTTGATGAGAACTTGCTGACTTATTAATTATAAATACAATTCAGTTCGGGCGCTTAGCCGGCCCCTCACACGTATAAAAATACTGCTTTTATTTGTTAATAATGTGACGGATATTATTCTGTCTTGACAATATACGGCTTTGTTGGTCAAGCTTCTTTTCTTCGAGAGGCATAATCAGATGGCGAATACTCTGGAGAGTATAATGGTCGCTATCCACCGTAATATCCCATGCCCCTTTTTCTAGGACTATTTGTTCTATGGCAATACACGTAGTGCCAAGATTGGTTTAATAACTACACAACGTATTATCTTTATTTTGGTCGGCGTAGGATATCTATATTACTTTCTTGTATCTCATACGATATCCTCTATGGCAATATAGGGTAGGGATACAGATAGCAACACATACGTAACAACATTTCTTGCGTTCCACCTTGTTTGAGGCTGAAATTATTTACTTTTAATAATTAGCATGCGTTAGGAATGTTTGCCATTGTACATAAGAGTACGAATTCTATCAATGATATATGTAATCTAAAGAGTGGTTTATAAACACTAATTCGATGAAAAATTACAGTGACGGCATAGTTCACTAATTCAATACAGTTTTTTGAAAGAATATCGTTTTTACAGATGCTATGAGGTTGAAATTATTATATCCAACAGCTATAACACTCCATTGCCTCAGGATAAACTCCAATTAAAAACAGCTATTGTTCCGTTATTATTTCATTCCATTGATATTAGGCAGTGGTTTACCGTAAATCAAACGGGTACCCCGGTAGCTCAATAAACCAAACATATAAATACATGTCTTCTTTGTCATTTTATGCATGAAATATCAATAACGATTTCGACCCAAGCCTTTGTTGAGCACGGGCCTCCTCAAACTTTCAAATAAGAGATATTATTAAAAACTAATGATCAGTTCGAGATCGAGTCCTCCTATAGCTCAAGATATTGTTTGTAGAACTCGACTTGATTTGGCTACAGTTTGTTGAAGATCTTCACAATAGACTTAGATATTACTTAACTACAAAGCCTGACCTATCTTGTAATATCACTAACGTATCGTTCTACAAATGCAAAGATCAAGTCAAAGAGCTTTTTCAACTGCATTAACATAATAGGGTAGCGCTTTGTCGATAGATAAACTAAACACTCATCATAATGATATTCTTTTAAGGTATTTGTGTGGGAAAACGCGAATACTGACGTCACCATTTTTAGAATGCAATGCTACAGTTTTTACGTAGTTTTTTATTCTTTTATCCCCGTACCTACTTATAAGCAGAGGAGTTTGATGGTGCAATTGTTAACGCGCTTGGACTGTGATTGCAGGAGCTAAGCAACTTTCGCAAAGGCCAGTTATCGAAAGGGTGACCAAAAATGTGTAAAGCCGTTGGTGCCTGGGTCCCGGCTCTATTCGCAGTCGTTAACAACCACTTATCAACACTGGGCTCGCGTGGTGGTTCATGACCCGTTCTCCTTGTGGTGTTTCCACCCTCGGGAAGGGAAGGGGAAGGCTTGTGCCCCTACAGTGGGGACATAAAATGAGCTGGTGATGATGATGATGATGATGATCATCATCATCATCATCATCGTCATCATCAGCTCATTTTATGTCCCCACTGCTGGGGCACGAGCCTTCCCTATGGATGGATAGGGAGAACGGGTCATAAACCACCACGCGGGCCCAGTGCGGATTGGTGGTTGTTAACGACTGCTAATGCAGCCGGGACCAACGGCTTTACGTGCCTTCCGAAGCACGGAGGAGCTCGAGATGATAAACGTTTGGCCTTTGCGAAAGTTGCTTAACCTCAGCACTCGCTCACCGGTCGCGTTAACCACTGCGCCATCGAGCTCCTGGTGATGATGTTGATGAATAAACAGAGAATTAGCTTAGAGTATTGTTTTGAATAGTTATACCGTGTTTTGTCTTTTTTACTCTAATTTGAAATGAAGTTTACATGACGGGAACAAAACACGGCATATCGATTCCAACCTTATGTTTGGTGCAAGCGTTAATATTTTTTAAATTAATTAGAAAAATTTGGTTGTGAGGATCCCTATTCTTAAAATATATCAATAAAGGATAACTATTTAACCCTGCGGCGGTGGGGTCGCCGAGAGAGTTGGGTCAAGTGACCAACCTTGTTAAAGTTTGCTTAATTAGTTTATTTTCGTTTGCTGGACCTAATGGTTTTCTTTAAATTTTTAATTGTATCGTGCGTATCTAAAGGAGTAGAAATTGAGATAGAAAAATATATATTTGATACATCAGACATATAAATTAAGCAGCAAAATTGACAAATGACTAGAAACATATCATACTTTCAGACCTTACTGCGGGTGCCTATTACTTATATAGCATATTATGTATTGACTTTATATATATCACACTAATATTATAAATGCGAAAGTTTGTGTGTATGTATGTCTGTATATTTGTTCCTTCTTCACGCTACAACGGATCGATGGATTTGGATGAAATTCGGCATACAGATAGTGTATAACCTGGATTAACACATAGGATAGTTTTTATCCCGATATTCCTACAGGAATCACACTATAAATATACTAAAAACGACAATTTAATTTTCCAATACAAAATGATTTGTTTGTTTTGTTGTCATGGAAACCAAAGAGAATTTAATCACTTGATGGAAACTGTCAAAGCGGTACGAAGTCCGCCGCCGGGTCCACTAGTAATATTATAAGTTCGTACTTTTTATTTTAATTGCTGTAAAGACTTACAAGGCATCTCTCAGTATTCTGTCTAATGACTTTATTTTGTTAAGATGTCTATATTTTTTAATATTGATGAAATCAAACGTAATGCTTGTAAAATGTGTGCCAAGTAATTGCAATGGGTATAATACAATGCGCATAAAAAATGTTTGTGTTCATTACAGAGTAAAATTAAATTATGTAACAATAAATTAAGAATATTTAATTTATACTTTTGGACAGCAACGAACAACAATAGTTCTTTTTTTTATAACCGTTTGTGTTTGACCCGGAGGTGTAACGTTTGATTTATGTGGTAAAAAACAGTCATCACATCAACATGCATTCAATAATAGTGAACATTCAAGAAATAGTTTTTTAATGCTTCATGCTTACATAAAATGCCGGTATAAAGCGTTTTATTTTCAGAGGGTGGTGTTTACGCAAACTCGAAGAAACAAAAGTACCTTGTTACACTTTAGGGTCAAACAAAGTTTAATATGTTATAAAACCAGAGTTCCTAGACACGTGGAATGGAAGTGAAATGGAATAGAATTATAATAATAATTGAGGATTGACATAAGCCAAACAAACGTCATTTATACGTATCGTTGGATTATATCAATCTATTTATTTTCTATTAGTGTTATGTGTTACAGGTATCTTAACAAAAACATTCGGTAGTCAGTTATATCTTTAAAATTAGGGCTCTATTTCAGACAGTTTTATTATGTACAAGCACAGCGCCTATTTACGTTTTAAGCAGAGTCACGGACAAAAACAAATTGATCGAAGAAGACAAAAACACTAATCGGCCCACAGCCTAGACACTGGCTAAATCATAGCGAGAGCCATCAAACAAGAAATTGAATTAGCGATATGCCACTTGTCTAGGCCCAGGAGGTAAGTTCTAATGAAACTTTCTGTGCTTAAGGAAAATACTGAGATCTAGGAATTACGTAGTCATAATTTCACAAAACATAGTTAGGCATAAAAATATGTATTTGAAGCTATTAATTTATCCTACTAATATTATAAACGCGAAAGTTTGTAAGTATGGATGTTTGTTACTCTTTCACGTAAAAAATACTGAATGGATTTGGATGAAATTCGGCATACAGATATAACCGGGAATAACACATAGGATACTTTTTATCCAGATATTCCCACGGGAACGGGAACCACGCGGGTGAAACCGGGAACCACGCGGTTGAAACCGCGAGCGGCCACACTACAAATCGCAAAAAGGTTTTTAAGACGTTGTATGAGTAGCTAGATCTCTGTGTTATCCTTAAGCACAGGGTCTTTCTTCTGTGGCACAGCCATAAATGTTATATTACAATTAATTTTTTGGTTAAAAAATTATTAAACCTCAAAGTTCATGAGAGAAAATTGAATAAATAAACACACAAAATCATAAATAATTGTAGTAGATGAGTTTGTGTTGGCTAAAGGATACTAATGTGTTGATCATTACATATTTCATTCAAAATGATTAATGTATCTCATAAAGACCGGGCGCCCCCCGCGACTTCGCACGCGTGAAGACTCGTATCCCGTGAGGATTTTCTAATATGCTTTCTAAGCGAATGTCTACACTATACAGGAAATCTACTTGCCGTATTCCAAGTTTGTAGGCTCTGTATTTTCAGTGTTTTAGTCAGACAGTAGTGTAAGCATGAAGATTTTCAACGTTCCTATATCAAAAATATTTTTACATATTATGAACTAAAAACAGGATACTAAAAAAAGTTAAAACAGCTCTAAAAAGCAAGAAGCAGTTTCTTGCTTTTTAGAGCTGTTTTAACTTTTTTTAGTTTCCTGTTTTTTGAAGTCGGTTTTTTTTAATTATTTTATTTTACGATTTTTAGTGATGGGTAGAACTAACAAGGATGTTTCTCGGATGAGGAAACGTCGGCCTAGTAGGTAGTGGTATTCCTATGTAAAACTTCAATCTTAATTAGGTATTATTTTTGAACGAACTGAAAATTTTGGCATATTGAACCTTATGAAATAAGCCCAACAAAAGGTAACTGCTGTAAATCGTTAAGAAATTTCCTCAACTGTCTATGGTCTCCATCATAAGACCTGTAATGGCACTTATAACCCATAAATATGGGTGCAAAATTCTCATCAATAGAAATTAATTAAGTCCAAACACAAGGTAGCTACTGTAAAACGTTGAGGAGTTCCCTCGACTGTCTTTCGGCTCCATCATCAGATCGACTCCAGACCTTCATTAAATAGTAGAGCTTTAAAATACTTAATGAAATAACTTGATAGTAGATATACCTTCTCCTTTTTTGAAGTCGGTTAAAAATAAGTTTTAATGTTGCAAATCTTCTTTTGTTTCAATCAAATATCTTGATATCTAAGAATGTTTTTAATCGCGTTTGACAGATCTGGAAATAGCTGCCATTTTTATCGTGCGTGACCTCTCAAAAAACAAAAAAATAATTGTTGCATCAACCATTTTGGTGCTGACTGATTTTGATTATTAACCCTTTCGCCACGCCATCGCCATGCACTGGCAACAAAACTCCATCTACATCCCAATAAATCAACAATTTAATTTGAAAACTGAGCTTACATTACGTACGTTATAGTGGCATACTTACCTAATCTAATAATTTATTAAAATCATTGGTTGCAATATCTACTGTTGTTTTTGTTTTGTTTCTCGAAGGGAATAGTTTCGATACTGCAGAGAAATTTACTTTAACTACCTCTGACACTTCTTACAGACTCTTTGTGATTTTCTTTGTCCCATTGCATTAACGACCTATAAAAGAAAAAATATTGGAAGATTCCTTAACTATTCAGTTTTCTCATTTGAAGGGGAATAGTGTAGCCGTGGTATTTTAGTTTATTTAAACCGCTACTTTAACAACCTAACCGTATACCGTATATATAGTATACATTTTAGTTTCCTATACAAAGTCTCAAACAAAACACTGGACATTAGACTGGTCTCAAACTCCGAAATCGCGGCTTTGATTCTCATAAAGACTACTCTACTGGAAGCATAAGCCTCTAAGTTAGGCTTATGCTCCCATCATGTACCATTGTTGTATCAAGTGTCATTGTTGTTGTTGCTACCGACTAACTGTTGCTACCGCGGCCCGCTTGTTTTGTTCGCTACGCTCGCGAGGTTGGTTCATGTACGGCCTAACGCACGTTGCTTCGCTCCTCGAAATCTTCCCTAGACCAACAGCTTTCATAGAACATAACATTTTTGTTGAATAATATGCATTGAACCTTGCGAAAGTTGTTATAGCATGAAAGCATTCGTTTTGAAGTTTTGTTATGCGTTTCGTATTTTAGGTTAAATTACTATTAGGCGTACAAAATTATGCCGCTGACAGGTCATTTAAAAATAAAGAAATTGTATATTTATGCCGTAGCATTTTGCGTATTGATGAGTATGCTTATGTTATATTATGCGAAAAAAACTTTATACCTAACCCATTACGGCACACCACCATTATGATTTTAAAAATTGGACAACCTAACATCAGTCCAAAATTTAGAATTCAAATTCCAAAATAGATTAAAAACTTAATTAAAATGTTATTTTAGTATGCTTTGATCAATTAGATGTCGACTTTACAATTCGTGTAAAGGAGCGTCCTCACTGAGAGCATTCTTACCCGAGCATTATTGTAAACGAGCCAGCGAGCAACGAATGCTGCCCAGCGAACTAAACATTCACTATCGTGCAAAACTATGAACGTTCGAGTCGAACATCCGAGCTTGGAGCATTCGAATACAAAATGTCATTATTATAATATTTTTTGTTATAAAAATTGACATTGACATAAACACGATAATACGATAGACCAAGAAGGTCACGATCAAATAATTGTTCCTTGCTTACAAGTGGCCAGTAATATTCCTACATACATACTCATTCATTTTCATAATCTGAGTACTCGCTTTCGAGCGTTTTGTTTGCGTGAACATTCGAATGCGAGCCATTTCCGCGAAAGCGTTGCGACGTCCACCCACACCGGCCGAAGTTCGTGCTCGCGTGTAAACTTTGTAACGCTCGGCTCAACGTCCACACCACTCGAATATTCGACGCCGAATGCTCATTACATGCAAATGCTCTCAGTGAGGACGAGTCTTAATGTGTCGAGCAATGTTCGTTATAATAATGAAACAGTCTCAAAGAGTCAGTTAGGACTTAAAAGTTAGTTTCCAACATCAAACACAATTTCACTTTGATAAAACCATTCAGTTAATAATTAATTTAATTATACATAATGTAGCACCTAAGTTATTTCTCATGTGAAGTTCGCCAACAAATTGCCAACTATCGCCCTTAATCGTTATCGACAGAAAGTTAGTTAACGCTTGGAACTCACGTTCCAAATTGCATTGAAAACAATTGAAACAAATTAACTACACACTTTAAAAGCAATTAGTAGGTAACAGTGAGTTTTAGAGAGAATCCATTTTATTAGGTACGGAGTTATGCTAAAATATATTTTGAAAAAAGCTAGACTTCCATAACGTATAAAGAAGAGAGGTCAGAAGTAGTTGTAGAAATGATTTTTTACAGGGTCAGCAAAGAATGAGTAATACGTCTAGTGTTGCAAACATCCATAGAAACCACAAAAGAAAAAAGAAAAGAAAACACTACAAAAATTGTCATACGGCGATGCTTTATATTAGATTGTAATTTAACGTATAATTATCAATTTTTGTATTAATTTATGTTACCTTAGCCGGTTAACATCAAGCGGGTCGTATAGTTAAGTAGTAAACAGCCTATAATAGTCCCACTGCTGGGCAAAGGTCACCATCATTGAAATCAAGTCATCGCAACAATTGAGGGGTAATGGCTTAATCACCACGCTTGCCAAGTGCGGGTTGGTGATCACAAACCCGGGCTATGCATCGAAAAATCCGAAAATACATTTTGCCCGACCTGGGAATTGAACCCGGGACCTTTGGGTATCGGGCCGAGCGCTCTGCCACTCGGCAACCGAGGCGTTATGCCTATGCCTGATTGCAACTGTAGTAATATAAAAATGTATATGGAAAAATGTATACGTCCCCACCCATGGTGAATACTATGGAAAATATATCTATACTAACTATACTAACAATAAATAGGTTATTATTTTGTTATTTTTTATTATTTAAATATATTTCTTTTTTTTAAGTTACTTATAAATTTTAAGTATAAACATGTAGGTACTTATTAAAGTTTAGGTAATTAATTCATGTGCATGCTTGAACATCAATTTATTATTATATGTACCATGAAAATAATGCTAAGGATTATATTTATTATTCTAGAAATATTCTCTATCATATTAATAATGAAGATGCAACTTGTGGGTTGGTTGGAGCCGCTAATTAAACATAACTTAGTTCATTACAGTCCTTCGCTTGAACTTCGCTTTAATTTAACATCAGGTGAAGTGTATTGTTTGCTTTAAGTTATTAGAGTTCAATTTGAATACCGTGTTTGATTCCTAAACACCACCTTTGTCAAGGAAATGGCTCTGGATATTTTTTTTAATGAATCGCAATACTGAGAGCCTCGGCCACCTGACCGATTTATCGACAACGATAAATTATGTATGTAAACAAGCTTTCGATAACAAACAAACCGTACACGCCTAACACAAAAACAACAACAAGCTCTTCCTAGCATCGAGTACGATTTTCCATCGGCAACTTTAATTGGAAAAGAAAAAACATTATTGCAGACATACCTCACTCCGCAGCACTAACGAAAACAACAGACCCAATTAACCATGCTGCTGGAAAACCAATTATAACTTTTGTAAACTAAATTTAAAAACACGTTTCACTCACTTACTTTATTCCCATTTTTGAAAACCAACAAAAGAAGAATGCTTTAAGACAATCGTACGAGTATTAAGAGCAACGTTGTTCGCGCGAGGAAACTAAATTTGAAATTAGCGGCTTTCCGTACATCGCGACGTAGCGAGCGTGTCTTAGATATAACCCGGCGAAGTGCAGAAGTGTGGCGTGAAAAGCACAGCTGGTTCGCCTATAGAATCGCTTAAATTGGAGCGTTTGTAAGCCGTTTGCGGCCGGAGGAAAGTGGTCTTGCCACTGCCGCAACGAGTTTTGTTGTATATTTCCTGTAAAGATTAACCAGGTAGACGGTATAGTTCATATCTCGGCATAACACCACGTAATGGTTCGCGATTACCGCATTATGAGCATGTGGGGCCTTGTCTTCTTAATCTGGTTTTATGCAATTTATGTAATAGTCTTAATTATTTGCATAAAAAGATAGTTTTCTTGAATTGCGTGAATTTTATGAGAATATGTCAAAACAACTTCTGCGTCATGATTCTTGTACGTAAGACTTATAGCCAGTACAATAGTTTTAGATTTTGCTTCTTTAAAACACCAGTTTAAGTGTCCGAATAAACTATGAATATTGAAACATATGTACAGTCTTATTTACGATTAGATACCTAATGAAATTAGTGTGAAATATAACTATTTCGTAACAATAATAATTATGCTAAATAATTAATAGCTCGTAGATATTACACGTGCTTTCTAAAACGCGAAGGAACTCTTGATAATTCAATAATGCTTACCCATCCGATGACTTAGCCTTCCAAAAGTTGCTTAACCTTCAAGATCGCAACCCAGACTAAATTACCAAAATCCTTACAAATCTGCGAATAGGTACCTACTTAGTTCATATCTATTACTCTTTGAACAGTCGCTAAGTCTACTGTCGTATACTGTAAATGCAATGGTACCTAGGTTGCGCAACTAAGAAATGGCTAGGCGTTCACGAATACTCCCTAGAACTTGTGCCGTGTTTCCGCATAATATAACTTTAAAGGTGCATTCACAATGACGGAACGAAAAAATTCTTAAATGTATGAATAATAATATGTAGCATTAAGCGTAGTTCGTGTTCAGTCTCCGTAGTTATACGGTCATGCATAAACATGAATCGTATTCAATTAAATTCATAAACCTTATAATGTAAATTTTGTATTGACTTGCTACACGACAGTTTTTTAAAACTAAAGATAATTAAATGTCCTAAACAGCCTTATAGATCTGCTAGTGATTTAAGGACCACCTACATCCCGCTGTGTTTAAATAATGTAAATAAACCTCAATTTTCTTCATTTTGTTATAGTACCCAACAAGACCAAATTTGACTAGAAAAAATACTATTATAGCATTGTGAATGCAAAATTCAAAATACCTAATAAAAGTACCTAACACTTTACCTAAGCTTTCGGTTCCTTCAGAATCAACATCACTTTTTCCAACAGTTATTATGTCATTATAGAATTAACATAAATACGGGATCCGTTTAAAGAGAGCTGCCAAGAATCCAAGAGGCTTTTTTCCCTCCATATTTTCAACCAAATTTCAATATATTTTTTACAACATCAGTACAATTCTGTACGCATTGACGACCTTCTTGGACGAGTGATTTGTACACCGGTTTTCATGGTGTCGCTATCTCTGAGGTCCCGGGTTCGATCCCCGGTCGGGTCAATTTAGAGATTATTGTTTTTCTAAATTGTCTCGGGTCTGGGTGTTTTCTATGTATAATAAGTATGTATTTAAGTATTTTAAGTATGTTTATCCATTGTCTAGTAACCATATAAGTAACGAGTTTCATATCGAATCTTCTCATGGGCTAGATAATTGGTGTGAGTATAAGAAAGTTTATTATATATTTATTATTGATGATAATATTCAGGCTAATTAGCACTGGTGCATAGCCGCCTTATTTCCATACATAGTCCGCAACATAGTCATTGACCTTTAAGCTTTCCTCATGAATATACGTTTAATGTGTGTTATGTATAGAGTACCTCAGCAAGCTGTATTTACAATTCGACCACGTTTGGGAAAACGAGAATTTGTATGAGAAATGAAAAGGTTAATTTTGTCCTACAAATACTCGTTTACTAATTGATCGAAATGATGCAGTGACATCGTTCCTTTAGTATCAAAAAAAAGAAAAAAATATATTATTATTATTTTCTTATTAAAATATATTATTTTAATAAGATTTTAATTATTATAGGAGAATTATTATACTAACTTAGTACTAAAAGCTTGCTAATTTTTAACCAATCGTTAATATTTATAAAAATATCAAGATCGGATGTCAATGACGTAGTTGCTGTCATTGGTCGTACTTTAGAAGCGTTTTCGCATCGTATATTTTACTCGTTCGATACGTACGCAGTATACATCCCGATTTCCAATCCTCCGATTAATATGTTACCTCGCACACTAGATATGCACGATTAGGAACGAAATCGCATCCAAAGTGTGATTGGCCTGGAAAGTAAGAGTTGATAGTATTTAGATTTTTTTTCCATTTACAATTCTATATGATTATTGTAGTTACAAGATACAATTTTTCTAGACATTAACTTTTCTCAGGAATCTCAAGTGGGAATCGAACCCACCGAGACACCAAAAGACTCGTTGATTTTTTTTTAAAACATTTGTGATTTACAAAGCCAGCGGTATTACGTCACTGTGAAGTTACCCTCACAGTCGAAAGAAAACTTTAGCAAGTATTTAACAATCGTTAACGGCAACATTTCTTTTATATTCTGTGCGTGTGTATTGAACTTCTTCTAAATGGTTGGACCGATTTGGATGAAACTTTCTGTGTGTATTCAAGTGGACTCGGGAATGGTTTAAATTTACATTTAAGCCCGGTAGGTGGCGCTGCTATAGCGGTCCATCATGGGATACGGGTGTTATAAAGCGGAGAATGATTTGTTTGTTTTGTTGTCATGTAAACTGTCAAAGCGGTACGAAGTCCGCCAGACAGCGAGTATTTAGTAGTTTTTTTTCCAGTAAAATTTTATCTAGTCTTTTGTTATATATGTCCAAATGTGAATAAGCCCTGATCGCGAAGAGCGCGTTGAGTTAGTGACCTAGTGGCATCGCCTCAAATAGTTTTCGCTTTGTCTCCTTTATTGTTCTTTGAGATGACTGCATTATGATAATACACGTTTTAAGAAGCACATGTCACATATAACGAGGTCTATCTACGGATATGAACAGTTAAGTAATCCCATATATCTAGAAGTTCTAGTTCTGGTAAAAAAAAAACCTTTAAACCGTAAGGAATTGAAAAAAATAATGTCCTTTATTTTTTATTTATATAAAAAGACAATACAAAGTTACTGAATATATACATCCAACACGCTTATATGCTAGGATATTACATCAAATAAACACTAAATATATAACAAATTATTATAAGTACCTAACTAAGGTAAATGTTGTGTTTCCTTAGTAGGATGGGTATAGGACCTACAAATATATCCGCATCCTGGACTTTTGTAAGAAAGGAGTTAAGGTGGTAGACCGCTCGAGCGCGATCATCATTGAATTATCAGCTTAACATAATATTAAACCTGTAGAATTATATAACGGACCAGCCAAATCACGTACCTTGCTTTATTCTAGGGCAAAATAACGCGAACAAAAGGCAATATTTTGCAAGAAAGTGAAGATTTGATATTGCGTGCGTACCCACTTCGCAATATTAATATCAGGGTTTAATAATGAATCTTATCTAATAAGATTGTAATAATATTTTGATTGTATTCTATCTGAGTTTCTTGCTACGTTTATCAAGACTCCGGATATTGGAAGTTTTTTTTATCCTCATCATCTGTAAGCTAAATAAACGTCCTGCTGTTAAGACAGGCTTTTCCATACAATTCAACATGATGAATAAGGTATAATCCACCACTAGCCCAATGCAGGTTGATGGATGTTAACAGCTATCTTCTTACGATATTTTTTTATTTGGTGAATCATTCATTCCTCTTGTCGCAACACCAAAAAGTTTATAATAACCTCGCAGCACACTAGCTGATATTTGGTGTTTTTTTTAAAACCTTCGTTAAAGTTACAAATAAACATTTTTCTGACCCTAGATTCTTAAGAGCGTTTACGCCGCACACTAGCGCCGCCAATGAAAAAAAAAACATATCTAGTAATTAGAGATAGAAAATCAAATTATGTATTATAAACATGTTATGGTTTAGTTAAACATGGCGTTATAGTTAAAAGTGGCCGTAACGTCTTATTTAACTAAACCATAACATTTGAGGTGTTCATTAGGTGCTGTAAAAATGCTAAATTACTTCATTCAAATAGTTTGTTGAGCATAATTTGATTTTCTATCTCTAATTACTAGATTTATGTTTATTTTTTATTAGTGGCGCTAGTGTGCGGCGTAAACGCTGTACTCACCCATTGTAAAAGTTTTCTTTTAAATAATTGTATCAAGGCATAGATAGAGCACACTCTTACAATTCTGACAAATGTAAAAATATTTTTGAAAGCTATTGAAAGTGTCAAGGGAAGATTTCCAGGGTCTCATATTACTGTCGCACTTAAATAATAATAATATTCAATAAAAAAATATCACTATGGTAGTAGCTATTGTAAGTACCCGCTGGGAATCGAAACAAATTCCTCAATCCTTAATTCCTTAAGGATTCCATCACCAGACCAAGTTAAAATGGGACCACGCAGGAAGCACCAGTTTTTAAATAAAGAAATAATCATCAAAATCGGTTCACCCAGGCGAGTTCTGAGATAACAAACATTAAAAAAAATACAGTCAAATTGAGAACCTCCCCATCTAAATTCTACTTCAGCTTAAGGAAGAGTGATGTCATTCGTCTAGGCACTATTCAATAAAAAAACAACAGCTCTAAGTGCCTTCTGAAACACGGTGGAGCTCGAGATATCCCATTTGGCTCACCCATCAATAGATGCGATGCGACCCTACAAACTTGCTTATCGTGTACAATCGCAACGTGAACGCGATAGCTACACTAAATGGAGGTTTGTCAGTAATTCTATACAAGAAGTACCACTAGTTAATACGAATGAGCCGATACGAGTTATTCGTCAACTCGCACACTTTAAACTCGCACAGGTGTGCGAGACGGCACCTCTTGATTTAGGCAGAGGCCTACATAATCAAAAGTAAGTCATCGCTGCAAAATGAGAATTGGACTAATCATTGCGCTTGCGGATTAGTGATGACTAACCCGAGCTTCATCCAATAATCAGAGACACACTTTGCCCAACTTGGGAATTGAACACAGTACCTCCAATTTCGAACCAAGCCAGAACCCCTTTTCCCACTTATTCACAAAGATGTTACCTATCCGGTTATCCTGATTTTATCATTACCGCTAGGTATGCGTCACGACAACGGGTAAAACAACTATTCTAGTTATTCTATAACACAATCTTCTATTTTAATTGAATTTTGTGCCCGATACTCTTACACAATTTAAAAAAAAAACAATATCTTTTTATTAAAAATGAACCTTTTACAGAATAAATTTGAGTCTGAGTTTGCGTATTTTTAATCGTCAAAATCCTTGAGTTCGTTATCCGTACGGTAACGAAGATTACGGTATTTTAATACCTTGCTAGCTACACGGTAAACTTCTAACGAGATGAAGTATCATTTTTATATACTTAGTGCAATATTATTATGTAAAATCTTGACCGCAAGGTATAACTGAAGACCTTATCAAGGGTTCGCCAGCGCGCATGTTACACTTATGGTGTAACAAACGTCAATAGCCTACCGATCGCTCACCGTCAGGCACACAAGTGGACATACAGTGAGCCACAAAAAAGTCAGAACACTATTTCGTAGTCGAAAATATCTAAATAAATTGATTTAAAAAAAAAACATATTTTTAATGAAATCAGAGTAGAAGCTCGATGACGTCTACGTCTCCGTTATTATCGTTAAATTGCCGTCGTTAAAATACATCAAGCGGCAATTCAGCGTGGTGGGTCATGTTCCAAATCTCCTTATATGCCTTTGTTGATGCAATAAGGTTTGTTTTACGTGTATACATCATTGTGATATAGACTGATGATGATGAGATCCCAGTATTTTTTAAGAAACACCGAAATATTTTCTTTATTATCCAGTAATAGAATCAAAACTTAAGAGTTATATTTACTAAACGTTTTATATTGGGACCACGTTCACGTTGGTGTTTAGGTTATTTTCTTGCTGACTGTACGTACTCTATTGTGCCTATGCCGGCAAACAGGCACACGCACTACAAAGGCGAAGGTAGCCTTTGTAATTGTAACACCTAATAGTTTACCGCCTTTGTACTCACTAGGGCACCGGTGTCGGGCCTAGAGGTCTGGGGTTTGATTTCAAGCGGAAGGCACTTTGGTTAGTTGGTGGCAACACCTCGGTGGCCGAGTGGCAGAGCATTTGGCCCGATACCCGAAGGTCCCGGGTACAATTCCCAGATCGGGCAAAAAGTGTATTTCGTATTTTTCGATGCATAGCCCGGCTTTGTGATCACCAACCCGCACTTGGCAAGCGTGGTGATTTAGCCATTACCCATCAATTGTAGCGATGACTTGATTTCAATGACGGAGGCCTTTGCCCAGCAGTGGGACAGTTATAGGCTGTTGATTTACCTACTTAGTTGGTGGCTCCTCTTAAGTCCGTTTGTTTTGCTTATCTAATTAAAGTCAGCCATAACAACAATATTAGTAGCATTGTTGTCCAAGATAGCCAGTTTCTCATTGGTTGAGGGATCTAGGTAAGCTTGGCTTCATCGTCACTTATACCATCAGGACGATGATGGTGATGAGGACAAGGATGATGATGATGAGGACGATGATCAAGCCCTTTCCCGTTGTGGAATGATTAAACCTTTTATTGCACAAAGTAATAACATTAAAGAAGATTAAAGCACAAACAATGGAACTCAACACAATTAAAGAAATATATAGGGCAGCCGCGGACAGACACGTTTTTATATCCCAGATATAAAATATAACACAATAGACTGGTAGATATTATTTTTGTAATCGCTTCTGAATAATGTCGTGACAACGCTAGCTTAATAAACTAGATTTGTTACCTTTATCACAAACATTTACACTAAAATGTTGGCATTTGTAACTATAAAATAACTAGCCGTTATCGTCACTCGCCCGCTTCGTTGTGCAAAAATTTGTGATTTTTTTTATAGCCTATCATTTGCACAATCTCATGTTCTTACTACATACAAATTTTCATCTAGATCGGTCAAGTCAATTGGTGTCAGTGAGTCATAAAACGAATATTTATCCCAAAATTTGTCAGAAAATTACATGTACAGATCTGTCTGTACATGCGATTTTTCTGACAAATTTTGCTAGGCTTTGGCTTACAGATTTATACAGTAGTATATAGATATAGATATGTTTTACATTTTAGTTTTTTTTGGACACAATAATTTATAAATATCATTTATTTACTTCTATCTTATTTGGATTTTTGATAAAACAACAGATAACAGATTTTTGATAAAACTTTTCTAAAGTAATTGCCATGAATTAAATAAAATATGTAATAATAACTAACTTATAATATTAGTAACATGTTAAAACATGATGGTTAATGGCAAATACTTTAGGAAAATGTTATCGAAATTAGATTGAACCAATTTGTAAAACAACGAGGGCTATATTTTATACTCAAAACTTGCAAAATTGGCTTTTATTGTCAAACCTGAAAGATTTAGCACTTGGACATTTTAAAAGTAGACATTGTTTTACTCTTGAATAATTTATAAGGGACCGCTTTCAGCCAACAAAAAAACGGTAGATTAAAATTTGAGACTAAAAAAGATTTGCTGGCACTTTGTTTTTGTCCCTTCGGCTTAAGCTTTTCTGCAATAAACCAGATTCCAGCATGTATCGTGTAAATTTAACTAAATCCCTATTCAAATTTATTTATTTACTTATAATTATCATAAAATTAAACAAGATAGGTACTGAAAAAGTATAAAATTTACTTATATAATGAAATTTAGCTTCCTAATATTAATTAGAAGTTATCCTTTTTCATCCCACTGCTGGGCAAAAGTTTTCCAGTAGGTAAATAAGATTTTAAACATAATCATCTTAATAGCACCTGAAAAGAAAACTTAGGTACCGATCCGATCCGAACCCTTCGGAGAATCTAGTATTGCACGGGAACACGCGCTAGTGCGTGATGCCGTTCCCTCTAGAAAACCTCCGAAGGTGATTCGTTTAACACGGCTTGAGGAACCCTTTAAGTTTGTCGCCGCCCCCAAACAAGCCCGGTGAAGCTGAAAATGCCGTCTGAGGCAATCAGCAATCTCTCTCCAAAAGAAATCTCTTAGATAGCGGTTTCGACTTGGCAGAATATTTGTTAAAACATTTCTTTCAGGTATTCAAGGAGTAGTACCTCCCTACATAAATCATTTATGGAACAACACTAGCTAAACAGTATTTTAAACAAGCATTACAAAGCTTCCATCTCTTCCCATGGGTGTCGTAAACGGCGACTAAGGGACCATTCCAGAGGATGGGCAGCAGCATCTCTCTGAGGTTACCCTCAACCTGCTGCGATCGCCAACCCGCCTGCCAAGCGTGGCGATTACGGCAAATATCCTCCTTGATTATTTGGGGGAGGCCTTTGTCCAGCAGTGGACGTCTTTTGGTTGAGATCTAGAAAACTATCTTTACCATTCAAATGAACTATATTAAAGATCATATAATCAACATAATATATTTCCCAGTAACGACTCAATGAAATTTGTCGCTTCAACACGGTATTAATGACACAAAATAGGTCCATATTATACCGCAAAGATCATCGTCTGGTACCCATTCATCATACCAGCTATGATTAATGGGCATAATATGAATAATACTCCGGAACCAGTTCCTACCGTATGAATATTATATGGCTGCTTCCACAAATGTGGCAATTCCATTGTTCTTCGTACGGCTATAGACATTTTGTGTGTCTGAAGTTCTTGTTAGCTCATGACCACGGCTTGTACAACCAACTCGGATAATAATTGAAGTTAAACGAAGTTAAGCTTCCAATGGCGGGTCTTAATAGAATTAAAACGAGCTTGTCTTCTGTGTAGGATGAAATTGTTTTATATTGAGGAATGCCTAGTGACAGAACGCCTCGGTGTCCGTGACATGTGTCAGTCCTGGGTTCATTCCCGTGGTCGGGCAAAGTGTGTTCTCGATGCATACATCGGGTTAGTGATCACCAAAAATTTTTTTTATATATATTAGCGGGTAAGCACAGTGCCTTAATCTCACCTGATGTTAAGTGATGATAAGGCCAACAATGGAAGCGCACTTCACCCGGGAACCTCAACTAGTGAGGCACTGGCTATCTTATCTCTAGCTGCCGGAACACAACAATCCTACAAACATTGATGTTATGGCGACATATTTAGATAAGATGGTGGTAGCTAGCCAGGCGGACAAACAAGCCCTACCACCAACCAAACCGAGTACACAAACATGTGCCCCCGCTGGGAATCGAACCCGGGACCTCTGGGTCTAAACCGGTGGTCTAAGCCACTAGACCACAGAGGCGGTTACATATTTGGTAAGCGTGGTAAGCCAACTCCCACCAATTGTAGCGATGACTTGTTTTCAGTGATGGAAGCCTTATCCCAGCATTCTAGTCCGGTCAATCTAGACATTCGAAGGTACATAAATTCGCATCAAGCTGAAAATTGGTAGAATTGTTAAAAATGTGATTATAAATAAAACTTAAAAGTTCCCCATCATTCCCGTGTATGGAAAAAAATTTACTCGAGGTCAAAGGTCAAAAAAATGAGTTTTTCGCGATTTTCAGCGAAACGGTAAGTCTTATCATAAAACTATATAAAACAAAAATTGTAGGTCATCATATTATCTATCAAAAATGTATCTGTGCTTTTTTTTCTACGAGCCACCCTTTCTGGGATATAACGATTCAAAAAGTTGTTCAAGTTGTTATGGGCATAATATGCACACGTTTCCACGCCACCTATGAGGTAGTGTACTTAGCGCGTTTTTTTAACGAGGTTTCCCCACTAGGCCTATTCCACGGGTCAGTTGTGATCCTGTTTAAGTTAAAACTATTGCAAATTTACGGAAATTTGTAAATATTGTAAAAGATAAAAAGCGATGTAAATTAAAAAAGTGGTGAATTTTATTCGTCTGAATTGTAACCGTCAAACTCTTCTCGTTCTTCTTGTTCTTGTTCTCATTCTTCTTCTTCTTCTTCTTCTTCTTCTTCTTCTTCTTCTTCTTCTTCTTCTTCGTCTTCTTCTTCTTCTTCTTCTTCTCTTCTTCTTCTTGTTCTTCTTCTTGTTCTTGTTCTTCTTCATCTTCATTCTGCGTGCAAGTAAATTGCGTCAATAGTGATGTATCCTCGTTGGAATCAAACGAATCCTCTTCTGTTAGTGATTCAACATTAGAGCACGACCGGCCTTGACAGTTTGTACATGCCAAAGAGCAGAACAGTCCGACTTTCTTGCAACCACATTTAGCACTGCATCCCTTTTTGCAGTTGCAAAAAATGGTGTTTAGCAGTTTTCCGGTGCAGGTGGGAGTAAAGGTTGAACTGGCTCCAATGTATTGTCGACCAACTTCCGACCCCAGTCTGTAGGGTATAGCTGATAACCAAGCCACACTTGAACTTGGTAATATACCCGAAGAAGATGTTGATGAGCAGCGTGTCGCTCAAGACTAACGGTATTTCATTTATTATAGCAGGTGTAAGACCCTAGCCACGCACATAATAGAACAAGAGACAGATGTTGTCCTCGAAGTTACACTGGCGTATGAAGTAAAGGACTGGGTTTCATTTGACCTGATATTCTTATAGTTATGTATATTTTATATTTTATGTATAAGTTACAATCACCGATAGAAAAATATTTCAACATATATAACAACTCTAGATAAGAGATGTATATACGTGGCGCACTCATGCATATTATGCCCATAACTTGAACAACTTTTTGAATCGTTATATCCCAGAAAGGGTGGCTCGTAGAAAAAAAGCACAGATACATTTTTGATAGATAATATGATGACCTACAATTTTTGTCTAAAATATTTTTATAATAAGACTTACCGTTTCGCTGAAAATCGCGAAAAACTCATTTTTTTGACCTTTGACCTCGAGTATTTTTTTTCCATACACGGGAATGATGGGGAACTTTTAAGTTTTATTTATAATCACATTTTTAACGATTTTACCAATTTTCAGCTTGAT
Organism: Eudonia lacustrata; assembly: GCA_947562085.1. Taxonomy (NCBI): domain Eukaryota; kingdom Metazoa; phylum Arthropoda; class Insecta; order Lepidoptera; family Crambidae; genus Eudonia; species Eudonia lacustrata. The sequence continues at coordinate 6,159,325 of OX387317.1, read as the reverse complement.
GCGAATTTATGTACCTTCGCTCTCATTTTTATGTCTAGATTGACCGGACTATTCGGACAGTATAAAGTTTTTACATACAAAGTGACAGAGTGACTATTACGTTCGTATTTTCAAATGCAAGTGGGTTTTTAGTAAAACGTGGACTGGGACTGGTATATAAAATTAAACACTTTGGATCTACTTGTTGTTTTATAATACTTGTAATACAAGTGTATTAAAAAGTAAAAAAATTTTTTAGGGTAAGTAATTAAAAAGTTCTCGGAAGCCTTAAGGTCTCGAAGTTTCCGCTTAGCGACTCAGCCTCGAATTATTCCTTTGTGCCTTTAATATGAAAAAAAAATAAAATTTAATTATAGGCTTTAATAACTAGCATCCGAATATTAAAAATATTACTAGGAAAAATTATAAAGTGCCTAAGACACGAACCTCGACCTTTTGTAATAAGCAACAGCTCTTCTAATTTAGCTACAGTTACATAATTAATATATTGGTTTCTTTGTTATTTTTTCGACCTTTTTTAATATTATTTACGTAAGTATTTTTACATTAATCATCAATCTTTATTCTATTTATTATTAATCTTTATTCTAGTTAGTATTCTAAGTTGGCATCTTCGGAAGACCAGCGTCGTGACATTATTAAAATGCTATGACATAATTGCTGAGAAGATGCCTTTTCAGTATCAGAATTGTTATTTTTAATGTTTTATTTGTGTATGAATGTGTTATTTTGTGATACTGAATAAATGTTAATCCTATTCTAAGTTTAGTCATCAAATATTTGTGCCTTTTATATCCTTCTCTATCCAGTGCCTCAGTCCGGCGCAGCAATCATCTTCAGAATGCCGTTTCCGCTATTACGTTGCGCGGAGAAACCGCTGTAGCCTTATCATAGTTAGTTATATGCAAATTAACATTTGAATACAAATGGCAGTAATATGGTTTCCGCGTATCCTATCAGATGATTACTCGAACATTGCGTCTATGTATCTGCTCATATTATGCCTATTTCTGCTTCTAAGTTAGTGTCCTACATAGCTGTATTCGGTTTTAACCTCTCTGTATACGGAGGAAAACTAATGACAGCACCCGCGCCGATGACGTTATTCGCAAAATGGCGGGTTTTTTTTAAAATGGAAAACAAACAGAGAATAAAGTGGTTGGGGGTTTTGATTGTAGCAAATTTACATTAGTTTGTCTATAGCTACTTAAGATACTTCTATAAACAAAAGTAGCTTCTAAATTAACAATATTCAAGTTTTAAGTCGCGCTCGAATAGTGATCTGGTTTAAGAGTGATGAAAAGAGCCCATTGGCGACTGCGCCACGCGTTAACCACTGGGTTAACGCGCCCGGTCTGTGATTGCTGAAGTCAAGCAACTTTCGCATAGGCCGGTCATCGGATAGGTTTTATTTATATGTTACGGGTACGCAGTTGGGCTTGATCAGACCTGATATTAAGTGATGATAAGGTCGAAGGTGGAAGCGCACCCGGAGTCCTCAACTACTGAGGCACTGGCTATCTTATCTCTAGCTGCCGGAACACAACAATACTGCAATATAAATAAATTATGAGTGCGCTCACCCACTTGTCCTACTGCCAACGACGAATGAGAATGAGTCAAGTTAGAAACTAGAATGGAGTGGGCGACTCAGCGAGTTTTATTTTTGATAGCTCTTGTCAATGCGACAAACTACGTAAAGAGGAGTATTCGCCGGCATCGGCAGTGTGAACGAATAGTCAGCGATCAACTTTATGTATTCTATTTTATTGACACAGGATGTACATCTATTGTGCGCTTCTTCAATTAGATAAAAAAATATACGCACAATCTCCGACACAAAACAAACTTTAACTACTTAGATGAATGATAGGTCTCGCAGCGAGACCTATCATTCATCTAAGTTTTACTAATTACGCCTAGGATTAAATCTATACTACGTCAGGAGATACTTAAGTGTCCAAAAATTTTTTTGCCACTTACGTCAGGAGACACTTGAGTGTCCCCTAGCGGGCAGTGATGAAAAACGTTCTAAGTAGTTCTAAAAAGCACCGTGGCTCCTTTGCCGTTCTTATTAGTATAGGGCGTAAAATGTAGATGGCGTTACAACATCAAACGTAAATTTTTTTTTTTGTAAACTGCATCTCTACCTTAGTTTGACTTTAGTCAGTGCGTTTTTCGTCTGTCAGTTGTGCGTTATTCCGCAATTATGTCGTAATTACTCTTTTAACGTTACTTATGAGCGTTTACGCCGCACACTAGCGCCGCCAATGAAATAAAAACATATCTAGTAATTAGAGAGAAAAAATCAAATTATGCTCAACAAACTATCTGAATGAAGTAATTTAGCATTTTTACGTCACCTAATTGAACACCTGACATGTTATGGTTTAGTTAAATATGGCGTTATAGTTAAAAGTGGCCGTAACGTCTTATTTAACTAAACCATAACATGTGAGGTGTCCATTATGTGACGTAAAAATGCTAAATTACTTCATTCAAATAGTTTGTTGAGCATAATTTGATTTTCTATCTCTAATTACTAGACATGATCTTTTTTAGTGGCGCTAGTGTGCGGCGTAAACGCTCTTAAAGCTTATGGGTGTAATATATCAACATGTTTCTTAGGATTTACCCGTGTCAGTGATGTATAACAACTAAAACATAATTTTATTTGCGCCATAATTAAAAATAAATAATGACAAAATAGGTGAAAAAAATGCCTACTCTTTTAAATTCCTAATTTTTTGGAGTATTTAGAGCTGGGTTTAAAGCATATACTTTAAAATAATTATATTGTGTACCTAATAGGCGAAACACTGATATTTTTAGTTTTGATCAAGTTCTTATAATTATTTTTTGACAATTTTTTTTATCGGAAGGAATAAATAAATAAAAAATAATTTCGGTCGCGAAATATGACAATTTCGCCGCGTAACTAGTAGCTTGCTTCAATACATTTTTAAAGTTTCCTTCCTGAATTTACGTCTTTATTGCTTTTAAAAATAGAGAACAATCTGTCGGACTTTTTTGGTACTTCTTTCTAGGCACAAGAGCACTTTCCACTTTCCACTAAGCAGAAGCAACATTTGACATCAGCGCCATCTATTCGAAGTTAAAGGTTTTACTATCCACTGTTGCATGCTTTCAAAGAGGGGAGACCAACCCTACTTATTTGAATGTTTGGTAGGTGGCACTAGTAGGAATTTATGGGAAGTTCGCTTGTGGTAGGTATATACTTCATTAATACAAATTTATTTTATTAGTTAGCTCTTGAAAAGTTAATTATTGTTTTCTTTTTTTTGTCCGTTAACAGACTTGCTTTCATTTGACTTTGCGATACCAGACATAGTAACACCAGATTCCTTAATAATAAAAAACCTTCATAAAGAAATCTCTTTTTACTGCTTTAATATGTGCATTAATTATAATAATAGTAATATATTTATTCAATAAGAAAACATTAGATCCATTTATTGTTAGTAACAATTAGACTTAAAAATAAGTTAGTTAAAAATATTAAAATGAAAATCATTAAAGAACATTAATTATCTACATTTAACCAAATTTTATTTTATCATCATCAACAAATTTTATTTTATTTTATTGAATTGTATAGAGGAAATATTTATAAGGTTTGTTATAAACATTTGAAAGGAGGTTGCGCGTTCGTGTTACGATCATGTAAACTAAACTACTATTGGTATGACGAGTCACCGAATAGGTGGCTAATTAAAAATACCTGAGGTCCTCCTTGATTCGGGAGGCCGTTGTTGCAAGATGCCATTAATTAAAACCCCTAACGCATCGGGTTAGCGTGTTTTTTTTTCTTTATAAGAATAAGAAAAAGAAACATTTGTTGACATGCACAAAAACATATACAAACAAAGGAGAAAAAAAAATAAAAAAGAACAGAAAACAACTAACACAGCTAAAAAAAAATTGAACATTTATCACATTCACAAAAAACAAAAATTAAAAGAAATAAAACTATGATGTGTAAGGCCAACGGGTATCTGTCTCAGCAATGCTTTTGTGGCAATACACAGAATGCCACAGAAGCACTGGTTTTCAGGCAGCTCCCTGAACGTGAGGTGGCGACGCGTGGTGTAATAAAATAAATAAGAAAAGAAATATAGAATGGCTGCATGTTTAGAATGCCTTTGCGTTGACTTTTGTAAAACAGAAAAAAAACAATAACACAACACAGGTAGCACAGCACAGCGCAAGGCCTGAGAAGCAGCGGAAGGCCTGAGACCGACATACGGATCATCGGATCATCGGAGAACGGGTCATACTTTCAGTTTTTTAAACTCAACTCCTCAATTGATTTACTTACTCGTAAATACGAGTATAACTAACTAAAACAAAGAGGGCTAAAAATAATCGATGGCCAACATCTTTTATGCAGTTTTTTGCTGTTTTCTTTTTACGAAGTCAACAATATCCGCTTAAAATCAAAGCGTTGGATTGGCAAGATCCTCTTTATTTAATAATGCAGAATGATAATATTTCAGTATACAGCCAGAAGGTGTTAACCTATTTACATTTTTGATCCCTCTTCACTTAGTAAATTGGCCCTTTCTTTTCAGAATTTACTTTGAATAAATCATATTTATTGCGAATGTCGACTATTGCTACGCAAAAATGCTGCTAAATGGGTTCAAGGGTTTTTATTTCTGCCATAAATCATATTAATTGTTTTCGTAAAGCGGACGGCTTAAAGGGTTCGGATTTGTTCGGAGCTAGCTCTAATGTCACACGGCACGTCCTTTGTTTGGAAACCGTTGTTATTTGTTGGATTTAATAAGTGAAATGTGTGTGATGCCTTTGTTTAATTAGTCTTAAATTTTGAAATTAAAGTAAACGTTTAGTATCTTTAGCAGGGCCAGCGTTTTGAAATACGTGACGTGACTTGATGCTTTCTAATTTATAATGCAATAGTACTAATCTACCTGTTATCTACAAAAGACTTTCGAAGACGTAGATGACCTAGTTGGTGCTATGGTGCACTGCAATCGGTTTCAGTTTTTTTTTTATATTAGAAGGAGGCAAACGAGCAGGCAGGTCACCTGATGGGAAGCAATCACCGCCGCCCATGGACACCCGCAAAACTAAAGGAATCACAGATGCGTTGCCGGCCTTTAGAATTTTAGATTAAATTACGGGACCGTATGTGGCCGGTTTATTTTGATATTGTCCGTGATAACAGGAGTTTTTATTTGGAAATCATTTATGAAAACGTTTATAAAAAATTGCAGTGAATTTATTTATTCACAACAGATAGAATTAACATCAAGTGGGAGAAGATTACAATGAGTCTGTCTTTAATACCCGCGTCAGGTATATGAATGTGAATACATCATTCAAGATTTATTTAATATCAATTTAATTTAATTTATGCCAATTTTACAACTAAAACCATCAACTATCTAGTTTTTAAAATGTTGAAATGTTAATTTATAATATAATTTTTATATAGCTTGACTAGACTGAGAAAAACATGACTGTGCTAACGCGGATTCAGTAAACATAACAAACTAGATTTTATATTTTTTTAACGAATAATTAATTGTAATAATGTGTTGTGTTTTGTCAAATTAATGTGCTTTTATTCATTCTTTCAGACATGATTAGTCTTTTTAGTTGTAAATAACAAATTATCCGTTAATCAAAAGACTTTGTATGTCCTCTTCAATTTAATTATACCATCAAGTCATCTCGTTGTCGGGATTGTGAATCCATCGACTCCATTTTGCTCGTATCATTGAATAATACTAATATTACCGGCAAAAATCTGCCGTTGTCCGCGTTATTGAATTTATTGTTATTCGGCCAATATCCCGCGTATTATAAAGGGTTCCAGTTTTATTTGCGACTTGGACCCTTAGGCGGGTCCTTGAATTGACTCAGCATTGTTTTGATGTGGTGTACCGTCACGAGGATAAAATATCATAACTATATCGACTAGAAAAGTATTCAACGGTTTCTATCTACACGTTAGTAGCTCTATTATTATGATAATTTTAATGCAAATTGAATAATAAATTCTATCGTCAAAAAAATAATAGATAATTGGTGTGAGTGTGGGAAACATTTATATTATATTTATTTATTTACTTGCCTTTCATCATTATTATCATCTCAAAAGAAGACGTCCACTGCTTGACAAAGGCCTTCTCCAAGTTAACATAATAATTATTACATTTTTATACTGACCTTTCTAGTGACGTTGTTAGTGATGAATGTAGTGTGGACGAATAAACTGTTGTGTATTTAATAAGTAGGAAGGTTAGGTCTACTGTTTTTTACACTATTTAGATTTTTTAAAGTGATTTTTTTTTAAAACAATTTAAAAAGAATAGAATAACTAGATGCATTCTATTGGATAAACTAGTCAATTGTACGGTATTGCCAAAGCGGTTGCAACAAGTTGGGAAGCGATAATGCTTACGGAGCAAGTTGACAACTCGCAAGTTGCAAGTTGCCGGGCAAATTAGGGCGACATCCGCGTCTCTAGCCACGCTTCAAAGTGTCAAGCCATTAACTTCGGAAGTTGTTTTTGAAGAAAGTAACACAAGAACGCTTGTGTGATCCTTTGTTCACTAATAAGTAGGTACCTAACTAGCTGATAATTATGATATATGTATTCCGAGAATGAACCACATGTGCTATAAGAGTGCCTACAGTTAGTATTTGTGTCAAGGTTTTCAATTATCTACCTTCAGACATTAAAGCTCTTGGGTTACCAATTTTTAAATTTATGTTGAAAAAGTGGTTAATAAATAAAGCATTTTACAGCTTAGATGAATACTATGCATTAAAAAATACAAAATTGTAATTAACCTACTAATAAGTTTATGATAAGTTACTGTTAGTTTCATGTTAGTATAAATCTTTGAATAGTTTTTAATATCTCGTTATGGTGACACTGTTGTAACTCAAATGTATTGCATCCTCAACCGCAAATTGTACATATTCTATTCTGTTCCATTCCGTTCCGTGCCGTGCCGTGCCGTGCCGTCTCTCGTTTTGAGAGAGTTCATTTCATTTTCATTTTCAGCTTCACCGGGCTTTAACAAAGTTCGTGGTCAGCTGACCACGCATTTAACCATCTACTCTCTTTTCAGTAGGTAAAATTACCAAATCACAATACGCGTAGGTACTTTCGACCAAATCATCTAGATGTCGAAGATATATAAAGATACATAATTATGTATTTTTGAGAACCTCCTCCTTCTTTTGAAGTCGGTTAATAGACTTCACTCAGCTTCAACACAAATTCTCGTTTTCGTTAGCATGACCAAATCATGAAAAAAACTGTCAACTTACTAGTTATAAGTACTCTCAAGAGTGATTTTCATAAAAATAACATTTCAGGCGTAAATAAAAATACGCAGCAAAGTTAGTTTGAAGCTTGGATGCATTTTGAACTAATAACGTACGAAGTTGGCTGTTCGAATATTTTATAGGTAGCACAGTGGATTAATATTAAACTTACTTATTTGGTCTTTTGAAATGAAACAACTTTTACGGATCTACTCGCGTATAAGTTTTTTTGTATAATCGTCGATCGGAAACAACAAACCGCTGCGAGTCTCTTATAGGTATTTTAATATACATTATTATTAATGGTATTTTATTGTATTTATTGTATGTATGTTATTATACTAGGTACATAGTAATATTGACGTCGTTATGTCCAGAATGTGTATTGTAAATAGTCTACCTACTCGTACATAGTACAAATCTCTCAGCTGGTAAAGGTTCTATCAGTGAAGGCAAGGTCATCGCTACAATTGACATGCATTTGCTTCACCACGCTCATCTAATGCGTATTGATGATCACAAACCTGGGATCACAACGACCTGGGAATTAAACACGGACCTTCGGATATTGAGCCAAACGAACCACACGGCCACCGAGATTTTAAAGTGACATAGGGTAATTTTATTATACTTTAATATAAACATTAAAACATCAGTCCATTGTATAGTCATATACTGATTCGTCATCATCATCATCAAAATTCAAAAAATTCAAAATTCAAAATCATTTATTTAGTTTAGGCTACAAGTAGCTCTTGTGAATGTCACTATGCCATCGGTTCGTAAGTCTACTCTGGGCGGGAGATCTTGTACTGAGAAGAACCGGCAAGAAACTCAGCAAATGTCCAGCTCTTTCCTCCCTTACAGCGTCAAAAATATTGGAAATCGCCCTATCATAGCAGGACACTTTACAAATAAACACAAAAACTATAATGACAACCACAACATGTAAAAAAAACGAAATAAAAAATCTAAGTTAACAAAACATCAGGTAAAAGCAGCAGCAATAGTATCCAGCATTCTTGGGACCATTGCCATGAGCCCACAGTTGGAGGACATCTATTATTTGTAGGTCTTTAATTTTTAATTTTCTAATTATTTTTCTTTGTTTTTTTTCAAGTTAAGTTTCTTTTTGTTGTGTACAGATTTCAGGTAAAAGTTTTAATTTCCACAATGTCATACAGTACCACTACAGTACTCTGGTACAGTAGTCATATCTCTCATTGACATCACCATCATCCATCATCATATCATATTATGTCAGGGGGCACAAACTTTTCACAAGAGAATGAGAGCTGAGAATCATCATCATCATCTCAGCCAAATGACGTCAACTTCTGGACAAAGGCCTCCCCCAAGGATATGAGGGGTATTTGCCGTAATCGCCACGCTTGGCAGGCGGGTTGGCGATCGCAGTAGGTTGAGGGTAACAAGGGTAGAGCTGAGAATACTGATTCACAATAAAATTAGCTGACCCGGCGGACTTCGTACCGCTTTGACAAAAAAACAAACAAATCGTATTTCTATTTACTTATCACAAAGCAACTTTATTTTCTAATAATAAATATAGGCTAATGTAACTCAGCGCTAATGTAGCATTCTAATGGTGGAAGATTTTTTTAAATCGGTTCAGTAGTTTTTGAGTTTATTCGTTACAAACAAAAATACAAAGCTTTCGTTTTTATAATATTAGCTATTTATATAAACAAATTCAAATTCAAATTCAAATTCAAAATCATTTATTCAGTTTAGGCTACAAATAGCTCTTATGAACGTCATTTTAAGCCATCGGTTCGTAAGTCTATCTACTCTGGGCGGGAGATCTTGTACTGAGAAGAACCGGCAAGAAACTCAGCAAGTGTCCAGCTCTTTTCTCCCTTACAGCGTCATAAATATTGGAAAAAGCCCTATCATAAAGGACACTTTCCATCACAAATAAAAACACAAAATGTAAAGGACAATCACAACATGTAAAAAAACACAAAAAATAAAAAATAACTAAATAAAATATTTAAGTCAGCAAAAACATAATTTACCAGTTTAATTTTTTACAATATCATACAGTACTAGTAAAAGTAAAAAAAAAAACTATAGTTAATAATAATAAAAATAAAACTAATTGTAATGTTCAATGCAACGCTATTTTGTTATCTGCAGGACACTATTTATAAGTAGTATTATGTATATGTTTTTTATTATAGCCAGGCTGTTTTATCTTCTAAATATTCTTTGACTGTATAATAACCTTTTTTTAATAAAGAAGACTTTACATGTTTTTTAAACTTATCTAAAGGTAAATCTAGTACAGTATTTGGTATTTTATTGTAATAGTGTATACCTTGCCCCAAGAAAGAACCAAGCACCTTCTGTAACCTGAACAGTGGCATTGCAAGTTTTGACTTATTTCTAGTATTAAAATTGTGTACATCACTGTGTTTAGCAAATGAATTGATATTACAACGTACAAGAACTATACAATTATAAATAAATTGAGACGCCACTGTCAAGACATCAATTTCTTTAAAAAGATTTCTTAAAGATGTTCGTGAACCTAGTCTATAGATTGCTCTTACTGCTCGTTTCTGTAAAATGAATATAGTTTCAATATCAGCCGCTGTTCCCCACAGTAAGAGGCCATACGACATGACACTATGAAAATAACTAAAGTAAACTGTTCTAGCAGTTTCAACGTCTGTTAACTGCCTTATTTTTCTAATGGCATAAGCAGCAGAACTGAGTTTGCCAGCCAATTTCGAAATGTGAGGATTCCATTGAAGTTTTGAGTCAAGGGTAATACCTAAGAAAACTGTTGAGTCTACCAAATCCAATCGATCACCGTTTATGCTTATATCAGTTGGTTCATTTTTGACATTTGGTAATTTAAAATTAATACATTTTGTTTTTTTAGCATTAAGCTGCAAATTATTAATAGTAAACCAACTGAGTACATCAGAGAGTGCTTTGTTTACATCGTCGTAATTTTTCTTACACCTACTTACATTAAAAATGAGTGAAGTATCATCTGCAAATAATACGATTTCACAGAAGTTCTCTACAAAGAATGGCAAGTCATTAATATAAATCAAAAACAGAAAAGGACCAAGAATGGACCCTTGTGGAACTCCCATTTTTACATGAGAACCAGATGATTTAGTTCCATTAATATCGACAGTTTGTGTTCGAGAGCTAAGATACGACTGAATTAAATTTAGTGCGAAATCTTTGAGACCGTAGTAATTTAGCTTCATCACCAGAGTTTTGTGCTCAACGCAATCGAAAGCCTTGGACAAGTCGCAAAACACTCCAAGGGCGTTTTGAGACTTCTCCCAGGCATCAAATATATGTTTTAATAGAGCAACACCTGCATCAGTAGTAGAACGACCCTTTGTAAATCCATATTGTTTATTATGTAAAAGGTTGTTTATGTTAAAATACGACATCAACTGTTCCAATATAACTTTTTCATAAATTTTGCTTAGAGTTGGTAGTATTGAAATGGGTCGATAGTTACTGGGGTCTTCTTTGTTTCCCGATTTGAACAAAGGTATGACCTTACTAAACTTCATAAGATCGGGAAAGATACCTTTATTCACACAGTTATTAAAAATTTCAGCAAGATATGGTGCAATAGAATGTATAATATTCTTAATTACTTTTATAGAGATGCCCCACAAATCACTTGTGTTTTTCATTTTCAGTGATTTAAATGTTTTTATAATATACATTGAATCAATATATTTAAATTGAAAAGAAACATTACATTTTGGTACATATTTTTGGAGTAATGCTTGTGCAGCTTCTGGTGATGAATCCAAATTTGAGGTTGTCAGCACAGGTATATTTACAAAAAAATCATCAAAAATATTAGCAATATGTGAATCTGAATTGACTAAGTTGTCGTTTACTTTTAAAGTGAAAGTATTATCCCGTGGTTTAAATTTACCTGTTTCACGGTTTATAATGTCCCAAGTGGCTTTAATTTTATTGTTGGACTTTTTAATCTTTTCTTTAATATAATTAGATTTTGCTACTATACATATTTTCTTAAATATTTTCGAATAATTCTTTACATATTCCGTGAAATTAGAATTTTGGTTATATTGTTTTAGACTATATAAATCATACAATTTATTTCTACTTTTATATATACCAGTCGTGGCCCAGTCACAGAACTTAAGTTTATGAGTTATTTTGATTGTTCTTTGTGTAAACACTTGGTCATATTCAGTCTTTATGAAGTTAAAAAGATTAGTATATAATACATCTGGATCATCTTGTCCAAATGGCAATGCATTAATTTTACTCGATATATTATTTTTAAAACGCTCTACTCGCTCCTTTGTAACTGGTTTACAGTTCACTATTTTTGGCTCATCCTTAACATTAAAATCATAGGTCACCTTTAAACCGCAATGGTCAGACGTAAGCTTACTAATGACTGACTTAGAAACAGGGTCATAGTCTGTAAAAACATTATCAAGACAAGTGGCTGAATGTGAAGTTATTCTAGTGGGTTCGAGAAATAGATTAATGAGATTAAAACATTTAAACAAGGCAACAAGACGAACACTCATTGAAGTGCTTTCTAGAATATTTATATTAAAATCGCCACATACAAAAACAAATTTATTTTTTAATTTTAATTTTCTTAGTACGTCTTCCATTACAGATTCGAAAATACCGAAATTGCCCGATGGGGGTCGGTATACACACACTATTACAAAGCTATTAAACTCCACACATGATAGCTCAATATTACGCTCCACTGATAAGCCTACAATATCGTTGCGATCTTTATATTTTATATTACTTCTTACTAGTATTAAAGAACCACCGTGAATAGCTGAGCTTCGCACGTACGCGCTTGCTAATTGGAAATTATTTACATAGAATGATGTGTCATGACTTCTTAGCCAATGCTCAGTTAAACAAAATATATGAATTGCCTGACTTTTTGCAAATAATTCTAACTCTAAGTCTTTGCCAGCCAAACCTTGAATATTTTGATGTATAATAGTAATTAATGAGGACTTGGCTTTTGTCTTAGACCTCAGTTTAAACATGAGGTTGTTGTTACCTTATTACTAGTTGTAGATGTTGCATTAGTAGAACTACTAATGGTTACGTTGTTATGACGTAAAGACTTAGTTATACCATTTATAACTGTATCCTGTATATTATAAGCTAACAATTTAGCTATTTGGGTCCTACATTTCGTAGAAAGATACATAGTATCTGACGTCAAACTAAAGCTATTAATAAATTTATTTATATCAAAATATAAAATAGTGTCACTATGACGACAAATCAAATTAAACAATAATAAATTTAATTCATAAATGCGCTTATTTTGTTCCCAGGTCAAATTGGTACAATAGGGAAAAGCGCTAATTATTATCCTGCAATTTGTTTCTGATTGCAGTTTTATCAAAATATTAAAACTATTTATGATGTCACGTTTCTTCGTTTGTGAGCTGTCACCACATAACACAATAATATTAGTGGAACTATTCAATGAATCCTGTGATATTTTGTTTACTATAGCATTCAACGACTGACCTGGAGTACAAATATTGGTCATTGAGTGGATAATATTTCTATTTATAGGCAACCCTAAGCCTTGACCCAGTTTATCAGAGTACATAACTGTTTTTTTTACTAATTTTGTAACATTAGGTTTAAGTATTTTTTGAGGAGAGGCCGATGAAGGACCGGGAACCAAAACAGACAAGTTTTGTGTGTTCATCTGAATATTTGAGTCAAGTGATAAAGACTCTTTGTGTAGGTTAATTTCATTATTAATTAATGAGTTGTACCGATCAGCATTGTACTTGCACAGATCAACTAACTCTGTGGCTGATTGGATATGTTCTTCAATCTGTTTCTGTGATATTAAGTATTTTTTAGTCATTATATCAAGAGACTCATGTAACCTTTGGATGTCAGTTTGTAATTGCTTAGTGTCCCGGTCATACATTTGCCTACTTTCCATTAACTTACTATTATATATATCTAAGGAATCCATAAGACTAATACGCTCCTTTCTGAGAGCAATATTTTTATAAAAACAGTTATTTTTTTTAATCAACTTCTCAGTTTTCTTTATAAACTTATTAATTTTTACATATTTTTTAATTTTAGTTTTGCTGATTTTATTTATTTTGTTGTTATTTTGAGATTGCTGTAATGAAATTCCACCAGGTGATGCTATAAGTTCTTCAAATAAGGACTGAGTATGATCCACTTCATGCTGCTTCTGCAACTCAACTAATTGGGATATCTGGTGGTTTGCCGCACTGAGGTCCCTTTCCAACTCGGTGATGCGGTTGAGTGCCCTTTCATAGGTGTTATGCTGCTGCTCAAAATTGGAGATGACATGTTGCAGTTGGTCACGCTGGTGGAGCACATCCTGGTGTTGCATGTGCAGTTGAGCTAACTCATTCTTAAACTGTGAATTTCTGTCTATTATGGATTTTATTTCCATTTCACTGTCATCCCTTTCTTTTAGCAGCTGATTGCAGGATTCCTTGGATACTCGTAGCTCCTCAAGTGCCTTTCTGAGCTTTAGTTCAGTACTTTGAGTAGCAGCCTTACGGGTCAGCATTGTGAAGTTGGTTTTATAAACACCTGAAAATTAAAGAAGTATATATTAAGATATATTAAGACTTAGGTGTTGCAAGTTAGGTTTATCTAACTTCTATTTAATTTCTATGTGCAGCAATTAAGATTATTTAAAAATGAGATTTTAATTATAATAAGTAAGTGGGGGGTAGATGTGTCACACAAAAGTTTGTTGTTTAAAATTAGAGTTTTTTATTGTAATTGCAAGTTATTACTAGATAATCTAGAAATGAAATTAATTAAGTTATAAGCTTCAAATAAGCAGTCACGTTCTGGTTGTAATGTGTCGAAGTGTATGAATGTCTGTGGCAAAACAAAGTCACCATCAACTTCACTTCCACATATAGTCAAGTCAAGAGAGGTTAACCAAGCCAAATCGTATTTGAGGTGTGACGATACTCACAATAATATGTGAGATTTGTAAAGTAATGAATATGAGTAGTATTGTTGTTAAATACAACAAAAACATGTACCTAGTAACAGTATTTAGAAATAAGTTTTTCTCAATGTCAATGGTAATAATTTAAATTCAAAGTGTCTAATAACAATTATTGTTTTATTCTTACCCTATTCTTGGTATAGTGGAATATTAAATTTTAATACTATAATACTGAAATGCCAAAATTACTTTTGCAGTTTAGATGCAAATCCTTTGATTTGATTACAAAGTAGAAAAATAACAATTCATTGGCCTAGTACATTGACACATACAATTTGAATGAAGTGTTCAGTTAAGATTTACACTTATGTTACTAGTATTTATAATAAATGGAATAAAAACAATACTCCCCCGGTTTATGTTGCAGCAGTCCACGGCAAAAGTAGTTATTTTAACAACTTTTTGTAAAATTTGTTATAACAGTCAGCTGGCGATGACAGTTGGAAAATTACATTAGCACATAATTTAAAAACTACACAATATTAGTCAGAAAAAACACTAGTAGATGATATTTGTCACTTAATTTAATCACTAATTACAAATTTAATCATAAATAAGCATAAAAGACAATTTTTAACAAATTTTTAATAGGAGCTTTATAATTCGACTACTTAACCGGACAATGTTGCCAGTGACATTCAAAGACATTCAAGAGAAACAAAAGTTTACATATCTGTTTAAGTAACCCATTAAGTGTTAATTACAGTAATTAATCGAATTGAAATTTCGCACGGTTTGCTTAATAATTGAGGCCCGTATCAAAACTAATTAAGCTTGTTTACACAATTTGGTTCATTTCAAGCAGATTGAAACGGAGTTAAATTTGTTTTGCTGTGTTAAAATTATACTTACACGGGTTTTCTTCCGATAAATGAGAGTGAAATTAATAAAAATACATTTTATTTAAATGCCTATTATTGCAAGTTCATTCGCCATTAGGCACCGAACAAGATATAGTCGGTGAAAATATGGAACGTAAAGTAATAACGCATATGAGCAGTTAGTAAAATAAAATTAAAGCAAGTATCTGCTTTTACACAACTAGACTGAAATTGTTTGTTACTTCTTTATGACTTATTTAATAAGAAAATTATATAATTTTCAATGGCCGAGATGTTCACTTTTTTCGACTTTATGTAAAATTGTGTAAAAGCAGATACGCGGTTCATACAGAATGCTCTTATAGGGTTTCTCACGCCTACCGACGATATGTCACCTACAATGTAACTCTTAATGCAATGGAATAAGTGTCAAAACTAGTCAAATGTGTATACATGTTGATGCTCGTGACTGTACAAGGCTAGCTAGCGAGCTAGTCAGGGTAGAGATCTACTTTGACTAGCTTCCGAGTCCTGGGATCACCTAAACCTTTTTCATGGCTGCTTAAAGTCATGGTACATCAACATTTACATATTACAAGTAACATACAAAATACTAGACTGAGTGCCTTCAATTAAAGTTTACAATACATATAACTTAATTAACAAATCAAGCTGGCAACGGTTAATAAGTAACAAGATCAAAGTTAAAGTTAGCTTTTGTACATGTGTAAGTCGAATTAAAATATCAAAAGCTGATTGTGAATATAACAATCAATTCAAAGTACCCTGGCTTATCATGCTCGTACATTTAAAAACGTTTCGGTGACTTAGCTACCAACTTAATAAAAGTACTGTTTTACTTTTGCTATACTTACTTTTCTCTCGGAACTCAAGCTAGCTTCTAGTGCATTGCTATCGGAAGCTGGTTTAATTTAGTTTCTCCCAGTCGATTCAATTGATATAGGTGGGGGGCGTATTGGCCCCCTTTCCCAATGTGAGACTTTGTCAGGTTAGCCAGGAGCATTTTACAGATTGGATAAATTAATTTGATTTTATTTGAATTACGAATAGTTGGTTTCGAACTGCGGGTTGCAGGTTGCAATCTGCAAGTTAAGCCACTTTTGCAATGCCAGATCTTCGGGTATTATATCTCGAACTCCACCGTACTTCGTACTGCACGTTAAGCCTTTGGTCCTGTAAGATTTCACCTGTTTGTAAACCAAATCAACTCGCATCAAACCAGCTTTATGGTAGGATATGGCTTGATCCCCCCGTAAGCCCTTTGTATGTAGAAAGATCCATCCAGGAAGGGTTGAGCTAAGCAGTGAGACATTTTAGTCTGATGATGATGATAAATCACTACATCAAAAATAAATTACTTGATTTAATTTATTAGATTTTTTTATTTAACTAACTATATTTTACTGCCTTATAAAAAAAGATCTGCCCCTTATTGTCTCAATGCTAAAGCAATCCCTGGCCACCTTAGCTAAGGCTCAGTTAGCAAGTGGGTCAAGTTTCAGACTCCAAACGGCGAAAACTGAACACCGGCTATTAATCCAAACGCCTTAACGATTGTTTTCGAGCCTTAAAAGCCATCTGCGGAGGCCGAGGATTGCCTCACTCCCCAACTAAAAGGATTTGGGGATAAATTACTCTAAACGTATTCGTGATTTGCTCAGACCATAGCTTACTGCTTACTTAGAAATAATACTTATAAATTTATTGCTTATGTGAATAGAGAGTTAAGTAATTTATATTTGCATATAATAAAGATAATATTATTGTTTTTTTCTAAACGTTTACTTTATCATTACCAAAAATGTATAGTGATCGCTCGCGCTTTGCATTATTTATGTACCTACCACAAGTAACATAAGCTTATTTTGCGTGAAACGAAACGCACCTGTGACTGACAACCAGCAATCGGGGATCTGCCTATGCGTTGCCGACTTAGAACGCCTTGTTCACTAGCACAATAGCATTTTTACTCCGCCACATCATCACCGTCAACAGCTCATTTAAGTCCCCACCTGCTGGGGCACGAGCCTTCCCTATAGATGGATAGGGAGAACGGGCCATAAACCACCACGCGGGCCCAGTGCGGTTTGATGGTTGTCACCAACTGCTAGTGCAGCCGGGACCAACGGCTTTACGGTTATGGTGGTATTTTGGTCACCCATCCGAAGTCCGGCCTTTGCGAAACTTGCATAAGCTTAGCCATTGCAGACCGGGCGCGTTAGCCACAGCGCCATCAAGCGCCATTTATACTAATTTAACAAAAAAAAACTAATAAAATGACACCATAACAAAAGTCCGTTCAAATTAAAAAAATGTTATTCCCATAATCCTATTTTCTCTTGTCTTCGTTGTCACCAGACCAGAATTAACAAATTAGGTAAGCTCAATAAAGTTAGGGGAACATCAAAGTCCGCAATAATTAAACCAAAAGGTATTATTTTTAAGTAATTGACAGCGAAGATTAAAATTTAGGTTCATTTTGAAAATTAACTTCAACAGGTTTGTTTATGCTAGCGTTCATTCGGAAATAATTCAAAGTAAATAATCAGGATTAGCTGCTGAGTTATCTTGGCTTTTGATCAAAGAAATGCGACGGAAGTTTGTGTTCTAAAGGATACAAATTGATTTTAAATTCTCGTAGAAAGGAGTCTCAAGTCAACAATCTTTTCTACAAACCTTTTTTATATCATTCTGTATTTAACCGCTTCTGCAGTCTAGTTGTTAAGATAACTTATCACAGAGCGGTGGGTGTTTGTACTCGGTTTTGTTGACGGTAAGGCTAGCCTTGTAGCTACTAGTAGCATTGTTCTGTTCCCACAGTTAGAGATAAATTAGCCAGTTCCTCATTAATTGAGGATTCCGGGGAAGTGCGTTTCCACCTTCGGCCTTATCATCGCTTAACATCAGGTGAGTTGGACACCAAGTGCTTAAAAAAAAAAATCTACTATAAAACAAAACATTGTTATACATAGATCTAATGTATTAAACGACGGCCTCCTTGGTCGAGTGGTTTGTACACCGGTTTTCATGGTGTCGCCATCTCTGAGGTCCCGAGTTCGATCCCCGGTCGGGTCAATTCAGAAATTATTGTTTTTCTAAATTGTCTCATGTCTGGGTGTATTATATGTACAATAATGTATTGAAGTATTTTAAGTATGTTTATCCGTTGTCTAGTGACCATTTTAACGAGTTTCATAACGAAGCTTCTCTTGGGCTAGATAATTGGTGTGAGTGTAGGAAAGTTTATTTATTTATTTATTTAAACATCAGAAGCATAACAATATTGATAAAGACGCGCGTTTAAAGAGAACCAATATTAATGTAAGGTGGATATTTATCACGTCTTTGCTGCATCAATACTTTTTACAACCGGCATGGAATGTCATAGCAATCTGAACTTTGAAGCTTGCACATAAGATTGAAGTAACAAGTGAGAGGAAGAATTTATTGATAAAGGTAAAGGTCCCTGAAATAGCTACCATTTCTTTAGTAGAAACGCAGACGTGTTGCTTGCCGGAGCACGAACATCTCCATACGGTTACATTACCTGCACAGGTGTTACTGTCTATTTATTTCTGAAGTAAGCCTGCCATGAGCTATTTCATATATCGGTATCTCATGAAAACTTCAAAGCATTGAAACTTTCAAACCAATAAACCAAGTTCAATGAAACTTTCTATGCTAAAATTAGTTTATTAAACACCATTAGGTTTAAATTTAATTCGTTTGGTCTTTTGATTTTATGCCAGTTTTTATTATGGTCTGGTGTCAAAGTAATTTTCATACAAGTTATATAGATAATATTTATTCTGCCACTATATGATGATGATGATGATGAACGATAATAGCAATGTGAAGTGAGAAATGATATACCCCCCAGCCCTATGTACCTTAGTAAAGTTATATAAGATATTACTAAGACCTCACACGGAGTTCTTGCGAGAATTTAAAAAGTGACGTTGCACTTTTTGTTTTATTTGCCAACACGCATGCACTCTCACCAACACTTAACGGTTAATAATCCACTTTTACATTAATATTCGACATATCACAAATTTTAGAAAATATAACAAAGCCGCAGACTTGACTCTTTGACTCTTCACTTTCCCGCGAAGATGTCAAATAGCTCTTATCATCATCTCAGCTAAAAGACGTTCACTACTGGAGGACAATGGCTCTTATACGTAGCTATAACTCAGAAGAATTATTCTTTTTTATTTGACTAAGAAGTCCAAGACAAACAAGCGTCCAACCCGCATGATGTCTAACGGTCACCAAAGGCTATTGACTTTTCTTACCCTAAAAATATTTTAAACTTTGCCTTTCACCGACTCTGTGGTCTTGAACGGTTGTAGAAAAATATAAAAAGGCCGCATTTTCTATAGACGAGCCAGCTGGATAAAAGCTGGAAAGCCAGCAACTTGCGCGTTCGAGTTTCGATTGCCAAGAAAAGTAAGTTTTACAAGTCAATGGATGAGTGAACTAATTGTACTATCTCGGAACTTTACGTACCATTGAGCAGTGATTCTGTTTTTTGTATGATGGCAATAGTGAAACTTGTCAAACCATGGAAAAACATGCTCAATTTCACCATAATTATGCTATTGATCATGTTGGAAGGCCTGATCGCTGGAGGTTATATGCTGATTATGATAGACAAACGACAACCGACGAATGATCTATACCCAAACAGCTTAAAAAGTAATAAAAAGCAGCGTAGACACCGCACAGCAAACCAGCCGTAAATCTGTAGGCAAATACCTAACACCAATATAGCCAGGGCACATAAATAGATACTTACCTATGTACAAACCGTTCAGTATCACCGAACAAGAGCTATAACACATTGAATAAGAACTCCGAAAGGCATTGTGAGCTGCCGCCCGGGGCTGATGTGAAAACGATGTTACCCGAAACACATTCATTTTATAGCGCTATCTTCGTAAAGCTGAGTTAGAATTTAAGGGACTACTATGTAGACTGCCAAAATTCAAATTGGAGGGCGAGCCTTATGCTCGAATTCACCTATAGCTTATGAGCCATTTTCATATTTCAATAGCCCATAAAATCTTCGAAATTCCAATATTGTCAAACCAATGAGCCAATTATAATGACATATTCTAAGCTTATGGGAAATAGAAAAAAGTGGACACTTAACTAAAAAAGAAAATATAAAAAATTTTGGTTAACTCATTTTATGCAATTTAAAGTGAACTATCTGTCAAGTTATTTGTATTTCTCTTAATCATAGCTTTATGGAGCTCGATGGCGCAGTGGTTATCACACTCGGTCTATTGATCGGAAGGTCATCAGATGGGTGATTGAGCTCATCCGTGCTTCAGCAGGCAAGTCAAGCCGTTAGTCCCGGCTGCATAGCACTCGTTAACAATCACCAATCCGCACTGGGCCCGCGTGGTGGTTTATAGCCCGTTCTCCATAGTGTTTATATTGCTCGGCTCGTGCTCCAGCAGTGGGGACACATGAGCTGATGATGATGATGATTGATAGTTGAAGTTTGTATATAACACCGATTTTGAAATAGCTCCTAAGGCGTTTAACAACAACACTTTGTTGCTTCAATTTGTGCCACTAAAATAGGACACGTGAGGTACAATGAGAATTAGATTGCATTTTAGGGGTGAACTACGTAGACGACCGATTTGATTGGGATGTGGAGAAAATGTCAACTAAAACCGTCGCTTTACCGGCTGTAACAAGACTAGAGAGAAATTGGAGATACAGAAAAAAACTAAAGATCTTACCTTAGTAATAGAATAATAAAGCATAAGTAATAGTGTTTAAAAGACTCTAATTATTATTATAGTCCTCAATGGAGATGTGAAAAAGCTCTACAACCTACAACTACTACTACGCAATGTCTAAAGCATCAAACAGAAAAATATCAACTGGAAAGACATCGTACAGGATCTTGAGATTGAACACACTAACTAAAGGGATACAATACTACATATACCTACATAGGCTAACCACACTGGATAAACAGGTAACAAAAATTTCACAAACAAGGGGCCACTAATGGCGTTTCAAAAACCTAAGGATATGGATGCTCTCCCTTTTATTTATTGATATGTCCAAACTTAATTTTGAAATGAAGTATAGAATTAAAAAAAAGTACAGGAAATAATTTGAGCTGCTCAAAGTTGTAAAGTTGTGCTTTTTCATGACCCACAAAGACTACATTAATTCTATCTGATGTCATAGTTGAATATCAAACAACCTTTGCCAACATTCGCCACCTTAAAGGTCTGTTTTTGCTGTAAGCACTTTCTTTATGCTGCAAGAAGCTTTGCTCAATCGTCAAATGAACGTTCGCCCTGCGGGGTACAAAGGAAAAAATTCAATTCGACAGTCAGTCGCGTACAGTTTCGCAACTGTTCCACACTTGCTCATCCACAATGAGAATGGAGTGGAAAAAGAGATATAAAAACCTGTTTGTCGTCAGTCTGTTCCGTGCCTCCGTTTTAGGTGCCAGCTGTGAGCAGTTCTTTTTGCAATTAGTCAGTTTATTGCCACGGAACCAGTCGATAGTTTTATTTTCGTGCCGTTAACGAATTCCCCTTTGTTCTGCCGTCTTTTGTTATGATACTGTTACTATGTTGACGGTGGATCTAATGAAATTGCATAATGAGGTTTGTTTTCTTTGTTTTCGTTGAATTCAGAAGCATGGTACACTAATATTTTCATGTTGGTATGTAGCTTTGTTTTATATTTTTATACGTAGGTATATTCCATATCTATACCTTTATACGTAACTAACGAAATCTTTGCCATTAATGAATTGTAATAGTATGATATAAATAATATTTTTCTGTCAATAACTGAAAAAAAAATTGAGTATTTTTATGGAAAACTAAATATTATTTTGCATGTCATCACCGTGATCTTTATACTTGGTAGCATGGATATGTTTCGGAAGTATACACCTATTACCAAACATTCTAAAAACTTATGAGTACCGTCTGACCGAATATGGTCAAATTAAAATGTAACATCATTGTATCACTTATATTTGCAAATAAAAACGATTTGATTAGATGGCACACACTTCAAATAAAAGGTAGTAAACAAAAACCTCATGCAAATTTAAAAGCCGTATTAAGCACAGATCTATTTTAAAAAGACTGCTTTTGTTGACACTTTTCATTAGCTCCTTTCCGGAATGTACCATGTCCGTGAGTCATAACTCAACCCTACGTTGGCGCCAAGCCTAAGAAAATGTAATAAAATGGTCCTCGTTAAGCGGTGGGGATGTCATCAAAATTCATTGTCCCGCAGTTTTAACACTCGCTAATGGGTGACTTGACGACGCTAACTGAACGGAGCGGAAAAACTCAGTTGCATTAACTGCATAAAGTAACAACTGTAACAATCATGAATCATGAAATTAAAATGTTGTTAAAGTTTAAATGGTTTTCCGGTGCTATCTTTTACAGCCGAGACTAAAAGGCTAGACGTATCTTCCTTAGATACTTATCACCTTGTATCTTATCTCGCGAAAGCGCAGTGTGGGCAGGCCTCCAACAAGGTGGACCGACGATCTGGTGAAGGTCTTATCTCATTTTGTTTTGGTTACCCATCCGGTTAGGCATTGTAATAGTTGCTGAACTTGCATGATCACAAGACGAATTTGCTTGCCAATGTGCTATAGAGCGTGATAGAGCTCCTCGATTCAAGTTATCATCATCATCATCATCATCATCAGCTCATCTAAGTCCCCACTGTTGGGGCACGAGCTTTCCCTATGGGTGGATAGGAAGAACTGGATAAGCCGCGGCGGCCCAGTGTAGATTGGTGGTTATTAACGACTGCTCGACACGAGACACGAGAGCTCGAAATGCAATTTGTTTTTGCCACCTATCGGATGATCGGCATTTGCGAAAGTTGCTTAACTTTAACAATCGCAAACCGGGCGCGTTAACCACTGCGCTATCGAGCTCCCTACAAGATATAACAAATCCATGATTCAAGATATAACAATTCTATATTAACATTTTGGGTGACATTTAAATTCTTGTGGAAATACTAGCATTTCATAATTAATGACAAGGCTAAGTCTTTAGACCTGGGCCTATTAAAGAGTGACAGGTGCACTTTCAAAGTGAATCCATTTGGATGCGGGTCAAGTGTCTATTCACGGAGCTAAAGCCTTTTGTCAGGTAAATCCCGAGTGACCCCCGGGCTATTACCATCTGAACCTGAGCCATTTGAGTGCCTACTTTTCAATTGTCTTGTTCTAAATATAGAATTTAGATCGTAACTAAATTGCCTTCAGATAACTTACAGGATTATATTTCATAGTTATAGTGGTACCGGTACACCGTCTCTTGAGAGTTTGCAGAGATACGGATCAAACTGGTAGCTTTAAGGCTTCGGATGATTTAGAATTACATTTACGTAAGTTCTTTAGTAGAACTTGCAGTTTTTTTATACTTAGTACGGCAAATGACTCCATTTCACCTGATGTTAAGTGAAAATGGAGTCAAGTTGCGAAGACAACTGGTGCAGCGTGTAAAAAACGCAGCATCAGTTACCCTCACTCTGCCGGCCCACAAGGTGCCTCTTCATATCACAGGAAGGAGGGAAAACGTGTGCTGGTAGGCTATTCTATCTTTTAGAGGTACTAAAAATATCTACGGGATCCACAATGTCTGATGGTGACGTGTCGCTTTTAAAAAAGGTGTCGGTGCTCATTGAAAATATATAAGCTCAAATATTCAAACTTGAATCATCATCAACAGCCTATAATAATAATAATATTTTTATGTTTTGTATGTGCTTTTGTATTTTACTTTTATATTAATATTATAACAAACCTAGGCTAAGAAAAAAGAAAAATATAGAGATAATAATAAAACATTTATTTCAGACCACTTAGTCCGTACATAGTTGATTAGTAACATGCTTAATGATATATTAGTAATTTAAAAATAAAAAACAAACGAACACAAAAAACACACTACTTTAAACATTTTAATGTCCCACCATTGGGTCCCACATATGCACTCGGTTTCAATGCCTAAGAATGGGACAGTCAAACTTCTTTTCTATTACCGCCAGGATGCCATTAGAACTCCCCCTTACCCTGCATTTTATTAACGCTTTTCGCTTCCTTATGTTGCCGTAAAAATCAACAACACCAGCTTCAGCAAACATGCTCGAGGCACTGCAGAATCTGGGGAGGCCCATCAGCATCCTAAAGGCATTATTATATTGCACGCGGAGTGCATGGCTATGAACGTCGCACTAATTACATTATAAAAAAATAAACTGTTCGTATAAGATACGAATAAATATTGAAAATACGCTAATATATTTCTTAAAGCAAACCCGGGAACTTTACAGTGGATGGTAGTATTAATGATAGGTACACGCGCCTGCACATCAAACTACCACAAACTTAAATTTCCTCATTAAATTTTGAACTTTATGTACGAGTATATGCCATAGCATATGGTGAACATTTATTGATGAAATTTGACAGTTTTGGTTAGGTTAATGTGCAGGCGTCTGTACATATAACCTAAATTATCTTAACCCCCTCTGTGGCCTAGTGGCTAAGACTACCGGTTTAGACCCAGAGGTTCCGGGTTCGATTCCCAACGGGGGGTGCATGTTTGTGTACTCGGTTTGGGTGGTGGTAGGGCTTGTTTGTCCGCCTGCCATATCTAAATATGTCGCCATAACATCAATGTTTGTAGCATTGTTGTGTTCCGGCAGCTAGAGATAAGATAGCCAGTGCCTCACTAGTTGGGGATCCCGAGTGAAGTGCGCTTCCATCATTGGCCTTATCATCATTTAACATCTGGTGAGATACAGGCACTGTGCCCGTTAATATAAAAAATAAATAAAAATAAAAACATTATAAACACCCATCACTAATTAGACATATAAAATTCAACAAAAATGCAACCTACACAGTTGATCGGCAGAATTTAGTAGCCAAAGCTACATAGTGTGTCGTTATTTTATTTTATGTAGCTACCTAAAAATCTAACTACACCATTAGTTCTATGAATTTCAGTAGGAAAGTGCCCGTTCAAATTTCAGCAGTCCAAACTACTGTAGATAGCAGTCCTCTTTATCTACGCTACAAAATGAAAGCTTTCGTCCGGATTCAATTTGGCAATCGGTGCAGCTCAATCCAGCTCAATTGAGCTATGCGTGCAATATTCAAACTTCCATCCGAAAATGGACGGTACGCAATATTTCACGGATGTTTCTAGTTATTTCGAATACGGATGCTTGGAAGTATTCACAATTCTGTAGAATAACGTTGAACCTTCGTTTTACTCAGACAATACGCAACATGTACCTACGAAATGCTAATCTGCTAAGCACTATAACCTAACACGATGTTGTACTATTATATTTGTGTAATATGAATCCCTGCAATATGTAAGGCTGTGTTCAGATGGCAAACGCTTAACGAGCGTATTGCTAACGCATGTTTACAACTAAGTACATATAACGCGTGTTGGCCTTAAATAAAGTTCAGTACCCGGATGACCAAGCTTTGCTCGGTATTTTTTTGGTAATTTTCTAAAAATGAAACCTAGCTAGATCGATTTATCGCCCCAAAACCCCCTGCATACTAAATTTCATGAAAATCCTTGGAGCCGTTTCCGAGATTCAGATTATATATATTATTATACCTACATATCTATATATTAATACGTGAAGCAAAAACTTTGTACCCCTTTTTTACGAAAATTGCGCGGACGGAGGAGTATGAAATTTCGCACACTTAAAGTTTATATAGAGATGGTTATCCGAATGTTAATATTTTTTTAAGCTGTGCATAAAAATACATTAAATCAATAAAACAAACATTACACACACTATCATGTATTTGACACACACGCATATTAAACTCTTTTCAAAAATTTGAAAATGGAAGAGGAGCGGCCGTAATCTGTCAATGCCAATCCAAATTCACATTCTATCTTTTTTAATTTTTCATTGCTTAGGATACAATCCGTGCTGCCTTAATAAAATTATGGTCGAATTTTGACCACTGGGCGGCCACTAGTATACAAGAATTGCTCGTTTATAGGTATTAGATGTAATAGGTGTGTAAACGCGCGTTAAGCGCTTGTCATATGAACGTAGCCTAACTACCCCCCTAGACTAGTGACAAAATGCTAATAGAATAGAAATTAAATATAATGAAAATTGTATTTGATTTCTATTAAGTTATTAAAGGGGCTAGTACAATGTGAAGATATATATATATATATAGTGCCTAGCGTCCGCCGATAGCTGCCAGCGTGAAAATATGTCTATCACAAAAGTCTTTTTACGTGCCCCGGGAAACTTAGTATTTGACCAGGATAAAGGTAATCTAAAGAAGAGAGAAATAATCATACTGAACTGTAGCATAAACTTAGTTATGGCACGAAGAACAATTAAGCAAACCAAATTACAAATAAATTACTTTAAAGTCAAAGTCAAATATTTTTATTCAAATAAACTTTAGAAAAGTGCTTTTGAATCGACCAAACATTTTTTTACCTACTACCCATTCAGGACGTTTATTTTTTATGTTATCAATAAGGATAGGCAATATGAGGGAAGTTCGGTTCTCTTAGTCCATATCACAACTTACTCTAGGTGAGATTAAAGCGAGGCTTTTCCGTTGTAGTACATAAAAAAATCCTATCCACAAACAATTCAATCAACATAAAAAAGTAACGCGATCACAGCCACCATAAAACCAACGAATGATCGATTGCGAAGCTTCCTCATGATTCCCAAACAGTGATAAATCAGTGTATCATAATTTAAGCCTTCCCGTTCGTTTATTGGCAAAAACATCTCCGTATATGCGTGGTAATACCGGCGCTGCCTGGTGCTAGTAGTAAATCAATATGACGTCATAATTCGGCTCTGTATGTAGACTCTTCTAATTCCAACGAACACCTGATACCGAATCGGCTACTGTATCTTCACGCTATATCTTTACATGTGGGATACGTATATTCTGATGCTTTTTTAGTAATAGCACAAGCGGATGTATTATGACTATAACTTAAAACTTACAGATTTACAACTAACCAACTTGATTATTTACATATAATTTTACGCAAATATTGTTGCGAACAAATTACAATTTGAAAAAAAGACAAGGTGTTGAAAAAATTGACATGACATGCTGGGACAGGTGCACTGACCTGCCCCGGCATGTAATGGGGTGCGGGTTCGAATCCTGCTCGTGGATATTTTTCAACACTTTGTCTTTTTTCAAATTGTAATTTGATCGAAAAAAAAAACAAAGTGTTGAAAAAATTCCACGAGCGGGATTCGAACCCGCACCCCATGACATGCTCATGACATGGTCAGGTGCACTGACCTGTAGGCTTAGCCAAAGTAACATTAAGAAAACGATGGGAACGTATGGGATTGACATAAGCCGCGCTAAATCACGTGGTCAATCTTATGTCAATCCCATACATTTTATTCTTTTCGAACTTCGCTATCGTTTTCTTAATGTTACTTTGGCTACCGCCTCTGAATGGAATTTTTTCAAAACTTTGTCTTTTTTCAAACTAACCAACATTTTACAACTAGGTACACACGCCTGCGCATCAGACCACCACAAACTGTCAAATTTCCTTAATAGATTTTTAAGATTTTTTATGTGCATGCCGTATGGTTGAACATTTTCTGACGAAATTCACAGTTTTGGATAAATTAATTTACAGGCGTCTGTACCGAGTGACTAGCGAGATAGATACCTCTTCATAAGACTGTCTCCAATTTTGTTACTATAACGATAGACCATCTTACCTAGATGGTGGTAGTTTTCCAGGCAGGATAAACCCTACCATCAAACAAACCGAGTACATGATGTACAACCCGCCCCCGTTAATCGAATTGCTATACAATACATCAATACGAGTAATTATATGTTAGAACAGAATGGTACAGGCTACCTAGGAAGAAAAACTATTTCCGGGATTCGGGATCCGATAAAACTAAATTAATAACATTTATGTGGTTTTAACCACTCTTAGTTATGTATTGTGGTATTTTAGCCCCCTTTATTCCGATCACTGTTTCTAACATAACTTTTATGCCCTATAGTTCCCTCGAAGTGTCTGGTTTTCTTTATACAAAATGGAAACACAATTTGTAATAAGAGAAACGCTGTACCCAACACTAAGGATAAGGCTTTTGCGCCAAAAGCCGAGGTTGCGCGGTTGTAATTGAAAAACAACGGGAGCCGAGGAAAACGACAGATGATGGAAATTGTTCTTTATTTGAATTATCCGGCAATTTCATTAGTGCGATAGATGTGAAGATATAGCAAACAAAATTAGGAAATCATAACAAACAGTTTAGTAAAGTTATTGCTGGTGCCAGGGAGCTTAAGGCGATGCATTGGAAATTTACGTGGCGGGGATCTTGATTTTTCCCAAAAATTACAAAACATATGAAAATGATATTTGATGACATGATTTTTCATTTAATTGACTTCATTTTGCTAGTTGCAGAAACTCGATTTGTCAACTTTTATAACAGAGAAAAAAATATCAAAATAACCTCTTTTAAACCATAGATTTGCATTTTACAGGCTAACCAGACAGATTTAAGCATCTAAATTTTTTTAGTAGATTAGTATTAACACACACTTCAAAATTGTAGTTATTTTTTTTTTTAAATAATTTGTAGTTTTAATTTGAAGAAAAAAAAACAGTTTTTCTTATGGTACGGGGCGTAAACGCTCGTATCAAAACGTATGAGATTTATTGTTTAGCGGTGCGTCGCCTTAAGGCCAGCCGCACTTCGAATGCGTTTGAATGCCACGACGACAACGTGCAAGTCCTTGATGGAGATTTTTGAGTTGGACTTCCACTTGAAGAATTGGGACGAAATAGCTCAGTATAGGACAGAACAGACTAGAAAAGGGACACGCTACACACATTAGTGCGTGATGCCATTCCCTATAGAAAACCTCTGATAGTGTTTCAATCCCGGCTTGAGGAACCCTAGCCCCTAGGAAGTTTTTCACCGCCCCCATAAAAGCCTGAGTCGCTGAAAATGCAGCCTGCCAATCAGCAAACTCCAAACAAAACACGGTACCTATCGACAAAATTGCTTTTTCTCGCAAATGTTAATAATAAACGCACGTCGATCTATTTCTCGGGCGGTCAACATTCCAACGTAGGCACGGCTATTCACGAAGGTGACTGGCAAGTTAGATTGAAAGGTGTTATGCTACACCAGAGCAACGAACCGACGGATTAGACTTAAGAAGATTCCTAATCCTATACTCGTATTATAACAAGCAATTTAAAACATACAAAACACAAAATCATTAGGTTTTTTGACAGTTTACTTATTTTTTTTTTTATCAGTGCTTAATATTTTTATGTACGGTATTAGTGTAGTTTAAATAATGAAATGTTTATGTACTAAAATGCTTTGTATAATAAAAATATTTACGTGTGTGTGTGTAAGAGATTGCGTGATTATTGTAAGAATGTAGTTAATTAATTTTAGTTTTTTTAAATTTACAATACTAATGTCGTAAAGACCGTGGGTTGCACGTGGCCCAGACTAGCGCAGGATCGAGGCGAATGGCACAAGCAAAGAGAGGCATATGCCAAGCAGTGGGTCGAGAGGGGCTGATGATGATGATGACGATGATGATGAAATTATAATTGTAATTTTAATGTACATAATATGTTGTAAAAAGTTTTGCGTGTAATGGTTAGTTAATAATGTAATTGTAAAATCTTTAGTGATTGAACTGTTATTTGTGTGAAACGCCTCGGTGGCCGAGTGGCAGAGTGCTCGGTCCGATGCCCGAAGGTCCCGGGTTCAATTCCCAGGTCGGGCAAAATGTATTCCGGATTTTTCGATGCATGGCCCGGGTTTGTGATCAGTGTGACCACCAACCCGCATTTGGCAAGCGTGGTGATTAAGCCACTACCCATCAATTGTAGCGATGACTTGATTTCAGTGAGCCTTTGCCCAGTAGTGGGACAGTTATAGGCTGTTTACTTTACTTCTTTTACTTTTGTGTGATATACAATTACACAAGGTTTTGCGTCTTGATAAAAGAACAAATGGCGAACTGCGAACACAAACTCCGCAAAGAGGCAACTAGATGACACAATAAACGTACTCCAAACCACCTAGTGTGATACTTTCAAAGTTACAAAGTACTAAAATGTTTAGCAACTTCTGCTGCCACTTTCACGCACAAACGTCTCGCTTTCACCCCGCCCCTCTTCTCTAATCCAACAATAGTGCAGAAGTAAACGTAAACTGTTGCACTTAAAGTCCAGAATGGCACATAAAGGAGTCCCCGACACTTATCCCGTTCTTTAACCCCGTATTATCTTGAAGTGTAAGTGTCGGCAGTTTTGCGCTCGCAACGCTAAATTTTAACACTTTCCGCTGTATTCAGTGACGTGGATTCATATACTATATGTTCGACTACTTACTTTCAGTAGTAGAGACGAGGTTTTATGGGCGACAGTCTTCTGTCTGACAGTAGGTATATTAAAGTTATGAACGTGAAAAGCGAGCGATATAATTTCTTTACTACTTTACTTTGGTTGAGCGGTTATATTTCCAGTCTCAAACCTTGACTGATCCGGTTCAATTTCTAGCAGGGCAAACACTGTAGTAGTATTGGTTGGCCTTGTTCTAAGTGTTACTTAGCTAGCATTACCTTTTTAGTCTGTCGCGATAATGTAACCATGGCCCCGATTCTATTAATTGAAAACGTTCACAATCGTGCCTCAGTGGACTCACTATGAGTGACTGACGGACTACGGTGAAAATGTCAGAATCTGGCAGAATCTAGGTGGACATGAAACGATTCTTACCACCAATCAAAAAGAACACGTCATTAACATTTACATTAGGAATTGAGACTCAGGGAACTTTAGATGAGATCAGTGATTATACACGTCATTAACATTTACATTAGGAATTGAGCTTCGGGAACCTAGATGAGATCAGTGACTACCTATATAATTGAACCACAGAAATGATTACTAACTATATCAAAGCTGTTTCCAAGAATATAATCGTTTTTAGTAGATGTTAGCCGCTTATTTTCTTTACGGCGTGCGAAATAGGTTATCCAATTCCTGCCTATTTCATCTTGTAGGTACACCTCCCACAAATTAATTACATCAGTTACATCTAGGTACACGGGATTACAGAGCAATTAGTTATATCATCTTGAGCGGGACTTTACTTCTACACAGAATAAACAACCTTTTAAAACCACTGTTAAGGTCTCAAATCGGATGTGTGTCCACCCCACATGGTAATACGTTCCGCTCAAAATGAAGCCTCTAATATAAATTATAACGCAGCAACGTTTCGTAGCGTTGTTTAGGGCGCGGTCCTAATGAAAGCTACGCGTATTAAATAGTAACTAGAGACTTTTTTGTAGTGTAAGGATAAATAAAATGCAATTTAATCTAAAAGTTTGGGTACTTTTTTGGGGTTAATAGTTTTTGGGTCACATAATCATCTACTAAAACTCCAACTCAGCTACTCTGACTAGTGTAGATATAGCATAGTCACCAATTTGCCCGCATTAACTCACTATCACTATCTTATACTCGTAGTTTATACTTCACCAATGAAGAGAGAGAGCCAGATATATAGAGCTGGTCGCTGGAAAACCTGGATGCGATCTGTTTAAGACAGATAGGAATGGCGTAATAGGCTTGCAGTGGGTAGGTACGGGCTTAAAATGATGAATGAATTTGACCGGCATTGGCAAATAGTTTACTAGCCAACTATCTTTTAGTCAATAGCTCACTATCTAATTGTTAGTAGCTGTTAATGGAACCGCGCCCTTAATGTTTGTCTTAAAACATTTATTAAGAGATTCTGTCGCCAGTAAATTTACTTTGGATAAGTAAAAGGCATGCGGAACGTGCCCACGCCTAAAAGGTACATTCGTGTAATTTACGAACAGAATTATAACAATGAGAAAGCTCCAAAGTTGTCCCCGGAATTAAATTAATTATTATGCCGTTTATTTATGGGGCGCACCAAGCCTTTTGAGTACCTCACCATTTATGCTTAATAAACAATGTAGTTTCTTTTTTACAACAGAAAACGCTTGGACTTAACCTCACCATTGGACTGACGATAAATTTTTTTCTTTCAGTAATAAAGGAGTTTGTTGTGAAACAAATGGCGGCTCTGAGGCATTCTCCTAGTAGCCTCTACTAGTCGACTGTGTGACGAATAGTTGTAAGTTGAAAGTAGGCACGTTGATAATGCCATATGCTCTATAGCCACATAGAGAACTAAAGAAGAATAACTTGTGTCATGTCCTTAGCAACTATTAACAACGTTCATTGTATTGTCAGTATATCTATAATTAAATATTTTATATTTAATCTCACTGCGTTATGTTATTTACATCAGGTTATGGGCCCAGAGGAAGGTTTGCAACAAAATAATTTATATTCTTAGTTTGTATTTATGGAAAATATATTATTTTGTCAACATGCAAAACATTTCGACGACAATACAAAAACTCGTCGGTCAGAGTAATTATGGTACGTGGGCATTTGCAACTCAAATGTACCTGACCGACTGCGATCTCTGGGACTGTGTCGAAGTTTCGGACAGCTATGAATTGGACACCGAGGCCGCTAAGAAAAAAGATGCAAAAGCTAGGTCTAAAATATGCCTCATGTGTGCGGAAAATGTATTTCCATTGGTAGTCAATGCCAAAACTGCAAAAGAAACATGGAATGCATTACAGAAAGCTTTCGCAGATGGAGGGCTACTCAGGCATCTCATACTACTGCGGAAATTGTTTAGTTCTAAATTAGAAAACTTTGCGGATATCCAACTTTATATAACAGAGGTGCAATCTACACATCAAGCTCTACAATCGATTAAGGCAGGTTTAGACGATGAGTTCATTGCTATTATTATGTTGGCCGGGTTACCAAACCTTATAACCCTTTAGTAATGGCCTTAGAGCATTCAAATACGAAGTTAACTTTTGATACTGTAATAACGGCTTTACTTAAAGAAGAGCAAAGAAAGCCTGTAATGTCAACAAACTCAAATGACTCAGCCATGATTTCAAAACCCAGCGGTAGTGGAAATAAGATTATAATTTGTCATTTCTGCAAAAAGAAAGGGCATTACAAGTGGCAATGCAAAGCATTCAAATTACGCAAATCTGACGACAAAGCGGATGATATGGCTTCAGTTGCTGCAACTTGTGAGAGTGGTCACTTTATTACCTTAATGTGTTCTTTAACTAATAGTAAAAGTAGTTGGGTTATAGATTCTGGTGCAACATCTCATATGACCGCTTGTAAAAATTATTTGAATAATGCGCGTAGTGACAGCAAATGTATCACTACTGCCAATAATGGCAAAATAGTTTCAAAAGCTAAAGGGGATGTTCTATTCGAGAATCACAAAGTTAAATTTGAGGAGGTTTTACAAGTTCCAGAGTTAATAACTAATTTACTTTCTGTAAGTAGAATTTGTGAGCATAATTGTGTAGTTGTTTTTGGTAAGAATTGTTGTAGAATTTTTAATAATGATGTGTCCTTTGTTGGGAAGCCTTTATTGACAGCACCATTAAAAGACGGGTTATATTTTATAAATAAAGATGATAAAGCGTTGGTTCTTACGGGAAGTCCTGACAATCAAAGTGTTTTTAAATTATGGCACAGAAGATTGGGGCATCTGTCTGAAAGTCAAATGAAAAAGTTGAAGGAATTGGTTATTGGCTTGACGTTTGAAGATATCAACAAGGAACCCTGTGTAAGTTGCTGCAAAGGTAAAATGTGTGTTAAAAAGTTTCCAAAATGTAAGCATAAAAGGGCAAAGGGATTCTTAGAGCTGGTGCATAGCGATTTGGCTGGACCCATGGAGGTAGATACTTGGGGAGGTAATAAATACTGCCTAGTCTTTATCGATGATTTTAGTAGGAAAACTTTTGGATATATGCTGAAATCAAAGACAGAGGTTCTCGCTAAATTTAAGGAATTTAAAGCTCTAGTGGAGAATCAGACCTGTGAAAAAATAAAATGTTTCAGAAGCGATAATGGCATGGAGTATGTCAATACCGATTTTCAAAATTTTCTACGTCACCATGGGATACGACATCAAACGTCTGTTGCATATACACCACAACAGAATGGTGTCGCAGAACGGACAATACGCATAATAACCGAGAAGGCTAGAAGTATGCTTCAGGATAGTAGTCTCAATAAGAGGTTTTGGGGTGAAGCCATGACTTGTGCGATTTATTTAAAAAATAGATCACCTACTATGGTTCTTGCAAATAAGGTGCCTGAGGAAGTGTGGTCAGGGAAGAAGGTTGATGTCTCTCATCTTAAAATATTTGGATGCAAAGCTGAAGTACTGATTAAAAGTGGTAGAAAAAAGTTTGATTCTAAGTCGATAGGCTTAATTATGGTTGGCTACAGTGAGAATCAGAAAGGTTATCGTTTCATGGATTTAAATGATGTACGCAGGATTATAGTTGCACGAGATGCGGTGTTTAACGAAACTGAGGTAGCATCAAGTAGTCCCGTAAAGGATAACTCTCCTTTTAAGGTTGTACTAGTACTTGATAACAATGTTACCACCAGTACGCAGTCGACAGTAGTAGGTGTCCCATTATCGATTGAAGCTATTCAGGACTCAGTGGGGGTAAATGAGTTGATCCCTGTTAGGTCTAATCAACCAGATTTAAATGCAGGGAGTCCTGAAGAGTCCACTGTTCTAAGTGATCGCGAAGTGGGTACAACTGTTGAGGAACTGCTGACGCCAGAAATGGAGGATAAGTTTCATGACAGCATCGACACGGTGAATGTACCTCTAGATTTAGATGGTGCATCTTCATCAATGGAACGACGCTATCCATTGAGAAACAGAAAAAGAAAGATAGATGAGAATTTTGTTTACAATTTTAACGTAGTGGAATATGCAGATCCTGCTATAGTAGATGATGCTTTGTCTGTAAGTGACAAAAACTTGTGGATGTTAGCAATGCAAGATGAATTTAAATCTATAATTGAAAATAAAACATGGCAACTTGTAAATCGTCCAGAAAAAAACGTTGTGAAAAGCAAGTGGGTTTTTAAACTAAAGAGAGGAGTAGATGGATCTGTACAACGCTATAAAGCGCGACTAGTTGCGAAAGGTTATTCTCAAATTTATGGAGAAGATTATTTTGAAACCTTCGCTCCAGTAGTCAAGCTATCCTCTATCCGGCTTTTGCTTGGTTTGGCTGCGGAAAGGAACTTAGAAGTTCACCATATTGACGTGACAACTACTTTTCTTAATGGAGATCTCAAAGAGGAGTTGTTTATGGAACAACCTGAAATGTTTGTGTTAAAAGGGGGGAAGAAGGAAAAGTCTGCAAGTTAATGAAATATGGTTTAAAACAGTCACCTCGTTGCTGGAACGAGAAAATACACACTTACCTTTTGGAGATAGGTTTGGTTCCATCAAAATATGACCAATGTGTATACATGACTAAAAATACCAAACATTTCTTGGCTATTGCTCTTTATGTAGATCATTTTTATATATTTACAGACTTAATTGCAGAAGCTGACGAACTTAAAAAAAAAATTGGTAAACGTTTTAAGATAAAAGATTTAGGTGAAGTAAGAGATTGTTTGGGAATTACTATAACAAGAGATAGGACAAAGAGTGAAGTTTATTTGAAGCAAAGTAATTACATAAAAATGATTCTGGAAAAATATGGGATGCAAGATTGTAATGCTGTTGGAACTCCAATAAAGTGTAACTTGAGGCTAGAGAAAGGAGATAAACAAGATGATAGAAAATATCAAGAAATAATAGGCCCCTTTATGTATCTCGCTTGTGCGACGAGACCTGACATTTCTTTTACTGTCAGCTATCTGAGCCAGTTTAATGCCTGCAATAATAGTACACACTTTAGTGCTTTGAAAAGGGTCCTGAGATATCTTAAAGGTACATTTGAATATGTGCTGTGTTACAAAAGAACCGGTAAGCCTATGACGGCTTACGCTGATGCTGATTGGGGTAGTAATAGCGACGGTCATTCTTTTACTGGTTATGCTTTGTCTTTTGGTGGTGCTGCTGTGGCTTGGCAGGCTCGTAAACAGCGTTGTGTTGCGCTTAGTACTGCAGAAGCAGAATATATTGCTATTTCTGAGGCTGCCAAGGAGGTAATTTCAGTAAAGGGTTTGCTAGCTGAATTAACAGGAAACATTGATAAGCCTATCGTTATATATAGCGACAGTCAAAGTGCTAATAAATTAGTGTATAGCCCATCAATTGGTAGACGGTCTAAACACATAAACATAAGGTTTCATTTTGTTCGAGAGTTAGCTAATAATAAAGAAATATGCATTGAATATTGTGATACAAAGGCTATGCCTGCAGATATACTAACTAAAGGTCTCAGTGGCGCGAAACAAATGTTTTGTGTAAAGCATATTGGATTAAGTGGGGGTGTTGAAAGTAGGCACGTTGATAATGCCATATGCTCTATAGCCACATAAAGAACTAAAGAAGAATAACTTGTGTCATGTCCTTAGCAACTATTAACAACGTTCATTGTATTGTCAGTATATCTATAATTAAATATTTTATATTTAATCTCACTGCGTTATGTTATTTACATCAGTAAGTGTAGTCGTAATAGTCGTGTAGTGTGGTAGTAATATATATTCATAAATATGGGGAGATATTACTCCCTGAGCGGCCTGTCCGATAGATCAGTGTAAAGAAAGCTTGCTAATGCCAAGGTCTTTAGAGCCGCAAAGTCTTTATGTGCAGCAAAGATCATCAAACCGCTCTTATGTATTTCCAAACCTTACTAGAGCTTCCACGCGTTATTGTCGTGATGAGTGAAAAATCCGAGACAACCCTTAAAGTTTCAACTCTTTCAGGCACAACATATTGTACTTTTTAATTGGCTTTCAACCTTATGTTAAGGGCACAAAGTTAAAATTATCGTATCCAATATAACACCAAAGCCCATAAACACATACTGGTTAATGTTGCTCGATGACGAATGATGTTTGCGGCTAGTAATGATGATAACTACCGGAATAAAGAGGTTATTAAGCAAAGATCATTATCTAAATAATGAAATACTGGTAACCAATCTGGGATGGCCGCTGGGGCGGAACAGTCTTTGAGTGGCGACCGCGTACCAGAAAGCCCAGAGGTTAAGATCGCGGGAAGCCGTTGGATGCGTGCAGCACAAAACCGGTCGTCGTGGAGATCATTGGGGGAGGCCTTTGTTCAGCAGTGGCCGTCTTTTGGCTGAAATGATGATTATGATGATGAACCATCCGGGAACCAGCCAGTGGAAGGTTGCTGAGCTTTCGCAATTATTAAAGAAACGCCCTGTTATGCCTTTAATATACAATAGCTTTTCGAAATATTTCGAATCCTTCTTGATAACGAATGAATTCTTGGAACGTTCGCCGGGCTCGAAACAGTAAGTAATTTGATTTTGAGACATTTAAAACATGTTCCTAAGTTAATTAAGTTTGCTTTGCGGTAGATTCGAAGAATAGCTTTCACCCCCGTTTTCATTAGTATAACCAGGCAGCCGTTGTTGTTGTATGTGAACGTTTTTTTAATTTATGGAGAATTGAAGAGATTTTCAATAATGCTGGTATAGTTTATTTACTTATTTATTTGGGGCATTTACCACCTATTATTTAGGTTTGATTAAGTTATTTATAACATAGTTATAACAAAACTTAAAGATGATTTTTGTTCAATACATATTTTAACGCATTTCAACGCACGCATAAGTATAAGGTGGACCGACAATCTGGTGAAGGTCGCGGGAAGCCGCTGGATGCGAGCAGTACAAAACCGGTTATTGTTGAGACCCTTGGGGGAGGCCTTTGTCCAGCAGTGGACGTCTTTTGGCTGAGATGATGATGATGATGATAAGTATAAGAAAATAAAGTGTATATTAAGTAAAAACAATTGCCACAGAGCATCACTTAAGAACGAGACTCAACCAATATGGCTGGTTTATTTTTTGATTTGTTCGTAATTGTCAGGACAAGGATTGTAAAAAAAAGAAAAAGGTTTTCGAGAGGGTAAAACCATCACTGTATTACGGTTGTTCACTGAAGTGCACGAAGTCGCGAGCGGGCTACTAGTTTAATTATACGAATATGACTCATTAAATGGTATATTTTGTTCAGTTTTATATGGCAATGAGACTAATTCTAAGTTGACCTGTCACCATTTTATTTAAATAAGTTTTTTATAAATGCTACGTTCCATCTGATAAAGATAACATAACATACTTTCTGCAACAGTGGAGGATTCTAAGTTAAAAGACGAGATTAAGGCTCTAAGCTTCTTCTCTGTTTGAAAATAACAGATACCACAGATATCAATATAATTACAATGAACATACACTACATAGATATTCAATGTGAAACTGGATAGTGCATAATTTACAGTGCACGCAAACCTACTGGCTGGCACAGTCATCCATTCTCAATGGTTGAACCTCTCGTCAGCCATTACGCCGCTTGCTATCGTGCATGTAACCAACTTCATTTATAATTAATTCCCATATACCCGTATGTGGTACAACAGAATAATTTCATGCCCGTTGTCAGTTATAATCGGCTTTGATACAGGTACCTCACATATCCTTTAATCATGTATTAGATCAGATTAAGTTTGTGGTCCTGTGGCTAGACCATTGGTGTCAGACCTAAAGAACCCGGGTTGAATTCCCAGCGGGGAATATGTTATACAGGATGGTGAAAGCGCTTGTTCTAAGTCAGAGTTAGGAAAGTTACCACCATTTTTTTATCCGCCTCTGTGGTCTAGTGGTTAAGGCCACGGGTCTGACCTAGAAGTCCTAAGTTTTATTCCCAGCGCCGGGTACATGTTTGTGTACTCGGTTTGGTTAGTGGTAGGGCTTGTTTGTTAGCCTGGCTAGCTATCACCATCTTATCTAAATATATCGCCGTAACATCAATGTTTGTAGCATAGTTGTGTTTAGGCAGCTACATATAAGATAGCCAGTGCTTCAGTAATTGTCGATTCCGGGTGAAGTGCGTTTCCTTCGGCCTTCGCACGACACAATTTTTAAATTTTTTGGACGGACGCAAAATTGCTTCCTGAATGAAATAATGGCAATAAATAAAAATTTTTGGTGGACGCGATTTTGTTCCACATGTGAAAGTTTAGTACAAGTTTATATAAACGTAATAAACGTGCGTCCGCCGTTGATATGATAATTTAGTCAAGTAGGACGCAAATATAAATCTAACTATTGTTGGGCTCTCAGAGTTAGAAACACAGTTAGAAAATATGATTCCTAGATCTTATTGATGATTGCGAGTAAAATGCGAGTCCACAACAGGACCAGTCTTATCCAGGTCAAGCTCAATGTCAAGGCACATGCTTTGTAAGCTGATAACAAAAAAAACAATGTAGTTTTGGGATTTCCATATACTCCTTTTTCCTAAATAAACTATGCAGCTACCTATGCACCTATTTCTGGCTAGCTACTTCAAATGCTAAACATATATTTAACAAGTCACTATATCCTATATACCAACATCGTTCAAGTAACTATAGCAATAATTAATTATCATGGAATTTCACTTACCTACTAAGGTTTCACTGCCCTATCTCACCCTTAATTAGTAGTTATTAACTCCACCAACGATGCTGACCTTATGGAATTAATATCGCAACGCAATAGTGTTTAGTTTCCGGCTATTTTTAGCCTTAAGTACCGCACGCTGAGGTAAGGCCATTACGTCATGATTATATTATCTCCTTAATTGTTATCACTACGCCTACGCGATACAGAATTATTTTGAAATGTAATTAAGGCGCCAAAAGACTAGAGAGTAGAATGTATACTCATGATTATTTAATTTAGAACAGAGATTCTCTTAGCTTTCAAATTAAACGTTTATTATTTCGAACTTCTAAAATTATAACTCACTAGCGGCCGCTCGCGGTTTCTCCCGCGTGGTTCCCGTTTCCGTGGGAATATCGGGATAAAAGGTATCCTTTGTGTTAATCCAGGTTATAAACTATCTGTATGCCGAATTTCATCCAAATCCTTCCATCCGTTGCAGCGTGAAGAAGCAACAAATATACACACATACATACACACAAACTTTCGCATTTATAATATTAGTGTGATTAGTGTGATTAAAACTAATTAAGTAAATTGTTGAATGCTAACAAACGCCCTTTTACGAAACCAAATTGTAAGTCGCTTCTTGTTTTTCCCGTTCTATGAATTTCTTCTCACCTGATGTTGATGATGATAAGGCCGAAGGTGGAGTCGCACTTCACTCGGAATCCTCAACTACTGAGACACTGGCTATCTTATCTCTAGCTGCCGGAACACAACAAGCTACAAACATTGATGTTATGGTGACATATTTAAATAAGATGGTGGTAGCTAGCCAGGCAGACAAATAAGCTCTACCAGCAACCGAACCGACTACACAAATACCCCCGCTAGAAATCGAACCCTGGACTAAGACCACAGACACTACACCACATACACTAGACCACAGACACTAGACCACAGACACTAGACCACAGACACTAGACCACAGACACCAACCGTGTTCCAATGTGTGTTTTATATTTACAAAAAAGGTATCTGCCCACTAGACCGTATCAAACCATGACTGTGGAAAGTGTCAGGCAAAAAAATATTCTTTGTATTGATAAGTCTGAGACTAAGCCCACTAGACCGTTCCGTCACCGACCAACACGATCGCGTACCATACACGGACCATCAATTGTTGGCGAGAAAATTTTGCCAGTGCCCGTTATGCACGGGTATGATACGCTGTTGAAACATTGTAGTGAGCATACCTAGTAGTCCGAGTCGTGTTACTTTCCGTGCGCGATACGTTTCTAGCACGGTCATAGTATGATACGGACAAGTGAGCAGGTGGTGTCATTGTCTAATTAAGGTCTTACTACAACATAATGGTAATAATTAAAAGCCAAAGCATATCGAGATCAACATGCTGGCAACCAATCAGCTGCATTATCCCCAGGGGATTTTAGTGGATTTCCTCAAAGGCTTCACAGCCAAAGTGAAATAACGAGGTGAAAAAGCGATCAATCGTGTAATAGCTTTAAAACGTGCCCTATCGCGGGTTTGGGGAATTATGTAAAGGAGCCACTGGTGCCATTTGGCGTTCGGCCAGGTCCAGCCAGTTCAACAGGTCAATGGCGTAACACGTCGTAAAGTGGTGTAAGAATAAAAGCCTTGCTAATTTATAGGATCAAAGTCGCTTTAGAACAATATGGCACGTACTAGGTGACTGGAGCGAGATTCATTCACCATTCGATAATGTTTTTTTTTCTATAAGTGAGTTTACGGATTGCCTCGAACGGCATTTTCAGCATCACCGGACTTTTTTGTCAGACAAGCCGTTTGAAACGAAGTCCGTCAGAGGTTTTTTCGAGGGAATGGCACCACGCATCATTATATTATAAATTTTCGTTTTCGTTAACGTTATGGAATGTCCCGATCCGATCCGAACCCCTCAATATGGCACTGAAGCAGCGCCTCTTGGTGACAAGCAATTTTGTGACAACTTGTAGCAACTTGGTGACAATTTTTTTAAAAAGAATTGAGTTAAAAGTGGTTTAATACTTGTTTGATAGTATCATCGTAATCCAAGCGCAATGTCCTTTTCTAAGTTCTCTTGGTTTCGAATCGAATGTTAATAATTCAAATAACTTGCAGTATTCTAGAATGGTCATTGTTTTTAGCGCGTATTAGGGTTATTTTAATGGTTAAGTTTTTTAGTCCTATAAAAGCATGATACCTAAGTTGTTAGCAAACACTTTTATCATCGCAACAAAATCTGTAGCTTATGGGATTGGAAACTAATCATTATTCTCGTTCATGATACTTACTGTCATGCTGCGAACCGAACCGCTGTCAGTCCGTTCCGCAATTACAATCGTCAGAGCCACTTGTTATTTATAGTTTCATCGGTTGGCATTTTGATTTGTACGATGGAAATTGCTGCTCACTGTAAAACCATGGCACACTTACCTCACTAGAATTTGAAAAGCGCTTCTAAATTTCTTTAGTTTCTCCGGCATAGTACTAAAGTGTTAAGCTACTTTCGATGCCAAACCAATAACGACAGAATGATTGACAAACACGGGTATTTTTAAACCGAAATGTTTTATGTTTATTTGACCCTGTTGTACGTCATAAAGGAGCAACAAGTTGACGTATTTTTGTTAGTTGAAGAGCCTGCCCCCTGACTATGAGCTCTTAAAGCAGTATTATTGCAGTTGTGGAAAAGAGACGCGAGTATATCCGCCGCTACACGCGTCTCGTTTTCACAACTGCAATAATACTGCTATAAGAGCTCGTGGTTACCCCCCTGAGCGTGACATTAATTTTTTTATCCAGGTTGTTTTGTTTTTTTAAGAATGTTTGCTGATTGCCCCTGGGCATTTTTAACGTTACTGACTAACTTTTTTGGAGGCGGCAAGAAACTCAAAGGGTTCTTCGAGCCGTGTGAAACGAAGCACCGTCATATGTTTTCTAGAGGGAACAGCATCACGCACTTGTACATGTGCCCTTACCTAACTAACTAGATTCTCTGAAGGGATCGGATCGGATAGAGATTTATTCCAGTCTTGTAACAATATTCCGGGTGTCATTTCGACAGACAGACTGATAAGGACCTAACAAGCAAAAAGCTGCATAGCCTGAGCCATCGCCGCCAAATCGCATGCTTGTCTATTTTTTACAGGCTATTGTCCATAACCTCATTCCACCATCTCCATTTTTCTATCGAACGACAAGACGTCGCGGGGGCCGCCACCGCTTTGTCGTAGATATTCCACCTTGCCGCACTAAGCGTTTTGCATCATCCTTCCTTGTGCAGACGGCGAAGTTGTGGAATGCTCTTCCGGCGACTGTGTTTCCCGACACATATGACATGTATCAGAGTGAATGGGCACCTTATGGGTGAGCGCGGTCCATCTTAGACCACATCTACACTTTCCATCTGGTGAGATTGTAGTCAAGCGCAAACCTATTAAATTAAAAAATAATAATAATATTAAATTCTACGCAAGCGAAGCCACTTGCAGAGCCTAGTACGTTGTAAATTCTTCGTTCTCCAGTTCCTACAAATGTTCGTGTTTATTATACAAACATTTGCCCCTAGGGGGATTCAATTCCACCATCTCTGATTCCGCAGTTAATGTAATTTGCCAGCCCAAAACATTTGATTAACTAATATCTCCTTTTAACTTTGTTGCTACTCATGTTGATGAGTTATAGTTTTTTTTTTGTTTCACAACGCGTTTGTTTTTCATCTTTCTTGATGGTAACGATATGGATAGACATGAAAACTAATTTTAACAGAAATCCTCAACCATTAACTTGTTATCACACTAATATTATAAATGCGAACGTTTTTGTGTATGTCTGTATATTTGTTCCTTCTTCACGCTGCAACGGATGGATAGATTTGGATGAAATTCGGCTACAGATTGTTTTTATCCCGATATTCCCACGGGAATCACACTATAAATATACTAAAAACGACAATTTAATTTTCCACTTCAAAATGATTTGTTTGTTTTGTTGTCATGGAAACCAAAGAGAATTTAATCACTTGATGGAAACTGTCAAAGCGGTACGAAGTCCGCCGGGTCCACTAGTCGTATAATAAATTTCTGACTAATGAAATACAACAATGCAGTTTCCATTATTGTCGTGGTAATGGTAAGTGGTAATGGTATTAGTTCCAACGCGAAATTAAAACAAGTCCGACCAAATCACGAACATTGCAAATTCCTGATAGGAATCGAACTCTAACATAAGAGTGAAAAACTGGTGATCTTGTTACCACTCCGTCGACCAACAGCGGTTAATGCAATAAAAAAAGTACTAGCCCTTAACGTACTGTCC
Organism: Eudonia lacustrata; assembly: GCA_947562085.1. Taxonomy (NCBI): domain Eukaryota; kingdom Metazoa; phylum Arthropoda; class Insecta; order Lepidoptera; family Crambidae; genus Eudonia; species Eudonia lacustrata. The sequence goes on along the minus strand of OX387317.1, from coordinate 6,115,128 downwards.
CACTGGTAGGCGAAGGTCTTCGTCATGGAAGTCATCGCTACAACTGATGAGTATTGGCATGATCACCCGCTTGCCCAATGCTCACAAACACGAGCCACGCCCGAGCTAGTATCGAAAAATCCGAAACACATTTTGCCTGACCTGGGAATTGTATTATAGATCTCCAAAAATCGAGTTAAGCAATAAAAATATAAAACCTTAAAAGTTACAGTGGCTCGAAAACAAAACATAGTTGACTTTTCAGTGGCGGCTACCGAAATTGAAACACAAAATGATTAAAAGGTGCCTACCAGCTACGACACTCATAAAAGGTAAAAAAGCAATATCTCTTTTATTTTGAGTGTCGTATGAGCTTGGAATTTTCGCTGCTAACGGCTGCCTGTTGCGTTTGTAAGGTCACAAGGCTATATTCGCGAGGCTTAGTCACGCCTAAAGTAATACAGTACTTCACTCAATGAGCTTAAAATCCCAGTTGTTTAAATTTTTTACTCTAACGTAAATTATAAAGCATTTTATATTTATTTATATTATATTTAATTATGTATCATATGATTATTACATTTTTTTATTATTATCTAATGTATCTTTGATTCTCATATTTTAAGTAAGCATAGTTTTATTTGTTGATGAAAATACTGTGTCCACATCTTTGTAGAATTATTACTTACCAATGTTTCAATTTTACTACATAATCGTTAATCATGTTTTTTGTTGTAATTCTGTTTTGTGTACCTAATAAAATAAATAAAATAAATTAAAATATTAATAATTTTGATAAAAGTTATAATGGCAAAACTGATAATTTGAATATTTTATATATATATAACTTTTTTTATGGCTTTGCACAAGCATTTAGCCAATGAAATAATTTTTCTTACAAGGTAATCAATATTTCCTTCCTGTATGATGTGATGAATGTAGAAATGGGAAGTGAGAAATGATATACCCCCCAACCCCTCGAGTATCTCAGTAAAGATGTGGGGCTTTACTAAGTCCTCACGCGGACTTCTTGAGGGAATTTGAAAAGTGACGTTGCACTGTTTTGTTTCATTTGCCAACACTCATGCACCTCACGAACACTTAACGGTTAATAATCCACCATTATTTCACATTAATATACGACATAACACAAATTTTAGGAAATAAATCAAAACCGCAGACATAACTCTTCACTTTCCCGCCAAGAAGTTCCTCTTTATATATTTAATTCTACTTGTGGCACAATTGTAAATAAATTCCATATTATTGTTCAATATTTCATAGTATTTTCTTTGGTCGGGTATACACAGTATTCTTCGCACGTGTATTACACCTGCACGCAGTAATGCACGTAATCCAGACTAGCAAAGAACCGAGGCGAATGGCATCAATGGAGAGAGGCCTTTGCCCAGCAGTGGGACGAGATGGGCTGATGATGATGATGATGATGATAACAGTAATTTCGAGGAGTCGGTGTCACAATGGTGCGTGTTTGAGTTGCGTTGGGAGAAATAGGTATTTCGAATTAAATAGTTAATTTCCCCGTATTTCGTTAGTCATTTCGTTTAGTCGTTGGCTCCGGTTGAAATCGTATAACAGTCGTTAAAGCCCACAAATCTACTTTTGAATGAGGTGTTGGTAATGCCTCAATTTTTGCATATAAGTACTAGTGTTATTGTGTCTCAAGACGAAAGTCTTTGACCAGTGTGTGTTGCCAGTGTTGACATACGGGACTGAGACGTGGTCGCTCACTATAGGCTTCATAAAAGAAAATAAAAATCTATTAAAAATAACAATAATAATATAAATATTATATATGTGTGCTGCACTTAGTTAGAGCATTAAACCAACTAATACTCTAAGGTGCTGCAGAAGCACACAAGGGCGATAGCTCAATGGCTGATTTTGCTTATACACAAAAATACATAAGTGTTCTACACTTTTCTGGCACAAAGCACTGGTTTTCTGCTATTACCCAGAAGAGGGGACACAAACAAAACAAAAAATTCTATTCTATTCTACATTGCTCGCAGGACTGATGGCCGCTGGGGCGGGATAGTCCTTGAGTGGCGACCGCGTACCGGAAAGCGCAGTGTGGGCAGGCTCTAACAAGGTGGACCGACGATCTGGTGAGGGTCGTGGGAAGCCGCTGGATGCGAGCAGCACAAAACCGGTCGTTGTAGAGATCCTTGGGGGAGGCTTTTGTCCAGCAATGGACGTGTTTTGGCTGAAATGATGATGATGACTAGTGTTGTTGTGGGAAGGTGGTGAGCCCAGCAGTGGGACGTTTTAGGCTGATGATCATCATCATCAGATGATATATAAAAAAGTTAGATGTATAGTTACGTAGTTTACCAGTATGCCTACCATAATACATAATATATATACTAAGTAGTTTGCAGTACTTACCTAAATTTTTATGAAAAAACGAACACGAAAGTTGTTGAACGAAATGAAGTGTTATTGTAATCCAATAAAACTTCTGTTAGCATCGAATCAAAGAAGAAACTGTATTAAAGTAGGTGCTAGAAATAATCAACGTCTATATAAAGCTATTATCCAGTTTTAAAGAAGACTTATTGAAGGTGTCTTAAACTAAATTGCTTAAGTTCGTATCAAAGCTTTTGGCTCAAACACAATTTAAACTAAATACTTTAATTTGCTGTAAAGTCTTATCTTTAATTGGTTAAGTTAAAAGTGATCTTCTTTCATTCATTTAGTTTATTTATGAGCTATTAGTTTTAACTATTGTTTTAAATAATAGTAGATTCGTAAAAGTTGTTTCATTTCAATAGTTAAGGGTCAAGTCAAGGGTTTCAAACATCATAATAAAATCGTAAAGGTGTCTCAATTATTGTTATATTTTAAAATAATCAGTTTAGGATTTAATTGTTATAAATATTAAAATTTGTGACCGTCCAAATCAAAACCTTATGACGGCATGCACTTACGCTGTTCCTGCTTAAGGGTGTATGAGTTTGCTGCCGTAAGGGCCCTTTTAGTTTAGACAGCGGCATTTGAATACTGTATGTAGATAAGTATTCTTCGATGTAGGTGGAGAGACCAGCATGCGAGCTTGACACAAGGAAATCGAGCGTTTACCGGTACAAAGGGAGACGCGTCTGTCGCCGCCGCCGCATCGACACACAGGCCCATTCCGGAAAACTATTTTTAGTAAGTAAGCCGCTAAAATATGGCTGTTTATGCTTTTTTATTTTGTTTTTTACATAGTTCACGGCTTTTTAACTTCGATAGGTGTTTCATTGTCAGATTATGACAGTTTTACCTACAGAAAAAATAATAGTTAATATTCTGGAGTGTCACTGCTCGCACACGATTGACTTTTTGTAGGACCAACAATCGGACCGATTGTTTTCGCCTTGGTTTGTCACCTATTTTATGACCGACTTGTTGTAGGACGTTTGCTTTGCAACATAGGATTCCATATGTTTCATTTTCATAGACTAAAAAATCGGCCACCGATCAAAGTTCCACTATTATTGCAAATATTGAATTAAACAATATTTCTGTTATATTACTTCTTTATTTTGGCGAACATTTACACGACTCTTTCACGTTTTATTTAGTAAATTTAGTTTTCCCTTTTTGTTCCCGTAAAAAGCCGATAATTTTACTCTCTAAATCAAATGTCATTAACGTTGACATTTTGATAAGTACGACGTAACGATTTGTTTCACTAGATAGCAAAGGACTATAAAATATGCCGTAGACGCCAAGCTGCAAAATCTAGAACATCGGCGTAGGGTGGCTCGTCTGTCGGTCTTCTACAGGATTCATTTCGGAGAGTGCGCGAAGGAATTGCACGACCTAATCCCACCATCCACTTTCCGCTATCGGAGCGCGAGGCGCGAGTTCCATCCCTATGTTGTAGATATGCCACCTTGTCGCACGAGCCGATTCTGTTCCACTTTTTTAGTGCGTACAGCTAGGGAATGGAACGCGCTGCCTGCGAGTGTGTTCCCTGAAAGGTATAATCTAGACCTCTTCAAGACCAGAGTGAATAGGCTATTTCTAGGTAGGCATGTTCCATCCTCGACCGCACCGTCACTTAACATCAGGTGAGGTGGAGTCAAATGTATACCAATAACAAAAAAAAAAAAGATTATGACAGTTTTACCTACAGAAAAAAATATAGTTATTATTCTGGAGTGTCACTGCTCGCCCACGACCGACTTTTTGTAGGACCAACAATCGGACCGATTTTTTTCGCCTTGGTTTGTCACCTATTTTGTGACCGATTTTTTGTAGAACGTATGCTTTGCAACAAAGGATTCCATATGTTTAAATAATTTTTAACGCAAATTTTGTTGCGAACAAATTAAAAAAACACAAATGTTGAAAAAATTTCCACGAGCAGGGTTTGAACCTGCACCCTTCTGACATACCGGGTCAGGTGCTCTTCCAATTGAGCTATCGTGGTTCTAACCAGCCCGCCGAAATTATTCAACACTATTTACTTTTTACTTTGAAAGCCAAAGGCGCCCATTCAATGTTAACAACTACCGTCATTAACATCCAATCATAATATTTTTACAAATACTAAAGATCAGTTAAGAAGTAGGCAAGCTATTTAAAAATGTTTAAATAATTTTTAACGCAAATTTTGTTGCGAACAAATTACAAAAACACAAATGTTGAAAAAAATTCCACGAGCAGGGTTTGAACCTGCACCCTTCTGACATACCGGGTCAGGTGCTCTTCCAATTGATTGATTCCATATGTTTCATTTTCATAGACTAAAAAATCGGTCACCGATCAAAGTTCCACTTTAAATTTTCTTAAATGCGTGTTTTCCAGTAGCAAGATTATTAAGTACGCTCCTCACCAGGTGGTGTTGCTATCATATAATTATACCTATATATATAAAAAACAATAATAATGCTGTTCATTTGTCTCGCTAAAACTCGAGAATGGCTGGACCGATTTGGCTAATTTTAATTTTGAAATATTTGTGAAGTTCAAGGAAAGATTAAACAGTGAAAAACATAAATAATAAGTAACGGAAAACACTAAAAACGACAATACTCCAATACAAAATGTTCCTAACTGTGAAACATTTGATGTATTTATTGTTTTGTTGTCATAGAAACTGTCAAAGCGGTACAAAGTCCGCCGGGTCAGCTAGTGATATATTTATAATATAGCATTTTTCCAGCAGTGGGCTAATAAAGTTCGGTAACGCTAAAAATGCCGCCTGGGGTAATCAGTAAACTCTCTACAAAACAATGTATTTTTAAATTGTGGTACATTACAACCTATAGTAAGTAATCAAGTAAATAAACAGCCTATAACTGTCCCACTGCTGGGCAAAGGCCTTCATCATTGAAATCAAATCATCGCTACAATTGATGGGTAATGGCTTAATCACCACGCTTGCCAAATGTGGGTTGGTGGTCACAAACCTGGGCTATGCATCAAAAAATCTGAAGTACATTTTGCTCGACCTGGTAATTGAACCCAGGACCTTCGGGTATCGGGCCGAGCGCTCTATCACTCGGCCACCGAGGCGTTATAAACAACCACATATGAACTAGTAATATTATTTCTATTCACCGATAACATTGACACACTCGTTGCATCTCGTGTTCAATGACGTTACTCGTGTAGATAGTACTCGTACTCGCCTGCATATCGCCAGTAATTTCCCAGCGTCTATCAACGTCGTTTAGCAAAAATGACATGTTAAAAGGAAGCGAGGTTGGCGGGTAGCGATATGCTGGTAGGGTAGATTGAAAGGCTGATTACTACAAAGCTGCTGCTCGACATGATAGGATTTTTCTCATAAACTTTAGAGAACTTTGTTAGTTATTACTAGCCAGTAGTGTTTCTATAAAAGTAAACAATTCATTTGTTTTTAATTGTAGTTTTAAAAACTGAAAGGTTTTATTATATCACTAGCCTAAAAAGGTTTCACACATGAAAACGTCACGTCACCTTTAACTTGGTCACTCATCTGCTACATCGATAGTGCGTAAAGTGCATAACACGTAAAATTGCAATACAAACTACAACTCGTATCACCTGAGTTTTTTTTTACCCCAGGATCTCTTAAATAAATCGGGTTCGTGATTACCAAAACGCACTTGTCAAACGTGGTGATTAAAACATTAACTTATCAATTATTTTAGGCATTTAAAAAAATATATATTTACGGGTAAGCACAGTGCCTTGATCTCACCTGATGTTTAGTGATGATAAAGCCAATTGGTGGAAGCGCACTTCACCCGGGATCCTCAACTAGTGAGGCCATAACTTGAATTAGGCCTTTTCCCAGCCTTTTTTTTGTGATGGAGGCCTTTGCCCACCAGTGAGACAGTCTGTAAGCTAATTACCTTACTACTACTACTTCTATACAAACACGTATCTGAAATTCAAGAGAATAGTTGCTTCATTAGCACTATTGGAAAACAATCTAGCAGAACCTCAAACATATCTTCCATCCTAAAGTCATTAGCTGGCTGTCGCGGTTCCAAATGTAAAAGTCGGCTTTACGCTTCGCCTCACAAGTAGCCGATGTGAATTCTGGTCCAGTTTGAACGTAAATAATTCACTGACCTACTTTGGAGCGGTGCGTCCGTCCGAACTTTTAAAATATCATTCCTGAGTTGATATTAAAAATGGTATCTGAAAATGTGGGGAGATACGATCACCAGCTGAATAGTTTTGATTCGTCCTTTTCTCTTTAACTCTAACATAATCTTTTCAGCGGTGCAATGTAAATTTCAATAGTGCACGAACCATTTTTAATTACGTCCTATCCGTGTTTTAACATTAACCGAATCATATTTGCATCAATGCAATCAGTTTAAATAGATTTAACTTCTGTTACATGACATACAAATCAAAGTAAAACAAATAATTGCAGCACAACAGTGTATATAAGATATTACAATAAATAATAATATAAAAAACTGAATATAACAATATAAAAAGAATTACCGAAAGAAGAAGAAAAAGAAATATGAAAAAAGAAAGCACAAAGAAATAGCGAGCAGTGAACAACGGCAAAAAAGTCATCGCCATGACGCCGATTTTGACACATGACACAAGCATGACACATGACACAAGCATGACACATTGAGTTGCACTAGTAGCACAGAAGAAGGTAGTAGGCTTAGATGAATGATAGGTCTCGCTGAGACCTATCATTTATCTAAGGTAGTAGGTATTTGTATCATGCATCACAACAAAGGATTCGCGATAATGTTTAATAAGTTAAGTCATTAGTTATTACTAACTAATGATATCTGGAGGTTCAATTTCCAGGTCAGGCAAGGCGTGTTTTGGATTTTTCGAAGCATAGCCCGGATTTGTGATCACTTACCCGCATTTGGCAAGCGTAGTAGCCAATACTAATTGTAGCTTTTATTAGATATATAATATGAGATTTTATTTCAATGATGGAGGATGCCAAGCAATGGGACAATATTTAGACTATTTACTTACGTTAATTCATATGTTAGAAATTGAAATGTACGGTTTATATCATCATAATTAAAAAACCGTTTAAAAAACAAAGGCCTGTCTACACTCGCAAACTAAAATGTGTGCAACACAAAAAGCCACTACCTGGACCTGGTAACCTTAAATAAATTAAAATTTGAAGCGGCCTTAAAATTTGGAGCACAATCGGTTGACCTGAAACCCGTGTCAGTCAGGCTGTGTCTATATCAATTTTTCAATGTCACGACTCACTAGATAACCTTTAGGGGTGAGGGGGGGTTAAATAAAGGAAAGGTCAGAGCGGGAAAGGGCGATGATGAGGTCATCAGCGGGATTAATTAAATTAGACCGAATAAAGCTTCGCTCATGATAGGGATTTGCGTGGGTAGGGAGAATGTGTATACGGAACGCATGAGGAAATGAGGACGTCCCGTGCGCGAAACAAATTCTCAACATGGTTTAGTAATCAAATCTTTTAAAGGACATACACTCCATTGCTATCGTCTCTTCCCGCACATTGCATAGTTTGCGTGCTTGTAAAAGATGATGACGAAGTAATTGATACAATTGAAATTGTGGAAATTGAAATTGATACCTGATATAGTAAAATTAGATATTGAACTATATTTTAATATGTAGTTGTCCTTTATATTTGGTGTTTAAAAAAGAAATGCCCTTACGAAGTTTCTTGCCGGTTCTTCTCAGTACAAGGACTGTAGACTGTCATAGTGACATTGATACGAGCTAGTTTTTGTAGCATAGTATGAAAATAATACTTTGAATTTTATATGATGGGCTACATATGTTTACTTATTTTTTTATTAGAAATTTTCAGGAAGATTTACAGACAAATAACAATATATGGCTAAAATTTACAACCATTATATTTTTATTTACAAGCACGTATTACAAATGTATTGGCTCTATGTTTAGTCCTTGCTGGAGGACTATTATTATTATTGTGATGTGGATCATATATTATTGAAGTTCCATTGTTTTTATTTCTGTGGACAAGTTTGATGTAGGTTTACTTCGGATAGGACTTTGTGTCAAGTGAATCGCTATTAATATTTTGAAAATAAAATGGAAATTAGTTTACTTAGAATTCTTGTGAGGGAATGAGTTTTTCATGTCATCTACTCTAACATGTAGAAATCTCATGAAATAATAAATATATCAATATATTATTTGAAAATTTAGAATCTAGATATAAATGAGTTGAAAGTTTTGAGAATATCCGGACTTTATTTATTGATCCTTTTTACCCACGTATACAGATACTTGTATAAAAAGGATCAATAAATAAAGAACACTCAAATCAATCAATAAATAAAGAACTCTAAGTCTGATACAGATCAGAATTAGAGTTTCCGGATTAGATTCCCAATTCCCATGTGGCAAATATGTGTTTAAGTGTTCTATTTGTTGGCTTGTCTTAGGATCAGCTGGCTAGCTGGCACCATCTTATCTTATAAGGTCGCCAAAACATCAATTCTAGTAGTATTGTGGTGTTCCGACAGTTAAAGATAAGATAGCCAGTCTCTCAGAAGTTGGGGGTGCCAGTTAAAGTGCGCATTCGCTTTCGGCCTTTACCACTTAACTTCAGGTGAGATAAAAACCAAGCGCTTTAATACATACCTACTCCAGGTATACAGGTATGGCATTCCCAGTGACAAGTGACACAAGCCTACTTCATCACCGGTACAGCCAGTATGGCAGTACAAGCAAATTCAAGCAATCGATAGCGGTGATGACGTAGGCTCGTGTCACTTGTCACAGGGAAGGCCATACCTGGTTTTATTATACTATGCCTACTCCCAAGTTTTTTCCCAAAGTCGGGTAGAGCTTTGCATCAAAACCACTAACATTTCGTAAACTCGCCGTTAGTGACCTTGACACCACATTGCTAGCTGATAGCCTGATGAACAAATAGCTTGGAGCCCCTGTCCTTAGTCAGCTCTTACGATATGCAGGGGAAGTTATGCAGCTGATATATTGTTTTCAGGTCCTCTTCCTCTCTTCTCTCTCCTCTCTCTCTCTCTCTCTCTCTCTTCTCTTTCCTCATCTATTATTTTTTTGATCTTGGTTGGTCCTAGACCAACCAAGATCAAAAAAATAATAGATGAGCTTGAGGGCGTTTGCACGGCAAACGCTCGACTGTGTCCTCGCTGATCGTTGCGCTACCCACGCGCCGCACCTTGAATAATTCACGCCATTGTACTTCCAACCAAATGTTGGAAGTTCGCACTTTCCAACATTCTTTAGATCATTGCTTTTCATTGTGAACAAACAGTCCTTGAGGTTGTTTATTTGGAATAAAAAAACATACCAGCAGACGTAAACAAAGCAATTTGGAGGCGACCGACGTATTTTTATTTCGGACGGCCCCGACTGAAGGTAATGTATATTGTTTATAAGGGGGTCGAGTTTCATTGCTTCCATTTAGGAAAGGTTATTATGGACGGGATTTGTTTTTAAGACTTTAAGTCACTTCGGACAGAATGCGGAAGGCATCTGCAGTTTCGATTGCTTTTAATGGTTAATTGTTTTTTAATTCTTAACTTGACCCTTCTCGTAGAGCCCAGTGACCGACGTACTAATAAACAGAGCTTTGAATAGTTGGTCCGAGTTTTGTCTGACTCTAATTTAAAATTAAGTTTACATGACGGTAACATAATACGTAATATTTATTTTAAGCTTATACTTTTTAGTTTATTAGTAAGGCCCTGAATATCTAAAACTTCGCCTGATGGTAGAAATCTAAACAAAAACCAAGAATTGATGTTGATAACACTACCTATTTCTGTCGTTTTATTGCATCGCTGTGTTCCGGTTTAAAGGGTACTAAAACCAGTGAAATTAAAAGGCAAAGGGGCATAAGAACTAAAACCTGAAGGCAACGCGCACATACTCTTGGTGTTGCTAGCGCCTGTCATGATTTTAGTAACTTATGTAGGATTTATCACTGTATCATAAATAGTACAACTGCTGTTTAGTTTGTAAATATGAGACAAAACATGGGTTGCCATATTTAAATATTCTCTACCAAAATAACGTTAACCATAGAGCAGAAACGAATAAAGAAACGGTTTGAATGGAAAAGGAAGCAGTAGTCAGATGAGGAGCGAGAAAAGTGTTCCTCGACACTTTGACAGCAACCACCGAAGACGAAAGCTAAAGGGAAACTGCTAGTAGTATAAATCATCACACCTCCATGGGTTGCGGTGGCCACTTTCCATTGGGTGGGGATCCTCGCTTGCCAGCTTACATATCATCATCAGCTCATTTTATGTCGTCACGAGCCTTTCCTACAGATGGATAGGGAGAAGGGGGGTGGTTGTTAACGACTGCTAATGCAGGTGACACCAAAACGGCTTTACGCGCCTTCCGAAGCACGGAGGAGCTCAAGATGATAAACTTATGGTCACCCATCCGATGACCAGCCTTTGCGAAAGTTGCTTAACCTCAGCACTCACAGACTGAGCGCGTTAACCACTGCGCCATCGAGCTCCTCCAATAATTATTCTAATCAATAATAACGTAACGAATAAGTTGGTAATCAAGCTAGTGCTAGTCGACAATATCCGACAACGTTATGTGTAAACATATCGGAAGGAATAGCTGGCTAAGGCAATCTAGTTTAGGGTAAGTTATTGATTAAAGTTAGATACGAAACTTACTACTGCACTCAAAGTCAGTTTGTCAAGAACACCGAAGTGATATAAATCCCATCAACGTCGGAACTTTTGAGACTCCTTCTTCCGATTTTGTCTTCGTTTATCTGAAATCCAATCTCTTGGAATGAGATATTGGAAATTTACTAAACGAATTTGAAATATTTACTAAACTAATTCATTTTACTAAAGCTATCGAATAAATACTTTTAAAAACAAAGCCCTTTGTTTTCAAACTTTAACGTGTTGAATGTTTTTACTTTAGGTATGTACACACATATTTCTTATTCTTATTGTAATTTTTGTGATTGTAATTGAGACCAAAATTATGTAAATGAAGTAAATAATATAAAAGGATAGTTACGTCTTTAAAACACCTTGCTATTAATATTTTTTTTATTCTAGTCGTCTTAAACTTATATTATAGTGACAAAACGTGTAAGTGTATTGCGTTAAGATTTTAGCTAGCCAGAATGACATGCCACGCGAATCTTTTTAAACATGCTTCATGCCACGCACACATTAATTTAGACGTTTTGGTACGTGGTGTCTTTAGTTAACGCTCAGCTGCTTTTACGTTGTTATAATTTGTACCGAATAAACACTGTTCCTTTAAAACTATAGGAATAGTGATTAACAATGTGGTCATGAACAAAGTTACAGCGGCTTTTAAGGTTACGCTTATCGTTCAGTTCGAAGTTGTATTAGTCAGTAGCGGAGTCTAAGCAGGCGTGCTCCGCCCACCGATGCCCAGATTACCGAGATAAATCAAGCCCGCACTTCTCAACTTTAACCCTCCTCAGTTGGATGCGGCTCTTACAATGAATTCATTAGCTCATGGTGAGTTAGGAACTAGTATACATATATATACTAATAGCTGTCATTCACTAGATTGACAGCTCTGTAGATGTATACACCTTCCTATTCGAAATGGCATTGTTTAAACAGTGCTGTATTGGTTTCTGCAGTGGCTACGAACGATTTTCGCTTGCACGGAAGTAACGGTAAAGTCTATTTTAGCTTGCAATAGTCAGTTGGATCCTTGGCTTTAACCGTTCCGATATTTTTCATTTGTATTATTAACCGGACGTAATAATACAATGATGTATTATTACGTCCGGTTAATAATTGGTCAAAGATTGGTTGCAGCTAGATCTACTTTGACTCAAATAAGAGATCATGGTAGTTTTGTTAGTATATAAAATAACTTAATAACTATGTTAGTATTATTTGATTGGCACCTACTGTGCCAACTTGGTAGCAACAGGCAACTTTCTATGGAAGTGCCTGCCTGTCCCTTCGGCCAGAAGTCCTCCTTCATGAAGATGTCCAACTTTGATGTCGGGACTCGCACCACAAACGCTTTGAAGCTCGTAGTATGGCGCGACTCCAGCGGTCCAATCCTCAAAATAAAGTTAGACTTCATTCGTATGAACTCTGCTACCTCCTGCGATGTGGTGGTGTGATGCAGACGGGACAGGTACATGGCCGTGGACGGTGTCGCAGCACGCAGCAGGAAGTTGGGCCCTGTCGGTGCGGTACCGCAACGGTTCTGGCTTGCTCGCTGATGACATCGCTTCTTGTTTCGAACCACGACGAAGCCATCCTCGTCTTGATCTGAGTGAGCGATGTTTCGTTACGCTGCCTTTGTAAACTGTAAAAAAGAAATTGTAAAATGTTTTTACTGAACCAAGCGACTCCAGTTTTAATAAGTTAGCGTTTGCAGTAAACCTTTATACTTTGGTAAGCTTGGGCACCATTGTGCTCAGTTCATTTAAACAGAAATAGTTAAGGATTTGTAGCCTGTCCAAGTGCATTTAGACCTGTCAAACTCAGTCTCCCTCATTTCAAAACCACTTTTAAATCTGAAGCTTTCTATTAACTACCTTTATAAAAAAAATCATGACAGCACTTATGCTGTCTAAAATCAGACTAAATCAAATTAAATTTCAAACGGTTATTTTTGACGGTATTTTGTTAACAAACTTCAAATTAACTACCTACGTTAATAACACATATACCTAATTAAAAAAAAATTGTTATATAGTTTCAATCAACAAATACATTCAATTACTGCATGCTGAAGTTATCGAAGACCGGAAAAATAAAACTCAAATGCCCTAACAGAGGCAAGCCACAAAAAATTGTAACTAACTTCTCGCTCAGAATTCAATCTCTAATACGAAAGTTGCATTTCAGGAGTTACAACAATAAAGCATTTACGACTTTAACTTTTTCATGATGGCGCCTAAACGATCGCTCGATTTATATTGTAAGGGGAGTCGATTAGAAATATTTTGTTCGTTAAGAAACGTTTGATTATTATAAGCAGTGTATTGACTTCTGTAAAAAAAACATTTAGCTACAATTATTATTACATTTACTAGTGGTTGCCCAGTGGTCGAAATTCGACCGTAATTTTATTAAGGCTGCACGGATTGTATCCTAAGCAAAGAAAAATTAAAAAGATAGAATGTGAGTTTGGATTGGCATTAACAGATTTCGGCCGCTCCGCTTCCATTTTTGAAATTTTTGAAATTTTTGAAAAGAGTATATATGAGTGTGTGTCAAATACATGGTAGTGTGTAATGTTTGTTTTATTGATTTAAATTATTTTTATGCATAATTTATAAAATATATTATCATTCGGATAACCTTCTCTATATAAACTACCAGTGGACCCGGTGGATTTCGTACCGCTTTGACAGTTTCCATTAAGAGATTAAATTCTCTTTGGTTTCCATGACAACAAAACAAACAAATCATTTTGTATTGGAAAATTTAATTGTTGTTTTTAGTAAATTTAAAGTGTGATTGCCGTGGGAATATCGCGATCAACCTATAGGTTGATCGCTTATTACTTACTTTGCTCGTTTTTATATTTTGAGACCCATTTACAGGATGTTTAAGTTGAAATTTCTGCAACATCTTATTTATGTAGTATTTACGTAAAAACAACTATTTACGTAAAAATAACCTTGCCCTTCATCACATAAACAGTGGTCGTTACAATCAATTGGGTTACAAACAACGAAATAAAATGTCTATTACGGCTATCCCAACTTATCACTTAAGATGGAACAGGATCGTTTTTAAACTTTAAGACTAATTTGCAGGATGTATAAACTTATTACTCGAACCGCCTCTGTGGTCTAGTGGTTAAGACCAGCGGTCTTAGACCCCGATGTCCCGGGTTCGATTCCCATCGGGGGGTACATGTTTACGTTCTCGGTTTGGTTGGTGGTAGGGCTTGTTTTTCCGCCTGGCTATCAACCACATTTTAATCTAAATATGTCGCCATAACATCAATGTTTGTAGCATTGTTGCATTGATTGTATGTATGTTAGTCTTATGGTTGGTATACCAGAGCAGAACCCCACTAACACCCAAGAGAGAATTCTTAAAGATGAATCTGATGTTTTAAATATAACCTCTGTTGTGAGTGGAGATATTCCTAAACCAAATAAGATCTTCCGTATCGGCAAGTTTAACCCAGGAAAAACACGTAGGGTCAAAGTCTGCTTTGATAAACCAGAACCTGCACTTCTACTACTTCGTAACAAAGATAAATTACCAGTTAATATCAAAATTTATTCTGACCAAACACCAGCCCAGCAGAAATACTTTCAGAGCGTAAAAAACGAACTGACACGACGAATAAACAACGGAGAGAGTGAAATAACTATGAAATACATCAATGGCATACCAAGTATTGTAAAATCAATTCCAAAAAACTTCAATCAACAGTTATAAATGGTACCTCACCCGACACTATTACCTATCAAATCGTTAACGATTACCAACAAATACAGACTAAAAAATCACGTCTGACATTTTTATATTTAAACGCTCGAAGTATCCGAAAGAAAGGAAAACTAGACGAACTAAAGTGTATAATAAAGTCAATACCAACAACTGTGCACTTTATTTTAGTGTCAGAAACCTGGATACGAAATGAAAATCAAATATTACAACTACAGATAACTAACTACACGCATTATTACAACTACAGGACGGATATTAGAGGTGGAGGAGTATCAGCATATGTACATAATAACCTAAAACATAATCTAACTGAATCAACATACGAAGATGGAAATAACTATCTATGGCTACACATAGAGAAATTCGCACTAGATATCGGATTAGTGTACAATCCTGGTCACACAAATTATGAAAAATTCTTAGAAGTATATGACGCACAACTACAACAACGAAAGAGAGCAATAGTTTTTGGAGACTTCAATATAGACCTGCTAACTAAGAACAAAATATTGAAAAAATACAAGCAAACACTTAATGAATCAGGACACAAATTACTGAACAAAATTAACAAAACTCACTGTACCAGAGACTCCGTCACAAAGAAATCTATTTTAGACCACGTCAGCACTAATTTAAAAGACGAGCATTTTAACTTCGCTTATATAAATTCATCAATGTCGGACCACAGACAAATTTACTTGCAATTAAATAAATATAATCCCCCTCAAAAAATACGTTCAAGCTATGAAGCAATAGACTACAAGAAACTAATCGACTCCATAGAATCACAAGGAATGGGGACAGAGTCTGATAACTACATTGATTTGGAAATCAAAATAAAACAACTTATAGAAAACAATAAAGTATTAAGAAGAAAAATATTGAATCCTCCTCAAGAAGATTGGATCAATACTAATATAATTACTGGAATCAGTCAAAGAAACTCTCTATGGATGCAGCACAAAAACAACCGAGAAGATAAAAAGTTGGAAAATGATTTTAAACACAAAAGAAATACAATAGCTAAATTAATTCAAGACACGAAAAATTCTTATTATTATAAAGTATTTACAAATTGTACTAATAACCCCAAAAAAATGTGGTCTCTTATAAACAATTTAACTTACAATAAAATAAAACAAAGTTGTGCTCCTCCAAAACTTTTAGTCAGTTCTGAATTAGTAACTAGCACAGACAAGATTTGTGGGATTTTCAATGAGTACTTTTCAACGATAGGGTCTATACTAGCAGATAAAATACCTAGAATGTATCATGATAATTCTAACAACTCTGTTATCGGAACACTAATAACAAACGGCCACGAGTTTTCTAATTTAGCTCCATGTAGCGCCGATGAAATTATGAAAATCATTTCAAAACTAGATATAAACTCAAGTAGCGGCTTAGATAAAATTAATACAAAAGTAATTAAATGCCTACAAAATGTAATTTCGGATAATTTGGCGCAGTGCTTTAATAAATTAATGAACGATGGAGAATTTCCTGATACATTAAAAGTCGCAAAAGTGACACCAATCTATAAATCGGGGCCTAAAACCGATCCAGGTAACTATCGACCAATCTCTGTGCTCCCAATCATGTCAAAAATTTTTGAAAAAATTATATATAGTCGCCTGATACACTACCTAAACTCTTTTAATTTTATAACCGAACAACAGTATGGATTTAGATCTAAAAGCAACACTACAGCAGCAACAATTGATTTGATAACAAAAATAAGAGATAACATTGACAAAAAAAAGATAGTACTGGGCGTGTTCATCGATCTAAAAAAAGCTTTTGATACCGTCTGTCACAAATTACTATTGGAAAAGCTTAAAAATATTGGCATTCAAGGCAGCGCTCTAAAGCTATTCAAATCCTACTTAACAAATAGGTCACAGGTAGTAAAAATCAATAATCTCCAAAGTAGTGCCTTACCTATTACGTATGGTGTTCCCCAGGGGTCCATACTGGGACCACTTCTGTTCTCAATCTATATTAATAACATAGCAAAATTGGGACTTCACGGTCATATAACTTTATATGCGGATGACACTTGCCTTTTTTATTTCGGAACTGATATACACGATGTCATCAAACGAGCTCAAGCAGATCTAAAAATCTTGTGTGAATGGTTCCAATATAATTTGTTGACCGTAAATATTTCAAAAACGTGCTATATCATTTTCAAGGCGAAAAATAAAAGTATTCCATTACACGAGCCACTAACAATTGACAACATCCCTTTAGAACAAAAAACATGTGAAAAATACCTTGGATTGAGAATGGATAATTATTTAACATGGAACAGGCAAATTGATTATATTAAAAATAAACTTTCTTCACTGATTGGTTCACTACGCAACATAACTCAATGTATACCAAATAAATTGCGCTTCAATATTTATAACTCTCTCGTCAAATCACATTTACTGTATCTAATTGAAGTTTGGGGCAGCGCTGCTAAGACAAAGTTGCAGGGACTTCAGAGAATGCAAAATAAAGTAATAAAAACCCTTTTTCGCTTTCCATATTTAACACCAACTTACAAAATTTTTAATGAAACAAAAATAATGAACATTAAGCAACTCTACGTTTATAACACATGTATTTTAATTAGAAAAATTATTGATAAAACCATCCATACCAACTTATCTTTTACCAAAAAGTCTCAAATAAGTAAACGCAGTCTTCGTCGGCCAAGCTTACTTGTTTTACCTAAAGCACGTACTAACTATGCAAAAAAAAGTATCACTTTTGAGGGGGCACAACTTTACAATAACCTTCCATCATGTTTAAAAGATGTCAGCTCATTTAATAGTTTCAAGTCAAAACTATCCAAATATGTCATTGAAAACTATGCTCTATTTAAGACTTAAATTTATTTGTTTAACGTACCCACATAATACATACTAATTATTTACTAAGTTGTCAAATGTACGTTCTCGGTGATCATTTTAAGATTATTCTTTTTGTTTGTGTTATTTTTGTTCTCATGTAAGTGGCATTTGTCTTTTTTGAGAATAAACTCTTTAAACCTTAAACCTTTAGTCTGTAAGGTATTTATTATATGGGCCCCTTTGTGTTTTTACCATCTTGTACATTGTGTGTTGCCTGAAATAAATGATTTATTATTATTATTATACTCTTTATTTATTTTTTTCCTTAAAACTAGATTTTTACAATATTTTAATATAAAAACAATAAAACATTATAAAAACCTAATCCTAGAGTATCGCCAGCAGCGAGGCAGGGCCCAAACTACCGGTGGTCAGGGCTGCAGAGTGAGGAACCTCCTGACAATACGTGCCGTGTCAAGGAGTACTGCCTTTTGCATCTGACCCTTGACCCAACCTTTCAGCGAGAGCCTCTCTAGGTGTTGATCGAGGCTCTTATTATTATTGTTGTATTCCGGCAGCAAGAGATAAGATAGCCAGTGCATCAGTAGTTGAAAATTCTGGGTGCAATTCGCTTCCACCTTCGACCTTATCGTTACTTAACATTATGTGCAAGCCTTTTGTAAGGAAGAAACAAAACATCTTATTTATATAGTCTTTAGGTAAAAACAACTATTCCTTGACCCTCATCACATAAACAGTGGTCGTTACAATCAATTGGGTTACAAACAACGGAATAAATGTGTCTATCACGACAATCCCGCACTAAGCCTGCCTTTGTCCATACAGCCTCGAGGCGGTTAACTCTTGGTCCTAATATAATTACAACACGTGCCTTACATTTTGCCTGTAGCCCTGGACCTTTAGATGGGGCGATAAAAAAAGACAAAAACCTCTTTTATTGCGGTCGACGATCTCGGAACGTAATTATACAGTTAATGATACAATTTTTGTCAGTTTACAATGGCATTGTTAAATGTTGTTTTTGAATTGTTTAGACTTATGAGTTTAGTTATGGCTATAACTATGTTTAGTTAGTTTATGACTAGTGTTGAATCTTATCTTATTTTAGTGGGGACTACTGAATTTCCTTCTTCCATTAGTACTTCGACCTATCAGGATTTTTGAAGTGAAAACTTCTTTAGCGGCGTTGTACACTTTTTTTGTAATGGGTAAAAAATGTTAAATTCGCGTCAGGACACGTGACCTGATCGAAAATTCGTAAGACGGATGGAGAGTAGACTGCCGGCGCGGCGTAGGAGAGGAAGTATCCCCCTCTCTTTCTACGGAGCGGCGAAAATGTATGCCTGCTGTTTCGTTTAGGCGGCGCAGGGCGCTTGCGCGAATAAATTGTCATATTTGTGTACGATAGCGCAATAAATAAATATTGTATTCTACCACATAAATGATAGTACTTTTATACTGATAATTGAAGCAATTCGTGCAAAATTATTCCCTAACCATTCCAAAATATCAAAAATGCACAACGTTAATATTCAAGTTTTCACTTCTGCCGGCACTCCCGGAGTGCAACCCGTCGTTTTTTTTGTGCTAAGGTCTTAGCTATAATAAATAAACATTCCTAATGTGTCACTATTGGTTGACCTAAATACATTTAAAAAAAATTAACAAGCCTTACAGTAGTTGCATATGATTACACATCATATGCGACTACATTTGACATCTCACCTTAGTAATAAGCAATTTTAACATTATATTCTGAAAATTATCAATGATCTGCACTTTATTGAGACATATCATCAGAAAATATTTATTAATATAGTTTAAAAGTCTATTACTCACGAAATGGTTGAAATCTATATTACAATATAATATAGAATATAGAATTAACAATGAAGTATTTTTTTGTAAATATTCATTAGAAGATATTTGCCATATAAAAATGATGACACAATCATCAGCCTTCACACGTCCACTGCTGGACATAGGCTTCTCCAAGTGCACGCCACTGAGCACGATCCGTGGCTACTCGCATCCAGCTCTTGCCAGCCACCTTGCGAAGATCGTGGTTCCACCTAGTCTGAGGGCGTCCTACACTACGTTTGCCGTTATGCGGTCTCCACTCAAGAATTCGTTTACCCCATCGGTTATCGGTTCTGCGGCTAATATGGCCGGCCCACTGCCACTTCAGCTTGCTAATCCTGTGGGCTATGTCGACGACTTTGGTTCTCTGTCGGATCACCTCGTTCCAGATCCGGTCCCTCAGAGAAACTCCAAGCATAGCCCTTTCCATAGCTTGCTGAGCGACTTTAAATTTGTGGACCAGGCCTACCGTGAATGTCCACGTTTCGGCTCCATATGTCATGACGGGTAGGACGCACTGATTGAAGACTTTCGTCTTTAGACTCTGTGGAATAGGCAACGTAAAGACCCGACGTAATTTCCCATATGTTAAAAAAACAAAAACAATAATGTTTCACGGCCTGCCCATAACTTTGTTCACAGAAACAAAAGACCATATTCCTAGACCTGAAAAAAAATTGATTTGTTTTAATATGCCTTACTTGTGGGATTTCGTTTTTAGTCAGTTTATCAATACGTTGTTGGTGATATTTCTTTTATACCTATGCGAGTGTCCAAACATGTACCCCCCGCTGGGAATCGAACGCGGGACCTCTGGGTCTCAGACCAGTGTTTGAGACCGCTAGGAGTGGTAGTCGTGTTATGTTAATTCTATTTAATCGCGTCGTCCATGCACAGTCAGGAACAAAAGTCGCAAAACACTTCAGTACCTTGTCAAAGCAAGTAATCTAAAGTCGCATAAAGTTTTAAAACTAATATGATGTTAATATGATACGGTATTAAAGTGCTTAGTGACTGTCTTTGCTTACCGTACGTGGACGAATGCTCTTAAAACTTACCAGGACAACTTACGAGAATTATTTCTCTATAAAAGAACAAGTTTTATTGAAAAATCAAACTTAGCTGTGAGGATCGCAGTTTTCCGTCTTGCGCTCTCAAAATGAGCTCAGGAAATTGTTGTGTTGTTTTAAATTACTTTTTGAAGTGGCTTTAAATAGTTCAGTTCGAAAGCGCGTTCTTTTAGACAGATGGATCGTTTTCAAACACTATTTTTATCTACATTTGTTACTTACGATTGATAAAAGTTTTTACGATACAATAAATAATCTTACGATCTGTTGTTGTTTATATTTGATTGACTTAAGTAGTTTGCAATCTTGTAAAGTTATGATGATTTACAATTTCATCACAATCAAAAACGCAAAACAGTATAGGGATACAATTTTTTTTTTGCATATAAAAAATTTAAAACTCAGTCCTGTTAGTTAAGATCAGTTTCAAGGCTGTGATTTGTTAAATATTACTAAAGTAGTTTAAATTGAAGTAAGCAGAGTACTCTGTAACATACTTTGCAATAATTATATTAGCAACATATTGTGCAATAAAGAAAATTCATTTTCAAGACACAGAATCGCAAAAAGATAATACAAAACATGATGGTGAAAACAGTCACAAAGCTGTTTTGTTTAAAATAATTAGTTTTCAGTTGAAGTAAAACCAAACACAGATTTGTTAGTAACAAATCTTACAGTACCCTTAGATTAACTAAACAATCCATTAGTAACATATTGTGCGATTTAGAAAATTCCCTTGAAAAATATGACCTCAATAATGTTTTTCCTTTTAAAGCCAGCTTCAGTCGAGAAGGGTGCTTACGCTGCTTACAGTGGAGCATCGTCATCCGCCTCTTACTTACAATAGGGATGCGTGTCGTTTATAAACGGCATGGAGCGCGATGTCACAGATTAAATGTATAACGAACCGAGCGGACGAAGAAACGCGCTGTTTTTAGGCTATGTTTTTTTACATTTTTGTTAACACACTACCAGGGTAGGTTGACTATGTCAACTTTTAATGTAATGAAATAAATTTTAAAATGTTTTTATTTTGTTTTTAAAATTTATAACGCAAACTTTGTTGTAAACAAATTACAAAAACACAAATGTTGAAAAAAAATCCTGCTCGTGGAAATTTTTTCAACATTTGTGTTTTTTTAAATAAATTATAATTCATTACTTACATGCCATTCCATTCCATATCATGCCATGTCAATTTATTCCATTCCATGTCCTACTTCAATTAATTTTATTATAATTTAGCCACCTAGTTGCCCGACATTTCAGAAGTTCTTTAAATTTAATTCTCTCATTTCATATCATTTCAATTTATTCCACTTCATTCAACGTTGTTTTATTCAATTTAATTTATTTATTTTTCATTTTATTTAATTTAGTTGATCTGGTGACTCGGCTTGAGAGAATTACTGATCTCGGAAGATTGCGACCTGAACACGCAAGGCACAGATCCACCGCTTCTCAAAGAAAAAGTATACTTGCGGTATAATAACAAAATAGGGTAGGTTTTTACATTGAGATACCCTGTTACATCGGATTCGAAAAGAAAAGTTAGTCCTTCTAGTAACGTTGTTAGAAATTGGTTCTTTCTTCGCCCCAAGACCTGTCAAATAAGTTAAGCCGGCGGCGGCGCAAGTTCTTTTTGTAGGAGGACGGAAATAGGAAAGGTAGCCTAATCGAATATGCTGTTCTCTTGAAGGTTAGCTCTTGAGAACAGTTTTTTGTTGCTTTTGACTAAGAACGTGAGCCATTTCCGAACGTTACGTGGAAGTTCAAGGTCAGGTATCCTCAGATGGAACTGCAAGTTCTATTACGATAGGACTTAAGAAACATAGATGACTAAGGAAACTAGATGTTTTAAGAATAATTAATTATAGTAGGATTAAAAGTAAAGTTAAATTAAGGTTGTTGTTAAAAACAAGATTTTGTTTTTAATACTTTTACGTAATCTATATAAGCAAAATTTAATCAAAATCCGTTTAGCCCAATTAAAATAAATAAATATATATATATGTGTATATATATATAAATGAATGTTGCTAAGCGCAAAACACGAGAACGGCTGAACGGATTTGGATTAAATTTTGAACATAGACGAATCATGACCCGGACTAGGACATAGGATATTATTCATTCCGATATTATGTTCTTGTGGGATACATAGTCCTCGTGAACGAAGTTGCGGGCAACAGCTAGTATAAAATAATATTTTTCTTATTTAATTCTTACATCTTGTATTATTAGTAGTTTTGTATTTATTCGTAAAGTAGTCTAGTAAAACCCTATGAGTACTACCTACTCGTCGATGAGGCAGTCAGCAAAAGTTTAGCCTTCCCTTTTCCATTTTAACCTAAATCACGAATTATCTAGTACAATCAAGTACTGGTTAACATAAATACAATTCTAACTCGTGTAAGCTCCAGCCTAATTTTAAGGTAAATTAAGCGACACTCCTCGGGGGCCGTCACTTTTCTGAGCGCAAAGAGAAAATTGAACAGCGCGTACCTAAATTAATTTAGGTTAATACGAGTGGCTTTCGAGGCTCTCGCAGATGCCCCCAGCCGTCCGCGCTTCGGCTATCTACAGTTGGGCTCAATATTTTATGTGCACTTTCTTACTTGTTGAATGAATCGGTTATACTTAATTAGTTTGAAAGAAGAATAGAAAATCGTTTCTGGACCACACATAACTTGCAAAAAAGAAAACATTGTCCCTCTCCCTTCTTTTTTATCTTTTCTCTCTCCCTATTTGCCATCCCTCTCCCTATCTCCCTTTTTCTCATTTTAGTCCATGTTATGCCACTGCTGGGCAATTGAACAGCGCGTACCAAAATTAACTTACGCGCTACGGCTGCGTATCTACAGTTGGGCTCAATAATTTATCAGCACTTTCTAATTTGTTGATTCGTTCTAAATCGTTCTAAATCGTTCTAAATCGTTTATGGACTGCATTATAACTTACAAACACAGAGCAAGAGAAAAACACTGTCCCTCTCTCTTCTTTTTCATCTTTTATAAAGAAGAATAGAAAATCTTTTGTGAAATGCACGTAACTTGCAAATACAGAACAAGAGAAGAACACTGTCCCTCTTTCTTCTTTTTTTATCTTATCTAAAGAACAATAGAAAATCGTTTGTTGACCGCACATAACTTACAAACACAGAACAAGAAAAAACACTGTCCCTCTCTCTTCTTTTTTATCTTTTCTACAGAAGAATAAAAAATGGGTAAATATCGGGTCGCCTTATTTTTTGTACTTCTTATTGGCAATAGCACAAAAACGGTTAGCCTAATTTTTTTTCGCATAATTTCACTCTTCATAATCGTGTTTGGTCTAAATTCACTTCGCCTAACTTTTTATCGCCATATTGTTATTTACCAAATGAGAAATTTGGCGAAGAATTCGTAATCCATAAAGTTTGCAATTACTAAATATTAATTCACATAAAATTAAAAATCACAAAGTATAAGAGCTAAAAAAAAAGATATTTTTGTATGGTTTCTGTAGTCTAATAAAAAAAAATAACCTCGAAATTTAAGACAATCGCTACGCTGCTCTTCGCGATTGTCTTAAATTTCTAACCTATTACGTGACCTACAGGAGTAGGGAGCTAGTATGTGTGAAACTGAACAATAATAATTATTGTGTTATATTTTATATATTTTGGCACATTTAATATTAAATATGCTAAAATTCGAGCTTTTATATATTAAGCGAAATCGTCGTAATGCCAAAATAACGTTATGCCAATATATTTTAGGGTATTTCACATTATAGATGGACCACACATAACTTTAAAAACTTAGAACAAGAGAAAAACACTCTTTCTCTCTCTTAATTTTTCGTCCTCTCTCTCTCAGCCCTATTTCCCATTCTCCCCCTATGTTCTATCTCTTTCCCTTTCTCTCTCTTGCTCGTGCTCTACCTCCCTTTTTTTCGTTATTCTCTACTTAGCCAATGCTGTCCGACTGCTGGGCAGTTAAGTGCAAGCGGTTACCTAAATTAATATAGGTTAATATGAGTGGCTTCCAAGGCTCTCGCATATGCCCCCAGTAATCCGCGCTTCGGCTGCGTATCTACAGTTGGGCTCAATAATTTATAAGCACTTTATAACTTGTTAAATGAAACGGATAAACTTAATTTGACATAAATTAGTTTGAAATAAGAATAGAAAATCTTTTGTGAACTCCACGTTACTTGCAAACACAAACAAAGCTCTGTTTCTCTTCTTTTCTCATCCTCTCTCTCTCCTAGTCTATCCTCTATCTTCCATCCCTATTCCTATCTCCTTCTTTCTCACTATCTCTCTTTATAGCCTATGTTGTCCCACTGCTGGGCTATTAAACAGCGCGTACCTTAATTAACTAGGTTAATGCGAGTGGCGTCTTAGGCTCTCGCAGATGCCCCGCAGCCGTCCTTGCTCCCTCTCTCTCTCTTTCTCCCTCTCTTTCTTCTTTTCTCATCTTCTCGATAATAAGAAAATAGCGATTTTTTAAATTGTATTTATACAATTAATACTCGTATATTCAAATCCACTACTTACTTTTAATTCTGCACGAAATATATGTGTAATTTTGCGTATCTTATTTCGTACTTACAGTATCAGAAAGGATACGGATACTAAAAACCAAAAGGACAAAGTAATTTAGTTTGTGTGGAAATTCCCATTGATAAAAAATAAACAGCCACCAATACAATTTAAATATGTTGATGACCATTTTATTTTTGGTATTGGTTAACTGAAAGTACTTTTTATTTTTTAACTGAATAAGTTTAATTTTGATCTTAACATTAAGTTTTGTTCCTTACCGCCTTGATCTAACTAGTACTCTTTTTAAACAAATACAGTCCACTGCAGCTTTGATGGAGTTGGATCACGGTGGGCGGGAACGATTGACATTCTGTCCATGTTGGGCGGAATGTTTAACGCTCGTTATACCTTATGTAATGATAACATTGCAATATATCGTATTAATATTATTATACAATTAATATTAATGATTATTAAATGTATTTTCTCAAATAGCATAATAATTAACTTAACATTTCAAATCATACCACAATTTATATTTATTATTGTTTTGAAAGCAAAGTTTAGTTACTTATCAAACTAATAGATGGCGTTGGGCAGTGCAAACCTGCATCGCGCTATGGTTTCGTTTTCGCGATGCCAACAACTACAAGATATAAGATATATTATAATATTAAATTTGTACTCATATTGAAACCTGCAGTTTTATTCATGCTGATGGCATATTATTAAAAAAATATGTGAGATACAAAGGGTACAAAAGTAGACTTTTAAACCCTTTTTGATTTACATTTTGTATGTCACATTTTTTTTGAGGAAATCTGAAGAAATCTTAAATCAACAGCCAAAGTTATTTTTAACATACTTACGGTCAAAAAAAGTCTTTCTACGTGGGCAATATAGCACATATAGGAGGTAGGGTTACAACTGCGCTGCTGGCAGGCGCTGTTGGGTGTAAACAGCTACCATCTTTCAAAGGAAAAGACTGATGATGAATGAAGCCTTTCGATAAACGAATAAGTTGGAAATATTTAGTCACTCACTTATCATGTTAACATATAAAACGTAAATAGCGATTACATCCTATGAAATAACAAACGTTATTGGCAAGTCATATTGTATGTTATTACAATAATATAATATAAATAGGGCAATATTCATATCGGCAATACCAACATATTACGAATAACATTTCGTATGTGCTACACGCCCGTCACACGAGACAGTATTTCAAGCGGTTTATGGTGTTCATCGATTGAGTTAATTAAACAAAGCAATTTGCGTCATTGTGGTCACAGATTTGAAGCATTAGGCAATCAGCATAGTTGCTCGGAAGTCGGTCTCGGCGAGTCGAGTCGAGCGTCAATTACCACACGAATTACTGCGGTGCTTGCAGCATAATAGTTTCATAATTAAAATGTTGGAATTCACGTTTGTGTTTTGTTTTAATTTTGTTAAAATGACTAGCGACCAAGACTTCGTTTTACGTGAACCCCTGTATTCCGTGATCTTGAAGGAATTTTGGAAGTCCTATTTTGTCTCTTGCCTACGTCATGAAGAGAAATTGCATAATTTTTGCTTTGGTGGAGCGTTGGTCCAGCGATTTGGGGGTATGTTGATTAGCTATTCAGTATGTTAGCCATGACTTATTAACTATATACATATGCAATCCTGGCTGGGTCGGGTAGGCATTTAATTTTTTCACTGAATTTTATAAAGATGACTGGATTGTGATTTATGTGAAGAATGTATTACCTGGAATACAGTGAAATGGCTAGTTAGTTGAAATGCTATATTTAAATTGCTTACAGACACACGTACAGAGTAGAACCTACCGTACAATTTATTCTATAAGTACCCACATTACTACAGTTTGTTTGGTTTTTGAAAAGCTGTTTTTTTAGATTTGCCAGTAATTGTGGAAATGGACAAACACTGTTCGATTCGGTCGTTTTTATTTGAATACATAAAGGTATTTAAATTTAACACAAACAAACAAATAAATTAGAATTCAGAAAATAGGTTGAATAAAATTTTATGAATTTTATGAAACCTCGACCTTTGACATAACGGGTCAGGTGCACTTCTAATTAAACTGTTGTCCAATTAGTGCACCCGACCCAGTAGATATCTCAGAATAATAATAATAATAATAAAATAATAAAATCTTTATTGAAATACGTTTACATCTATTGTTTACAATAAGCTCTAAACTAATAATCTAAAATAAATTAAATGCTGTTGCCTAAGCTAGGTAAACCCTGTTTTTCAGGCGAATGTGGGCTTAGTCTAACTTTAATATAAATCAAAACTTAAATCTATACTAATATTATAAAGCTGAAGAGTTTGTTTGTTTGTTTGTTTGTTTGTTTGTTTGTTTGTTTGTTTGTTTGAACGCGCTAATCTCAGGAACTACTGGTTCGAATTGAATAATTCTTTTTGTGTTGGATAGTCCATTTATCGAGGAAGGCTTTAGGCTATATAACATCACGCTACAACCAATAGGAGCGAATCATCAGTGAAAAATGTTGCAAAAACGGGAAAAGAGCCTAAAAAATTAAAAATGCTGCCGAAAGTCACTATTCCACGCGGACGAAGTCGCGAGCACAGCTAGTGAATAATATATTACAGTTTATACGCTAAAATACAATCTAATATAAAGACAAATAAAATAATAATAAGTTAATACACACAGAAATAAATAAACAAAGAATTACTTAACGACGGTCAATAACCCCTCCGTATCGTCGTAGGTCAATTTTTGTAGTTCTTCCTGTACAACCTTTTTGCAGTTGATATTGTTTAATGGATATATATAGCATTTAGCATTTATCCTGTTGTACAGAAAGGGTCCTAAGAATATAAAGAACCTTGATGAGAAAGCGCATTTTGTACATTTGAGATAAGTGCAAACCATGTCCTTCCTCCTTTTGTTAGTAATTTCAGTGCTGTAAGGAAGAGCTTTGTGCTGTTTTAGTATTGTGCTTTTTATAAATAATTGCCGAACTGTTAAAACTTTACAGGATTTATATAAAAGATGAGTAGGATATAGATAAGGACGGAAAGTGGACACCTTCAGTATTGCTCTTTGGGCTCTTTCGACAAATAGTAACAGGGACTTATATGTACCACCCCATGCAGTGATGCAGTAAGTTAGTATCGACTGACACAAGGCGATGTAAACTTGCATTATTAGTTTGGTATCTGCAATCGTACGAATAGCGCAGGTTCAAAACCCACTCATTAATTTTAAAAATTCATTTTAAACGAAATTTAATAAAGCATTTAAAACAAATATCATTCTTGTGTTGTAAAACTTGACGCTTAGTATTATTTTCACTGACTGCAGTGTAAAAATTCCCTTTGTCCGGTACTAAGAAACTTTCCACGTACGGATATCCGCGAGACCAGGTGGGGAATCAATACGTTAATCTCGCGAATTTATCTACCCATGGGGACTACTGAACATCCATTAGTTGTTGGCGCCGAGGTGATTATTCTTCCGTCTCTTCTTATTTCAGATCAAACCCTTTAATTAAACTTCCTCGCGTGTGTCCGACTTTGCCAGAGAATGCCATCGTATGACATCTTGTATTACTTGGTTACGGGTTTTAACAATTACTGCTTCGTAACTTTTGGTTTCCATCACAATTTCAATGTTCCAACGGGGTGTAACAAACATTAGTTGGTATAATTAAGTATCCTAGGTTCCTTTAAAATAAAAAGATTATTAATGAAACTATTTCACAGTATTTTTTAAACTTACCTGATTTAATTTTACGATCAACTCACTACTGAGGGACTTCTTACTAGTTCTTACTGACTGATACAGAAAAACTAGGACACGATAAAGCTCCCAACATTGTCGTTTTGGTAACTGACTCAGAGACAGGTAGGCGGACTTATAACAAGGCCTACCACTAACCAAAGCGAGTTCAGTATTTTTATACGCAGCTTTAAATCGAATCCGTATCTCTATTTATCCGGTACCTCTGGGTCTTAGACCCAGTTATCTAGATTATGACTAGTAACTTCTAGGCATTAAAGTATATTAAGCAGATGCTGGATTCTAGCAGCATAAAGCCGGTCGTTGTGGAGATCCTTGAGGGAGGCTTTTGTCCAGTAGTGGACGTCTTTTGCCTGATATGATGATGATGAAACAGCTTAAAATGAAAGTATAATGTAAGCAAGCACATTTTCAGTTTTTTAACAGATCTCCAGTAACTTGTCTTACAATAATGGGTTTACATGTTGGCAGTTTCAAGGGTGCCGCTGATTCGGAGCACAGTTGCGTTAAGATTAATGGTCTTTGTTCCAGCAACAGGAACAAATTTCATTTTGCATCTACCTTGTGTGTTTGTATTCTGAAGTTAATAGAATGGTTTTTATGGCTATTTGTTCGAGAGATAAATTGATATTCGCTTTATTAACTACTGAGGACCTTGTTGTCGTTGGATTTTATCACTTACGATCGTAAATGCTATGCAATTTTTAGTGTGTTATGGTCCTGGATGGGTGACCGAGTTACGTTTGTTTCATGTTTCAGGAGGCACGTGAAGCTGTTTGTCCCGGTTGTCGTAGTATGGCATTTGTAATCTTGATATATCATATTACTCAATACTTAAATGTAAGTAAGGGCGAGGCGCCATTAGTGCTTTGCGTCGTCGCAGCGTCAACGCTGCGACGTTTTTTCATAAAACATGTATGTAAAATGCGTTGATCCGTTGCGACGACGCGACGCGACGCACTAATGGGGCCTCGCCCTAACGCGTCATTTATTTATTTTTTCTTTGATTTTTAACTACAACAATTTAGTACTGGCTTGAATACATTAATTGAATCAATTATTTTGAATAAATTATGTTAACAGTAAATCATCCTTTCATCGAACTAAATTTTAAATTGGTTTGCCTTTTCTCTTTTTACGACATTTGTTAAAAACATTTTCATCTTAAAAATACTTCTGTTCCTATACGAGTCGTGGAAAATATCATGAGTTCTTACTTTGATAATGGAACGTCGTCATCTTACCAGGAGAAAAATGTAAAGAGCTGTAGGCATAGCCGAAACGGAAAACATTCAAGCCGATGTTACCTGAAATTTTCAGAGTTTTCAGAAATTCTGGATTGTCGCAAACATGTCAGTACTGCCGGAGAGGAAACATTTTCACATGAAAATCCAATTTTGTACATTAGAGTGTTTTGAAAAAATAACATTGACATCTTCGATCAATAATAATTGATAGAAATTTTATGTTTTTTTACCAATCGACATTTATGACGTTTAAACATACTTTTCGGTGTAAACTTCTAAATAAGTGTTTCATTCCAAAAAAACGATAATCATAAAAAAAAATACAGTGGGAACTATTGTCTATATTTTTTGTTTTCTGATAGGAGTTGCTTAGTTTTTTTTCTTGTTGTTCTAAAAGGCTACGTAATAAAAAAAACCCTTAAAATATATATTTCGTTACAACAAGTTTATTTCTACTTTTAATAAACAAATATAAATGGAAAGCAAAGCGAATACGTTTTAAAAGCAATACAACGGCCTCGTTTAATATCGGCACTTCAGTTCTATCGAAAGCTCACTGGAAATGTTTATTGCTTTAAGTTTTAGCTCAAAGAATTGTTAAAATTCTAAATAGCACAGTATGTACCTATAGAATTTACCTCTCAGAAACCATGTCACTGGATTTTAAAATAAGGTAAAACTGCTATAAAATTAATTAAAGCATACTTACACTATTAACTTGACTTAAAGTTAACTGTGGAAGCTGTCTTGAAGATGAAGTTTACTGAATAATTAATTTGCCTTTCAATTTGACTTAACAAGAATATTATAATTTAAGTTTTCTATCACTTTTCACGTTAGTATTAACAAAATTGGTTAATTTTCATAAAATAAGTGGTTAACTAGATAAACAATAACTTATGCTTATTAAATTTAATTTAAAAAGCAGTCTCCACCGTCGTTATATTCACGATAATGTCACTGAGCTGACAGATGAGCATTCGCCCATAGCCTAAAGACGCTTATTTTTATTTTTTTAGTTTATCGAGGTCAACCAACAAAATCACAATATAATTAAATTATATTAAAATGTTTTTGTTTATATAATTTTAACGCAAATTTTGTTGAAAACAAATTACAAAACACAAATGTTGAAAAAAAATCCACGAGCAGGATTTGAACCTGCACCCTTCTGACATACCGGGTCAGGTGCTCTCCCAATTGAGCTATCGTGGTTCTAACCAGCCCGCCGAAACTTATATTACTAATAACACTAAGAGTTAAGTGCGTTGTAGATCTCAATGCTTGTTGTTAAACATCTAATAACACTAAGAGTTAAGTGCGTTGTAGATCTCAATGCTTGTTGTTAAACATCTATGCACAGCAATTTAAAACAATGTTTCTTGGTGGCAGCAATAGATTACCTTATTATTTAACCGTCTCTGTGGTCTAGTGATCAAGGCCACCGATCTCAGGCCCAGAGGACATTGGTTCGATTCCCAGCGAGGGATACACGTTGGTGTAGTTGGTGGTAGAGCTCATCTAAATATGTCGCCATAATATCAATGGCTCAAGCTCACTCAAAGAGCAATGGAGAGGGCTATGCTCGGGGTTTCTCTGCGTGATTGAATCAGAAATAAGGAGATCTGCAGAAGAACTAAGGTAACTGACATAGCCCGAAGAATTGCTAAGCTCAAGTGGCAATAGGCAGAGCACATAGCTCGCACGACTGATGGCCGCTGGGGCGGAATAGTCCTTGAGTGGTGACCGCGTACCGGAAAGCGCAGTGTGGGTAGGCCTCCAACAAGGTGGAACGACGATCTAGTGAAGGTCGCGGGTAGCCGCTGGATGCGAGCAGCACAAAACCGGTCGTTGTGAAGATCCTTGGGGGAGGCCTTTGTCCAGCAGTGGACGTCTTTTGGCGAAGATGATGATGATGATGATGAATTGTTAAGTTCCGGCAGCTAGAGATGAGATTGTGCAATTGTCCTGGCAACATTTTTTCTCTTCTCTTCCGATTCCATTCAATTCGGAGTGAGTCGCATGTTTTAAGTATATTTTAATTGCGTTTAATGTTAAATAAACAAATTTACTCAAGTTATAACTAATATTATTTAACAACACTATATACCTACTTAAGCAACATCTCTAGTCCCTTATTAAAACAAATGTTAGAAGAGCTTGCTCTCGAACAAGCAAAAGTTTTCCGCGGGACTACATATTCTCACCCATAGGAGTTCAATCCATTATCTCCCTTTTCTGTTCCGAGGGAACTGTTGCTCTGATAAAGCTGTAACAATGTCAAGTTTCATAACAATCCATTACGCAGTTTTTGTGCTACATTTGAACAAGGGGCTAACAAAGATAACAATTATTTGTTTCTGTAACATGTGTTTGTTGTAGTTTGCAAGATGTTTATCATATACTAGCGGCCGCTTGCGGTTTACCCGCGTGGTTCCCGTTCCCGTGGGAATATCAGGATAAAAAGTATTCTATGTGTTAATCCAGGTTATAAACTATCTGTATGCCGAATTTCATCCAAATCCATTCAGTAGTTTTTACGTAAAAGAGTATAGATTATAATATTAGTAGAACTATATTATTATCATAATCATCATCAACATCTCAGCCAAAAGACGTCCACTGCTGGACAAAGGCCTCCCCCAAGGATCTCTTTTTATCCGTGCGGAGACGGAGAAAGAATACTATTCTCCGCCCCTCTCCTCCGGTGGGTGTCGTAAGAGGCGACTAACGGATTTTCGAGCTTCCATATGCTCCACTGCGCGGTAGGGCTTGCCCATCTGGTTAGTGACCACCGTACGCATGGTGTAAAACCCGTCAATTGACCGCTTGTCGGTCGCGTTTCGGGATCAGCCAGCGTATAACCAGAGCTCGAGTGGATGTTACTGCGATGCACTTGGTCTGTGGAGGCTTCCGTCAAACCAGTGCCAGGAGGACTTCGTTAACCCGCCGACCAGGGAGACCCGTAGAAACGGCTGTCCCGCTGGCCGCCCGTGGCACAGTACAGGGGCCCAAGCGAGCCTAACCAGCTCGTGAGGCTGCCTCACCATGCCACGCATAATCTCGGGGTGGTTCGTCGTGCCGGTTGGTGACCGGAAGGTGGGGTCCCGGCGGCCATTCCCGGGGGGGTTCGGGGGCCCTTCCGTTCGGCGGGTTAATTATACTCATCTGTAGGCAGATCCCTGGTGAAACAGGCCGCTGCACTTTGACTATTTGCATCGCGGTAGCATTTCCTCGATTCACGCCTCCCTCCTTTTCTCCACCATGACAGCGCCTCACAATAAAACTGGTCCTACAGCGGTGCACACCCCCACCACAACTATACCGTTTGAGGTCGAGTTCGCTAACATCCGCGGACTCCATCCAAACCTCAATGCCGTCCACCACCATCTTGAGACGGCACGGCCAGCAATGTTGTTTTTGACGGAGACGCAAATAATCTGTCCGGCCGACACCAGCTACCTGCACTATCCGGGCTTTGTGCTTGAAGAATCCTTCAAAGCCAAAGCCGGAGTTTGCTTGTTCGTTCGGACGGATGTTTGCTGTCGCCGTCTGCGCTGTCTGGAGGACCCTTCCTATTCCCTCCTTGTGGTACACGTCGACTTGGACTCACATAGCCGTGTCTACGTCTGCGTCTACCGATCCCATAATGGCGACATGGAGACAACTCGACTTATGGACCATCTTAGTCGGGTAGCAGATGATGCGCAGGAGCGGTTTCCATCGGCGGAATTGGTGTTTTTGGGGGACTTCAATGCTCACCACGAGTTGTGGTTAAGTTCCTCCAAAACTGACCATGCTGGTAGAACTGCCCATGCTTTCGCTCTCACGCACGACCTGACTCAACTGGTGAACCAGCCCACCAGTATCCCAGACGTAGTCGGTCACGCGCCCTCTTTGTTGGACCTTCTGCTGACGAGTCGCCCAGCTGGCTACCGAGTGGAGGTTCGAGCTCCTTTGGGATCTTCGGATCACTGCTTGGTATCCAGTAAAGTGCGTCTGGCTCCGCTACCGCCTTCAGCGGTATCGAAACGCCAGATTTGGCACTACTCGTCGGCAGATTGGGATGGTATGCGGGACTATTTCGCATCCGTTCCTTGGGGGCAGCGCTGCTTCAGTGGGAAGGACCCGTCAGCTAGTGCGACTGCAGTTGCTGATGAGATAGTTTTAGGGATGGAATACTATATTCCGCACTCCTATCTCATTAGCAAAGGCAGGCGCAACCGATGGTTCAACCGCGAGTGTGCCAACGCTGCTGATAACAAGCAGGCGGCATACCGCGCTTGGATCAGGGGTAAAGCTCTTGGGGATCCCGAAACCCGCTCGCTGAAAGCAGCCTATAATAATGCCACCAAGTCCTTCAAAAGAGCTTACATTAGAGCGGATGCCCAGCGCGTTGCACGAGTCGGCCAAGAACTACTGACGCATCCTACGGGCAGCCGTAGCTACTGGCGTCTGGCCAAAGCCGTGCAATCGAACTTCTGCCAACCCTCGCTGCCACCATTGAGATGTCCTGACGGAACTTTAGCTCACAAGCCGCAGGAGAAAGTCGATCTCCTGGCCAAACTCTTTGCGGCTAACTCCCGAGTCGATGACTGCAATGCACAGCCACCTACAATTTCTCACTGTGGCCACACAATGCCCGATTTTAAAATCAGGCAGCGTGACGTCCGTGCGGAGCTGCAGTCAATCGATGTCCGGAAAGCTAATGGTCCTGATGGCATCCCTCCAATAGTCCTAAAAATGTGTGCAGTGGAGTTGTCCCCCGTGTTAACGCGCCTTTACCGTCTCTCGCTCTCTTCAGGTTGTGTGCCGGAATCTTGGAGAGAAGCTAATGTGCAACCGGTCCCCAAAAAAGGAGATCGGTCAGATCCATCGAATTACCGCCCCATAGCCGTAACTTCAGTTTTGTGCAAAGTAATGGAGCGCATTTTAAAAAAACAACTTGTCCACTACCTAGAAGAACACTCCATAATTCACGATCGCCAATACGGGTTTCGGCCGAAACGGTCAACGGGTGATCTTCTAGCGTACGTTGCACATATTTGGGGTGAGGCTATTGACAAGCGTGGTGAGTCGGTGGCTGTTAGCCTTGACATAGCCAAGGCTTTTGATCGGGTCTGGCACAAAGCTCTTCTCTCCAAGCTCCCGGCATACGGTCTGCCTGCTCAGTTCTGCATCTGGGTCGCTGGCTTCCTGCATGAGCGCAAAATCCGTGTTATATCTGATGGATGCGCTTCGCGGCTCATGTCAGTGAACGCTGGTGTCCCTCAGGGGTCCGTTCTATCCCCCACGCTGTTCCTTCTGCATATCAAAGATATGCTTCCACTTGGAAATATTCATTGCTATGCAGATGATAGTACGGTCCATGGAGGATATAACGGTCACCCAGCGGCTGGGCGGGTCGAAACCGAAGTGAATCGAGTTAATCTTGTCATTGAGCTCAATCGGGTATTGGACCTCATATCTAATTGGGGCACCAATAATCTGGTTGAGTTCAATGCCAAGAAAACACAGGTGTGCGCGTTCACGGCAAAAAAGTCACCATTCCTTCCCCTTCCATCTCTTCAGGGTACATCTCTACGTCTGCAGAGCAGTATCAACATGCTCGGTATGACGATACGCTACGATCTGAACCAAAGGGACTACATCGAAGCCGTGATCAAAACAGCCTCACGAAAACTCGGAATTCTGAACAGAGTGCGGCGATTCTTTACGCCGGACCAGTTGTGCCTTTTGTACAAGACACAGGTACGGTCTTGCGTGGAGTATTGCTCGCACATCTGGGACGGTTCCGCTAAGTACCTTCTCGATGCCTTGGACAGATTGCAGCGTCGCGCTGAACGCATTATCGGCAATGCAGAAGTGGTAAATACTCTCGAATCTCTGCAATTGCGTAGAGATGTTGCGTCACTCAGCGTGTTTTACCGCTTATACCATGGCGAGTGCTCTGAAGAGCTCTTTGACCTCATCCCACCTTCTCCCTTTCTTCATAGGAGTACACGTGCTGCTCTTCGGAGTCACCGATTCACTGTCTCAAATATCCCATAGCGCACAAAGAAATTTAGTGACTCGTTTCTTTGTCGCACCTCCAAAAGATGAAATAGTCTACCAGCACACGTTTTCCCTCCTTCCTATGATATGGGGTCCTTCAAGAGAGGCGTGAAGAAGTACCTTGTGGGCCGCCAGAGTGAAGTTAACTGATGCTACGTTTGTTTACACGCTGCACCAGTTGTCTTCGCGTCTGGACTTCATTTCCACTTAACATCAGTTGGGATGGAGTCATTTGCCGAGCTAAGTATAAAAAAAAAAAAAAAAAAAATCTTTACAACGACCGGTTTTGTGCTGCTCGCATCCAGCGGCTTCCCGCGAACTTCATCATTGTCGGTCCACCTTGTTGGAGGCCTGCCCACACTGCGCTTTCCGGTACGCGGTCGCCACTCAAGGACTGTTCCGCAACAGCGGCCATCAGTCCTGCGAGCAATGAATTATATATTTATATAATAAGCACTTATATTTAAAACGATAGTTAAAACTAAAACGGTTAGTTGAAATAAAAATCTAATGGAAATATTTCAACAGACCAGTAACAAAAACAATTCTGATTTAAAAAATATTACATTCGCTTAAATAAAAGTAATACCACTGTCTGTAATTATACGCCCTCTTACATATTTTTTTTATTATATCCTTAATTGCGTAACAATTTAATTCAATAATAAAAATAGATAATAATAGATGTCAATAACAATATCCAAAGTCAAACTTTTAATGAAAACTAAGCTTTAATTGATAGTCTGAAGCATCACAATTTAGTTACGAACGGTGAAACGTTGTATTATGAAATTGAAAATCCAATTTATACAAGTTATTTTGGTAGCAGGTGCTTCGCGTTGATTGATTTGCCGCCGAGGCGTCGCGCTCCCTCGAAACTAATGAATTATCAAATTTACGAAGATAAAAACATTCCTCGAGACCATTTGTTATGAATACTATGGAAGCCCGTGTTTCGGAAAGCACGTAAACCGTCGGTCCGGGCTGCATTAAGCAGCCGTAGCAACCACTATAACCTGGGCAGGGGCCTGGGTTGTGGTTTATGAAGACCCACTTAAACCGATTTCACGTTTGTGTGTGGTTGTAAATGAAACTTTAAAAGTATCATATTAGGGTACATCTATTACCTCTAGAGGTGTTCTTTATAACAAACGATAGTAACATCTGGGTTGCAAATATTTTTTTATTTAACTATCTCTGTCTCTACCCGTCCCGGTTCCAACTCCAAGCGGGAAGTAAAATGTGCTTGGTTTGGTTTGTATTGAATTTTTTTGTGTTCCGATAGTTAAATATAAAGATAGTTCAGTTCCTTAGTTGTTGTTCTTTAATTACCAAAGATAATAGAATAGTTTAAAATACATTTTAGTAGCACTTACACATCAACAAACAAAAATTTACAAAGAGTGATCTTAAAATTTTACAATACAGAACGAATAACGCATACACAACAGAAAAAAAAACAATGAAAAACAAAAAAATAATACTAACAGTTAAAATAAAAATGAAACCGTAAAACCAAAACGCTACCCCGATGATGTATGATGCACATGAGTATCTACTCTGTGAGTAGATACTCATGTGCCCCGATGTCACTACATACTCGTAGTATAAAACAACAAAGTCGCTTCCCGCTGTTCCTATGTATGTATGTATGTATGCTTAGATCCTTAAATTTACGCAACGGATTTTGATGCGGTTTTTTTTAATAGATAGAGTTATTGAAGAGGAAGGCTTATATGTATAAATACATGCATAATATAGTAGAAAAACACTGATAATTTTAGAGGTTTCACATGTTTTTGCGCTTACATTGCAAACGCTGGCTGAACCCTAAGAGATAAATAAAAAAAAATGTACTACAGTATTGTACACCTTAAAAAGGTCTACAAAAAAGTCCGCGCTGGTATATGTCTATCTCTTAGGGATAACCCACAATAATAATTTTTTATCCTTTACTTTTTACGAGAAATAATGGCTAATTTACAAAGCGATTTTAAGCAATACAGCATTAATCCTTATCCAATTAAGTACCTTAAATACATTGTGCATTTAATATAGATCAATATGTCCCTTTACAGCATGTAATTTAAATGAATATTTTCGAAGATATTACATATTTCAAATGCAGGGCATACATAGCGGTTGCGTGTATCAGCATTGCACCCGTGCGAAGCCGGGGCGGGTCGCTAGTAGGATATAAAAAAGACTAGGTATACCTTCAAGTGCACCAACGCGGTATAGATAATTTATGAGGGGTTATATCTTTAAGCAACCATTCCAAAATAGTTCACAATATTAAAACTATCCATATACTCTGTCACTAGCTATTGCACCAAACTGTGAAATAGTAGCGAGAGGTTATTAAAGCATATTCCGTTCGTTCTTTTTCATTCCTGTCATATTAGCGCTTATTCCATTTTGCGTTTCAAATAATAGGATAGGATTATCTCATTGGTATCGTCCTCCGGGAAATACAAGACGACTAAAATTGAAACGGTACATCGCAAATAATTATATTCAGTCAAAGGTTTAATAATCGTCAAATTCTCTAATAAATTGAGCTATTTGATATCCGAAGAGTTAAAGAAAAGTGTATAGCTCCAATTGAGCGGGAATTAATTGTATGTTTTCTCGTCTTTAACCGCTTGCAACTGCTTTCCAGGGAAATTAATATCCTAAAGTCGGGTTGCAGCTTTAGAAATCTTGCACGGCTTAACGAGCAGTGTGCACAAATAAATCATGATAGCCGGACGCTATTAAAACATAGTGTTGTTTCATTTAATAGCTAAACGGGAGTTAATTTTTGCCGAAGCTGAAGTTTGGGTTCAGTGGAGAGGGAAAGTCTGGACTGGTACGGGTTGGTTGATTATAATGATGAACTTTTTTAAATATTAAGAGCTAAGAAGAACAAACCTTGAATTTTCTCAAACTTTAAATCAAATTAGCGTTAGACATCAGTGCAAAAGTTGCATATCTGATCAGTGATCACAGAAGAAAGTCGTGGTTGCGGAACATTCGGGAGTGGACGGGAATAGCGAGTGCCACTGAACTTTTTCGCCTTGCCAAGGACAGGTACCAAGTATGCAGAGCTGACTGCCAAACTTCACTAGTTGGAGAGGCACCTTGGGTCTTTAGGGCCTTAGGGTGAAGAAGAAGAAGTAGAGATTATTGTAATAATTATGTTGTGAATGAAGGATACACCAGACGCTGAAATGTTTGAACTAAAATTAAATATTTCCAACTTCACTTGTCAGGCCTATATGGTAGGGTCAAATCTAATTATATATTTTTTTAACCACTCATTGAATGCCTGACCGAATATTCACAAAATGTCAGAGACTTAACATTCAGAAATATTAAATTTTGCGAGATATGTTTGATCATCAGCGGGTGTAAGCATCCGCTAAAAAGGATCTCCAAAATTTCCCCTAAAACACGTTCACGGTATGGCGTTTAGGCAAAATAAAAAACAGTTCATTTCACTTCAAAAGTCAGTCATGTACCAGTCTATTAACAGCCTAGCTAAGGAAAACGTATAAAGTAGCGAGTGTTTGACAAGTTGTTTCTCTTTTATTACTCGTCCAAATATTTGCGCGGCTTCTGGGAGCATAAACACTTTAGCAATTACCAACTTCCTGCAGAGGAAATTCAACGGATCAAACACTTTCAGACAGCTCACTTGAAAGGAGCAGCGGCGGCGGGGCGCGTCGAGTGACGGTCATGGGAGCTAAACAACTATCGCTATGTCCGGTTTCCGGATCGATGTCTAAAAATATAACCTTGCTTTCCGTGCTAATGTTTTTGTTTGCAGTTCTATTTAGTTATTAATATCGTATTTTTTTGTTTTGTGGTTTTTTGTCCAAATATATGCGCGCCTTCTGGGAGCATAAACATTTTAGCAATAACTAACTTCGCGCAGAGAAAATTCAATAAATCAAACACTTTTAGACAGCTCACTTGAAAGGAGCAGTGGTGGGTCGGCTAAGCTAAGCAACTATCGCTATCCGGATCGATGACTTAAAATATATTATTGACTTTTTTGGCTTTGGTTATACGTACTAACATTTTAGTTCATTATATTTTTTGTTTGGTTGTTTTTTTAGATGATACTTTCCAGACAAGCTTATTTTGTATAAATGGAAAAGCATGGTAAAAGATTATTTAATTTGTCGATAGTGAAATTGTGTCAGACCCATTTTTTGAAAATAATTCAAAAGTGGTATTATTTCATACCAATAAGATTCGAAGATCGCAGCCCTAGCCCAACTCGCACTTAAGCGTAAATTTACGAAGCGGGGAGAAGAATGCGCCGATAAAGAATATCGTTTCGCTGAAAGGTGCTGTTAAAACGCTCAATAAGTGCGTTACGAGCTCGTACTTCTCCACCTAGAGCGCAATCTACGACATGCGTGTATCATCAGCTTTTAATGTCCTGTTTTTTGAGAGAGTTAGTTTAAGGCCTCAGGCGGCCTTTTTAAAGTCACCGGACGTTTTTAAAGTAAATAAAAACTTAAAGGGTTCCTCAAGCCGTGTGATCGAGACACCGTGAGAGGGTTTCTAAATGAATGGCATCACGCAAGCCTAACCCCTTTGCGTACTAGATTTTCAGAAGGGATCAAATTTAAACGGAAGCGATACAACCCGATGGCACCTCTAAAAACTAGAACTTTAGATCTAGTCGACCAGGAGGAGCTCGATAGCGCAGTGGTTAACGCGCCCGGTCGGCGAATGTTGAGGTTAAGCAACTTTCGCAAAGGCCGGTCATCGGATGGGTGACCAAAAATGTATCATCTCGAGCTCCTCCGTGCTTCGAAAGGCACGTAAAACCGCTGGTCCCGGCTGCATTAGCAGTCGTTAATAACCACCAATCCGCACTGGGCCCGCGTGGTGGCTTATGGCCCGTTCTCCCTATCCATCCATAGGGA
Source organism: Eudonia lacustrata (assembly GCA_947562085.1). Classification (NCBI taxonomy): domain Eukaryota; kingdom Metazoa; phylum Arthropoda; class Insecta; order Lepidoptera; family Crambidae; genus Eudonia; species Eudonia lacustrata. The sequence continues at coordinate 6,073,905 of OX387317.1, read as the reverse complement.
AGGCTCGTTCCCCAGCAGTGGGGACATAAAATGAGCTGATGATGATGATAATGATGGACAGGTCGTGGGGGTGAGGAGAAGTGCCCAGGTACATGTCTGTACCTAGTATGGAGCGCGCGTGAACCAGTAGGGTTATTAGCGAAAAAATCAACCAGTGGTTAATTGTACAATTGTAACGCAACTGCTTTAAGTGCGGTTGATAAATTAGTATTACGGACACAAATCGCTCAATGATCGCTCGCTTACTGCATTTACTATTAAAACATATGTAATAGTTTACATGGATGCCTTTAATGGGTGATTAACGTAGATCCCTGTCTAGGTGTTTGTTTATTTATTTATAATGAAACGTGAAAGTTTAAAAGTGTATGTAACTAGGTAGGTTACCTACTTATACTGTGATTTTATATTACTTACTTATATATATATTTTACAATGTATTGTACCTATGTCAATTATTGTATTATCGATGTAGATAAAACGGCATTAACACAGACCTCAGTGGTTTTAAATGCTGTACTAATTTTAAGGTTTAATCATGTTATTGAGCAATAATAAATTTAAAAAAAAAACATAGGTACATTGAGCGATTAGACAAATAGAGCAGTCTCGTTGCAATTACTGGTTGCTTTTTTCGATTATAAGCCTGCGGGTCTTCGTACTCGTCTCTACGAGTACGGTGTCTTGGGCAAATACGAGTGTGCATGGTTGTATGAGTGCGTTTGAATGTGTAGTGGCATTTTGAGGATCGGGCGGGATGTTAATATCTTACTGCTGGACTCAGGGCGCGCCCCACTTGTACTGCCCGGGCGGTACAAAAAGATATTGGTGAGTTTGAACAACTGCCATCTTACAACAACAACCGTAACCAACGGCGTAAGAGGAAGTACTAAGGTCGAATAAATTGAAAAATATGTATGAAGAGTAGACAAAATCAACGTTTCATAGTCCCCTGATTTCTCGGACCGATTTAATTGCTCTTTTCATTAAAAATTAAAAAAAGGCTTTGGCTGTGTCCCTAAGTTTTGGTTTTTTTTTTATATATATAATTTCGTCAAGTTTGGGAAATCTTTTTAAATAATTAATTTATGAAAAAAAAAGAAAACAAAAGGGCACAGCTAAAGCCTTTCTTTAATTTTTAATGAAAAAAGTAATTAAATCGATCCAGTTTTGAAGGAGGAATCAGGGGACTACGAAACGTTGATTTTGTCAACTTTTCATACATATTTTACAATTCAGTCGACCTTAGTGTTTCCTCATAATGTGCTTTCGGAAGCACGGAGGAGTTCAAGTAATAAAAGATTGGTCACCTATCCAGTGATCTGCCTTAGCGAAAGTTACTCAACTTGCAAGATCGTAACTCGAACGCGCAAGTTGCTGTACCAACCAAGTTTTTATTTATAAACTTGAATTTGTAAACTTTTCGCAGGTATCAATGTGATCCCACTCTTATATTTTACTATAAATGTTTCAATTGTTTTTTTATATTGTTTTTTGGCTCCTAGCGTGGGAGATGATCCAAACAGCCAGTGTGTTGTCTATAGCTTCGTGAGCTGAGAGCTAAAAGCTTTCTATATTATTTATCCTACTAATATTATAAACGCGAAAGTTTGTAAGTATGGATGTTTGTTACTCTTTCACGTAAAAACTACTGAATGGATCTGGATGAAATTCAGCATACAGATAATTTAAAACCGGGAATGACACATAGGATACTTTTTATCCAGATATTCCCAAGGGAACGGGAACCACGCGGGTGAAACCGGGAACTAAGCGGGTGAAACCGCGAGCGGCCGCTAGTCTATCTATATATTTGTATTTTTTTACTTTTTTACAGTTCTTTCTGTTTTCACATAATTATTTTAAATTTTTGAAATGTGCAGTCGCATTTAGCGATTTATTTTTATTTTAGCTGTGTCTTTGTTGTTTGTTTCTATGTTATTGTACTTATAATTATACAATGGGTATCATTTTCATTCAATAAAGTAAGACATAATTATGAATGATAGCTGGTTTTATACTCTGTCAAGGCGTTACAAAAATGTATAAAATAAAAAGTTTCATATACACTTTAAAAGTTTCGTCTTCCCTTATTACAACCGGCCGTCTTTGTCACGTGCCGGCTGCCCGCGACCAAGGCAACTAGGTCGAAAGGTCGGGTATAAAAAGGTTTGCCTGGTATACCTATACGATAGTAGTTTAAGTTAAAACCTGTTAAGACTTTGTTTTAAACTGTTTTTGTACTATATGAAAAAAATATTAAAATAAAACAAAAAACTCGACTGCTAAAACAACCATATAAAAAATACCTGCAAAGAGAAAAAACTGAAAAGAAAAAAAACAAGCTCTACGATCCCAGAATTCAATTTGAGTAATGTTGAATGCAACGTGAAATATTTCTAAATACATTGAATATTGATAGTTGTCGCAGGCGGGGACAATCACCAACCAAACAGGGTGCCCATTTAATTGAGTCGGCCTTAATTGTCGGAGTCGGATTTAATTGAGTTGATCAACCAAGCGGCCGTGGCTAGCCATGGCCGCTTGGTTGATCAATCATCATCAATATTCAATGTATTTAGAAATATTTCACGTTGCATTTAACATTGCTCAAATTGAATTCAGGGATCGTAAAGCTTGCTTTTTTTTCAGTTTTTTCTCTTTGCAGTTATTTCTTTATGGTTGTTTTGGAAGTCGGGTTTTTTGTTTTATTTTAATAATTTAGTTTATTTCAAACTTTTTAGTTTTGTCAAGTAAATAACCAAGCATTTCAAAATCTACATAAAATAATTATATTAAAACGCCTTACTCTTTTAAATAGCAAAGTAATAGCATACACCAATTGTCAAGGCGTAAAAACGAAACCCTTGGAGGCTTATTAATAAACAAAGTGTAAGCTTGAAATCGGTAATAAAAATATTCGTGAATTTGTTATTCACTTAACTCTTGTCCGTTTGTATACCGGCGTGCTCTAATAAATGTTTTTTAAGTTATGCGTAAGTCATTAGTTAGTGAGTTTTAGTATCCCAAAAATTGCCTATTTTCAAAGATACTTTTTAAATGTTTTTGAAAATATACTTAAAATATACATACTCATTAATGTTCAAGCATTGACCTACAACTAACAGCCGTATTGGCTCCCTTCAACTCCACAAAGTGTCTGTCAAAAACTTAAGCAATATTGATCCTGAACGTGGGCACCCTCAAAAGCGTTCTCTGAAAATTTTCCGTGAAACTGTTTGGTCACTGTTTGAACTAGATACTGACGTAAGTTTTATTTGCCATGCGATCACGTTAACGAATACGAGAATTTGTATAACATTGAAGTATGCCGTCTGTTGACCAATGACAATTTTGGCACACGATTTCTCATTTATATTAAAGTGATCGATAATAACAAATTGGTACCTACAATTTGTCATTATCGATCACTTCGCACTTTTATTGAGATTCATGTGTTTTATTGTCGTATTTGTCAATTTGTTATGGAGCCGTAATAAATCTGAATAATAAGCTATCATAGTAGCATATTCTCCTACTGCGTCGTTTAAGACACGGCATTTTCCGGCTTTTCTTCAAATGGAATATTTTTTAAATTATTTTTTATGGATTATTTATCATCCATTTAATGAGTATATGAAATTTCAAACCAATCTGACAAAAAAGTTAATTCAGGATTAAGTGGTTAATAAATTATCTTTTTAAGAACTTACAAAAAAAAAAACCTAGAATTTATTTCATTGATGGATGCTATGCCCAGCAGTGTAATCGTTTGAAGGCTGTTACTTATTTTTACTTTGTGAGAGTGAATGTGTGAATCAGCGACAAAAGATTATATGAAATTGCATTAATGATGATTGTACTCGTATTGCTGTATGCGTGCTTCGGAAGGCACGCAAAGCCGTTGGTACGTAAAGCCGGCTGCATTAGCAGTCTTAAACAACCATCAATCAAAGTTAGTTAGTTAGTTAGTGAGTTTATGGCCCGTTCCTGTGGTGTCCCCATCCATTGGGAAAGATCGTGCCCCAACAGTGAGGACTTAAAATGAGCTGGTGTCGATGATGATGTAATGCTTTCTATGTACGCGAACACAACACAACACATTTGTTTTTTTTGTTTATGGTTTGCCATAAAAAAAATTTTTTTTGTTACAAACGTTCGAAATTTGAAATGTCAGGTTTAAATAATAATAATACCTATGTAAAATAAAAGCGAGTGAATCCGTTAAGTGCTTTATTTCGATACCGTTTAATGGTGTTTTTGATAATGTCGTTACAGCTCAGCACTTTCGTGTTGTACGGCGTAAACGAAATGCGCCCACGCGCTCATTTACCAATGAAATTGGAGCTATTTATTACGGTATAACCAACCGTAAGTACCCTTTAACATTAAATAATGGTTTTTAATTGGATGTTGCAATATAAATTAAATATTGTGATGGTGATAAAAAATTAAGTATGTAGGTAGGTACTATTTTAAACTCAAACTATTACAGCTGTGATAAAGAATATTTAATGACTACATCTATACCGATATATAATACGTAAATTCTTATAAATTGCAATGATTTAACCATCAATTTGCAGAATACAAGCGTTGAGGCATCGGTCGCAATATTGAGCCGAGTTGATTACCCCTTTCGACGTTCTTTGTGTTGTGTGTCGGTGCAATTTTACGTTAAACTTTTATATTCGAGCTTTGTAACTTCTTTGTCTGTGTTACTGTTTAGGTATATTTATTTATTTAAACTTTTGCAGCATAAACATTACATGGCGGACTTAATGCCGAGGCATTCTCTACCAGTCAACCATAGGGTAGTGCTGAGATAACATTGGTAGGTGCAATCAAGATATATTATAAATAATTTAAATGTTAGTATATAATACATGTATAAATATTATATATACCTACATAAACATATATGTGTATTGTAAATACGTAAACTACAATAAATAAACATACATAAAATACATAATTCTAATAGGACGTTTTATTGAGATGACTGCCATGATTCTATCAAACAAGAGCTCGCAGACTTTCTTTTTAAAAGCGACTCGTGGCCATCCTGATTTCTGAGGATCTGATCTGATCTGATTTTTCTCATTTTTATTAGTATGTCAATATTGTTAGGCGCATTATATTGCTTTGTGCTCCTGGCTGTCTTGCTGAGTTTTATTTGTCATTCGACTACGTAAACCAAAACAAAAATATGTATCGCAAAATTGCAACTTACCTAGTTTTAAAAAAGGAGGCGCTGTTTTAATACAGTTATCGTATTCGAGTTTTCAAGCACATAGAAATATTTAAGCAGTACTTTTTGGTAACAAACGAGGTAACTTACAATTTCGCCATACAAATTCTCATTTTCGCTTGATCGGATAGTGAATGAAACCCTTACTAGACACCCTGGTCGTCCGTAGGCTGTGTGGCGACGCGGCGCGGCGTACGGTCGATGCGGCGCGCGGGGACGGCAGTGCACCGGCAACCACTCGCGCGAGTCCGCGTCCGCGCTCGCGGTACCAAGCCCCGCTCTACAGGTGCCCCACGAATGATAGATGACGGCTCTCGAACGCGAAAGCGGTAGGAAACAGCCCGTACTATAAGTAAACAAGTTGCCATTTATTTGCGCTTACGTCACGGCAAGCTTTTGTTTTTTTTTTGGAACGCTTAATGTAACCGCTTTTTCTTTCGCCTCCTTCCTCAGTCTGTGAGCTACGAAACCTTTTTTCTGTTGAAAAACAAAACTGTTCGTTTTATAAATTAGTTAACTTTTTCCGTTTTGTAGCTGAAGTTAATTGAAACCGCTAATTGATATTGTAAGTAATTTAAAGTAGTTAAAACTTTGTAGTTGGAAAACTTGTCTAATGTAAGATACTTTCGCACCGCAATTTTCTTAGGAAAAAGTTAAAAGTTCGTAATTACGCTTTTAAGGTTCAATATGGCGTGTGTTTTTGTGCGCATGACCTGCGCAAGAGGAACCATACGTACATAGAGCCTGTGGGTGAACCCGTATACATAATAGGGTTATAGCAAAGTTTCCTGTGACCTACATTTTATTTGCTGAGCTAGGAGCACTAAGGAAGTCATCTATCAACGATACGATGCCTATAAACTAGCTACCTTTATCTATTATGCTTAAATTAACTTGGTTTAGCACTTTTTAGTGGTAAGAGAATGTAACTTCAGTAATATCAATGTTTCAGAATTTACGTTTACGAACTAATAGAAATTACCTAAATAGACTTGGGTAAAAAGCTGTGTCACAAATTGAAATTGTTTTTTTTGAAAATAAATTCAGAACACAACCAAATGATTAGGTACAAGTAACTTATTCATTCTTAAACAAAACGAGCCACCCTCGGTCGTATCTCTGAATAAAACAAACGAAACATTTTAATATTGCAAACAAAGATCGTATGATTATTACAAATCCATTACTTACCCAAAAAAAAGAAAATCTGAAAGAAACATTAATTTTAATCTGAGACCTCTTTTGTGGCACGCACGGTGCCAGAAAAAAATAAGAACAAAACACTGACAAATAACATTGGATCTAAGAATAAGGGAATACGTATTATTTTGTGTTATCTCCGTGCCCTTGTCTTCCGAAAGCTAATGAAAGTACATTTAATTGACCAAACACGACCTCGACTGAAAGGCTTTTCATTTAGCAGATAGTAATCAAGACATGGAATATTAGGTACAGTCTTTTTTGTTCACAAACCTCTTTGGTCATGTCCTGAATTAGACGGGCTGAGTAATTCGATTTATGGCTTTACTCTTGCTCATTCGGACAGTTTTATAGTAACTGTGTTATACGCGTAGAAATAAACGTCTAAAATGTAGCAAGTAATACAATTGGTTATCCTAAAAAGATTAAGGGTATTTACACTATGGTATTACGAACTTCGCAAGATGGCTGGCAAGAGCTGGATAAGAGTAGCCGCGGATAGATAGGGGCGTGCACTTTGACATGCCTATGTCCAGCAGTGGACTAGTATATGTTGATGATGATGATACTTACTATGATATATTTTAACAGATTATAATCATCATCGTCAGCCTTTAAACGTCCCACTATTGGGTTTAAACCTAAACAAGAGCACATGGGGAGATCGGGCCATTAATTACCGATCCGATACGAATCCTTCGGAGAACTAGGGAACGGGGACAAGCTTGCACGATGCCGACGTTGTAAAGGCCGTCTCAAGCCAGCAGCAGACTATCTTCAAAAAAATGGCCATTACTTTCCACGATGGTTGATGAGAGTTAGTGGGTTGTAACGACTGCCATCTCACTGTAACAATCGGGACGCGCGAAGGAGCTTGAATGTAATTTGGTCACCCATCGGTTATACAGCATTGCGAAAGTTGCTTAGAATGGGAGAGGAAACACTAACATGAAGATAGGTCTTAATATGAAGTAACGACAAGATTGTTTGTTTCTATGTTTTATTATTGAAGTGCGGCGGTATTTAAGATGATTAGTTGAAAGTATTTTGGAACTTAATCCATACTTTACAGACTTCATTCAACAAAGGAAAGTTCACCAAGAAACGCGTTTTCAGAGATATAAATAGTCAGGTTGGAGAAAGAGGAAAAATCAAATAAAATATTACTGTAGGTACCAAGAGGAGATTTATAGTCCCTTTGTCAGAGAGTGCGGGTTCATATCTCGTTCGTGGGAATTTTCAACCATTTCCTAATTGTAAATTGTTCATAATAACAGATATTTTGCGAAAAACTTAGATAGGATATTGGCAGCAGTGTCCGACAGGAAGTAGTGACCGACATATTTTTTCCTTTAATAATTAACCCCCGTAATAATAAACAAAGTGTAAGCTTGGAGTAGTTACTCCGTGTTTTGTTCCCGTCATGTAAACTTCATTTCATATTAGAGTAAAAGAGATAAAATACGGAGTCACTACTCCAAGCTTACACTTAGTTTATTAATGAACCCCTTAGTGTCTTACAATTAAACAAATAATAAGGTCCGAATGGTTATTCCGTGTTTTGTCTCTTTTACTATAATTTGAAGTGACGTTTACATGACAGAAACAAAACACGGAATAACTATTCGGACCTTATTCTTTGTTTATTTAATTTTGTAAGGGGCTAAACGTAGGATCAGCTACTCATTTTTAACAATTAAATACAGACTTCCTAGTATTCGTTTAGTAAAATAACAATGTCACCCCATCATCACCAGCTCATGATGTCCCCACTGCTGGGGCACGAGCCTTCCCTATGGATGGATAGGGAGAACGCGCCATAAACCACCACGCGGGCCCAGTGCGGATTAGGGTTGTTAACGATTGCTGATGCAGCCGGGACCAACGGCTTTACATGGCTTCCGAAACATGGAGGAGCTCAAGATAATAAAGTTTTGGTCACCCATCTGATGACCGGCCTTTGCGAAAGTTGCTTAACGTCAGCTATCGCAGACCGGGCGCGATAACCACTGCGCCATCGAGCTCCTTATTCTCGTCCTCTTACAATGTAGTTCTATATTATTTTTGGTGACGAAAGCTTGTCTCTGACACAAGGTTTCTGTGTCCAACACGGTGCCACTATGATCGGTAAATGATAAGGATACCGTCAGAATGTTAGTTAAAGGATTCGGTAACATTTGTTGCGTTCTGAAGATATCCATTCGTAGCTACTATGTCGAAAATAACTTTGGGGTTATAATAGCGCTTCAGAAGGGCGGTAAGCCCCCCAAAGTTTAACTTTAATTAAATAATTTCAGTCCACCATGATGATATGAAATGAGTCCGTTAATCTTTATTCATTCTCTTGTCTAATTGCTAACTTTATCGTCAGAATGATCGAGGGACGCCATTAATTTGTTCTTCTTTGAACTCATTTGTTATATTCGTTATAATCTTTTGTTACTCGATATTGTATTTTTTGATTTATAATTATTAAATTGAAAAGGGTTGCATGGTTACTACAAGAATAAGTACTTTGCAAATGATAATAAAACGCTACCTTTGTTGGGAAATATTTTTAAGACCTCGATGGCGCAGTGGACTACGCGCCCGGTTTACGATTGCTGAACTTAAGCAACTTTCGAAAAGGCCGGTCATCGGCCGGATGTCCAGAAAATTTATTAACCCGAGCTCCTCTGCACTTCGGAAAGCACGTAAAGCCGTTGGTCCCATTTACATTAGTAGTCGTTAACAACCACTAATCCGCACTGAACCCAAGTGGTGGTTTATGACCCGTTCTTCTTATCCCAACATCCATAGGCCCAACAGTGGGGACATACAATGAGCTGGCGATGATGATAGTTGTGGCAGCTTCTTATGCGTTAGAATAACAATCGTGAAAACTAAGCAAGGTTTGTAATTAGTTTCGGTTTAACAACCGAAACTATATGTACACCGAAACTATGTGTAAACTATATGTATGTATGTATACCGTTATGTTGCAAAAATTAAACTCGTTAGTGCTAAATATTTATAAAATTTATAAATACAGTGAAAAAATTAAACGCCCGCCCGACCCAACACTAGTCTGCACGAAACTTATAGCTCAATTTACACGTGGAAAAGCTTAGCCCAGTAACGGGAAGTAGGAGGTTGACGATTATTATTATTATTATTGAAATTAATTGTATTACGATAATAACTTTTTTATAATTGTGGAACTTATTATACATCGTACGGTTAAACTTTATACCATACAAAACTTGTAAAACCTCTTTCTAATACGTTCTAGTACACAGTGAGAAAGAACATTATATACATTGAATGTACTTTACCTCTATGAAGCACGAATGAACGCTGACATTTGTTACCAAAAACGCTCTTTTGTTTTTTTCTCAGCAATAAAAATATAACCAACAATTACGAGTATATTTAACGACATCTAATATTTATCTGCTAACTCAAGACACGACAAATAATTAGGGAGGCACTGACAATAATTACTAGGTACATTAAGAATAATAGATACCTATTTAGGAGGGGAAAAGAAATAAAATGTAGCGTGAAACGGGGTTACTTTCGTATCAAGTGAAACATTGATTATAGCTATACCTAGGTCCACTAGTTCTATAGGTATGTAGGTGTAGTACTGTTAAAATTTATCGTTTTTAACCCTGAGAGATGCATTCCACATTCGTGGAGACACTGTGGTTTTTTGGAGAGAGTATGCTGATTGGGTTCCTCAAGCCGTGTGAAACGAAAACCGTCAGAGGTTTTTAGAGAATGGCATCACGCACTAGTGCGTGTCCCCGGTCCCTACTAGATTCTCCGAGGGGTTCGGATCTGATCGGAAACACTGTGGTTTGCAACATAAACTCTATGGCGGACTTAATGTGGGTCACCTAAACCCTTAAGATAGTACGAACGAAGGGTGAGTTTCAGTGACTTAAGGGTGGGCCGACCAAAAAATGCCAAAAATGCAGTTACGGTTAAGTAAATATAATTGAAAATACTATCGTATTAAATGAACAAAATATATATTAATTATCATAGGGAACGTGTTTACAATTTGTCAGAACCATAAATTCATAACACGCTATAGTTTTTTCTACAATATCATTTAAAGTTGGGCAAAGATCATGAAAACGAGTGGCGGCGTTTAGTAGATTTCTTGTAGTTTATCTAAATTATTGTACCTCTGATTTTGTCAAAATAATCATCAATGGATAAACTACAAATTGCTAGACTACATTTTTGATTCATCAAGTGGTTATTTAAATAATGTTTTTTTATTAAGCACCTTAAATTCCCCATACAAAATTAGTATGGCCGCGCGGCATCAAATAAATATAGACGACGACATTTCAAATAAAACATATGACACTTGTCACTTACGGACGGCGCACCCTTAACAAACTCAGGGTACAGCAAATATAAGACGCTAGATGCTGGCGAAATGTGGTCCAGGAACTCCACCCAATAGGCGTCTCTAGTATACTTCTACGACTACCTTCAACTTCTACTTCTAGAACTTCCATCTCATCATCCACTTCCAAGTTTCCATGCAGAAGACAACTTTACCGGTTTATTTATTCACCTCTTATAACTATCTTTACAGAAAAGCCCTAATGCGATTGCAATACCTTATATTATAGCCGATCCGATCCGAACCTTTCGGAGACTCTGGTAGGGCACGGTGACGCGCACTTTTAAGTGTGCGATGCCGTTCCCTCCAGAAATCCTCCGAAGATGATTTGTTTCAACACGGCTTGAGGTACCCTTTACGTACCCCGCCGCGCCCAAAAAACCCCGGTGACGTTGAAAATGCCGTTAGAGCCAATCAGCAATCTCTCTCAAAAAAAAGATGCATATATTATAGAAAAAATACTATATTTTAATTAAGATTTGTGATTATATAATATTAGATTTTACATTAAATACATTTGCAAAATTGCAACCCCACGTTGTAATAAAAACTTTTAAACTCTCTTAACGTAAACATTTGTGAAATTAATGTTACACTCGATTCCAAAATAACCCAGTAAGCACCTCCATAAGAAAAATGTGAAACTTCATTGTGCTACGAAATCTAATATGACGTGTCAGAAAAAAATCGAGAAAAAAAAATACCTTTCGTAATAACTACTTGTAGCGCTCCATTGGCCTCACCCCCATCTTTGAGTACATTGATCAAAATCGGCGTCTGCTTTTGACAATAAATAACGAGTCAGAAATAGGCCAGACGTGATATCGCGTATCGTGACACACATCGGGCCGCTTCTGGCTATGTTTATTTGTAATAACTATTAGTTTTAGGCACGATCTGGCAAACAATTTAAATATATTTCAAAGGAGAAATATCTGAAATATAACTATACATAGTATAGTAGAAAGTCCCCGGAACGCGTCTGTTTGTATGTGAGAACGTGCTAATCTCAGGAACTACTGAGCAGATTTTGATGCAGTTTTTTCTAGTAGATAGAGCGTATTTCAGGGGTATTTTAAGAACACAAAACAACAAGAGGGAAGCCCAGGGTCAGGTGGCTAGTGACGAAAATGCCACATCTCAAATTCAATTCAATTTCAAATGTCTTTATTCGTGGCACATACTTGTCCTAAAAGATGGTTAAAAAAGTTTTAAGTCTTGCATATATTATGTAGATATAAGTAAGTGAGTGATTATTCCGACTGATTTGTTTGTTTTTCTTACTTGACATCCTTCTGTTTACTTTTTTTTTTAATCAACATGTCCATTTTTCGAATGTAACAACACCACTGTTTACTTTTGTTGCGTTTTACATATTTATTACTTTATTCTAGAATTTAAAAATAATTTTATTACTTACGGAGACGATGTTAACTGCGCAGTGCAACTTAGCGTATTTCGGTATTGTATATATATATATATATACGACTCAAAGACAGGAATCTCTAGAATCTAGAGTCTAGATAATCAAATAGTTACAAATATCTCTATTCTGACATAGCAATATTTAGGACTAGGCATGCCATGCCTAGTCTGATACGGTGAGTCTGTGGTGAAAGAGGTTTAAGATTAATGTACTATTGCAACAAAAGCACATCACTGAAGGTAAGATAAGAATGGGAATTAATTAGATAAGGCTTACTTCGCGAGATATCCACCTATACGCTAGTTGGTGCATATCTGTAGCCGTATCTGAGAACAATTATCTTCGCACATTGCGTTGAAACAATTTGTCATACTAAATCGCATTATATTTTTGTAATGTGGTCACAAAGGTCATAAAGGACACAAAATTTTGTGTCCTTTATGACCACAAGATACTCAAAGAGTTACATATCCAAGAAATCATTCATATCCAAGAAATTGGCTTTCACTTCGAATATCCATTGAAATAAAATAATATGTAGGTAATCTGTAATAAAATGTATTTTTACAACTGAATCAAGTACTGCAATAAAATAAAATGCAATTATTTTAAGATATTATGTCCGAGTTCGATTCCCATTCGTATCCCATATGAAAAATGTTGAATGTTGCGCTGTTTTACTTACCTTAAAAACCTAGGTACTACTAACATCTTTAGAACTCTATCTCTTCTAGTTTTCGGCCGTTCTTATACTGATCTCCTTGGGTTGATTGTACACAGCTATAGTTGTACATAGCAGAGAACTTGCCAAAAAAGGTTCAAGTACACAAATTGCCTCGGCAACAGATGCGCGGAGCTCAATAGAGTTTCATAGATAAATGGACAACCACTTGAGCACAGACGTTGCCAATGTGATATGTATATATACATATAACCTTAAATTGTACCAGCGATGTCTGTTCGCAACAAATAAGCACACAACTTGTTTGAAGGAAAGAGGGTAGGGTAGGTCATGTAAAAGCACATTTTCTTTTTTTTTGACTAACTGTAGTTTTGTGGAAAGGTAGGTATATCCTCCTTCCCCATTGAAGGGGTTGGGGGAAGAGTCCCACACAACTATCTGCGTCTCTACGGGCGCAGTGGAATGCGTATGCATTTTCTCATAATTAAAAAACTTTCATGTTGTTCTCATCGAAATGTTTGATGGAAGGAGTAGGGCCTACACACTAAATATATAGTACAGACGCTTGCACATCAGACTACTGTAGTAACTGTCAAATTTCTTCAGTAGACTTTAAAAAAAAAAAATTGGTTATAGGCAAGCATTTGACCACACCTCACCTGATGTTAAGTGACGGTGCGGTCGAGGATGGAACATGTCTGCCTAGAAATAGCCTATTCCAGATTATACCTTTCAGGGAATACACTCGCAGGCAGAGCGTTCCATTCTCTAGCTGTACGCACTAAGAAAGTTGAATCGAATCGGCTCGTGCGACAAGGTGGCATATCTACAACATAGGGATGGAATTCGCGCCTCGCGCTGCGATAGCGGAAAGTGGATGGTGGGATTAGGTCGTGCAAATCCTTCGCGCACTCCCCGAAATGAATCCTGTAGAAGACCGACAGACGAGCCACCCTACGCCGATGTTCTAGATTTTGCAGCTTAGCGTCTATCAGGGTAGGGTCGGGTCACCAATGAGTCTCTACCTCGTTTTTCAATCGAGCCCAAAGCAGCCAGATGGTATTTGGTTGATCCATCCGAAAGGTCATGGTCAGGCTTATGTAGGTACATGGCATATTTATGGTTGATTATTTATTGGAGTTGATTATTTATTGACGCCGTAAGGGAGAAAAGAGCAGGACACTTGCTGAATTTCTTGCCGGTTATTCTCAGTACAAGATCTCTCGCCCAGAGTAGACTTACGAACCGATGGCATAGTGACATTCACAAGAGCCAAAACTGAATAAATGATTTTGAATCTTGAAGTATTTTGATGGTTTTGGACTGGTTGATGTGCAGGGGTCTTCTGCACCATAGCTCCTCTACCACCACGAGACAAGTACCGACTTTAAAATTGCTTAAAACTCCTCGGTGGTCACAAAGAGGCGCTGCTTCTATGCCCTTCATTTTATCGAATTCGCTAAAAGAATCGAATGGCAATCAAACTTTCATGGCATTATATAGGTAAGTTACAACCTCCTTTTTCATAAAGAGCTTAGGAATTCTATTGTCGTACTTTCGGACTATATACTTTCTGTCCATAAGCTCTAATCATATCTTCTCAGCATTCTTATTCACGACATAGGCTGAAAGCCCACGTAACCTAATCTCAAAGAGAAAGCAACGAATATATCAGTTACATAGGCTTGATTACGAGTACCTACTGAGAAATATGATCCCTACGTTACGCAAGACGTATTATTAGATCATCTAATTCAGATATGAAAGTAGGCAACGAAGATGATCGAAAAAGAAATAACTACTGATTAATTGTTAGTGAAATACTAATTAATTGTTTGTTAATGTTTCTTAAGTAATTTACCAGTTAATTAGGTGTTCCTTTCGATTAGCTCTTTGTGTGTAAGTGCAGTAAAAGTGTAAGTGTACGAGCATGAAACGTATCATTATATTTTGTTAATGTTAAATCAACACTTGCGTTGACCTCGTTAAAGCGCATTATATTTTTGAAGTGAAAACTTCTTTAGCGGCGTTGTACATTTTTTTTGTAATAGGTAAAAAATGTTAAATTCGCGTCAGGACACGTGACCGTCAGGACACGTGGCTTGATCGAAAATTCGTAAGACGGATGATAGCCGGCGCGGCGTAGGAGAGGAAGTATCGCCCTCTCTTTCTACGGCGCGGCGAAAATGTATGCCTGCTGTCTCGTTTAGGCGGCGCAGGGCGCTTGCGCGAATGTTCGAGTGCTTTTTAATGTAATATAAATTGTCATGTTTGTGTACGATAGCGCAATGAATAAATATTGTATTCTACCACATAAATGATAGTACTTTTATACTGATAATTGAAGCAATTCATGCAAAATTATTTCCTAACCATTCCAAAATATCAAAAATGCACAACGTTAATATTCAAGTTTTCACTTCTGCCGGCACTCCCGGAGTGCAACCCGTCGTTTTTTTTTTTCATCAAATCAGTTTGCAATTAGCCATCAAGAGCGCCGCGCTTACTATCATTATCATTTTAGTTAGGTATATATAGCCTTGTTAATTAGTTGAATTTAGTTCTTTGAATTTCTATATATTATTACTTTTTACCACTATCAAGCACTATCATTTATTAGTAGTTTCGGGGTAACTCGAACAGTAACTAGGTATTGATAGTGATTGTCTGTTGGAAGTATTCTAGCCAGACTGAAAAAACCGCCCCCTTTAGTGAAAATTAAACACGCCTGCATCTTGAATGATTGCCTTGAAATAAACTGTTTTTCTATCTAATTATCTATACCATCTATCAAAGCACCTGATCCTAATAAAAGACAACTATGGATTCTCCTGAAGAATTGTTTTTTTCTCTTCTGGCTCTTGCATTAAATAAGTTCAATATGAACTTTATGTTGACACGTACGCATCTGCATTCGCAAGAGCACCAAGCGTAATTTTCATCAGAAGATATTATTTTCTAATATTAAAAAGAGCATTTGCAATTGCAAGAGCTTTACAGAGCCATAGGGAACGTATCATGGTCGAATGAATATCAATTTAAGACTACACGAATCGAAGCCCCCAAGGAAATCATCATTCCAGCTGCAAAGACCACCAGAAATACTGTAAAAGCAAAGCTAACTTTTCAGTCACCATCTATCAAAGTCTTTGAAGATGTCCAGCAACACGGCAAAAGTGTAGTATGTTGAGTTGCTAAGCTAGTATTGCTTGTACACAATACCCTTGTTTGGAACTACCTTTAGATAAAACAAATGAGTCTAGGTTGCATTTCATATTGTTGACATTGAGTTACCGTCAGGCCTCCTCAAGGCCGGGTAGTCATAACGGCTTCCCCAGGGTTTAAAAAAAAGGGAGTATAAACCTATAGTGTAAATGATAGTAAGGCATAGTTTAGAAACTTCAAAAAGATTAAGTTTCTATTACATCTTTTACGTTTTATTTAAAAAAATGTTAAATTGCTACTAAAAGTGCTAATTGCTGCACTAAATCTAAATTAAATAATTATAAAATATAGTGATCCGGGCGACTGCACTGACCATTATGCTACCGGGAAGGTAGATTGCGGAAGACCCAGGTTCGATTCCTGGCTGGGTCAGGTAGGCATTTTATTTTTTTTTACTTTTTTTATGTTTATTTATTATTAGCTCGCTTACACATTCTAAATATTTGTCACACATTGTTCGTGGACACAGCTAATATACAAACAAGGTTTCTTCTACTCAAACTCTTACAAGTGAGAACTTAATAAGGTGCCAACAAAAATGTTCCATAAAAACTGTTATTGTTTATACCAAACAGTATTCTCTTTTTCCCACAAACCGCATCAAAGTCATAGCGGCTAAATAGATTAATCACTGTCGTTTACATTGTCTTTTGATTTATGCAAGCTCACTCGAACATAAAACAATCTGTAACGAGTTGAGAAAAAATGGCACGGCGCTTGGAAAGTTGTTTATAAAATCTTTATAGATTAATATAAATAACACACTGTGCAGGCGTTTCTGAAACCTGTGGTCACGCAAATAAAACTATTTATGATTAGCCATTCATGAAAAGCACGGTGCTTCGGAAGGCATGTAAAGCCGTTGGGTCCTGGCTGCCCGACTGGCTTTTACGATACCCACAGGAAGAGGAGGGGTGGTGCAATTCTTTATCCCCGGCACAACACAGGGAACCTAACTACCTACAGTTAAAAAAAATATTAACTTAGTTCTTTTATTTCAGATGCCATTCAGTAATGAACTTTATTTTGAATTGGTACTTTCTTGATTTCTTTACCAACGTCGGAGTCGGTTGTGAATTGAAAGGTTGTGATACGGAATGGAGCCTTGGGCTTCATGTTTTTAACAAAGCTTTCTATCTACACTTAACTTGATTGGTAATACTAATTATTCACTAACAAAAAAAATATCTCAGGAAGTTCGAGTGGGCATAGAACCCGCGACCTTTTTTCTTTTTTTTCATAGCTCGTCATATGCAAACTCCACCTGATGTTAAGTGGAAATGGAGTCCAGATGCAAGGACAACTGGTGCAGCGTGAAAACAACGCAGCATCAGTCACCCTCACCCTGCCGGCCCACAAGGTGCCTCTTCATGCCTCGTTTGAAGGACCCCATGTCATAGGAAGGAGGGAAAACGTGTGCTGGTAGACTATTCCATCTTTTGGAAGTGCGACAAAGAAACGAGTCACCAAATTTCTTTGTGCGCGATGGAATAATCGAGACAGTACAGTGGTCACTCCGGAGAGCAGCACGCGTACTCCTATGGAGGAAGGGAGAAGGTGGGATGAGGTCAAAGAGCTCTTTAGAGCACTCGCCGTGGTATAGGCGGTAGAAGACGCTGAGTGACGCTATATCTCTACGCAATTGCAGGGGCTCGAGAGCATTAGTGATCTCTGCATTGCCGATAATGCGTATAGGAGACCTTACGAACCGAGAACCTTTGGATAACCAGCCTGGATCCGGAAAGGGAAGTAACTTCACAGTGACGAAATACCGCTGGCTTGCAGCGTAAATCACAAAGCACTAGAAAAATTCAACGAGTCTTCTTGGGGCCTCGGTTTTTGGAGAGTTTGCTGATTGCCTCAAACGGCATTTTCAGCTTCACAGAGCTTGTTTGGGGGCGGCGACAAACTTAAAGGGTTCCTCAAAACGTGCGAAACGAATCATCTTCGGAGGTTTTCTAGAGGGAACGGCATCACGCACTAGTGCGTGTTCCCGTGCCCTACTAGATTCTCCGAGAGGTTCGGATCGGATCGGGGAAGGGGTCTCGGTAGCTCAGCGGTCAGAGCATTGGACCGGTTATTTAGAGGTAGTGGGTTCGATTTCCACTCGAGCTTGAAGCTGGTTGATTTTTTCGAATAAAACTTTATCTTGTTACTATGCATAGCGTTGTGAATACAAAAATTCAAAATAATAAAAATATGAATAGCAATTGCAGTATTTCCACTGCAATTATCAATTTTGAGTACTCACATAAAAATGATAATGTATTACCTAGCAATTATTTTTAATATCTTCTTGGACATTAGACACTTTTATGAACTCAACGGTATTTAACGAATTACATTTCCGTCAGTAAAAAAGGCATCAAGTAAAAGCAATTTTGTACTTTGTCGAATTAAGCGCCTTAAGAGGAAACACTAAGGTCGACTGAATTAAAAATATGTATGAAAAGCAGACAAAGGTAACGTTTCGTAGTCCCCTGATTCCTCCTTTAAGACTGGGCCGATTTAATTACTTTTTTCATTAAAAATTAAAGAAAGGCTATGGCTGTGTCTCTATGTTTTCCTTTTTTTTATAAGTTAATTATTAAAAAAGATATGAATCTTTAAAAACCTTAAAAATTGGCCAAATTTTCCACTGTGTTTCCCAAATTTGACGAGATTATTTAAAAAAAGCAAAACATACGGACACAGCCAAAGCCTTTCTTTAATTTTTAATGAAATAAGTAATTAAATCGGTCCAGTTTTGGAGGAGGAATCACTACGAAACGTTAATTTCTACTTTTCATACATATTTTTCAATTCAGTCGACCTTAGTAGTTCCTCTAAACTATTAACTCTCGAATTAACCTATGACATAATTCTTCATACTAACCACAATTATAATAACCGTGACAAGTAATACAATAATCACAGTTCAGTAAATTATTGCACTTAACTTTACGTACATTCATAAAGCAGATCCTAATGCAATAAATGATACTTTAAACGCTACACAGATCATACGGAAGACGATTGATGTTATCTAAATAAAAAAAACTATAAATAAAGCTTAAAAAAATCTTGAAATCAAACATTGTCGTTTAATATTAGCTTAATGGGAACGTCTATCAAAGTAAACACAGGTCAGCCGATGATAATTGACATGTTGAAAAGGTCAACGAGGCTGTTTATAGAGCTCTTTAATACCGTTTTATAATGACGCTGTTATATTTACCTAGTAGTGACGTAAAAGGTGACTTTTGACAGAGTATTAAATCCAGATTTAAAGATTTAAAGCGCCCGTCGGTAGGCAAGTAAAGCCTGTGGTCCCGGCTGCATTGTAGTCGTTAACAACCACCAATCCGCACTGAGCCTGCATGGTGCTTTATGGCTCATTCTCTCTATCTATCCATAGGGAAGGCTTGCGCCCCAGCAGTGGGAACATAAAAAAAGCTGGTGATGATGACGCCTGCTCTTAAACATAGCTATGCGTTGGTATCCTGAATAAGATTTTGTATTGAAGTAGCAACACCTACCTGAAAAATCCAGACTTAAAATTTCCGACGTATTTCGTCGCTAAAAGTGTTGAGAGTAAACTTTAAAGTAACAGTACCAACGTGATCATAAGCAAGGCAAACTTTAAAATGGCCAGCGAGGATTCCATCGTGGTACGTACAGGTGAAATTAGCCATTTTACTTTGGTATACGTGGCGCTTAAAGTCACGTAGCTCACGTGCGGACTGTACTTACGTTCTACGGCGCTGTCCACACTACAGACAGGGCTTATTAGATAAAGAGACTTAACTACAGTTGTTGAACTACAAGCCGCTGACAACAGATTGTTTAAACTTCGTTACTGCAATGTACTGGGTGCCTTTCTGAATCTGAAAATACAAAAGTCTGTATTTAATAGTTCTTTTAGAATATCGATTTATTGCTAAGACTACTTTCAAAGGTTATTTTTTATATTAATTTATCGCATTTGTTTTTCCCCTAATTTATGTTAAAATACAATTCCGCTCACTGGCCTAAAACGGCAGCGTTCAATACTATGGATCAATACCACTTTGAATCTGCGGATTTGCGACTGCTGATACCTTCATTTTCTCGTCAACAATTTGTATATCAATTCATTGCTCTTGTATTCCTTTAATAGTATTTTTATTTCCCCAAAAGTCTTAAAACGACAGCGTTTAATCCCATACTATATCAGTATCAGCGAAAACTTTCTGACGTCAACAATTTGAATATCAATTCATAGCTGTGATTTTTCCTTTAACTTATTTTAAAATACTATTACTGTTTCGCTAACAGGGTAAAAATGGCAGCGTTCTTTACTGGATCTGGGATGAGAGTGCTTTCATTCTACCGTCAACAATTTGTATATCAATTCGTTGTCCTTGTTATTCCTTTGTAACAGGCTTAAATGCCAACGGTTAATACTACACTGGATATATGGCTGAACATACTTTCATTCTCACGGCAACAATTAGAATATCAATTGGTTGTTCCTCTCACTATTTATAATACACTAACGGGCTTTATACGTTAGCTTTCAATACCATGTAGCGTTCAAGCGCAAATCGGAATAACGTTCAATACTTATGACTGCTAATGCCTTCATTATGTCGCATTTATTTTCTAACTTGTTTAAAATAAAATTTCAATTTGTGCCGTGCGGACTCGCGCGAGACCTTTTGAAGCGGCATGAGTACAGTGTTCCCTGTGTGGTGCCGGGGTTAAAGAATTGCACCACCCCATCTCTTCCCGTGGGTGTCGTAAAAGCCGACTAAGGGACCATTCCAGAGGATGGGCAGCAGCGTCTCTCTGAGGTTACCCTCAACCTCCTGCGATCGCCAACCCGCCTGCCAAGCGTGGCCATTACGGCAAATACCCCTCATTCCTTGGGGGAGGCCTTTGTCCAGCAGTGGACGTCTTTGGCTGAGATGATGAGTACAGTGTCGAGTGCTTATGTAATAATTGGGCACATGGTTTGTGTTTTTGTCCTTGAAATTTGTTTAATGAGACGCTTTTACCTACTGTCGAAAACAATTTGAATACCAATACCTACATTGATGTTTTTCTTACTTATTAAAAAAAATACGTTAACAGGCTTATAAAGGCAGTGTTCAATCCTTTTTCTGTAACCGCGGCTGCAAATGCCTTCGTTCTATTGCCAAAAATTAAAGCGTCGCCCATAGTTTTTCTTTTACTGAACAAAATATATAATTTCGCTACAGGCTTAAAAGGGCAGCGTTCAATAAGCGGGTGCGCTCGAGTGGCATTGCATTTGTGCCGTGCGGACCCGCGCGAGGCCCTTTGAAGCGGCACATCCGCCCATGACAGTGCACAGAGAAGTGTGTCGAGTGCTACTGCAGTGCTTGGGCAGATGGTTTGGGCTTTTAAGGTTTAATGAGACGCTTTTATCTAGTAGATTTACGACTGAAATTGCTTTCATTCTGTCGTCAACAATTTGAATCCTACTACATTGTTATTTGATAAGTTAATTTAAAATAAAAATTTCCCTAAAAGGCTTAATATGGGAGCTTTCAATCATTTAATGAAGTCGTTACTATAAAATGATAAGCTTTCATTTTATCAGCAACAAAGTTAAATAATATTTTTCATTTTCTAACTTTTTTAAATACAATTTGGCTAAAGGGCATCGTTCAATAAGTGCACTCGAGTGGCGTTGCATTTGTGCCATGCGGATTCGCGCGAGACCTTTTGAAGCGGCACATCCGCCCATGACAGTGCACAGAGAAGCGTGTCGAGTGCTGCTGCAGTGCTTTTGTTCTGGTTTGTGCTTTTGTATTTGAGAATGACTTAATGAGACGCTTTTACCTACTAAATTTATGACTGAAAATACTTTCATTCTGTCGTCAACAATTTGAATTCCAATACCATTACATTTTTTTTTTTTAACTTATTTTTAAATACAATTTTGATAACATGCTCAAATCGGCAGCGTTCAATCCTTTACTAGATCTGTAACTGCAATTATATCTTTAACTCGATTTTTTTCTATTTTAAAAAATACATTTTCACTAACAGGCTTAAAGCGAATGCTCAATAAGAGCGCACCCGCTCTTGAGTTTCGTTGCATTTGGACTCGCGTGAGACCTTTTGAAGCGGCACACCCATGACAGTGCACAGTACAGTGCTTGGGCACATGGTTCGCGCTTTTGTACTCGAAAACTGTTTAATGAGACGCTTTTAAATACTAGATTTATGACTGACGATGCTTTCATTATGGTTTTGAATTGAATTTGGATACCAATACCACTGGATAATGATTACGGTAACAGGCTTAAAACGGCAGTTTTCAATCATTTACTAGATTTGTTACTGCAAATGTCATCATTCCGACTATTTTTGATGTGTAACATCTTTCCGCTCGCCTTCTATGTATATAATTTGTGGGAGTGATTTCGCAGAATAGGGACGGAAGTAGGGTCGTAACAGTGTGATCCGTAACAGTGAGATCGGCTCGCCTTCTATATATAGGATGCGATTTTATCAGTAGCCGATATTGAAAGTACAGGTAGTTTGCGCCAAAATAAAAATATTTTCCCCAATAAACATTAAAATTTATACGCTAGTTTTAGAGTAATTGATGATCAATAGTTAGAAACAGAAATACGTAAAACATCATACTGTACTCAGCTGATCACTACTACATACGCATGCGTACGGAAAATGAACTCTGTTTACACACGACACGCCCCTCTGCCTACGTCACGAGGTGTCTTTGCACACTCACTCACACATTGATGAAAGTGATTATGTGTGCTCACTCGTAAAGCGTCGTCGGGCACTGCGCACGCACGGGAGGACTCCCAATTTCTTTCTACGAAGGTTATGCCGCGCGCTAAAAAACTCTGTGCTCGTGATAAATAGTAGGTAGTTAAGAGTTATTTATTATTATGAATTACTTTTACAGAGAATGATAAGTTAAATAAATGTTAAAATGTTAAATATTTCATGTCATAAAATACATAACTTAAAGCTTACCTATCAGGCAGATCAGAACTATTAGTAATAAAGGTTTCATCATCAGCCTATAAAAGTCCCCCACTGCTGGGCACAGACCTTCCCACATGGACCACATCACTTGAGGAGATTGGGCCATGCGTGACCCACCACGCTGGCCCATTGCGGGTTGGTAGATGATTGCGTAGTAGGATAAATTAAATACATTTTATTTAAAATAGTTTATTAATTACAATGACAGACATATTTTTATCACAATAACAAATAAAAAAAAAACATTTATTAATATTGACAAAATCACTTAGAGCAACTGCTGGAAGTGGCCCCTTTGTTGTCGCAAAGGTTGGCCCTCTTATAAACGTTCCTACCTACCTACACACACTAGAATTTCACTGTCACTACGCATTGTTTAAAAGCACTCACTAGCTCGTAACTGTTCGGCAATCGGCACTGGTCATAATATGACCGTCGTGACCATACACTAAGTCCTTCGCACGAACACGTGAAAGTCCAGCGACGGCGTCAAGTCCGGTGAGCGTGCTGGCCATGCGATCGGTCCACCGCGAACAATCCAACGATCTTCATAAGGATCCCTGTGAGATGCGCGCGGACGTTGCGGTCGTAGTGCGCCGGCGCTCCATCGTGCTGGTAATGGAGCCTCCGACGCAGTCCGATAGGCACGTCCGGCGAGCATCTCCCATTCGTAAAAAGTTTTTGTTTGGGTTTTTCTTAGTCCAGTAGTGGGCATTGTGGTTGTTGAACATGCCCACTCTTGTGAATGTGCTTTCTTCATCAGTCCACTAAATGTTGCACCGCCTATTTCGCAGGAGCCACTGACAAAATGCCATTCGTGGTGCAAAGTCCTGTGGCATGAGCTCCTGGACTCGCGTGAAGTGGAACGGATGCAGCCCTTCCCGTTTCAACACTTTCCACGCATAAAAGTCACTGACTTCAAAGACAGCCGCTGCATCGCGCTGGCGGTTGGATGGCGCGCGAAGAAATCCAATATGCTTTCTTCCAGCTGTGGCGAATAGCGAGGTCTTCCAGCATCACCACGAGGCCTCCCGGAATCGCTGCTCAGCTCCCAAGATAGTGCGGGGACTGAGGCGCACATCGTACACTTCCTGGTAAAGCCTCACTGCTTCAGCGAGGCTGTAGTTCGCGTTACGATAACATGTGACCATGTTAAGTTAATCTACATTAGAATATCGGTACGGCATTTTTGCAATGTTTATTCACACACAGTAGTTCTCATCAGACTGAAAAAAGATGGACGAGTGCACGCGGAAGCCGGCACGTGTAACACTAGGGACGGGCGAAATGTTGCAATTATTATTATTGCTTTCGTACAATAGTTCGTTTAAAAAAAAAATTAATGTATTTATTTTACAATAAAATAACGAAAATTGTTACTCTGACGCTTACATAAAAGGGTAGTAGGATAGTAGCTAGCCCGGTGGATTAAGAAAACCTATTAGCTGTAGGTAATTTTAACATCAGTTATCCGAAACCGGTAATCTATCAAAAGACTTGAGCCGGTAAAACATAACTTCCGCTTTAAAACTAACCTTCCCACCAAGCAAATGTAACTGAATAATTTGCCCTAGCTGAGAATCGAACTCGGGACATTTAGGCTTGAGGACGGTAGTCTTACTACTAGACCACTGGAACTTAAACACGTTATCTTCCACATACAAAATCCTACCACTAAAGAATTTCTAAAATAAATTGACCTAGCTGGACATCGAACCCGTGACATCTTGGCCTGAGATCAGTGAATCCACGAGATTAATATAATCTGGTCTAGTGGTTAGAATAGACCATAGTGGCAGTAGATGATTTGCGATTCACGACACGTAAATACAATAATTCGATATGTTAAGTCATCGATCATCCCATCCTTATCTAAAACACCTCCAGCAAAATGTCAATAGGGCCGCCAAAGACACCGCCAAAATCGCCGCCAAAGTCGCCGCGTGCCGAAAGGCGGCAGCACAGTGCAGTCGGCTACTTGCACCAACTTCGTTTGACTAATAGGGTTGATAAAAATTAAATATGCACCTGACACGTTTAGTCACTTGCTTACACTACTGTCTACGACGACGTCTACGTTTAGTGACTCTTACTTAGGACTTGTTCGAATATTAACGATTGCGAAAAAATAAAATTATTGTTAAAGTAAAAAGTAAGGTAAGCGGTAAATTGAATAATCTTGAAAACGGCTGCTCTTCCTTTATAACTTAGTTGTTTACATAACTTTAATATGAACTATCTCAAGGCTTCCGAATGGAAATTTAAAAACTACGACGACACAAGTAATTTACATTATTTTATTAATAATTTAAATCGGATGGAAACACCATTGAATAAAATTAGATAAGTACATAATCGGTTTAAATTGCAATGGCACAGACAAACAGACGGTTTCAAACTAGCCGCTACCTTTCTTTATGTCAAAACTTTGACGTCAAAAAAAATCCAATATTGCTTCACGCAACTGTGGAAGCTTTTTTCTTTTCGTCGGGTTTAAAAACTACAAGTGTTTAAGTGTTAAGCCACTAGAATGGCACAAAAGAAAATAGTAGGTACACTAGATGGCGACAATTAAAAAACTGTGTTCTTAATTTTATGTTGCTCATGTTTTTCATCCGTTGAGTGTCGGTTTTTCATGCACGAGTTAAAGGGAATTTGGCGCAAGCCGCAAACAGCTTAAATAAGATCGCAATCACTACACGAAAAGCGTAAGCCGCTGCACCATTGCGCTCATTATCGTTATGTTATTTAGCAACAAAGCAATGAGTAGTTGTGAAGAAGAAGATACATACTATCTTAAAAAATAACTTTTTGTAAATTTCAAATTAACAAGTTATTTTGTTTGAGTTGGCAACCATAGCCTTTGCGATGCCGCCATTGTTTGTGCTATGCCGCCGCGCAGCGCAGCCGCGGCGCGTGCGAGCGATGCGATCATGCGATGCGTTAGTCCACGTCAGTCGTGCCGTGCGTAACGTACTCCTAACTCTGAGAACTAAACCAACCACCCTAAAGAGACTTGTGTCACAGAAAATACATTGTGATTGTGATAGTAGCGGCTTTTGGCGCTTTACTTTCTGCTTCCTGACTAATGATTCCGGCCTCCAGAAGTCCATATGCATTCCGCTCTCCCGCTTCCACCCCGCCCGAGACGTTGAAGCATAAATTGGAGATTTTGTACACCACCAAGCACCAACCACCACACGGCTAACACGAGAGTAGCGAGTAGCGAGGGCTAAAACGCGAAAGAAACTATTGACATCAATGCTGACTGATGTCCAGTTCAGGAGCTGACGCCGCAGAACTATTCTTCACCTAAGCTCATGCTCAGTCCAGTAATCATCAACCGCCTCGTAGACTGGCTGCTCAGCGCGCCCGCCTGAGTAGGTGATCGAATCGGTTTTCTTCAACCGCCTGGGACATCGGCTGCTTTGCTCGATGCGGCCACGCACGATTACGATTTCCACCCAACTGTGATATGATGTGCCTGACTGTGCGAACTGTTTCATTACCAGTGCCGAAGTGTTTTGTTCGTTGCGTTGCGTGTGTTTTATCAAACCCGATTTATTGAATGCTTATGGCAATGTTAACTGTTTCTCAGTGTCGTGTAAATTTAGAATTGAAAAACAATACGGTACTACGGAAACTTTATTATCATCCTACATAATTCACCTAAGCACCTAGGTGTACTTACGTAGTCTTAAAACTAATTATTGTTATTGTCATGTTGTGATTAGATAAAATCGGTACGTCCAACGTGCTAAGGTACCTATTAAAATAAACAAAATGTATCTAGTAATTTAAACATTTTTAACTGATTATTGCAACATTAATAAGGTTTTAAATAAAACACTTTTGAACGGATATTACTCGTGTTTAATTTTACTTTTACATATTGGAAAGTTTAAATAAAAGTGTTTTAATTAAATGTGTAGTGTTTGCGTAAACTTTAGTAAACAATATTAATAAGGGTTATTTTAATTGGCCATGTGGCAATGGCAACTTCTCCCTCTCTGCTACCGGTGCCAAAATTATTGTAAACGTGTTATGTAAGTTCTCTTGCATTTTTATTTTCATAATCATCCCTGCCTAAAGCAATTCTATGTTGTTGCCAGTCTTGTTTGTAACACAGTGTTAGGGATAACATTACGTAATTTAACAACTTATTACCATAAATAATTACAATTTGTGTTTTTAATAGTTTTTCAATAAAAATACCAACTACAATAAACTGTATTTCTTATTTTAACTTGCCCAGTATGATAAGACCGAAGCGATAAGCTGTTCTGCAACTCTGTACTTAAGACCCATGGGTAGGTACCTACATAATTGAGGTTTAGTCTTACTTTAATTTGTGGTTTAGTTGTTGATGATTCCAGGTAAATGGTTTTGTCGTCATTTACCAACAAATTCGATGAAGACTAAGCTCAAGTGGTATTAAAAATAACGTTTATTTTAACTTAGGACCCACCAACCCCCATTGGGTCAGCGTGGTAAGTTATGGCCCAATGTCCCCATTTGATGTTATCCTTGTGGAAAGGCCTGTGCCCAGCAGTGGGACGGTTATAGGTTGATTATGATGCCTAGTAGATCGATTATTAGAAAATAAAACGAGATACTAGTTAGGTACTAAATGTCAGTGAGCGAGAACGAATGCTCATTTACGCACGCTATCGCGCGCAAGCTTGTGATTGGCTGTAGGCTGCACTGCATGTGTAGCTGTGTGTGTGTTTCTCTGCGTGTGCGTGAGTGCAACGACTTCCACAATGCAGTCGCATGTGTGAGTGATTTCATCGAGGCATCTACAGTATGTTGCAGTTTTTGCCAATTAAATAATAAATTATTTTGATTGAAAAATTAAAATCTAAACCAATGACAAAATACTACTGTTTATTGGGGATAATATTTTTATTTTAGCGTAAAGTACCTGTACTTACTATATCGGTCACTAATAAAATCGGACGCTGTATACAATAATTTGTGGGAGTGATTTCGTAGAAATGTGATCGTAACAGTGTGATACTGCCGCACAATTTATGAACGCAGTAAGTACAACTTACTGTGATTGTGATATTTGAGGTATGACGTTACGATCTATTTTCTAGAAACTTGCGCGGCAGGATAGGATAACAGTGTGACATGTCTTCTAATGAGTATTTACTGCATTCTCTAAGATTTGTAAAAAAATATACGTCGAAAGCGCGCGCAAATTTAAAATCGATAATAAGAACAAGACATATTATTATTATAAGTGACATAATGTGTCATCATTTTAATATGGCAAATGTCTTCTAATGAGTATTTACTGCATTCTCTTTAAGATATATAAAAAAAATATACGTAATTTTTACTTTTATTTTATTTTTTTTATACGTCATTGTTAATTCTATAGGTATTCTATTTTATATTTTAATATAGATTTCAACCATTTATTGGTGCAATGGACTTAAAACAATATTAATAAATATTTACATTTACATATTTACATATAAATATTTTTATTTAATAATAAAGTGCAGATCATTGATAATTTTCAGAATATAATGTTAAAATTGCTTATTGCTAAGGTGAGATGTCAAATATTACAATCATATGTGACTACTGTAAGGCTCGTTATTTTTTTTTTCTAGCTTAAAAAATACACTTTCACTGACAGGCTCAAAGGACCGATCCGATCCGAACCCTTCGGAGACTCTGGGAGGGCACGGGGACGCGCACTTTTAAGTGTGCGATGCCGTACCCTCTAGAAACCCTCCGAAGGTGATTCGTTTCAACACGGCTTGAGGTACCCTTTACGTACCTCGCCGCCCCTAAAACAAGCCCGGTGGAGCTGAAAATGCCCCTCGGCAATCAGCAGTCTCTCTCCAAAAAAAAAAAAGGCTCAAAGGAATGTTCGAATAGAGCGCACCTGCACTCGAGTGGCGTTGCATTGGTTGCGAGAACTTTTGCAGCGGCACATCCGCCCATGACAGTGCACAGAGGAGCGTGTCGAGTGCCACTGCAGTGCTTAGGTTCTGGTTTGTTCATTTCCAGTGCTTTTGTACTTGAAAATAGTTTAATGGTCTGTTGGAGGGAGGGAGCCAAAGTGTTCTGTTTTGCTTATAATAATAATAATAATATAATTTAATTCTAATTACATTTACTCTATTGAACGTGTTTGTTGTTTGGAGATATATTGCTTGTTTTACCTGGCTGTTCAGAAAACTGCATTAAACGTCTCATTTAATTTACTTGGGAAAGAATTACTTAATAACTTGTAGGTATAAACAACTGCGTTGGGCCAGGTGCTTTTTATTTTTTGATGTGTAACATCTTTCCGCTCGCCTTCTATTTATACAATTTGTGGTGAGTGATTTCGTGAAATGTGACGGAAATAGGTGTAACAGTGTGACAGGAAGTCGAAAAAGCATGACATGCATGCAACATAACATGACATATTATTATTATATGTGACATATTGTGTGATTTGACTATCAAAGGTCATTTTGGTATGTCAAATGTCTTATAATGAGTATTTACTGCATTTATTTTATAGTTATAAAATGATGTAATACCTGACCCATCTTTTCAATCCTCAACTTCTACTTTCCTTGATTTCCGTTGCTGATGGTACTTATTAAATTTTGTTAAAATGTTGAACACTGAAGTATAATAAATAAAAAACACAACGCTGTTCAATCCTAAAAATATATGCACCAGAATATGCCTGTAACGATTATTTCATGACGTTTACATAAAGGCATCATCTCTTTACATTGCACTGCTTTGATATTCGGAAATACGGTTCAAAAGTGATATGACAAGAAAATCTAGTTACAACAACTCTTATAAGAGACATACAGGGTTTATAGTTCCAAACACATGATTCTGTTTGTTTAAGAGATTCAACAGCTGTTGCAACGTAAGTAAGCTGAATGTATGTCCCGATTTGACTACCACCACCTGCGAAAAGCTTGGAACAATATTTAATGCTAAACAAATTTCGTTTGAAAAGACACCACCTATTTTTGCTTCAATTTTATGGCTACAATGTTACGTATATTTCTAGAATAGGCTTAACGTAGAGGGAATAAAATCGAGGCGGGATATAGAGACACGACATAAGGGATTCAATACACAGATCTTTAATAATCGGGACAATATTCTTAATACAGAAATCTTTATAACAAAATCAATATGATCATAAACTTTCTCGTTGCATTAAAAAACAAGTGTTATTTTTAAACTCAGTCTGCTTAGGACTAAGTACGCTTTTCTGAATGAAACGTCGAACACTTATTACAAGCAGTTTGTATGTATTATGTATGTTTGTATGTAATTTAGATACTTACAAGTATATAAAATCGCATTTTAGTCCTGTATAGGTATTGCTTTCTAAAGTTTACACGAACACTACACATTGAAATAGAACAACTTTTACGGATCTACTCGCGTTTATTTTACACATTACTTATTTAATGTTTATCCTGACGTTTCGACGTTCTGTTTATGTAATTAATAAATCATTTTTTATTTTTTTTTACTTTTCCGACATACCTAAGTAAATAAGTATCTTAAGGCAAAAAAATGGTGAACTCTCAAGAGATATGTGATGAAAGTTAATATAATATTCAAGAACCAAACGGAAACTGAATGTTAAAGTGATTTGAAAGAAACTTAGCGTCTTTCATGGCCTATATCAGAGCAAGTGTATAGATTATATCCCGAAAAAGGAAAGGGTTTGGCATGGGGGATTTTAATTATTTACTGATGGGCTTGGGTATAATAACAGCAGAATATGCGATTATGCATGTAGACTGACAAAGTTATTTAATTTTGATTGTTCTATACAACTTTAAATGTACTCGTAATTATTTTTAACAAGATTATTACTACGTTTTTTGTTGCTTTTAAGTATCAGATATTTTTAATTGCGTTAATAATTATGCCAATGTCAGTGACCGTATCAGTTTAAAAATGTTTAATCGACTATTTATCTTTTTAGACCTTTCAAAAAGCAAACTACTAGACCGAATGCAAACCATGTAAATGTAATTGTGAGACATTTCAATAATCTTAAGTGCACCATACACTCAATGAAGTCTTTTCCATTCATCTTTATCAAAAGCTAATTCTTTTACTTCTCCATAAGAAACGACAGTCGCCTTCTCTATAATTTGTTCCATTAAAGGTCTTCTTGGTCTTCCCCTAGCTTTCTATCCTTCAATATTGCGTACTAAAATTCACCTTTATTGATGTTTATATAATTTTTAACGCAAATTTTGTTGCGAACAAATTACAAAAACACAAATGTTGAAAAAATTTCCACGAGCAAGGTTTGAACCTGCACCCTTCTGACATACCGGGTCAGGTGCTCTTCCAATTGAGCTATCGTGGTTCTAACCAGCCCGCCGAAATTATTCAACACTATTTACTTTTTACTTTGAAAGCCAAAGGCGCCCATTCAATGTTAACAACTACCGTCATTAACATCCGATCATAATATTTTTACAAATACTAAAGATCAGTTAAGAAAAAGGCAAGCTATTTATAAATGTTTATATAATTTTTAACGCAAATTTTGTTGCGAACAAATTACAAAAACACAAATGTTGAAAAAATTTTTTGCGCCTTTGGCTTTCAAAGTAAAAAGTAAATAGTGTTGAATAATTTCGGCGGGCTGGTTAGAACCACGATAGCTCAATTGGAAGAGCACCTGACCCGGAATGTCAGAAGGGTGCAGGTTCAAACCCTGCTCGTGGAAATTTTTTCAACATTTGTGTTTTTGTAATTTGTTCACCTTTATTGATTAGTCCAACTAAGAAAACTATATAGTTCCAAAACTTTTTTACTTATATAATTTATTAATATCGCCACGCAAAACTAACCTTTATAATTAAATAGCGGTAGACGGTGAACGGAACGCATTTCATTCGCCATTCGTGATTTATCGACTGCGTTTGATGGCTGCACAGCGCCATTCAACCCGTATTTCACACCTCACCGCCTCTCCAATAGTATTTCTCCCTGCTAGTTTTCGATGAAGCTTTAACTGCTCACTCAATGGTGATATCTGCTATGAAATTATTAGAAGCCACTGTCTACACTGTGGCCTACTACTACTACTCACTATACTATATACTCACTTGGACAGTGGCTAGAGTTTTCATAATAAGATAGATGAACCGCTGTTTTTTCCCTTGATTAATTAATGGCTTGGTGGTGGTTTCCACATTTAACTAGTGTCAAACATACGGTTATTCTGTAAAACAATTACTTTGTTTCACAATGATACTGAGTGAAATATATTTTTTAATGATACATGATATTCCATCAAAACCCCATGAGTATCAGTAGGTAAAGATGTAGGGCGTTAATGAGACCTCACGCATACTTGAGAAATTTTTAAAAGTGACGTTGCACTGTTTCGTTTTGTTTGCCAACACAGTTATGCACGCTCACTGAGATTTAACGGTTAATTCGTTAAGGCAAAGTTTTTATTTCTTAACTCGACTATCACATGTAAGCCTACGTCATAATCTCGGAGTTAGTCAGATTAGGTACACCTAGATCGCTAGGGACACTGTTAATAGCAGCTACTTAAGAATCTGGAGCTCCTATCTATACCCTCTAAAGTAACACCGTTTTACGGCATCTGTTTAATAGTTTTGTCAATACACTTTTATGTCACAGTTAAGAATAAGATAAGTTTATGACGAAGATGAAGATCATTATAGACCCGCTTTGTCTATATATTATGTTTGTATGTATTTTAATGCAAATTTTATTTCGTACATATACGAGTATGTAATTTAGAAATTGTTGAAAAACATCGAAGAGCGGGATTTGAACCTGTACTTTCTGACAACCCGGATTATAGCCTCTATTAATTAGGCTATCGTGGTTGTACCTTACCTGTGCAAATTCTGTCAACATTACTTGCTTAATTTGTGTGTCAAAGTGAGCTCTAATCAACAACTATGTCGTCAATATAATAATGATTTTAATATTTAAGTTCCGCAGAGTAAGTGAGTTAGTGTGTAAGACGAAACACATTAATTTATTATTTAAGAATAGGTACAAGTTAAATCGTGTAGTAGTAGGAGTTGTTACTGTTTTAAATTTTTGCATATTTTACTCTTTTGAATGCCATTACGCCATCGGTTCTTCGATAAGGTTACTCGTGTATATAGGGTGTCAGACCTACTACTTAGAATAACCGGCAAGAACTCTCTCTCTCAAAGGTTTCTTATCTCATTATTAACCGATTTCAAAAAGGAGGAGGTTATCAATTCGGTTTATACATCGTCATTATATTGATATCATTAAAATACCTCGCTCTTCATTTGTTATGTTAAAATTTGAAAGGAGAAAGAAGTAACTGAGAAGTGAAGAAGCGATCATGACGTCATAATATTTTGCATGTGCGGCAGCCTAAACCCAAAGCGTAGTCGAACGCATTGTTCTTTACGATCCATCAACAACACGACATAGTGGATGGGCGGGCTTCATTTGCAGTTTGCGTTTTACCGACCATGCCTGATGACGTCACCGGCTGGCGTTGACACAATGCCATTGTGATAGAGTTCAATTTTGATAAGCCGTTTTTATTTGTTAATCAATTTGGTGATTACTACAGGGTGTATTTAGAGTGTAACCGCGATGACCACTATTAAGTTTTAGTGTAGGTAGCGTGACCAGTATATATACAGTTCATGTGCTCTTTTGACAAATTAATGGAATGCCGATAAATAATTTTACGGAATATTTTTTGCAAACAAATTACAATTTAAAAAAAAATATCTTCGGTGAGTTGGATAGAGGCACGACAGCTTGATATTGCACCTGACCCGGCATGTCATGGGGTGCGGGTTCGAATAAGGCTTGTAAATTTTTTCCAATACTTTGTCTCTTTTTTTCAAATTAATGAATATTCACTTAAGGCGACGCGTTGGAAATTTACGTGGCGGGGATCTTGATTTTTCCCAACAATTACAAAACATATGAAAGTGATATTTGATGACATGATTTTTCATTTAATTGACTTCATTTTGCTAGTCACAGAAACACGATTTTTCAACTTTTATAACAGAGAAAAAAATATCAAAGTAACCTCTTTTAAAACATAGATTTGCATTTTACAGGCTAACCAGACCGATTTAAGCATTTAAATTTTCTTAGTAGATTAGTCTTACCACACACTTCAATATTGTAGATCATTTTTTTTTAATAATTTGTAGTTTTAATTTGAAGGAAAAAAAACAGTTTTTCTTATGGTACTGGGCGCAAACGCTCGTATCAAAACGTATGAGATTTATTGTTTAGCGGTGCGTCGCCTTAATGAAATTTTTAACAGAGCCAGCAGAGTTGATCTAGATACGCTATCAAGACATTTAAATAATTACCTAAAAAACATCTATTTTTTCTTAAACTACACGCATGGAAGTGTAATCAAAGCGCATGGCTTTAATCTCGCCTGATAGCAATGACAATAAAACTAAAGATAAACGCGCAATTCACGCGGACTTTTCAACCATTGAATTACAGCTATTTCATGTCAGATACCTAAAAAAAATAATTACACAAATACGCAAACGTGCTTTAAACACTTAACCCCTTAAAAATAAACAAAGAATAAGGTCGAATAGTTATTTCGTGTTTTGTCCCTGTCATGTGAACGTCATTTCAACTTAGAGTAAAAGAGACAAAACACGGAATAACTATTCGGACCTTATTCTTTGTTTATTTGTAAGGCACTAACTGTAAAACACAAATTCAAAGCCACAAGTCATCCCCACTCTAGTGACTAAACTCTAATCCAATGAAAACTGAAACTTTCCAAACTCGAAATAATTGTATTCGAAATACAAGCACCGAGCACAGCATAGCAAAACATGTGCCTAGTAAGTTCTGCTCGGGTTTGATATATCGCCTAGACTGCTTCTAAACCTAATGGCCCCTGGAGAACCTGCAACTTCAGTTAGAAAGCTTTTGTTGGCAGATGAGAATGATTGCGGCGGTGCCTGCACCCAATCTGATTACGTTAGAATGCGATTTTCATTCAATTTATTGTTGGTAGGTAATCCTTTTACGAATTTTTTTGTTCAACACAGCGGTTATGTAGCTAACACCAATATAAGATTGCAATGAAACAACGTTCGCGGATCTACTCGCGTTTGTATTACACATTACTTTTAATTAATGTTTATCCTGACGTTTCGAACCCTTTGCAGGGTCCGTGGTCACAGGCAGACTGAGGGTCTGACTATTGGTCGTCTTATAATTAGTTACTAGCTTGTATACTCTCATTTAAATTTAATCAGGTGCGTTCCGTTTTACACAGAAAGAGCTTACAGTATCTTTTGGTATGGCAGTATGGTGTTGGGGATGGGATTTAATATTTTGTATGATGGAATGGCTAGGCTCCCAGGCTGGTGGTAGATTCCAAGCATCTTCTCTATTGAAATTAGGATTTTTTTTTTAATTTCAATGGCCTCGCGTTCATTCTAGAAATGAATCGTTGTTCTCTAGCGAGTATTTATGGTTTATCAAGTCTAATGTAATGGTTGACACGGACCCTGCAAAGGGTTCGAAACGTCAGGATAAACATTAATTAAAAGTAATGTGTAAAATAAACGCAAGTAGATCCGTAAAAGTTGTTTCATTTCAATGTGTAGTGTTCGCGTAAACTTTAGAAAACAATACCAAGCCAAGGGTTCCTCAAGCCCTGTGATCGAAACACCGTAAGAGTTTCTACAGATAATGTCGTCACGCAAACGTGTCCATTTTCCCTACGAGATTTTCGTACTCTTGTTCTACGGGTACGGTGACTTGGGCCTACACGACGTGTGCATGTTTAGTGTATAATGTGGATGTGTAGTGGCATTTTGGACGGTCATACGGCCTACCTGATGGCAAGCGGTCACCGCTGCTGGTCTCAACCGACACCGATGTTTTAACGCCTTGTTGCCGTGGTGTTGCTGACCTTGAAGTGTTAGTTTTTTTATTTTAAGCACTTCAAACTGGAACGCAATCAATCAAAATAATGTAAGTGACAGAAATAGGTAGGAAGTTAGTCGCTCGTTATTCAGTCAGATTATAGGCTGAACCTGCATTTTCTTTTACGTTTAAAATAGTGAAACCTTAAAAGGTTTACTATTTTGCCTTAACCTTTTATAAAGTGTAACGTGTACATTCACAAGAAAGTTAAAAGTACATAAAAACTCTCAGCATAGTTTTTGCCCTAAATAAAACATCATATACTCAATGGCACGTCTGCACAGCTACGGCGTAGTCAAGATAATTTATGTTCTCATATTGTCTGTCCCGGGACGGTGCATGTATTGTTCTTATGATACAGCCTCCGTATGTAACTACATACGAAGGCTCTGTCCATTGTTCGACGGAGCACCATCTGTCACAATTGCTGATAAATGTTTCATGCAACACTGTAATTTCCGTTTGTAACTGTATTCGACTCGCGTTTTTTTTCTCTTTTGTGACGTTTTTCTATTGGTTTTGAATTAGTTTTCTTTTAGCTGTTGTCGTTATACTTATTGTCATAAAATATTATGTACGGTTAGTGAATTCTTTTTTTTTAATTGTGAGATGGGCTTGCTCTTGGCCTCATTCTAATCCCTAGGGCTAAGAAGAGGCCGACGATGGAGCAAGCTGCAAGCTTGATTCGAGTTAAAAGATCGTAGTGAAATCTTGTACCTTGATTTTAATTTATCGAAAACTTTTATTAGTTGAATTATTATGTGAAAAAAAATACAGTATTACGTATTCCCGTGATTTAGAATACACTTTAACTATATATTTGCTAATTAAATTACTTACATTTTCTTATAAAAATATTTAAGTTACATTCACGCGAAATATTGTAGCTATAAAAACAGTATAATAATAATACATATTAAGTCCAGTGCAGTGGAAACAGGTTGCTGAGAATTGAACCCGGATCCTGTAAGTCTGAGCCTGGCGATCAAATCACTAGATTACAGAGGCGGTTTGCTATAAATATCATGAATTAAATAGCGTACCTTCGTGCGATGTTAACATCCAACTAAAGTTCGGAATTTCAAGAATATTGTTATCAGACTAAACTTTGAAACAATTTAGATAACTTCGAAATAGTTTTGTATCCTTTACATTACTTGTTATGATAATCACTTTGAATGGATGGTCTAAATTAAGCTATGTAAATAGACTTTACATTAGTTCAGTCATGGATTAATAAGTTGAGTCCATAGGCCTACTTAAATAACAACAACATCGTTAAAGTTAGGTTAAGAGCTAATTTCATTTATCAACATTATCACCATCATCATTGTCATCAACATTAGTCTATAAAAGTGCCATTTCTGGGCTCAGACTCTCACACATAAACATGAGAAAATCGGGCCATTACCCATTAAAATATTCCAATGCGTGTTGGTGGGTGGGTCTAGCTAGAGACATCTTACTCTTACAAAAAATTGCAGAATCAAACAAAATGAAAAACCTACAGTGTAAAAAAATTGAAACACCTATCTAATGTGGGACTTGAACTCAGGACGTCAGGATATAGAGCCAAGCGCCTTGTCGCTTACTAAGCCATCGAGGCGTGATTTTATTGGCTCATAAAATCAACCCCCCAACAATTTGTGTTTTCAATTTAAAAATTTTTTTTTAATTTTTTTTTTCGCCATTTTGCGAATTATGTCATCGGTGGGGGTGCTGTCATTAGTTTTGCTAGACATACTGAGAGGTTAAGTAACATTTTACAACATGCCATGGGGTGCAGGTTCGAATCCCGCTCGTGGATTATTTTCAACACTTTGTCTTTTTTCAAATTGTAATTTGTTCGCAACAATATTGCGTAAAATTATAAGTAAATAATCATAAATATAGCTTGCCTAATTCTTAACTGATCTTTCAATATTTGTAAAAATATTAAGGTCGGATGTTGATGACGTAGTTGTCGACATTGAATAGAATCCTTTGGCTTATAAAAGTAAAAGTAATTATATTATTATTATTATTATTATTGATTAATTTCGGCGAGTTGGATTGAGCCACGATAGCATAGATGGCAGTGCACCTGACCCGGCATGTCATGGGATGCGGGTTTGAGTCCCGCTCGTGGAATTTTTTCAACACACAACATAAACATTACCCAACACAAATGTATTTAGCTTTGTGGATGGGTTAAAAGAACTGTTAATAATGTGTTATAATATAAGATACATTAAGGCAACGCACCGCTAAACAATAAATCTCATACGTTTTGATACGAACGTTTGCGCCCCGTACCATAAGAAAAACTGTTTTTTTTTCCTTCAAATTAAAACTACAAAACTACAAATTATTTTTAAAAAATGAACTACAATTTTGAAGTGTGTGTTAAGACTAATCTACTAAGAAAATTTAGATGCTTAAATCGGTCTGGTTAGCCTGTAAAATGCGAATCTATGTTTTAAAAGAGGTTACTTTGATATTTTTTTCTCTGTTATAAAAGTTGAAAAATCGTGTTTCTGCAACTAACAAAATGAATTCAATTAAATGAAAAATCATGTCATCAAATATCACTTTCAAATATTTTGTAATTGTTAGGAAAAATCAAGATCCCCGCCACGTAAATTACCAATGCGTCGTCTTAATAATAATCTTAAACAAAAAACTTCTTTTATTTAATTATTATTGACATAATAGTCCAAAACTCAAATGTTAAGTTAGTTAGTTAAGTAAACAAATGCTTCACTATTGTTTTTAAAAATCTAGATCATCATCATCATCGTCAGCTCATTTTATGTCCAATGCTGGGGCACGAGCCTTCCCTAAACTCGTAAATGGTTAGGAAGAACGGGCCATAAACCACCACGCGGGCTCAGTGAGGATTGAAGCCAACAGCTTAATGTGCCTTCCAAAGCACGGGGGCTCGAGATGATAAACCCATCCGATGACCAGCCTTTGCGAAATATGCTTAACTTCATCACTCGCAACCCGAGCGTGTAAACTACTGCGCCATTGAGATCCTTTAAAAACTGATTTACATGCAAAAGAAAATACCTAAATATACTATTTAATAAAGAAAATACTGAAAAATCTACATACTAAAGTACGTTCTAGTATACCGATCTCATATATACCGATGTATAGTGCTGTTATATCGTCCCATGGCACCCACACGTAGTGTCGTAAAAACAACAGATAGGGACATTTTCGGATGATTTGTTGAGGGTCCAGGTATATAGGGACAGAGTACACACATAGATTTTTATGACAGCTACCTGTCTTTACTGTGCTAATTTATTGTATGAGACACACGTTACTTTCGTATTAGTAAATCGTAGACCACTAATGATAACATAAAAAAGTTCTGTGTATATTATTTGATGAGCAAGTTAAATGGACACAGGGTATTTACCCTAAAAAATACACGTTACTTAAACGTGTATAAAACACACGTTACTTTCGTATTAGTAAATCGTAGACCACTAATGATAACATAAAAAAGTTCTGTGTATATTATTTGATGAGCAAGTTAAATGGACACAGGGTAAATATAAAACACACGTTACTTTCGTATTAGTAAATCGTAGACCACTAATGATAACATAAATCAGTTTTGTGTATATTATTTGATGAGCAAGTTAAATGGACACAGGGTAAATATAAACATTCCAAGCTTCCTACTTCAAATAATTTTGGGGGTAGCCGTTCTGTTACATTCTGAAGTGAGGCGATGAGTGTCCAAAGTAAAAGTTATATCACAAATCAGTTTATAGAGTTATTCGTACAACATTAACAACCACCTCTACGTATTTTCACACCACGCTGAATAACATATTATTTATGTTGTACGAATCTTAGAAATTCATAATAAACAAAAATATCGACTTTACATATAGATGAGCAACATAGTTACACTTAAAATTTATGCACAGCTTTGTGTTATAATGTCCACTTTAATTCCCTACTGGTTATAAAACTGATATTAAATAAAGAGGTCCCGGGTTCAATTCCCAGCGGGGAGGATCGAACACAATATATTGTTTTTGGTTCGGCAGTAGACTTCTTCTATTCTTCTAAATGGCTATTTACGAAAACCTTATCGGAGTCTGTTCTTATGTAAGAGATGTTAGTAGCCTAAATCATTTATAAAATACATAATAATATGCTATAAAAAGCATTCATGATATAAATATACGTACAGAGTTACACTTACGCCAATTTAACGCTTGACAAAGTAAGGGGTCTGCTCACAATTTTAAACCCATTTACTTTTAAGCATCACACTCACGGAAAATGCGGTTTTAATTTTAATACCTCCAGCTATAAAAAGCTAGGCGTCCGGCTTAAAGGCATGCAATCTGAAACATGCCTTCCTCGGACGTGTTTTGTTTTCTCTTATTGCTGTTGTTGTATTAATATAAATTGCGGTACTTACTCGTTTCAATTTGGCCTCTGTTTTTAAGAGAGTCGGTATTTGTTTTTGATTACGATTTAGATGAAACTTTTTGAACTTGCTTTAATGTCGGTAGCTAAGAGGACGGTTTTTGGGGTAGATCTTCATATATGCGTGAGCCCAGATGTGGGACGTTTAAAGACTGATGTTGATAATGATGATGGAAGAAAACGCAAAAGATCGAAAAATGTGTCATGTTAAGTTGCTTTGCTTTGTTCTTTTATTGGATGCCTAGCGCGAGTTTTATGAACTATCCGATCAACGTTAATGATAACGAGGATTTGTATGGCAATGAAGCAGCAACTCCAGGTGACAAACTTGGTAAGTTGCAATGTTGCCATTCATATTCTCGTTTTCGTTGGTAAATAAAACTCGGCCTCGGTACTCTAGGCCGCAGATAACCAACGCCTTTAGATCCAGAAATTCTGAGCGCAATATTTTGTATATATACAGCTTAAAAAGTTTGTATTAAAACATTGTTTTACGTTGATTTAATAATGCTTTTTTCCATCTTTCTTTCCTTTTAACTTGACATAAAAAATAAACGTGCTTTAAATTGTGGCTTCAATATTGTCTTTACAATCTTCGCCCGCCTGACAGGCACCATGAAAATTGTTTCTATTAAAAAATGAAAAGCGGCCTCGAATACCGCCGCGCCATCTTTAATTAACAGTAAATACCATCCTGTGTTTACGTTGTCCTTAGTTGTCGACGATTTCACCAAGCACACTGAAATGAAAGCTAATGGAACTTTAGTTGGAGCAAAAATACTTGCGTCGAAACAATAGAGTTCTTCCACTTTCCGAGAAGGTGGAGATTTAAAAACAAAGAAGTATGAAGGTTTTACACCTATGGCAATATAATTATTCCAAATGACAACAAAAGAAGGTTACAACCTAAATACCTGATATTTATTGCAGTTGCAACTTTTAGGTCTTTCTACAATTTTATATAGCAGCCATTTCATACTACAAAATTAATGATAACATTAAAGTATATTATTAAAATAATATAACAAAAAATATAAAATTATATGTATGTATGTATGTATGTAACAAAAAATAATGATGTCAACTATAAAACAAAATGACTGACACAGCACTAGATGTCCCTATAATTAGTTATGCGATAGGTATAAATGGCTAAATATAGCTAGTCTTTAAAATAAACATAAAATAAAATAATATAAAAAGTAAAATTCTGAAAATAGAAAACAGAAAAATAAGTTGGTTAAATCAGATCGCCAGCACTGTGCAGCATTTGTAAATTTATATGGAATATAAAAGAAAATATAAAAGCAAAAACAGTTCTGTTGTCAGCCTGACAGCTTATCTTGCTGTTTCTCTTTATGAATTACATGACCTATACAGAGCCTTTTTGTAAGTCTATCTTAGGTGTGCGGTCTGTATCCGTCGTATGTGCTGTATGTACATTACTAACCTTTTTGGACAATGTCACCTAGATGTGGGTTGTGCTAAGGAATTTAGATTCCGTAAATCTCTATTTAGGCCGCGCGACCGTGTAACTCCGCATGTTTGCTTTATTAAAACATTACATGTATATATCTGGTGGACCACTATCTAATGTTATTCACTACTAAAACATATGTTTTTGTAACACATAAAATATTTTGCTTTATTACACATTTTTTTTTAATTAGTTCATTAGTTTCACAACCTATCCCCTACATACATGCAGACAAAGAAAAAGATTTTACATATTTATAATAATAGTGTAGATATATATTTTATCACATTACATCTCCAATAGATCATTTAAGCCATAGCAATGTTCCAAGAAATCAGTGTAGGTACAGAAAATGTTTGTTCCATGTTTATTTAATTTGTAATCATACGCAAGATGGCGGCGCAGAAACGATTGGAGCACTGATTATACCCTCTTATTGGCCGCCTGTTCTCGTTACGAACGTACATCGAGGTTTTTAGGGTTCTATAGAAAAAAAATTACAACTTAAAGATTTGCACAAAGATTGCACTTAAAGGCAATTGCAACAATGAGATTACACTGTGTGTGAGCAAACACTGGTGAAATATATAAATGACAAATAATTAAAAAACAAAGGTTCCCAACATCATAAAAATATTGTCATGCGACTATTCGCATATTCGCATTATGTATTGTGTATGACAGTATTGTATGGCTGAAAACTCGAATCTACGATCTTTCGCCACCTCCATTCACAAATTGAAGAGCAGTCGATGCTAGTTTGACGCTAAGTATGAGCATTTTAATTTCCATAGTACACATGATATAGATATTTTCTGTAGCTACATGGTATGTAATTTAGTATGTATTTAGGCAGGTGTCATCGCATGGATGACCAAAACTTTATCATCTCGAGCTCCTCCGTGCTTCGGAAGGCACGTAAAGCCGTTGGTCCCGGCTGCATTAACAGTCGTTAACAACCAATCCGCACTGGGCCCGCGTGGTGGTTTATGGCCCGTTCTCCCTATCCACCCATAGGGAAAGCTTGTGCCTCAGCAGTGGGGACATAAAAATGAGCTGATGATGATGGGAAGGTGACACGTACACTACACCTCCCTCATTATTAAAAAAAACACAAAAGTATTATATAATTATTTTAACATTTTTTTTTAAATAAAACACATTTTTGTAAATTTGACATTGATAATAATCTACTTCAACTGTAATATAACTTGTCAACTAACAAAATACGC
Organism: Eudonia lacustrata; assembly: GCA_947562085.1. NCBI lineage: Eukaryota > Metazoa > Arthropoda > Insecta > Lepidoptera > Crambidae > Eudonia > Eudonia lacustrata. The sequence goes on along the minus strand of OX387317.1, from coordinate 6,030,584 downwards.
TTGTTGCGTTTTTAAATTACACCAAAGCGGGTTGCCTCATTTTTACTTGAGGAAGGACGACGATAGCATTCCATTTGTTTTGTGTTTAGTGAACAGCGTCTTGAATCAATTGTGCGGAAAATTAAGAGATTGAAAACAAGGTCGTTGTTTCAGATGATGTTGAAGCTACATTTGTTAAAGCAACAGCTGTGTTTGCATACACCCAGTGGTTTTCGTTTGTTGAGATGTAATTAACAGCACACTGTGAAAGTGATACAAGTCAATAGTACCTATATGTAATTAGAAGTTATGTGTTACTAATTGTTTTCCCGTGTTTTTCTATGCACACACACACAAACACACATTCACACCTACACACACACACACCCTAAGACACGAGTTGAGTATATAAGCTAAAGCTATAAGCCAACTCTTTTCTTTTTAGTTTTAGTTTATTTTATTTTAGTTACGGCTTCCGCAGAATACCAGCGTTGTGGCCTGGGGATCCCCTTAGGTCATGACACATGCTGAGCGGTTGCCTTTTTGGTTCTGGAACTACTCTACCTTTGTGTAATATGCGTGATGTATTTTTTTATTTTGTCTTATGAACCAAATAAAATTTTATTTTCTTCTTTCTTTTCTTTAAATGGCAGTTTAAAAATAGAATGATTGTGTAAATAGGAATCGGTGATCAGCATATGTAAGTCCAGTGCCTCTCGAAGTTCACACCAGAGCACAGCTACACTTCGGATGAAACGATAATGCATAGTAACAATTCAGAAGAAGTTAAAAAAAATCCATTATCGGGATTTGAGCCGGAATATGAAACTTATCAGAATTAAAGTATTGGTAAAAATACTACTTACATAAAATTTTATGCAAATTTGGAGTAAGCAAATTATGTTTTTCCGAATACCAAAGTATGTTTAACACTGTTTATGAATTACTAGCTATTGCTCGCAGCTTTGCTCACGTGGGCTACACGACTTCGATTCGATCATGATTAAACATTAAGTGCCTTAAAAATAAATAAAGAATAAGCTCCGAATAGTTATTCCGTGTCTTGTTCCTGTCACGTAAATATCATTTCAAATTAGAGTAAAAGAGATACAACACGGAAAAACTATTTGGAGCTTTTTTTGTGTTTATTTGTAAGGCGCTAAGATTTTAATTTAGAATCAATATTTTTATTCAACCCGTCCATGCGAGCTAGAACTAATAAAAAGTGTCTAACACAAAACAACGTAATAAAGATCACTCTGTATAAGTAATTTTGGTCCGTTTTGAAATATCCTGTAAAAAATGTCATCGTACGTAGGGATCATTTTCCAAAAATTCTGAAACACTTCATAATTTCTAACCAGGTCAAATACCGAAGTTTCAAAAAATGCTAAAACACTTCACTCTTTATTTTTGTTGAAGAATCTTTATAGATCGATTAAGTTATATTATCTCTTTATGGTTTATTACTTTAAAAATAACAATTTCCCCGAAAAACTTCTTCCCTATTTTACTCCTTTAAAGGAAAATAAACGAAATTCCTGAGACACGTCATTCTTTATTTCTTTTCAAGAACCTATTTTAATTTATTTTACTTCAAAACTGACGGACTTTTACCCCCTATTTGACCCCCTTAGGGTGTGATTTCCGTAAAATCCATTCTTAGTGGCTGGTTACGTCACGCAGTTAACCTACAGTTCAAATTTCATATAATTAGTTTCAGCGGTTAAGGTTCGGCGATGATGAATCAGTCAGGACAAGTCATTAAATGTATATAGATAATATTTTATGAAAACCCATTTAAATCAATTGCAAATCTGATTAAGCTTTAACCCTGTCAAATGAATAGATTACCTCAATAAAAGATTCTAATGATGGGCAGTCTGACTTCAAAGCGAATTTCGATATTTTGTTGGCCTCAAAACTTGGAACGGGCATTTTCAATTTACGCTGTTCCGACATTATCGATAGCATGTCAGCCAAGTTTTCATTTCGCTGACGTTAAGCTTTGCAAAATTACCAACCCATTATTTCGGGAAATAGTCTGCAAAAGCTCATACGTTAAAACTTTTTATATTGATGAACCAACCATTGATAACAAATAAATAAACAAATGACAGCAGCTAGACTGCCATTTTTATAAGTCAGGAGAAGTCTCTGCATGACATGTTTGCTAACTATGGTTCGTAGACTTAGTAGGGTACTAACGCATTTATGGTTGGAGATCATGGACATATTGTATTAAGGACATCTCTAGGACCGTAATTTGTCGTTATGTTTTGTTTATAAATAAAGCTGTATGAACTATGATATTTCTAAAAATATCGGATGTTGATGACGGAGTTGTTTGCATAGAAATAAGACTCATTTGGCTTAAATTAAAATATTCAAAGTAACAGATAGTGTGAAGTTTTATATTTCTAACACCTTTTCTGAATTAAATAATGTTGCTTTAATTATAAAACTGGATCAACACAAAAAAACATTACTGGCAGTCTTAGATTTTCTCATTCGAAATCAATCACTTGACTTAATCAATTTCCAGACACTTTTATATTTTTATAATATCTTTATTGCTGCAGCCCGTTTCTTGCCTGCAGATTCAATTTAAGAAATAATTACGCTGTCTCGAGTCTTAAGCTTAGCAGAAGTTAATTAGTTCAGGTAGCAGGTGCAAATAGCTTTAAGTATCTGTTGGGTGCCATTTTAAATACATGTCTGGATACAGGGCCGCCATTTTGTTTTGTTTAGCGGTACTGAGTAACATTTTCAAATATGAATATTAGTAAATAGGATATTTCAATGCAAATGCTGTACAAAGTAGGTATTATATTTGCTTGTATTTAAATTAAAAGACTCTTAGTTCCTATTTTTTTAGCCCTACCAACCGCAACTCAACAAAATATTCCAACAAACAACAACTTCTCGAGGTCTGAACCAACACGTAGTTTGTATTTTGGCTAGTCATGCTGATCTTCGCATTTCCACCCAAAATGTGGACCTTTCTATTTGTCACCATAATTACGATAATAGCCGAGACCAAAGGCACGAATTTCGAATGTGGGATTAAATAAATATTCTTTCGGTCGAATTGTTACTTTGTAGAACGTTTACGCTTTACGAACTATCCTACCTACCTTGTATACCTTGTTTTTTTTTAAAACATGTAGTTAATTAAAACAACTTTTACGGATCTACTCGCGTTTATTTTACACATTACTTATTTAATGTTTATCCTGACGTTTCGAACCCTTCCCATCATACAAAATATTAAATCCCAGCCCCGACACCATACTGCCAGACCAAAAGATACTGTAAGCTCTTTTTGCGTAAAACGGAACGCACCTGATTAATATTAAATGAGGGTATACAAGCTACCTAATACCTACCTATATAATTAGTTAATTATGAGATGACCAACACCTCAGTCTCCCTGTGATCCTGCAAAGGGTTCGAAACGTCAGGATAAACATTAAATAAGTAATGTGTAAAATAAACGCGAGTAGATCCGTAAAAGTTGTTTCATTTTAATGTGTAGTGTTCGCGTAAACTTTAGAAAACAATATGTAGTTAACTAGTTTTTTATAATATTAAATAAAACAAAATCTCTTTGGCTGTTTTAATTTGGCATTTACCATGACTGAAGTCTAAGTCAAAGTTTATAAACTTAAGAAAAAATAAGGACGTCTATTTTTAGCTGTGAAGAAGAACGGGCTCAAGTAACTACACAGCTTTAATAGAAGTAACGACATTTACAAAAAAAAGAAAATGTCGTTACCAAATCATACAATATTATTTAATTCAATACATTTACAATTTAAAACTTTCATGATCCCGGAGTTACAAATATTGAAATTTAAAGTCGAAATTAAAAATTTATATGTGACCATTCACTTAAACACGGTCGCTTGTAGCTCCCAAAGCAAGACTTTGTGTAACAAAAAAAATGAAATAATAACTAAAACAATTCTTGTTATTTTGATTCTCAAATTTTACTATCAAAGGCTCTATGTTTGTTGTCACTTTGCTGCAATGTTGACTCGGCACGCCCCGCGGATAAACACACCGGTTTGTATTTGCCTGTCAGTCGGCGGTTCACTTTACACTTTAAAGCTATTGTGCTGTTGGTAGCGCACTATTAATTTATATACATAAATTACTAGAAACAGTGTAAATGTGTGTATACATTAATTACATTTTATTTATTTTTATTTATTTACATTAACGGCACTAAAGGTTTATTTCGCATATCTAACATTAATCAGCGTTGAATAACGACATTGATCTGTTCTCGTCTGAGAAGTATGAAATTTCGCACACTTATAGTTTATATAGAGAAGGTTATCCGAATGTTAACTTTTTTTTTAATTATGCATAAAAATACATTATATCAATAAAATAAACATTACACAAAGTACCATAATGTATTGACTCACACGCATGTATTTACGTATTTGACATACACGTAGGTATAATACTCTTTTCAAAATTTCAAAAATGGAAGAGATTCGGCCGAAATCTGTCAACGCCAACCCAAACTCAAATTCTATCTTTTTAATTTTTCATTGCTTAGGATACAATCCGTGCAGCCTTAATAAAGTTACGGTCGAATTTCGACCACTGGGCGACCACTAGTCTTGCTGAATAAGTTAGAAATAGATAAAAAGTTGCTCGACGCACTGAACAGGCTAAGAGGGGCTGTTGGTCGATGATCATATCATGAAAGGCAATTTGTCACTGTGCCATAACGCAGACGTAAAGATATACATACATTGTCACAGTGCCAAAATCAAAACTAGCAAAGGTTAAAAACAGACCGCCAATTCTGCGCTCCAGGACCCAAGATTCAGAAAGCCTACCAAAAATCTGTTAAAACTAAAATAGAATTGTCCACGTCCACTGCAAGCCAGACGAGCTTAAGTAAATCTTATAATTTTTATTCAAACAATTCAATATCAATGTCCTTCGGTGCTATAAAAAGAAAATAAAATCCAACATAAAAATACTGTTCCATTTATATCAGAGCAGATGGCTCCAACATTAAGTAACTCATAATGTTTTCTTGCTGGACATAAAATACTTGTCCTAATTTATTTATAGCTTACGCAAGGAGACCTTGTAACTGTTATATGAACTTACAACTTTATCGGCCCATTTATTGAACTGATGTAACAGAGGCGGCGATGGAACAGTCAATGTTATAGTTCTTGTGATGTATAATATGTTTTGTGATGTATGTTATTCTAAGTGTTTAGTACGAGGTATCTATAATAATTTTTCAAAAATTTTTTTTTTCAAATTTGCAATTAAGTTTACTACAGCTTGTATTCTACAATATATCTAAGCAGCGCCAACTAACAATAACTTGTGTAGTCAACTGAATATATTTTACACTCAATTTTTTATTGCAAAACTACATTGTTTAAAGGTAGTTTAAAAATATTTGAAATCATTAATGACTTAAGTAATTAAAAAATAGTGAAAATACTGGATACTTAGGCAATCATGGTCCTGATGCGGAAAGCGGTTAAGCAGCCCGGCAATTACGCTTGTTACACAAAAGATTTAATTTGCATGTTACTTGGTGACAAGTGGGAAGAGTTAAAAATCCATAAAAATTTGCTAACGTCGCTTTTGTTAGTGTAAACGAATGGCAAATAAAATCCTAATTAGGCACACTAACTGGGTTTACCATAGAAACTTTTAAAAACTTTTTTGCACGTACAAAATGTTTAGTTAGAAAACCAATAGCTTTAGATCAGTTCTTAATTATTAACTTGTTTGGCTTAAAGAAAAAGAAATTACCCTACTACGTAGATAAATATTTCAAGCTACGACCAAAAGCGTTAATAAATCCCTGAACATTCCTTTGAAGATCTTCGCACTAACCTTCAGAAAAGTTACCAAAACGACCAGGAGATATATCGACGGTACATTGAATGAAACGGGCCCCAACCTTTATTATCATGTTGGGACAGATGCGTTGCGATAACGTCCCTCCGAGCTACACAAATGCCTGAGGCATTTAGACTTGACCTCTTGCGTATAGTTTGCCGGGGAATTGCTTAGATTGTAAAGATTTATTTGGAATCTGGGTGTGTACTTGTAGGACTTTGCGAGATGCTGCTCAAAAGGGAGAGAGCGAAGAGTTTTTATTACTTTATAACAACTGGAAAACGCTCGGTCGTTATCTGAACTGAACTTCTGGTACTGGTACTGGTATCTAAGAATGTGCCGAAGATCTCCTCTGACCTTGATCTGGCTGTCCATTTTTAGTTAGCAGAGGAGAACGCATACACCACGCAACACATATGCCTACGCCACTTATGCCTACGCCACTTATGCCTACGCCACTTATGCCTACGCCACTTATGCCTACGCCACTTATGCCTGGAAAAGCCTTTTGCCTATACATATGGAAGTGTGAGTGACACTTGCAATGTGTGAGTATGAGCTGCCAAGTGAAAGCGAATCAAAGGGAGCTTACGTAAACATTGGCCCAATGTCGCCATGATCGGTGCTTTTGTTCATCTGGGGCGGCTTGAGCCTAATTTTTTTCAGCCCATTGCTGGCGATGATTGCCTTAAACTGCTTGAATTATTGCTGATTATCATCATTATCGTCATCAGCCTCTTTCAACCTACTGCTGGGCTCTCTTTGCTTTTACTATTCGTCGCGATCCTGTGCTAGACTGGGCCACTTGTAACCAACGGTTCTGGTTATATCGTCGACCCGTCTCGCCGTTTGACGTCCCATTTTCCTGTATCCGTCTCTCGGCCACCACGAAATCATTGCTGATTATGATTTATTATAATTTCTTTCACTTACTCCAACAGTTTACCTAGATCGAGCATAGCTTGCAATATGAGACACGAAACATGAAATTTAGGTAACAATACTACACATAGAACATGCCTACATGCCTCTCTTCCATCTATGTAATGCAGGTACCGTTCAAAGCATTCATGCTCGGGCAACACGTTTTTTTTGTTATTTACTTGGCAAATGCATTATGCATCCGCCACCGCACGCTGCGGCCGCGACTACGCCCAACTAGCGTCATTAACATTCACTAACAAGAGCTGGCGTGTGAAAAGTTGATGAGAATATACAGCGTAGCAGTTCTTGTACAACCACTAGGTTATTATGCAAGCCCCGATGCGACATAGTTCAACGATAATAGAAAAAAAACATGTAACTAAATTCCCCTTTTATTTATTACTTAACATAAATACAAAATATACTAATGCTGAGATAATGTAATAAGTTGTGTATTTGTAAATATAATACAATCTTTCCTTCATCATCAGCTCATTTTTTTTATGTCCCCACACATATGACTGCTGATTCAGCCGGGACCAACGGCTTTACGTGCTTTCCAAAGCACGGAGGAGCTCGAGATGACAAACTTTTGGTCACCCATCCGTTTACCGGCCTTAGCGAAAGTTGCTTAACCTCAGCACTCGCAGACCTGGCGCGTTAAACTCTGAGCCATCGAGCTATCTTCGAAATCTTTCCTTAGTTGTAATTAACAGATATTATGAAGATACTACAGCCGCAGAACAGTTCGTTTGTATCACAGGTTTGTATCGTCTACCATTTTGTAGTGTCTTCTCTACGTGATCACATGACCACTACCTACGTTTCCTGCCACCTCATTACATACATGTATGTAGTACATATTATGGCTCGCTAAAATGTTTTATGAGGCCACACACTACGTCAAATTATAGTAACCTAAATAACATTAAACAAAATAATATACATTCTAAAAATATTAGGATAACAGTTTTGTGTTCGTTCCAACACAATATTCTTTAGACAAACAATCAATTTGTTCTCATTTAATTATTATAATATTTTCATAATATAATTAAAATTCTATATAAGCAGTAGTTTAATGTGTAGTAGTGTGAGCTTGTAGGTATGTGATATATCGTACTGTCTATTTATAAGTTTTATATACGAGTACTTATTTTTTTAAATATTTTACGGGTAAGCCTTGATCTCACCTGATGTTAAGTGATGATAAGAGACCGAATGTGGAAGCGCACTACACCCGGAATTCTCATCTGCTGAGGCACTTTCTATCTTATCTCTAACTGCCGGAACACAACAATGCTACAAAATTTGATGTAATAGCGACATATTTAGATAAGATGGTGGTAGTTAACCAGGCGGACAAACAAGCCCTACCACCAACTAAATCGAGTACATCGACATTTACCCCCCGCTGGGAATCGAACCCGGGACTTATGTAATGGGTCTAACTACGGCGGTTTATTTAAATACCATATTACATAATTACATTATTATATACGATATAGTAATGGACTTCCCACAGTATTTAAATGTTATGGTGAATAACATATTTTTCTATTTCTTTCTAGATGGCATGACACTGTGCTGAGAAGAATGAGCAACCCACCAATAAACTGTATGTGATATAGAGTGCTAAACTAAGTGTCAATAGTGATGGTGCGATGAATTGAATTGTCGTGGGCGATGGTGAAATACCGGATAGCAGCATGGAGTTTCGCGACGGCTTTGCTATTATGCGCTCTAAGACGAGGTAAGAAGCTTCATGTATCAACCGACTTCAAAAAAAGGAGGAGGAATAGTCGACCATGAAATTGCTTTATCACTTTTGACAAAAACTTCCATTACAATAAAATTTCGCTAAGGCTCATTGTCAATAATGACAACGTACCTGTCACTTGGTCTTTTAAACAAAAATAGAACTTGTTGTTATAATATATGCAAACAAAATTCACTCCTCAAGTGGAGTAGTTATGAGTTAAATATTGTATGTATTTAGGTTAGGTTATAATATGACTGACATGTCTACATAAGACAAGAGTCCTTAAATAAATAAAGAAAAAAAAACAATGTTAGTAGAATTGTTGTGCTCAAATATTTAATACTAGCGGCACGTCCCGGCTTCGCACGGATGGACATTTTTTTTAAATATAGCCTATGTTACTCAGCTCTAATGTAGCATTCTAATGGTGAAAGGATTTTTTAAATCGGTCCAGTAGTTTTTGAGTTTATTCGTTACAAACAAAAGTACAAAAATACAAAGCTTTCCTCTTTAACTAATATTATAAAATGGCTAACATAGGCTACATTAAAAAAAATATATATCTACCCGTGCGAAGCAGGGACGGGCCGCAAGTAATATTAGTATAACGAACATCATAGAAGTGGCACCAGTGTCCGAGTGTTAAAAAAAATTACATTGGCCGTCATTTAAATTTTACGGGATGACTTGTAAGCAGGTGATTGGTATTTATTTGTAGCTAAAGTCTAAAATCAATTACTGCCTCCTAATTTTCATTATTAGAGAAATAACCGGCCAAGTGCGTGTCGGGCCACGCGCAGTGTAGGATTTCGTAGCCCATCCCATTAATGCGGATACTACTCGTTTCACACATCTGACAACGTTATATAAGTAGTTCCCAATGAGGAATTTGTACTGCACCAAGTACATTTTATAAGTTGGTCGACTGTTACTCGTAAACTTGTAAAGCCTACTTAGCTGTGATAGTTTTTTTTTTAATTTCGTCATATATACAACTACCGTGAAATTTTTCATGTATCCAAAAACATTCATTTGGCTGGCAGGGGGGGGGACATTTGACTCTAACAAAATTTTGCACTTTCAAGCTTAATAGTCACAAACAGATGCCTCAATCAAAAAACGGTTTCCACAAACCCGCAATAATTTTGAAATTGCTATCCAACGACACTACACTATGGGGTAGACAAGAAAAAATATTACATCCCCACTTCACGTGCAGGGGCACGTGAAGTGGGGATGTAATTTTTTTTCTTAGGTAACCTAAAAAAATATTTGTTAGAATTTTACTTCACCACTTTGTCGGCGTGATTAATATGTATATCCATGCCAAATTACAGCTTTCTAGTACTAAGAGTCCATGAGCTAGGCTGGGGTCGGACAGACAGACAGACGGACATGGCGAAACTATAAGGGTTTATAGGGTTTCTTGACTACGAAACCCTAAAAAGATCGATCCTTGGGTCTTGTCAAACACTGGCCCCTCTAACCTTATTCCCGTTATAATTACTTTATGTAAATGGCCATTATAGTTTTAAAAGTTGTAGCTTTTGTATGCTAAGGGGAAACGCTTGTCCTTAATTTCATCTGATGGTAAGCGACTATAAGAGCTTGCTTTGCCCGAAATCCTCGACTAATGAGAAACTGGGCTATCTTACCTCCTACTACCGGAGCGCAACGATGCTAATGGAGTTGCTGTTGTGGCGGTGAACTTAGATAAGATTACGGTAGCTAGCCAAGCGGAATAGGAAGCAGGATTGCTTCCTGATAAGGTAATTTGTCGATAGGGATTTATCGATAAATTTAATACTTGTGTTAAAAACTTCCTTCTGTGCTTAAAGGTGTTAAATGTAAGATCATAGGTCATAATACTCTGCCAGGCAGAGCTAGGGCAAATAACTTACTTCGAAACAACTTAATTTACTTAATAACTTATGAAGACATATTGCTATCTTTTACGCGAACATTAGCACATTGAAATATTTTTTTATTACGAATCTCCTCTCCAGTCTCCCTGTGACCACGGACCTTGCAAAGGGTTCGAAACGTCAGGACTAAATCATTGCGTATAATAAAAGTAAATAGATTTTTAAATATTGTTTCATTTCAACTTGATTATGATAACACAAATCAATGTATCATTATGAATTACGAAGTAATTATACCCATTTTTTCTGAATGTTGGTATTTATTTATTTATTATCAGTTATTAATTAAACTTAAGATAAATAATTGATTGGCTGTATTATTATTACTTAAAAGATAACTAAGACTATACAGGAAGTTCAACCACGAAATGGATTTAACCAATACAAGTATTTAGAAACAATGATCAAGGTATTACATAGGTCATTAAACATTATTTGTTTATTTATCTTTATAATAGTCTTTTCCTTTTACTTATTTATTTTTTTAATTTTTATATAATATTATATTTGTTTTAGTATTATTAATTCGTAGTAGTTGATGTGTGTCTTGGTAGGTATATTAAATATTTAAATCAAATGTAGGAAATAAAGAAAGCCTTTATTACTAAGGATAACATTTTTAATTTTATTAAAACTAGTTAGTGTATTATATATATATTATTATAATAATTAAATATCTTAAACTAAAACCTTATGTAGAAATTAATTATTTAAATATTTACAATAATTCTTAATAAATTAACATACAGGTACCTAGCCTAGGAAAATGCGCACCCGTATCATGGCAGGGCTATATCTCCGTGGAGTATGTGTGGATAGCCTGTTGGTCGACCCACCAAAATCCTAGGGCACACGTCTACCGCTTGGGCGGGATCCCGAGAACTCTGAGGGGTCGTTCACGAAATCAGTATTCACCTGCAGTAAAAGTTTATCATTCGAAGCGTTCCATTTGCAATTTAGCACGGGCTATATCACTCGGCCCCAATCAGATGTGCGGGACAGAAAAATATATTACCTTTGATTTGTCGCAGCTGCCGCACGGAACGCTTTCACGAAATATTTCATTTGCCAACCGAATAATGACGTTATGTCACCCTGAGTAAGCTCATAATACCGTGACAAATACGAGAGCACATGCGAAAATAACATCGAACATATACTGTCGGTTAGTACATGGTTATGAATGATTATTATTATTATTTTTGTTATTATCGTTAATTTCAGACAACAGAACAGAATCCAATTAAGCTGGGCAGCGTTCGGTAATCTACAAAATATCTTTTCATCCGATATACCGCAGTGTCTCGAGACGAAAGACTTTGACCAGTGTGTGTTGCCAGTCATGACATACGGGACTAAGACGTGGTCGCTCACTATGGGCCTCATAAAAAGGCTCAAGGTCACTCAAAGAGCAATGGAGAGGGCTATGCTCGGGGTTTCTCTGCGTGATCGAATCAGAAATGAGGAGATCCGCTGAAGAACAAAGGTAACCGACATAGCTCGAAGATTTGCTAAGCTCAAGTGGCAGTGGGCAGGGCACATAGCTCGCACGACTGATGGCCGCTGGGGCGGAATAGTCCTTGAGTGGCGACCGCGTACTGGAAAGCGCAGTGTGGGCAGGGCTCCAACAAGGTGGACCGACGATCTGGTGAAGGTCGCAGGAAGCCGCTGGAGTTGCGAGCAGCACAAAACCGGTCGTTGTGGAGATCCTTGGGGGAGGCCTTTGTACAGCAGTGGACGTCTTTGGCTGAGATGATGATGATGATGAAAACTTCAAAAAGGCATAGCGAAATTCTGTAGTCCACGTGAATTTATCCAAATGCATAAAAAGCGAACAAGTTGGAAGTCAGAGAACCAGGATGTATATTGAATGCGTTCGTATGAATCAAATTCAATTTAATAAACTTGTATAGCGTTACACACTACCGGAGAAAGAAACAGCCCTTGCCGAGTTTCTTGCGGCTTCTTCTCGGTACAAGATCGCCACCGTAAGGTTTACGAAGTCATGGCTTTGAGTTGACATTTACAAAAACAGCTGTAAAAGTTAATTTTTAATAAAAATTTTAAATTACCTAAACATATCCAAAGTGCGGCTGGCTGTATAAATCAACATGTCAATACACTTCTAGCGAAACTTTCCCCTCCGAATTTGCACCTTCGGTATATCGAAGATCGTATCAGTGTTATTCCCAGTTATTCCGGATCTGACACACATTTATTACGCAAAGCGACATGTGCCGGATACCTAACCGGACGCCGCCTCTGAGATACCTCACAATATTCTAAAGACGATGCTACAGTACATGTGAACTGACACAATTATCTACTTTCTTGAAATTATGATAATAATATTTTTAATTATTAGAACAGACATTAATAAGTACCTACACTGATATATAACTACTCTTTATAATTATTTATTATTATAAGGATTTGGACTATATGAAAATCGATTTATAAATAAATTACGTTGGGTGTACAATTTTATATTGAAGTTTGAATTGGTAATGCTCTTTTGTTATTGACGTTTTGGGGCAGCAATAAATTTCGATATGTCCTAAAAATATCTGACGGAGCTTTGACCCCACTTATTTTCAATTTAAAATATTGAAGTAGGTTTCCCTTAAAACTTTAGAAACAACCATTTGTGGAGCAAGTTCTAAATATAAACACTAAAAATATTTATTATATAAAATTCTGAAACAGCGTTTTAAGTTGACAGCTAACTAGGAATTATTTTAAAACAATTGTGCCTACTTTGTAGGCGCTAAATACATTTCAATTCATTGTATCCTAGAAGTAACGTTATTTTTATTCTAACAAATCATATCGTCTGGAATCCTAGTTAATGTATGCCGTATTTTAAGACAAATAAATACTATATTTATCAACAACAAATAAAATACGAAACTTTAATAGATCCGTCTTCTGCTTAGAACTTAGGTAAATTAAACACTCAAGAGACGTCATGATAAACAAACAACTCATGCCAACGCGTCCGTGAAATTCTCATGCCTACCGCAGAACCTAAAGAATCATCACCGACTCAAAGGAAGGTAATGCCGCTTTAGCCCCTTTAATTCCACACAAAAAGGCAGAAAATCCATCAAATGCAGCACTCTCTGCGAGAATTCTTCTGTAAAGCGTGCAAACAGCTTCGAACACGCTCCAACCGTACGTTCGAGAGTCTCATTATGTATACACATTGCATTTTCTGAGGGTTGAATTTGCACCTAAATCCACAGAGCCACCGAATGGTTGAATTAAATAGATAAACATGCCCACATTGCCCGGGAACGTTTACTCAAAGTTTTTGTTGGTTTTCGGTTTAGTTGTCTGTCCAATGGGGGTTTAGGATAACTATTATGTTAGTGTTACGGCTGAAATCGAGATATGGAGTGGGTGCTGGAATATTTTTCAATAATAATGGCTTTGTTAATAAATTGCAGTCTTATATTTGTTTAATATTTGAAAAAACACGTCATACATATTATACAGGGGGAAATTAAGATTAAGTAACTTAAGGTTCTTAAAGTGAAATTCTTCAGAGGTTCTCTAGAGTAGCTAGCACCAAGCAAACTTGTACCCATACTCTACTAGATCTTATTATATAAGTAGAGTCTGTCGAGGTTACCCCTCACAATAGCTCGTTGAACTATCGGGATCTAAGGCGCCTAAAGGCTAGACCTCGGCTCAGGTTGACCAAGTCGTGGAGGGAGCTGTAGCATATCCCACAGTCCACACGGGCCACCCCTTTATTCACAATACTTCTCAGGTGAGTGGTTTTCATTGTGATTTATTTGTAGCTGTCACAAGTATATATTTAAAAAGAGACAAAGGATTTTCGCCGTAGAGAATTTGTCGTTGATTGAAAATGTTGGCTGCACTCTGTTAAAATGGAAATATCGTGTGGTTATTAATATTGAAAATGGAAACACATCTAGTGTTTGATTTTAATCGGAAAGTGCTGCATCCAAATCATATCAATCTTTTGCGCAACAGATGCTAAAAATATACAAACGGCATTGATACGTCAAAACAATTGGAACAGTTATCGAAACTGTTGATACATTTTCCTGTAATAATTTTATGTAGGTATTTTAATAAATTGTCATGTTGTAATATTGCGGGACATATTGTAAATTGTATCATAATTGTATGTGCTTCATAAAATAAATAATAATAATAATTAGAATTAATCGTAGAAAAGTATACGAAAATAACATGTAGCTTTCCCAGTCCATAAAGGACCAGCGTGGTGGGTTATGGCCCAGTATTGCGTAAACTTATATAGGTACTAATGATGATACCAATAATGATGATGATTTTACCATATAGCTTTAAATATGCTTTTTTATTTAGCCTTTATTTAGCGTAAATTCTGTAATACGTACATAATACATTACGATCTAACTACAAGTTTTATTACAAAACTTGTACGTTATATTGACATTTTACACATTAATCTCTGACACACCTAGTAACCAAGTTTAATATTAGACGTCCAGCCTCCATTCCTTTAACACGTTCATGCGTTCCATTTCACGCTTTGACGCACACAGATCCGTTGACACCGTGCTGTCAACACGAACGAATGATTGGATGGATCCACTACACCTGTCGCTATAGCGTGAAATGAAACGCTTTGAGCATCGCTTCGTTTTATGATTGTTCTAAGGTTTTATGGCTGCAGACGTTATTAAAAACTTATTGCTCGTGACTTCAAAACCTTATTGCGTTATTTGGATGAAATTGGTTCAAGTATATGATACTTACGTAAAATATACAGTATCTGTAAAATAACATATTTTTTTGGAATTGTTATACAAACAAGAATGAAGTCTTACCTCATATTATAAAACTCCATAGTTATTTGGCATAATACATTTAATGCACTTCGACGACTTCGACGAAAACCTTTGCAAGCTTCGCCAAGATAAGATAGGATTCCTTCAGCCTATAAACGCCCCCCTTCTTAGTTAAAACATGTCAATAAAGAAAATCACCTCTCATTTTTGGCTTTTGACGAGCCTTTCTTTTTTAGCAGAAAAAAATCACAATCTGTCAATAAATGTACATAAGACATTTAATATCAAAAGTAACTGCGTAAGACATTTAATATCAAAAGTGACACGACAATAGCACATGAAGATACACGACCAAAATACGCTAGCGTTTAATGCAGGTCGGTGGGTGTTAACGACTGCTATTTTACGACGGCATTCAGGGTAAGTGGTTTACCGAATACCTTTCAAACCGCGTGGGAACTCAACAGTTTAATTAAAATAATAACCGCCTCTGTGGTCTTGGGGTTAAACCACCGGTTTTTGACCCACGTACAGGCATCGATTCTTAGAGTACAAGCTTGTACATTCTTCTAATCGGATTGGTTTGTAGGACTAGTTTTTGATCCGCCTAGCTGGTTATCACCATCTTATCTAATAACGTTGTCTTAACATTTGTGGAGAAAGACCTCCTTTCTTATCTTTATGGTTTTACTACGAGTATGTTACTTAGCAATGTTGTTAACATGACTGTCTTGTCTGTCACTTTTAAAATATATTCTTTCATGCTTATTAACGTAGAGCTTTAATTTATTAGTTTAATTCAGTGCGTTTATTTATGAACTAAATAAAACTTCACAACTTTTAAGTTAGGAGAATTAAGCCAGCTAGCTTCTCAGTAGTTCAAAATTCCGGATCAAGGGCGTTTCTACCTTCGACCTTATCATCACTTATTAACATCTAGAGAGATGAAAGCCAAGTGCTTATCTGCTAAAGAATTAAAAAAAAAAACATAAGTTGCCAATCATTTCATAATCGCAACATCAAAAACTGGAATTCCTCCCAGCACTCGTGTTTTGTCAAATTAAATCTCTTTGTGTTTTGTCTTTCCTACAACTTGGGGTCCTTTAAACGAGGTGAGACGTTTTGCGAACGGTAGACATTTTGCGAAAGCGACCTTTTGCGAATGAGCCGTTAAAGAAGCAACTTGCGGATCAGCATTGTAAGGATGGCTAGCGAGGCACAATCCTGCTATCCTGCTCCGCTAGCTGACCTCGCTTCTGATCTCTGGTTCTGCTTAACATCAGGCAGAGCAGAGTCATTAACCAACTGATCTATAAAAAAACCGGCCAAGTGCGAGTCGGACTCGCGCTCGAAAAGTTCCATACCATTATCTATAAAAACGGCAAAACAAATCACGTTTGTTGTATGGGAGCCCTCTTAAATATTTATTTTATTCTGTTTTTTAGTATTTGTTGTTATAGCGGCAACAGAAATACATCATCTGTGAAAATTTCAACTGTCTAACTATCACGGTTCATGAGATACAGCCTGGTGACAGACGGACAGAACGGGCGGACAGAACGGACGGACAGCGGAGCCTTTGTAATAGGGTCCCGTTTTACCCTTTGGGTACGGAACCCTAAAAAACCAAGCGTTTGTACTGAGCTCTGTCTAATGACTTAAACAACGTTGCTCAACGCCCCAAAACCGACTTATTAGGTTATCAGGAAGACGTTTAATTTTTTAGTAGGCACTAGGTAATTTCTTGACATATACAAAACACCACTCGTCAGAAAGCTTTGCTCATGGAGCCTCGTTTCACGGTATGACGCGTTCTGGAGTCATGACGCCACGCAAAGTCAACACGGGGCTAATTGGAGGCATTCCCCCGCATGTAGCGTCACTTTCGTGAAACGGAGCGTTATTTTGTAACGAAATCTGAGCTTGTGCAGTGCTGAGTCAATGTCAATATGTCAATTATGTACAAGTACACGAATGATTAACACTTAAGTTAAAAAAAATCGGTGAAAGACAAGGATTTCTATAAAGAATAAGATAAAGGTTACGACAGTAATTTATTTCTTTATTTAATCAATTAAATGGCTTGGGCGAGTTACACTTTATAAACTTATTGCAATTCTAGACAGAAATACCTATAAACTTTCGTACCAAGCGATATTAAAATGAGTAGCCAAACTGTAATAGTTAAAGTTACGTTATTGTATTTATTAAAAATCCAAAATCTTTTACCTATTTTGAAAAAAATACTTTTTTTTAACACATTTTGCTCAACCTGTATGTGAACCCAGAACCTTTGCATGCCATGCCTTTGTTACTCAGCTAGTATCATAGAAAGAAGAAAAAAATCATTCATTAACGCATCGTGGAATAATAACTAACCTTCACAGTTCGTTAAAACATTTAACATAATATTTAACTTACTAACTGGGTATGAAATTGGGTCTAAACAGATTAACAAGTTATACATAACAAGAGAACTTGATGATACAGTGTGTTCAAGCATGAACTAGTCATATTTTAGAGTCGTGTACACCTCATTTTATCTAAAACAATCCGTGTACGTCGGCTGCCTCCAAATTGGTTTGCTGTTGTGTACGAGCGAACAAAACGCGAATATCTTGCCAAGTTTTGCTGCCATTGATACGAAAATGGACTAGTTCGATTGTCAACGATATTAACAATCCTAAATATTGGCAATTGCAAAATACAAGACTAGAAGAAAGGTACTAATTTATAAAGCAAATTTCTTTTTATATTTAATTGGGAATTATTTGTTTTTAAATTGAATGACTTAATTTTTTGTTTTTATTTCGTATGCAGTATGATATATCATGGAGTCACTAAT
This sequence comes from Eudonia lacustrata, assembly GCA_947562085.1. NCBI lineage: Eukaryota > Metazoa > Arthropoda > Insecta > Lepidoptera > Crambidae > Eudonia > Eudonia lacustrata. The sequence goes on along the minus strand of OX387317.1, from coordinate 6,012,446 downwards.
TTAAACTGCAATAAAAATTACATTTACATACCTGTGATAACGAAATAGTAAATTATTTGTTTTGATTTCATTGCTTGTAAAGTATGGCCTTTCCAAGCACCTATAATATGTAGTTATTTGTTTTGAACTAGCATTTGTTTTGATTCGAATACTCCTTTAACTAACTGCTCGGCTTATTACAGCGCAGTTTGAACTACTTACATATTAAATAAGCTAAAATATTTTATCTGTATCTAAGCAGATAAGATAAGATAAGCAGAACAAAAATACATAGAACTAAAGCTCAGAAAACAAAATTGTGTTGTTGTTTGTTATAATATGTAGAACTGTTTAAACTTAGACAGTTATTTTTATAAATAAAGTCTATTCTTACCGAACCATAATATTTATGTTAAATTATTAAGATTCGGTGTCAATGACGTAGTTGTTGACATTGAATATGGCTCATATTGCCTTACATATTGAGTAGAGAGTTGAGAGTTTTTGTACGCGTCTTATACAACCACGGTAGCTTCAGGCTACCTGACCCAGATTATCAGTAGGAGCAGATTTATATGTTACATGTTGAAAACCATTTGAGCTTCTTTCTACGTACACTCAGGTTGAAGAATGAGCTGCTGATTACTTTCCGCCTCTGGGTTTTACATCGTAACTGGACTTATTATGGTTGGCAAGTGAAAGGTTCCTCAAGGAGTATCGATCAGACATGAGTATGTGTACTCAGAGGGATTTTATTTTGGTACGGCATCACGCAAGTATTTCCTCGTCCCCTACTACATTCTCCGAGGCATTTGGATGGAGAGTGGAACAACTCGTGGAGCACTTTTTTCCAGTTATTTGTGATGGCAAACCGAAGCAATATGTCTACAAATAGAGATGTTACAATAGAGCAGTGGTTGAACGAATCAGATAGTGATGAAGATGAAATCGGTAGAAATTCGCCCACATCTCGAAATAATGCTACGACCACCCACTCAGAAAATGAGTTTTCTGACAATGAAGAGGCGTTTGTGATAGCAAGTGATAACCTGAAATTAGAGAGTAGGTAATAAAATAAAGAAATGCTTTTTCTGTCCGCCAAACAAGAGAGCGAAGACTGTACACTTATGTCCTAAGTGTAGACTGCCTATTTGCATGACATGTGCAAAAACGGTATGCAATTCTTTCTCATAAATTGATCATCAGTTTATGTCAAGTTTTTTTTAGAAGAAATTTTTTAGTTTTTGTTTTAACTCATAAAAAGTATTATTTTTTGTTCGTGAAACGAGTTGCATTTAATTTTTTATTGTGTTTTTCTATATTAGATGATAATTTTTCGACTGATTAAAAGAAGTGCCATTATAGATAAGAATAAACGTTACTATTGTTGATTTTATTTAATACTACAATTAAGTTTAATAAAAATAAAAACTTAAATTGAAATGTTTTCTTATCTTTTATTTAAAATCAAAAATAGGCGGGTCCCGTGGGCCCACGACTATATAAGTGTGACTATATTTCACCACTACAGTTAAAGGTTAAAAACATTTGTCTGTAATAAAATGAGTTCGTAGTAAAATAAATAATTTATAGTTGAGGAATTACTTATAATCAAACAAAACAAATCTACCCATTGAAATTATTTAAATAATTACATTAAACAAAAACAGCACTTATTCCAACAAAACATCTACAATTATTAAATATGAGATAGTGATTATGTAGTCAATGTGTATTAAAAACGTACGTAATTAACTGCAACCCAGCTTGCGGAAGTAAGTACATATACATACAGAGACCGCATACAAAAACTAGATAGTTGACACAAAGCAAATTACACTATGTTCATTACAGAAGTGGAATTCCCATTTGCATGTAGGTATGTCAGTCGTGTTGTACCCGCTCGTCATTACAGACGCTTCGCCGCAACTCAGATAAACGTATTAAGGGCCATTTCACATTTCCGTACCAAAATAAACGTATACAAACTTTAAAGTTTTAATTCTTTCATACTAATAAGCCGATTTTAATGAAACTTTCTATGCTTAATGGATATGGAAATATATTGATATTTAATAGAAAACTTTAAGTAAAGTCGTTTGTTCAACCGATTATATGCAATTCCTACTAATATTATAAACGCGAAAGTTTGTAAGTAAGAATGGATGTTTGTTAGTCTTTCACGTAAAAACTACTGAATGGATTTGGATAAAATTCGGCATACAGATAGTTTATAACCTGGATTAACACATAGGATAGTTTTTATCCCGATATTCCTACGGTAACGGGAACCAGGCGGGTGAAATCGCGAACGGCCGCTAGTTTAAAATATTCCATAGTGGACTTTATTTATTTATTTCTTCTATGGCACTGTAACAAAATAAAAATCACACCATGACAATGAGTTATTTATATACTTATTAGCATTTCAATGACAACCGAACACAAATTTGAATAGCACCAAATCAGTAATTTGTTAAAAGAAAATTATTTACTCTCAACTGTCAACCTATCTGTAATTTTCCTAAGTAAAAAAGTTTTATTAAAATTAACTTATTGGTATTACTATTATTATTAGCCATTACTTTCCTAGTGCAGGGCTGAGGTCTCCATTTTATTTGTATAAGAATTTAAAAAATATTTAGAGCTTTGATGATTAGGTGGGCTACCGTAGTGTGAAATGGCTTTTAAGACCGTACTAGTTCCCAAGGGTCACGGTTAGTTAATTCCTCAACATGCGCTCCGGGGTACGCGACATAATCTACATCTTCGTACCGAGGCAGGTGCTTCGAACGACTTCAATTACTACCATGGCGTGTAATAATAGTTCTCGTTTCATTTATTTAATTAAAAAATAAGCCAAACACATTAAAAGCAAGTTTGTTTGTTTGTTGTTTGACTTTTTGGTGGGAAAATGAAGAGTCGTGTTTGCGGTTTTGTTTTATTTTCTAAAATTTGTGTTATGTCGAATATTAATGGGAAATAATGGTGGATTATTAACCGTTAAGTGTTCGTAAGTGCACATGAGTGTTGGCAAATGAATCAAAACAGTGCAACGTCACTTTTTAAATTCTCTCAAGAAGTACGCCCGAGGACTTAGTAAAGCCCCACATCTTTACTGAGAGACTTGAAGGGTTGGGGGGTATATAATTTCTCACTTTTCATTTCTATTATCACTATCATCATTATGTACTGGAAGGAATTGTATATTTATGTATTACTTGTAAGAAAAATTACTTTGACACTGGCTAAATGTGCTAATCACACGAAGCCATCAACTATAGAAAAAAAAAAAGTTTGTTGGCTTTCATCTCACCTGATGTTAAGTGATGATAAGGCCGAAGGACGCGCAATTCAATCCACAGGAACCCTCAACTACTGAGACACTAGCTATCTTATCTCTAGCTGCCATTGAAGATGAGGCGACATATTTTGATAATATGGTGGTAGCTAGCCAGGCTGATAAAAGCCCTGCCTCTAAACAAACCACACTAACAAGTGCCCCTTGTGGGAATCGAACCTGACACCTCTGAGTCTGAGGCCGGTGGTTCTAACCACTAGACCGCAGCGACGGTAAAAGTTACATCATAGCCTTTTAAAATAACTTGATAATATTATATGAATTCCTATTATAAGTTTTTTTATAGCCATGTTAATTCATTTATTCATGTCAGTTGGTATTTGTCTTTAAAATGCACTGAAAATATTTTATTCTATATAGGTTCACTACTCTGTTTCATTTTAAAGTTTTGGGCCTCGAACTAAATCGGTCATCTGTCATCTGCTCGCGCCCTTTTGTATGGAAGGTTCAGACAATTTTGACATTTACTGTGAAAAGGAGATTACGCAATGAAAGCAGCAAGAAAATTAGAGAAAAAGTTTATTTCATATTAAAAAAAAATGTTAATGTACTGACAAATATTATTATACTAATAGCGTAAGCCGATTTTTGTCCCAGTGATTATGGGACGATAGCTGCACATAAAAAATCGGTTATGGTCTCATTTTGAAGAGCTTCAGCCGTAGATGTGCAGAAAAATAAAGAAACCTGTCATAGGTTTCGAAATTCCTAAAAAATCTGTAACGCGAAGTTTTGACTGCGACCCACTAGTCAATAATAAATACTGCGTATGTATGTTATGTATGTAGCCACGAGCTTAACATGTATACACTTTTGACTAGTTTTGAATCTTATGCATTGAGAGTTACATTATTTACGACTTAAACTTGTACAAGAACCACTATTTAACCTTGGCCTACTGTATAGTTACTATATAAATAAGTATGTACTGTTAGTGTACCTCATGTGTACGTGTACCTATAAAATAAATAAATACCATAAAAACGACAACAACAAAAATACAAAAACAGGAAAAAATCAACATAATAACATCATAAAATGTCACTAAGGAGTCCGCATCCGACAGTTTAGTTCACAACAACGAACGGAGCTCAGCAAAAAGTTTAAAGTTAATACTTAATAACAAACTCCTTGGAAGTAAATTCAAAGCGTTCAACATTACATCCATACATGAAGTAGGCATTCATTCCGGAACAGTCCAAAACTCGATGCTGCATAGCGATCGCGAAACTTCCGCAATGCGAGTAGTAAGTTCGCTATTAATCGTCGAACTTCACGAGTTTCTGAGCAGGTGCTTATAAATAACACGGTCTCAGTTTCCAGCGAACATTTCCGATCCGGTTCGCTATTATGATCATTGTTGGAAACAACACCGTTTATTTTTTGTTCCAATCATATTTCTCGCGATCCCATACAAAATTAGATCAATAAAAATAGTATCACATCCCGAACAAAAATACATCACGAAAATGACCGCGTTTGTTCATACTTACATCAAAATATTATATCTTATTACCTAATGTAAAAAATAAAACATCAAGAGCATAATATAAACCTTAAATCTCGTAAATAAAAGTCAATTAAGACGGAAAATATTTATACTGTAATCGATTATCCTAATTTGAAATGAGACAAGAAGCTTTTTGTGGCCTTTTTTTGGGACTGTTTGCTTGTCGCCACGAAGCTTTAATTAAAATGTACGGTTTGATAATTGCAACCTTTATAATAAATAACCTTGTATATTTTTATGGTTTCTGGTAATTTTTTATTTGTTTGGGAATCAGTTCGGAATGGGAATGGAAAGCGTTTGGTTAGTGAAAGGTCTAGTTCCAAGTCCACACGTGCACTATAGAACCGTTCACAGCTTAAAAAGACCACAAAACATCTGTATACAACTGGTACAAAATAATATGAACGAAATTCAACGCAATATAAATATTCTAACAAAGAGCACACTTTTAAATAACCAAGTAGACGAGACCGCATTTGAAACACAAAATAGGTGCACCTACTGAATTCGTTTGCTTTCACATTTGCAGTAGTTTATAGACAACATTGTATTTGTTAGCGGAACGCATCGTGCCTAATAAAAAATGTATGTTTACTTACATTGTCTGTACTTGGTGGCTTTACATTCTATATGAAAAGAAAAATAGCTCTTTACATGTTTATGTGTGGACTACCATCTGTTTCACGGGAGCTTTGTCTAAGAATCATGTTTTGCTATCTAGTTAATAGTTTTAGCTAATAGTTTTTAATCGTAAGGTTGTGTTTAGAAAGATATTTACTACATAAATTGAATAAATGCAATAAATCGATATAAAACACTTATTTTGTCTTTCACTATTGCCTTACAAGGTAAAACTATACATATTGTACATATTCTGTTAGCTTCGAAAATAACCATTCCAACGAAATACCTTATACTTTATATACATAATATGTAAAGATATAGTCAAATTAATAATGCACCAAAAAAAAAAGTTTTTCGCGTTTGACAGACCGTCAATCTGCCGCTATTTATAAAGTGACCTCCTAGAGGATTTTGGACAGACAAGGGTAGCTGACTACAAGTATAATGGCGGTGTTTCAAGAGGCAATGGTAGGCCCCAAGTGTATGCCCCCTTGTGTGATATAAATGAAGTTAGGGAAAACAAATTATCGTACATAAATAACTTGTCTAGTTGAGGTTGGATAGAGACTGTCTACGGTTGTAAACTCATTTGAGGAGGTCATTGGCAGATGTTTTATGATGCAGAGACTTAACTTACAACTTCTTCTTGTGTGTTTTCTTCGACACATGTTTTGGAAACCGCTTTAAGCCATTGGTCCCGTCTACTATCACAATACTAATATTAAATCATAATTATGTTGACAAACCTTCCTTTTTTTAGGATACTGAGACTGCAAACGAGAATATTGCTAAAATGTTTTTGTTTTGTTTATATAATTTTTAAAGCAAATTTTGTTGCGAACAAATTACATAAACACAAATGTTGAAAAAATTTCCACGAGCAGGATTTGAACCTGCACCCTTCTGATATACCGGGTCAGGTACTCACCCAATTGAGCTATCGTGGTTCTAATCTAACCAGCCCGCCGAAATTATTCAACACTATTTACTTTTCACTTCGAAAGCCAAAGGCACCCATTCAATGTCAACAACTACCGTCATTAACATCTAATCATAATATTTTTACAAATACTAAAGATCAGTTATGAAGTAGGCAAGCTATTTATAAAATGTTTTTGTTTGGTTCAAATCCTGCTCGTGGAAATTTTTTCAACATTTGTGTTTTTTTAGAATATTAGTTTTTTTTTTATTATTTCTAAAGTTACAATCATGATAGGCATTATGATTATTTTAAGGTCGGTACAAATCGACAAATAATATCTGCACCAGAGAGCTATTTAACAATTTATGTCAAGACGATTGCAGCAAAATCGTATGATACTCCATAATAATATGCGGCTTGTAATTCTAGCGTCGAAATTTACAACCACTTAAAGCGAAAACATTAACCCATAACAAGTTGTCAATATGCTAAAAAGTTGTAATGTACACGTTCTAAGACCGTGGTCTTTTGCAGGAAGCGGTCAAGCTACAGACGTGGATGTGCGCTTAGTGGCGCCCAGTTGGGTTGCTCGAGGCGGGTCAGCCACCCTCCGATGTCTGCACCAAGTGCCTCCGCAGCTCCTCTACAAGGTGGAGTTCCTGAGGTCTGAGGCGAAGCTGCTACAGTATGTAAGGGAGCGGGTACCGCCGTTCACCAACTACACTTTCAACGGTGGGAGGCTGAACGTGAGTTGAATACCTTGTTGTCTTTTGTTTTTTGTTGTTGCATGTGTCCGTTAATTATGAAAAGTAAGTAGTAGTAGTAGTAGTTAAATTCGTTAAGCTAACTTCGGTCTCATTTGGCGAAAACACCTTGCGCATATCACAGCGTTCGAGAAGACGCGAATGGTTATGTGGGACCCACGCGCTGCTCAGTACTGAACAACTCGGCAGGGGCGGGCGGGGTGAAGGATACCTACTAAAAACTCCAGCCCTTCCCACTTCCTGGCATCAGGGTAATCTGGGATCACACTACATAATAACCGGAGTTTACCCTGGTAAAACTTCGGTCTGTTACGTGCGCCCCGCTTTCTTGCCACTGGCAAGAAAGCGGGTAAACCTTTAAGTGGGACAAAAAAAGATAATAATAACACAAAATAATAATAATAATTAGTATGCAAAACAAATGAATGGAAGTAAGCTTCATCTAAAAACCAAAACCCAACTACTAAAAATGTCCATCATAATTTTGGGCTTATTGTCTCCACCTCTAGAATATAATAATGTACTCTGGTGTAGAATTATTAAAGTATAGTGCGAGTTCAAGCATTTTTCGAGGAATTTTCTTAGTTTATTCATGTTTATAACTGATCTATAATTTATATAAAATTTATAAAATACAGTGAAAAAATTAAACGCCTACCTGACCTAGCCAGGAATCGAACCTGGGTCTGCCGCTGGGTCGGGTAGGCGTTTAATTTTTTCACTGTATTTTATAAATTTTATAAATATTTAATTTAGTTTCAGTGCAGCAATTACTTGAAAATAAAAAGTAAAATTTGGTTCATAATATTTAATGCTTACGAATAAATTGTGTTTAACAAAGGTTAAAGGTTGAAGGTTAAAGTAATCGAGTCATAATTAATTTTAACTCAACCAGTTTATTGTCTAGTGGTAATTCTCAGTGGGGTTAGGCGAGCAAATGGCATTACGGGCAATCGAGTCAAATTAACCACCACTTAGCTATGTAAATTTCTGCAGCCAGCCAGCCTCCTCAGATCTGCGGATGATTCCCTGAAGATAACTGCTGTTATGAGCTTAGAGCGAAGCTTTGGGTTCAGATTATTATTACTGTGTATACTAAAAAAGGAATGCTTGAACGGTGTTCTTTTTTCAATTCCTTATCACGGAAAAAAAAATAGGACAAAGAAAAACATTATTTTATTTTTAACAAAAGGAGCGAGGCTTACAGTCTGTAGTCGTATGATGTGTAACATTTGACATCTCACCTTAGTAATAAGCAATTTTAACATAATATTCTGAAAAAATGGGTCAGGCATTACATCATTTTATAACTATAAAATAAATAATGATAAAGTCTATTACACACGAAAGGGTTGAAATCAATAATACAATAGAAAATAGAATATAGAATTAACAATGACGTACATCTCTTTACAATAAAGAGAATGCAGTAAATACTCATTCCTCTCACTAGAAGTCATTTGAGATATCAAAATGACCTTTGATTTCAGAACATTATCTAAAGCTAAGTTATTATTATGAGCCTTTGATAGTCAAATGACATAATATGTCACATATAATAAAAATATGTCATGTTCATAACATCGATTACAGAATTTACAAAATGGCGCGCGCTTGCGCCCTTCTCCGACTTCCTGTTTCATACTTCCGTCCCATTTTACGACATCATTCTCAAAAATTGCAAGAAAGCGAGATAAAAGATGTTACACATCAAAAATACTTAAGTATCTTTATGCTTATTTTTGATTTTGTACAAGACTATAAAATTTGCTACATATTACGACCTATCCGATCTGTTGGATTATGCGTAGGTATGTACAGTAAAAGTTGCGCCCGGAATAGTGTTCTAAGCATACCTAATATAAATTATTGTTATATTTCTTGAATTGCTCGATTATGTTCAAAGCTTATCATCATCATCATCATCTCAGCCAAAAGACGTCCACTGCTGGACAAAGGCCTCCGCCAAGGATATTTTTTTTTTTCCTCTGTGGCAACACTACGGCTAACAGCTGATTGCATTTTGTCTCGAATTTATTTACTAATTTTATTATTTAATCTTATATTTGGTCCCAAAATTCATCACGAAACAAAATTTAAGTATATTCTAAGTGTTTTTGCGTAATAATTTGTGCATAAAACTGTGTATTGTGTGTGAATTAGTGAATTGCAGGTATCGTACGTACCGGCCGACGAGCAGTCAATGACACTGCATTTTTTTGTTATTGTCAATCTTTGTCATCTCTTTTAAATAGCATTGTGTGGTAAATTTTACATTTAATTATAATAATCATTAGACAATACCGTTCTTTTTATGTATTTAAAGTGATATTTGATCACTTTCGCGTTGAGGTTACTTTGTAATTTACTTTATAACCTCTCATACTTTGTTCGAACAACTTTTTGGTGTTTATCTTTATCTTTTGTTTTTTTTTTTCTAATTAACTAAAATGCCGATCACTACGCGTAGCATGACCTCAGCTCGCCAAGAAGAGAGTAAGCTCGATGTTACATTGAGAAAACTCGACTTGGCTTTGAAGGAATTAGAGGTTTCCAAGGGGTTGGTTGAACAATTGCATAGGGAAAGAGATGACAATGAGATGGAACTATTGGATTCGTTAAATAAATATGATGTTTTGAAAAAACAAATGGCTGAGCTGCACACTGAGCATAGGTTAGTAGTAGATGAGCGGGACAAGTTGCATAGCATACTGGTTGGGTTCAGGGAATGCAGTGACGAGTATGAGCAGGGCCTCAAGCGCATGTCGGTCCTGGAGCAGGAGCTGCAAGAAGCCCACCGCCACATTACCACCCTGGAGGCGGAGAAACGTGACACCATGACTTCCCATAGCCACAGCTTGTTTGATGAGTTAGTCGGTAGTGCGCCCAGCCTGGTTTCTACTGCACAAATATCGGAACCCATTGTAACAATTGATCTGACAAGTGATGACACTATAAAAACCTTAAATTTAAATACTGAAGTGGGGATTGTTCAGTGCAGTAGAAACAAATTTAAAAAGTATGTTAAAATTAATAAGTATATAGCCAAAACTAAAAAACTTATTAAGAGGCAAAAATGTATGTACAAAAAAATTATGTATATTAAAGAGAGAAGGCAACTTGGCGATGAACTTGATATGTATTCATTATTATTAGAAAATAATATTACCGAATATGACAGTGACATAAGGAAAATGGAAATTGAGATTTGTAACCTTCACAAATCCTTAGAATTAATGACGAATAAGTATAATAGTGCTAAAAATGAGTGCGAGGAACACATGCTTGCTTTAAAGTGCCTCATTCAGTCTAATTGTGACCAGTCAGACCAAAATAGCTCATCTAGCAGCCCTCAGTCAGTATGTGAGTCCTTGTTCACTCATCATCACCAAAGTCCTTCATCTGTATCAAATAAAAAGCAATGTAAAAATACCAATAGTTCCTCCACTCAGAATAACATTGTAAAATCTGAGACTATCATGTTTAGTGATGAACTTGGGAAATCCATGGGCCAATTATTAAGTACATATTTGGGACAAACTGTTACTAATTATTGTACGCCTGGTTTAACTTATCATGATATTATTAGAAAAATTATGAATTACAAATTCAATGAAAAAACCACACTATTGGTTTTAGTGGGACACAGGGGAAGTATGGACAAGACTGAACTGTTAAAATGTTTTGATTTATTGTATTCATTAAATGTTAAAAATGTTGTTTTGTTCACACTTCCTTATAGCCAAAGCTTGCCACAGACTGAAAACAATATAAGGCATAAAATAAATATGACATTACATACTCTGACTTTTAATAATAAGAATAAATTCCATTTAATTGACCTAAATAAGAATTTAGATAATAAATTATATTTGACAAAAGATAAATTTTATCTTAATAAATATCTTAAGAGACAGATAGCATTATCGCTATCATATTATATTGAATACTCAGCCAAAAATTTGGCTAGCCTATCTGCCCCTATTGGGCAGAATATTGACATTGTAAATTGTACATTGGAATCTGTTCCAAATCAATCCGTTTACAATAATTTAAATTGATCACTCAGACAATAGAGGAAAACTCTTGCGACTTAAATATTAAGACAAATGAAATGTCCACCTTTATAAACATTATACATCAAAACATTCAGGGCTTTCCTGGAAAAGAATTAGAATTATATATAAATGAAAAAAATGTACATGTATTATGCTTAACCGAGCACTGGTTAAAACAATGCGAACTGTTAGTAAGCATTGATAATTATAAAGTCATTAGTTCGTTCACAAGAGAGTCTGCTATAAGAGGTGGGTCACTGATATTAATTAACGATACATTACAATCAAAGGAGCGTAAAGACATAGTATCTCTCTCAGTTGAACGAAATATTGAACTATCATGTGCGGAGCTCGAGCAGTATGTTATTGTTTGTGTGTATAGGCCTCCCTCTGGTAATTACCACTTATTTGAGTCCATTATGGAAGAAACCTTGCAAAAGGTATGCAATTGTAAAAAGAGGATAGTTGTATGTGGCGACTTTAATATAAATATTTTAGATGACTCACAGAACTCGGTAAGGTTTCTTAATCTTTTCAAATCGTTTAACTTGCAAAATCTTTTTGATGAACCTACAAGAGTTACAGCCACATCAGCTACCTGTATGGATAATATTTTTTCTAATTGTAATGATATTGAGAAATCAATAATAAATTTTATAAATTCTGATCACAGTGGTCAGATAGTTAGATTTGAGCACCAATATGAATGTCTTTCAATGAATATTTTATACAGGCCAGTGACCACTAATCGATTAGACAGATTTAAGAAGAATGTTAATGATAAAGTGTTACAAATACCATGTAACAATGACAAAGCGAACATCTTATACGACAATCTATTCGAAATAATCAAAAAAGAGTTTAATAACAACTTTGCTCAAAAATTAATCAAAGTAGATAAGTCTAAAACTAAATTCAGTGATTGGGCCACAGCTGGCATCTACAGGAGTAGAAATAGATTGTATCAATTATATGATATAAAGGCAAACTCTAAGGATCCAAGTGTAATTGAATATGTTAAAAATTATTCAAAAATGTTCAAAAAAGTTTGTTCCATAGCAAAGGCCAACTACATTCGGGCAAAGATTGTGAATTCAAAAAATAAAATAAAAGCCACTTGGAACGTCATTAATAAAGAAACTTGTAAAGTAAGGTCTCGTGATCGTATACTTGAACTCAAAGTCGATAATGCTTACATCAATGGTGATACGGAAGTGGCAGGCGCGTTTGAAACATTTTTCTCAAAAATTCCACTCATTACATCAAATAAATTAAATTCTTGTAAACATCTTGCCCAGTCTCTTCTTGTGTCTAGTGTAAAAATATGTAATATTCCATTAAATTTTCACTATATTGATTCTGATATAATAATAAAAGCTTTTAGAGAACTTAATATAAAAAAGACTGAGGATCTTTGGGGTATCTCCACTGATATATTAAAATCTATAATATCTTCTATCGCGTCTAATTTAGCAATAATATTTAATAAATGCGTTGATGAATGTGTATTTCCAGATTTAATGAAGTACAGTAAAATTATACCGTTATTTAAAACAGGCGATAAAAATGACCCATCTAATTTTCGGCCTATATCCATACTACCGGCTCTTAGTAAAATTTTTGAAAAAGTTATTTTTAATCAATTGCTGTCACATTTTACAGATAACCAGTTACTTCATAACAAACAATTCGGTTTCACTAAAGGTAGAAATACAACCGACGCGGGAGTTGCACTCATTAAGCATATTTTCGATGCATGGGAGCAGAAACTGGATGCGATAGGTATCTTCTGTGATTTATCGAAAGCTTTCGACTGTGTCGATCACGATACTTTATTATTAAAAATGGAACATTATGGTGTCTCAGACAACTCACTTACCTTATTGAAATCATACCTCACTGGCAGAGTTCAAAAAGTTAATATTAACGGTACTGATTCTTCTGGCGCCCCGTTACTTATGGGGGTGCCCCAGGGTTCAATATTAGGACCTCTTTTATTTCTCATTTATGTAAATGATCTACCTTACTACACCGAAGATCTTTGTGAGATAGTATTATTTGCTGATGACACCTCATTGATTTTTAAAGTTGATAGACATAGAGCAATATTTGACGACGTAAGTAATACTCTCTCTCAAATATTACATTGGTTTACCACTAATAACTTGCTGCTTAATGCAAAAAAAACTAAATGTGTGAAATTCACGATGCCCAATGTGAAGCAGGTTAATACCAGTATCACTATGAACGATGAAATAGTTAACTCGACAGTTTTCCTGGGTATTACCTTAGATCATAAATTACAATGGGGTTCTCATATTGCTGCCCTGGCAGGAAGACTTAGCTCAGCTGCCTATGCGGTTAGAAAAATGAGGTCACTTACTGATGTAGAAACGGCAATATTGGTTTACTTTAGTTACTTTCACAGCGTCATGTCGTATGGTATTTTATTGTGGGGCTCAGCGGCTGACATTGAAACCATTTTTGTTTTACAGAAAAGAGCCATTCGAGCTATTTATAGCCTTAAGCCCCGTGATACGCTGAGAGAGTTATTTAAGCAGATTAATATTTTAACTGTAGCTTCACAGTATATTTATGAAAATATCATTTATGTTTATAAAAACTTAGATAAATTCGAAAAAAAAAGTAATACCCATAATTTTAACACAAGAAACAAAAACAAACTTGCTGTTCCAAAACTTAGACTCAATAAAGTTGGTAATTCATTTGTTGGGAAATGTATAAAAATATACAATAAAGTGCCTTTCACTCTAACAGAATTGCCATTACACAAGTTTAAGACAGAAATAAAACAAGGTCTAATGAAAAAAGGTTACTATAAAATTGATGATTATTTTAATGATAAGAATGTGTGGTCATCTTAGTCTGCTCGCCTGCACATGTTATTTCACATTGTAAGTAGTTACACTCTTTTATAAAAGGTTATTATTAAAGTCAAAGAATAATTGGATGATAAAACAGCCTGGTTGTAATAAAAAACACATTATACTCTATTTGTATCAATATACATAATAAAATTAATTTATATAATTTTTATACTGATATGATAGTTTTGAACAGTGTCCTACAGATAACAAACAGCGTTAAATAGATCATTAAGTTTTTATTTAAAGTATCTTGAGTGTGTCATGCTCTCTTTATTGTCTCTGCGGTGGTGGCGTGTGCGTCGGGTCGTTACGTTCCCTAAAATATGGTTGAGCGAAGCGATGGCTGATTTTTGACTTTTATTAGAGTACTGTAGTGGTACTGTATGACATTGTGGAAATTTAACTTATACCAGATGTAAATTTGATATATTAGATTTGTTTATTTGTTTTGTTTTTTTACATGTTGGAAAGTGGAAAGTGTCCTGCTATGATAGGGCATTTTCCAATTTTTATTTTTTTTGACGCTGTAAGGGAGAAAAGAGCTGGACACTTGCTGAGTTTCTTGCCGGTTCTTCTCAGTGCAAGATCTCCCGCCCAGAGTAGACTTACGAACCGATGGCATAGCGACATTCATAAGAGCTACTTGTAGCCTAAATTGAATAAATGATTTTTGAATTGAATTGAATTGAATTGAATTGAATTGAATTGAATTGAATTGAATTGAATTGAATTGAATTGATAAGAGGGGTATTTGCCGTAATCGCCACGCTTGGCAGGCGATTAAAAGCCAAAAAATAAAAAATAATAAGCCTTTCAAAGCTTATAATATGTACCTACATTTAAACTTAAACTAATTTATGATAGTATCTGATATACTGCTAGCAGAATTATCCAATGTAGCTGCAGTTATACAGTTAATTGTTTGTTTATTATTTTTTATTCAAACTACATAATTCTGCTGGCAGTGTATCAGATACCACAGTTAAGGTTTAGGTTTAAACTCAACCAGACTGTCTAATTTTCTGTTTGTCAGATTGTCTTAAAAAAGTAGCGAGATTCATCTCGCTATTTATATTCTTTAATAGTTTCAAAGCTGTTTGTTAAACAGATACCACTGCCACGAATGAATATGAATCAGCTATTGCTTCGCTTAATCATATTTTAGGGGGCGTAACATCCCGACCTACTCAAGCTATCTTGGCATCGTCAGGCATTGGATTTATGCATTTCTGATATCTAATATAATGGGAATCGCCATACTGTTTTCCAATATCTTAGCGGAAAGTTTATTGTAGCTTGCATTTTACCAAGACATCATTTTCAAAATTGATTCAATTACAATAAAAGTTCGCTTTCACAGCAGTTTCAGTTATGTGCTCAACTGCTGCTTCTGTTTGAGGTTGAATTAATTCGAAAAACTTTGATCAGAGATATGATTTATTTACTCTTACTCTGTAAGCCAAAGGATCCTTTCAAATTGTTAAATTTGTTTGCAACGAAATTGCCTCATTCCTAACTGATCTATAATACTTGTAAAAATATTAAGTTTGGATGTGGATGTCGAAGTTGCCGACATTGAATAAGACTCCATAAGGTACTCTTACTTTTTAAGGTAAAAGTAGATAGTAAATAAATAAATAACTTTCCTACACTCACACCAATTATCTAGCCCAAAAGAAGCTTCGTTATTCGTTATTAAACTTGTGTACTTGTGCCTTATCGCCACTTACCTTCTGTTGAGATAAGAGTCGAACGCTTTCCCGAAGTGGAATAAAAAAACTCTATCTCGGACCGCATTGTAAGAATATATAATATGTTGTTTCTTCCTTCTAAGCGTGAGAGGGAAAGAGGCTGAACTAACTTAGGTCACCACCCGGGGACTAACAATAACGAAGTATGCTTAGCTTTAACGATAGTATCCCGTACCGGCATCCATCGGCGCGCCAATAAGCTCCTTCGACCTTGTACATATATAAGATTTATCAATAATCTAATAGCAATAAATTTCCAACAGATGTCCCTGGCAACAGAGAACTCAATTACCATAGACAATCTGGACCCATCAGCGACCGGCATGTACTGGTGTGAAGTGTCCTTAGAAACGCCCATCTTCACAGCCGCCTCCCCACCGCACCAACTGACAGTCGTATGTAAGTATTATCAAAAATCACTTATACAGACGCCTGCCAGTACATCAACCTATCCGAAACTGACAAATTTCTGCAATTAATGTTCAACCATATGCCATTTATATAAAGTTCATAGTCTATTGAGGAAATTTGACAGTTTGTAGTAGTCTGATGTGCAGGCGTGTGTATTTATCAACATATCTTATCTTATCTTACCTTAGTGAGGCCTGCCGAGGATTCCCTCTCGCAGTAACACTTCGATCCACCGGGATCTTTTGTGCAACCCCATCCTTTCACTCTTCTTCCTCTGTAAAGATAGATGCCATAAGCTTGGCAACGTCCTTAAGAGCGAAGAGCCTGAAGTCCTCTGGTTTCAGATAGGCCGACCCCAGGAGTCCCTTTCTTTTTCTAGCCAGAGAGTGGCAGTCACACAGTAGGTGCTGCATTGACCTATCAACATAAATTATATATCATCTTATCATCATCATCTGATGATGGTTCATCAGTGTATTTAGTCCACTGATGGACAAAGGCCTAGCTTATGAAAAACATATTTTGTACAGAAGAAAAAGAAAAGAGACGTAGATGGTTATGTGGGACTCTTTCCCGACTCTCTTAAATGCAAATTGGGGTTTACCTACTAAAAACTCCAGCAATTTCTCTCCGTGATGCCAGGATGATCCAAGACAACGGTGATTGTTATACAACGATAAAACAATCACCGGAGTAGATTTAGTCTTACACCATGCTTGCCTTATGCGGGTAGGTCATAAGAAGCGGCGAAAGGGTGGGTTATCTCTTTTTCAAACAGGAGATATTATGCGTTAGTTATACCACTGCACCCGAGGAGACGCAGATGGTTATGTAGGACTCTCCCTCCGACCATTTCAAGGGGGAGTAGGCACCCCTAGCTGCATTGCATGGCCACACGCGAGTCCGGGGGACGCCCAAACTTTCTCAAGCGTCTCTTCTCTGGCGGGCTGTTGCGGGAAGAACTTGGTGTTTGCCGTTCCTGGTCTCAAGTCGCCTCATGGCAGAGAAGGAATGGTAAAAAGATAGGCTATATTATCAAATGACATGACAAGTAACACGGAGTTTGTTTGTTCTTCGTTCGGTTTTAGTCAAGTTTTAGTTAAGGGTGCGCCGACCAAAAAATGCCAAAAATGTAGTTACGGTTAAGTAAATATAATTAAAAATACTATCGTATTAAATGAACAAAATATATATTTAGTATCATAGGGAATGTGTTTACAATTTGTCAGAACCATAATGTCATAACACGCTATAGTTTTTTCTACAATATCATTTAAAGTTGGGCAAAAATCATGAAAACGAGTGGCGGCGTTTAGTAGATTTCTTATAGTTTATCTAAATTATTGTACCTCTGATTTTGTCTAAACAATCATCAATGGATAAACTACAAATTGCTAGACTACATTTTCGATTCATCAAGTGGTTATTTAAATAATTATTTTTTATTAAGCACCTTAAATTCCCCATACAAAATTAGTATGGCCGCGCGGCATCAAATAAATATGGACGACGACATTTCAAATAAAACATATGACACTTGTCACTTACGGACGGCGCACTCTTAAAAGAGTTTGAGTAAATATATCACTTCAAAACTTATCAGGCACACGTACCTCGTCAGTGAAACATCTGGATTGTTGTCATAAAACATACATTAAATTAAATAAACTTCAAAAAGATTAAAAATGGAAGAGGAGCGGTTGAAGTCTTTATTTACTCATGTGATAACCTATGTACCTCTTGAAACAAAATATTTTACTAAAAATTATCTGCCTGGTGTGAATAAGGAAAGTTAATCTACTTCCACTTTGAACGTACTTGGTATGTGTGACCAAATTATGTTATTATAACTAACAAGCAAGCTCGTCCGTGCTTTAGAATGCACGTGAATTTGTTACCCTTTGTTGTTGAGATAACCGTAGATAATATTAACAACGCAAACATTGTAACAGCGTACAGTGATAATCGTGGTTACAGCTTGCATTTATGTTTTTGTAGAGGTTTATGGGAGAGAGGAAACATAATGAGTTAATTAATAAATTTCAAGAGCTGGCTTTAAGAATAGCTTAGCTCTTAGCTGATTTTATTGAGCTTAAGAACTATTTTACAAGAAAATAGCGGAAAATTAGTTTGAAATCTTAGAGTATGAAAATTGGTGAATAATAAGCTACCCTTGGTTCTACTATAATGCCTTCTTTTATAGGAAGTCACACACGTCAAAGTCAGAAAAACATTACCGACACTTACAACATTTTGCACCGTCTTTTTTTTCAAAGTCGATCGAGTATGTCCATTAAAACGGGGCAATAATGTCATACTATGGCTAAAGTCCCGTCAATGAATATTCAAAGTTAATCCAACATAAGTCCAGTTCAATAGACACAGTCACACTGAATAAACGATCCAACAATGGCACGAATCAGACAAGCGTTAGCGACACTTATACCGTTTTACACCGTTCCTTTTTAAAGCCGAGCGAGGCTATTCCGTTAACGAGTTAATTACATCATATAGGTATAAGTACCAACAATGAACTTATATTCCTAAGTGAAGTGGATTACGAAACAGTTAAACGTATACCTAGCTGGCTATGTAACAGGCCATTATTATATTGTTTTTTCGAAGTTTCGAAGTTTACGCAAACACAGTGGTGTTATAGACTCTTTAGTCTACTAGATAGATAAATAGACGTATGACTCCTTGTAACCACGGACCCTTAAAACACCAGGAGAAAACAACAGTACCTATGTTAAAATTAAACTCGAGTAGATTCGTGAAATGTGTTTCATTTCAAGCTACAATAATTCAAACTTTTCTCCTTGCTTTTGTGGGAGCCAAAAATATGATTTTCATTGTACTGAACACACACTGAATACAGAATGTATCCATTTAGATGAATAAGTTATTTCAGGGGCTGGAATAGCTCCTTATAAATAAGGGAATAATCTTGGTGGCGTCACTCGAATGAAGTTAACCCAATTTCGACGTTTCGCTTATAAGCAAGCCGTAACTTTCTGTGCCAGAGTTTTGCTTTAGAGTTACGTGAACTTGGGAAGTAAGCTTAAGAGCGTACACGGTTCGTTCATTGAATATTAATCATAGACATTATTTTGAGTTTTGAGGCCTCCTGGTCTGGTCGCCATGTAGAAGTATATTTGAGGAAACTGCTAAGAGGTTTTATTCAAAAATGTTCGCCTCATCCTCTATCATTTCTCATTTTTCTGTACAATGCACATACTCTGTTAATTGGGTTGAACTCAGTGTCCAAACCAGATGAAGCTCTTAGATCCTTAAATCTTGGACATTGATTGACGTCATTGCCTCATTATTCTACATACCACACTCTTGTATATTAATCAATTAACTCCTCTTTGAATGGGTATGTTTTTTGGCGTCTCCTCCCATTTATATCGATTTATCACACTAATAATATAAATGCGAAAGTTTGTGTGTTTGTGTGTATATTTGTTGCTTCTTCACGCTGCAACGGATGGATGGATATGAATGAAATTCGGCATACAAATAGATTATAACCTGGATTAAAACATAGGGCTTTTTATCCCGATATTAAAACATAGTCTTTTATCCGCATGTATAATGTACATACATATTACACAAATAAACATTCCTGTACGGTGAGTTACCGCACCATAAGTGCTTCAATGTATCTGAATAAAGCAAGTACCTATTGATTGATAGTTAATTGTTTTTCCTAGACGCCCAAAAGCACCCACCGATCATAACGTTTGGGAAACCAGACGTGGTGGTAGATGGGATGTTCCGCGCGAACTGCACCAGCGCACCAGCAGCACCAGCCCCTCGCCTCACTTGGTACATTGACAATGAGAAGGTAACTATATTTATCTAAATGTATCTAAATATACGCACACATACACACACCATCACCCCCCCCCCCCCCCCACATACACACACACACACACACAACATAGACACGCAAAAATAAAAGAATTTGTAATTGTTTAAAGATTGCACATTTACCATCGTCATCATCAGCTCATTTATGTCCCCACTGCTGGGGCACGAGCCTTTCCTATAGATGGATAGGGAGAACAGGCCATAAACCACCACACGAGCCCGTGCGGATTGGTGATTATTAACGATTGCTAATGCAGCCGGGACCAACGGCTTTACGTGCCTTCCGAAGCAAGGAGGAGCTCGAGATGCAAAATTTTTGGTCACCCATCCGATGACCGGCCTTTGCGAAAATTGCTTAACCTCAGCACCCGCAGACTGGGCGTGTTAACCACTGTGCCATCGAGCTCCTCACACATGCACATTTAATTAAATAAATTTAAGATTACAAATATCTTTATAAATTGCAATGTGATACTAACACCTCTTTAATTCGGTTAAATTACGACAACATAATCTAAATACTTAAAAAGTTAACATTTAATTTATACAAACACACGTCTTTAGACGAAAAGACACGTTCTTATCCAGCCTCACACTGTCTAGAAATTATATTTTAAATCTCCTTCAGAAAGTACTTAACGATATGACAAAAGACAAAAAGTTAAAAAAAAATCCACGAGCGGTATTCGAACCCGTACCCCATGACATGCATGCCGCTTGTGGAACGTATTTAACACTTCGTCTTTTTTCAAATTGTAATTTGTTAACAAAATTTGCGTAAAATTATATATAACCACAAGCATACCTTCTTAACGGTACTTACATAAGTACAAGTACGAGTTTCTGAATAAAATTATGTTTTCCCGTTATAGTATTGTAACACTACATATATCATTTTTATGTCCTACTGCGAAATAAAAATGGTGGTTCGCGTGATATCTTTGCCGGAAGGCGAAGAGATATATCTCAATCATGGATACGTTAACTAGGTAGTTAAAATACAAACTCTGTTTAACACTAGATATAGTTTATGAACCTAATTAATGGATTGGTGAATGGTTTTGGTTGATATTATCTGGTTAACCTTGTTGCTGGTGCAAAAACAGATTAATTTGGACCGCCTCTGTGGTCTAAAGATAAAACATCGGTCGCAAACCCAGAGGTACTGTGATTACCAAAACCTATAATATAAATAAAGGCTACGATTAATTTAGAAAAAGTACAGCAACTATCACTTATACCGGATGTCCCAGAACTCAAAAGTCAAGCCGAAACGGGGTGATAGGATAGACGGTAACCATCATGAGAAAAATCAGAATATTTTTTTTATTATTTATTTAATTTTTACTCGTTTTTTTAGTCATAAACCAACAAGTGTTGTACCATTTTAGAATCCTGATTAAAGGCGCCAACTTTTGATGGCGCTTGCCAAGGCGCTCTAGTACATTTTTTTAAAGCAGGCCCTGTCAAAGTCGACAAATTTTGAAATATAAACAAATAATGATAATAATAATTTTAACAAACTACATGTGATTGTTTTTTTTCTGATTTTTCCCATGATGGTTTCCATCTATCCTATCACCCCGTTTCGGCTTGACGTTTTCCCAATCAAATAGGTAAAAACCATAAAAATATTTATTCAAACATGAATTATAATTGTTTATGTTGATTTTTTTATGTCTTTTCCTAATTTATCGTTATTGTTATTGTGAAAAAAGATTTTCACAATTTTTTGTGAAAATCTTTTTTATCTTATTTTGTGATGTATTTTTGGGTAAGTAGTGTAAATAAATAAATAAAAACCGAAGAAAATCTTACACAGGTCCCCGAGGAGTCGGTCCGCTACTTCTCCTATCGCGTGTCCAGCTCGACCCGCACCAAGGGCGGCGGTGGGTATCGCCATAGGAAGCACCAGCATCGCTACATAGCGCCCGAGTTCAACTACACCGCTAAGTACTGGGCGCTGGTCAGCGAGACCACCACCCCCCCGCCATTGAACAACAGCAAGCACAACAAGTGTACCCTTAACGAAGGGCAAAACGAAGAGATGGCAAAGGTTGGAAACTTTATTTGTAACTTTAATAGCAGATTAAACGCCGCGGGTCCAAGACACAATAGAAATTCAATTGTTTGTCGGACATATACTACGAGTATAATAGGGAAGTTGACAACAACAGTATAATTAATGTTCCAGAACATTAAACGTCTAGATGATATCACGTAACAGTTCTTATACACATTAAACTATTTTTATTTCAACTTTGCATACATTTCTGTAGTTTAACCCAGGGATGTGCAAACTACAGCCCGCAGGCCATCTCCGGCCCTCGACCGTCAAACAAAATTTCAAGTGCGTATGTATTTCAGAAAATGGTATGCATTTTCTGTATCAATATTTTTATTTCACAAAAAAAAAAAAATATTGAAAAAATACAGCAAAAAATTCAATAGCCTTAGCCTGGCCCGCCATAGATTTTGTTAGTAAATATTGGCACGCGAATGAAAAAGTTTGTCCATCCCTGGTCTAACCGATGACCAACCTTAGCGAAAGTTGCATAACTTTAACAATCGCAGACCGGGCGCGTTAATCACCTTGCCATTGAACTCTTCGAGAAACGGAAAGTTTCATCACCAGCTCATAATATCCCCACTGCTGGGGCACGATCCTTTCCCTATGGATGGATAGGGAGAACGGGCCATAAACCACCGCGCGGCCCCAGTACGGATTGGTGGATAATGCAGCTTTACGTGCCTTCCGAAGCACGGAGGAGCTTGAGATGATAATTTTTTTGATCACCAATCCGATGACTGGCCTTTGCGAAAGCTGCTTAACGTCAGCAATAGCAGAATGGGCACGCTAACTTCTGCGCCATCGAGCTCCTCAATGAAAAGTTTACCAAACGGTAAATCTGTCTATCACCTCACGTTTAGTCTATTTTTGTCTAATCTGTTTTTCTACAATAAACTGCCAATCAGATAATATTACTAATGCCCCCAGTCTTCTATCTCTTATATCTCAGTCTTATTTCTCAAAAACAACTGGTAGGTACTTAAAAAATAAAAAAATATAACCAAGAGGGAATTGGACAAGCTATGTTTGTTTTGCTAATTGAGCTATATTGGTATTTGTCTGACCCCAAAAAAATTGGTCTGGGTAGCAGTGAAAAACACCCATGTCTGTATACAGACAACAACGTGTAACAGAAATGTGTGGTAAAAATTAAAAGATTCAAAGTGTATCCGATCTAGATCTTGTTTGCAGAGTTACCAAGACATAATTATTAACCTTTTTACCGCCAACAACTTCTATAGAAATTCGAGATTTTCGTGCCGTCCACGCCAGCACTTCTATAGAAGTTCTTCTTTGTACCTACTTTATTAAAATACATTTATACGTTGGCGTACAGCGGGACATCGCGTGCAGGATAGTTGGGCGGTGAAAAGGTTAACAGTGCCAGCTCATTGTCATGATCTTATCATTAATAAGTTTTTTTTGGAGACAGTTTGCTGATTGCCTCATATGGCATTTTCAGCTTCACCGGGCTTTTTTGGGGGCGGCGAGAAACTTAAAGGGTTCCTCAAGCCGTGTGAAACAAATCACCTTCGGAAGTTTTCTAGAGGGAACGGCATCACGCACTAGTGCGTTTCCCCGTGCCCTACTAGATTCTCCGAAGGTTTCGGATCGGATCACGGAGTGGAACAACCCGAGGGCGCCTCTGAAGGCTCGGACATCAATTAGAGCGGAGTCATTTGCCTACTTATATTTAAAGTTAATAATAATCGGGGAACATTCATAAAAAAATATTGCGTCGAATTGAGAACCTCCTCTTTTTTTGAAGTTGGCTAAAAGTGCTTTTAATGTAACAACTACTTGTATTTAAATACACAGCCGCCTTAAAGTCTGGTTATGCTGAAAAGGAAAGTCAGGGTCATCAGCAAACTCCCTCAAAAAAACCACCCGGATTCTACTCACGGGTAATAGCCAAATAATTAAGTATAGCAAATTTATGATATGTTTTTGTTTCCTTGGAGCAGATCCAAGAGAAGCCGAGAACTCTCCCTGCCAGCCCTATCTCCCTCTGGGTGTCGATAGCGGAGCTGCATGCGCCAGCGCATGGCCGCCAGCAACTGACCTGCACCGCCACTATACCTGACGAAGTCGGACCTGGAGAAAAGTTTGCTGACATCAAGAAACAGACTGTCACTGGTAAAGTATAAAACAATGATAAAGTGAATAATAAGATAACATATTTCTTATCGTTGGTTTAATGCTCTAAGTTCTTAAGTTCTTATCCCTTCCTCTTTTCCGTAGTTTAATTGCATTACAAACTTTTTGAAAGTATAGTTATTAATAAAAAAAAGTTGGTTTAAAATGTGGTTACATTTAAATTTTTTACTGTTATCGAATGTGGATAAAGATACTTATTATGTTAAAAGTCTGAATATTGGAAAATACCGTACCAAAGTAAGTAAGACTCATCATCACAAAACAAGAAAAGGGGTCTAACGTTACCTAATTGTACATCACGTAGTAGGTAAAAGTTGAACAATGATGAAAAACAAAAGCCGTTAAAAACAAAAGATAAATACATTTGAACAACACCTGTAACCCATTCAACAAACGAGTAAACTCTGGCGGCGAATTTTTAATATAAAACAAACTTTCCCAAAACATTACAAGAGACATTTTTATTTACATTAATGTGACTACGCAACGAGCCCCGGTCGCCCTCTCCGCAAAAATAAATACAACTGTACTGAATTGCTAATACTTCCCCACAGTTGCGGTAAACGAGTTCAGCGTGAAAAAGCCACATTCAGAAACAGCCCATGCGAACGGGACGTCCACCTGTCTTCAGAATTACCAACCTCTTTGGATACTCACCTGCGCAATTCTACTCGCGAGATCTCGCTGCAATTAAATTTTAAAAAAAATCTTAGACTCTCAAATGTTTTATAACCGAATCGCTTCAAGTAAAATCTAGCTACAAATTTTAGACACATTTTTTCTTTTAGTAACTCTATATACTACCTACGTTTATCCATTCGCTTTCTCGTCTCACTGTCAAGGTAAAAATGGTTGTTCCCATTGTTTTTGCTAATATTCTACACTGTTTCCAGTTTTGCTATAGTCATGTACCTATATCGATGTTTATGCGGTTCGATTATTGTAACTACAAATTAATGTACTCCATGTTTTTTCATAGAAACAATAGTCGAGTTAGAAAAGTTTTAACTGTGTTCATAAAATAATAATATAATAAAATAGACTAAATTGTTACAGTATATAGTGTATGGAAACGTTATAACGCACCTGTTTCTTCCTGAGCTTTTGGATGTCAATTGAATTTTATAGTCTACCAGGGTAATTGGAAACATGTGAATTCGCATAGACACGGACTGTTTATACCTTTTCAGGGGTGCGATTGTTGAACCGATGACAATAATTAGCAATTTGATACACTATGATAGTTATCTATTATGCGATTTCCATCATACTCCTATTCTAACTCAACAGCGAGTATTTTGACAATGAAAGTTGGAATGGTATGTACAGACGCTTGCACATCGAGCTATCCAAAACTGTCAGATTTCTTCAATGCATTTTTAACCATATGCCTAAGATATAAAGTTCAAAGTCTTTTGAGGAAATTTGACAGTTTGTGGTAGTATGTGCAGGCGTGTGTACCTAAGTAAATAAATATTAATAATGAACAAATAGTAAAATATTTCATAGTGTTTTTTTTGTCCGTTATCACCCTACTGGTTGGATTCAAAAACCGCACCTCTGATCTTTATTTTTAGGTTGAAAGCTGTTTGTCTTGATTCATTACCCAAGTTGGTGTTTATACACCCAAATAGTTTTTCGATGTTGTGTTATTCAAGTCAAACATTTTTTTATTATAATAAGTGATGACGGTGGACGTTAATATTATTTATACTGTTATTATTCTAAAATAAATCAGTTTTTATCGTTACATTTGTTTCCGATTGCCTTCAGCGATTGTTTATGAAATCTATATTTCCTTAAATACTCTTAAAAAATATAAAGTGTGCTAAATACTTAACTTAAGACATGCTACAGCTATTATAACTAATTTAGTTTCTCCTACAGGGTTTCTTCATAAGAAAAACCAAATACTTCAATCCATTGTCTTGTTAAAACTGTCTTGTTAAAACATAATATTTCTACCAATGTTATTATACAAGGTGTTTGGTAATATATGTATTATCCCGTATAGGGCAGATAGGGTATCGTTCACAGAACCTTAGAAAGTTATTAGCATAACTGAAAAGCACCACATGGCCGAGATATTGAGAATCTTTGTTACTTAGCCAAACTGTAAAGTGTCAACTAGGGTTGAAGCCAAACTGTAAAGTGTCAACTAGGGTTGACACTTTACAGTTTGGCTAGTTGACCTAAGGGTCAAGCTGATACGTTGTTCCTGGTCGTCAACTTCATGGTCAAACGTAAACAGAAATCAAAACATTGCAGGAATGAACAAAAAAATTGTAATAAAATAAATTAGAGTCTTTGTATGGAGAAATTATTATAAAATATATGATTTTCCTTGTTACAACTGTGTTATTTATACTTGGTTACATGGCTATGTTTCGGAATTATACACATTTACCAGACACCCTGTCTAGTTTTTTTTACTTTTTATTTAATACTCTTGGGATCGTGTCATTATTATTACGATTAAATGGTATTTTTGTACAATGTTTTCGAAGGATTAACCAAACACTGAAAACATAAACGTTGAAATGAAACCCTTTACAGATATCCATACGTTCACTACAATATTATTTTGCAGAGTCTATGCAATGTTAGGAGACTCAGTCTGCTGCCTACATTAACGCAAGAAGCTAAAGTGTTTGATTTCAATGCTTGTTTTGAATTCATTTTCATGTGACAAAGTTGTATATCCTACACAACGATTCTGTATGATATGCCAATATAAAATATAAAAAAAATATTACCTGTTAGTCTTGATAATCTAGATCGTTTAAATGTCTTTGTAATTTAAATGCTTTATAGAAAAAATATATTTATTTTTACTAAACATCTGTAAGCTAACTGTCGATAGTTATTTCAATGACGTTTTGAAGATTTCAATTATATAATGATTATTAAACAATGTTACATTTACCTACTTAACTATTGCATACGAGTATTGTATTTTAAAGAAAGGAACCCTACTTTTTTACCCACTTTAATGTATAACATCCGAATTTTGCATGCATCCTACCTGATTTGCACAGAAAAATGAATTTTTCATGTTGGTAGAAGATGATGGGCGAGAAAATATTTTGAGAATTCCATTATTACCTACTAATTATGTATTTCAGCAAAATATTTTCGATATAATTAGTGTTATGCTGTTAAAGCGAATATAAAATTTAATTATAATTGCCAAAGGTGTGTTGTCCGGAAGAATTTTAAAGTTGACGTGGATATGTTCACCATTTAAAATTAAACTCTGGTCACTTCATAGATTCTTAAGAAAACAAAGCAAAAACTGGTAAACAAAAAGCATCCAAAAAATACTTGTTAAGCAATGTATCTGCACAATCCAGCTGGAAACCACAGATGGTTGAAGCGTCACAGCATAATGATGAATGCCTAATCGCAGTACCAAGTTTAGTTTCAGCTGAGTGGCGAATTATACCTACACTGACATTTTTCGTTCGTATCAGAACAGTAAAGTGTCGTCGCACGCATTGGGTGCGCATGTTGGGTAATAAATAGTTACTATCTGGTGCAGCATGCGTGTGTGTGTTTGTGTCATTAGTCGGTTGTCCACGATATAATTATAAATTACTAGTGGCCGCTCGCGGTTTCACCCGCGTGGTTCCCGTTCCCATGGAATACCGGGATAAAAAGTATTCTATGTTTTAATCTAGGTTATATCTATCTGTATGCCGAATTCATCAAAATCCATCCATCCGTTGCAGCGTGAAGAAGCAACAAATATACACGCATACACACACACAAACTTTCGCATTTATAATATTAGTGTGATATTATATTATATATAAATAAATTATGCGTAAGTTCATCTCCAATACTGAGTCATTTCCGTGGGTGCTTTGAATGAATATATGAATCACATACAACAATCATTGTATCTCAATTCTATCCTATTAGCCACTTATGCCACTGTCAGAACAATTGCCACCGTTCTCGGGGGTCGGAGCTTCGGGTTGGTCTGTCTCCTGCGCTGGCACCGTTAAGGCGGTCGTGGAGGGGCCTGACACGAGGCGGCGGGTTTAGAGTCCGTTAAGGTAACGGACGGAGAAGACCAAGGGGTCTTCTTCCCCTTTTTGGCAGTCTTAAGAGGCGCCTTTTCTTTTTGGAGGATTCCGAGGGTTGTGCTCTCGCCTTGGCACGACCTGGACCGTCCTTAGGCAGAGCAACCAGCTCCCGAGCCACAGAAGGCTGCGAGAGCTCCGCCTGCGATGTTGTCACGACTGGACCTTGACAAGTCAAGGAGGCAGATGCGATTAAAGCTAAACCATTTCGTTGTATACAAAATACTATGTTCAATTTAAATGAATGAATGAAGTCACGTTGATTTTAACTTCTTTTTAAAGAATGACAACTCTCCCGGTTGGCGTTGAAAGTCTTCCTGCAGCTCTTTACACTGACTACTGTAGAAAAATACATTATTTGTTAGTTTAAAAGATGTGATAAGTTAAGGGAAATGTGTATATTGAAGCGAAATATATTTTAAAAATAGATTAATTTATGTGCTATTGTATAGAGATTATATATTGTATAGATTAGGCATTTTAGAGATGAACAATATATGTAAATGGTCAACAAACACTTCTTGAGATTACTTTTTGTTTGGTTATAATAAAGGTTATGATTTTTTCACAATTCAATTTCAATCAAAATAATTTTATTATATTATTTTGACACTTCATTTTAAATATTAGATATTATATTATATATAAGATATTTCTTTAAAATAATTTTAAAATATACTTTCTATACTTATTTTTTAAATAAATACCTATTGTTAGATTTCTAAGAAGCTATTGTTGACACAAGCATTGTTTTGTTAATACCCTGTGGCCATTTTAAATTTAAAAATAATTACGTACACTGTTGTACAATGTCAATGAGAAAATAAAAAGCTTGCGTGAGCAAACATTGTTTTATTACAATTATTATTGTACAATCACGAGCATTAACATGTATACACTTTTGACTAGTTTTGACCCTTCATCATCATCATCATCAGCTCATTTTTATGTCGCCACTGCTGGGGCACGAGCCTTCCCTATAGATAGATAGGGAGAACGGGCCATAAACCACAACGCGGGCCCAGTGCCGGTTGGTGGTTGTTAACGACTGCTAATGCAGCCGGGACCAATAGCTTTACGTGCTTTCCGAAGCACGGAGGAGCTCGAGATAATACGTTTTTGGTCACCCCATCCGATGACCGGCCTTCGCGAAAATTGCTTAACCTCAGCACTCGCAGACCGGGCGCGTTATCCGCTGCGTCATCGAGCAACTCAATTGTATTAAAAGTTACATCGTTTACATGTTTATGCTCGTGACTGTACATGCCTTAAAGAGACCCAACCATTTTATAAAATTATTGGACAAACCTCAAACACTCACTAGAGAACAACGATTCAACGCGACGCCATTGAATTAAATTATTATTCCAAATTTAAATAGAGTACTTATAATAATATGATTGGAATGTACCCACCTACCTAGGATATCACCACACAAGTTATTAAATCCCAGTCTAGACCAAAAGATACATTATGCTCATTTTGCGTGAAACGTCGTTTATTTGTTAAGTTAAATCGTTTGTAACTGAACAAAAATAATCCTAGCCATTTTTGTTTTCTTTTTCCAACGACTACGCTTGCGGATGGTTCATTTAATACTTATTTGCGTTTATTTAGTTTCCATTCTAAAACCAATCTTACTTTTCATTAATTTTATTGTTGAATAAGCAAATTTAATGACTCCGCTCAACCCGATATTAAGCGGAAGTGGGGTCCAGACTCCAGATGCGAAAAAGAAAAGTTTGTTTTTATGACAAGATAGGTATTTATTATATAGAGCAAACGAATCGCACCAACAAAAAACGGCAGCGTAGCCGCCATATTGGTAACCTTATCAAAAAAAGAATCGGCGTAAAAATATTTAGGAAAAGAATCGACACAGTATAATTTAAGAAGTACACTTCTGTAATTGGGTACTTGAATTATTTATCTATTCTGTGGACTGGTGAAAGAATAAGTTAGTAGGTACTCATGGATGTTTTTATTTAAAGCATGAAATAGAAAAGATACTTTGGACAGAGACTGAATCATTTAATATAGAATATATTAAATTATTCATGCTGAATAATTGTAAAATGAACTCAAGCTTTTAAGGCAAAACGTTAACATAAACAGGTGAATTAAATAACAAAAGTAAAAAATATCAAAACTAAAATATTTAAAAGACCTCTCATAGAATCAAATTCAAAAACAGTTAAGACGACTGTAAAAAATACCTACGAGTACCCCATTCGTGACAGGCGTGCTTAGTTAAGTAATAATGTTAAAAAACAATAAATTCACCAACAAAAAAAAAGACACAAACGCTGAAAAAACTTTAAGAAAACAAAAAGTTCTACCCTTCAAAATAACGAAAAAATTTACCCAATACCCAGATCAGTTTATCCGGGTACGTAATAAAATTTTCCCGATCGAGCCAAATATTATTGGTGAGCTCGAATTTTGAGTGATAACAGTGAGTGAGAAGCATTTGAATTATTCATGTGTTGCGATCAATACTTGTGTATGAGTCGCGCGACGCTGTAATGATGCGCGACGTCGATGTCAACAATACCTACACTTGTTGAGTTTGATTCTCGCCCGCCTTGTACACACGCTTACACATCGACCTGTCACAAACTGTCAAAGGAGAATGCTCACGAAGTATGAAAAAAACCCAGGCTTGGCGCAAATGCAACATATCTCAATTTTTTTATATAAACGTGAAATGAAATGCCACATAGGTGGTATCATCAAAATCGATGGCTAAATGTAAAAAAATTGCTATTTGTTTGCTAGTGTAATTAAAATATTTACAACTAGCGTTATACTAGATAACAAAAAGAAACGCTTTACATTGAAACTGATGGCTGAATGTGAAAAATTGCTAGTTACTTTATGGCAAGGGTAACTTTGTGGTACCTACAAATAGTTACAACTGGCATACTTATAGGATAACAGTACTCTTTAGTACTCTTTAGTTTTAGTACTCTTAACCTTCATGGGCACCAGGGAAAATAAAGGTTTTCGAGGGACTGCACGCACATTGACATTCATTTAATTGACCACGCAGCCCCAACCGTAGTGACATTAGTAACTAATAATATAAATCCCTCTCGCTCTTACTTAGACGTCTTATGGAGCACTGTAATGATGCTTAATTTGAATACTAACAAAACAGTGCAACGTCACTTTTCAAATTCTTTCAAGAAGTACACCCGAGGACTTAGTAAAGCCCCAAATCTTTACTGAGATACTCGAGGGGTTGGGGGGTATATCATTTCTCACTTCTCATTTCTATTATCATTCATCATCATCATACAAGAAGGAAATATTGTTTATTTATGTATTACTTTGACACTGGCTAAATGTGCTAATCGCACGAAGCCATCAACTAAAAAAAAAACAAATAGCAATTTTTTACATTTAGCCATCGATTTTAATGATACCACCAATGTGGCATTTCATTTCTCATTTTTACTAAAAAATTGAGATACATTCCCTTTGCGCCAAGCCTGGGTTTGTCCTTTCCTCAATAGACTTTAAACTTTATGCCTCAGTAATATGTTTGAAAATAAATTGAAGAAATTTGACAGTTTTGTATAAGTTGATGTGCAGGCGAGGAGCTCGATGGCGCAGTGGTTAACGCGCCCGGTCTGCGATTGCTGAGGTTAAGCAGCTTTCGCGAAGGCCGGTCATCGGATAGGTGACCAAAAATGTATCATCTCGAGCTCCTCCGAGCTTCGGAAGGCACGAAAAGCCGTTGGTCCCGGCTGCAATAGCAGTCGTTAACAACCACCAATCAGCACTGGGCCCGCGTCGTGGTTTATGGCCCGTTATCCCTATCCATCCATAGGGAAGGCTCGTGCCCCAGTTGTGGGGACATAAAAAGAAGCTGATGATGGTGATGATGATGATGATGATGATGATGATGATGATGATGATGATGATGATGATGTGCAGGCGTCTGTATTTACAAGGAGTTGCTGTCAAGTCACAACATATTATTATGTAATCTTAGAGTGAATAAAACGTTTAGTTTCCTGAAAACTATTAAATTAATAAATTTTAATTGAATGTACACACGGCGGCAGATCAACCTACCCAAAACTGTCAAATTTCTACAATCAATTTTGAACTTTATTGTTTGGTTATAAGGATCAATATTCATTGGAGAAGTTTGACAGGTTTGGGTAGGTTGGTCTGCCGCCGTGTGTACTGTAAAATGTTTTTGTTTTGTTTATATAATTTTTAACGCAAATTTTGTTGGGAGCAAATTACAAAAACACAAATGTTGAAAAAATTTCCACGAGCAGGATGATTGAATGTATTTACTGTATCTGGGGGGTACGGAAGTGCCCCCGCCAAGTCGAGCAAAAAAGCGACAAGCCGTACTTACCATTATTTTTCTCGAAACAGTTCAGGCCATTTTAATAAAAATTTACATGCAGACGAATTGAGGACCTCCCCCTTTTTTGAAGTTGGCTAGATAAAAGAGCAGACTTACTTCTATAGTTGGAAGATAAACCAGCTGTAGCAGAGTTGATTAGATAAGTTGCAAGCTACTCCATTATATACTATTGATGCAGAAAAAATTAAATTACCTGATTCACGCAATATATAGATCACATATCTAAAAAGTTATGCCAGTAGGTGAGTATTACGATATTTGTAAGTAATCATAGGCGCGTTATAATAAGTACATTTAGTATTTATTTTGTGTAAAACATCAAAAAAAAGCAAATAGCGAGTGTTTATTAAGTCAGTTCATCCCTAGAGATGGACATGAATCTGAAATAAAAAGAAATAATGGTTTTTTTCTGTGGAAATTCAATTTATTTCTCATTTTTGTAGCTCAAATTGTATTAGCAAAAGAAAAATCATCTTCATATACAATGCTGTATTTGGATCTGTTCAGCGAAATACTATGTTGGTATATCTGAAGTTAAGCCTATAACACATCTAATTAATATTGTAGGTACTCGTTGAAACGACTTCTTAGAAGGAGAAATAAGAATCACGTACACATCTGATGTTTGGTTTTATTTCCCTCAATTCGTGTTTTGTTTTTAAGATAGCTCAAGTTTATAAGTGCTCGTTAGCGTGGTGGTAAATGAAAAAAATATATTTAAAAAACAATAAAATAATTATTATTAGCAGTCGCAGGTCATTGTCATCTGTTCGTCGCTAAGTTATCATTAGCTATTATGCTGTCTATATGGGCTAGGTCCCCTTTGTTTTTAAATGCAAAAGCAATTTGCGTAAAAGATATAATTCTGTAATCAAATTCGCAAAACTGCTAATATACCTATTAAAATATTATGCTACTTACTAAAGCTACACGAGGACGTGAACTAGTCACGGTGAAGCCCAAGCCTATACTCATCAAGATCATAAATATACATCTGTATATTTTTTATTTATTTGAAGGACTTTGTAAATTATGTAATATTAATGTTGTACTTATTTTAATATATCTTAATGCAACTAAGGAATTGTAAATGTAATTGTAGTTATTTATTGATCTAATTGGCTTAGTTAGATAGTCTAAATAAATAAATATCGATATTGAAGTATTTATATTTGTTAAACAGTAAACTATAATTTAATCTGCAGCAGTGGGCAAGCCTCCGTCGTAATTTTATGGTCCGATACTGTTACAGGAGCCGGCCAATTAAATACGAATGAGATAATTAGCGGAAAACGATAAAGGATATAATTGACAGCTTATTGGTTCCATTGTGGCCTAGCAGCTTGACATATCGTTTTTCTGAAGCCATTTACTCACTTTGAAGTAGGTACAGCGTAAAACATTTTTTTTACCGCCTCTACGTAGTTTAGTGATTAAGACCACCGCACCGGTGATCTGAGATCTGAGTTCAATTCCCAGCTGGGTGTAGGTTAGCTCGTTTAGGTTCGTGATCGTGATCCTGGCTTGTGTCCACTTCGCTTGCCACCATTTTATCTAAATATGTCGCCATAGCATCGATGTTGAGAGTACCGTTGTTGTGTTCCGAAATAAGATAGCCAGCTCATCAGTAGTTGAGGATTACAGGTGAAGTATGCTTCCACCTTCGACATTTATCATCATTTAACATTAAATTAGGAAGACCATATACCGGTGAGGAATTAAGAAATACAGCCTAAGAGCACCAACTAGATAAGAATATTTAACTACCTAAATGTTGGTTACTACCTAAAATATATCTAACACTGTATCAACCTACAAGTGGATAGGCCTGGTAGCGAAGGAAGCAACGCGGCAGCTATGGTCCGGTTTCAATAGCGCTGCTCCCCGCATCGCTACCATCAAGAACAGCTCATTACAAATCTATGCAATACACCGCTCCCCGGATCGCTTCCCGCACCGCTCCCCGGATCGCTTCCCGCACCGCTCCCCGCTCCGCGTCCCGCACCACTTCACGCACTCCGTGCCACCGTTGTCAAACTGTTATTGGCTTAAAACGGCCGGCTTCAAGTTTGCTTACCTTTAATGTCAAA
This sequence comes from Eudonia lacustrata, assembly GCA_947562085.1. NCBI lineage: Eukaryota > Metazoa > Arthropoda > Insecta > Lepidoptera > Crambidae > Eudonia > Eudonia lacustrata. Next base: position 5,977,506 of record OX387317.1, on the reverse strand, counting down.
AATCAGTTTAAACATTTTGTTTCAAAATGTAAAAGCCTACAAGTTTTTTTTTGTAGCTTTTAGCAAGATATTTAGCTCGCAAGATCGCACCCAGTTTATATTTTACTAGCCATCAATTTACTAGGCAAATTAGTAATAGTTATTGAGACTAAACATCGACACCGATAGAAGATCAACTTTCGAAGCGCTGAGCGGATGCCGGTGCCGGGATCGTTAATCATCACGAAGGTTTCCGGGGAAACGAGATTTGTTTGCTCATTTCGTAGGCTTCAGTGTATACGCGTTTTATTATGGAAAAGAAAAACATCCAGCTATTTATTACTGGTGCTTAAGACAACCGATTGATGGGTGTAAAGGCAATGTTGTTGGTATGTAAATTTGCCCGTTTGAGAAATGATTTGCGGAATCTGCAAAATCATTGTGGAATCACAACATCTGTTGCTCTGATTTTACAAATGAGTGAAGCGTTGCAGACATCTTGTTATTTTTAGATAAACGTAAATTTTCATCTAGTCCCCGCTGCGCCCCGTCAAGGATTTGCAAGACCTTGTCTAAATGCGATTATTTACTAATATTTAACCCTTTATGCTCAATGGCGCAGTGGTTAACGCGCCCGGTCTGCGAGAGCTGAGGTTAAGTAACTTTCGCAAAGGCCGGTCATTGGATGGGTGACCAAAGGCGGAAGACACGTTAAACCGTTGGTCCCGATTGCATTAGCAGTCGTTAACAACAATTAAGTACAAACCACCTACTTCCTTCGCCGTCACTGAGTAAAATTTCAATTAAATTCTATGCAAGTTTTGGCGACGTAAAGTGGTGTCGAGCATTGGGTTACTTTGTTGAACACTGGTGTATACCCTACCCTCATACATGTTTTTATTTGTTGAAAATAATAATGTACCTATTAAACCTACATAATAAAATATTGGTCGATAGATAGGCGTGTTGCCTTTTACAGCGTCGTTTCTCGCTATCAGCCAGACATTCGGTCGTCACTCGCTTAATGCTTCCATTACTCGGCTGAATGTAGCAAAATACAGTCGAGTACAAAAGCATGTACCTTAACACTTTCGGCAACACCAAACCTTATTTTCTTTGCAACAAGAGTTATAAAGTGTAAAAAGTGTGTAAATACTTTTGCACTTGACAGTACAAAGGAGAAACCTCAACTGTAACACTCGCAGTGGAAATTAAACCCTTTTGCAAGGTATTAAAGGTGTTTCGCCGTATCTTTATATATACCTCATTGAGAATTCGCACCATGCCTTTATTATGTCATCGGGAGAGGAAACGAGTGAATTGCTTTGTTAATTTCTAGTTTCATTTGGAGTTTTGTAAAGTTACTTAGGTACTCTGGAGGCTTTATCTCAAACTTAACTGTCTTGAGCTTTAATTTTAGGTAAAACATATTTAAAAGAGAGAAATTATAATGTTCTTTACTGTATAAAAAGACACGTTATAGTAAATTCTCTCCAACGAATATCAAAAAGGTTATCTTTGTTTAACGTTTGCTTAAAAGAATTCACTTACTTGTTTTTGCTATAAAAGATATTTATTATTTATTATATTATTCAACTTGATATGTTTTTGTTCAGTTTATGTATAATATCGTGATAATACCTAGTACTCCCACATAAACTTCCTTATTACCTAAAGTAGTGGCATCAGGTTCCGACATGCGATCAACATTATTTTCCTTTAAACATTAAAAGTAGAGTTCAGCAGCTGATTTTCGACCTTAGTAACAATTAGTGTTCCCGAGGCCTATAGGCTTTTAGGCTTTTTAAGGCTAGCCTATGAATTAAGGGTCTAGAGCGGGATAGAAGACTAAAAGGCTTTAGGCCTTTAGACTAGGCGTTTTTCATAGCCTTTTTTTGTCTACTTGAGGACTATATGCTTTTAGTAGGCTATAAAGATTTTAGTCCTTTAGGCTGAGTCTATTTTATTTATTGTTCGCGTATAATAATCATCAACTTAATTTTACGATTTTAAATATTGTTTTAAATTGCATGAATGTTTTTTATTTAAAGTTAATTAATAAATCTTGTTTAATTCATACTAAATCAGAATCTCAAAAATGGCTATAGCCTTAAAATAAGCATACTACTTGAAAAAGACTTTAGTCGTAAAAAAAGCCTAAAAGGTTATTTAGGCCTATAGACTTTTTTAAATCTATAGGCTTTTTAAGGTAAGTAGCCTTTTAAAGGCCTGCTATACTACCATAGCCATAAAAAAGGACCAATAGGCTTAAATTTAAGCCTAAAAGCCTTTAGGCCCCGGGAACACTAGTAACAATGGAATACAGACTACCTGCTTCCTAGCTGTCATCATCCAGTGAAATTTAAATGGAATTCGAAATTATTTTTTGGCGCCAAAACCGGTGTCGAACATTGAGTTACCATGTCGAGTATTGGTACCTACCACTACGACATTTATTTTTGTAACACTAGCGGCCGCTCGCGGTTTCAGCCGCGTAGTTCCCGTTCCCGTAGGAATATCGGGATAAAAACTATCCTATGTGTTAATCCAGGTTATAAACTATCTGTATGCCGAATTTCATCCAAATCCATTTAGTAGTTTATACGTGAAAGAGTAACAAACATCCATCCATAGTTACAAACTTTCGCGTTTATAATATTAGTAGGATTTGCCAAAATTCTAAGATGCCCAACACGCCTCGAGTATTCCTTCGTCAAGTTACTCTTTAGCCCATACTTTCTTTAATTTATTCACCGCCGCGCCTTTTTAAACTTCTATCTATTATTCTCGACGGAAATGTCTGGGAATTGCAAAAGTTTACCGACAGACAGGTGCGCGTTGTCGATAAGAGTTTGCGATCTTTAATATTCATACGTGCACAGCGCCTACTTGCTTTATTCTTAGGCATCGAAAAAAGCGTTTATGATTGACGACATTCTGTAGGTTTTTATTGCTTTTTTTACAAAAGGGACTTTTTCAAATTTGATTTTAAGAGACACTGTTCAATTATTTCTGAAATTATAACTATGTCAAACAGGAATTTACATTTTTTATAATAACTATATGACTATTTATTAATACCAAACAGATGTTATAAAAAATCACACAAAATTAACTTAAAATAATAACAGTTTTAATAATATACTAAGTAACCTTGCCCCTAAGGGATAATCAAAATATTGAGGGTCTATTATTAGACGCTGTTATTTGCATAAACATCGGGGCTAAATTAATAATGAAAGGAATCCATATAAACGCATGAATGTTAATTAGCGCAGTTACTCTCTGCCCATTCCTAATTATCTAATCATTTGTAAAGTTTACGCGAACATTAACATCAAAATGAAACAGTTATAACAACACAATATTATTTTTGCTAGGCTTTTATAAAATACGGAGTCATATTTCAAAAAGAAGTAGTTAGGGGGGAGCATACTACACAATAAAGGCCAAAAGGAATAGAGAAAAATCCATGTGTCTCACTGACCGATTTCAAAAACAAATTGGCATCGAAAATTATATAAAAAATAAAATCTTGAAGAAAAACACTTTCATTTATTTGCAAAAAAGCAAACAATCACACATACACACTGGTAGTAAAAAAATGATACCCTGCAGGGAAAAAACTCTTTCAAGAGCTCTTACATATTTAAAAATAATACAGACGAATGGGGAAACTCCTCTTTTTTGAAGTCGATTAAAGAGGTTTTTTTTGTTGCAAGTATTTTCGTTACTCATATATCCATTCGCTAAACATAAGACGAACTCAAGAAATGACCAGCAACTTTCACGTTCCCAAGGAACCTTTAGCCGACTTTTTGTGCGAAAGTTAAAAAAGGTTTGACGTTAAGTAAAGCCAAGAAAGTTACACTTTACTTACTACTTGAGAGAACGAAAACGCACAGAAAGAGTTCGCAATTAAATTCCTGGCGGAACTTCGTTGCGAAAGTGGTTTTGTACGTCTCAGTTCGGTTCTCAAACTTCTGGCTCTGTTGAGCACGTTTATTTTTCTTGAGCTTAATATACGCTGATTAAATTTTAATCTATGTAGAATTATTTAAAGCTATTAACTTTGCTTTCGAATTTAAAATTGTTGAATAGATGCTAATACAGTCAATCGAAGTAAAAACCACCATTGTATGACCATTTTAATGGCCCCCATTCACGGCCATTCCACTCCATCACTCTATATTTAATCATATGAGCCCCCTGTTCAAGGGCACTCCACCTATCGCGTCACTCCATCGTTTTAAATTTAATCAAATAACTAGTTACACTTACCGACATAGCTCGCAGAATGGGCACTTTGAAGTGGAAGTGGTCATGTCTGCAGATGTCATGTCCTGTTGCGCAGTGAACCGACGACTGGATGGCTGGCTGGTGGTAGATGGATGCGGACACTGCAGGACCGGGATGGTTGGCGCTCTTTAGGAGAGGTTTACGTTCAGCAGTGGTAGGCAATAGGCTGAAGAGAAATAACTACTTGAATTGCATGGCATCGCTCCGAGCGTTGGATTTCAAACATTACAAAATCCATCTCTTATTTGGAGTGATGGAGTGGCGCGAATGGAGTGCCAGTGAAAGGGGGCCTTTTTTTAGGAGAAAACGTCTTGCATGTACCAGGAACCAGGTACCGTGTACCAGGACCGTGTTCCTTGTGTTGCGTCCAGGAAGACGCAGAAGGTTATGTTGGTCTTCCCAAACCTCCCACGCCCTACCAAGTCACGAAGAAATCAGTGTAGTCATTAAAGCCTGCTACTTACTCCCAATATAGTAAATGCTGCTACGCCAAATTTGTCGTAGCACGTAGCAATGCTATACTTCGTTACGGTTTTCGTGCCCAAGCTTTTGAGGTTACCTAGAACGCTCGATGGTAGTCAAATTACCATTATGTTTATGAAGTATGTTTGATAATACTACATCTTTAAAATTATTGTGAGTCAATAATGCTAGTGGGCCCTGAAAGTTATCTCGGTATATCTTAATGCGCCACAAGAGGATCTCAGTTTTGTGCTGCTACGCCAAATTTGTCGTAGCACGTAGCGCTGCCATATTTCGTTACGGTTTTCGTAGCATAAACAGTCTTGGCGACGATTCTGTGTTGCTCTTTTGCTGAAGGTGGAAGCTCAATTTTCCCATATAACCTCTAGTGAACTTTCTTGTCTCTTACTATCAGAGCACAAAAATGATACAACTTTGTTTTAAGATGTTTATAAAACATAACGGTGATAGTCAGGCATTCTTTAAACAACAAGACCTAACACCTAAAATAAAGTACAATAAAGTGTACCTCCGTTAAGAATGGCGCCAAAGAACTCGGGTCAACTACAGATCTTACCACTAGACCACAAAAACAGCCTTTATTTTCTTATATGATAGCTACTATTTTAGGTAGTTTTTTGTAACGTCGTTCTTACTCTATTAATCGACAAACTTATTTATGCTAAAAGAGATAATTATACGATAATTTTCTTAAAGCTATTCGAAAACGAAAACACTTGCATAATCACAAATGAACTAAATGTTGCTTTAATTACATACCGTCGCGTCTCATTACGGTCTCCTAGACGTTGTTAGAGCGTCTTGCAATTCAGATAGACTCCAGACTTGACTGTACAGGACATTGACCACTGTTTTATGGTTCACGTAAAATTGACAATGAAATTGCTTTACCACCTTAGAACTGAATTTTGTTTGCATTTAATAAAACAACAAGTTCTATTTTTGTATAAAACACCAAGTGACAGATACGTTGTCATTATTGACAATGAGCCTTAGCGAAATTTTATTGTTATGGAAGTTTTTTGTCAAAAGTGATAAAGCAATTACATGGTCAAAGACATAGGTTACTTATTATTTAAAAAAAATTGAGTTTGTTTGTTTATTTGTTTGTTTAATACGCTTTCACGCGTAAACTTTTTAACAATTTGTTTGTTTTGTTGTCATAGAAACTGTCAAAGCGGTACGAAGTCCGTCGGGTCAGCTAGTAATATAATAAATGCCTTACAAATAAACAAAGAATAAGCTCTGAATAGTTATTCCGTGTTTTGTTTCTTTAAGGCTCAATTTTTCAATGCTCATATAAGTTTTATCCTACGAATAATATTGTCATTGTGAAGTATTTTCTAAGGAGAATCTGTCATTATGTCAAAATTATTCAATGAATATATCTGACGACTGTCAATACTGACTACTGACTAAGACTGTCAAAAATTGTTCCATTTAGGTCATATTTTTTTTCTGACCTAAATGGCAGCTGACGTAAGTGGAATAAACCGAAAAATCACCCTTACTCTAATTTGAAATGACGTTTACATGAGAGGAACAAAGCACGGATTAACTATTCGGAGTTTATTCTTTGTTTATTTGTAAGGCACTAAATATTTAGTTCTTGTTGTGGTTCACTATTAACAAAAACGTTGTTTAATGTATGTTGTGACTAAATTATTTAATTTCTAATACCAGCGATAGGAATTAGTAGGGTTAATATAAATACCTACTTTACAAAGTATGTTATAGAGTGGCTAAATAAACATTATTTGATAAACTAATTTTAATGACTGCCACTCTAATGAACAATATGTCAACGGTATAACAAACTGTACTTTTTTTGTTTACTGGAAAATTGTTACATGTAAAAATACATACCTACATAAGTTTTAATAAAATAAACAGGTTTCTTTTTTAACTTGTCCTGCAGCAGTATTCCCTACAAACTATGCAAAACTGATTGGTGTAAGTCGAAGTAAGATCTGAAATAAAAAAAACACCTAATATTTTATTTTGTGGTTTTAACACCACTCTCTGTCATATCTTGTCGTTAACGAGAGGTAAAATGGCTCTTCCTTTTCCAATCTCTGGTTATCATAAACGAATGCCTCCGTGCTCAACCTTAAAATAAAGTTAAAACATCAGTCGAGATTTTCAATAGCGAGTTAGGGTTGCATGCATGGGTATGCAAAAAGTCTTATTTTATTTTATATAATATACCCACTTTTTAGTAAAACCTAAGGTTATATACCTCTTTATGTATCTATAGGTACTTATGTGTAGTGCACCTACGAATAAATTTTTCTGGTTTCTGTTACACTATCTAGATTAAGTCAAACATGTATTTTTGTTTAAATAAATAAATAAGAAAAATAAAAAAAGTTTATTATTGTTTTATAGTAAAAACATAGCCCTAAAACATTTCTGAATGCGGCAAAAATGCGAGTGAAAATAACGTCGGAACGTAATCGTCGGTTTGTGTGCAGCTAGGATTGCCAACCATACTTTAAAATAACGAAAATAACGTAATCCTACGTTGTTCCATCCCCATACTCCACATCCACAATGTAAACACTAGAAATAAAAACAAACTAGCAGTACCTTATACTAGGCTCCACAAAGTAAATAATTAATTTAGAGGCCTGTGTGTACGTTTTTACAATAAAGTTCCAAGTAATATCCAAAAACTAGATATTAATATATAAAATCGCTATTAAAGAAAAGCTTTATAAAAAAGCTTATTATAAAGTGTCTGATTACATTAAAGACAAAACAGCATGGGTTTAAAATGCTCCAATCACTCCAACAGGTATTTCTAATCCAAAAAATTGTAAAGGTTTTCTAAAATTGTATAACTTGGTAACGTAACGGCATATAATTTTGTAAATGTCGTTACATATTGAATTAAAGCTGTGGAGTTTCTTGCGCCCATTCTTCTCCACAGCTAAAAAATAGACGTCCTGAATGGGTAGTAGGTAAAAAAATTATGGACGATTCGAAAGCACTTTTCTAAAGTTTATTTGAATAAAGAATATTTGACTTTGACTTTGACTTTACTTTATTCTTTTTAATAAAAATAAAGTATGGAAAATACTTTATTTCCGACTAATGCGTGCGTTTGAACGGAATATTCCTGTTGACTTAATTTCTGAACTACTGAATGATACTCAGACTTAGGTGAAGTGAAACGAAACGCAACGCTTAAATTAATAAATTTGGAAAATACTTTATTTTTTCTTCAAATCTTTTTTTATTTGCCATCCCGTCACGTTAACGGAAACAATAATTTGTATAGCATTTAATAAACATCTCCTGGTGACAAACTTTATCGAATGTCATCTAAATCAGGACATTTTTAAGGCAAAGGTGAACAGGCATTATCTAGGAGAGTAGATATGCTATATCCTAGGCCGCATCATTACTTACCATAAGGTGAGATCGCGGTCAAATTGCAACTTGCCTATAAAGAATTTTAAAAAAAACGCGTAATTAGCACCCATAACTGAACAGAGGAACTTCTTGGCGGGAAAGTGAAGAGTCATGTCTGCGGTTTTGTTTTATTTTCTAAAATTTGTGTTATGTCGAATATTAATGTGAAATAATGGTGGATTATTAACCGTTAAGTGTTTGTAAGTGCGCATGAGTGTTGGCAAATGAAACAAAACAGTGCAACTTCACTTTTCAAATTTGCAAGAAGTCCGCCCGAGAACTTAGTAAAGTCCCACATCTTTACTGAGATACTCGAGGGGCTGGAGGGTATATCATTTCTCACTTCTCATTTCTATTATCATTCTTCATCATCATACAGGATTACAAATTATTTTGACACTGGCTAAATGTGCTAATCGCACGAAGCCATAAACTAAAAGAAAAAAAAGACTGAACAGAGAGTATTTTGGCCACCGAGGAGTAACTTTGAATGTTCCAATAGCAAAACCTGCAGCGACTGCGCTTTCGTAGTATTTTCAGTAGCGGGTTTGTAAAAAAGTTTTTATTTCCACTCTAGCTAACTTGCACGGTTAGACTATGATTCTGCCAAAAAATTCCAGTAAAAACACATCCCTCAAACATTTTTAAATGCGGCATAATCAAGTTGCAAGTGAAAATACAACCGGAACGTGTTCGTCGGAGTGTCTATGTGCGGTACATCTACTTTAGTAACGCCTTTCAGAGTGGAGCGATGGAGATAAAAAGCGTCTTTTTACTTTCAGCCTGAAGTTGTTTTGAAATAGAGGATAACTTTGATAGTGGGAGATAGAAGTCCACGATACGATGTAAAGAATCGTGAGTAATTAAAATGTTATACTGTGACTGAGATTTAAAAAAAATATAATAATATGAACGCCGTGGACGGTATTCATACGGTATTTTGAACAATTTCCAACAAACGCTGGAAGATTTTTTAGGTTTATTGCAAACTTCGTAATTAAAGATTCTTAAATAGTTTTATTATGTCGTCGTCATCATTATCAGCCTATTATGCCCCACAACTAGGCTTCGACTTTTCCCACGTGAACAAAAGCTCATGGAGAGATTGGGTCATTGATGGTTAGGTAATACAATTGATGTTCATTGGTTTAATCACCACGCTCACTAGGTGGTCATAAACCTGGGCTATGCATCAACATACAAAGCACACTTTATACCTGACCTCGAAATTGTATCCAAGACCTCTGGATACCGGAATGAGAGCTTCGCCACATGGCTACAGAGGCGTCAAACAACAACAGTTATATAACATACTAGTGGCCGCTCGCGGTTTCACCCGCGTGGTTCCCGGTTTCACCCACGTGGTTCCCATTCCCGTGGGAATATCTGGATAATAAATATCCTATGTGTTATTCCCGGTTATAAACTATCTGTATGCTGAATTTCATCCAAATCCATTTAGTAGTTTTTACGTGAAAGGGTAACTAACATCCATACTTACAGACTTTCGCGTTTATAATATTGTAGGATTTAATAAAATTATATTTTGTATGAGCAATAATTGCGTTAAGACAACCTTTAATACGCATTTTTATTGAAGGAGAATAATCATAAAAAGCATCCTTTGTGTCCTATGAATGGAGCCTTAACCCATTGTTGGCCTACGATTTCAGCCCTTTCTCGATCCATTAGGTACCCGCGATTCCGTAGTGACCTAAATCCATTTGAGTGAAAGATCACCGTTTATATAATATAACAAGTAATTTGGTAAGTGTTTGTGAAATGTGATTAAGTGGATTTAAATTATATGTGTCGCGGTAATATTTTTTTTATAAAAATAAAACAGCTTCTTATTTTTAGCTATGACTGTTTAGCGATGTAAACTAAATCAATATATCGAAGTAGCACCAAAAAATAATATACAATGTCATTGAAACTTAACTTAATGACAGCTACGAAGCAGGTGGTCTCATAGATTATTAATAATCGGATGCATCACCCACGATCGTCGGTAATGAGGCTGTACATCCCGCGGAAGTGTGGGGGTCGAGGTTTTTTAAATGCTAAGACCCTCCACAACCGTGAGGTGTGCAGTCTCAGGGAATATTTCCTAAAAGCCGATGTGGGTATGCACCGAGATGTGGTACTCATGAGGCTCCCGTTAGGCGGCTGGATCAAGGGCCTGATTCAGAAGGCAGTTCTCCTCGATACGGCACGTATTGTGAGGAGGTTCCTGTCTCTGGAGCCCTAATCACCGGTAGTTTGGACTCTGGTCCCGATGCCGGCGGACCCCTATTTTTAATATTTTTAAATGTTTGTTTTGTTTTTAGAAAATATTTAAAAATGTAAATTAATATGTAAAAAAATAAATAAAGGGAATAATAATAAACTTTCCTACACTCACACCAATTATCTAGCCCAAGAGAAGCTTCGTTATGAAATTCGTTATAATGGCTACAAGACAACGGATAAACATACTTAAAATACTTAAATATGTATTTAAGTATTATTATACAAAGAAAACACCCAGACCCGAGACAATTTAGAAAAACAATAATTTCCAAATTGACCCGACCGGGGGTCGAACCCGTTCCGGGTTAAACCGGTGTACAAACCACTCGACCAAGGAGGTCGTCATAACGTATAAGGTATACTAAATCTATGGGTGGTCTGTATTCAGTTGTTGCTGAAGTCAAAAAACTTTCATATTAATTATGTACTAGCGTTACCTTAAGATAACGCTTGACTCAATGTCAATTTTGTGATTTAAAAAAAATGTTTATTCTAAATGTGTATTTGAACCTGTGATTTGAACAATGTATCGTAAAGACTAATGTAGTGTTATTTTTTATATGTTATTGCGGTAATAAAAAGTTTTCAGTGTTTATTGTCACTACTAGGAAATGGCGGGCAGAAAAAAGTAAGTTTTATTTAATTTGTATAGTGTTTTTGCCTGTTTGAATGATGAATAAATTGTTTATTGTAGTTACAATTTTTGGTAGGCTGAATAAATGTTTTTAAATTTTTAATAGTTATGGAGCCACAAATGTTTTTTTTTACTGTGACCGTATGGTCACGCTAGTATAGTAATTTTTTGAATAAGTATTAGTTTTACATTTTCAGTTCAATGTTGCTGAAAGAGTTACTCTTTTACTGTGATAACCTATTTACTGGGACAGGGGTTTCTTGGGACAAGTATGGCACTGGCACAATTCGAGAAAATCGATTATCAAAAGAATGTCCAAAGTTTTGAATCAATGAAGAAATGAAGAAGGGGTTCATTTGCTACTTGCCTTGAGTAGAATATGATCCTCTTGTTTGATGATGTGGTTCGCTGGATGACCAATTCTAAGTTGACAGTGGCATCAACATAGTACAAAGTTAACCCTACGGGATTTGCTGATCGATACTCAAGGGCTCTTAAGAGGAAAATCAGTCACCAATTGATGGTTATGTATATGCACATATTATGATCAATTACCGTATTAGAATTAGAGGCAAAAAATGGTGGTGGGTGGTATTTACTTGGCCGATTGATAGGGGTTCAACATTTCACAGTAAGATTTACGGTGGGAAGTCGCTCAAACCTCCAACAAAGGTACCAAATGTTATCAAAGTATGAAAGCTCTACAGCGAAATATGGAGGCAAAGAGCTGAGCGGCGAGAGGTTTGATGTCAAATATTTTCCAAGTTCGTTAGAGAAAAGACGACGATGTGCTGGGATAGCTGCTAGATATTTGAAAGAATAATCTGGACAAAAAGACACAGGTCTCTATCTAAAATGCCGTGTAGATAATTATAAATAAATAATTATGTTAAATGTATAATAAATAATTGTCATGCGTTTCTATTACATTTCCTTTTCTTTACCTATTATTTTATTTTATTTCTAATATTAAAAAAAATATTTTTGTATATTAATGTTACTTATAATCATTTACCTATAAATAATTATTGTACTCTATTTTGGCATAGTGTTACCACGGTTACAGCTCAAATCTCAAAATATAAAAAAAAATGTAAATAATTATTGATTTATTAATTTTAGGGCTATATTATTATAACTAAACAATAAATCCATAATTGTGAAGAAAAAAAACTCCGGTCCTATTGGGTGTGAAATATAAATTTCTTTTGAGAAAATTAAATAATTTAACTTGAAGTGTCGATCACTGGTGTCTGACGAACATTGGTGCCATTACCTATTGCCTTAGTAAATATAAATCAATCTAAGTAAAATTATATTAAGGTTACGCACATTAATTTATTTTTGATTTATTACAATTACCTTTCAAAAAACAAAATTTGCAAATTATTTTTGATGCTACAGTTCAAAATGCAAATTAACATGCAATAAAAATACTGACGACAACATGTTTTTTAGGATAATACAAAATAACGTTACCATTAGAAGAGTAATTCGACAAATTTTATTTAGGTCTGCTAAGTTGATACGTTAAAGGAGGCTTACACCCAGCAGCGGGTGATTAAGGGCTGAAATGATGATGATGATGGTTATTATGATAGAAAAAATGTATCCAAATAGGAATAGGAAGACATTCTCATTGGATATTCACTGTTCGCGTATGTCCTAATCCCTAGAGGCGAGCTGCGGGGCTCAAAGCTCTTTGATGTTAGTTTTAGAGCTACACTTCACATTCAATACGATTTACATTTATTTACTTACACAACGGTTATTTTTTTACTTTGATAGACTAACTTTATAAAAATATAAGTGACAACCGAGTTTATAGTGGAATGGCTTTTTAAAATATCGTGCTTACCTAATATTGGTGTTAAGCGTGAAGTTATGTTTTATGTTTAACTTAATTGCTTTTGAAATGAAACTGCTTTTACGGATCTACTCGCGTTTATTTTATACATTAGTTTTAATTGATTAATTTATGCTTTTTTAATTAAGTAATTTTTGATTATTATTATTGTGTTTTTTTGTTTGTACATTCATCAATCACTTCTCTTTTTCTTGCATTTTGTTTTTACCTATTATTGTGGTACATAGCACTTGACATGTATATAATATAAGTGATAATTTATCTGTGACTGCAATGGTGTACACACGCCTACATACAACCTACCACAAACTGTCAAATTTTCTCAATAGACATTAAACTTTATACCTCAGTCATATGTTTGAAAATGTATTGAAGAAATTTGTTAGTTTTGCATAGGTTGATGTGCAGGCGTCTGTACATTACCCTCCTTACAAATAAACAAAGAATAAGGTCCAAATAGTTATTCCGTGTTTCGTCTCTTTTACTCTGATTTGGAATGACGTTTACATGACAGGATCAAAACTCGGAATAACTATTCGGACGGTAGTTTCACCCGAGTTCTTCCCGTAATAACACGTGTTGTGATACTCCATTTCAATTTCTATCTACCGTATAATTGTACCCTACTACTAATAATAAAAAATACTTACTTGAAATTGGCTAAATGCTAAACGCGAAGCCTTTAATTAAGATACCTAACCTGACTATTCGACCTTATTCTTTGTTTATTTGTAAAGCGGTACATGTTGCTGATTTTATTAAACGTTTGAAAATAAAGAGCTAACTAAGACTCGCTATCTCTTGGCCTACCGTCATGTGTTGCGAGCTGGCGTTGTGGATTTTTATGTGCAACCTTTTACACTTATGGCGACGACTTTGAAGTAGGATTTTTCACTCGCAATACGAGAACGAACAGTTAGGTAATCGTTCCGTTCACCCCGGTCCCAACAGTACCTACAAAAAAAATCATTACTGGTTAACACTTGGTCGTTGTCTCACCTAAATGTTAAGTGGTGATAAGGCCGAAGGTGGAAGCCCACATTACCTGGAATCCTCAACTACCGAGGTAGGTAGGTACTTACTGTCTATCTTATCTCTAACAGTTGATTGTTGTTGTTGTTGACACAACAAAGCGAACAACGCTGATGTTATGGCGACATTATGTGTATAGTATGCGTTATTCGTGTTAAGTTATTATAAAGATATTGGTAAAAAATAAAATACTTAATGTAATTATATGTATAATTGATATTGCAATTAGTAATTTTAATAAGATAGTAATTTAATAATGTCATAATTAAATATTATTTTATAATAATGCTTCACTATTGCATTAGGTGAGTGGTGAACCTGATAATAGTTGTAAGCTCATGTATATAAATAAATAAATAAATAAAATAGGTATTTAGATTAACGGTAGCAGCTTGCCAAGCGGACCTAGAACACTAGACCACAGAGGCCATCTTTCCTTCATAGTTGATTATTATTATTTTAGCACCGTTGCACAAATCACTGTGCTAGATTCTCCAAGGAGTTTTTATACACGAAATAGGTTATAACTTCACCATCGCCATCATCAGCTTTTACTAGTCCACTGCTGGACATAGGGCTCTTCGAGTGCACAGCACTGACTGAGCACGATCCGCGGCTGCTTTCATGTGCTGCCTGCGAGTGTGTTCCCTGAAAGGTATAATCTAGACCTCTTTAGGGCCAGAGTGAATAGGCTATTTCTAGGCAGGCATGTTCCATCCTCGACCGCACCGTCACTTAACATCAGGTGGGGTGCAGTCAAATGCCTGCCTAGAACCAATAAAAAAAAAAAATGTTGTTTTTGCCAGCCACCTTGCGAAGATCGTCGTAAATATTATTATTTGATAATCTCAATTTTATTCTGGAGTCATAAATACTATTTTGCGAATGATAAAGTAACAACACAAAGATTATGATATTCGATATTCCAGGGAAAGCTTTGATAAAATGCAAATATTTCAACGGATCCATGCGAATTTAGTTTTGGTCGCGTAACGGGTTAAAAGAAATCCAACAATGCCATATTTTCAGTATGTATGAGATCAGCCAACACTGGAATGTTTGTATGCATTCAAATCGCTGCATCGGGCTATGCAGGTAAGCGCTTCCATATATTATATATTGTTTCAGGTTTCTTTTAAAGGGAAAGGCATTTTTATACGCAGAGTAGTACCATCAGTTCTCGACAGGAACCGATGTTCGACTCTTTTTCCTTTCATCATCATCGTCATCATCATCTTAGCCCAAAGACATCTACTGCTGGACAAAGGATCCCGCAAGGATATTCAAAACGACGATCTCTTTTGATCATTAAAAATAGGGGTCAGCAGCTGATTTTTTAGCAACAATTGCATACAGACCATTTTTTTTCCTTTTGTCAATGGCTTCGTGCGATTAGCACATTTGGCCAGTGTCAAAGTAATTATTCTTACATGTTTATTTGTAGAATATAATAAACAATATTTCCTTCCTGTATGATGTTAATGAATGACAATAGAAATGAGAATTGAGAAATGATATACCCACCAACCCGTCGAGTATCTCAGTAAAGATGTGGGGCTTTACTAAGTCCTCGGGCGGACTTCTTGAGAGAATTTGAAAAGTGACGTAGCACTGTTTTGTTTCATTTGCCAACACTCATGCTCACTCACGAATACATAACAGTTAATAATCCACTATTATTTCACATTAATATTCGACATAGGTTACACAAGTTTTAGAAAATAAAACAAAACCGCAGACATGACTCTTCACTTTCCCGCCCAGAAGTCCTACAGACTATTTGCTTCCTAGCATTTTAGCATTTTACCTTCCTAGCATAAAATAGTCGTTCATTAAAAAAATTACTAAAATATTCTCTATTATTTTTGGTGTCGTAACTGAAGTCAAAGACCTGGGCTTACTGTGTCGAACACTGGAGCTACCACTATTAACGTTTATCAGCTTTAGCAAAGCTTTGGTATATTGCGTTTGTCTCTCAAGTAGAAGGAATACAAACATATTATTATAACAGACTGATTAAGGTTACAACTTATTACAGATTTCTCAAATATTCTTCTTACAGACTTCATAAAAATTAGGATCATCAAGTGTTCGCTAAAGTATGGGAAGTCCAAAAATTTTTGACATATTTCAACCCATGTTACTATGAGAAAGTTGTTAACTTACCGATTCTGAGTCGCTCCAGAAAATTTGCGCACTGGTAAAAAATTATCCTGTATTACAAAACAATCAAATTGTGTTTAAAACCCTCATACATTTCAGTTACCCATTACATTGTCAAAATTCAATATTCTTTAAACCAATTAAACTTTAAAAGAAAAGTATAGATTTAGCAGACAACGTTTAAAAAAACATTTTTTCAACTGTATTTTGTGGTTAAATATACGTTCTGCTCTTCATGTTATTTAGGTTGGTACTTATTTATTTATTTAATTTAATGGGACAACCAACAAGATTAGCACAAATACAAGCAAAATTTTCGTACAAAAAAGGGCAATACTTACCTACTAAAGTGTTATCTAGGTTCATGGCAACATAGATAACGTTACCTAGGTTTTTTTTTTCCTAATCTGCTAACGATTTTCTCCCACAGGATGCCCATCCCACACGTTACCTAGGTTAAAATGAGAACTTTTATTTGACCAACCTTATACGAATTGGAATCTCGGAATGCAGTTGAAAAACGTGTTACTAATTTACCTACTAGATCTGCATTTACTTTTAAAGTTCCATTATATGTATATTTAAGGTTTGAAATATAAAAAATAAAAAAGTTTTATTTGGAACATAAAAATACGTAACATTACTTATAGTGCTCGTAAATGTCTGCTTTAGTATTAAACTCCAGCGCAGTCACAAACGCCCACCTCACTCTCTCTCTCTAACTGGGTAAATTGGCGCGTTCCAAAATTTTGAATTGACAACTGGTTTTCAACTTATATATTAACTTAAAATAATATTGTATGTGTGTCTGTGTGTATGTGTGTGTATGTGTGTGTGTGTGTGTGTGTGTGTGTGTGTGTGTGTGTGTGTGTGTGTGTGTGTGTGTGTGTGTGTGTGTGTGTGTGTGTGTGTGTGTGTGTAAGTGTATGATTCAGTATGCGACAGATCTCATTCCTAGCCCAACAAGACTCAATAGTTTTAGTTTTGCGTTGGCGTAGAGTTAGAGGAAATATGCTAAGGACTTTGTTTACCTACCTTATTGTAAAGCGAGGGAGACAAGTACAAAAAATGTCGCCTTGACAAGGTTAATCTACAAGATTCCGACCCACAAATTAAGTCCATTCTTGCTTTTTTGTAAGGATGTCCTTGTATTATACTAATAATATGGACATATTGAATTTTGGAGTATGCTTATGATACTGGGCGCCTAGTACGAGTTTCATTCGCCCTTCGATCTCGTTAACGAAAACGAGAATTGGTATGCCAAAATTTTAACTCTTCTCGTATATCGCCAGGAGGCGCTGCATCAATGCCATAATATTTTTTTCGTTTTCGTAAACGTAATCGAATGAATATGGATAGTAACCAACTCACACTAGACACCCTGATATATATACGAGACTCTTAAGGCGACGCATCGCTAAACAATAAATCTCATACGTTTTGATACGAGCGTTTCCGCCCCGTACCATAAGAAAAACTGTTTTTTTTCCTTCAAATTAAAACCACAAATTATTTTAAAAAATGAACTACAATTTTGAAGTGTGTGTTAAGACTAATCTACTAAGAAAATTTTGATGCATAAATCGGTCTGGTTAGCCTGTAAAATGTGAATCTATGTTTTAAAAGAGGTTACATTGATATTTTTTTCTCTGTTATAAAAGTTGAAAATTCGTGTTTCTGTAACTAACAAAATGAAGTCAATTAAATGAAAAATCATGTCATCAAATATCACTTTCATATGTTTTGTAATTGTTGAGAAAAATCAACATCCCTGCCACGTAAATTACCAATGCGTCGTCTTAAACGGTAATGATAGGCCCAGGTACCTACTCCAAATTCAAATGAAAAGTGTGTGCCCAAAATCGAGGGGAGATCATAAAAATGCTAATGTGACACTTACGAGCATTGGTGAGGAGAAGCGGCAAATCGATTATGTCACATCGTCATGAGGTGTCGAGCATCGGATCGCGTTTCGCCCAATGGGAGGTTGTATTTACTAATTCGATTATAGTTTCTACATTTTAAATACTCTGTGGTTAGTGCAGCGTTTCTTAGACACCTATTGCACTTAATACAATCAAATATTTTTTAATCTATCTAATATGCTTATTAATAAAATCTCGATGCATTAGGAAATACTCTTGTAAGTTAATAGACCAAAAATACACTAGATCTCTGTATTTAAGATTAATCTTTTAAATATTTCTATAGTCGCGACCCGCCACCGAACTAAGTATATTTTACGCTCTTTCTGCGTAAAACGGAACGCACCTGATGAAATTTAAATGAAGGTATACAAGCTACTAACTAATTAAGAGACGACCAACACCTCAGTCTCCCTGTGACCACGGACCCTGAAGGGTTCGAGACGTCAGGATAAACATTAACTAAAGTAATGTGTAAAATAAACGCGAGTATACGTAAAAGTTGTTTCATTTCAATAAGTAAATTTTATTTTTATTTGGTAAGCAAACAATATTTTAACACGGTCACATGAAGTAATAAAACGTTTATCTACACTAATGTTGTAACATTCTACTTATGTTTCCAATACTTGACTTATAATTACTACTGTTATAGCGCAGACAACAAAACACTCAATTTAAGCAATTTCACATGATGGTATAATATCCACATCGATATCGTAAAATCTCATTATAACATCAATAAAACGCGACCAATTAACCTGGCGAGCCTTATGTCAAAATCCTCATACAAGTTGTATAAAATTTTGATATTAGGCTGGCTTTTGAAAACAGTTGGGTTATACGTGAAAACTTCGTCGAAACTACTAAACTTACATACACAAAACTCTTTGGTAAGATCTTGTGTCAATTAAATAAAAAAAGAACAGCGCGCGCTCGCTCCTGATTGGCCCTGCGCGCGCAGCTTCGCTCTCATTGGTTAGATTTTAATGGCGGCAAGTTCACTGTGACAATACACGTACGCGTGAATTTAATGTTTTGCAATGTGTTTTGTTTTTAAAATACAAATTAAAAGTTAAAAATAGACAGCGACGATGATATTTGTACGCCTCCGGATATTCTAGAATTGGCAACAAAAGTATCTCACAATCTTTTGCCAGAAAAATCTAGAAAATTATATGAAAAAGAATATATTAACTTTTTGGCATGGAAGATCGAAAAGAAAACTACATCATTTTCTGAAAATGTCATTCTTGTGTATCTCAAAGACCTCTCCGACAAATTCAAGCCATCTTCTATGTGGGCTAAATATTCTATGCTCAAGTCCACACTGAGTATCTACAACAATATTGATATCACGAAGTATTCAAAAGTCATAGCGTTCCTGAAACGCAGTTCAGAAGGACACAAGGAAAAAAAGTCCTTGACGTTTACATCAGGTCAAATAAAGATGTTCCTGAAACATTCACCAGATATTTTGTATCTTTTTGGAAAGGTAAGTGTATTTTAGTTCTGTTATTTAATCTACCTAGTACTTACGTACTACACACGCAAGTTATCTAGACACTCCGTTTAAGCGCTTTGTGTATAAATTAGGTAGTAGGTACCTACACTTTACTACTTCATAAATCATAGTTTTTGCCTTGGCTATATACCTCAAGCTTATTATATCGTTTATTGTTACAGGTTGCACTAATCTCCGGCATAATGGGGGCATGCCGAAGGCAAGAGCTATACAACATCCAGTTCGATGAAGTCTCTAACATAGACGACAGTACAATCATGGTGAAAGTTTCGAAAACAAAAACGAAAATAGATCGTTCTTTCGTTGTGACGGGCAACTGCTATGCCGTATGTAAAAAATACATAGAACTTCGACCCACCCCCTGTCGAAACCCTGCCTTTTTCTTGAGCTATAGATCGGGGAAGTGCGTCGATCAAAGAACTGGTATTAATAAATTTGGTGCTCTGGGAAAAACTATCGCAAGTTTTTTGAATCTGCCTAACCCAGCGTTGTACACGGGGCATTGCTTCCGGCGCACCTCGGCGACCCTTCTCATAGATAGCGGTGGTGATTTGACCGCACTGAAACGACACGGGGGGTGGAAGTCTTCTACTGTGGCTGAAAGCTACATTGATGAGTCTTTAATGAATAAAATTCAAGTCTCAAATACGATCTTGAACAGTATAGAAAACAAGACGAATGAAGTAATTATAAATATTCCAACTCCGTCTACGAGCTCTACTGCTTGCCCCGCGACCGCTACAGCTGCTGGATCAATAATTAACATTAACTTTCAAAATTGTACCATCCAAAATTTGAACAATTATTATAAATAAACTATTGTCAGCTTTTACTCTTGTTGTTTGACTAAGTGCATTAGTGAAGATAAAGTAGTGTATGCAACTGCATATAACACGGGTATTAAAACACTCGTTACTATTATGAAACTCGCTGCGCTCGTTTCATAAACTCACACTCGTGTTTTAATACCCTTCATTTTATGACAGTTGCATAAACTACTATAATTATAATTTTCGAAAAAGTTGATATTAAACCTCCTGCCACCTTAATATTACGCAACAAATATTTACTGTTACGTACGACCAGACCACATATACGAGCTACTAGCTTACTACATATGTATAGTTATACAGCATACACAGTTCGTTGTATTACGTATTCAGTCGCCACTGCTCCACATTTAAACTCAACTTTAAAACCGACTATAAATCAAGATGGGCACAAGACGTCCAATATCTTGACTGCACAAGCTGAAATTGTTATGCGAAGGCACGAAGCTGTACCGCAATCGGGCTTGTCCTAGATGCTGACGTCACAGCTTCCGCCATGTTTTATACTACGCGATATGAGATTATGTGTTGGCTCGCTGAAGCAGCAGTAACGAACGCTAGCGAAGATTTTTGGGGAAGTTAGACTTTTGCCTTAGACGGCCTTTACATTGTCACCGGACTATAGCTAGCAATTAATGTGATAGGCCGGGAATGATACATAATTTAAGAGTTTTCCTTTTTGGCTGTCATCCATTAAAGTTTCAATTGTTATATTATTTTAGCGACAAGAACTGGTATCGAACATTGGTGCCTAGATAATATGCTTTTTATTTTTGAAATAAACTCTACTTTTTTATTTTTTAATAGTTTCCAAACGAACACAACAAAGAAAAATCGAGAATAAATCTGCTTTGGTGTGTTCAAAAACGTGTTTCATTCTTGTAACATTAGGATCACAAATAAATTACCTTGTCAATACATAGGTGTATACTACCCCACCGTCACGGCGATGTTAACAATTACCCGCTACAAACTATGTAGCCGAGCGACCGGTTGTAAATAGGAAATCTATTTAGAAACCATTATTCTATTCAGAATTTAATATAGTACTGTTAAATTATAAGTGCTGTAAAAAGGGTTAGTCAAGACGGACAACGGTATCATCGAAGAGCAAATCGCAGGTGGTCTAGTAGATAAGACCACCGGTCGAAGGCCCAGAGAGCCCAGGTTCGATTGCCAGCCAGTACAAGTTTGTACTCGGTTTGGAAGACGACGCATTGGTAATTTACGTGGCGGGGATCTTGATTTTCCTCAACAATTACAAAACATATGAAAGTGATATTTGATGACATGATTTTTCATTTAATTGATTTCATTTTGTTAGTTGCAGAAACACGATTTTTCAACTTTTATAACAGAGAAAAAAATATCAAAGTAACCTCTTTTAAAACATAGATTCACATTTTACAGGCTAACCAGACCGATTTAAGCATCAAAATTTTCTTAGTAGATTAGTCTTAACACACACTTCAAAATTGTAGTTCATTTTTTTTAAATAATTTTTAGTTTTAATTTGAAGGAAAAAGAAAGAGTTTTTCTTATGGTACGGGGCGCAAACGCTCGTATCAAAACCTATGAGATTTATTGTTTAGCGATGCGTCGCCTTATGTAGGTAGTCAATAAAAATTAAAAATAGACGTTTTCTCGAAAGGCAGTGCAAACAAAATACTACTACTCGCAATAGCTATAGAGCTGGATGATGAGCCACTGCATTGACTAGTAAATTTTTAAATAATTTACGAAAATTAGTTATCAGGTGAATAAATTAATCTACATTATCATAGGCGCGATTCAGAATGCTACAGCGCTATAACTAGTGATATCGTGGACTAATGTTTTGTGATAATATAATACCTAATATTACGTTTATATATTATGGTGTTATGAAGCTATAATAAGGGTCACTATACAAAATTTTCAGTAACAGCTACAAACGGGACACCATTGTTCCAGAATGAAACTTTTAATTAAGGCTGACGAAACTCAGTCCAAATTAATGTCGGACAGTAGGTGGGTAACTATGTTTTGTGTTCAGAAGTAGCGGTTAAATTATGGAACGAAGTTCCCAGCTCGAGTTCTCTTACCTATTCAATTGAGTTAAAGTTAACTACAACTTGTGTGGGATCAGAGTAGCTGCGAGTTTCAGCACCTACACCTAGTGATACCTACTAGTTGGTTTTGCAATTCCATTACTAGATAGAACTGCTTCGAATTAAAAAAAAATGTGTATGACCGACCATTCATTTTGTTCCTAGTTCTATGGACACGAACATGTGTTACCTATAATGCTGACCAATCAGAAGACGGTTCACAATTTCGCGGGCGATAAATTGTAAGACGGTGCAGTGATTGGTTCATTTGTTTGTAATCTGACGGTTTAAATTTAGTAAAATTATAAACTGACAGCTAGACGGCATACGGTCTGCCTGCTCAGTTCTGCAACTGGGTCGCTGGATTCCTGCATGAGCGCAGAATTGGTGTTATATCTGATGGATGCGCCTCGCGGCTCATGTCAGTGAACGCTGGTGTCCCTCAGGGGTCCGTTCTATCCCCAATGCTGTTCCTTCTGCATATCAATGATATGCTTCTATTTGGAAATATTCATTGCTATGCAGATGATAGTACGGTTCATAGAGGATATAACGGTCACCCAGCGGCAGGGCGGGTCGAAACCGAAGTGAATTGAGTGAATCTTGTCATTGAGCTCAATCGGGTATTGGACCTCATATCTAATTGGGGCACCAATAATCTGGTTGAGTTCAATGCCAAGAAAACACAGGTGTGCCGCATTCACGACAAAAAAGTCACCATTCCTTCCCCTTCCAACTCTTCAGGGTACATCTCTACGCCTGCAGAACAGTATCAACATGCTCGGTATGACGATACGCTGCGATCTGAACCAAAGGGACTACATCGAAGCCTCATGATCAAAACAGCCTCACGAAAACTCGGAATTCTGAACAGAGTGCGGCGATTCTTTACGCCGGACCAGTTGTGCCTTTTGTACAAGACACAGGTACGGTCTTGCGTGGAGTATTGCTCGCACATCTGGGACAGTTCCGCAAAGTACCTTCTCGATGCCTTGGACAGATTGCAGCGTCGCGCTCAACGCATTATCGGCAATGCAGAAGTGGCAAATACTCTTGAATCTCTGCAATTGCGTAGAGATGTTGCGTCACTCAGCGTGTTTTACAGCTTATACCATGGCGAGTGCTCTGAAGAGCTCTTTGACCTCATCCCACCTTCTCCCTTTCTTCATAGGAGTACACGTGCTGCTCTTCGGAGTCACCGCTTCACTGTCTCAAATATCCCATCGCGCACAAAGAAATTAGGAGACTCGTTTTCTTTGTCGCACCTCCAAAAGATGGAATAGTCTACCAGCACACGTTTTCCCTCCTTCCTATGATATGGGGTCCTTCAAGAGAGGCGTGAAGAAGCACCTTGTGGGCCGGCAGAGTGAAGTTGACTGATGCTTCGTTTGTTTCTACGCTGCACCAGTTGTCTTCGCGTCTGGACTTCATTTCCACTTAACATCAGGTGGGATAGAGTCATTTGCCGAGCTAAGAAAAAATTAAAAAAAAAAAGACCGTCAGTTGATAAACTTACGAAAATGTAAGCGTTAAGGTATGATTCCGAACTCCGTGCAGCGGAGTTCGGAATAAAATTTAAATTGTAAATTATAGTGTCCGTTCACAATCTATCGACAGTTTACAATCTCACTAGATTAATTATAAACTAACGGTTCGTAAAGTAAACGAGTCTAGTCGCCCGCATGCTTTGTTTCTAACGGCAATGTAGTGCGGGGGTGTGACGTGCCGGATGACACTCACGATCCGGTAGATGTTTGACCACTACGGCATCGGGAGCCTTTAGTTTCTTACCGCCCGTAAAAGTCACGGCCAAAGCGTCACCGGATCAATCAAGATCAAGATTGCTGCTTGCTCCTGAAGAGTAAGCAGCAATCTTTTTTTTTAAAAAGCGAGATGATAAGAAAGCCTAAGATCATTAGGTAAGTCACGCCAACAATTTTATTTTATTTAAAAACTCATATACTCATCTGTAAGAATTATAAATAATGTCAGAACTTATGATAATAGCTAAGTATAAGTAAAATAAACATTGGTTTTAAAACAACAATAAAAAGGGCTTCCGTCCGTCCCTCTTTGTAAGAAATAAAAAAAATGGCCACATTAAATATGTCACATGCAGTCGCACAACCGTTTGATGACGGTTTACAGTTTACGTGATAAATCAGCTGGTATAAAAGTGAGTTATTAACGAATGTCCGATATTGAAGCAGGTGAACCACTTTCGGAGATATAATCGCCCTCGGGCGTAAAGAATTGCGTGTCAGCCCCCAAACTTGTTTGGGATAATATTATATCTGGGGGCACGGCAGTGCCCCCGCCAAGTTGAGGAAAAAAGCCATTACCATTCTTTTCTCGAAGCAGATTAGGCCATTTTCGACCCCCTCTAACTTTGTTGTTGATAAAACTAGAAGCCTGAATTTTCAGTAACCAAGCAGGCATTGTATAAACACAGTATATTTCAAATTCCATTCAATTAAAATAAGTAGTTTAAGAATTATAACTAGTCAAAGTTTCTAATTTTGTCACTCACTCACCGACCGATCATCAAAACTTTAAGGCACTTCTAGCAGACATAGAAGCTTCAATTTTTTTTTAGATACACCAACTGCATAAATAACTTTGTAATCCCGTATAAATGTATAGGATTACATTTGCAGTTAATAAATCAGTGTACCAGTGTGACACTGCCGCACAATTTATGAACGCAGTAAGTACCTACAACTTACTGTATTTGTGATTGTGATATTTGAGGTGCTGACATTACGATCTATTTTCTCGAAACTGCTTACATGTTCATTACTGCGTTCATAAATTGCGCGGCAGGACATGTCTTCTAATGAGTATTTATTGCATTCTCTTTATGATCTCATAAGACAGAGAGTGGGCTTTAAGAAAACCCGTTGTTGGTATTCAAGATGTAGAAGGTACCGGAAAAGAAAAAAGTAGGACCATCTACAAAAAAAAATGAGATACCATCAAAAACATATTTGTAAAATAAAAACAAGTCTTGCAACTAAGTTCTTCTACCGTAAAAAGTTGTGAGATACATGTTAAACCAAGTCGGTTAATTTATTCAGCCCCTCCTTAGGGGACCTTCTATCGTAAGTTATTACGTAATTAGCTAACCTAACAACATCTTATAGTGACCATATCAATATTAAAAATATTTTATGTTTTAAATAAACAGATTGACTTTGCCATCAATCAATCAATCAATCAAAAATTTATTTGCTTAAATATGATACAAAAATGTTCTTAAAATAATGTTAACCAGCATATTCTATCGTATACGATGTGCAAATATTCAAAATTACATAAGAGGCAATTCAATATAACATTACTTAAATTACTAACAGATACAATTAAAATATAGCATGTCAAATATTTATTAAAATAATTAATTAATTACTATTATCATTTAAATAATCGTTAATTGTATAGTACATTTTGTTCATTAGAAATTCAAATAATTTTGATTTAAATTTATACAATGTCAGTATTTTTATATCACCAGGCAATTTATTGAAAATTCGAATTGACATGCAATGAACGTTCCTTGAATATAACATTAATCTTTAGTCAGGTATACATAGATTTTCTCTTTTTCTGCCTTTATATTCAGATCTATTCTTAGTTTGAAATAGATTGCTTTATTTTTTAACAAAGATTCCTATTTCAAAAATGTAAAGACAGGGAAGGGGTAAAACATTTAATGCCTTAAACAATGGCTTACAGCTATCTAGGAAGTCTGCTCCACAGATTGACCTAACACATCGCATGAAAACACAATGTATCTTACAAGTAATACATAATATATTAAATTAGATTGTTTAGTGCGATTGCCAAGTCAATCTATTTTTAAAACATAAAAGAATTGATATGGTCACTATAAGATGTTGTTAGGTTAGCCAATTACGTACCTAATAACTTATGACAGAAGGTCCCTTAAGGAGGGGCTGAATAAATTAACCGACTTGGTATTACATGTATCTCACAACTTTTTACGGTAGAAGAACTGAGTTGCGAGACTTGGTTTTTTTTTACAAGTAGGTATGTTTTTGATGGCTTCCAGATTTACAATTGTTTATCTGCAAACAAAGAAGTATCAAAATGCGTAACGGATACCTGCTTTATTATAAGATGTTATGTTGTATTTACTTGTAGAAATAACAAACAGTGACTTTCGATTTTGGAGACGCATAGGTACAAATGGATACAATATGAAAATCAATTTTTTTAATCAAAGATTATTATGAATTGAAGCAGCGAGCACCTTCTGCAGGAGTTATCTTAAATTAATATAGCAATTGTTACAGAAATTTAGGTTATCTTAACCTAGAGACAGAGCTACTCATGAGCTACTATTCCACTTGATAATGTTGTCCATCATACCAAATCAAAGTAAAAGTCAATCTTTTTTATTTCAATAAACTTAAGTAAAGTGCTTTTGAATCGTCCAAACATTTTTTTACCTACTACTAGCGTTGCCAGGTGTCTGGTCTGGTGACAGTTCTCGATTTACCCTTGATCGGGACGCCAAATGTCCCGATTTTTCACCAACCTCGTAAGTGTGTACTTAGTTCGATAATTTTGACAGCAAAAATGATTTTTTCTCTCCCGAGGCGTGAGAGAGAATTCATGTTAAAGTTTATCTAGTTTTAGTATCGTAAATAAATGATGATTCACAAAACCTGCATTTTTTTAGCAATTGCAGCTGTCCCGATTTGAAATCCCAAATCCCGATAATTTTACATTTCGTCCCGAAATTTGACATACTACTTGACCTGGCAACACTACCTACAGTAGGTAGTAACTACCCACTCAGGAGGACTTCTTAGCGGGAAAGTGGAGAGTCCTGTCTGCGGTTTTGTTTTATTTTCTAAAATTTGTGCTGTGTCGAATATTCATGTGAAATAATGGTGGATTATAAACCGTTAAGTGTTCGTGAGTGTGCATGAGTGTTGGCAAATGAAACTGAACAGTGCAACGGCACTTTTCAAATTCTCTCAAGAAGTCTGCGTGAGGACTTAGTAAAGCCCCACATTTTTACTGAGATACTCGAGGGGTTGGGGGGTATATCATTTCTCACTTCTCATTTCTATTATCATTCATCATCATCATATTTAATGTTTAATTTTGAGAAACGTATAAATTAAGTTTTCGACTGAAGGACTAGTATCCATGGTCATGAATAAATTTAAAAAAAAATCCCACTCAGGACACATACCTTTTCTACGCATTGTGCATTCTCTTGGGTGATTGTACCTTTCACTGACAAAAATATTAAGTACCACCAGTCACCAGTGGCGTCAAAGTTTGACAGAAACCAGTTATTGATATTCTTTTCGTGTAGGTAATCATCAAAAATATGGATCAGCAACTGGAGCTCTATTTTTGATTCATTCGTATGACATAATGTTGTCGCATGCGACTTAAGTCACACTCGCCTTCTAAGTCGCATGATACTGATTTTCCGTATTTTTGAATCGTTCGCGTCCGGTGCTGCCAACATAATACGAAATATTGGATATTATCCGTTGCACGCAGAATTTAGAGGGAACCGGTAATAACCCCAATGAAAACGGAACGTAATATCTATTGATAGTTAAAAAAAACCTTTGCTTTTTGATAGACAATACTATCAATCAATAAACGTCACAACCTTGTCACAACACAAGAATTAATGTGAAAACGTCTTCTGTAGTTGTGAATTGATTGCTTTACTAACACGTTTAGCTAGTTATTTGTCTTTATTATTGGTATCTCAACAGAATCAATCAGTAGCCACCTGTATCCTCAAAATTGGGTCTCAGTTTTAGACATTTTTGTTCTTGTACAAGCACAACGCCTAATAAAGTTTTAAGCAGAGTTGGCGCTTTGCAAACGGCGGGGCGGGGCGGGGCAGTATTTTTGACCGCGAACGAAGCAATGAAGACCGCGTCTGCCCGTCGATGCCCGCGGCTGCCCTCCCTCACCACGAACACAAAGCACACGAGGGACGACGGAGGCAGTTAGTTCACGACGTTCGTTCTAGTGAAGAGCACGTCAGTAGAAATGGAGACCCAGAGAATTCGACTCGTTGCATATTTCATGTACAAAAAAGAAAAAGACGCAATCATAATAGCGAATACTGGGTACACCCACTGAATTCACAAAGGTTAACCAAAGGTCTGTTTCACATAAAACATGCAGACTTAAAATGGTATCCTCTCAAATTCTATATAATAAAATATCGATTCACACTTTTCAGTAATGAGGAAGTACATTCATCCCGAGGAAAGGCATGGCAGTAAGGCCGCGTTCCCAGTATTTTTTCCGGATGCGGGATAATGTGAACAGCTCCATAAATAAAAGTGTAAAATATATTTTTTATAAGTGTTATATAGATTTTGTAATTTTCAAAGTATAATGTTGTTATGTTGAAAAAGATAAAAACCAATGAGCAAAAGACTGTTTTTTATGTAACTTATAAGTGCAGACTTTGAATGTCTAGTCCAATGCTCTTCTAAAATTGAGCTACTGAGACCTGTCGTAATTGTCTAGGTATATTCTGTACGACTATTTCGATGCGTCCCACAAGTCTTGTTAGCACAACTGGAAGAGCATTGGAACGGACCGCCAAAAGTCCCGGCTTAGCGATGTTAGTATAGATTAGTTGACTTTTTCAAGCATCAAAATATCATTGTAAATGCAAAAAATTAAATTATATAAATAATGGTGTTATGTTAAAACAAACCAGATGTTTAAAAGAAAAATATATTATTTTTACCGCCTCTGTGGTCTAGTGGCTAAGACCACCGGTTTAGACCCAGAGGTCCCGGGTTCGATTCCCAGCGGGGGGTACATGTTTGTGTACTCGGTTTGGTTGGGGGTAGGACTTGTTTGCACGCCTGGCTAGCTACCACCATCTTATCTAAATGTGTCGCCAAAGCATCAATGTTTGTAGCATTGTTGTGTTAAGATAACCAGTGCCTCACTAGTAGAGGATCCCGGGTGAAGTGCGCTTCCACCAATTGGCCTTATCATTACTTAACATCAGGTGAGATTAAGGCACTGTGCCTACCCGTAAATATAAAAAAAAATATTTCAAAGTCAAAGTCAAAGTCAAATATTTTTATTTAGCTTTAATATAGCTTTAATATATGTAACGACATTTACAAAATTATATGCAGTTACCAAGTTATATAAGTTTAAAAAAAAATCTTAACAATATTTTAAATCTGAAATACCAGTTGGAGTGATAGGAGCATTTTAAACACATGCTGTTTCGTCTTCAATATAATCAGACACTTTTTATTAAGCTTTTTTATAAAACTTTTCTTTAATTGCGATTTTTACATCATTTGGTGGAGTGTGAATAGCAACATGAGTGCAGTCTATACACCCGACTACCCCTGGTAGTCTATAAAGTTCCTAGAACCTGGAAGAAAAAACCATCATCATTAATGTTATCATCATTAGGCGTTTTAGTCGCGCGGCTGCAGCGCGGCACAGCAAATCCCTTCACATTACAGCGACAGCCGCGTTTCAGTCGCGCTGCAGACGCGCGTTGAACGTGGGGGTGACTAGCTCATTAGCCTCTGTAGCCATTTTGGATTTGACACACTGTTACTGCTGTTCCTTTTTTTACTTCTCCGACGCTATTGTCGTCGAATACGAAGACAGAAGAGGCAGTCCATTACTTAAAACAAAATGATGGTTTAAGGCTTCCACAACTTCAGTGATACATTTTGAAACAGTACCCTGAGCATGTCTCGAATTTTTATGGTTTCCGATAGAGCTTTGGTATGAGCCTTTGGCAAAAAAAATTAACGCTGTGAGTACCTGTAAATTATATTTTTGGTTTTAGGTTTTTCGTAGATCAACTATGTGTGTGACAATATTCAACAATATAATATGTAAGAAAAGGACTAACCTTAATTTCGATAGGCAAATCAGATAATCGTCTGCTCGGGACTATGAAAGGCCTAAGAGTTTCTATTAATTGTTTGGCGAGCTCCTTTATCAATCTATAATTAGATTTAAACTGAAAATTTGAAATTGCAAACGGGTAGCTTCTTTCTCCAGTGGAACTAGGGTCTTCTTCGCTCCCATCATTATCTTCTTCTCCACTGCTTAAATAACTATGGTGCACTAAATATTCCTCTAGATTCATGTTCAAGTGGTTTTCAAAATAGTAGTAATTATTATCCTCAGAACGAAATTGTATTTACGTTTGGCAGTTTAAAATTTTGACACAACGCATTAATTTGACAATTATTCTATCAATCGCTTGGTATCGCTCGACTGCTACGAGTAGGCGAGGGCACTCGTGGCAGTCGAGCGATTCAAAAATGCGGAAAATGAAAATGTCGAACGAAAATCACTCGTCGAACGAAAATCACTCGAAACGAATGAATCAAAAATAGAGCTCCTGGAGCTCTATTTTTGATTCATTCGTATGACATAATGTTGCCGCATGCGACTTAAGACACACTTGCCTTTTAAATCGCATGATACTGATTTTCCGTATTTTTGAATCGTTCGCGTCCGGTGCTGCCAACATAATACGAAATGTTGGATATTATCCGTTCCACGCAGAATTTAGAAGGAACCGGTAACAACCGCAATGAAAACGGAACGTAATATCTATGTTTCTATTGACAGTTAAAAAAAACCTTTGCTTTTTGATAGACAATACTATCAATCAATAAACGTCACAACCTTGTCACAACACAAGAATTATTGTGAAAACGTCTTCTGTAGTTGTGAATTGATTGCTTCACTAACACGTTTAGCTAGTTATTTGTCTTTATTATAGGTATCTCAACAGAATCAATCAGTAGCCACCTGTATCCTCGAAATTGGGTCTCAGTTTTAGACATTTTTGTTCTTGTACAAGCACAACGCCTAATAAAGTTTTAAGCAGAGTTGGCGCTTTGCTAACGGCAGGGCGGGGCGGGGCAGTATTTTTGACCGCGAACGAAGCATTGAAGACCGCGTCTGCCCGTCGATGCCCGCGGCTGCCCTCCCTCACCGCGAACACAAAGCACACGAGGGACGACGGAGGCAGTTAGTTCATGACGTTCGTTCTAGGGAAGAGCACGTCAGTGGAAATGGAGACCCAGAGAATTCGACTCGTTGCATATTTCACGTACAAAAAAGAAAGAGACGCAATCATAATAGCGAATACTGGGTACACCCACTGAATTCACAAAGGTTGACCAAAGGTCTGTTTCACATAAAACTTAGACTTAAAATGGTATCCTCTCAAATTCTATAAAATAAAATGTCGATTCACACTTTTCAGTAATGAGGAAGTACATTCATCCCAAGGAAAGGCTGGCAGTAAGGCCGCGTTCCCAGTATTTTTTCCGGATGCGGGATAATGTGAACAGCTTCATAAATAAAAGTGTAAAATATATTTTTTATAAGTGTTATATAGATTTTGTAATTTTCAAAGTATGATGTTGTTATGTTGAAAAAGATAAAAACCAATGAGCAAAAGACTGTTTTTTATGTAACTTATAAGTGCAGAATTTAAATGTCCAGTCCAATGCTCTTCTAAAATTGAGCTACTGAGACCTGTCGTAATTGTCTAGGTATATTCTGTACGACTATTTCGATGCGTCCCACAAGTCGTGTTAGCACAACTGGAAGAGCATTGGAACAGACCGCCAAAAGTCCCGGCTTAGCGATGTTAGTATGGATTAGTTGACTTTTTTCAAGTATCAAAATATCATTGTAAATGCAAAAAATTAAATTATATAAATAATGGTGTTATGTTAAAGCAAACCAGATGTTTAAAAGAAAAATAATTATTTTTACCGTCTCTGTAGTCTTGTGGTTAAGACCACCGGTTTAGACCCAGAGGTCCCGGGTTCGATTCCCAGCGGGGGGTACATGTTTGTGTACTTGGTTTGATTGGGGGTAGGACTTGTTTGCCCGCCTGGCTAGCTACCACCATCTTATCTAAATGTGTCGCCAAAGCATCAATGTTTGTAGCATTGTTGTGTTAAGATAACCAGTGCCTCACTAGTAGAGGATCCCGGGTGAAGTGCGCTTCCACCAATTGGCCTTATCATTACTTAACATCAGGTGAGATTAAGGCACTGTGCTTACCCGTAAATATAAAAAAATATATTTCAAAGTCAAAGTCAAATATTTTTATTTAGCTTTAATATATGTAACGACATTTACAAAATTATATGCCGTTACAAAGTTATTAAGTTTAAAAAAAAATCTTAACAATATTTTAAATCAGAAATACCAGTTGGAGTGATAGGAGCATTTTAAACACATGCTGTTTCGTCTTCAATATAATCAGACACTTTTTATTAAGCTTTTTTTTAAAGCTTTTCTTTAATTGCGATTTTTACATCATTTGGTGGAGTGTGAATAGCAACATGAGTGCAGTCTATACACCCGACTACCCCTGGTAGTCTATAAAGTTCTTAGAACCTGGAAGAAATAACCATCATCATTAATGTTATCATCATTAGGCGTTTTAGTCGCGCGGCTGCAGCGCGGCACAGCAAATCCCTTCACATTACAGCGACAGCCGCGTTTCAGTCGCGCTGCAGACGCGCGTTGAACGTGGGGGTGACTAGCTCATTAGCCTCTGTAGCCATATTGGATTGACACACTGTTACTGCTGTTCCTTTTTTTACTTCTCCGACGCTATTGTCGTCGAATACGAAGACGGAAAAGGCAGTCCATTACTTAAAACAGAAGGATGGTTCAAGGCTTCCACAACTTCAGTGATACATTTTGAAACAGTACCCTGAGCATTTCTCGAATTTTTATGGTTTCCGATAGAGATTTGGTATGAGCCTTTGGCAAAAAAAATTAACGCTGTGAGTACCTGTAAATTATATTTTTGGTTTTAGATTTTTCGTAGATCAACTATGTGTGTGACAATAGTCAGCAACATATGTAAGATAAGGACTAACCTTAATTTCGATAGGCAAATCACATAATCGTCTGCTCGGGACTATGAAAGGCCTAAGAGTTTCTATTAATTGTTTGGCGAGCTCCTTTATCGATCTATAATTAGATTTAAACTGAAAATTTGAAATTGCCAACGGGTAGCTTCTTTCTCCAGTGGAACTAGGGTCTTCTTCGCTCCCATCACTATCTTCTTCTCTACTGCTTATATAACTATGGTGCACTAAATATTCCTCTATATTCATATTCAAGTGGTTTTCAAAATAGTAGTAATTATTTTCCTCAGAACGAAATTGTATTTACGTTTGGCAGTTAAAATTTTGACACAACGCATTAATTTGACAATTATTCTATCAATCGCTTGGTATCGCTCAACTGCTACGAGCGGGTGAGGGCACTCGTTCCGGTCGAGTGATTCAAAAATGCGGAAAATGAAAATGTCGAACGATAATCACTCGTCGAACGAAAATCACTCGAAACGAATGAATCAAAAATAGAGCTCCTGGTTATAGTCTTTAGCAACAATTTTATACAGACCACTTGGGGGGTAACTACGAGCTCTAACAGCAGTATTATTGCAGTTGTGAAAACGAGACGCGTGTAGCGGCGAATATATTCGCGTCTCTTTTCCACAACTGCAATAATACTGCTATAAGAGCTCAATGTCAGGGGGATGTTTCCTAGCTGTCATCTCGTAAAATTTCAATGGAAATCTATGTTATTTTCTAAAAAAGTTTCGAAAGTAAGTAACCTAGCTTACTTTCGAAACTTTTTTGTTCGAATTTCAAAACTTCAAGTACAAGTAAAAAAATATAACTGGGATTCAAAACTTCGAAAACGGTTTAACGAAGTTTTGAATCCCAGATATATTTTTTTACATAATATTTTAAGTAATAAATTTATTTTACATAAATATTTCACTTTCCAGAATAACTAATAGCCGATTATCAAAACCATTTTTTTTTCTTTTTACAGTTACAGTTAAATATCAAAGTAACATTTACCCTATTCTTACAAATGCACTAATTTATTTGTTAACATTATACATCGAAATAAAAACAAAGTAGGATTGGATTTAGAAACGAGTTTCTTCGTTCTGGGGAAACTGATACCGTGGGGGGGCTCAGAGGGTTTTACTGAAACCCCTGATATCGATTTTGGTTGCCGGAGAGGTACCTACGTATTTTTTAATTATTTAATTTTTATTAATTAATGTAGGTAATGTCATTAAAGAAACGTCATTAACGTAGTAATTAAACTTTTGCCTAATCTGTGGTCACGCCGCCATACAGAACCGAAGTAGTGACAGAACCGAAGCAAAGCCCCCCGCCATGAAAAAAGTCTAAAGAGTTCATTAGGTTAGGTTAGGTTAGTATGGTGACAAAAAACGCGAGAGCCGAGCGAGCGGACCGCTCGGAGCGAAGCGCTAGAAACGACGATTTTTGTACGTGCGACGTTTTTTACATACCTAGATAGAATGTCTCTATCTATCTACCTTTATGACCATACCTTTTAGACAAACAAAAGCTGACGTTTGAAATTGTTAACGACTGCTAATGCAGCCGGGACCAACGGCTTAACGTGCCTTCCGAAGAACGGAGCAGCTCGAGATGATAAATTTTTGGTCACCCATCCGATGACCGGCCTTTGCGAAAGTTGCTTCACTTTAGCAATCGCAGACCGAGCACGTTAACCACTAAGCCATCGAGCTCCTCGGGCGTTAGGCATTAGCGTGTTTATAAAAACTCGATGGATTGTGAGTATTTGTTATTTATAATATTTGTCTTTTTATATTAAAGGAAACGTTTTTTTGGAAACTAATTTGTCTAAAATTAATATATTTATCAAATGATGAGTATGATTTTAAAACGTTTAAAAAAATAATTCCTATTTAAAAATAGAATGGAAAAAAAATGTGGCAAAACGTTTACGGGACAATGAAATTCGTACTCTAAAAAATCGGATTTACAATAGGTAACCTATCTTATTGGCAACAAAAACTGTGTCGGACACCAGAACCACTACGTTACCTACCTATGTAAAATTACACGTTAGTAAAGTTTGAAACGTGAAATAAATTTCAACATTACATTTTAGTATTATAACAGCTCTACTTTACAAAAGCTTTAGAAAATTACTATTTAATGTAGTTACAACATTTATAAAATACAGTATAAAATACAGTATAAAATACAGTAAAAAAATACAGTAGCATAGCGGTCAGTGCAGCCGCCCGGATTGCGGAAGACCCAGGTTCGATTCCTGGCTGGGTCGGGTGGGCGTTTAATTTTTTCACTGTATTTTAATTTAGCTTCAGTGCAGCAATTAGAGCTTAAAAATAAAAAAGTTAAAAAAAAATTTCATGCAGGAAAAAATTTTATCAGGAAAAATCTACCCAGCCTCAGTGAACCGAGTGGGAAATCCCAGCACTCGAGCTTCCTGTGGGTGATTGATTTTTTTTTGTAAAATTATATCTTTTAACTACCTATATAACTATATAGCTAATAATTTTAAGTTTTTTATGATTATTACTTAGCTCATTTTAAGTGAACATTAAATGAGAGTTCTTATGAGAATAAATGTCTTTAAACCTAGCTAACACTGTTTAGAGCCTATTGCCAAGTATTTTACACGTGCAGCCTTTGGACCAGCTACACGCAGCGGACCCTTATAAATTGATGCGGATGTTGATGGGGCTGCCTCGATTCTGCTGTGCTTCAGGCATGCTTACGCAAGCAGAAGTTGATGGTTTTAATGACATCTTGCGCAAGAAAACTGCCTCTTTGCTTTGCAAACTGCGGGCCAGCTCCAACTCCATTCTGCGTGTGATAGCGGGACGTTATGATTCCCCCATTATAGCTTATTGGCGCGGGCGATGCTATAATCTATTAGTGGACTGTATTGTTTGGCGTTATAAGTACTAGGCGAGGTTAAGTTAAGATTTAAGTAGTTTCATGCAATATATATGAGGAGCTCGATGGCTCAGTGGATAACGCGCCCGGTCTGCGAGTGCTGAGGTGAAGCAACTTTCGCAAAGGCCGGTCATCGGATGGGTGACCAAAAATGTATCATCTCGAGCTCCTCCGTGCTTCGGAAGGCACGTAAAGCTGTTGGTCCCGGCTGCATTACCAGTCGTTAACAACCACCAATCCGCACTGGGCCCGCGTAGTGTTTATAGCCTGTTCTCCCTATCCATCCATATGGAAGGCTCGTGCCCCAACAGAACAGTGAACAGTGGGGATATAAAAATGAGCTGATGATGATGAATATATCGTCGCTGTAGAATGATAACCTCGTATGTCCAGATATCCAAACTTTACAGAAAACGAAAAAAATGGCTCATTTCGTCAATGTTTAAAATATTGGTATGTGCTTTTGTCTCATGTTTTGATTTTTTTTCTCTTTTTTTCATGGTAGATACACTTTCGCGGTATTATAAAATACGTGGTTTTCATTTGATTTTTAAAAAAATAAAAAATAAATATGCTTTTTTGACATACAAGGTTATCATTCTACAGCGACGATATATGAATAGTCCAGTCCACAAAATAAGGAGCTTAATACCTGGATCGCTCGATCAACGCACATTTGTGCGATGCGATGCGATGGTCTGAGATTTCATCTATTTAGATGGAATTTTAGACCATCTTTAACCAGCCGAGTGCAGCTGTTGCGCTATTCTGTGTCTCTGAGAAGTTGTCTGTGTGTGCGTTACTCGAGCGATTTTGTATGAAGCATACCTTCTGGGGTCTCCTTATTGATGTGTAACATCTTTCCGCTCGCCTTTTATACTTTACAATTTGTGGGAGTGATTTCGTGAAATGTGACGGAAGTAGGTGTAACAGTGTGACAGAAAGTCGAGGAAGCGCGCAAGCGCGCGCCATTTTGTAAATTTATAATTATTATTATTTTAGCTGATTTAAATTGTGTCATTTGACTATCAAAGGTCATTTTGATAGGTATGTCAAATGTCTTCTAATGAGTATTTACTGCATTTATTTTATAGTTACAAAAAGATTTAATACCCGACCCATTTTTTTCAGAATATAATGTTAAAATTGCTTATTAGATACTAAGGTGAGATGTCAAATGTTACACTTCATATGCGACTACTGTTAAGGCTCGCTCGTTTTTTTTTAAACTTATTTTGTGTCCATGACGTGTCGTGACGTGTGACTTACCTTTACGTATATAAAATGCACTGACTGATTTATTTTTCATGCACCAAAACAATTCGCTCCCCTCCTGAAAGAAAGCCGTAACAGAATTACACTAAGTTTAGAGGAGCTCAAAAAAGTGCCCTACATTTTAATTAAAAACAGAGCTGCATACAATTTTGTTAACTTGTTTCTAAGTTTAGTTGAATTGGTTTCATTTTGAAAAACACATTCAGTGCCGGACCCCGCACATGTGCGACAATTAAATTTCTATTATTTTTTATATTATTTTTCATGGTTTAAGGCAGTCAACGTGTTAATATTTGTTTTTTCTTTGTGTAAATAAAAACATACTACTATTCTAACATACTGTCGACATATGGGTAGGATCTAGTTGTTTACTGTTTATTCTGATTGTAATGTAGGTACCGATATCAACCTGTTTGTGTTGCAAATAAAAATAGAAAAACGTTCTGGAAATACTTTACAGGATTTATAGGTGAATAAAACTTGCATTCAGTACTTAGAGTCTAAATTGCGGTGAGGGTGAAAGATTTTGTGCAATGTGTGCAAATAAAAACGAATAAAGTCTGTTGTATGTAGGTAAACAATTTACCTTCTTCACGATAGATTTATCAGGCAACATCTCAGAAGGCATTATCCAAGTTCCCGAATGCTATTGAATGGGTGTAATCAATCACTATGAAACGAGACGAAGAAAAATCTTTATCGTCAACCGATGGTAGGTAAGATGGTAAGTTTGTGCGTAAGGACGCAGCAGCTTTACTCATAAATATGGCAAAATTAAGTTAAATTAAATATTTTTATGATAAAAGTAGTTTGATTGGCGCTGTACTAACTTCCTTTATTTCCATCCCATCTCCCTCCAATACATACCTTTCTTGCGCACAAGAGCGCAAAATATAGAACGCAGCACGCCAAAGAGCTCGCTGCAACTGCGCGAGTTAGTGCAATGACAGAATTTTGAAAACTTGGCCGCTCGCGCTTTGAGGAGATCTCCATTTTCGGTCGTTTGATAGCTATTACCGCGTTACGAGTGTTAAAACTGTGAGATACCACGCGCTGGTGGTCCAGGTTTTCAGACTGCTCGTCCGCCTGCCGCACACGTGGTGCCTACTGCCGCTTGCTGATCAAAGTATTCCCTCCTCTTTTTTTTTCCATCGAACTGTTTACCCATTGCCCTCGTCGCCAGTTCGATTGATTTATATTAATAATTGTTCTAATTATTATTTACTGGTTGTATACATTTTGAACTTATACATTGTAAACTTATGCCATTTAAGTTTATGTATTTGGACGATTATGGATTATGAACTTTATGGATTTTGGTTATTAGTTGTTCTAACCATTTGGTATTTAAAATGTGTGTGAATCAAACTGTGGTGTTATAGCTATAGACATTTTAAACATTAGATATTTAGTCCAATATGTATATTGAACTTAGGTTTTTTTTATAGGTGTTATTTGCTTAGGTATTTTAAAAGATTAGGTATTTTGAACGGAGGTGTTTTAACGTTAAGTTTTTTTTAATTTTAGACATTTAAATACGTACCCACACATGAGATAAATATGAATTAATTGTTGTCGTACCATATTGTGCGATTGTCCTTGTGGCAAGGTCTGGGAGGCCCCGTGTGACGTTAATACAGTGATAATTATGATGTTTGGTAGACCATCTAATATTAAGAATTTTTTTAGCTAGGCAGCGCAATCGGTATGCGAACACACAACTCTATCAAACAACATCTAATTCCATTATGCAGCAATACAATAATACGTTGGTAGGTACATTTCCAAGCAACTCAAATACAACAATGAACCCGTTGACGCTTTGATAAATTGCTCGAGCGGTGGCTACCTGAGGAAATATTAAAATTTGGGAAGGTACGCGGAGGGTCATCAATATAAATAATCAAGCCGCAATCTATAAAGTTGTGCCGCCCAAACGGCCTTCGCCTACTCGAATGGGCGGTTGCTTACCTACAATATTTACGAGGAGTTTAAGACTGCTTCGATGTCTTAAAATTATGGATCTCATACATATCTAAGAAGTTGGATGTATATAACATACATACCTAGTCGTCACCCTACCGAAGAATACAAGTCTGCTTCAGTGTGTAAAATTTATGGGTCTTATACATAAGACGTGAGAAGTCTAATGCACAATAATACACATAATTACCCCGCCCGATCCTATAAATGCCACCACACACACATAACACAGACAGAATACACTAAACATGCACACTAGTTTAGGCCCAAGACACCGTACTCGTAGAACAAGGGTACGACGAACCGGTTCACACGCGCTCTATACCAGGTACAGACATATGTACCTGGGCGCTTCTTCTCTCCTCCACCACGGCCCGGTCAACCCGAGCCAAGGTCCGAGCCTTAAGAGGCGCCCTCGGGTTGTTCCGCTCCCCGATCCGATCCGAACCCTTCGGAGAATCTAGTAGGGCACGGAGACACGCACTAGTGCGTGATGCCCGGGATCGTTTGGGGGCGGTGAGAAACTTAAAGGGTTCCTTACCTTTAAGTTTCTCGCCGCCCCCAAACAATCCCGGTGAAGCTTTCTTATGTCCCCACTGATGGGCCACGAGCCTACCCTGTCGCGGAGCTCAAGACTGTTTCGATATTTTAAAATCATTGGTATCATACATATCTAGCAAGTCGTCGCATACATGTACATGGCACATGCATATTAAATATCATCATTATCGTGTAATTATTATTATCATGTTTTATCAAGATATTAATGACAAGAGTTTGTTACGATAGCATGTTGGACTTAATCATTTACAATTTAAAACACGCACTGAAGTACCTCATCTGTATGCCGTCTTCTTTTATTGCCATCCATCTCTAACATCTCAGTGAATCTGGTGAGATCTCAAAAACGCTTGCCTGGGTAGCCCATAGAAAACTACAAGTATTGTTACGTTAATAATTAAATACAGTTATTCTGTTCGTACCTACAACCACAGAATAACTAATGTACCTACCTACCTACAACCTTAGTTGTATGTCTTCGTACCTGAACGTTGTAAGCGTACAATTATATAACCACCTTGATTTCCGTTACGAAACTTGCCAACAGAAGCCCTACCATGAGTTTACGACAGTTCTCGCTACCAACAGACAGACGATGATATTTCTTTTTAAAATTTAATGTCATTGCAGCAGCACCTTCTGGTGGAAAACGAGGATAGTTAAAATTATGCCATACTGATTCTCGTCTTCGTTAACGTGGTCGAATGGCGATTGAAACTCGCTCTTATTAATTAACTTAGTTGACCTTAATACACCCCGTATTAATCTACAAATAATTTAATCCGTCGCTATCGAGAAGCGTTAAAGTCATAGTAAGGCCGCAGAGATGACCGACAATAAGACGCTTATGCCCGCTATTCCAGTAAGAAAACACCTCAGGCCCGCTTAGAAACTTTAGCCGTTAGCATAGATTGCGTAATAAAATAGAGTAGTTTGTTCAGATTGTGAGGCTTTGTGCGGAAAAAGTAGGGAGGTGTCGCCATAGAACAGTCGGGATGCAAGTCGAATGTTAACGTAACATCACGTTCACTCCCAGTGACGGCAGGACTTGGAATACCGTTAAAATTTGAATAACGATAGGTAGGTACTTGTCCAACGAAGATACCGTTAAATGTAAAGGTAACGTTAATGGTATCGTTACCTCTGTGGAATTTTACTGGTAAATTAACAAACCGCTGCATTAATTAATGCTAAGGCTAAAGCGCATAAGGTAGCGATACTTCTCTAGATAACGTTACGTACAGAAGCCTGCACATCAACCTATTAAAAACTGTCAAATTTCTTCAATAAAAGTTAAACCTTAAGTCGTTACTCATTAGACACAAAATTCAAGTCTAGTGAGGAAAGACAGTTTCTGGGAGTCTAATTGCAGGCGTGTGTACAACGAATCCTAGAAACTTTACTGAGCACGACCAATATACTATATTTGCCAGCACACGTTTTCCCTCCTTCCTATGATTGGGGTCCTTCAAACGAGCCGTGAAGAGGCACCTTGTGGGCCGGCAGAGAGAGGGTAACTGGTGCTGCGTTGTTTTCACGCTACACCAGTTGTCGTCGCATCTGGATTCCATATACACTTAACATCAGGTGAAATGGAGTCATTTGCCGTGCTATGCATAAAAAAAAAGAAACCAAGAATGACAATTACTAGAAAAAAGAAGAATAACTAAACTATCCTTGAGTAGTTTTATATTAATAAATAAAGTTTTCGGGGATTAACGCAAACTTTCAACTGAGTTGCACACCGGCTGTGGTAACGGGCCGATTTTAAGTATAAAGTTTATACCTAAAGTCGGTAAGTAAAATAAACTATTTTTATTTACCCCTTTATACTTACTAAGTACCTATAGGTAAAGGTATGCCATTGAAACCTAAGTAGTTTGCGTTAATCCCCGTTGTAAAACTTTGTTTATAATGGAACACTAAAGTTTAAAAGCATGTAGCATATAAAATTATTGCATTCCAGGAAAACATCTAATTCCTACGTGAATTCACGATAGCAAGGCTGAATTTCATAAGGGTTAAACCGTGGCAGTGGTATAACGGTGTTGTTGTTGCAATAATACTTAGTTCTAATTGAATGGAAAGGAAACCAGCTCAGATTTCCTATCCAGATTTAAATCATAGAAATTCCTGTACCAAGCGAGCCAGCGAAGTGGGTAGATTGTCAAATCCGTTCCTGATGCAAGCGTTAGATAAGCTATGACATTAAATCGCGCTGGTTATATCGGTAATCATTGAGCTTTGTACAGAGTTCGACTGAACGGGTTAGTTGCTTAAAGGTAATGTAAATAAAAAAAAGCAACATTTCGGTATATTGAGATTTGTACCGAGTTCAACTCTAAGCGACGGGCTCGTTGCGTTGAAATTGTAAATTAAAAAAATAACTTACTGTCAGAAGCGTTTTTAAATAATGTAACATTCTTGGCAAAATTTTAAAACAGGATTGTTTAAGTATCTTATCCGAACAAACAATAGTAGCGTAAATATTTTGCTATTGTACAATATAACAACTGTTTCCTAGAGAGGACGGAAGTTAATTTCACTTCCCACACACTATTGGCAAACGGGTTTTTGGAGGAGTTATAAAAATGCAAGTTTGATGTGTGAATGTCAGAGGTGCCTACTGCTGCCATAGTGTAATTAAAAATCACCTAAAATTCGGGTTTGGGCCCCCAATGTTAGGTGTTGTTTTTTGTTATAAACGTTTATTATAAGCCACTTTTTGTTGTGCTGTTATTATTTTGTTTCGATATAGCCTTTTTAATTTTCTTTTCTATCCTTGACCAATCTCCTCTTTACAAGGGGTTTTGTAACATACGTACCTATCTACGGTAAATTGGGTTTATTTTTTAATCAAGTGTAATATTATTCACTTGCATATAATCAAGTAGCTGCTAAAATAGGTGTCCCAAGAGTTCTAGGGCGTCTAATGTGACTACCTTCAGAATCATACCGTCGTTTTAGGTACATGTTGAAGGTAACCACTTCAAAAAATAGGAGCTGTGATCAATGTTGCACTTGAATTTATAAGTAACCCCGAGTATGACAAGCATTCAGTAATTTACTAAGAATAACCAATTTCTTAAGATAATCGTGAAGCTTGCGACGATGAAACTCCCGCGTGGATAGCAAGATCCGCAGATGTTGTTGGCCCAAACTTTCTGTCCAACTTCCACGTTAACTATCCGATCGTTATGCGCCATCCGTCGGGTATTTATTATTTTAGATGTTTTCGCCTTCGCAAGCGGCGTCGTTATGTTACAGGTTTATGTAATCGAAACTTCGCGGGTATTCTGAACACGATCCGCCGAGCCTGGCTAAACATAAAAAGTGCTTCGACGCTACAACAAGTGGGCTTGTTCAAGTAAATTGATGTCTGCTTGGTATCGTATTGAGAAAATATATCGAGTATAGGAAGTCTTCGTGTAATGATTGAATACCATGAAGTATTCAATGAAAGGAATATGGGGCAAACATGGGGCCAATAATAAAATTGGTATTTGATGAGCTTAGTGAGAAGCTCGATGGCGCGGTGGTTAACGCGCCCTGTCTGCGACTGTTACGGTTAGGCAATTTTCGCCAAGGCCGGTCATCGGATGGGTGACCTAAATATTTCCTAATTTCCTAAATATTGTCATCTCGAGCTCCTCCGTTCTTCGGAAGGCACGTAAAACCATTGGTCCCGATTGCAATATCAGTCGTTAAGAACCACGAATCCGCACTGGGACCGGGTTGTTAATGGCCTCTTCTCCCCATCCATCCATAAGGAAGGCTCGTGCCGCAGCAGTGGGGACATAAAATGAACTGGTGATGAGAGCTAAATAGGTACCTACTATTGTAGTGTTCACCAGTTTTCGACGCAGATTTCGTCGCCAAAAAATATCATAGACTAAAATGTAAAAATGGTTTTTGGCATTCACTAGCCAGGGGGCGGCCCTGGCTAGTGAATGCCAAAAACCATTTTTACACCTTTCCGAA
The DNA here is from genome assembly GCA_947562085.1 of Eudonia lacustrata. Lineage (NCBI taxonomy): Eukaryota > Metazoa > Arthropoda > Insecta > Lepidoptera > Crambidae > Eudonia > Eudonia lacustrata. The sequence goes on along the minus strand of OX387317.1, from coordinate 5,933,329 downwards.
TTGGATACCAAGTACGTAGTTTACATAACGTAGCCAAGCTTAGCCAGGTAACCGCTTTAGTAGGTACCTAACCGTTTAAAAAGATTTCGATGCGAAATTACCCCGAGTGTGGTCCCGAAAAGTAGGAGCGTCCGGAGGCTGTTTTTATCGGCCAGAGGGTCGCAACCTCACAGCGATGTCCTATTGAATTGTTATAACCAGGGCGGTCCCTATTATTAGCCGGTCGATACGATAACGATTCTTTCCGGAAACTTCGCTGTGGCGGCTGATTTTAATGCCTTTTCTTTTGGGCAACTAATGACCAGAATGATGCTTTTGTCGTTGCGTTGCTAGGTATGTATTTACTGTCATAATATTTGCAGCATCGGGAACGTAATTCTGTGTATGTTCGAAAATTTTTAACTTCTTTCCCCTGCATGCGGTATCTTTGCTGATCAACAGTAGAATCTAGCAACCATCCATGGAATCACAATTGGTCCATCGAAACAAAAGGCTGAATCGGGTTATTTTACTGCAAGAAAAATGCATTGCACTGCATACTCGCGGGTCTGGAGCAACCCGCGAATTGTGTTGTTTTTTTGGAGATTTTTCTGATTGCATCTGGCGCCATTTTCAGCGTCACCAAACTTTATTCAAAATTCAAAAAAAATCATTTCATTTTGGTTTCACATGATCTTAAAGCTAGGTATAATATCACCTTTTTAAAAGGGTATCTTATAATAGTTTTTTTAGTATTTTATTCCATACGTAAAATGTTCGATAACTTAAAGAAAAATTATGTAGCTAAACGTATGAAGTTAATTTCTTGCAACTCTTCTCGAATTTAAAAGACTGCATTCCAAACCGGGGTGGTGGAATCATGACTATTTAAAAATGCTTCTGAAATTTGACAGTTTGAGGTAATCTGATGCGCAGGCGTACGTACACCTTTAATTTACATTACTAAAAATAATATACTTACAATTATTGTAACATATGCATATGACAAACTACCGAATTAAGAACACAATGCAAATGATAACAGACTCAAACAATGGCGCCATGAATTCCGGATACAGCTAAACTATTTGGATGTCTTAACTTAACTTAAATTAACTATATTTGTCAATTCACAATGTTTAGTACAGTTATTGTCATTAACAATGATATCTAGATGGTTACAGCTGTAGCAAATATTGACAACTACCCTCCGCGCTAGCTAAAAAACTGTGTTACGGCAGAGTAGTATCGTCGTCTACTAGTAGCTAACATCAGTTAACAGTATACGCAAGGTGAACAGATCAAATTATCTTAACTAAACTCAACTTACTAATAATGTGTCAACTTTATACCATTTTTAATTTTAATTTTTAAATGTTTATTATGTTATACGAGTAAATAGGTATGTTTGTTTTATATAATTTTGTTTAGGTGTTTATGTATATACATATATATATATATATATATATATATATATATATATGTATATACATAAACTAAATATGATTTATTGAGTTACGTGGGGCAAGTTAAGTTGGACGGGGCGCAGGGGGGGAAACCCTACTAAAACGCAGTACCATCTAGGTACTTGCGGAGATAGCTCGTGGTCAAGAATAGCAAGCAACGAAAGGCTTAGTCGACTTACGGGTTTCAATACCTACTTATTTCTAAACAGTACGTCCACCAAAACCCATTGGACTAGCTGGTGGAATGAAATAGGTAGTTAAAAACCTTTCCCTCTCTATCACGGAGGGCCCTGCTGGCAGTGGGGAAGTAATGGGTCACAGTAGGTATATTATCAAAATAATCAAAATCATACAACAAACAATAAAGGAGTCCTCCTTCACTGTCATCGGCATATTATGCACTGCGGGAAAAAGGTTAGACAAACCTGGATTATAGTTATCTAAGACATTAATATAAGAAACGTAGTGTGCGTGTTATTACAATAAAAATATCCTTCAGCACCTTACCTAGAGCATAAAGTTGATTACCTGGACAGGAAAATACTATGAAGGGTGATTTTTTTTCTCTAAAATGGTCAAAACGATTGGTCTTATGGGACATTATCAATCCGGAGCTTGGACAGTTAACCTGTAATATAAATATGATCAGAAAAAATATGTGATGTTACTGTGATGTTGTCAAAATTTATTTACCCATAACCTTACGATTCCACTGAATCGTATTAACTTCAGTTCCGAACACGACGTAGCAATGTGCCTAAACGCTTTGATGTTTTCCAGGCGTTAAAAAACACGTGTTTGATTCACCCTTAACTCAATGTAAAGCTGCTACGTGCCGTCAAGGGGACTAATTCATTATGTTAACGAGTCGTTTGCCTTCGACTTTGATGGATTAACAACCACAAAATGTGAAAAAGAAACGATGCGCAAATTCTCCTGCATATTCATGGATTTGGTGGCGTATGATCGAGTTTATTAGCTGAAATGAAAATACTTGTTTTCTATATTAAAAGAACAATACTCAAAATGTATGGACACCGTCCCCACCCTTGTAGCACTTAAAAACCTAGGTAAGTATGTTAATCCAAGGGCCATGGTCAACATATCATTTTATTGTACAGTAAAACTGAAATGTCCACCTTAAAAAGTTATATCGACATGGAAACCGGAATCTGCAGTCACAAATTATGTTGATGATTTTTTTAACCAAAACTTTTTCACGATCCAAAGAAGCTAGAGGTGAGCAGAATAGAATGGTTATTAATTACTCGTATAATAACAGCCGTACGCACAGCGCAACACAATGCAGAGGCTAGTAAGTGCGGCAGGGGCGGTCGAATTTTGAAATGCGACCTTTTCGTAATTACTATTGAATAACACACAGGGCATAAACGCCATTTAGGCATAATATTGCTGTTTGACAGGTACGAGGACGGTTGGTGCCTGCGCGTATGTCGTGAGTAAGTATCATGTGGTACTATGGGATTGGAAGGCGATTAGAGAATTTCCTTGGGCCAGCCAGGGACAATATTGTAATAGACTCTGAAAACACCGAGTAATCTATTTGTTGTATTAAAAGTAAAATGATTTTTTTTTGTAACAAAGATTTTTTTATTTAAAAGCTCCTAAAAACATGAAAGACTACTTCACGAAAACGAATATCGTTTTCGTGAAGTAGCCTAACAGAATAATTCATTGAACTTTTTTCACAATTTTGATTCCAAAGAGTTGTTTGAAAACTCCGACTAAAGGTATTTTAATCATCCCACAAAAGAATAAAAACAGCGTGAGCTGTCACATCTTCGACATTATTTGCCATATTTTTAATAAATAATAAAGAACATTAAACTGCAACATAATTGTGCCTTGTGAGTTTGTGACTGCAGATTCCGGTTTCACATGTCGATATAACTTTTTTTGGATGGACGTTTCAGATTTGCTGTCATAAATAAAATGATAAGATGGCTATGGCCCTTCGATTAACACAGGTTTTAAAGTGCTACAAGGGTAAGGACATTTTGAGTATTGTTCTTTGATAATAAGAAAAATCTTTCCTCAAAAATACTAAATGTGAGTTAGAATTATTTTGGGGGTTCGTAGTTTCTGCTAACGAATAGACTACTATGACGATACTTGTACATTTTATAACAAAAATCTCGAAGAGCCCCTGAAAGAGGTGATTAGTTCCAAATTTGATATTTTTTTTATATGCAACGCGTTTTTAATGATGCAAATTATAATATTCACTAACATGCATGCAACTTGCATTGCCGATTACTTTCGGAAAAAGAATTGTGTCTCGAAATACGAGCTCAAACATGAATTCACTGCAATTACACACAGATAGAAGTAGTGCAATTAGGTACCTGTATCTGTATGATGTATTCTTGACAGAGGACCATAGCATGTAGGTAGCGTTCTACCATACCTACCTACATGTTAGTCTTTAGTCATATTTTCGTTTCAATGAAGGCATTACCGAAAAACATAAATACTACTTACTTTCGAATCAAGTGTAGGGAACATTGATTACAACTCTTGATCTTACAAGTGGAAAAAGTAAACCCGATCCTAGTAAGCCTAGGTAATTGCCGCGATTGCTAAAATATAAAGAGGAAATTTTTATTTTTTATTAATATTACATGATAGACATTCTTAGTAAATACCTACAGATCATACAGGTTATCAAGAACAAACGTTACTTTTATACATGTTGTAACATGTAGGATATCTAAAAATAGACCAATAACAGGATATGCTAAACGGCCACCCTACCCGCAAAGTATTAGGTTATTGAAATTTTCCAGCCCCTTGGAGCGCGGGAGACGGTACAGAGGCGCGACGTGAAAATTCGCTATCAAAAATTATGCAGACGAACCTACTTAGAGCTACCTACTTGTTTATTTAACGACAGTGACGTCACGCGCAGTTATTACGGCGAAACGGCGAGATAATGGATTGTTGCCTGAGGCACTGACGAGGTTTTTGAGCACCCACTAATGTAGAGTTATGAATTTTATTATTGGCATTACTTAGCTGTAGATGGCTGTAGGTACTTACTTACTGTTATGGCACGCCAGTTTACTAAGATCGGCTATGATAGCCATCTTCGGGTGCACCAGCGCCGCCGTTCCAATTAGGAGTCGAAGTGGTCGCCATGACAGAAATCGGTCGGATCAATCATCATCATCATCATCATCATCATCATCATCATCACCTTTGAATCGCAGACATATTCTGTTCACTAATCCAGCTGCTATACGTAATGTAAGATCTTTAGGATGCCGATTTAATAATCAAATAATATCAGTTCTAATCACGTTTATTTAATTCACTAAGAACAAATTATAAAGTCAATAATAATTTCTGGTGATTTTTATTTTAATATTAACGAAATTTACTTACCTACTATTAGCTACGTAGTTCTGTGCATAAAATAGAATTTTATTTTTATACAAGAAAAAGTGTTTTTAAGACTAGGGTGCTACCCAATCTTGGTTGTGTACAACTCGTGCAGATTTAGTAAACGCAATCCGCTTACTATGCCAAAGTAAACCTTATCCAACGTCAACAACTACGTCATCTACATTAAATCTTAACGATTTTACAAATAGAATTGAATAGTTAAGGATAGGCCAGGCTTTACTTATATTATCGACTGTCCACGACTGTTTCTGCATACCACAAGATTCCGAGAGAATTTCCCGTTTCATCACTTGATTACGATGAAAGTGACCTGACTGTGCAATTTTGATAATTCTTCGGTAAAGACTTCTCTGATTTTATTGTCTATATTTGCAATAAAATCGTAAAGAAACATAGATTCAAATCTGTTCATTTCCTTGCCAAATCAACATCAAAACCGCTGTGTCGCTTAGAGCAATGCTTAACCATCAGTTTCTTATGGTGAAAACTCTTCGTGCAGTAAGAGCATTTATAACGGCGTACACCAGAGTGATTGCTCATGTGCTCCCTTAGCTGATTTGAAGTCGGATAGCACTTGGTACAATGATTGCATTTGAAAGGCATCACACCCGTATGCTTTCGCATGTGTATGTTAAGCTGGCTGGTCGACTTATAGGTGAGACCGCAAACGCTGCAGACGTATGGACGCTCGTTGCCGTGCCAGACCATGTGCCTGCGCAACATGTTCGGAGAATCGAAGTACTTTGAACAGACTGCACACTGGAACTTCTTCTCTCTGGTGACTCTTTGCAAATGGGCTTTTAGGCTCTTCTGGTTCTTGAAAGTGTTGTTGCAATGATCGCACGTTACTTTGTTGCAATCGTGCGCAGTCTGTTGGTGGATCTGTGGAAATTATTCTCGTTAATTTAAACTGAGTAAGTAGTACAACAACGTAGGGTCCTAACCACTAGACGATCACGGCCAATAGTAGAGGACGAGGCCGACCACCGCAGCGCTATGTGGACGACATCAGACGACACGGCACGGCACGGCTAGGACTGCTTGGATGGATCATCAGACTTTTATAGATTCAAGTACTAGAAATCCTACCCCAAAACGTCACGCGAGCTTGACGAATAAGATGAGGGTTCCAGTACATCTAAATGCGTATTAACTTAGAAATCCTACTGCAGTACGTCACCGTCTAAGACGTATTGAAGCAGGGTTTGCGCGTGTTTACCGTTTGGAAATGCTAACTCAGTTCGTCTCAGCCGGCAGGGACGTATTGAAGTAGCATTTCTATATACGCTACCGGGGTACGTAACATTGAGATGTTAAGTGGCCATTGAAACTCATGTGCGCTTGTAATACCAAGGGTAACACGTGCGCATTGCCAACCCTGAAACTTCAGTTCTTATGCTTCTATGCCCTGTAATTTCACTGGATGTTGTACTCTTCAAACCAGAATACCTACAATAATGTAAAAGAATACTAAAGCTCCAGTTGAAATCCTTTATGCCTAGTAACTTCACTTTTCTTGTTCTTACTGGAACAAAGGAATGCAAAACAATACTTAGGCTAAAACTATAGATAATTAACTAGTTTGTAGTCAGCGATTGAATTACCTTAAGATTGGAGTTACGTTTGAATCCTCTCCCACAGACATCGCACACGTAGCCATTCACCTCTGAATGATTAACCATATGCGTTTTGAGAGCATGCCGAAATAGGAACCTGCCAAAAAAGTTCATATTATTATCATCTTTAGATGTAGATGCCCAGAGTAGATAGACTTACGAACCGATGGCATAAAATGACGTTCATAAGAGCTATTTGTAGCCTAAACTGAATAAATGATTTTGAATTTTGAAATTTCATGTGTATAGTAGCATTGTTGTTACAGTTTTGAAATGAGACGAATGTAGCGGTGCAAACATTACAGTAGTTAATACTGCTCTATGAGCTCATGGTACGGCCCAAAGTGATTTTCAGATTTTTAACAATTTAAAGCCTGGGTTGTTGACTCGACCTGTCTGCTGTGAATACAGACACAATACAATTTAAATTGTTTAGGGCCTGTGCCCTGATCTGTATCAGTACTTGCCGCAGATTAGAGGTTAAGTTATGTGAAGGCATGAAATTAATACACAATTTCACAAATTTTGGGATTACTATGAACTACGTCTCACTGTCACAAATCAAATCGTTCGAGAACTTTGATAAAGACTTATAGGGTAACTATTTGATACGTCTAGGTCTAGTACAAAAATCTTTATGGCGTTTCCCGAAAACATTGCATTTTACCTGCATAAATATAAATAAGTTTTCAGACGAAACCAGATATCGCCGGTTTTCGCCAAACAAACTCTAGTCTCTACTAACGAACAGTCAATAAAATAACTAATACAAACTTTTTTCCACACAAATCGCAGTTGTAATTCGCTGTCCTGTGCAGTTTCTCGTGGTCCCTCCATATCTTATATGTGCCGAATTGTTTGCCGCATTGAGTGCAAATACCACCTTTCTTCTCCAAATGAACCGATCTATAGTGGAACTGCAACGCCAGTTTCACCAAATACTTTTTGTCGCACAAATGGCAATTAATGTGAATACGGTTTTCCTTCGGATGGTGTGCATACCTGACACAAAAAAAGGGTAGATAATTGAAATAGTTCTACAGACCTTTGTGATAAATTCACGTCTGGGAGTCATCTACAGAATGATCGTTGATCGTTGCAGAAATTAAATTAACTATAAATGACTTATTTTTTTAAAATTAAATAATTGAGTTTAGGGTTTATCAGACCTGAATATACACTTGATTCAAGTATGCCTAGTAGTATTACGTAAGTATGATGTAAGTTTTCTTTTTTTTTATCTTTCTTTAGCAAAGTAAGTATTATTTTATATAGTACTCAGGTGTATCGATTCATTATTAGATTCTTATATGTCTGAAACAAAGTAAAGTAGGTATATAAAATTATTTACCTGTGTGTCACCATATCAGCGAAGTCTCTGCCAACGAAATCACACAGTCTACAATTTAGGTCATTACTTAAGCTATGTACAGTTAAATGATGTTTCAGTTGGTTTGTATCAGGTGAAGTTACGTCACATAATCCTGGAAGATTGTTTGTAAGTTTGTTATTTTATCAAGTTTATTGAGAGCATCTGTTTTTTGAGAGTAGGTACCCTATATTTAAAATCAAAAATATTTTCTTAGCTTAGAAGCTAAGAAAATATACTACGTTATAAAACTATAAACAATAAATTAAACCTCTAAATCTAAATCTTTAAGATAGGTTTTCGGATTATAAAGATACATAATGCAATAATTAACAACAAATATTTGAACCTTATTCACTCAACTTACGATTGAAAATAGTTACAAATGAAAAATATCCTGTGCTTATCAAAAGGTTATTAATTTGTATAATCACTTACCGCAAATCAAGGTTGAAACATCTGGTGGAGGTTTGATTTCTGCAATTATTTTCTTCCTTTTTGCATTATAACTTTTCCGTTTTGTCGTCTTCAACGACAATTTATTAACTAAAACAATATTTTTATATGCAGTCTGCAAACGGCTTTTAATTGATCAATGCAAAAGAGAGTCATAAATATCTTAGCATTTAAGAAAAACTATGATGTGTTTAAATAGTGTAGGATGTGTGTAGATGTGTAGTCTAATTTTGAATAACACTTTTGTGTCATCGCTATTACAATATTTCATTATTTTTCCTGATGATTTAAAATATTTACCTTTGTTATTGTTCTTGACTGCTACATTACCCAATTGGTATTCAGATTTGCTACGATCACATTCAGTGTCTTCAACTTTGAACTTAACATCACTAGATATATTACAGTCAAATATAGTTTCACTATCTTCATTGGTAAGTTCATCAGGTTCATACTTCGCCACATCACTGCTCTTTTCGAAATATGGAAGATTAATCAGAGTTATCTCTTCTCGTAACTCTTCGTGTTTTATTTCAGGAGCGTCTTGACTTTGTGTGAGGCATTTCTATAAAACACTACAGTTTGTAAGAACCTTAATTATAAACTTAATTGCAAAGACTATTTTAACTAATTGTATATGTATAATAATAAATAGTTAGTGCTTCGGAGGGTACGTAAAGCCGTTGGCCCCGGCTGCATTAGCAGTCGTTAAAAACCACCAAACCGCACTAGGCCCGCGAGGTGGTTTATGGCCCGTTCTCTCTATCCATCCATCCATAGGGAAGGCTCGTGCCCCAGCAGTGGGGACATAAAATGAGCTGCTGATGATGCTGATGAGTTATTATACGTGGGGCATACTGAAATAAAAGAATGAAAAAACAATATGGATTTCGAAAATGGAACTCTTTGGGAACATGCTACTTTTTATTTTGCGAGACTGTCATTTGTTCTTCAATCGTTGCGTTCTTTCGAAAATTGTGTGTCGCTACGCTATCAAAATGAATTTAACTCGTGAACATTTGCGTTCAATGATGTTTATGATTTTCGTTGTGGCTTAAGTCAACAAGAGAGTTGCCAGAGACTTAAATTGGCATTTGGTGATGAAGCACCATGTCGCAGCTCTGTGTATTCGTGGTTTGGAGGATTTAGACGTGGACGAGATCATCTACATGACGAGGTATGTGAAGGTCGGCCGGCGACTGCAGTTGCAGACTCTAATATTGACACCGTACGACAACTTATTGAAACTGACAAAAAAATTACTTGCCAGCAAATTCGTGCTTTGTTAGGCATCTGAATAAGCCAAGTGCAATACATTTTACAAGTGCATCTGAAGGTTCGGAAGCTTTGCACTGGATGGATACCGCATGACTTAACGGAGGACCAGAAACGACTGAGTGTCCAGTGGTGCCGTAAAATGATAAAAATGTTTAACGGAGGACAGTCATTGGCTGTATATATATCGTGACAGGTGACGAAACCTGGGTGCTTTGAACCCGAAAGAAAAAGCCAGTCGGCAGAGTGGGTCTTTCCTTTTAAACATTTGCCGACGAAAGTTAAGAAAAGTCGAAGCATTAGTCAAAAAATGGTTGCTTCTTTTTTGGAAAATCAGGACATTAAATTACAGTATCGCTTGAAGATCAAAAGACAGTGACTTCAGACACCAGTACAGTCGGCGGCAGATCAACCTACCCAAATCTGTCAAATTTCTCCAATGAATATTGATCCTTAAAGCTAAAAGATTAAGTTCAAAATTGATTGTAGAAATTTGACAGTTTTGGGTAGGTTGATCTGCCGCCGTGTGTACGTCGACGTACCAACGTCAAAAGTACGTCAATACGTCAAAAGTGTCAAAACTTGCTTGCCCAGAGTTTTAGAAAAAGTTCGCGATAAGCGTCCTCGAAGCAATGTTATCCTTCACCACGATAACGCATCCTCATATTCCGCTAAGGTAACAGAAGCCTATTTGAAGGCTTCAAATGTGGAACTGATGACGCATCCGCCTCACAGCCCGGACCTCGCACCCTGCGACTTCTTTTAGTTTCCAAAAATTAAAGACAAACGCACACGTTTTACGAGCCCTGTTTCAGCGGTGAATGCGTTCCATGAAGCCATTGAAAAGAATTCTAAGGAAGACTGGTCCAACTGCTTTGTACAGTGGTTTCAGCCAATGCAAAAATGTATTAATTGCGAGGGAATAAAGGTACTTTGAAAACCAATAAATGTATCGTAAGTCTTATTAGTTATATTTATATAGTTAGTCATATTTATCAGAATCCAGAAACTTTCAGTATGCCCTAAGTAGTAATAAAAAGATCCATACCACGCAGCTTTACAAAGGGTGTCATTGTAATGAGTGCGGATATTTTGAGATCTGTATGTTAACTTATAAATATTGAAATGAAACAACTTTTACGGATCTACTCGCGCTTATTTAACACATTACTTATTTAACTTATTTAACATAAAATAAGTAATGTGTAAAATAAACAAGAGTAGATCCGTAAAAGTTGTTTCATTTAAATGTGTAGTGTTCGCGTAAACTTTAGAAAACAATAACTTATAAATAAATAAAACTTGTTTACACACGCACATTCATCAAAAAAGACACGAAAATGAAAAAAAAAACCGACTTAAAAAAGTTAAAACAGCTCTAAAAAGCAATAAATATTGAATATATATAATAAAATATTGAAATCATATTATTAATTGCCTAGATACGCATGTCAGTTTTAAAAATTGTCTATTGAAGTCGGGTGGTTGGTGGTCGGCTGGGGGACAATTTTGTTTCATGTAAACTTTTATAGTTGTTCCATTATTTCCACTTTTTATTGTAAAAGCTCCACCCGACTTCAGTAGACAATTTTTAAAACTGACATGCGTATCTAGGCAATTAATAATATGATTTCAATATTATTTCTTGCTTTTTAGAGCTGTTTTAACTTTTTTAAGTTTCCTGTTTTTTTTTAAGTCGGTTTTTTTTTGTAAAAAAATATTTTATTTTACGATTTTTAGTGATGGGTAGACGTAGACCTAACAAAGATGCTTCTCGAAAGAGGAAACGATGGCCTAGTAGGTAGTGGTATTCCTATGTAAAACTTCAATCTTAATTAGGTATTATTTTTGTACGAGCTAAACATTTTGGCATATTGAACTGTATGAAGTAAGCCCAACAAAAGGTAACTGCTGTAAATCGTTGAGGAATTCCCTCGACTGTCTATGGTCTCCATCATCAGACCTGAAATGACACTTATAACCGATATGGGTGCAAAGTTCTTATAAATAGAAATGAATTAAGATCAAACACAAGGTAGCTACTGTAAAACGTTGAGGAGTTCCCTTGACTGTCCTTCGTCTTCATCATCAGACCCCTAATAGCAGTCACAACCCATCTAGGTGTAAAGTTCTCATCAATACAAATTAATCAAGCCCAAACACTATGTAATTGCTGTAAATCGTTGAGGAGTTCCCTCGACTGTCTTTCGGCTCCATCATCAGATCGACTCCAGACCTTCATTAAGTAGTAGTACTTTAAAATACTTAATGAAATCATTAACAAACTCACTAGTCGCCCCTACAATTTTCGAAAGTTCCCCTCAATTTCTCTGGGATGCCATCATCAGATCCTGGTTTCCTTATCATGGTACCACCCTTGGGATATCTCCTTTCCAACAAAAAAAGAATCATCAAAATCGGTTTATAAACGACGAAGTTATCCGCGAACACACATAAAAAAAATTAAAAAAATATATATACGAGTCGAATTGAGTAACCTCCTCCTTTTTTGAATTCGGTTAAAAAGACAGAGCAGTAGAAAAGTAATCATCTGGTTGGTACGTTGAGTCCTTTCAAGTCCAGGAGCTTGAAGACATCTTCCAGTGCAGCAGGGAAAATTTCGAAGGTATCATGTCTCTCATGTTTCACTCCTCGTTGTAACTGGATAGGTTTCAAGCTCGAATCCTGAAGACGAACGGACAAACCTAGTAGTGTTTCATATAAACACTTCAACACTTCGATGTGCCGTCAAATTGACTATTTGACACCGCTGGATAGACTGTAGCATGGCCCATGTTTTAAATCGAATCGAAGGCTTTTCTATAATCAAACAAAAATAAACGCTAAGCAAAGATGCTGGTTATACTCTTCGGTCTTTTTGTATAACCTGCCGCAGCGTATGTAGGTCTATGGTGCTAAAGCCTTTTTGGATACCGGCTGGTTTGGTAAGCTGGAAATCATCAAACATGCGAGCGAGACGATTCTCGAAAACAGCTTGTAGACGTGGCTTAGAACTTAGAAGTGAGATAGGTCTGTTGTTTTTCAGCAGGGTTTTGTCGCCCTTTTTGAAGAACGGTACATCTATAGGTACCTTCGTGTCACATCTCTGGCGTTCTGCCTCCAAGTATGGCCGAGTTAAATAGCCTTTGAAGAGCTACGAGTACCGTTATTCCCGTTCAATCTCAAAAGATCCATTGGCCTTATCCATAATGGATCTAGTGAGATTTTTTTTTCTCCGCCTGCTTTTAGAAGCTCGGCCTGTGGCTCGAGGTATTCCTCGAAACGCAACCATTTTCAAGCGCACCTATTGACGGCCGTAATTTCGTTAGTACCCAGTGCCCTGCTGCTTTTGAGGTGTTAGAGTCATAATAATCTCGTACAGGGTGATGTACGGTATGTCTTCGGTAAAGTGCCGGGTTAAGGGTCGCTTAGTCGTCTTAGCTCTAGGGTATTTAGTTAAGCTTTAAACAGGTGGTCGCGTGGATGTGAAAAGCTGCCCATAGAACTTCTCGACCTCTGCCATAACCTCGGACCCGGAAGAGACAGTTCTACCACAGTTTTCATCGTCGTCAGTTGGCTCTGCCCAATGCCCAGATCTTTTGCGAATACTTTTTTGAGCTTTTTCAATCTCAATGTCTTCTTATAATTTATTAAAAGTATAAGTAAAAATTACCACGAGCGGGATTTAATTAAACCCGCTCCCCATGTCATGCCGGGTCAGGTGCACTACCAACAATGCTATCGTAGCGTTTCAAATTGTAAGGGCCATGGGCACTTTTGTATGAAGCTTGGGCTAACTTTTCAACAGACATGACACTTCGTCAGGTGAAGGGATTCTGCTTGTACTTGATTTTATATTATGGGAGCAAAGTTGAATTCGAGCGCGAAAATGCAATTTCGATATATCATACAATATTTGTATACACGGTAATTGTATATTGAGAGTATATTGAGAAACAAGAAATAAAAAAAAAATAACAAGACGATTATTAACAAACGTGTAGCGTAAATAACGTGCGAGTAACGACTACCTGACATGCCACCGCCCCGCCCGCCGCGCCGCGCCGTCCGCCGGGGCCGGCCGACTGCCATTGTTTACCGAGCGATACGACGGTGCCCGAGAGAGTGAGATAGACATACAGGGCAACAGGGTACCTACCACCCTGCAAATTGTTTTATAATCTGAGCTGCGTGTACGCATTTCTTAGTTCAATAAATGATATAATCGTTTCATGTACGTCATTTAATATTTTGTAAATAAAAATAGCCAAAACACCATTTTCGTGCTTGATTTGAACTGAGCTCCGATACTATAAAATGGCATACACACTGTTACCTTTTATTTGCAGTCACCGTCCATAAGTGTTGAGGCAACTAAAAATTGCCCAAAGTGCCCATACCCCTTTTAAATTATTTATAACGACAATCATAAATATTAAATACCTATCTTAAATTATAAAAAACCAATTTATATGAAATAAGATTCACTACTCTAAATAATGCTCTTTATTATAATTATGATACAATTATGTGATTGTAAGTTTCCTTAGAATATATAATAATAATAACAAATAAAAAACATTGTACTACTCACAGAACTGATGTTCATTTTAGACTTCCAAATTAAATCTGACGAGATGGCTATATTTTTAAAACTAGAAAAATCTTTAAGTTTCCCTGCACAATCACCACATAAATCTCTTGGACTGTCTTCAGGTGTTACCTATAAACAACAATATTTAAACAAATCTAGGTATAACCAACTTAACTATAATAGGTAGGTATTATACGAATAATATGGGTTATACAATCAAAATGATTTTTAACAAATAGGTATATTGTATATAATTATATCCTTTTTGCTCTCATGTCTAAATAGAGTTACTCTTGTTACTCTATTTTTATTAATTTATTACTAATTACAACGGACCCTTTCAAAGGCAATGGCAGCTATGTTGTTACCTAATTTTGAACTTTGTGCACTTGGAATAAGATTGAAAATTAATTAAAAACCTTAAATTGTATTGCCCGTGAAAGGGTTAGTACCAACAATATATCAACAATTTCTCGCTTTCTAGCTAAAGAATATTTTTTGGTTTCCTAGTTTTAACTTTAAAGTTAAAACTAGGAAACGAAAAAATATTCTTTTATTTTCAAGAGCAGGGCTCTTACCCTACTTAAACCTGCTGGCACTAACCAGCTGACTCTGGTAGTTTATTTTGATTACTTATATTGTAAACAGTGTAAACTAATTGGCAGGACACATACCTACTGGGGAATAGACAGAAAAATGGAGCAAAATAGTTGTTGCAAATAAACAGGCATTTATTTTTGTTGGAAATAAAACTTTGATTTGTATTATGGACGGATCGATTTGGTAATCGATTATCGAGATTCAATTTATTTAGTGGCATAATGGCCCCATCACTAATTGTTCTTTTTTCTTTGTTGGTACACTTGTCTCGGGAAGGCAACAATGGCTGGTTGATAGGTTATCGTGTGTTGATAATTAAATAGATTTTATGTAGTAATAAGGGCATTTGGAGCCGTATTACTCTAATTAAGTGTATTGTGCAACCTGTGTTTTGTGTGTGTGTACGTCGTAAGCGAATCGCATCGGGAGTACAATTCGCCTGGATGTCGGCGTCTTTGCTGCTGGATAAAACAGGTATTTCCTCGGGGGAAAAGTGCACTTGGGGTAGTTTGGGTGTGATTAGGGAGCCCGAGAAGACCCGGACTCGGATTCAGGCCCCATCAGATCATATGGATCCCGTTCTGGACGGCGGGAGCGGCATGGAACTGTGAGTGGATTTTGTAGATTTTAAGGTGTAACCTAATTTTAAACAGTAGCATAGTGTGTGTTGTGGGTTTCCGCAACAATAGTAATAAACTGGTATCCAAGAGATTGCAAAAAAAGTAAAGGAAGACAACAGCAATTAGAAGATGAGCTAAGCCAACAGCGATACCCAACTGGAGAAGAGTTAACGGGTATAGGCAACAGTGGAAGTTGCTGGAGGAGTCAATGGTCTATGATACTGCTCCACTGCTAGGCAAAAGCCTCCAGTATTGACATCAACTCATCGCTAAAATTGATGGGTATTGGTCTACTCAACACACTTGTCAAATGCAGGTTGGTGATCACAAACCTGGGCTATGCGTTGAAAAATCTGAAACACACTTTGCCCATACTGCAAATTGAACCCAGGTCCTTCAGGTAACTCTCTTCAGGCCCTCTCGGCCACCGAGCCATGCTGGAGGAGGCCTTTGCCAAAAGGCAAACTAAACTAAGAGGCATTTTATAAAAATTACAAGGATCCATGAAAAGTTCCAGTTAGAAGTTTATTACCTACTATTATATTGTAATTCACAATGTGAATCAACCATACAAAAGAATTAAAATATATGATAACAATCATATTTATAAAAAACAAGAGTGGCATCTGATAACACTTAAGAAGGAAGTTAGAGGCCTATGATGAAAGGCATACTGAGTAAAGGAGAATACCATGTAAAGTATATAATTAAAGTAACATTATAAATTTATACAGACTATTTTAGTATAATTTTATTAAATTAAGAAGCAGAACTTTTAAACTCTAAACATAAAATCCTACAGTATGACAATATGATGAGCTAGTTAGGATGGCCCTTGGGGCTTAAAAGTTTGGAAAGCCCTGTTCAACAGTACATTGTAGCATTTATTATCTTAGAGCTTAAGTGAAAAACAACCTACCGAATACATAATTATTAAAGTAGCTGTCTAGAGACAGTACGTGTACAGTACAGTAGTGTGTACGTTTTTACAATAAAGTTCCAAGTAATATCCAAAAAATAGATATTAATAAATTTTAAATCGCTATTAAAGAAAAGCTTTATAAAAAAGCTTATTATAAAGTGTCTGATTACATTGAAGACAAAACAGCATGGGTTTAAAATGCTCCAATCTATTTCTAATCCAAAATATTGTTAAGGTTTTTTAAACTTGTATAACTTGGTAACGTAACGGCATATAATTTTGTAATTGTCGTTACATATTGAATTAAAGCTGTGGAGTTTCTTGCGCCCATTCTTCTCCACAGCTAAAAAATAGACGTCCTGAATGGGTAGTAGGTAAAAAAATTATGGACGATTCAAAAGCACTTTTCTAAAGTTTATTTGAATAAAGAATATTTGACTTTGACTAGACATTAAAGTCCTGTTTAATGAGGCTTTCAGTACGCTAAGGAAATACAGAATAATTGTTTTACTTACAGATAGATTAAAACAAAACTCGTACAACTGCAACCAATCCCGTTCAATTACAAACGATATTCCATTTGTAGCATCACGACATATTCGGCATGCATTACGGATTGTATCACTCTTAATTTGCTCAGACATTGTATCTTGAAGTTATTCCGCATAAATAATAATGCTTGTTGTGTTTTTGCACCAAAACAAATGTTCAATGACAGTCGCAGGGAGTGACAGTGACAGATGGACATTGACAGTTAGAATTTCAGTAAGGATGCGTTCCGAATTATGTTTCTTGTGGTTAAAAATATTATTACCTAATATTTCTGGAATATGATAATAGCTAGTTATTTATTACATCTAAGTCTGGAATACATAATGCATGCTTTGTTCTCATGTAAACTTCATTTCAAATTCGAGTAAAAAGGACGAAATACGGACTATGTATTCTAAACTGTTTATACGACGGTTTACATAATACTTTTTACCTTTTTAAAGTAGCTGTTTATAATTTAGTCTATCCATTAAATCACATTGTTCACGCCTTCACTGACTGCATGACACGGTTGAACAAGGGGACAGGAGCTTTTCAGCAGCGCGGGTTCGGGATCGGAGGAGCGGACCCACAGACCTTTTTATGGACACGGAATCTCAGAGGTTGTCTATTGTGTGTGTTGCTCGAGCGCGTTTGTTTTTTCTTTTTTTTTTCGCCAAACATTAAATAAGTAATGTGCAAAATAAACGCGAGTAGATCCGTAAAAGTTGTTTCATTTTCTTTTTGTGTTTAAAGCTTACCTTCTGCAGTCCCTTTATTGTGTGCCACAAAGCAGGCCTTGTTCTGAGGAGCAGGCACTTACAGTGCAGAGCACTACTTGCCAACAGAGGCCGTACCGACATGCGACAGTACGTATTTCCATATAGGTACCTAGTAGGTATGTTTCTTTTCTTTTTTAAGCAAGTCTTCAATTTTATTTACTCACTTAAATTCTTATTTCGTTCTTGTTTCCTTAGGTACTTATTGTTTTATTAGAGTAGGTACCAGTTTGATTGTTCATGTAGGTACTAAAAGCTTCCTGATTATAGTCTACCACCCTTCCGCTGCTGCGGCTAAGTAAAGTCCTCTCAGTAGGTAGGGTAGAGGCACCAATGATTGACACGATTTTCGTCGCCAAAAATTACATAATTTTTTATTGAAGTAGGTATTAGTTACGAAATAATAACTAGGAACTTTATTCAATTGTTGCTAAAGACTAAAATCAGTCACTGACCCCAATCTTTAATGATTAAAAGAAAAAAATGTCGATCAACAGTTCCTGCCGAAAACTGGTGCCATTACCCCACTACCGAAAGTAGCTAATCTGAACATTTGAGTGTCTGTTAAATTAGGTAGGTAGGTATTTGGTTTTTTAGTACTCATTTTTGTCTTTGCTGCTTACAGTATGTATGATATTTCGTTATCTTTATTTCGTTGTCATCATAAAATCTTATGTAGGTATTATAAAAGTGCCTTATCATTATCAGTACCTACCTACTAGTATAATAGTAGTTTATGCAACTGTCATATAATGAAGGGTATTAAAACACGAGTGTGAGTTTATGAAACGAGCGCAGCGAGTTTCATAATAGTAACGAGTGTTTTAATACCCGTGTTATATGCAGTTGCATACACTACTTTATCTTCACTAATGCAATTAGTCAAACAACAAGAGTAAAAGCTGACAATAGTTTATTTATAATAATTGTTCAAATTTTGGATGGTACAATTTTGAAAGTTAATGTTAATTATTGATCCAGCAGCTGTAGCGGTCGCGGGGCAAGCAGTAGAGCTCGTAGACGGAGTTGGAATATTTATAATTACTTCATTCGTCTTGTTTTCTATACTGTTCAAGATCGTATTTGAGACTTGAATTTTATTCATTAAAGACTCATCAATGTAGCTTTCAGCCACAGTAGAAGACTTCCACCCCCCGTGTCGTTTCAGTGCGGTCAATTCACCACCGCTATCTATGAGAAGGGTCGCCGAGGTGCGCCGGAAGCAATGCCCCGTGTACAACGCTGGGTTAGGCAGATTCAAAAAACTTGCGAGTTTTTCCCAGAGCACCAAATTTATTAATACCAGTTCTTTGATCGACGCACTTCCCCGATCTATAGCTCAAGAAAAAGGCAGGGTTTCGACAGGGGGTGGGTCGAAGTTCCATGTATTTTTTACATACGGCATAGCAGTTGGCCAGTTGCCCGTCACAACGAAAGAACGATCTATTTTCGTTTTTGTTTTCGAAACTTTCACCATGATTGTACTGTCGTCTATGTTAGAGACTTCATCGAACTGGATGTTGTATAGCTCTTGCCTTCGGCATGCCCCCATTATGCCGGAGATTAGTGCAACCTGTAACAATAAACGATATAATAAGCTTGAGGTACATAGCCAAGGCAAAAACTATGATTTATGAAGTAGTAAAGTGTAGGTACCTACTACCTAATTTATACACAAAGCGCTTAAACGGAGTGTCTAGATAACTTGCGTGTGTAGTACGTAAGTACTAGGTAGATTAAATAACAGAACTAAAATACACTTACCTTTTCAAAAAGATACAAAATATCTGGTGAATCTTTCAGGAACATCTTTATTTGACCTGATGTAAACGTCAAGGACTTTTTTTCCTTGTGTCCTTCTGAACTGCGTTTCAGGAACGCTATGACTTTTGAATACTTCGTGATATCAATATTGTTGTAGATACTCAGTGTGGACTTGAGCATAGAATATTTAGCCCACATAGAAGATGGCTTGAATTTGTCGGAGAGGTCTTTGAGATACACAAGAATGACATTTTCAGAAAATGATGTAGTTTTCTTTTCGATCTGCCATGCCAAAAAGTTAATATATTCTTTTTCATATAATTTTCTAGATTTTTCTGGCAAAAGATTGTGAGATACTTTTGTTGCCAATTCTAGAATATCCGGAGGCGTACAAATATCATCGTCGCTGTCCATTTTTAACTTTTAATTTGTATTTTAAAAACAAAACACATTGCGAAACATTAAATTCACGCGTACGTGTATTGTCACAGTGAACTTGCCGCCATTAAAATCTAACCAATGAGAGCGCAGCTGCGCGCGCAGGGCCAATCAGGAGCGAGCGCGCGCTGTTCTTTTTTTATTTAATTGGCACAAGATCTTACCAAAGAGTTTTGTGTATGTAAGTTTAGTAGTTTCGACGAAGTTTTCACGTATAACCCAACTGTTTTCAAAAGCCAGCCTAATATCAAAATTTTATACAACTTGTATGAGGATTTTGACATAAGGCTCGCCAGGTTAATTGGTCGCGTTTTATTGATGTTATAATGAGATTTTACGATATCGATGTGGATATTATACCATCATGTGAAATTGCTTAAATTGAGTGTTTCTTGTCTGCGCTATAACAGTAGTAATTATAAGTCAAGTATTGGAAACATAAGTAGAATGTTACAACATTAGTGTAGATAAAAGTATTTAACCACCTGCCTTCCAATATTAAAAACCTTGATTTACCAATTCTCATTAAAAACTTGGCTGCATATTAATGTTTTTTTTTACAATTTGGTTGGATGGATACTTTTATAGAAAACATATTTAATTAAGTAAATGCGATGTTGTTCACAAAATAATATTGCATGCCCGTAATGGGTATTACTGTTAAGACCTACTGATCAGGTCCTCTGGACCTCCTGGAGGTTTCCGATCAGAGGCTGATGCTGTTGCGATACGCAGCGTTAAACGCTAAATAAGTTCTAAGGTTGTCTGACCTACCTGATGTGACCTACTCTCGTGGATCCCACGCTGTGGAGAAGGCACCCAGGGGCCCGACCGCCTAACCGATCGCTTTGACTTCGTGTGTGTTTTATGACGTCATCTTGTCGTTTCATACCGCCTATGAAAGCAATATCGAAAGCTTATAGACTTTAGCTTTGATATTGCTTTCATAGGCGGTGCGAGGTGGCAATACAACGTCATAAACTATACGCGTAGTCAAAGCGATCGGTTAGGCGGTCGGGGGGCAGGTGCCTTTGTGATGAACCTCGCGGAGTAGCCGTCGCACTGCCGACTCACGGGCAGATCAGAGCCGAACCCAACCACCACTCACTTTCTCACACGGACCAACGAGGTCAAGGCGGCACCGCGCAACGCCTACTGAAACTCGAGGGATTTTATATATCTAGGGCGCCGATCAGCCCTAGTACCGTCTAATTATACACAAACTAGCCACCGATGGCTCCGATTAAAGCCGAATTAATTATTCCTTGTAAAAATCTTATAACCGAGCGATGCCAACGCGCCAGCTGTAAACCAAACAGCCAAATGACATTGACATTTCATTTTGACAGTTGCGTTTCGTCTTGCATACTGGTTTTCAACACCTACCTTTGTCACAGAATTACATTATCACCTGCAAAAATGTAGGTACACAGTACCTGCAATAAAGATTATTCTATTCTATTCTTGTCTTGAGGCTGACAATGCTCATTGCCCTTGCCGAGTTTCTAGCGGCTTCTTCTCGGTACAAGATCTCCACCGTAGGGTTTTACGAAGTCATGGCTTTGAATATGACAACCTCCTTGGTCCGAGTGGTTTGCACGCCGATTTTCCTGGTGTCGCCATCTCTTAGGTCCAGGGTTCGATCCCCGGTCAGGTCAATTGGCTCGGGTCTGGGTGTTTTCTATAATAAGTATGTATTTAAGTATTTGAAGTATGTTTATCCGTTGTCTAGTAACCATTTAATGAGTTTCACAACGAAGCTTCACTTGGGCTAGATAATTAGTGTGAGTGTAGGAAAGTTTATTTATTTAATTAACGTTCAAAAAACATTTGTAAAAGTTCATTTTGTATAAAAAAAATAATAATTTGAATTTGAATTTATTATTTTGGTTGTAAATTGGTAGCTGTGGGCTGTTGGTACTAATTTACTAAGAAAGGTATCGCAGCGTCACCAGTGGTCGCCACTTTTAGCAGAGCGTTGACACAGTTTTCGTCGTAAAAAAAATAACAGATTTTCTGAAGGTCTGTATGCAATTGTTGCCAGATTAAAATAAGTTGTTGACCCCTATTTTTAATGATTTAAGGGAAAAAATGCCAAACACTGGAGCCACTACCCTAGGGAACTACCTATTTTGTTAATATAAAGCAAAAATCATCGAATTTGCCTTGTCTATTATTGTCATATTGACTGACCCAGTGCTGAGCAAAGGCCTCCATCACTGAAATTCAAGTAATCACAACAATTGATGGGTAATGGCTTAATCACCATGATTGCCAATGCGGGTTGGTGATCACAAACCCGGGCTATGCATCTAAAATACGAAACAAGACTTTGCCCGACCTGAGAATCGAATCCGGGACCTTAGGGTATAGGGCCGAGCGCTTTGGCACTGGGCCACCGAGGTGTTACCATAGGTAACGGTTCGGTGGCCCAATAACAAAGTAACTTACCTATCAGGGAAGTACCTTTAAAATTATAAAAACAAGTTTGAACATAAATGTTTTTTATTTAGTTTCAATAATCGGACCAAAGAGCAAAATGTATTACCTAAATATGCAATGAGCTCATCGAAAAAAGTTCACAAAAAAGAATTCACAACATTAAGATGGTCGATGAAAAAGGAAACTGCTTAAGCATCAAAAGGACATGCAATTCTCAATCATCAATAATTTATTCTTCTTCTTGAGTATACTTACACAATGGTCTTAAAATAACGACAGTGATTTTTGATTTTTTGGCGCTTTAGCAGTTTTACCTTTCCACAGTCAAGTCATAACATAAATCACATCATAGGCACAAAATAAGGAGACTGCAGAAGAAGCTGTTGCGAGATTCCGTGTTCGTGAGGTCTATGCGTGCGTTTTGCTCACAGGTTTTGCTTGAACGCGTCATGTCTTTCTGAATGCTCCTTCTTTTGTGTCATAGGTAGGGTTGCCAACCATATTTTAAATTAACGCATCCTACGTTTTTTTCCATCCCCATCATTCTTTATTCTTTTTAATAAAAATAAGGATGGAAAATAATTTATTTCCGACTAATGCGTGTGTTTGACCGGAATATTCCTGTTGACTTCATTTCTGAACTACTGAATGATACTCTGACTTAAGTGAAGTGAAACGAAACGCAACGCTTAAATAAATAAATTTGGAAAATACTTAATTTTTTCTTCAAATCCTATTTTTGTACTAGTTAGTGATAGATTTACTTTAATATTCTGAAAAATAGTTGGCAACCCTAGTAATAAGATAAGTGATATACTGAAGGTAGAGGTCTGATACGACAGTACCTACTAGATTTGAGCTCTTTTGTTAGACAAAATCGCTTGGTTTTATTGTCAGTTTTAAGATAACCGTCTAGTCTAAAAATATTTTGAGTTTGATAAACTCTTGAGCAAGCGACCTTATTCCGCCAGGAAGGTAATGAAAAGTTAATGTTTTCTACCAATATCTTTCTTTGGCTCGTGCGCTATCACAAATACAGTCTTTTTGGTATTTAGCATACGTACTTATACTCAAAAGCAAACGTCAAACATCAATGCAAAAAAATAACATTTTATTTTCTTAGAAGATCCTCTTCGGTCTTAGAGCATTAATGCTCTAAGTCTTCGGTATTATGAAGCTTGTCGCAGTGTTGCAGTAAAAGCTTTTTGGTGTGAAAACTTCTTGGACAGTACGTGCATTTGTGACGTCTCACGCCTGTATGGACGCTCGAGTGGATCCTTAATTGTCGGCCAGTACGAAAGCACCCGGTGCACTCAGGGCATTTATGTGGCAAAATACCTGAATGCGTATTAATGTGTGCATTTAAAGTGCCCTTCGCTTTGAAAGTGGCACCGCAGGTACTACAGGCAAACGGTCGGTGGTCTGAATGCCATATCATGTGTCTCTTTAAGGCACTAGAACTACTGTACCGCTTCGAACACACCTCACACTGGTAAGGCTTCTCGTCGTGAACCTCTTTTATATGGTTTTCGAGACTCTTTTGGTGTTTAAAGATTTTGTTGCAGAGTTTGCACTTCACTTTGTTGGTGACATGTCGCGTTTGAATGTGTCCCTACAAAACAATAGTAAAGATTAAGTAACTTAAAATAATTATATATTTCATTATTTAAACTGGGACAGTATGGAGAAATCCAAAGCTATTGTAAATACAGATAAACTGTGTAAGAAACAATAAGGGTTGTTTTCAAAAATTAATTTGTTCAACTTTACTATTTTTACCATATAGTTAAGTAGGCTGTGCAGAACTATGCTAGAAATGACTAGATTATAAAAAAAATGTTATAAAAAGGGAGAACAAGAGAAAATCATGTAATGTATTTAAATTACGTTTACATAATAACCAATATACCCAAAATAAACAATATTTGTAGGTACATAAATAAAAAAATATATTTTTTAAATTAAAGTTAAAAAAAAAACTACAACTTACCCGAAGATTGGATTCACGTTTAAATTGTCTTCCACAAATATCGCAAACGTATCCCTTATATTCCGAATGATTTGCCAAATGCTCTATAATTGAGTGACGAAACAAGAACCTGATAAATAGAAAAGAAACATCATCATCATCATCATCATCATCATCATCATCATCATCATCATCATCATCATCATAATCATCATCACCAGCCTATACTAGTTCACTGCTGGACAAAGGCCTCTCTAAGTGCACGCCATTGAGCACGATCCACGTGTATTTTTATCCAGCTCTTGTCAGCCACCTTTTGTGAAGATTGTCGCTCCACCTAGTCTGAAGGCATCCTACACTACGTTTGCCAATACGCAGTATTCACTCAAGAACCCCAACGGTTATCGGTTTTACGACTAATATGGCCGGTCTACTGCCACTCCTTGCTTACTTGCTTGCTAATCCGGTGTATAAGTAAAGAGTACGTACCTGATAAGGGGATAAACAAATATTAAACAAGCTCAAAAAAAAATTTGATCAAAAAATCTTATTAAAACTAATTGGTTCAAAGTGAGGAGTTTCTAGCGGGAACGGGAAGTTAGGTAAACGACACTTGACACAACACGACTAAAGAGTAAACGCATCCAAACTTTTGAAACAATGATGTAGATTGTAGATAATTTAGCCGATCCTAAGTTCCCGACACTTTAAATGCGCAAATATCTAACCATGGGGTTAAAAACTCAAAGCTCGAAGTAGATCAACACTGGCAGCTGCTCTAATCATGCTCTAAGGCTGCTCAATTATAAAAACTTGAACACAGTCCACCCACACCGACTTAACCTTTTCACCGCCCAACTATCCTGCACGCGATGTCCCGCTGTACGTCAACGTATAAATGTATTTTAATAAGGTAGGTACAAATAAGAACTTCAATAGAAGTGCTGGCGTGGGCGGCACAAAAATCTCGAACTTCTATAGAAGTTGTTGGCGGTAAAAAGGTTAAATAGGTTTTCGGAGTAAACGCCGGTGTCGGTGAAAATAAAAGCGCCTGTTATATATAATACGGATATACAACGTGTAACAGAAAGGTGTGGTCAAAATTAAAAGATCTAAAGTGTATCCGATGTAGATCTTGTATGACAAATGCATACATATTTTTTTTAAGGCAAACGAGCAGGCGGGTCACTTGATGGAAAGCAATCACCGCCGCCCATGGACACCCGCACCCGCAAAACAAAAGGAATCACAAATGCATTGCCGGCCTATAATTATTAACTTTAACTTGCTATGCAATTTTTAATTAAACAGTTCTATAGTGACGACACATAAAAAACAAGTCACAGCCCTAACAGGTTACTAAATAGTGGTTTAGTAACCTCTGTGTACTTAAATTAATGATCACTGCTGCTTGCCTAAGCGCGCCTGACGTGCATGACTTCAATAATATAAATATTTAAAATGAAACAACTTTTACGGATCTACTCGCGTTTAAAGTCAATAATTATGTCTCAGTAACAACACAGACACGATCTAAATCGGATACACTTTAGGTGCCTTACAAATAAACTAAGAATAAGCTTCGAATAGTTATTTCGTGTTTTGTTCCTGTCATGCAAACGTCATTTCAAATTAGAGTAAAAGAGACAAAACACGGAATAACTATTCGGAGCTTATTCTTTGTTTATTTGTAAGGCACAACATCTTTTCATTTTGACCGCACCTTTCTGTTACACGTTGTCTAAAGCGGTTAAAAATATTATTAAGTACGTATATGTCTTACCTTCTTCCACAAATATCACATATAAATCTTTGTATCACATGAAACCTTTCGTGGTTTCTCCAAGCTGTATAATCTTTATATTGTTTGTTACATACAGAACATAGACCACCTTTACGGTTCAAATGCACTTCTCTATAGTGAAACTGTAATTTTTGTTCATTTTTTATCTTCTTATTACATGAATGACATTGTAAGTCAACCTTATATTTTTTTGAAAAATGATTGTACCTACAAAAGGAAAATGTTTAATCTACACGTACAGTCATAAGCTGTTTATGGATTCTCTTCGTTAAAACTTTGTACTTGTAATTTGGAACAGTATAAGCCACACTAAAATGATGGCTGTTACTCTTACCTGTGCGTTACCATATCGGCGAAGTCTCTACCAGTAAAACCACATAGTTTGCAACATAAATCATTTTGTTTGTTATGTTCATTTAGATGTTGTTGTAATTTCTTAGACTCGGTGAATATTTTATCACATAACCCTAAAACAGACCCAAAAATCGACCCATAACAATAAAACATACAAAACGGATACATAATACATTAAAACTCGTCCAGTTTTAATAATACAAATAGCATAAAGAAAATATCTTCGATCTTAATAAGGGTGTGGGCATGTCCACTGTGCCCACAACGGTGGATCCGCGCTTGAGTCGGGGCCACACGACCGACTAGCGAATTTTCTCTTAATTCGTTAGTCGCACCGCCCGCCTCGCGCCACCAGTCGCCCCGACTCGTGGCCTAGGGTATGTCATTTCGGTAATAAGTCATTTCAGTAGGGTAGTGGCACCAGTGTTTGACAATCGACGTTTTTTACCCGACTGCGTCAAAAGAAGGGTAATAATATGTTTTTCGAGTGTATGTATGTGTGTATGTATGTATGTATTTATGTAAGTATGTATGTATGTATGTATGTATTTATGTATGTATGTATGTATGCACGCCCTACAGCCCAAACGGCATGGTGGATTTTAACATATTATTATGAGGTGTCGTTAGATTGTTTTGACTGTAAGAGTGACATAGGCTATAAAAAAAAACAAAAAAAAAGTAAAAACATTGGCCGGGTTAGCCATTAGTAGTCATGACCCCAAAAAACTGTTGGATCGACCACACGATCAAAATTCTTTAAACGAACTACAACGTCTACGGAATTTAAAGGATAATATTGCCAATTTTTCTATAGACGTAAATGTAGTTAATAATCTTCATTTAGGTACAGCAATGTTTTATGGTGTTTTGTTTTTGGAAATATTAGCAGATTTTATTCCCATGTTTAAAAAAACTCAAGGAACTTGTCAGTCAAAAGTAGTACTTAGGCGTCAAGAGTTTCATTTTTACGCCAATTGGTGAATGCGCTATGACTTTGCTATTTAAAAGGCGTTTTAATATAACTACTTTATGTAGGTTTTAAAATGCTTGGTTGTTTACTTTACAAAACTAAAAAGTTTGAAATAAACCAAATTATTAAAATAAAAAAAAACCCGACTGCTTAAGCAACTAAGTAGGTACTTGTATATAAAAAATAACTGCAAAGAGAAAAAACTGAAAAAAAACAAGCTCTACGATCCCAGAATTTAATTAGATCACGTTGAATGCAACGTGATATATTTCTAAATACATTGAATATTGATAGTTCTCGCAGACGGGGACAATCATCAACCAAGCGGCCGTAGGTGGCTAGCTCTTTTAAAGCTTTTAGAGCTTGTTTTTTTCTTTTCAGTTTTTTCTCTTTTGCAGTTATTTTTTTATACTTATACGAGTACTTAGTTGTTTTAGCAGTCGGGTTTTTTGTTTTATTTTAATAATTTGGGTTTATTTTCCCTTTAATTATTAAAAATAGGGGTCAGCAACAGAATTTAGTCTTTAGCAACTTGAATACAGACCATCTGGTTCCTAGCTGTCATCGGGTAAAATTTCTATGCAAATCAATGTTATTTTTTGGCGACGAGATCTGTCTGTGTCGAACACAGGGTTTAAAGTGTCGATCACTGGTGCTATTACCCTGTGTTTCAATACTTTGTACACATAATATTAAAATTTGAAAGGGAAAAATTTACATAATTTTAAAGGGATATAAATTAAAACACCTAACATCAAATCCTCTGGCGGGCAAAACCAAGCAGAAATGCATTGCAGTTCGTGCGCAGTGCAGTCCGGTTACCGTTACGGCGCGGCGCTAGTTCGTGCGTTTCTGTGTGATAGGTATTACGGCCTGCACAGTGCACACGCACCGCATTGTGTTGGATTTATAAACGCAAGTCGCAACTTAAGATCTATCACTTCGTTTTTGACGTCTGTAAGTAGGTAAATAATTTACCGCGTTCTCTCGCATTTGATGTGCAATGGAAATGTTCGTAACCTTACGCTGTTCTTTAATGTGAAATAAATAACTAGTATTTACCACAGAAAGTAACAGCTATATCAGTATCGACCTTTTACTCAACAGAGAGAGAGACGCTCTGGGTTGTTCCACTTCTGATCCGATCCGAACCCCTCAGAGAATATAATAAGGAACGGGTCTAGCATTTGACGGTGTTTCGATCACACGGTTTAAGGAACCCTTAAAGTGTCTCGCCGCCCCAAAAAAAGTCCGATGACGCTGAAAATGCGTCTGAGGAGATTCCAGCAAACTCTTACAAAAAGAAACTAACTTAATAACATTACCTACGTTCTTGGCGGGAAAGTGAAGAGTCATGTCTGCGGTTTTGTTTTATTTCTAAAATTTGTGTTATGTCGAATATTAATGTGAAATAATGATGGATTAAGTTTAAGTGTTCGTGAGTGTGCATGAGTGTTGGCAAATGAAACAAAACAGTGCAACGTCACTTTTCAAATTCTCTCAAGAAGTCTGCGTGAGGACTTATAGTAAAGCAAATAATATAATATAATATAATGTAATATATTATAGGTAATAATAAATAAATATAATGTACATAAATAATATTAATGATAATAACTGTATTTTTAACACTAGACTTTAAGTAATAATTATTGTTACTAACTCAATATGGACTACGGTCCGAAATAAATTATTTGAATTGAATATAAAGCCCCACATCCTGAGATACTCGAGGGGTTCATTTCTCACTTCTCATTTCTATTATTATCATTTATCATCATTATCAGGAAGGAAATATTGTTTATTTAAGTATTACTTGTAAGAAAAATTACTTTGACACTAGCTAAATGTGCTAATCGCACGAAGCCATCAAGTAAAGGAAAAAAAACATTGCCTACCTATCAGATTGCCTAGTTTTAGTTTCATTTGACATTCGATCATTACGAACACAAAATTAGTAATTAAATGAAGTAGCGCCTAGATGGCGACATAGGTGGGTACGAGATCAGTTAACATTATGCCATACAAATTTGCGTTTTCGTAATCGAATAAATACGTACCTATAAGGAACAAAACTCACACTAGGCCATATGTATTTTGTGACTAGGCACCTTGCACTGCACACGCACCGGACTGCAGCTGCGTTTGGTGTGCACCAGGCAATAATGGCATAAAATCAGTTAGGTATACAAACTTTTATTTATATTCCCTTGAATATGAAAGTTTCATGAAAATCCGCTTATTGGTTTCAATAAATTAGAGCTTTGAAGTTTGAATGGTATGTTCCGAAAAGTGCAATGGCTCTTAGGCACAAATGACATAGTGGCTTCTGTAACTAAAGTCTAATCATTAATTCACTGGAGTATTCTGACGTTTACGGTGTTCCCAGTTTCTGGTGAACAGAAAATAGTGTTGTGACAAAAAGATTGACATCAATTACTCACTCATTCATTCTTATAACGTTCTGAATCAAATCACATTACTCATTTTATTTACTTTATTAAGAAATCTCCTAGGCCAGTTTTGTTTAATCGATATAAAAATATTAGCATTGGTACCTTTAAAGGCCAAGAAATGATAACTTTGAAAAGGCGAATTCTTCGAATTATAGTATAAAATTAAACAAAAATGCAATGGATATATTTTTATTCGTCGTCGTCAGACAGACATAGAGATGAGTCGTTCATGAATGAATCCTTCAATTGGACTAGTCCACTTAGGAAGTATACCTATCACTTAGTTCACACTTCACTGAAGGAGAGTAAAGCGAACAGATAGATTACAAACAGCTCGTGCGAAAACGAGACAGTTGCACCAGTCGGAGTCGGAGTCTGCCCGCACTCAATTTGATGTCTTACGGTATGAAACATTATTATTTTTACGGCTTATTTCTACTTGATTATTAGTTGACGGCGTAATTTGTTTACGTTTTAAAATTTAATTTTGTTGTCTATTATTCTAGTCTGCGTCAAAATAGATATGAGCGCGATCCGTGCTGCATGCGACAATAAGATTATTTAGTTTTAATAATTGTACTGTTTGACGATGCTTTTAAAAGTAATTGTAAATCGTTGATGTTTTAGTTGTCGTAAAAGTAACGGTGTAAGAAACGCATCACTAGTACAATAAATGTGGCAACATAATTTTACAATGTGACATTAGCATCTGTCAGTTTACTCCAGTGAATTAATGATTAGACTATAAGTTTACTATCTGCTAATAAGCTAGATTAAATCAGCCGTCAATGACACAGAATAGGTAAGAATAATGTTCTTCAACACTTACCACAATCATGAGTTGAGGAAACTGGTTTGGCTTTGTTAGTAATTTGATATACTCGCTTCTTATAAGGCCTTTTTGTAGTTACTTGATTTCTAACAAAATTTTCGGTATCTAAAAAGTGAGTAGAATATTAGGTACATATTTCATACTTAAAAATAATTATAATTATCATCATCATCATCATCATCAGCCCCATACTAGTCCACTGCTGGACATAGGCCTCTCCAAGTGCACGCCACCGAACACGAAACGATGACACAATATTTATGTCACTTAGGCCCAGTTGTACAATGCTCTGTTAGTTATTCTCTAAATGAGGCGTTACTTAATCAATGATTAAAATTAACAGGGATGCTAACGGCACTGTAAAATTTTTATGTCCCATAGTAATAATTTAACAGACCATTACGAAATCAATCATTAGGTGAATGACTCTCAAATCATTCACTCACATTCTAAACCAACCAAAACAAAATGTCATTGTATGTAATGTCATTGCTTCGAAAACGAGCACTATTTTCTCTAGTCGTATAATAGTTTTGTTATATGTAAGGCGACTGATTTAAATACCATGTATTTTGTAAATTCATTAGAAATCGGGTTGCATTTCATTTTGCTGGTTGAATGAATGTCAAATATTTTATTGTTGAGTTTGAGGTTATCTTGTGTTGTTTTGATTTTATTGATTCCTGCGCATCCAAAACAGATTCTTTCGATAGCCGAAATCTTGTGCGAAAATCAACATCATCATATTCTTCGAAATAATGACGCCGTTCTTTGAAAGTTTTAGGACGTCTTACTATGTGTGTCGTGTACGCGATGCGGATCGGTGCAGGCAAACGCATCATATTCAAATAAATAACATTACGCGTAGCGCGGCGCAAGCCGCTGCTCGATTAGCGTCATGAGTGACAAACTCGGCAAATGAACTCCTGGCGTTTCTACAACAAAAGCTAGACGTCATGGACGAGGTAAGCGCAGTGCAAATTTGCAAGTCCAGCTTCAGTGAAGATGAGGTGGCGTCTGCGAAGAAGCTGCTCTACGAGCCTGTCGGCAAGAGCGACGAGATGGTGTCTCGGAGACGAGTCGGCACGCAGAAGAGCCTACAGGAGATCATAACACTGATCAAAGGAACCGATCCAGATGACATGCCGACGTTTGTGGCGAGAGGTTTCATGGTTCGAAACAAGAAGCGATGTCGTCAGCGAGCAAGCCAGAACCGGTGCGGTACCGCACCGACAGGGCCCAACCTCCTGCTGCGTGCTGCGACACCGACCACGGCCATGTACCTGTCCCGCCTGCATCACACCACCACATCGCAGGAGGTAGCAGAGTTCATACGAATGAAGTCTAACTTTAATTCGAGGATTGGACCGCTGGAGTCGCGCCATAATACAAGCTTCAAAGCGTTTGTGGTGTGAGTCCCGACATCAAAGCTGGACATCTTCATAAAGGAGGACTTCTGGCCGAAGGGTGTAGTCTACAGGCGTTTCCATGGAAAGTTGCCTGTTGCTACCAAGTTGGTACAGTAGGTGCCAATCAAATAATACTAACATAGTTATTAAGTTTTTTTTAATATACTAAGAAAAATTGATTTTTTTTTATGTAAGTATGTTAGTCTGTAAGGTATTTATTATATGGGCCGCTCTGTATTTTTACCATCTGTTACATTGTTTGTTGTCTGAAATAAAGATTTATTATTGTTATTCTCTTTATTTTTCTTTTTTCTTAGCCTAGGTTTGTTATAATATTAATATAAATGTAAAATACAAAAGCACATACAAAACATAAAAATATTATAAAAAACCTAGCCTAGGGTGCCGCCGGCAACGGGGCAGGGCTCAAGCTGCCGTTGGTTAGGGCTGCAGAGACAGAAACTTTGGAATATCCGCGCCGTGTCCAAGAGTACCGCCTACTCTATCTGACCCTTGATCCAACCATTGAGCGAGAGATTCTTAAGGTGTTGGTCGAGACTCTTCGCTACCAGACCGTTTGCAGACACGACTATCGGCACAATGATTCAATTTCACAATTCACAATGAGTCAATATCCCACATTGCGGTTACCTCGTGAGCCAAGTCAAGGTACTTGCTGGCCTTATCCTTCCCGGCCTTTACAATGTTCTCGTCATGTGGGATGGTGACGTTGACATGCACATACTCTTTATTTATTTTCTTTCTTAAAACTAGATTTTTACAATATTTTAATATAAAAACAATAAAACATTATAAAAACCTAATCCTAGAGTACCGCCAGCAGCGGGACAGGGCCCAAGCTACCGGTACGGTGGTCAGGGCTGCAGAGTGAGGAACCTCCTGACAATACGGGCCGTGTCAAGGAGTACAGACTGCTATTAGCATCTGACTCTTGACCCAACTTATTATTATTATTATTATGTAGTCCAAATTGTCTACTTCCAAAGGATCCTCTCGTTTTCGTAAATAAAATTGTACGCCATGGCCATCTTGTTCCTGTGTGGCAGTAAACTAACAGCCTGTTACCCATTTGACGGACCTAAGTAGCAGCAATTAAGTTTAACATCGAATTACGGATATTTGACATTCGTTAAAACATGATGGGACACTCAATAACCTTAACAGTCTGTTAAATGATTTAACAGGGGTGTTAACTAACTAACATTGTATGATGAAACTGGATCTTAAAATATTAATATGTCTTGTTTTTCGATTTTAAATTTGCGCGCGGCACAAATTTGTTCAAACTTTACATTACAGATTGCGCTACGCGCCATTTATAAGTCAAAAATACGTACCGACTTTTCAGTCTTGTTGCAAAATTAAAAACGAGTGAAGTGGATAGTAATTGAGAACAAAAATAAAATAGAGAATCAATCATTTTATAAGAGAAACAGTGGTAAGTGTGTAGTTTATATTACTAATTAATAATTTCTTCACTTTAAATTGATTTTGAACATTTCGTTAAATAAATGTAGCTAGTGATAAAATTCTAACCTTAACAATCAATGTTGGGGAAAGACCGTATAATATTTAGGGGGCATTAAGTCATATGCCGGTCTTCACCCACAGCAGATATCGTAAACCTTGTTTAGTTTCATCTCTTTAAATTTTGTACAAAATACACACATCGTAATAGTTTTACTTTACTACTACTACTTACTTATATTATATACTTTATTGTTACTACGAAGCAAATAAAATTTTTAGGTGAGATATCTTTGATATGCTTTTGTAGCATACAGTTTAAAAAAAAATCTATATCAGTGTTTCATTGTGGGTTTGGTATGGGACATTGCTAAAATATTAATTTATTTTTTCATAATAACATTATTTATTTCTAGGTATCACCAAACCAAAACTAATGTTTAAGCTGACAAAAAAAAGTTATTTTAGTTAGTTAGATTGTTATTTTTAAGACTTATTTTGTTAGTATTTATTTATTGTGTGTATGAATATTAGATTAGCTTTTATGATATATTATTTAGCTTGATATGTTCATTTTTTTTAAAATATACAGACGCCTGCACTTCAACCCATCCAAAACTGTCAAACCTCCTCAATACACTTTCAACCTTATTATTAAGTCATAAAGTTCAAAGTCCATTGAGGAAGTTCGACAGCCTGTGGTAGGCTGATGTCCAGGCGTGTGTACTACGGTGTTTCTTGTTTTGTATAGGTCAAAATCAAAATCTTTGAATAAGTTATATAGTAAACAGTACTGCGAAGTTAAGTTATTGTCTATCTGGCAATTAGAACCTTAAACCGGTTATACGTGAATATTTTTAATAAAGTACCTACGTTGTTGTATTTGTCATTTTGAATGAAATATTATAAATTATTATTATTATTAGTATTATATAGCGAGCTTTACTTCGTATTTCTTTTTATACAATTTATTTCTATAATATCTATTGCAGAGTACCTACATTTTTTTATGTAAACTCATAGGTTGACAACCCCTCACCTTACAATTATGCCGGACTTACCCCACTTGACGGTTTTACCGAAGTAAAATATGATTACAACCTTAGAACCTATGATTTAAAGTTCAAATATGACTGACTTTCATATTTACATCTTTATCAAATACGTGTACAAGAAAATCTTATAGATTATGGATAAAAGAAGCTAGAAGACGGACATGCCCCAAAACTGAGGGAAAGTCCGTCTATCTGCCACGTTTTAAAAAAACGCACTTAATTCCATAGCAAAGCCAGAAAAATGAATTGAATCAGATGCAATTATTAGAAAAGAGATTTTTTGACAATTGTTATTAAGAAAAAATGCTATAAATCTCAAAGGGCATTCATAGGATGTTAATAAAATCGAGCTTTTAATAAAGTATGCCGGACTTCCCCGCATTGACCTTGCATGTAATAAAACAGCAAGTTCTATTTTTGTTTAAAAGACCAAGTGACAGATACGTTGTCATTATCGACAATGAGCCTTAGCGAAATTTTATTGTTATGGAAGTTTTTGTGAAAAGTGATAAAGCAATTTCATGGTCGACTATACTTACTGCGTTCATAAATTGTGCGGCAGTATCACACTGTTACGGTCACATTTCTACGAAATCACTCCCACAAATTATGACATAATTATTATGATGGGGAAAAAGTTTCTTCGCATTTTTTAAGAAAATTCAAAACATTTTTAATAGTTTATTTACATTTAACTAAAGTATGTAGGTGCCATTCTGTATGATAACCTTTTGCCATCTTGTAGGTAGGGACATGATTTCATTGCTATAGAAATTTTGGGGCTTCTCTGATCATAATACCGCGACAAGTGGTTTTGGCAGTCCTCTCGTGATGTTAACCTGACACTGCCTAAAAAAATCTGAAGAGACCGAAACAGGTGGAAATCTAAAGGTGCAAGGTCAGGACTATACGGCGGATGCATTAAAACCTCCCAGCCAAACTCTCTTAATTTTTGCTGAGTGGCTAAAGATGTGAGGGGTCTAGCGTGATGCATGATGAAAAACCACACCCCTTCTGTTGATTAATTCCGGCCGCTTTCTCTCAACTTCTTGCTTTAACAGGTTCACTGTCACGCAGACCACATAATGGTCTGTAACAATGGATTTAACCATTTTTATAAGTTTTGGACAGTGAACCTATTAATCTCATCAGTACTGTTGTTCGCAGTATAGTCAGAATCGATGGTCCTGCCTGGTGGTAGCAGCTCATAATGAATAATGCCCTTCCAATCCCACCACACACACAGCATTACCTCGACATCTTGATAGTAAGAAGAACAAATGAAAATCACACATTTTCCTAATATGAATTTGTAATTATCTTCTTTAAAATTTAAACTTTTAATGATACCAAAACCAGCCAGATACAAATAGTATAGCCCATAAGATTTTATTACAAGTTCATACATACTAGGTATACTCGTATGCGAAAAGACTTTTTCCCCAACCTAATATTATAAATGCGAAAGTTTGTGTGTATGTTTGTGTGTATATTTGTTGCTTCTTCACGCTGTAACGGATGAATGGATTTGAATGAAATTCGGCATACAGATAGTTTATAACCTGGATTAAAACATAGGATGTTTGGATCGTAGCAAGTGGAAAAAAGTGGGCGTGATTATATGTATGTATGTAAAACATAGGATACTTTTTATCCCGATATTCCCACGGGAACGGGAACCACGCGGGTGAAACCGCGAGCGGCCGCTAGTTGTATAGGTATATAGAAGGCGAGCCGATCTCACTGTTACGGATCACACTATTACGACCCTACTTCCGTCCCTTTTCTACGAAATCACTCCTACAATTGTATATATAGAAGGCGAGCGGAAAGATGTTACACATCAATAAATTCTAACATAAATTGTTGGAAAACACGCTTGTGTAATATTAATGCGTTTGATCAGGTGTGATTTGACCCTTTCAGTATTTAACTTTTTTAAACCAAGGTCTAAAATTGTTTCAGATTAAGTATTGATATTCTAATCAATACACAACTATAGATATTGTTGAAGGTTTTGTACTTACTTACTTAAAACAGTGTTTATTACTTTAACTACTACTGTAAATCAATGTGTAGTAACTTATTAGTTTCGTAAAAGAAGCTTAGGAAACAAAAATAATTTGTTGACTTTATTTATTTGCTTGACACATAAAACTATGTTACAATTTTTGAGCATGGGGTGTTACATTGACATGTAACAGACTCAATACTGTCAT
Source organism: Eudonia lacustrata (assembly GCA_947562085.1). NCBI lineage: Eukaryota > Metazoa > Arthropoda > Insecta > Lepidoptera > Crambidae > Eudonia > Eudonia lacustrata. The sequence goes on along the minus strand of OX387317.1, from coordinate 5,896,493 downwards.
TTATAAAAGACAGACAAAAATATTATTATTATTTTGGTTTTTCGCTTTTTTTAAACTTACCTTGAGATTTTGCCTTGTTTTTATTTATTTTGTATTTTCCTCGTTTTTTCTTATTTATTACAGTAGCATCAAACGGATAAATACAACTACTTTCATAATCTACAACAAACAAAAAAATGTGCTTGTACACAACAGCTAGAACGTTGACAGCTAAGTAACATTTATGACTGCTAGGTATTTAACTTACAAATATAAAAAGCATATGGAGCAGTACTTTTTTAGTACATATAAGTAATTATTACAATTTTTAATAAAGCTTCTTGCCTATATAGGCCTTTACAGCACAACTATTGAAGAAGGCAACAATCTTGGTGGATATATTTTAAACAACATACTCACTATATATTTTTGTATCATTTGGTTCAATTTCTTCTTTTGGACATTTTAAATTTGCCATCACATCTTTATCTTTAATGTCTTCGTCGTCAAATTTCGTGTTGCTTAACATTTCATAATCAATGCTCATAAGGCTTGGAGATCTATCAACTTCTATTAACATGGTATTATCATTCATGCTATTATCATAGTGGTAGAATGTGGAATCGTCCAAAAGTTCGTCGTCACTTTTATAATCAATTTCATCTTTTTCTAATTTCATTTTAGAACATTCCTTAAAGTTACACCAAAATAAAGTCTAATCACAGTAGAGAAAGCATCTGCACTTTAGGATGAAGTGAAGCTTAAAAGTTACAAGACCCAAAAAAGGCCACAGTCTTTACACGTTATGCGCCATGTGATTGATAAATTATTTCATCTTTATTCTACAAACATTTAATTATTTGTGCAAAACAAAACTGCTTTATAAAACTCGTAGTCTAAATTTAACTTACTAACCGACAACATTATTGTTCTGTCAGTGTAAATTTTACACATTGCATATTGTATACAGGTCAAATGCTGTTGGTCATTTATTAATCCTTCATTATAAATGTGAACTTGTAATGTATATTAATTAGCACACATGTATTTGACCCTTCCATCAATATTGTACTAGATTCGACTTGACCACAATCTCACCTTGTGTATAAATAAGCTCTTTGTCTAGTGATGATTAGTGGGCCTACACACAGAAAGTGCATTGAATTCTTAGTGTGGAGTTTGAGTAAGTGGTACACCACTTATACCAGCTTGAAACTTTGCTGACTGGGACAAGTTGAGAAATACAAAGCTCTTCCTAGCTGCAACATCACGGGCCCATGTGACCATCATCATAATCAGCTCATTTTACGTCCCCACTGCTGGGGCATGGGCCTTCCCTATGGATGGATAGGGAGAACAGGCCATAAACCACCACATGGGCCCAGTGCGGGTTGGTGGTTGTTAACGCTTGCTAATGCAGCCGGGACTAACTGCTTTACATGCCTTCCGAAGCACTGAGGAGCTCGATATGATAAATTTTTGGTCACCCATCTGATGACCAGCTTTTGCCAAAGTTGCTTTAACCTCAGCACTCGCAGACCGGGGGGGTTTAACACTGCTCCATCGAGCTCATAGTGACCATAATGATAGCTAACCTCTGATAGGAGATGACACAAGAAAAAGAGCTTGCATATTAAACAGATAATATCAAATAAGGTAGTTTACTTACAATACTTATTGAAATCATTGATTTCCATAACTTTTCAGATCTGAGAGCATTCTTTTTGAACTCTGAAAACTCCTTTAGCTTATCTAAGCAGACTCCACATAGCTTTCTAGGGTTATCCTCTGAAGTCATCTAAATTATGGTGAACAATTAGTGGTATCTGTTTCCCTTGTTAAAAACAGTTTATTGATTTCTTATCATATCTAATATCAAGCATACAGTATAAAAAACAAGACATAGGAATAAAATCACGTAAAAAATTAATTTCAAATGAATAATATCATGTTCTCGTTTTAGGATTTTAATGATTAATGGTTATGATTTGGTAATTATCTTCCAGCAAATAAATTGTGTAATATTTAAAATGGGAAACAAAACTCCATGAGTAAATATGGAATGGACTTAGACTTATTTATACGGCTTGTTAAATTTTTAAAATTAATGGAATAACCTAGATACTCACAGTAACACCGAAGCAAAAGTTATACATTTGTAACAAAACACCGTCACTGTCTACCGTAACTCCATTGCTAAAATTCGCCTGAAGACATATACGGCATGCACGAATATTAATAATGTTTTTATTTTCTTCTGACATGGTTATTGGAAGGCTAAAAGTTAAGCCACAAACGAATTTCTTTAACCAAAGTGCACAACAAAACAATCGCAGACTTTGACTTTGACAACAATGATTTTTTTTTTTTTTAGTGTAGTTTGTTCCTTGAGGAACCGGCTAAGGTCATAGACCATGCTGCCATGTCATTAGTTTAAGTAATACATAAATAAACAATATTTTCATATATGATGATGATGATGATGAATGATATTAGAATTGGGAAGTGAGAAATGATATACCCCCCAACCCCTCGAGTATCTCAGTAAAAATGTGGGGCTTTACTAAGTCCTCACGCGAGCTTCTTGAGAGAATTTGAAAAGTGACGTTGCACTGTTTTGTTTCATTTGCCAACACTTATGCACACTCACGAACACTTAACGGTTAATAATCCACCATTATTTCACATTAATATTCGACATAACACAAATTTTGGAAAATAAAGCAAAACCGCAAACATGACGCTTCACTTTCCCGCCAAGAAGTCTTGACAACAATGAACGAAGTCAACAAACGTCAAAATATTTTATTTTTATTTTTTAGTTTTTAAAAAGGGATTTAGAGCGTACAGCCTAATCTTTACTTCTTTTATTTTTATGGAAATACAAATAGTCTAAATCACGTTTATTGTTATGCCCTCTTTTAGTGCGTAATTACTACAAACGTCTCTTTATTATAAGAAATAGAGACCTTTTTACAAGCTTTTATTTAGTTACACCTGTCCCGATGGTTGTTTGTTTGTTTGTCTATAATCAAATCTGCAAGTTAAATTTGATCCACTTCCTGGTAACCGATTGAGTTGAAATTTTGCATGCATGTGTAAATCGGATGACAATGCAAAATTATTATGACAGAGCTGATCTGATGATGGAACCGGAACGTGGCCATAGGAACTCGCGGTAGTTAAACGAAACAACCCTATCGAGTTTGGACTCGTTTGATCCGCCTTAACGAGTACTTTGGCTGGCGCTAGATGGTAACCAGGGTCTGATGATGGAGCTGTAAGGTGGCCATAGGAACTCTGTAAATAAACGACACAACCCCATCTAGTTTGGGCTCGTTAGATTCGTCTTGACGAGTACTTTGGTGCTAGATGGTAACCAGGGTATGATGATGAAGCTGGAAGGTGGCCATAGGTACTCGGTAATTAAACAACACAACCCCATCGAGTTTGGGCTCATATGATTCGTCTTGAGGAAAACTTTGGTGCTAAATGGTAACCAGGGTCTGATGATTGAGCTGGAAGATGGCCATAGGATTTCGGGAAAATAAGTTCGCTCGTTCCGTTTGTTATTAATGTAGGTTCCGATCCTGGTTAAAATCCAAGATGATGATGATGGATTAGATGGATAACCTAATGCCAAGGTGAGCACGTGCCGAGGGCTGAATGGTATGAGGGTGTATAATTAATTATACATGTCATTCAAAAATACTAAAAATTTAAAAATAATATTAAATGAAAAAAAAAATTTTAAACAAGCTTTTATTACTTGTGAATAAAAAAAGAACTAAAATGTCAAAAACAATTCAATTTAAAAAATCATTGCGTTTTTATCACAAATCCAATTTTTTTATTAATAAAAGCGTGTTATATTGTAACTAAATGTTTTTTAATGTTCCATCAAAATGTAACACGCTTTTTTTTTTTAAAAAATTGGGTCTGTGATTAACGCAAAGATTTTTATATTAAACTATTTAATTCACTTTTTAGTTCTTTTTTTTATTTACAAGTAATTAATGTATACGCTGGCATCACGATAAATCTGGCGTACCCATGACCGTTCTTGAAAACTACTTATATTTTAGCAACAAAATTTAAACACATTTAGTGCCTTATTTGGGCCCGTGCTACTTATGCTAAATTTCATAAGGATTGCTTGGCAATAGAGATGAACGCTTTTACTTCTTGGGCTTCACTGGCTGCTTTTCATCAGGCAGGGTGAAGCCATTATGGCGTGCGTGTCACAATAAAAAAAAATGCGCCGAATATTCGGTAATTATTCGGTATTCGGTATGTTCGGCGTATTTTTCCATGTTCGTATTCGGCCAAATATTCGGTTCAATTTCCGAATAATTACCGAATATAAAAGTTGTACAATTTTGAAACCTAAGACTTGTAAAAAGACTAATATAAGCTAATATATAGCATAGTTTATTTATTCATTATTATCAATGAATCGATAATAAAATCTTACTTTTTTTATTTTTAAGTGATAGGTATTTGCTAGGTTTGGCGGCGAGTGATTCCTGACCTGACACGGTGCGGCGCGAACCTGTACAAACGTATTTGGCTAGGCAAAGCGCGCGTAAATGAACCGAATTGTTCGGCCGAATATTCGGTTCGTTTTAATGTAAACCGAACATTCGGCCAAATATTCGTATTCGGCCAAACCAGTATTCGGCCCATCTCTACTTGGCATAAGGAACGGAGATATCGAACAAGACTTGTGGATGACATTTCGAGCTGCCGTCAAGTAGATACACTTTGAATATTTTGTACTATCCATAAGAAACTAGTGAGTCTCCTGCGAAACTTCGCGTTTATTCAATAGATTTTTTAGGAATTTCGAAACCTAGGACATGTTTTGTTTTGATTTAATTTCATTGTAAACTGCAAGTCACTCATCTACATTGGGCGCCAAAATGATGAAACCTTTTTAAAATGAAATTTTTATGTGAAATAGTATCCATGCGCGAGCCATCACGGGCAGAACCTGACGAAAATCACCTCCAAGTAAGACGACTTTGCCACCAAACGGCACATGATCATTGCCGGTGATAAAACGAAGAAATCGATCAATTGCCTTTAGAGAGGCTCCTGATGCCATTGGCGCTTAGTCCCATATGATCAGCTTACAGACCCTAAACATGTTACCATCGGCACTGGTGTATGTTATGCCAGACGATGTCTCATCAGTCAAGTTCAATGGAAAACGGAATCGGTTGTGAACTGTGCGGCCACCAGGAAGAAGCGATGCCTGTCCATGCAACAGCCACACACGTATCACCTGATCCTGTATGAAGGTTGATGAGGCATTGGTTCACAAAGGTTTTTCCAGAACCTCCCGGACCGTCAATGAAATATGCGCTTAGGCGACTGTTTGATTGCTTTCAATTGTCAACAGAATTTCGTCGATTATTGCTCGTTGCGATGGAGTTGCGATAGCCTTCATGGCTTCTCCCTGTATCATTGCAGCTTGTCTTGTATCAGCACTAAGAGAAGGAGAAGAAGCTGTGACTACGGGCAGTCCCACGTCTGCCAAAGAAAGGTTGTGGATGGTCAGAATCTGCTTTAGCTCATGAAGCGCAGATTCGTACTTATGACCAAGTAGTGGTCTCAAAATCTTCTGATAAATCATTTTTGAACTCTTCCCACACCGAGAGTGCGTTTGATGGCTGTTCAAATGCGATACAGCCGTAGCGCCGCTCTCTGGCCGGTTGGCCAGCAACTTTTTTCTGCTTTCTAAATTAAATCTGTGTTATGTTGGCAATGGAACCTATTTGATAGTTATTGTACTTTTTGATTGTAATTTTGACAGACTTTTCCCTTTTGACATTTGCTTTTATTTTATAGAATTCTTCTTCTTCTGACATTACATTTGAACGCTGCGTTTAATTCCTAAACCTATATTTAATTTTTACCCTTAGATGAATGATAGGTCTATCATTCATCTAAGATTTTACCTTATGTATATAACAGTCCACAACATTTTGTCTTCTTTATTTTTCTGCACATCTACGACTGGAGCTCTTCAAAATGAGACCATAACCGATTTTTTATATGCAGCTATCGTTCCATAATCACTAAGACAAAAATCGGCTTACGTTATTAATATTTAAGATGCTCGTGTCCCAGCAGTGGGGACATAAATTGAGGTGGAGATGCTACCAAGTTTTATTAAAATTGGCTGTTTCTATAAGTATGAAAGTTGTGTATGAGATACCGATAAACGTATAAAGGCTCATACTGCAACTGCAAACACGTTCACTACGGATAATCTCGTTGTTACCTACGCCAAAAGCAAATACATGGACACGGATGACGACACCGTGTTATTACGCGCGCTGCCAACAATGCGCTGTTTGCGTTTCATCACTATACATCTGTTTTCTACAATAGGTACTGTTACATCCATGTGTATACAGCTGATACACCTTCTGTTGTAGATACCCGTTTTCTGAGTTTAATTTATTTAGTTAAATAAACGTTTTTTAAATGATTTCTGTTACTATTTTAAGTTTGAAGTTTCAATGGGATACATTTGTAGGTATATAAAGTCTCTTAATAAGTAATGTAACTGCAAACACGGTCACTATCTACGAACAGATAATCTCGCTGTTACGCCAAAAGCAAATACATGGACACGAACGACGCCGTGTTACGCGCGCTGCCAACAATGCGCTGTTTACGTTTCATCACGGGCGGGCTCTGATTGAGATAGCCCGTACAATTGCATTCGCGAGATATAGGTATGCATCTGTCTTCCACAATGCACAATGTTGTTGCATCCATGTGTAAAGCCGATTCAATTTAACTGCCTTTTGGAACTTTACTGATTGTCAAAAATATTCGTGAGATAGTTTGCATGTTGTTGGTTCTCGCCTGTAGGAACGCCAAGTAGCCTCAGCAACGTGGGACAACCCCATTATTTTTTATTATTAATTCCCATTTTTTTTTTAAACTAGCTTAAAAGTATTTGAGATTTTATTACATAACGGAAGCTTTTAAATAAGGAAGCTTTTTCACCCGGAATCATTAATCACTGGAGGGACTGGGTATTTCTCCTCTTAATGTCGGAACACAACAATGCTAGGTATGCTAACTACTATCATTTTAGAATTAGGATTAGTAGGTAGGTATCAACAGCAAGAATAAGGTTGAGATGGTGATTACTTGACTAGCAAAGCGAACTTAAAACAAAAAATAAATCACCGATTAAGCCATTGAAATTTTTGCTACCGCTAATCGAACCCAGACCCTCTAGATAGTCTAGAATTTATAGACCACAGAGATAATTAGATGTTATTCTTGAGATGGCTATTAAAGTAAAAAACAACTATATAAGAAATAACTGAAAAGAAAAAACAAGCTCTACGATCCCAGAATTCAATTTGAGCAATGTTGAATGCAACGTGAAATATTTCTAAATACATTGAATATTGATAGTTTTCGCAGACGGGGACAATCACCAACCAAAGAGAGTGCGGATTTAATTGAGCTAGCCACGGCCGCTTGGTTGATGATTGCCCGTCTGCTTGCTCAAATCGAATTCTGGGATCGTAGAGCTTGTTTTTTCTTTTCAATTTTTTCTCTTTGCAGTTATTTTTTATATACTTAGTTGTTTTAGCAGTCGGGTATTTTGTTTATTTTTTTAATAATTTGGTTTTTTCAAACTTTTTAGTATTGTAAAGTAACCAAGCATTTCAAAACCTACATAAAATAATTATATTAAAACGACTTACTCTTTTAAAAAGCAAAGTCATAGCGCATACACCAATTGGCGTAAAAACGATTTTCTTGACGTCTAGTACTTTTGACCAATCTACAGCTTCATGCTTTTGACTGACAAATTCTTTGAGTTTTTTGAAACATGGGAATAAAATCTAATATTGCCGAAACAAAACACCATAAAACATTGCTGTACCTAGATGAAAATTATTAACTACATCTACGTCCTTATAAAAATTGATCATATCCTTTATATTCCGTAAACGTTGTAGTTCGTTTAAAGAATTTTGATAGTGTGGTCGATCTAACAGTTTTTTGGGGTCAAGACTACTAATAGCTAACCCGGCTAATGCTTTTTTATTTTTATAGCCTATGTCACTCCCACAGTCAAAACAAATCTAACGACTGCGGCGACTGCGGCTGCAGGGCGTGCCAAAGAAACAGACATGCATACATACATACATACATACACTCGAAAAATCTAACGACACCATATATGTTAAAATCCACCATGCCGTTTGGGCTGTAGGGCGTGCCAAAGAAACAGACATACATACATACATACATACACTCGAAAAACATAACCCTCCTTCTGACGCAGTCGGGTAAAAATAAGCTTCAAACCTCAGAACAATAACTAAAGCTCTTTAAAGTTTCTAAGAGTTAGAGTAAGACTTACTTAGTTAGATATAACCTACCTTAGTCAGTGCAGAATATCAAAAATCTATAAGCCAAAACGTAGTTTATAGAAGGACCAGTTTCGAATAAAACGTACAGACCTACAAAATGCTATTCCACAAAATAGTTTGAAATGTTACCCATTTCAGTAAGACATTTACATAGAGGTGAGAGCGAGCGCAGCCGGCTGGGCGTACGTGATTTAAATTTTTAGCAGATTGTAGTTTTAAATAAAGTTCCGTTTCACGCGCGGCACTAGGATCGCGAGAGTGGAATTTCTGCTGGCAGTACTAACTGTGCCGGTAATCGTTCTGAAATACAATTGCATATGATATCAGAAACGCGTTCGGAATGTTGAACGTGAATTTTGTAATTAAACTTGCCGCTCGCTGGTCGCTGCACGGAGGTAGCGGTGCGGCATTAAAAATGCATCCTTTTCCAATTATTGTTGTGCAAACGCCACGTTTGTTTGTAAGTGTTTATTTAAAAAAAGGAATAAGCATCTAGTATTTACTAACATTTTATCGTTAAAACACATATTGTTCCATCGTATTTAAATGATTGGTAGCGTCCTCTTTCCGTGATTATTAAAGTCAGTTTAGAACCGGCAGAGGTTATAAAGGGGGCCTTTTCACGGGCACTCCATTTGCGCCACTCCACCACTTCAAAAATTAGAAATGGATTTTGGAATGCTTGGAAATCCGACGGTCGGAGTTATGTGGCATTCACACGCACTCTTTCGCACCACTCCATCACTCCAAATTAATGGTATGGAATGACTGGAAATCCAATGCTCGGAGCGATGGCACGCAATCCAAGTAGTTATAAAGATTATATTTATGAGTTATTCCGGTCTGATCCCCATAACCGATCCAATGCCAATTATTGTTATTTTTTAATTCCGGTCTGATCCACTGTAAATTTTACAATTCCGGTCCGATCCCCTTCCTTTTTTAATGGATAAGTACAGTCAATTGAAAAACAGTTATTAGTGTAAAAATATTTTTTTATTTCTATTAAGATATTTAAATCATCACTGATTATTATTACGTTTGGTCCTATAAAATAAACAGTAAACTATTAAATAATACATCTTATCACGAAATTATTTCCTTATTATGAAACTTCACCTTCACTTCAGTCGGTTAAGTCGTCAAGTCAGTACAGACTTAACATAAAGACTAATAATGACTCATTGAATGATCAACATCCCTCCCACTTCCCGGCTCTCCTTCCCCGTTCACCCCCTGGTCACGTGACGTCATCGACTCAAGCTCAATCCTCGGCCGGGTTGTACACGTCACGAACCTTTTTTGCTGGTAAAAAAATGATACAAAAGCATACAGATTTGCCGAAACGATAACAATTGTTCTATTGTATTATGTTCAAATTGCAAACCACGCGCCCCCTTTTTTACACAGGATAAAAATATTGAAAAGGATATTACTGTTGAGTTAGATAAAAATATGATAATATTATGTAAATCTAAATTGACTGAATGTTCCTTAAATACTACCAAAAGGATTTAATCTAATAAAACCTGTCTTACACGTGTTTTCTTGCTGTCTATCCCAAAAATGTGTAAATAGACAGTCGGGGGATTAGAACGGTACTTATATAAAATAATTTAAAAAATATATCTGATCTACCAGGGTATCAGTTCTTGGGGATCCGAACGGAAAAACTCAAATTTACAGTCCTTGAATATAAATAAATAAATAAATAAATTTTCCTACACTCACACCAATTATCTAGCCCAAGAGAAGCTTCGTCATGAAACTCGTTAAAATGATTAGTAGACAACGGATAAACATACTTAAAATACTTAAAAATACATACTTAGAAAACACACAGACCTGAGACAAATTAGAAAAACAATAAATTTCTAATTTGACCCGACCGGGGATCGAACCCGGGACCTCAGACACCATGAAAACCGGTGTACAAACCACTCGACCAAGGAGGTCGTCAACATGGGCCAATATGATAAAATTTGGAGTGATGGGGTGGAGTGCCCGTGAATGGGGGCCATTATGTAGACCGTGTTTACAACTCTTTGATGGAAAAGTAAAGACAGAGAGTAACGACTCGTGTTTGCAATTTTGCTTTTAATTTTATATATTTTTTTAAATAAAACAAAAGAGCGCGCGGATCGTTACATTTCCAAGAGGAGTTTCTTTCGTTCCATAAGAATCCATTGTCTTAAATACGGTCAAGATTGAAAATAATCCTATTCAAATACAGTAGGTATTGGCAACAAACTTTGATTTCACCAAGCTATTATTTACGTTTGTAATAAAACTGCTTACGTCCCAGACGCGAAAGGGTTTTTTTTCTAAAAGCGATATAGGAATGATAGCCCGTTTGTAACACGTAATTATAGCTCACGTTTGCATTCGCTAAATTAGTTTTCAGTACAGTAAGTGTGTGTATTGTAACGTGGATTAAGTCGCGGAAAAACTGCTAGTCAATAACATTTTATGCGCTTCACCGACACTTACGCTACGAACGCACGCTTCGCTGCTTGCCGTGCCGTGCTACGATGAATGCTACAATATTATTAACGCTACGATTTTGTTAACGCTACGCCAATGCTCTTTAATGATCGCTAGGTTAATAAGTTCTTATCGAAGAACCTGTGCTGATATTTTCTCTTAAGAGGAAACACTAAGGTCGACTGAATTGAAAAATATGTATGAAAAGTAGACAAAATCAATGTTTCGTAGTCCCCTGATTTCTCCTCCAAAACTGGACCGATTTAATTGCTTTTTTCATTAAAAATTAATAAAAGGCTTTGGCTTTATTTCTATGTTTTTTTTTTTTTTTAAATAATATAGGAAAATATGGCAAATTTTTAAGAATTTTAAAGGTTCATATCTTTTTTAATAATTAATTTATGAAAAAAAGGAAAGCACAGAAACACAGCCAAAGTTTTTCTTTAATTTTTAATGAAAAAAGTAATTAAATCGATCCAGTTTTGAAGGAGGAATCAGGGGACTACGAAACGTTGATTTTGTCTACTTTTCATACATATTTTTCAATTAAGTCGACGTTAGTGTTTCCTTTTAACTATTATTACGGTTGCCAGGTGGCAATAGCACTCGGCCCGATATCCGAAGTCCATAGTTAAATTTTCTAGACAAACAATGTTTCGGATTTTTCGATACACAGCCCGGGTTTGTGATCGCACACTCGCATTTGGCAAGCGCTATGCAATCATAGCAATTTTTAATTACTAACCATCAGTTACAGCGATGACTTGAGTTCAATGATAACTTTTGCCCATTTGTGGGATATACAATCTGACCCATCTCGATATAATAGGACTTTAAGTTGCAAAATCAAAACTCAATTTATCGGAAAAATACTCATCATAAATAATCTTTACTCATAAAACAAAGACTTGGAGCAATTTAAACTTATTTTTGCCAAAAAAAGTGTGTGATTGGTTTTACCATGATCACTTTTAAACTATTCACTCAAAAAAAATTAAAACGACTGTTTTGGATGGACAATATTGTGTTTTATTAGACATAATGATTAGAATAATAATTAAAAATTGTTACCTTAATAAGAATAAAACATTTCTGATAAAAAAATGCGTTTGTTTTCCTTTTATTTTTGGTTATATCACTTTACAACAAAAAGTAACACATTGACACGTCTCTTTTGAATATTTAATAATAACCCTGCGATATTATCTGTAAAATGACACCCAAATCACACGTCTACGTTCATTAGTTTAGGAGCTATTGAAGATTGAATGCAACCCGTGCGGATGCTCTACGGTTGCCGAGAGCAGCTAAGAAAATAAATTATTAGTTATTTTGTAAATGTAGGTAAATGGAAACATAGGTAAATGCAAATTCTTATTAATGTAATTACTAGTTACTACACACACACATTCAACATAATGGAGGTTAGAGTTCATGCTCAAAATGACCCCCGCCATTTGCCATGCATGTAGCTGCTCGGAGAGCCACTTGACGTGTTGCCCGTCTCTTCATAGCACGGTTTGCGCACAATTCTTCGGCAGCTACGTTTTTGCGATGAAGAAGTTCCTCACGGGTACGTACTTCTTCAAAGTACACCTTCTGTTACATCGTCCCCCATAAAAAAAATTGAGAGGGGTGAGGTCAGGTGAACGTGCAGGTCATGCCACCGGTCCGTTGCGCACAATCCATCGAGGATTAACTCCTCCTAGGAGGTTTCTAAAAACTTAAGAAAGTTTTGACCGTTCAAGGTTGATGGTATTTCGATGGGGCCAATCAACTGGTCATCAATGATCACAACCCACGTGTTCACCGAAAATTCGTGCTGAAATGATGAAGGGCGAACTCCGCTTGACTTGAAGTGACGGTACCTGCTTCGTAGCGCTCGCTCGAGCACGGGTCGCATTCAATCGACAATAGCTCCTGTACTAATGGTCTTAGACGTGTGATTTGGGTGTCATTTTACAGATAATATCGCAGGATTATTATAAGACATTCAAAAGAGACGTGTCAATGTGTAACTTTTTGTTGTAAAGTGATATAACCAAAAATAAAAGGAAAACAAACGCATTTTTTTATCAGAATTGTGTTATCTTATTATAGTAACAATTTTTAATTATTATTCTAATTATTATGTCTAATAAAACACAATATAGTCCATCCAAAACAGTCGTTTTAATTTTTTTTGAGTGAATAGTTTAAAAGTTATCATGGTAAAACCAATCACACATTTTTTTGGCAAAAATAAGTTTAAATTGCTCTAAGTCTTAAGATTATTTATGATGAGTATTTTTCCGATAAATTGAGTTTGGGTCATATTGTATAGGCTATTATTGTCATTGATTTTCTAGTATAAGGACAATAAAATGTTGCAAAACGATGTTCCTTTATGTTTATTTCAAACGTATCATTTCCGCTCGTGACTGCAGTGAAACTGCAAATCATGTGGATATCTAGAATCGACAACAATGTAGTTTCATTGTTTGAAAAAAGATAAAAGTTTATATGAGCACGCTCAGCTTTGTGTAAGTCAGAGTGCATACAGTATAGTTATCCCATTTAGGATTTAGAATAACTTTGTTGTGTACAATAAAACTATATCGTGTTCTTAACGCGTCAAATAATTATATTGTCTTAATAAGCAATAGTGTTCATAGCGCTCAGTCCGCGATTGCTGAAGTTAAGCGACTTTCGCAAAGGCCGGTCATCGGTGATCAAAAATGTATCATCTCGAGCTTTTTTTTCTTTTTTTTATATTAGAAGGAGGCAAACGAGCAGACGGGTCACCTGATGGGAAGCAATCACCGCCGCCCATGGACACCCGCAGGTTATGCTAATGCATAGGTAGGTACTGCTAATAGCAGTGGTTTAAAACCCGTTCTCCTATAGGTGTTAGCTGGCTAGCCACGGCCGCTTGGTTGATGATTGTCCCCTTCTTCTGACGCAGTCGGGTAAAAATACAAAGCTTTCCTCTTTATAATATTAGTATGACTCAGCAAAGATCCGGGTTATCTTTTCAGAATAAGTTTTTAATTAGAGAATAGTAAAGAAAGATAGAGGTGTTGATCTGTAAAAAACTTATTAACTTGTTATACCTTATTGTTTTCTAAAGTTTACGCGAACATTACACATTGAAATGAAACAACTCCGTGGTCACAGGGAGTGACCCTGCAAAGGGTTCGAAACGTCAGGATAAATATTAAATAAGTAATGTGTAAAATAAACGCGAGTAGATCCGTAAAAGTTGTTTCATTTCAAATTGTAATACCTTTTTTCCTAGATCAACATCATTTTAATTTTTATATAATACTATAGCTACCTATGTAACTAACTGTTCTTACAATCAATTTAACCTCATTATGCAACTGTCCACATAGCAGTATTAAGAAAATCATTATTTCTTTAACACCGCTAAGCTTAGGGCTTCGTAGGTACAAGAATAGAAATAAAAGTAAAATACGTTTAGCATATTAATTATGGCATAATGATAGTGGTTTCATTTCATCTGTAATCAATACACAGCGCGTTGTCAAAGCAAAGCATTAATGCTAAACAATGTAGATTGCGAGCCATATATTCTGTTGATTTGTCAAGCGATGCTGAAGCTTATTTTCATGTAAGTTATACACAAATATCCTAAAGGCTGATGGGAAATGCTGCTATATTCTCAACAGATGCCGAGGTCAACAGGTGAACTTGCTAAAAACTCGGGACGCTCATACTTTGTCAACTATTAAAATGCAAACCACCTAATAAGTATCTAAGTTTCGATTGTTATCGTGTTTGATAAGTAATCACGTTATCGAGATCCACTGCCAAGGCTAACTGTTTATTTAAACGTCGTAATAATCATCAGCTTATAATAGATACTTACTTTACCCATAGCAGTTTACATATAGACACCTTTCGTACCAGATCAGGTAGTTCTGAGTATACCCGCAGTTCTGAGTATATGGCCTGGAATTCGATTGAGGAGCTCGAACGGTGGTTAACGCGCCCGGTCTGCGATTGCGAAGGTTAAGCAACTTTCGCAAAGGCTGATCATCGGATGGGTGACCCATACAATTTAGCATCTCAAGCTCCTCCGTGCTTCGAAAGGCACGTAAAGCCGTTGGTTCCAGCTGCATTAGCAGTCGTTAACAACCATCAATCCGCACTGGGTCCGTGTGATGGTTTATGGCCCGTTCTCCCTATCCATCTATAGGGAATGCTCGTGCCCCAGCAGTGGGGACGTTGATGAGCTGATGATGATGGTGATGGCCTGAAATTAAGGCCATTACCCACGATGATGCGTTTAAGCATATCGAAATGTGCTATCGAACGTCATCTTGTAATAATATCCGGGACTAAAAGTCTTTCAAAGCATCCGAATGACAAAATATTTTTTGCTTTGGTAGCATTTTGTATAGAAATGAAATGAAATGAAAAATATTTATTCGGAGCATCTATGACAACTTAACATAATGGACATTTTTAATTTATAATTATGCAACCGAAATGGTCATCACTCAAGTTATGCCATAACATTGACGTGCCAAGGCGCTGATATTCTGTGGAACCAGTAAGAGAGGGAGGCGCAGCTCCAGACATGAATTTGAAAATTTACACAGTGACAAGAATAAAGCAAAAAATAAATCCCAAAATAATTAAGCAATAACAATATCAACCAAGCACGACCGTTTAATCGCTGGAAATCTGTAACTCTATATTAAATACTCTTTTAACTTCATTTGAATGCGCTAGCAGTTGTACAGTTTCAAATTGGACGTGGCAGATTGTTCCAGCACTTTGAGGCAACATAGCGAAAGCTGCCACGAAAGGCGGCCGTTTTGTGTCGTGGGAATAGGAGGCGTGGTGTGATTTTCATGTACTTGGTTTGGTGTATTACATGTATTCACATAGGGTACATTAAGCAGAGAGTTTGACACATTTAGGGTGTCATAACATATCCATATTTTAAATTAAGAACGCTGTGGCCAGGTGTTCTCATTGTCAAAACCAAGTAGTTTTAACACCCTCCCGCAATGAGAACACCCTGTATATATGCTCCAAAAAGCGGTTAAAACATACCAATAAAAACTTAACACTATCACAAAAACACATTATTAAAAAAAAAACATAATAAAAACACTCACCTAACACTAACTATACACACCTAACTACCTAAACAAAAAATAAACACAACTTGATAAAAAGGAACTGTACACACTTAAAAAAAAAAACCTAACCTAAACCTAAAGAGCTGCAACATTTGTTGTGCTTTGGCTTCGGCAAAGGTTTGGTGAGTATATCCGCGATCATGTTTTGTGTGGGTATGTAATGTAGTTTTATGTTGTGGTGTGTAAGTGTGTCTCGAATGAAGTGGTGTCTGATGTCTATATGTTTCGTGCGTGCATGGTATGTGTTGTTGTGTGCAAGTTTTAATGAACTTTGATTGTCGGTATGTATGTCGATGGGGTGTGTGATGGTGAAGACCTCTGTGATGAGCGACTGGAGGTATAAGGCCTCCTTGCAAGCATCTGACAGAGCCATGTACTCTGCTTCCGTGGTGGAAAGCGCGACAGTACGCTGCTTACGTGCTTCCCAAGAGATAGGGGAGCCACTCATCATGAAGGCAAATCCTGTGTATGATTTTCGGTCCACAAGATTGTTACCATAGTCCGCATCGACGTATCCGGTTGGGCAGAACTGGGAGGTACGGAGAAAATTCAGACGGAGTTCTTTGCTCCCTTTGAGGTATCGAAGGACCCGCTTAGCGGCCCTCCAGTGCACCCCCCCGTAATGTGCATTGAATTGAGATAAGTACGAGACCGCATGAGCAATGTCGGGTCTCGTACATATCGCAATGTACATTAGTGAGCCGATAAGCTCCTGGTACGGAAGCTCTAAATTTTCTTCCTCCTTGGTGGGAACCGTCAGTTTAAGGCCTGGTTCTAATGGGGTTGTGACTGAAATGGCATCTGCCATCCCATATTTAACAACCAGTTTCTCAATATAATTGGTCTGGTCAAGAGAAATTTTCTGAGAGCTTTGCTCAACTCTCATTCCAAGGCAGTCCTTGCAAGAGCCAAGGTCTTTAATAGTAAAAACCTTTTTGAGTATATTTTTGAACTCGTGTTTCATGCTTTCATTTGTGCTGGCAATGAAAAAATCGTCCACGAAGACAGCTACAATTAGAATGTCCTCATCTTCTCGCCTGTAATAGAGGCAGTGCTCATTTGCCGTCTGCTTAAGAGACAGTTGACGCATAGCGTCGCACACCTTCACGTTCCATTGACGCGGTGCTTGTTTTAAGCCATAAAGGGCCTTTTTAAACAGGCACACTTTTTCTTTAGGATCGGTGGAAAACCCTTCCGGTTGTTCCATATATATCTCCTCCTCTAGGTCGCCATTCAAGAAGGCGGTCTCGACGTCCAAATGACCCACCGTTAGTCCTCGATGGGCAGCGAACGCAAATAAAAGCCTAACTGAAGACAGTCTGGCAACTGGCGAGAAGGTTTCCCCGTAGTCCACTCCGGCTACTTGAGTGAAGCCTTTCGCTACCAGTCTGGCTTTGTATTTGGTAATGTTCCCACTGGTGTCTTTTTAAATTTTGTAGACCCACTTACATTTGGTAGTCTTTCTACCATTTGGTCTATCGACCAAAATCCATGTTCCGATCTTTTGTAGGGAATCAAATTCAGCCTTCATCTCAAGCCATTTCTCCTTCTGCGGGTGACCGACGACTTCCTTGTAAGTCTCAGGTTCCTGATCTGACCTGTAAGGTAGAGTTGTTCCTCAAATCGTTGAGGAGCGCGCCTTTCCCTGATTGGATACCTCCTCTCAGGTTCAGGTTCTGGCTCTACCCTAGGTTCAACATCAGGAACTTGAACGTCTGACAAGGCTTCAGGAGTCCCAGGTTCACCTGGATCTATCAGAGGTGACTCTGAAGTTGACGGTTCATTCGTCACAGGTGTACCTGGTTGTGGCTCAGGGAGCTGTGGTTGCGTGGGCTGCGGAACTGGTTCTGCGTGAAGCGGGATAAATACTTCTTGCGGGTATACTGGTGATGAGGGTTGCGGATAAGAGGATGTTGATGGAGTCGACTGCATTTTGTCTTCTATGAAGACGACGTCTCTTGCAACAATAATGTTGCGTGGGTATTGTGGATCTACTAGCCGGTAGCCTTTACTCTCGGTGGCATAGCCAACGAAGACGCACGTTTGTGTTTTCGATTCTAGTTTTGTACGTTTTTCTTTTGGCACTAGAACGTGGGCTTCGCAACCGAATGTCCTCAGGTGGGAGAGGTTGACTTTGCGCCCGGTCCAGATTTCCTCTGGAATCTTGTTCCGTAACACTTGCGTAGGCACACGGTTCTTTATGTAGATAGCCGTATTGACAGCTTCACCCCAATATGCCCGAGGTAGGTTGGAGTCTTGCAACATGGACCTGGCTTTCTCAATGATGGTTCGGTTCGCGCGTTCGGAGACTCCATTCTGTTGAGGAGTGTACGGGATCGTGGTCTGGTGAATAATGCCGTTCTCCTTTAAAAAGGTAGACATATCATTATTTACATACTCACGTCCGTTATCCGATCGCAGAACTTTGATTCTTTCGCCAGTCTGGTTCTCCACGAGGTGCTTAAACTCTATAAATTTATTAAAAACGTCCGATTTTGATTTTAAAAGATACCCAAAAGTTTTGCGACTAAAGTCGTCTGTAAATGTTAGCAAATATAGGGCTCCGCCCCACGAGTGTGTGCTCATTGGCCCACAAAGGTCCGAGTGAATAAGCTCGAGGACCTTACTCGATTTGCTACAAGACTTTTGGAATGGTTTTTTAGATAGTTTGCCTTGAAGGCACGGAATGCATGGTTCCGTAAACTTACTTACCTTTAAAATCTACGCCTATGCTTTTATTTTTTATAATTCGCATGGCATTCGGGTTCAGATGGCCAAGACGTCTATGCCACAGGGCGGCGGACTCTTTCGTAGATGTGTATAGAGCATGAGATCTATCAACATCAAGCCTATACATACCCTTATAGAGTGAGGCTGTCGCTATGACTTTTGGTGACGTCTGACAATCACCTGGTGAAGTGACTGTTGCACCATTTGACGTAAATGAAACGTCGTAGCCCTTACCTACTAAACTACTAACTGATAAAAGATTTGTGGCAAGGCTGGGAATATATAAAACATTGGAGATTCTATTTACACAGTCTGATATATACAAATTTACAGTACCTCTGCCCTGACTCAATAATTGGTCCTTGTTGGCCACGGTAACAGAAATAACCTGAGGAGAGAAGGACTCAAACCAGTCTTTCCTGTTGCTCATGTGAGAGCTCGCGCCGGAATCTATGTACCAATCTTGTGAACCTGTGGATGAAAGTGTAGATAAACAAAATGAAAGTGTAAATTCAGATGTATTATTGGAATAAACCTTTGCCGAATCTAACTTCTTTTTGCTTCTACAGTCTTTTACTAGGTGCCCTGATTTTTTACAGTGTATACAAAGAGGTTTCTTCTGTTTTGAAACGAGCGCCGTAGTTGGTTCATGTAGTCGGTGGGTACTGGTAGTATTTGTATTGGTGGCTGCTGGCCGACTGTCTTCCTTAAGTAGGGCTGACACTACATTCTCCGATGTCATCTTCGTGTTCGAGTGCTCTAGGGCCATAACTAGTGGCTGGAACTTATCCGGGAGTCCTGTCAATATTATTATGGCGAGGAACTCATCTTCCACTCCGGCTCCTATGCTCTGTAGCTCCTGCTGAGTAGCTAGTGCTACATTGATGTACCTTTGTAAATTCCCGTCGTACGTGTTGGTTATCAGCTTCTTCATCAGCTGTAGCCTGCGAGTTAAGCCACTGTCGTTATATGCCTTCTTAAGGCTTTTGAATGTGGCAAATGCAGTCTTGGCAGGTCGTATTACCGGGTAGATGGACTCGTCGCATGAGAGGCAAATCTTTGCACGTGCCTTCGCATCCTTTCGTTTTGCCTCCGTATCATTCGCATCGATTTCTTTGATTACCACGTCCCATAGGTCCAGATCTGTCAGCAAACATTCTATTGCGAATGACCACGTGCTGAAGTTTCTACCGTTCAGCTTGGTAAATGAAATACCTTCACCTGATGAAGATTTTGCCGGCTTCGACGCCGATGGAAATTCTCCGTTTTCCATAGCAACTTTTTCACTTTTTCGCCTATTCACGTGAAATACTCCTCACTTGTTAGGAGGTGAGGCCCATAACCACTTGGTTTGGTGTGGATTTAGCAAGTAAAACGAGTAACTTGGGAATATTACATGTATTCACATAGGGTACATTAAGCAGAGAGTTTGACACATTTAGGGTGTCATAACATATCCATATTTTAAATTAAGAACGCTGTGGCCAGGTGTTCTCATTGTCAAAACCAAGTAGTTTTAACACATGTGAACTCTAACTTTTTGAATAAGTATGTGGGCTGCTTGCTACTCATAATTCCAAAAAAAAGCAAAGCAATCGACTGCCATTCCATCCACATCACCTTGATGGATGGCGGTCTACTACTGTGCGTTTTTCACTAAATTTCTGGCCTCGAACTACAGTGTTACCAGCTCTCGGCGGCGGTATTTCTGGACCGTTACGACCTTGGGATCTTCAAGAAACGAGCCTATTCCTTCCTTAAAGGCAGGCAACGCGTCTGCGATTCCGCTGGTTTTGCGGATGTTCATGGGCGGCGGTGATTACTCTCCATCAGGTGACCAAAGACAAAGTGCTTACAAATTTGCTAAAGATACTTTGTCATGTTCCTTCGATGTTCGACATCATGTACTGAGTTCGAATATATTTTACATCTCGCCTTTCGTTGATCCACAAACATTTTTCTTGGTTTATTAGCAATAACATTATTACTACCTGAGTGACAGAGGTAGGTATACAAACATTGTCTGTCTAAGTTTATGCGATATAACTTTATTAGTACCTAAGTGATGGTCGTAATGTACTCGCGTCGTGACATGAAAGAGCATAAGTCAGAAAGCGCTGAAATTTGTTTGGCATTGTAGAAGGCGCCTCCTGATGACAAATGAGGATTTTTTTTGAGATAGTTCGCTGATGGCCTCAAACGGCATTTTAAGCTTCACGGGGCTTTTTTTGGGGCCGCGAGAAACACAAAGGGTTCCTCAACCCGTGTAAATTGAATCACCTTCGGAGGTTTTCTAGAGGGAACGGCATCACGCATTAGTGCGTGTCCCCGTGCCCTACTAGATTCTCCGAAGGGTTCGCATCGGATCGGGGAGCGGAACAACCCGAGGGCGCCTCTGAAGGCTCGGACTTCGGCTCGGGTTGACCGGGTCACAAATTAGGAGAGTCAAAGTTGTTTTATACCAATTCTCGATTGCACGTGAATTCAAGTGATCGAATGGAAAATTAAACTTACACAAGGAGGCACCTTGTTTGGCAGTACGAATAGATAATAGTTTAAGATAAAATTTTACTAGAAAAAATCGAGTGGGAATCGAACCAACGACCTTTGGATAACCGGTCCAATGCTCTGACTGCTGAGCTACCGAGACCCTATCCTATCTTATTCTTAGGGCTGGCGCACATTTGGCGAAGCGCAGCGCAGAGCATTTTTCATTGTCAAACTATTATCGACATTGTCCTCGTTAAAATAAAATTCAAGATCAATTAACACAAGAATTAATTCTTGAGAATGTGTCACGCGTTTAGGAAGCTTCGCGGGCATGCGCTTCGCCAAATATGCACCGGCCCTTATTATTTTGTAACTATCTAACATTGTGCAATATTCAAAATAATAAAAATAGATATTACTCTAGTGATGTAGATTCGAATAAATCTACCACCAATTTTTCTGTTTAGCAAATTGTTGAAGGTTAAAGAATGTTGTTAATACATATATATAAAATACAGTGAAAAAATTAAATGCCTGCCCGACCCAGACAGGAATGTTGTTAATAATCTAAAATGACACAACGCATTAGTATCGCCTTTACAAATGGCCGCGGCATACTGTTTGAATTAGTTTTTATTTATCCACGCGTGACGCTGCATATCTAAACAGAAACATGGCAGCGAGTAGTTTTTAGAAAAAACAACTGTTTGTACAGCAGTAGAATTAAGATTATTTTTAAATAGTGACTCTAAAATTATGTAGTACTAAACTCATTTTTATTTTTTTGGCGAGAGTATGCTGAATGCCTGAGACGGCATTTTCAGCCTCATTGGCTGATACTGACTTTATGGCATCAAAAGCTTACATAAATACACCTTTCGTACCAGATCAGGTAGTTCTGAGGATACCCTCAGTAATGGCCTGGAGTTCGATCGAGGAGCTTGATGGTGCGGTGGTTAACGCACCCAGTCTGCGATTGCTAAGGTTAAGCAACTTTCGCAAAGCCGGTCATTGGATAGGTGACCGAAAAAAAAATATCTCGAGCTTCTCCGTGCTTCGGAAGGCACATAAAGCCGTTGGTCCCGGCTGCATTAGCCACGGAATAGATTTAACTGTTTTGTGGCATTAACAGTCGTTAACGACCACCAATCCGCACTGAGCATGCGTGGTGGTTTATGGCCCGTTCTCCCTATCCATCCATAGGGAAGGCTCGTGCCCCAGCAGTGGGGACATAAAACGAGTTGATGATAATGGTCATTATATCCAAAACAAGTAAAAATTCATTCAAAAATGCCTAATTATCTACCTTCTACACTATACAAAATGGTTAGCTTTAGATATATTACGACACTGTCAATGAACAGTTATACATACACAAGTCGCTCTCAGATGCCCGAGTAGACCTCTTGTGTCGAGTAATAGAGACCTATTGTATAAATACCACTAGACCGTGAACGTAACTGAATTTATGATAGTAGGTAGACAATGACATAACCAATAAACAACTCTATCAAATTGCAAAGTCAAAGGTATTTATTGCATTTCATGTGGTAAAAATAATTGTTGTAAATAATTGGTGTAGTGTAAAATAATTTGGGGGTCAAAGTTACTCGCGTCCGTAGGTCTACCCTTGAGACCCTACACGTGACCCCTGGGTGGTGCTAAATGAGTGACACTATCTGAGTGGTAGAGCCACGCTGCGTTGCAGCACGAAATGGGCCGGCTCGCCCGGCGAAATACCACCCTCTCACAGAATATCGGCGTGAAACAACGGCACTCGTTGCTGTTGTGTTTCGTCCGGTGAGTGAAAGTACCGGAGGCCCATCTCTCACCCCTCCCTCCTCCCAATTCCTACTCCCTCCTCAAGATCCAACTCCTTCCTCAAGGTCGGCAACGCATCCGCGATTACTTTGGTTTTGCGGGTGTCCATGGGCGGCGGTGATTGCTTTCCATCAGATGAGCCGCCTGCTCGTTTGCCTCCTTTTAATATAAAAAAAAAAAACATTTAATAATTCTTACGTACCAAAACATGAGCCTTGGTTGGGCACCGCAACGTATATTATTTTTCTACTATACCTATGCATATATTAATTAATTTTATAAATTTTATAAGCCAATCAAATTAAACACCAAATTAATTTTTTTTAAACCAAATTAACATATTCACATTCACAATAATCATCAACGAATTAAAAAAAAACAAAAATAATGAATAAGTAATGAAAACAATCATAGAATAATAGCAGATATGTTACAATTTAAATTAAAATTAAATGCGTGTAGTTATTTACACCGGAAATCACAATAATTTATAATAAATAAAATCGAAACAAATAAATCAAAAATCATTACAATAATTAACTAAAACAAAACAACAACTCAATGCCAAATATACAAACTAAAACTAAAACTTGCTTGTTTGATATATGATAATAATAAGTTGTTAAGTAATACTTGTGGTTGACACTATTTTGGTAATCGTGTGTTTAAATTCAAGTTGGTTTCAACTTCACGATGAATTTAATAGGAAGAGGGGACACTTAGTTCAAAACCTTCGGATTGTACTAAAATTAAAATATTAGCTAAAAAAATCGTCGATTGATTTGTCAGACCATCAAAGAATTCAGTTATCAAAATATGCAGCAATCAAATTAAGAATAATGATGTTATTAATATATTGGAGTGATTTCAAAACTTATTGATTAAGTAATTTCATTGTAATTTTAACATTAACGATTTTTTAGAGGTGTTTTTGGAAAGAATTACGAACGAGTCAAAATTGCACAATCGTGTTTTTGAGCAAGAGTTTTAAAGACAAAGACAAGGCAAGACAGATTCGTTGGTCTTGTCATACTCCTACAACTTTCAATGAAAGTTGACCCGCTCTTATCTGGGCCCGCGGGCCCACTCGCCGGATCGGATTATTTAAATATTTTTATTCCGACAACTGAGCCCACCATCAATATGCTTAGAAGATCTTTTGTTTAGATTGAATTCTAGTGCAGTTGGAAGAAAACGCATTCGAAATAAAAAGAGGTTTTTAAGAAAATATTTTTTTACATGGATGGATGTTTCTTTAACGACGGAACATTTAGAATCAATGTCAAAACATTCTACCAGCTCCATACACTTCATGTACATCCGCATGAAGTGTATGGAAGGTATGAAAACTATGTGAAAATTGTTCCAGTTACATATTCACTACTACCCGACAAGAACACGACCACGTACCAGCTGCTTTTTGAATTGATAAAAAGCCAGGTTTCAGAATGGGAGCCGAGTGTAATCACCATGGACTTCAAAGTTGCAGCAATCACAGCATTACAAAATGTTTTCCCAAGAGAGAAAATACTAGGGTATTATTTTCATTTCACCCGAAGCATATGGCGTTAAGCAAAAGAATTGAACGTACCTAAGTAAAACTCCATTAGGAAGAGCACATGTCAAGCTCTGTGCGGCTCTTTCACATCTCCCACCAAACTTGATCGACGAAGGCTGGCTGTATGTTATGGAGAAGTCACCAAACAGTGCAGAAGTTATAAAATCCAATGATTATTTTGTCCGAACATAGTTCGAAAATTCAGCTCTTGCAATTACTTGGAACACGTTTCAAGAATAAACCAAATGATGCAATCGACAATGGCACAGCCTTAAAAGAAAAAAGAAAAGTAGATAGTATTATAAACTAATTACAAATCAAATATGTTGTTAGTATTTTATGCAAGACTGGTTTTTTATTATTTCTTAGATTTGTTATATAGAGAAATATTTGGTAGTAACTGTTCAGAGTAGACTGATTTTTAATACGCGTAACAGATATAGAAATATTGATTTTTAATTTTTACATTATGTAAAGCATTTATATTTATTTTTAACACTAATAATAAATGCTAATAAAAGATGTGATTACGACTAGGAGATATGACTGTGATTATTGAATGAGTAAATTATTTTAAATTAGGTATAATGAAAGCCCAAATGTAACTAGAATAATTATTGTGAATAGAATAATTGAGATAATAACTATTTGACATGTATATCAGTAGATACTGTTTTATAAAGATTTGTTATATTTAGTACTAGCTGACCCGGCGGACTTCGTACCGCTTTGACAGTTTCCATGACAACAAAAGAAACATTTTTTATTGGAAATTATTTTTTTTTAATTTCCGTTACTTATTATTTATGTTTCTCACCGTTTAAACCTTCTCTAAACTTCCACAAATATTTCAAAATCAAAATTAGCCAAATCGGTCCAGCCATTCTCGAGTTTTAGCCACTCAAACGAACAGCAATTGATTTTTATATCTATAGATGATACTAACACTTATTCTGAATAGCTGTTGCCCGCAACTTCGTCCGCGTGAGCTAAAGGCTGTAGTCTGTACAGTTTAATTTTTATGTAGGTATCTATTTAAGCTTATTAGGGTATCATAAAATTATATGCATCGGAAATTTAGAAAATTGACATTGTATTTACCGACATATGTACATCTACTCACTCTTAATATCCTTTCAGCTGGGAATGCTGAGATAGACAAAGACAATCGATCTCCATTTAGTGTGATTCTGGCATACTTCCTGTGCCTCCTTTACGTTCATCATTATTTTCATACATTATCTCTTATTCTTTCGACTATCATCTCTGCCATGTACATACATATATTCAGTTTGAAGCACAGAATCGTCCCGTTCATACAGATTCTCACTCAGTTTTCCGTTTCAATTATCCCTCCACATACATTCAGTATACAACACCGTTTCTCGGTGGGTTGCGCGTATTTGCTACGTCATACAAACCTGAAATGGGTTTACTGACGCTCAATTATATGTAATAAAATTGGTATTTTACAGCTCAGGTACTCGTCCGGAGTCGTCCTAGGCACTGGTATATCTTAGCTAAGATGTGTCTACTGTTATACTGTCCAACCACGGACTTCAAAATATTTTTTGCCTTGTCCACCGAAGCTGGATATCGAGTAGCAGGTAGCGGTCCAGGATTATTGGTTGTCGGCCAGAAGGCACAAAAAACTATTTACCAACTATGTTCTTATTCGTAGATACAAAATATCAATAAATTGAGAACTGTAATAAATTATATTATTGTCTATTAGGTAATACAGTATAGTATTTTATGTTACATACTTGCGATAAATTTGAACTTCTTCGTGGCATCTTGTTAGGTAGGTAGCTTAGGTCACTTCGAACACCTACTAAAATAAATTAAAGTACGTGAAAACAATGCATTTTATTCATTTTAGACATCATGTTTCAAAGAGCAATTTACTGCTTAAGACCTACACAATCGATATCTAAATAGAAATAGTATAAGTTTATTTTTTTCAAAACAACCGGGTTCGATTTCCGAGCTGAGTACAGGTTTTTTTTAAATGTATGAATGCAGTTTTTCTTCTTATTAAAATCGATGACATGGTTCCTAAGGACAGATCTTCGTATGTCTTATAGTTTCAGACTTTCTCATACTGACAGATTTAAATTAGACACCCTGTATTTTTCGAGTATTTATGTAGCCTATATTATTCTCCGGATTTTTTTAGCATTTTGGTAAAAACCGGATCAAAATCCGTTCAGTAGTTCTCGAGTTTATCGACTTCAAACAAACAAACAAACAAACAAACAAACAAACAAACAATTTCTTTTTAAACTATTCTATCGTGTTCCGTAAGTGATTTTAAGGCAACCTGTGTAATTTTTTTTTATATCTTGCAATTACAGATTTTTTTATCCCTACGTTCTTATTATATGTATAGATTAAGTATCTAAAGAAGATGATTTAAAAAAGTTTCCTTTTATCATTTTAAAATATAAGTACTGTGAGGAGGTTACATGCAGCTCATAGTAAAAGTTAGTTTATTGTATTTGTATGTAAGTCTCTTTAGTCTGGATGAGTATTTGAATCATCGAACATGTAAAATTAAAAAGGTTCGCAACGGTTTGACACAGTCGTAGACAGGAGCTACAGCCCGGCTAAGAGCCGAGGTGCTCGGAGATCGATTTAATATGCTGTGATGTTTTTATTATAATACACAAAGTTAAGTGCAACTTTTATTCTTATTTTACATCCACCTACAGTACCTATCTTATTTTATCTGAGATAATTCCTCTATTATTTTCTTCAATACGCCAGGTAAAATACTCATTTATACCCAGTATTATATTATATCTTTTACATGGAAGATCCGTCTTTTGAAAGATTATAGTTGTGATGTGATTTGTCCAAGTTTATGCTTATTGATCTAAGATTTTTTGAATAATTTATGTTAAATTTTATTGAAGAAGAGAGACAAGAAGAAATTATTTCGAATGCGTTATCTTCCAACTGTAATAAAATTCGATCTAAACAATAGATCTTATATGCATATCGATGGTGGGCCCAGTTGCTGGAATACTCAGGCAAAGCAGAGTAATTTGTCAACTAATCTATAAAAAACGTGTGCTTAGGTTTAGTAAAGATACAGCTGTTATAGCTAATATTAATGCAAAGTGTAATTTGTATGATAAATAATAAATACAATAAATTAACGTAAGTATATAAGTAAGTGAAACTAAATAATCTTAAATTATCTCGTCTCCTAAAACAATGTAAGTTACTTAAGATTGAACTTGTAATTATTATGTTGTATGCATGAAGTGGTACCTATATGCATGCTTTAAGTAAGGCGTTATTATTATTTTGTAAATTGTAATATATTATGTTTTACGCATATTTTATTCTGACGACCTCCTTGATTGAGTGGTTTGTACACCGGTTTTCATGGTGTTTCCAAGGTCCCGGGTTCGATCCCCGGTCGGGTCAATTTAGAAATTATTGTTTTTCTAAATTGTCTCGGGTCTGGGTGTTTTCTATGTTTAATAAGTATGTATTTAAGTATTTTAAGTATGTTTATCCGTTGTCTAGGAACCATTTAACGAGTTTTATAACGAAGCTTCTCTTGGGCTAGATAATTGGTGTGAATGTAGGAAAGTTTATTTATTTATTTATTCTTTTGGTGTATTTGCTTTGTTGGTTACCCAATAAATCAATACAATAAAAGTAAAGGGAGGAAAGAAAGCTCTTGCTGAGTTTCATAACGGTTTATCTACTTGTACTGATAAGATCTCCCGATTATCGAACCGATACCGATGTCATTGACATTCACATCAGCAAATACCTAGTTACGTAGGCAAAACTATGAAGGTGTAGTTATAAGGCCAAAGTAAAATAATGAAATTCAATACCTATGCAAAAAATAAAACAAACTAAAGCTGTTAAAGAAAAAAAAATATAAGTTGAAGGACGGAGACGTTTTATCATAGAGCATTAAACTAACCGTTTTATAGAGAGTAAAAGTTATAAAAACTCATTGTAAGCAGAATAGTAAAGGTTATATTTTTACGGAAAACTATTCTTACCATCTGACCGAGTTTCTATAACGAAGTCTGTCAGACTCAGACTTCATTATTGAAAGATGGTCCGAATTCGTTACGCCTACTCGATATATCTTCTCCAGTCAACGCGTGCGTGCCTTGAATACCCCTCAATATCAATTTGCGTAATAATCCCGAATAGTGTGTAGGCCTTCTGATAGACTGGTAAATCTTTTGCGATGGTGGGGATATTTCATTTTTATCACATCGTGAACTATTGAGGGCTTTACTAAGAAACTGGATATAAGCTTGGATTGTTAGTAATTTTCCGTCTTTTGTCGTTTTTACACTAATTTGAAATAAAGGCTCGTGACGCTGAAGGGATAAAGGGCCATGACGAAAACAAAACACGGAGTCTATTCCATGCTAATTATCTACTTATTATGAAGACCATTGGGGCTTACTTAAAGCCTTTTATGTATGTATATTTAAATATACTTTAAGTATAGATAATGATTATATTAGTCGCATAACCGACTACCGTTGGGGTGTTTACCCCAACAGTTGAGACTTGCTGGGTATGAGTTTTCGAGTGGAGACTGCGTATCGGCAAACGTAGTGTAGGATGCCCTCGACTAGGTGGAGCGACAATCTTCGCAATGTGACTGGCAAGTGCTGAATGAGAGTAGCCGCGGATCTTGCTCAGTGGCGTGCACAAGGAGAGGCCTATGTCCAGCAGTGGACCAGCATAGGCTGATAATGACGATGATGATAGATGACGATCTATACTATATTATATCGTGTACATATTTATACTATTATTATACTAACTGTTAGACTGTCGTTAACTGTGAGAGGCGAGCCTTATTTTCCTCATACAGTATTGATTAAACACTTGGACAATATGATACGATGCAATCTCTTATTGTACAAAACAGCATTTATTATTTATTTTCTTCATTATTTTAATGTACTTTAAGTAGGATTGGATTATAATAGGTATACTTAGCGATTGTTGATTCTAGGTCAGTTTATTATTACCTGGGAAATGTTATAATTTCAATTGTAATTTAGTAAGTTAAACAAATACCTCCGCTCACAATATTGATATAAATATTTTGTTTATTTTATTTTCTCATTTAATTGCTCAATATAAGTTTCCGTAATGGTTATCCGGAGACAATTGCAAAACATCGTTGAATTAATTTAGAATTAGTTTTTTTTAGAATTAATTTGAGAGAAATACATTGTCGTCCGTAATCACAAGGCGTAATCGTCGTTATTATGATAACAACTCAATTTTTAACTACCGAAATATAATTAAAAGTAAAGCGTGTATTGAATAAAGATTATGTTACTTTCATTTTCAAAATAAAAAAAGTCTTTTGTGTATAAAAAAATGTTTTGACGATTCAAAAGGACTTATCCTTAAGTTTATTTGAATAAAAAAAATATATGTTGACTTTGATGCAAGCGCGAAGCAAAGAAGATGTTGACTGACTCAAGTAGGTAGGTACTAATTAAATTCAAACATTTAAATCAAATTAAAATTAGTAGAAACCACCCGGGAGCCCAGAGCAAGCAGCTACTTGGGCCGCGTATAAGCATTGCTATCCAACGTGGCAATGCTGCTAGCTTACTGGGCACTCTGCCTGATGGGGATGATTTGGGGCAATTTTTATTTATTTATAGTTAGTAGTAGTAGTAGTAGTTTATAGTTTTTATAAGTTTAATTTTAAGTAGTTTAATTATTATCATGCTATTATCTTTGTTTTTAAATAAAATTGGACAACAATTTTAATAAAATCAAATCGCTTTACTTGCATAAATACATACAATAGTAGGATCTTAAATAATAATTTGAGCAAATGTATTCAGTCTGCGTTACAGATGTGCAAAAAATTAATCATTACAACATAATTTAATTTAATGCTATTAAACAATATTTGATAACAGTAAATCATAATTATTTTACAAAGTAAAGCAGTACAATACTACACCGTTAAGTTTCTTGCATAGTTCTCTTAGTGAAATCCACCTTAGAACCTGGTAGCGACGTTAGAATTATAGGTAGAAATATATATAATTATTCAATAAACATTGATGTGATCATTAAGTATACTGTTTAAACTTACTATTTGAATTTTATTCCTTAAAAAAAGCTTATTTTTATCGTAGACTTAAACACTTATTTATATATATTAATACGTGAAGCAAAAACTTTGTACCCCTTTTTACGAAAATTGCGCGGACGGAGAGTATGAAATTTCGCACACTTATAGGTTATATAGAGAAATAGTGCAGAATGCTAATATTTTTTTAAAATTATGCATTAAAAATACATAAAATTAAATAAACATTATTTCATACATTTAAAAAAAAAACAAAAAAGGAAGAGGAGCGTCCGAAATCTGTCAATGCCAATCCAAACTCACATTCTATCTTTTTTAACTTTTCATTGTTTAGGATACAATCCGTGCAGCCTTAATAAAATATTGTTTAGTAAACAGCTTTTTACAAAAATTACGGTCGAATTTCGACCACTGGGCGACCACTAGTTCTGTGAATTACATTTTATAGTATTCAAAGCAATTTACTTTCATTTGTTTTATTTTTGAAGAGTGAATCTGTTAAATTTGGTTTGTATTTATAACAATACAATTCGAATTTGAGTGTGGGCGTAAGCTGTGACACGAACGCCGGGAGGAACATCCCGCGCTCTATTATTCACAATCGCAAAACTACCGCGCTCCCAAGGAAAACTTAATGTTTGACGTTTAAGATTCGATTTGTATGGGAGATAAGGCTAGGTTTATGTGGGTGCGTGCGTCACCGTGGGCCAGGTGTCCTGTCTATTGCTATTTACCGCCCTACTTATTCAGGAACCGTACGTTCTGGGGGCGGCCCTCCCTTATAGATCGGGAGGCCAGTGAGTAGCGAAGTGCCGGCCCGCGCGGACGCCTAGCGCCTCTCCCGACCGTGAAAACGAGACGTGTATACGCTCACGCAAAGGTCAGAGCGAGACGCAACACGCCCAAGTCCGATTTCAACAGGTCGTTACTGTAAATCCAACTAAATGGTGATTCCCTTGCAATAATTCTTACTTCTGTTGTACTTTTTTTATTAAATCGCTCGCTTAAACTTTTATGAGTTTTCGCGCGCCGCCATAAAACTGACGAAACACTTTTGGAACAGTTTTTTATGATAATTTCGATTTTATGAAGATTGTAAGTTGGGCTTACGAGGGAACTTTCCACTCTCGGGAGTAGAACCAACAAGCTAAGTGTGTTTCGAGAAAATTATACAGTTTATTATTAACGGCTTAACTTTGATTACTCAAAGCGCATCCGCCTCCTAATTATTGATCTCTCAACATAAAATCATTGTTTACCTACTTAATAAATTATCTTAGCAATTCGTGTTTAACTTTATTACTTTAAAGCTCTTCATTGTCACTAAAGGAGAAAGTTAAATTTCGTATCAAAGAAGTGAACGTTTTCAGTAAACTATTTCTGAATACTCCAACCACAGTGGTTTCAAGTGGCGTGTCAAGAAATGTCAGTTAAAAGAGTGATTGAGAAAAGTAAATGCGGTTATTACGCCCTATGTCAGTGGGGTTAAAGGCTGAAATATTGCTCGCGTGAGCTGCGGACCTGTTGCCGACAGACAGTTAACGTTTGGAACGATTGTGGGTGATTTTTCTAGATACTACGAATGGGGCCGACGTAGAATTGGCTATTATTGGGTCTGAGAAGTATTAAAGCGTACATTCCGTTCTTAAGTTTAGGAGGTTTGTGAACGTTATCGAGTCTTTTTATTTTATAGACGACTCTACGAGAATAAATTACTTATGGAACTTTTTAGGTATTAATAAAATCCTTAAACATCTAACTTTAAGTAGGTAGGTAGGTACCAAGTAAGCTTTACTAGCCAATACCGACAATTATTTTATAACTAGCGGCGACTGGCGGTTTCACTCGCGTAGTTCCCGTTCCCGTAGGAATATCGGGATAAAAAGTATTATATGTGTTAATCCAGGTTATAAACTATCTGTATGCCGAATTTCATCCAAATCCATTTAGTAGTTTTTACGTGAAAGAGTAACAAACAACCATCCATACTTACAAACTTTCGCGTTTATAATATTAGTAGGATGTGTTCAAGTTAGACATTTAATCAACACTAGTAGTGCTTCTGGTTGCGCTAGTAGAAGAATTTATTAATAAAAATTGTCATAAAAAAGTCTCTGAAATATTTTTCTAATAATCTTAGACTTGATTGGTGAGAGGTTGCTCTCATAGCAAAAACAAACGTAGTTCCAGTGATAACTTGATAACATAGGTAGAACAAGTAAAATGAGTTTCGCAATTGCATTGCATTGTTTTGCATTAATTTTGATCAAAAACTTCACGACATTATTAAATGTGTCCAACGCTCCGTTACTGTTTAATTGTATAAACATAGACAAATCAAGATAATATATTTTACACCTCCTTTTTATTTGTCCAGCAGTGGATTAGTATAAGCTGATGATAATGATAATGATGATGAAAAAAATGCGTTTATGTCTAAATAGGACGAAAAAAACTGAGAGTATAAAATATGAGACTAATATAAAATGCTACTATACATAAAGCAAATATGACAAAACACGATCGTGGCAAAACGCGATTAGGACAAATCCTTACTGGTACAAAATGCGTTCGAGGCACCCATCTAACAAACCATACATACATACCCTCACGTCCTTGTCCCAAAAAAGGGGTAGATAATAAAGCATCAAAATCACCGATTTTATAGAATAGAATAGAATAGAAAAAGTTGATTAATGCTCTAAGTAACTATTACAAATATCACAATACAAAATAAAACAAAACATGCAACACAATACAATTTAAGTATGGCACTAAAAGGTGTCCACTCAGCATAATGTCAGGTCACCTAAAAGAGTAACCTGACGCTGGTCTTCCAGAAACACCTAAGCATGAGAGCACAGCAGTACGCAACCAAACACGCAGTAACAACTAAATTAACCAATTACAATTTAAGATTAAAAACTATCAAGAATAACGCATGAACTAGTGGACGAACGGACGTATTAATATTACTTAAATATTAACCCAAAAATCACAAAATTTATACAAAATTATCTATTTAAATCTATTTTTCTGCAATTCTAGCAGATACTGTTTGTATTTATCTCTAAATAAACGAACGCTACGGCAATTTCTTAAGGGAGGTGGTAAATTATTCCAATATTTTGTAGCCAGATATCGGAAACTGCCTCTAAACGCGGCAGTGCTGTCTTGGGCAGATTAGACGGGCTTACACTACGCTCTAAAAACTGTAGCTTGTCATACAAATATGATAGCATACTTTAAGTTTTTTCTTAGTGGGCATATTTAGAGTCATCATCATCATCATCATCGGCCTACCTTAGTCCACTGCTGGACATAGGCCTCCCCTAATGAGCTCCATAGCGCCCTGTCCTCGGCTTGACGCATCCAGCATCTGCCTGCAGTCTTCGCAGGTCATCATCCCACCTGGCCGGAGGGCGTCGTTTTGAGTAAACTTGCCAAAACTAGTGACCTCGACGACGCCAAAATTAGCATAATCAAGGGCTCCGGGTGGAATAGATAAATATAAGTGATGGGCTGCTAGCCGATCGCCTTTAGGTGCACGCATCTTGGAACCCTTTTCCCTTAGTCGGCTCTTGTCCCTCTTACGACATGCACGGGAAGTTAAGTAGCTGATACATTCTTTTCACGTCCCACACCATCATGGGACAGTTTCAAATAGTATAATTTCAGTTGATAAGCATTGTTGAATGTTGTCTACTAATTCTCACTAGATCTCCGAGCTATGATAGAATATCATACGCTAGTACCTTTTATACTGTCATTTGTCTTATAAAATACTAGAGGCTCGCCCCAGTTTCGCATGGGTGTACTTTTTAAAATGTAATTATGTTACTCAGCGTTAATGTAGCATTCTAATGGTGAAAGAATTTTTTAAATCGGCCCAGTAGTTTTGAGTTTATTCGTTGCAAACATACATACCTACATACATACAAAGATACAAAGGTTTCCTCTTTATAATAATAGTATCGATTAATAACATAATAAAATAAACATGCTGTGTCTAAAATAATTGATTTGTTCTGGATTTGTCGTGTTCCTGATTCGTCGTATTCTATATTGATCGTATTCTAGATTCGACGTATTCCAGATTCGTCGTAATACGTACAGTCGAGTAGGCACAGATGTGAAGCAAACTATCAGAACATAAGAATAAAAAAGTATCTTTTGCACTCCGGCTAAATAAAACGAAGACAGCCCAAAGATTTAATTAAATTTAAAAAAGAGAAGGACATCATTAATGATCCATGAATAATAAATCCACAGTTATTGAGTGCCTTTCTTGACTTTGTGAATTGTGAATTTCATTGTTAATTTTGTGTAATGAGCGCGCGTGCAGTAAACGATGACGGATAGGTCGATATTTAAACTTATTACATTACCTACCTTTTGCCTGACTCAAAGTTATACATTACATACAATATCAAAATGATGATAGAAATGAGGAGCGAAAAATGATATTCCCCCCAACCCCTTGAGTTTACCTATCAGTAAAGATAAAGGAGAGTTGACAAAAACACAAATGTTGAAAAAATTACCACGAGCAGGATTTGAACCTGCTCCCTTCAATGCCTAGAATTAGGACATTTCCCGGACAGCTGGAAAGAGGCCACAGTGGTGGTACTCAGAAAACAGGGCAAGGATGACTACACAGTACCTAAGGCGTACAGACCCATCGGGCTACTGCCGGTGCTGGGCAAGGTTCAAGAACCTTGAGAAGACGTCGGTAGCAAATAAATACCACCTTGTACCGAGGATTAGTACTCGCCAGTACAGATTCATGCCCCAGAGGAGCACCGAGGACGCCCTCTATCATCTAATACACCACATCAGAGGTATGGTTGAGCTGAAAAAGCTGGTTACCCTAGTGTCATTGGATATAGAGGGGGCCTTCGACAGCGCGTGGTGGCCAGCAATCAGAATCCGACTGGCTGAGGAACAGTGTCCGGTCAATATCAGGAGGCTACTTGACAGTTATCTCAGCTGCAGAAAAGTCACGGTAAGATACGCTGGGGAGGTAAGCACGCGAAGCACCAATAAAGGATGCGTGCAAGGGTCAATAGGCGGTCCAATACTCTGGAACCTGCTTCTCGATCCGCTACTGAAGGGGCTGCATGAGAGGGGAGATTACGTGCAGGCATTTGCAGATGACGTGGTACTAGTTTTCCACGGGGACAAAGCCAGCGAAATTCAGCGACAGGCCAATGCCGCTCTCGCCTATGTCCAGCAGTGGGGTGTCCGTAATAAGCTAAAGTTCGCGCCGCACAAAACCTGTGCTATGTTGCTAACGCGGAAACTGAAGCATGACACACCACGGCTGAGCATGGGCGGGATCGACATATCCATGTCAAGGGAGGTAAAGATTCTGGGCCTCACTATAGACGACCGGCTAACTTTCAACACGCATATTGCCAACCAGTGCCGGAAAGTCATAGGAATTTGATATTCATTTTTCGCTCCTCATTTCTATCATCATTTGCCACTAGAGAAATTTGATATTGTATGTAATGTATAACTTTGAGTCTATATAGAATATATTTGGACTCAAAGTTATACATTGCATATACAACATATAGAACACTAACGGTTAAGATTAATGTATTATTTCACTTTAATATTGGAAAAACCTAAAAATATATAAAATAAAACAGAACCGCAGACATAAGACTCTTCACTGGCCCGCCATGAAGTTCACTAATAACATTTGATTGTCAAACTGCTTAACTAAAAGTATACTGAAATTTGGTTTTATAAACATAAACATTTTTTAAAATGTAAAATAAGAACTTCTTGGCCGAAAAGAGTATACCCATGTTTGTAGATTTGTAACTACTTTCATTTTATTTTTTAATATTTAATCTAATATTAATGTAAAATTACGGTGAAGTGCAATTATCCGTTTAGTGTTCGTAAAATAATGCAGTGCAACGTCCTTTTTTAAATTATCCTAAACAGTCAGCGTGAGTTCTTGCCTACTAAAATAATTTATAACAAAAAAAAACCGACTTTGAAAAAAAGAAAATTAAAAAAGTTAAAACAGCTTTAAAAAGCAAGAAATAATATTGAAATCATATTATTAATTACCTAGATACGCATATCAGTTTTAAAGAAGGTCTATTGAAGTCGGGTGGTTGGTGGTCGGCTGGGGGACAATTTTGTTTTATTTAAACTTTTTTATTGTAAAAGCTTTTTTTTTGAAGTCGCTTTTGTTTGTTAAAAAATATTTTGTTTTGCGATTTTTAGTGATGGGTAATGCTTCTCGGATGAGGAAACGACGGCCGGTAGTGGTATTCCTATGTAAAACTTCAATCCTAATTAGGATTTTTATGAAGTAAGCCCAACAAAGGTAACTGCTGTAAATCGTTGAGGAATTCCATCATCAGACCCGTAATAGCACTTATAACCCATATGAGTGCAAAGTTCTCATCAATAGAAATGAATTAAGTTCAAACACAAAGTAGCTACTATAAAACGTTAAGGATTTCCCTTGACTGTCCTTCGTCTTCATCGTCAGGCCCCTAATGACTGTCACAACTCATCTAGGTGTAAAGTTCTCATCAATACAAATTAATCAAGCCCAAACACCATGTAATTGCTATAAATCGTTGAGGAGTTCAATCGTTCCCTCAACTGTCTTTCGGCTCCATCATCAGATCGACTCCAGACCTTTATTAAATAGTAGTGTTTTAAAATACTTAATGAAAAAATTAACTAACGTACTAGTCGCCACTACGATTTTCAAAGGTTCCTCTCGATTTCTTTGGGATGCCATCATCAGATTCTGGTTCTTATCATGATACTACCCTTGGGATATCTCCTTTCCAACAAAAAAAGAATCATCAAAATCGGTTCATAAACAACGAAGTTATCCGCGAACACACATTAAAAAAAATATACGGTCGAATTGAAAAACCTCCTCCTTTTTTAAAGTCGGTTAATAAAAAGCATACTTTCTTATTATTTATGAAGTCTGGCTCAATACCGTTGTTGCTGAAACGAGATTATTAGCGAAGAAGCAAACTTTATAAGAAATTAGGTACTTGAAAGCACGTTGACTTTAAGTACGAATACCTACAACAAACAAAAAAGCGAAATTGCGAAGTCTTATTATGCAAACAGCGAATTGTTTAGGCAAATCTGTTTTTATTTAGTATCATAATAGCTTAATGCAGGCCTGATGCCATCATCAGCAACCATCCTTTCAACAACTAGCCAATAATAAATTCAGGAGACCATAAACTAGACCAACGCTGGCTCAATGTGAGCTGATGGGAATAACCAACTCCCATCTTACGTCAGCAATAGAAATTGACGCATAGAGAAAGCTCAAGACATTTAAATTAGATGGGTGGCAACAAATCCAGTGAACGGACATTGCAAAAGTGGCTTGATTTTCACTAATGTTTTGGTGGGACTTAATAAAAGCCATCTTACGTCAGAAACGGAGACCGAAGCACTGAGGAAACTCAAGATATTTTAATTTAAACGAAGGCTGTCAGTGCTCAGTGACATCAAATTGCGAAAGCTGCTTGACTTGCACCAATGTGAGTTTGTGGGATTTAACGGCTGCCATCTTACGTTAGCAACAGGGATCGAAGGTCTAACAAAGCTCAAGATATTTTGGTTTGAATGAGTAACCACCCGCCCAGTGACCCGTCATTGTAAAAGTTGGCTCAACATGCACGATCGCAACTTGAACTCGTTACCAGCGTCATCGAGCTCTTCTGTAAATCTGTATGTATTACACAAATCTCCTCATTATTTCAGCTTGTCAACGATGTTGTCGGTACTGCAATAAACCCTTTCGTTGCCAATGTAATCGGTCCTTAGTGAATAGTCGGAGGATTTATCGACGATCTTTTCAATATCGTCACTTCGATTTATTTGCTTATACACCTATGGTTATAGCATACATTTCTCATGAAAGAACCATGTTATCTTCAACTTTCATGGCGTAGGTAAAAGATATAAGGTTTTCTGAAATTTCTTCGGGATCACGGGTTTCGTGACGTTTCGGCAAAGTTGCAGACTTGTAGTTTCATATAAATATTAAATGTTTTGTATCTAATCTCATTTTAACGATTTGTATGTACTAGCATACATAGTTTACTGAATCAATATTGTTCTTTTTGAGTTATTATCAGGAGCATTTTTCTGTGCTTCAACCGATCTTAATTATTCAAAAGCAGGAATCAGAAGAGCATAATCTATATTTTTTCTGCGTTTTGAACGTTTGAATCAAAAGAGGTATTTAATACCGATAGTAAATGCTTAAGGTGAGTCCAGACTATATGACAAAACATGTAATATAGAAAGAAAGAAAAAAAGCATAGTTATCACGTTTTATTAGTGTGGTCGATAAGTTTAACATAAGTGTCAACAAAACAACGTTTAGTATACCTACTACTTATACGTTTGTAACATGTTATATAACATGTTACTTCCTTATAACATGTTACTTAATGTGGACTCGCCTTTTAGATACATAGGAAGTAGCTTTAAGACTTAGTATACATCGTACTTATAATAAGGGTGTCATTAAATCGAGTGCGGATATTATGTTAAGAACTACCTTAAAACTACTAAAACTCATTTAAAACCAGCAAAATCTTCTGTTCTTTACATTCTCGATTGCAAGTATTTGTATTTAACTCGCGTTTAATTAAACTCACTGTAGTGTAAAGGCTTCGAAACCTCAGGATAAAATAATATGTAAATATGAGTGTGGGCACAGGGGGATTGTACATGAATCTCTCCCTGTAAGTAGTGTTTAATTTCAATGTGTATTGTTCGTGTAAACCGTAAAAATCAACGTAAAATTATTAGTTATTTTTTTGAAGAATGAACATAAATAATTTGCATTAACTGCCGATGACTCGAAATAAACATTCGCAAACACCAGATCATTGCAGTAGTCATCGCAAATTAAAAAAAAAATACGTTAATAAATAAAGTTCTAAAAGCAAGTTGCTCCAGTCTCCTGTAAAGCATGATAATGCCTGTGCCAGGAGGTTCCAACTCTTTTTTTAATGCCTTTTAAGACAGCTCTTGACCTCGATCTCACCTGATGGTGAGCGTAGATGAGGTCTAAAGTGGAGCAAACTGCCCCAGAAGATGCCTATGAACTCTCGCCTTGAAGGCATTGAAGTTATAGGTGAAATGAATATAAAATACACACAATAGTGAAACACTGATGATGATGATGATGATGTTAAATAATAATAATGATAGTACAACAGTATATAGTAGTGAATTAAGCTGGTACATTAAGTATTGTTTTCTAGAGTTTACGGGAACACTTTACACATTTCAAACAACTTTTACGGATCTACTCGCGTTTATTAACCGACTTCAAAAAAAGTAGGAGGCTATCAATTCGACTGTATTTTATTTTATTTTTTTTACACATTACTTTTAATTAATGTTTATCCTGACGTTTCGAACCCTTTGCAGGGTCCGTGGTCACTGGGAGACTGAAGTATTGGTCGTCTCATAATTAGTTGGTAGCTTGTATACCCTCATTTAAATTTAATCAGGTACGTTCCGTTTTACGCAGAAAGAGCTTACAGTACCTTTTGGTCTGGCAGCATGGTGTTGGGACTGGGGTTTAATATTTTGTATGATGGGATCCCAGGCTGGTAGTAGATTACAACCATCTTCTCTATTGAAATTAGGATGTTTTTTAATTTCAATAGCCTCGCGTATCATCCTAGGGATGACTCGTTGTTCTCTAGCGAGTATTTGTGGTTTATTAAATCTGATGTAATGGTTGGGCCCCTCTAGGGAATGTTCGCATACTGCAGACTTATTTTCGCGCCTATGCTTGACGTCGGCTATATTATGTTCTTTGACGCGGGTTCCTACAATTCTCTTTGTTTGCCCGATGTAAGAGAGCCGACAGTTGCAGTCCAGTTTGTACAAGCCAGGTTTGCCGCGTACAGGATAAACATTAATTAAAGTAATGTGTA
Source organism: Eudonia lacustrata (assembly GCA_947562085.1). Classification (NCBI taxonomy): domain Eukaryota; kingdom Metazoa; phylum Arthropoda; class Insecta; order Lepidoptera; family Crambidae; genus Eudonia; species Eudonia lacustrata. The sequence goes on along the minus strand of OX387317.1, from coordinate 5,855,763 downwards.
AAATAAACGCGACTAAATCCGTAAAAGTTGTTTCATTTCACTGGTACATTAATGAATAATGTTTTCTGTACTTTCTTTACCAACTTGTACACAACAATTTCTTCGAAAAGTGTACCTTTGTATACTTTAATTATACCAAGGCTTACTTTTAATTCAGACGTCCTTGAACCCGTCATTGTAAAATATGCTTATCTTGCACGATTTTAACCCTCGAGCCGCTGCGTCATCAAGTTCCGACCTCATAATAAAATGAGCATACTTATATAAATAAGCTACTTTTGAATGGTGACCCACATAACTTATACTCTGATGGTTATTACTATTTAAACGCATCTTCAGCTGACACCTGTGTCCCGTGATCCCGGGGGAATATCGGAAAATCCCGTCTTATCGATAGCCTACGTGAGGGAAGGCCGAAATGTTTCAGGCAGGTCGCCTGCAAAGTTTCGACGGTCTAGATTCAAGAATTTGGGATGGGTATTGATGAGTCAGGGAGTGAGTCAAGATTTTTATTTTTAAGTGTACAGTCACGAGCTCGTCATGTAATAACATGTACACAATATAACTCTTAGTACAATGGAATAAGAGTCAAAACAAATCAAAAGTGTATACAAGTAAATCCTCGTGAATGTACTAGTGTTGCCCAATCATCGATATTCAACCGTTTATTTTCACTATTCGTTTACAATTTGTATGACATAAAAAAATAAAAACACATACTATACACAAATGTTAGCTTTCGCAACTTCTCCATATATATATATACATGTTTATATAAACTCTTACTATGCCAAATCTCACACTATACCATGCGCGCAATGTGCCAAAGTTTTATCTTCACATAACTATATAATCTGTCCCGGGAAGTAGTAATCTAACTTTAAGAGTATGATCCATGGATAATTTTATCGATAAAAATACCTCAAATCAGGGGTCTGACCCGCCTCTCGCCAAATTACAAGAATTTAAGTTTTTTTATTTTTAGTAAGGACCTCTTCCTTTAAAAAAAGCGATAACATGGGCACCTTGACACTGATAAGCAAATATTTGATATCGTTCGATAGCTAACAAGATTACCTATTAGTAGAAGTAGCAAACATACACGGACCCTATACATTTTGACAGAGTAAGGATTGATTTAAGTAAACAAAACCTGTCATTTTTTACGTCTTTTTCAGTTATTTAAAAATATCATAAAAACAAGTTCATTAAAATATGTTTTACTTGCACCGCATTACTAGTGTTTCATCTATTCTACAAAACAAGAGATATTTCCTATATAGTTCATAATGTTAAACTTATAAATATAAACTAGTTTATGTTGTACCTTTTTGTAAAACATTTCTTAGTTTTGTTTATAAAAAAAAATATGTTTACAAATTTATAGAAAGCTTTTTGTAGCAGCGTTGTAGCAGTAAAAAAATGCGTCGATGTGAAATGGAACTTAAGGTGCTTTATGTAAGGTAGTAATTTTATGCAATAAGTAGTAAGTTTAATTAAATAATTAGAATTTTTAGTTGGTATGCTCTTCTTGGAGAGGCTTATGTCCAGCAGTGGACTAGTATAGATGATGATGATGTGCTCTGCTTCCGAATTCTTTGTTGAGGCCTGCGGACCTGACCATGATGAACAGAGAGGCGGGAATTGGGAGATAGTCGCCACATAGCCAGAGATTGATTTCCCTCCCTATAGAAAAAACAGAAAAGGTATCTCATTATTATTCTAAGAGAGGTGCCAGACAACCCTGCTAATGCAAACTAACTAACGCATTGGACCATAACAAGATCACGTGCCCTCGCTGGAATAAGGGCAATTGATACTTTAAATTTTAGTTGTAGGCTTCAACACCAATAATGACCGATTAAAAACAAACGAGTGGTTCGCTTGATCACGTTAGATGTATCCTTATTATAGTCAGTATCATTTGAACGAAGAATTTTTATTTTTGCTTTTTTATTCCATACGGGTAAGCACTTTCATCTCACACGATCCTTTAGTGATGGCAAGGCCAAAGGTGGAACAACTGTGGCATCACTGACTATCTTATCTCTAACTGTCGGAACAGAACAATGCTACCAATATTGATGTTAAGATTACCTTTCCATTCAGGCAGGTATTACTATACATACCTAAATAGAAAGATAATCAATCTGATAGAGAGTGGAAGAATCGGACATTTTGCGCCGACTCCAAGTCATATAGGACCAGGACAGGCGGCAAAAAAAGAAGTCACAATACGTTAAGTACAGTCAGCAGTAAAAGTAGCTAAACACTTTAGCACTTTGTCGTTCAAAATTCAAAAATTCAAAATTCAAAATCATTTATTCAGTTTAGGCTACAAGTAGCTCTTGTGAATGTCACTATGCCATCGGTTCGTAAGTCTACTCTGGGCGGGAGATCTTGTACTGAGAAATTATATAATCGTAAGAATTTAACTTAACTTGTTAAAAAAGTTTTCGTTAGTAAATAAGATTGATGAACATTATTCAATCAAAACAAGTCGTTACATTTGAAGGTAAAAAATCTTCGTGATTTAAAAAGTCAAGGACTGGTGTCAAAGTAGAATATCCAATTCAATGAGATTTATTGGGTTGAGGAAAATTGCAAAGTTGATTACATAGAACTTGTTCGCTTAGCGGTTCCTTTCCATCAACAAGTATAAATATAATAAAGTACTTTAAAGATAATTACTTTTAAACAATACAGTTCACTTGGGTAATAATGATATGATAGATAAGGCGTTTATGTTTTACAATATCTAGTAAGTTTGAAGGTGTAGTTACAATTTCGCATCTATCTGATTGTCCATCAACCGACGTGGTGGCCTAAGTAAAATAAGTCGAGTGCTTTGGTGTTTCAGAAGGCAAATTGAGAAGATGATCACTGTTGTTGTCGTAAAATTATTGTCGTTTAAATAAAAATGCATAATTTAGAAAAAATATACAATAAACATTCACTACAGCTTTAACCAGGTAAACAATTATTCTTAAAAAGCATTAATATACTACGCCCCTTACAAATAAACAAAGAATAAGGTCCGAATAGTTGTTCCGTGTTTGTTCCTGTCATGTAAACGTCATTTCAAATTAGAGTAAAAGAGACAAAACACGAAATAACTATTCGGACCTTATTCTTTGTTTATATGTTTAAGTATCTGGGAACCCAACCCCAAAACCTAGATCTTAGGCCGTCGATCTAGCTGCTAGACTGTAAGTATATATTTTTTTTAAATATTCTCGTCTGAATTCCAAACTTCAATACCAATTACCGGTTTTCATTAAAACAAATTATGCTTTTTATGCTTTCATCGTAAAAAACTACTTTAATGAAAGGTTCGTCGAGGGTTCATTTTCGGTAGTAAAACTATATCTTTACGAGCTCACTGATAAACTGAACTTAATAGTTAATAACTCTATTTAAGTGTCAGTATGTACACATGCCTGCACTTAGACTAGCACCAACTGTTTAATTTTCTCAATAGATTTTAAACTTTATTAATATGGCATACGGTTGATTATTTATTAAAGAAAATTGACAGGAACAAGTCGATATGCAAACGTCTGTACTTACATGGAAGGTTTTTCAAACCTAGCTAGTAATTTTTTTCCACAACGATTAGTAATAAATTTTTATACCCATTCAAATATGTTTTAGTAATACGTAGGTACACTAAAAAAATGGTGCTGTAGAAATTCCCATGAGCGGGTTTTGAACCCACACCTTCTGACAATCTGGGTCAGGCGGCCTTCAAATTAGGACAAGGGTCATAATTAACTCAACACTTAAATTAAACGGATCATCTTTCCGTCGATTGTCAGAATTTTCTTGGAGTTCAACAGATAGCTAGATAACCTGTTATTTGTACTTGGCCTTTATATTCTTGTTTTGTTATGTACAACAACAAACAATTTTGAAACAGTAAAAGCAAAGCGAGCAAGCAAGCTTTAAGAATATTTACTATTATTTAGTAAGAACATGGTGTTAAAAATATAATAAAAAAAACTGACCTCCATAGCCGAGTGGCTTGCACGCCAGACTTTGGGCAGTGTTAACTCTGAGGTCTCGGGTTCGATTCCCGGTCGGGTCAATGTCGAAAAACGAACTTTTCGATATTGTGTCGGGTCTGGGTGGTTGTGGTACCACCAGGTCAATTTATTGGACAAATATTTAGGAGCACCACTTAAAACTACGTCAAACAATTAACTTGCCAGATGAAGATTGCATCTCCCCTCATCTTTAACATGTTAGCCTCATTAAGAAAAGGTGTTACATGCGTTCTCGGTGGCACGGTAAAGCAGAATCTTGCACAAGCATTCTGTACACGCTGCAAGACTTTTTTCGTACGCTCTAGCAAGCATGGTCTAAAAACAGGTAGACTGTAGTAGTAGTAGTAGTAGTTAAGCTTTGAAAGAACAAGTGCCTCGCACAGTCTTATTCTGAGCTGCTCGCTAATGTTTTGTCGGATTCTGTATAAAACCTTCAGCTTATACAGGCAGCCCTTAGCTTATTCGGAAACATGATCTTCAAAACGCAGTTCAGCATCCATTTTGATGCCTAAATTTCGCGCAGCTAAAACTCTTTCAATTGGTTGATTGCCTATTGTTACAATTAGGTTTCTGCTTTAAACATTTTGTATTTGCTTTTTGGAGCCAAAAATTATAAACTTGGATTTATTTAGATTCAGGACTAAAGTTTTCTGTTCAGCCCACGAGTTCATTCTATTTAAATCTTCAATCAGTTTCGCAACCATATCTGATGTGTTACGCGGGTCAAATGAAACATAAACTTGCAAGTCCGCATATATGTGGTACTTGCAAGGATGTATAGTTTTTATCACGTCGCTGCTATATATGGTGAAATGTAGGGGAGCCAATATTGAACCCTGTGGTACTACTCTACGAACGCTACTAAGCTCAGACATGTGGCTGGTACCGTTGTTCCTCCTAAGCTCGACTCGCTGAGTTTGATTTTCTAAGTAGCTGGCAAACCAAGCAACGGTATCCTTGTCAAAACCGTAGTAGGGTAGCTTGCACAACAACAAAGATATGTTAATACAATCAAAAGCACGCGTAAAGTCAAGAAGAACAAGAATAGAAGCTTTACTCTCATCACGTGCCACTAAAATATCATCTGCGACATCTAGTAGCGCAGTTGTCGTCCCATGTCTTTTCCTAAATCTAGACTGATTGTCAGGAATAATCCTATTCCGCTCAACATATATATATATAAAAGGTCTCCAAACACAGAACCAATTATATATATATGAAAGGTCCTCCTTCCCTTTTATAGTCGTTCAAAAACAGTGTAAAGTCATTGCAAATTTTCTCAAGCGTCGAGATAAACAAGAGTCGCGGGGTAATCAATCCCTAGCTTCCCTAGCGAGACTTCGTAAGCATGTCGCCAAACAAAGTTTAGCTTAAGTTTATTCATGTCTTGGGGTTGTCTGCGACAATTTAGTAGACTTAAAAACGGATACACAGCTTTTACTTCGTCTTCAGTGATGTTGTTATTCTAAGGCCAGATTTTTCAATCATTAGATAAAGTTTATTCATTGAATAATTTTGACATAATGACAGATTCTCTTTAGAAAATATGTCAAAATGACCATGCTATTCGCTGGATAAAACTTATCGGAGGATTGAAAAATCGGGCCTTAGTCGTATCAATCAGAGTATGATTAGAATGCTTTGTAATTTTCGGATGACTTTAGCTTTACTATACAGAATTTTATTATACTCGTAATAATGAGTTATTCTAATACCACAGTCTATATAATTCTTACAGTCGGCCAACGGGCACGTCTAGACAGAGCAATCGTGAGGGGTGTGCGGGGCGAGCGGGGCGCAGTGCGACTCGGGCTTGCCATACACTTTACTCGGGAGTCGGGACGCATGCGTCAGGAGTGGCACATTGTATTAAAATGCGTGTAGTCAATTTAAATTTATTTTTGTAACATTAGAAATGGTTCATACCATGTGCTGTGAGAGACTGTATGTCATATTTTCACATTAATAAAAAAATTAATAACTTCTTTGTGCGGAAACACAGAAGAAAGGTAAGTCTAATACATTAATATTTTATTTTGTTGTTTCTAGAATGTGCTTGTGTTTCTGATCTTTGCATTATAAATGCGTAATGTTTTTTTCAATATGTTTTTTTTATGGATAAACGCCATTTTAGAATTCGCTAATATTTAGGCAAGAGTTAATTAGCTATTAAAATTGAGATCAATAATGCTGGACGCAACTTTTTGATATAAAAATCAATATGGATATTATTTTTGGTTTTCGGGGGTGCCGATTTCAAGATCCAAGATGGCGGACGTGACTTTTGAATAAAATCATATTGTTTTAATAGTAAAAACTTATTAGTAGTATAATATCTCTGTTTCAACTGTAAAGAAAGCTACTGTATATTGTATTTTTATTTACCAATTTCAGATGCAATGTTTGGTTCGAGGCATGTGGGAGACCTGATTTAATAGGGAAAAATTTCCCATAGCCTAAAGAACAACTTTATTTGTAGCCTACATTTTGAAGAAAATATTTGGCATATATGGCAAGAAGAAATTGAAGAAAACAGCGATTACTGTGCTACTTTTACTTGTTAAAGTCACACGTTCAATTGAAATACAAACTAGCCCAAACGTTAATATTTTAAGTAATGTAGTCCTAGATTTAACACAAAAACGTATTCTTATTCTAAGTACTAGTATTGTTTTTTAATATTTTTTACCTACTTTTTTTAAGTGCTATGAATCAAATACTTATAGAATACAGTTAAAAAATTAAACTTTTTGTGTTAAATAAAAAAAATGATTTTTTGTTAAAAATAAATCGTTTTGTAATCTTATATTTCTTTTACTTAAGGATCCTAATATACAAAAACGCCAATAAGCAAAATATGAAATAGACTAAAAAAATAATGTGACAACCCTGCGACAATGACGATGGCGGCATTTCTCGCAACTTCAAAGGCGTTGGACCACTGTAAGTTTTTAACACTGATAATACTAAGCGCTCGGCCCGATGCCCGAAGATCCTAGGTTCAAATCCCAGCTCAACAAAGTGCGTGTTCAGATTTTTTCTGTTAAGCGTGGTGTTTAAGCCAATACCTATCAATTGTAGCGATGACTTGCTTTCAATGATTCCTTCCTTTTCCCAGCAGTGGGACGGTATAATACGTAGGCTATTTCCTTTTTTACTTTACTATTATAATAACATTATTATTATGAAAGAAAAACATTAACAAACAACAGGTAGGTTTGTCTCGCTAAATTTCTAAGCTAAGCTTGTTATGTTGTGACGGAACTTCACATCTTTAGTAAGTAAAATAAATTATAATTTCTCAACGGAAACCTTTTCGCTCTTTCACGCGATATTACATTTTGTATGATGTACGACCTTTGCTTCAAATGGCGGATGTTGGAGGGCTATAGAGCCGTTTAAGTATGTAACTGTTATACTGGAGGTATACAAAATACTTTGGATAATAATTTAATGGCAATGTAATTAATACGTGTAAATCGAGACTAAACCGGGATTTTACCGGAAAATAGGAACACAAAAATGAGGTAACACGCATTTTATCACATGAGCCACTGTTTCAGAAGATACTACTCCGTCGACCTGGCTCTAGAAACACAATACTTACAGTAACAGAGTGCTCATCCCTCAATAAATAAAAAAAGCAAAACGGTACACTGAATTCTAGACACGATAGTAGTCGTGGTAGATAGTATAAACCAATCTTTGCAAATGATTTGTTGAAGTGAAAACTTCTTTAGCGGCGTTGTACACTTTTTTTGTAATGGGTAAAAAATGTAAAATTCGCGTCAGAACACGTGACCGTCAGGACACGTGGCCTGATCGAAAATTCGTAAGACGGATGACAGCCGGCGCGGCGTAGGAGAGGAAGTATCCCCCTCTCTTTCTGCGAAAATGTATGCCTGCTGTTTCGTTTAGGCGGCGCAGGGCGCTTGCGCGAATGTTCGAGTGCTTTTTAACGTAATATAAATTGTCATGTTTGTGTACGATAGCGCAATAAATAAATATTGTATTCTACCACATAAATGATAGTATTTTATACTGATAATTGAAGCAATTCGTGCAAAATTATTCCCTAACCATTCCAAAATATCAAAAATGCACAACGTTAATATTCAAGTTTTCACTTCTGCCGGCACTCCCGGAGTGCAACCCGTCGTTTTTTTTAGATATTTATTTATTATGAATCCTTTCTCTGACCAATCTAGCTACATTATAGTTTTAAATACGATTGTGGTCATAATTATGTATAGTTCTGCACAAAAGTACTTATTCAATCACTCGTGTTACACTTTAATAAAATGAGCAGCGCATTCAGTCATACAGTTAAATAATTACTCACAGGCTTTTGTTTTGGCAAACAAACGCAAACATTTGTAACAATAGGTACTCTCCGTAAAATACACGTTGGTACAAAACAGTTAATAACTTGCGAAGGCACACTCCAGATACTTCGTTAGTTATTTACGAAGAAGCAACAAGTTGAGAGAATAACTTGGACCATATACTCTCTGTCTCCTGTCGCTTAATCGTGATTAAAGAGAGAATTGTCTGTTGTTTGTATAGAAAGCTCAGTGGTAAAGCTAAGCTAATATTATCTAATACTTAAGACCGGAGAGGTCACCAAACATCTTAATTGAAGCCTCCTTGGTTCTTCGGGAGACTACTTAAGTCTTGGTTGTTGTCTTAACATAGTGGTCGATAGCTAAATTGGTAATAAAGCGTCCCACTGCTGGGCTCAGGTCTGCCTAGTCAAAAATAGCATATGGTGGTAACTACAACAGGCTAGTGATTCGGTTTTAAATTCAATGCAAAACATTTATTTCAGACACAAGCCCATACAGCAAAAGAAAATGATCTAATTAGACATAAAACACAACATAGGGTTAAGCAATAGACATTTAATATTACAATTTATTTAAATATATTATAAGGGTGACGTCTACCTACGTCTTATATGTCTGTCTGGCCCAATGTGGGTTGATGGGTTGGGTTGATCTACAACCACGCGTATACGAATGACGACTTAAAGTGACTGCTAAAGCACGGACGCTCTAACGATATTAAAATTTAGTCAGCCATCTCTTAAACCGTATCTCGATAGTTGCTTAGTTTGCAAGATCAACCCGATCGCACCGTTGCCGTTGCGGCTTCGAGTTCTTTGGTTAAATATCCACCCCAATGATCAATTGCTAAATTAAGATACCAAAGCTAGGAGTAACCCCGACATATTGACAAATGTATTTTGAGCTGCCGCCGAAATGAAAATAGTTTTGCGCTGAACTAGTCTACAGTCATAGACAGGATGTTGCGAAAACGGTTCCAATATCGCAGAAATAGTGTACATTTTTTTATCAATGTGTAAACATTTAATATTACATTATTTGTTAACCAAATTTAAGGCAAACGCAACCTTATTAGCATTGAATATTTTGATGCTCATTTATAATAACAATTAAAAAAAAAATAACTTTCCATTGTTGATAACCATTACAATGCTCTTGGTGCTTTAAGAGCGTTTACGCCGCACACTAGCGCCACTAATGAAAAAACAAACATATCTAGTAATTAGAAATAGAAAATGAAATTATGCTCAACAAACTATTTGAATGAAGTAATTTAGCATTTTTACAGCACCTAATGAACACCTGACATGTTATGGTTTAGTTAAATATGGCGTTATAGTTAAAAGTGGCCGTAACGTCTTATTTACCTAAACCATAACATGTGAGATGTTCATTAGGTGCTGTAAAAATGCTAAATTACTTCATTCAAATAGTTTGTTGAGCATAATTTCATTTTCTATCTCTAATTACTAGATATGTTTTTTTTTTCATTGGCGGCGCTAGTGAGCGGCGTAAACGCTCTTAACATCATCAGAAAATAAATACAATTCTGCGGATGTTCTCTGGCTTTCCTTTAATTAATAAACATGAAGCGATCGGGCCATAACCCACCACACGACCAAGAAGTAAGTGTAAGAACCTTGTAAGAACTGCCATCTTAAATCAATTAAATAGAATAGTATAAGTATTTATTTGGCTAGCACTGTACACACGGCGGCAGATCAACCTACCCAAAACTGTCAAATTTCTACAATCAATTTTGAACTTTATTGTTTGGTTATAAGGATCAATATTTATTGGAGAAATTTGGGTAGGTTGATCTGCCGCTGACTGTACATACAACATTCAAAAAGAAAATAATATTTAAAAGTTGGTAAATAAAAATAAAGTAATGAAATTTGCCTGCATAAAAACTCTTGAGTGACGTAGGAGCATACTATGCAACATGCCTTTCGAAGTACGCAGTAGCACGAGACACTTAAATTTGGTTACCCATTCAGTGTTTTGGTGAAAACTGCTTAGTTAAAATATTGCAAGGCCGCAATCTGACGAAACCACGAGCAAGCCGCTGCTTCATCGAGCTAATAATGCTTAGTTGTTGTTTCAATCATCCTGTATATAAAAACTTAGTTGGAATCCTTTGCCCAGTTGAAGATGCCTTCGAAGTTGCTAGATCTAGAATCAGCTAAGGAACGAAAGTTTTGCTATTGTAATAGATCTGAAGTTGGTTTTGCATTTCATCCTTTATCAATATTATAATAAGCTGAGCCCGTGAACCCGTTAGCATGCATGGCATATATATTGATTTTGCTGAATAGCATATCGACATTTTTTTCATACGTTCACTGGGTAGCAAAAGTAACTTACCACTTAAGTACCATGTCGCAATACCCCTCATTCGATCCGAACTCCTCGGATTTTCTATGGGAATAAGGGCATGCTTTCATGATGCCATTCCTTCTAGAAACCAGAGGGTTTCAGAGGACAGCGTATCAATCTCACGGCTTGAGGAACTCTTTAAGTTTCTTACCGCCCCCAAAAAGAACGGTGACGTTGAAAAGGCGGCCTGGGGTACCAGGATCTGCAAGCTCTCTCCGAAAAAGGTAATAATAGCTTTATTGAAATCTGACAACTGCCTGTTAAATTATTTATTCTTAAGTAACACAGTGTTAAGTGACTTTTGCTGCTGAATGCGTTAGCATCCCTACTATATCTGTGCGGTTGAATGTACCCTAAGTAATAATTTGTATGTTTTTGAAAGATTTTAATTAATGTCTGGGGGTTAAAGTTACTCGCGTCCGTAGGTTTACCCTTGGGACCCTACACCCCAGTGACCCCAGGGTGGTGCTAAATGAGTGACACTGTCTGAGTGGTAGAGCCACGCTGCGTTGCAGCACGAAATGGGCCGGCTCGCCCGGCGTAATACCACAGAATATCGGCGTGAAACAATGCCACTTGTTGCTGTTGTGTTTCGTCCGGTGAGTGAAAGTACCGGAGGCCCATCTCTCACCCCTCCCCCCTCCCAATTCCTACTCCCTCCTCAAGATCCAACTCCTTCCTCGAGGCCGGCAACGCATCTACGATTACTTTGGTTTTGCGGGTGTTCATTGGCAGCGGTGATTACTTTCCATCAGATGACCCGCCTGCTCGTTTGCCTCCTTTTATCATTAAAAAAAGTCACTTTAAATAAATTAATACCTACTCCCCCTCGTACAAGTAGTCCAAATCAAAGGTCCGTATTGTTGGCTTAGTCTTAAGTCAATCCCATAGGATTATCATCGATTTTATTTCTATTCTATTAGTACCTATTATGCCACTTGCCCAAGGCGGCTGGTAAAACACTTGGGAAGCTAACAAGCTTGTGTCAGGCATGGGTTCACGTCAGTAGTCCAACGGATACCTCGGATTTCAGGCATTTAACCCAAGCGTCTGTCCGTTTGACTTCGCTTCAAATAACAATAACATGATGAGGTTAGATAGACTGTGATGATAGCTTTAATAGGTGTGGAACAGAAGTGAGGCGTTTATTGGTTGTTGATGATAAAACTAACATTATTAATAACATAACGCCACCAAAAGCAACAGACATGATTAGTTTATTATTTTCTGTGCACATTTCTCCCCAAGTTATCTTGTATAACTTAAGAAGAGATGTGCACAGAAAACCAGAAGATGTTCAGTAACTAAGTTACAGTGAGCTAATTAACTAACTTTCACTACACTTATCTCGGATGTGCCTACATTCTTGTGATAATGTACTTACAGAATTAAGCATATGATCATCATGAAAAACTAGACGTTAAAAACGAGATATTTAAAACAAATAGTTCCATGACACTTACTAGATGGCGTTGCAATCTCAGAAACTGACAACTGTCAAATAATATCGCTACTAGCTACGTTTTCGTGGCTACGCACGCTACCACAAGGCTACGGGTAGAAGCGTGCTACGCTCAGAACACACGTATGATGCCAAAGATAATAAAGCTAATTAGTACGTTGTTTTTTAATGTCTGTTCAAAACAAGTTAATTAAATCAGTTGTATATTGTATCCACAGCAAATACATAATTAAATCAAGAAAAGCATTGAGATAAAAAAAGTGTCTGACACAGTAACTTAACAGTAGGTATTTACGAAACAGTGCCGTAATCGCCTGTTTACCTACACCTAATTGTGTTTAATTAATTAACGAACTACCTTTCTTCGCCTATTTAGGTACCTACCATTAAAAGGTAACATTAGTAAAAAAATATCTTATTTCGTTACGTAGCCACTTCTCGTGTTTCCACAATTAGGCACCTTGAATTACGAACAACAAAGGCCCGATAACAAAGTTGGTAGCAATCTGTCTGTGTCAAGATGCGAATGTAGATAGCAAATAAATACTGGGAGCTGTTTAAAAAACTGTTACAATGTAGACAAGTAGTTTTAGACACGCAAATAGAACAGTTTATTTAATATAAGGCTCTATTTTAGGAAATACTATTTTAACTCTAATATTTTCTACAGTTTTTCACATCACCAACCCACATTTGGCAAGCGTGGTGATTAAGTCTTTACCCATCAATTGTGGTGATGTCTTAATTTCGATGATGGAGGCCTTTTCCCAGCAGTGGGACAGTTACAGGCTATGTACTTTAAGTACTTACTTTTCACATGGGAATGACACACCAAAAAAATGTAATATCATCTATATATTAATACGTGAAGCAAAACTTTTGTACCCTTTTTTTACTTTAAATTTCGCACAAGTTAAAAGATTATCCGAATGTAAATATTTTTTTTTAAATTATGCATAAAATACATTAAGTCAATAAAACAAACATTACACACACTACCATATATTTGACACACACGTATAATAAACAACTTTCAAAAATTTCAAAAATGTAAGAGGAGCGGCCGAAATCTGTCAATGCGAATTCAAACTCACATTCTATCTTTTTAATTTTTCATTGCTTAGGATACAATCCGTGCAGCTTTAATAATATTACGGTCGAAATTCGACCACTGGGCGACCACTAGTTTGATTAAATTGCTGTTCCCTTGCCCGTGCCGAAGTCCCTATTTATTATTGTCATGGTTCGCCGCATTAAAAGCAGGCAAAGGAAACAGCTCTGTCTTTTGAAATAGGTTTTTAAATTTTATGAATGAAACTTGTTATTTCTTTTAAGATGCCGTGCCGCTCAAAAGCTTAAATAGTAATATAAGTAGTATTTCAAAAATAAAAATAAAGATTAGTAAAAGTATTTCAGATACAAAAAGAAACAAAAACTACGTATTTGGCATCTTGGATCTGTATTTCAAGTAGGTACTTGTTTCTCAAATAAGTTACATCGCTGGTCCCACCCATCAAGCATACCTGATGGGCCATAGCATCATAAACGGTATCATAATGCAGGCTTCGGTAAAATGTTGTCGAATACGTCATGATAAATAGAATTATAATTTGTGAGTTCTTTACTCACTGTCCCCGGTAAAACTGTCTTTAATATCGTACAATCTTTTAATAATAATAATAATAATAATAAATCATTTATTTCAGGCAACACAATGTATAAGATGGTAAAAACACAAAGGATCCATATAATAAATACCTTACAGACTAACATACATACAATATAAAACAATTTTTGTTAGTAATATATAACTTATAACTATGATAGTATATTAAGCACTAGCTTGTGCTGTTTCCGGTGGTGTTGACCGGTAATCTTCCGCGGAAACGCCGGTACACCACTCCCTTCGGCCAGAAGTCTTCCCTCATAAAGGTGTCCTTTAACCTTTTGTAACTATATATAACCGTTCGTCTAATGGCAACAACGACTCTTCAACAACCTTCACGGCTACGAAAAAGTAACCAGCCCTGTATATCATTTTTCAATAAAACAATTATTTTTAATTATAAAATAAAAATATATTTTCTGTTCTTAATGCTACACAAAATACTACTACAGACAGACTACTACTACAGAAAATACTACATAGAGAGTAGTATTTCTTCAATTTATAATTTAAATTACCACAGGGAATATACAAATAATGTGGCTAGTGTTTATTAACTATGCAACAGACATTTCACACCACAAGGCTGGCTGGTATAAGTATTTTTTACTGCGGCACCACAGTAGAAAAAATATCCAGTGGTCATCTTTAATGTAGCGAGATTAATAAAAAACCCTTCATACGGATCTACTCGCGTTTATTTTACATAATATACTATTATTTTATTCTGACCTTACATTTAACGTCACATAGCGTGCTAGGGCCAAGACAACACGAGATACCAAGGATTACTGTAAGCTCATTATGCGTGAAACGGAAAGCTCTCAACTCTAATTAGTTTTGAGGCAACCAACATGGCCGACACCTTAAGGGCCTCCAGTCTTCTAATTCAATAACGTCTCAATCACAGATCTACTATTAATTGTATGTGGTCTCAATAGTATGTCAATAGTCTATTTTTAACCGACTTCAAAAAAGGAGTAGGTCTCTCAATTGGACTCGTATATATATATATATTTTTTATGTGTGTTTGCGGATAACTTTGTCGATTATGAAACGATTTTAATGATTCTTTTTTTGTTGGAAAGGAGATATCCTAAGGGTGGTACCATGATAAGGAAACCAGTATCTGATGATGGCATCCCAGAGAAATCGAGGGGAACCTTTGAAAATCGTAGTGGCAACTATTGCGTTTGTTAATGTTTTCATTAAGTATTTCAAAACATACACATTAAACAGTAGTTAAAGAAGGTCGAAGGTCGGGGAAGTCGATCTAATGATGGAGCCGAAAGACAGTCGAGGGAACTCCCTGAACGATTTACAGCAATTACATGGTGTTTGGACTTGATTAATTTGTATTGATGAGAACTTTACACCTAGATAGGTTGTGACTGTCATTAGAGGTCTGATGATGAAGACGAAGGACAGTCAAGGGAACTCCTCAATGTTTTACAGTAGCTGCCTTGTGTTTGGTTTTAATTCATTTCTATTGATGAGAACTTTGCATCCATAAGGGTTATAAGTGCCATTACAGGTCTGATGATGGAGACCATAGACAGTCGAGGGAATTCCTTTACGATTTACAGCAGTTACCTTTTGTTGGAATAACTTCATACGGTTCAATATGCCAAAATGCTTAATTCGTACAAAAATAATACCTAATTAAGATTGAAGTTTTACATAGGAATACCACTACCTACTAGGCCGTCGTTTCCACATCCGAGAAGCATCCTTGTTAGGTCTACCCATCACTAAAAATCGTAAAATAAAATATTTTTTAACAAAATTTTTTGCCAACTTCAAAAAACAGGAAAATTAAAAAAGTAAAAACAGCTTTAAAAAGCAAGAAATAATATTGAAATCATATTATTAATTACGTAGATACGCATATCAGTTTTAAAAACTGTCTACTGAAGTCGGGTGGGGCTTTTACAATAAAAAAGTGGATTGGCACCTGGGTGGCATTTTTACCGGTAAATTAACTAACCGCTCTACGCCGATTGGCTACAGCGCAATATTTAACAGAAAAGTAGCGCTACTTTCTTAAATAATGTCACCTGCATTACCGATACCAAATTACCTTTATAGAAATAACGTTGCTTACCGGTATTTATAGTGGGAATGTGGTAACAGTATCAAGCCCTACTTCAATGTATTGTGTTGTTAATGGATTCAGGCTTCCCCAAATGAACTATTGTTACACATCACCAGACCAGACCAGACCAATGCCGGTTGCTGGGTTGGATTACTGTAATACCTTTCGTTACACTATGGCGTAACATAACCAGGAAGGTGCTATTTGTAATAATGCCCGTGGGAAAGTTGCGATTGCTGTGGTTTCAGTCAACCGTGTCGCTGGCCGGACATTATCAACAGCGGATGGGTTCTACTGAAACTTTTTTGAGTCGCAATTTGTGTAAATACTTTTTAATTGACGTACGAGTAGATGCAGGCGGGGTGGTATGGTTATTATATTTTAATTAAGGCTTTGATTTATTGTTTCTTTGTATTTATTTAGTACACACACAATATACACATATGGTTTCCGACCCAGAGGACCCGTGTACGATTCTAAATGCAATTTACATTTGGTATTTTGTTTGGTAGTGGAGTTCAATCTAAGTCCTCGAGGTCTTGTACCACCTCATTATCTAAGTCCAATACCAAAGATAGGCAGTTTCTCAGTAGAAAGTTGAGGGTTCGAGTGATCTATGCTGCCATTTTCAGTCTTTCATTAGATGAGATAAAGACCTATCGCTCTCCCAGGCATAACCCACCACGCTGGCTCAGTGCGGTTTATTTGCACACCCATCCGGAAATACACCATTGTAAAAGTTACTTAGCTTGCAAGATCACAACCAGAAATTCATTCCGCCATTGCGCTCCATCCAACATATAGAATACTACAAATTTTATTATATTCCCTCTGTATGCTTTAGTAGGGAATGTCAGGCCGTTGGCAAAGCTTACTTATGGGTATGTAAGGTCATGCAGAACCACTTGCTTTGTGGCTCCGGCCACTGCTTTGATGGACGCAAACAACTCTTAAGAATGTACATACTACTTCAATAACATGGGATGCGTCACGGGAATGAAAAGTACAACCAAAGAGAATTACGTTAGTGGTCGACCAATGCTCGAAATTTAACCGTATTTCTAAAAATATACAAGGATGTAAAACATAATGTTTATAATATACATTTATTCTTTTTGCACTCTCTTGGTGTGGCAGTATGGTGTTGGGGCTGGGATTTAATAGTTTGTATGATGTTAAATTCCAACCATCATCGTCTCTTTTGAAAAGATGGTTTTTTTAATATTGAAACTAAGCTTACTCAAAGCTTTAACGCGAGTAGAAATGTAAAAGTGGTTTGATTTCAATGTGTAGTGTTCGCATTTGTGGGGCAAGTATGGATCGATAATATCGATTATACTTCTTGTAGGTTTAAAAACCAAACCTTGTATAGACAAGAAAATTATCAAGTTAGAAACAGAGTTTTAATCGATTCACTCTCTCTCGATTTGAAACTGTTACTTCCTTTTCTGTGCTTCGGAAGGCACTGTTGGTCCCGTCTGCATTAGCATTCGTAACAACCACATATTAGCACTCGCGGCCGTTCTTTTTTTTAAATATTTTACGGGTAAGCGCAGTGCCTTGATCTCACCTGATGTTAAGTGATGATAAGGCCAATGATGGAAGCGCACTTCACCCGGGATCCTCAATTACTGAGGCACTATCTTATCTCTAGCTGCCAGAACACAACAATGCTACAAACATTGATGTAATAGCGACATATTTAGATAAGATGGTGGTAGCTAGCCAGACGGACACACAAGCCCTACCACTTACCAAACCGAGTACACAAACATGTACTTACTGCTGGGAATCGAACCCGGGACCTCTGGATTTAAACCTGTGGTCTTAACCACTAGAGCACAGAGGCGGTTAAAGCGGCTTTTTGGTGTTTTTATCCATAGGGAAAGCTCATGCCCCAGCAGTGGGCACATACAATGAGCTGGTGATCATGTGATGACGATGACCTACTTATATATGCGTTACAACTTCCAAGATATATTCATGAGAAAAATTGTTTCTTTAAAAATATTTCGTAAGTAAAGTTTGTATTGGACATTTTTATGTATGGCAAAGTTGGTCGATTAATTGCCTAGTAACACTTTTCATGTCCTAAAATTGTACGTACACCATATTTTATTCATAACAGGTTTACAATCATCTTTATTCGTAGTTAGTTTGGTTCTATGTCTATAATTATAATGGTAATTATGTTTCGTCCTTCACTGTTTCTATCCCAAGGACATCTGAAAACATTTTTATTATACATAAAACGATGAGCTATAGAATGAAAGTATATAATATTCGGGTTGAAAGCTTGTACTATGCTTATAACCCTTACATCATATTATGTAAGGTAATTTTCAAAGAGTTTTTATTTTAAACAAAATACTATCGGTTCTTTTTGCGTTTGTTTTTTATAATAATTTATTTTGGCGGCAACCACTTAGGAGCTTTGAGGTCAGTGGTCAATGTTAGTCTGGGGTGTTAGCGTTAGAAAATTAATAAGTACTCAAATTTGCAATTTGTTTCATTCATAATGTGCTTACATAGTGTTATGGTCTTACAATGTGTTTATATAACAATGTAAGATAGGTATCGTAAAACGGAATTTACTTTGGATTAAGAGTTACATTGATAGCAGCAAGCTCGATAGTGCAGCGGCTATTGCATTCGTGTTGCGATTTTGCATGTAAAGAAGCTTTTAATACCGGGTTAAAGGATGGGTGACCGAATTAAAATATCTCGAGATTATAGGTGCTTTGGAGTGTATTAAGCCGTTTGATCCAGTTGTTGTAATAAGATAGCAGTCGCTAAAACCCACATAAGCGAGGAGCTATGACAAAGAAGCTCAAGGAGGTGCAGTGGTTAACACGCCAAGTCTTCGATTGCTAATGTTAAGCAGCTTTCGCTAAGGCCGATGATCAGATGGGTGACCAAAAATTTTTCATCTTGAGCTCATCCATGTTTTGAAGGGCAAGTAAACCCGTCAGTACCGGCTGCATTAGCAGTCGTTAACAACCACCAATCCGCACTGGGCCTGCGTAATGGTTTATGGCCCGTTCTGGTATTTCCATCCAAAGGGAAGGCCCGTCCGTGCCCCAGCAGTGGGCACATGAAAATAAGCTGCTGTTTATAATAAAACCCACATTCGCGCATTAGGCTAGCTTTTAGAGTTTAGGCATGATATGTTATGATGATGAGTTTGAGAGATTATTTCGAAAACTTTTTGTTTTCGGCCATACATATGGGGGTTTTTTGTCACATTTTAGGCCGCCTATCACCTCCTGCAAGGAAGTTGTCGAGTTTCCAGTAACCCTGTATAAATGGAAAGACCTAAATCCGAGTCGTTTGGGGACGTGGGACGTTTATAACCTGTTGATGATAATGATGATGATAGCAACCGTATACCCTCCTTAAGTACCTACGTAGCTGTTACACAGGCGTGAGTTGTCGTGTGTGACCGCCTCCGGGAATGAACGTTTGTTTATAGAAGTAAAATCAAACAGGAGCTTTTATCAATATTACATTAGATTACAAAGTAGGTCATGGGACAATAGTGATTTAGTTGCCATTGACGTACCGTTTGTTTATAGAATTAAACTCAATCTTAACTTTAGGAGCTTTTATCAATAATACATTAGATTCTAAAGTAGGTCAAGGGATAATTGTGACGTATCGTGGCCATTGACAGGAATCTATTAGAGAATAGCTTATGGCCACTGCTGAGCCTTCTGAAATTCGGTACTACCGGTTTCACACACCTGACAACGTTATTTAAGTAGTTCCCAACGAGGAATTTGTACTGCGCCAAGTACATTTTATAAGTTGGTCGACTGTTACTTGTAAACTTGTAAAGCCTACTTAGCTGTGATAGTTTTCCTTTTAACTTTGTCATTATATACAACTACCGTGATTTTTTTCACGTATCCAAAAACAACCATTTGGCTGGCAGGGGGGGGGGACACTTGACTCTAACAAAATTTTGCACTTTATAGCTTAATAGTTCACAAACGGATGCCTCAATCAAAAGACTGTTTCCACAAACCCGCAATATTTTTGAAATTGCTATCCAACGACACCCCACACTATGGGGTAGACAAGAAAAAAAAACATCACCACTTCACGTGTAGGGGAAGTTACCTAAAAAAAAAAATTACAAAATTTTACTTTACCACTTTGTCGTCGTGATTAATATGTACATCCATGCCAAATTACAGCTTTCTAGTACTAAGAGTCTATGAGCTAGGCTCGGGTCGGACAGACAGACAGACTGACATGGCGAAACTATAGAAGCCTGCACGTCAACATAACCAAATCTGTCAAATTTCTTCAATACATTTACAACCATATGCCTAAGACATAAAGTTCAAACTCTATTGAGGAAACTTGACAGACTCGTAGTCTGATGTGTAGACGTGTGTAAATTCACATTAATAATAAAAAAAGAAAACTAACCTACGTACAATATGACAAAACATTTAATTAACAAGCAAACATAAACACTTACGCATATATTAAAAAAAAAACACGAGCGAGCCTTACGGTAAGTCGCATTTGATGTGTAACATTTGACATCTTACCTTAGTAATAAGCAAATTTAACATTATATTCTGAAAAAAATGGGTCAGTTATCATTTGAAATGATTTTTCATAAAAAATAATTATTATTTTTAATGAAAATTGTATTTTATTTAATTGACACTAAGAGTAATGTAATACCGCGCGCTTCCCCGATAGGTTACTACCATCCGAGGGCCAACTCTACAACCGCGCGCTCATTCGTCAAATCAACAGGCACGCTTGCGCGTTTCCCCGACTTCCAGTTACACACTTCCGTCCCTTTTCACGAAATCACTCCCACAAATTGCAAGAAAGCGAGAGGAAAGATGTTACACATAAAAAAATTATGATTTATTTTAATCTCTTGGAAATAAATCATTAAACGGCGCATCTAAACCAGTTGAATACAAAAATTATAAATAAAGAGTCTTCTTGCTCTTGAACGCCTTATTTTGAGTAAAACACGGGTTGTACGAGTATCATAATAAGGTGTTTCGAATTCCCTATTGGCTTTAGCCACATAGGTACTGGCGATATGAATGGAGGTGTTAATCAGTTTCTGTATAGTATGATCGAGATATTGAGCTAACAATACGGGTTCCGAAACTGTTATTATCGGGAGATCTCAATCTTTACCCGTTTAATGTTAGGGCGTCGCACGTTAAGGAGCCCGTAACCGATAGGGAAAATCTCAGATCGGAAAATTTACTTTGATATTAGAAGCATTGTGATATGTAATAAGATTTTTTTTACATAGGTAATTTTTTTTTCATAGCACGAAGCATTGTTACATAATATATTTTTATAAAGTGAATTACAATAAATTTATTGATTTTGACCAACTTGGGATCATACTATTTAAAATTACATTCACATTCAAACATTAACAACAATAAAATAATTGACTGATTATGTAAATTATGATGAAATATTTAATTAATATTTTGTTTGGTTTTACATCACTTAGTTTTTTGATATTAAACAAGTAGGTATGCGTTAAGCGTATAAGTTTTTTAAGAATAGATATAATACATATACTTAAGAATAATAACTGAGGAGCACGTACATTTGCTAATAAGCTTAGTATTTTATCTTACAGCATTAATGCTAAAAAAAACTTTTTACTACCACGATTTAAAAAACATGGTACGACTAAAATACGGACGCAAAAATGTGAAAATCAAGTTTCAAGAAGAAGTGGCAACTTGTGGAACTTTTAAGTTTGAAACATTACTTACGCTGTCTCGCTGTAGACACGAAAGTCGTGGAATTTAAAGACATGTCTTTCACCGTGGCAATTATATGATAACAAATAAACGGAGGCATCAAAGGACATACCATTTCCCGTGGCATATTAATAAACAGAGTATTATAACAAAATTAGATTTCCCTAAAATATGGTTGAGCGAAGCGATGGCTGATTCATGTCATACTCGTGAACGGGTGCCGCCTGTGGAGGCTGGTCTGCTCTTGCATACTTATCTTATTGTTAGTATTAATTACTATAATTTGACTTTGTTTTTCTTAAACATTTTTTGACTTTTATTAGAGTACTGTATGACATTGTGGATATTGAAACTTTTACCTGATGTAAATTTGATAACTTAGATTTGTTTATTATTTTGTTTTTTTTTACATGTTGTCTTCTACATTTTTTGTGTTTATTTGTAATGGAAAGTGTCCTGCTAACCAATATTTTTTTTGACGCTGTAAGGGAGAAAAGATCTGGACACTTGCTGAGTTTCTTGCCGGTTCTTCTCAGTACAAGATCTCCCGCCCAGAGCAGACTTACGAACCGATGGCATAGCGACATTCACAAGAGCTACTTGTAGCCTAAACTGAATAAATGATTTTTGAATTTGAATTAGATAAAACAATGTTTTTTGACTAAAACGTTTTAACTGCCTCTGTGGTTAGTGGTTAAACGATCATTCTGCGTGGAAAATGTATATTATTGTTCTCGTGGTAGGGCTTCTTATAAGTTCACTTGGCTACCTACCATCTTATGGAAGTCTGTCGCCATAACACGATAATATTTTGAGAAGAAAATACCTACAGGCATTCCGCCCCCCGACCGGCTAACCGATCGCTTTGACTACGCGTATAGTTTATGACGTCATCTTGCTACCTCGCACAGCCTATGAAAGCAATATCAAAAGATAAAGGCTATAGCTTTCGATATTGCATTCATAGGCGGCACGAAACGACAAGATGACGTCATTAACCACACACGAAGTCAAAGCGATCGGTTAGGTGGTCGGGCCCCAGCTTTTGATTGAATGCTTTCAATTGCCATGTCGTTTTAAATCCATAGTTTTGTTAACTTTTTATCATTTTACAATACATTTAAGAGTATAGGCATTATTAGCTTTGCAGTTAGTGTGAATACACTACAATCCAGGCTTTTAGCTTTTTTTTATTCCATAACCAAAAAGCCCTTTAAAGGTTCTTCAAACTCACCTTATACCCGGTATCATTACTACTGATGAACTAGCATCTTGTCTTTTAGCACAAAACACAACAAAAATTCCACTAACACTGTAATTATTATGGCAACAGACGATTAATTAGATTTATTAGATAAGATGGTGGTATTTTGTTAGGCGGACTTACACTAACGATATTTACCCTCGCTGGATTTCGAACCCGAAATATCTTTGTCTGCAGTCTTTTTACTAGATCACAGAGACGACTTGTGCACCTAAAATTAATATTATAAAAATTTTAAAAATGAAAGCAAGACGAATTGCACAAACGGCTAACGGCTTTACAGGTACCCCAGGGCTCTTTGCTCTCAATGAATGACTATCAACACCGAAGAATCTATGAAGATGTTGGGAATACAATGCCTTTTATAATTTATACACTCGAAACATGTCTACATGACAATACACCTATTAGAAATGAAAGTGTATAGAAATAAAATTGATCTGACGATTAAAACAAATTACTAAATCGATATCGAATTATTTATATAATTTGAAGACGAATAAACTCAAATTTAAGGTACAATTAAAGTAAAAGTAATTGGGTCAACATTGATTAAGTTTCCTGTGTTTTATTTTGTCTGTAGCAATGATTTATTTTTAAGAGAACTTAATAGATTTAAGGACAAGGGACCGTCAAATGTGGGAGTGGAAAGAATTAGGTCAATTAGATTATTTTGTTTGTCCTTCATTAATTCCCAACAAAATACTTTATTGCCGATTGTAGGAAAAGAATTGTTAGAAATAAAGTATCTTAAAACTATTTAAAAAATAATAAACATGGTAAGAATCCCGTTAATAATTACTCTAGATAAAGTATCTTATCAGTCAAGACTGATATGGTATGATATGATATAACATAAAAAAAACAAAAAGGAACTACAAGTAGTTCCTTTTTGTTTTCTTTTTATGTTAACCTTGTGAATCCTCCTTACTAGGATACAGGAGCCTTTAAAGGGGCCCAAGTTATAAGTTCTTAAGTGGTTTTGTAAACCACCCAATATAGTTTCCAGTAAAACGTTAAACATTAGGAAACTTAAGAGGTATTTATAACTCAAATTGTGGTTGTTATTACAAAATTTCGGTTTCGTACACGCTGACATTCAACGACAGATTTTCGACAGTCGATTTGACAAAATGCTGCCACTTCATCATGTTCCATCGTTGTGATTACTATTTTCCACTGGTAACACGTGGTAGTATTGACAGGTATTGATGGAGTCGCATTTTTTGGTGATTTTTTCTGTCCACTCCATTAACGACGCGTATGAAGAAAATTGATTGTTACTTATGTCTTTTAAATATAAAAAGTGGCTTAGACAGCGATTAAATTTTTTAAGGAAGCTGTCTTCGTTTGGGATAAAACAGTTGAAATAGATCTATTCGCATTTTATTTTCATAACGTTTTATCATGACAGCGAGACTGAGATGTTAGTCAGATAAGTAACACCTCAGACTTACCAAAAATAAACTTGTAGTAAAAGAAAATAGATGAAGAAATGTCATATAAAAAAATGTAGTAATTTGACTTTTGTTTAAATCTGCGAAACATATTTATTCATGTCAGTGATAATAGAATATAAATATATTGTTTTATTGTTACAGATAGTTCCAGTGAGAAGAAAGATGTGCTACTTTAGCATAATAGTGATAATATTCGACTGCTATCTGTAGAGTGGGGCAGTGGGCCGGCGAGATGTGGCTGCTGATGCCTGACTGCCCACTTCTGTTGCTGGTTCATCTCAGTGGGATCGTTTATGGTAAGTACAGAGCACAAAAAATCCAAAGTCAAATTTTAATACACAAAATGCAGGACGGTAATAACCTTAGTTTCTAAAGATTACACTTTTGAGAAACGTTTACTTTTCGTTGTTTGAGTTAGTAAGTGAGTTCGTAAACAACGACTGCGCTTAATATTATCGCCATGTCTGTCAGACGTCACTTTAGAGTGATATAGTTGTTGTTTTAGGTATTATAAAGACAAGACAAGACAAGTGGCATAACGCTAATAGAATAGAAATTAAATACAATGATTATTGTATGGGATTGACATAAACTTCATTTATACGTATCGTTGGCTTATGTAATAAACTAAATAAATAAACTTTCCTACACTCACACTAATTAGAGAAGAGAAGCTTTGTTATGAAACTCGTTAAATGGTTACTAGACAACGGATAAACATACTTAAAATACTTAAATACATACTTAATAAACATAGAAAACACCCAGACTCGAGACACTTTAGAAAAACAATAATTTCTAAATTGGCCCGGCCGGGGATCGAACCCGGGACCTCAGAGATGGCGACACCATGAGAACCGGTGTACAAACCACTCGACCAAGGAGGATGTCAAGGGGGGCTGTAGCGCTTAAATATATCACATATTACTTCCCGCATTAGCATTTAGGAAATAAAAACTACCCTAAATAGTTTCACCTCTGATCTTACAGTTTATTAGCTCTCTCCATCCGACTGGTTGTCTGGAAGAAATCGCTTTAAAGCGATAAGACCGCCAAATTGTAACTTTGTAAATTATTTATATTTTTTTTGTTCATGTTTATGTTTCATAGTGTTGCAATAAAAGTATTATCTATCTGTCTATCTGTCTAAAGAAAGAATTAACATTTTTAAATTACCCTATCAAGTCGTCGTAATGAAAAACATAGGTATACAATTATTGTTCAAGATTAATAAAAAGAAAATTAAAAAAATTGTGCCTGTTTTATATGCAACTTAAAAGTGGCTACTATACCATAGGCTCTTTTTTTCTACACCGCCTTAATGTATAGTTTCTTTTTATAGGTTCTTCCCTCTTCGGACTATTCCATCAAAAAATAACAACAAAAACACTGTCACAACTTCTCAAATTCCGTATGATCGAAAGCCTCTTTTCGTAATTACACAGCGAGTGTAACTTTTTAAAAACATAGAGCAGGCAGCTTATATCTTTCGCTGTTGCCAACCAACAAAAACAAACTTGGAAACATCTGTAAGTCCTCATGAACATTGTGTTGAACTTTTCAAGGCAAAAGCGTTTAAGGGTTATTAGAAATGAGTGGGGGACTAACGAAAAGCGGCGTGTGTGTGCGAGATATCCGACGATCGGAAAAACTTTTTACTTTGGTACTTAGCGCCTCGGTGGCCGAGTGGCATAGTGCTCGGTCCGATACCCGAAGGTCCCAGGTTCAATTCCCAGGCCGGGCAAAGTGTGTTTCGGATTTTTCGATTCATGCATAGCCCGGGTTTATGATCACAAACCCGCATTTGGCAAGCATGGTGATTAAGGCATAAACCCATCTGCTGTAGACATGACTTGATTTCAATGATGGCGGCCTTTGCCCAGCAGTAGGTCAGAATATAGGCTATTTTACTTACTTAGGTACATATAAATTAATATCAATTTGTGCCTTTTGTGTTTTTTTTGACAAAACACAATACTCAAGCGCAATGCGGGTTGGTGTAATGCAGCCGGGACCAACGGCTTTACGTACCTTCCGAAGCACACAAGCTCGAGATGATACATTTTTATGGTCCGTTCTCCCTATCCATCCATAGGGTAGGCTCGTGCCTCAGCAGTGGGGACATAAAATGAGCTGATGATGATCATGAAGCTTTATTTTTGTCTTAAATTAACTTTAACCCCCTTACAAATAAACAGCGAATAAGCTCCCAATAGTTATTCCGTGTTTTAATCCTGTCATGTAAACTTCATATTAGAAAAAAAAAAGACAAAGCACGGTAAGTACAACTATTAGGAGCTTATTCTCTGTTTATTTGTAAGACCCATAGTGCCTTACAAATAAACAAAGAATAAGGTCCGAATAGTTATTCCGTGTTTTGTCTCTTTTACACTCATTTGAAATAACGTTTACATGACAGGAACAAAACACGGAATAACTATTCGGACCTTATTCTTTGTTTAATTGTAAGGTGCTAAGAGTACTGTATTGTCGATGGATTAGTCTAGGTAAATAAGAAACTAAAGAACGTGATGTTGCTTTCGATGATGGATTAGATTTTTAAATTATTATATTTAATAATACATTAAAATTATATTAGTCAACGTCCAAGTTTTACTATTTCCACGACACGCTCGACATCTATTATTTAGAGTATCCACAATTTAAACTTTTACCATTACGAATTGTTTCACAAAATTCTTTTAAATAAAACCTGCTCGGTGCTTCGTTTCTGTCGTAATTAGAGTCGAGCTTCAGATGTTTTTCTTGTGAAGTGATTTCAGTGCAGCAAAACGGATACTACGAGTATAAAAGATTGTATACCTACTGTTGTTGGTGATAACTCTCAAAATAGGCGGATGATGAAACAATTTTAGATTTTTATATTTTTATGTACTAATCTCGCCATGATCGATCCTTTAATACTTTCGGCTAAGTCTCCGGCTTCGGTAAAACTGCCTCCGTTACATCCCTATTAGCAACATGTTCCAATCGCATAACTTCTATCTCACGTCCAAAGTTCGAGAGGTTTTTACTAACTTCTTACCTGTGAGATGACCGTTAGTTGTCTTTTACCTTGACGCGGAGAGGAATAAACAACAAAATAAATGTTTGGTTGTTATCAAACTCTATATGTTTACCATTTTATCGATCTATCATCGTTCCACTGAAAGGCTCATGCCCACATGAGTAATTGCACATGAGGTGATCAACTCATTAAGGCGCTGACAACTGTGAAATGCGCATACTTATGCACGGTTAATGTTAAAAGAGTACAACTCTAAAGCATACTTATACATAATGCATATTAGAAAAAAGGTTTGAGATAGTCCACTTAGAGCACAAGACCGAATAGCACATGCGCGAACAGCACAAGGCCTAGTCCACGTACAGCACATTTAGGTTAGGTTTTAAATAAATAGAGTTTTTTGACTTGAATCCAGTGAGTCACGTACTATTTGCACTAATAAAAACTTACACTTGAATATAATCTATATTCATATAAAGCACTTAGATTAAACCAAGTAACAAAAACGATAATAATGAAACAAATTTAAAAAGTTCGAAAGAAACTTTTAGGTTTTAGTCTCAGATTACGAAGAGCTATAATTGGAAGTATAAATTAAAATCCTTTTATTCGAAACAAACTTTTCAACAAAGTATTTTTTAAAGTGAAATTCTAAGGACAATCTTTCGTAAACCCTCCGATGGTGGCGCGGTGGAGACTTTGTAATTGTAAGGACAATCTTTCGTAAACCCTCCGATGGTGGCGCGGTGGAGACTTTGTAATTGTAAGGACAATCTTTCGTAAACCCTCCGATGGTGGCGCGGTGGAGACTTTGTAATTGTAAGGACAATCTTTCGTAAACCCTCCGATGGTGGCGCGGTGGAGACTTTGTGCCGAGATGTCAGCAAGGGCCATTTTGTTTCTCCGGTTTTGTTTTGATATAACAAAAAATAAGTCTCCAAACTAAGGAGACTTATTTTTTGTTATATCCTGGACGACCTCCGTAGCCGAGTGGCTTGCACGCCGTACTTTGGACTTCGGGTTCGATTCCCGGTCGGGTCAATGTCGAAAACGAACTTTTCGATATTGTGTCGGGTCTGGGTGGTTGTGGTACCATCGTTGTTTCTGATTTCCATGAAACGAGTGCTTCAGCTACTTACCTTGGGATCAGAAAAATGTATGTGATGTTGTCTCATTTTTTTTTATATATCAGGGTGTACGTTTTTTTTTGTTATCCTTAGTAAATAATCTATTTTAATAACTTGCTAGCCATAACTAAGTTAAAATAACCCGAGCCCTTTTATGGTACAATTTATATTCATTTTGTTTTGTCTCAATTCACTCCTGCATGTATTCACCCTGTTTCACGGCATAAGGGTTTTAAGAAACATCAAGTAAGCTGAATTATTTAATAACAAGTATTACCCAATTTGTCTCTGTACTTAGGTTATATTAGGGTAACTACCTTAAATTATAATGTGAGCTTAAAAGGCTCCCTGTGATCCTACTCGTATTATGATCTACTTGATTTCATTGCAACAAAATTAAGTTTTAATTTAAGCGGCAAACAAGTCAATATTATATTGTTAGAATGATTAGTGCGAATATAATAATAAGGAGCTTGAACTCGCAACGGCTTTTGAGTTCGGGTTGCGATCTTGCAAGTTAAGCGATTTAAACGAAGCTAAACCAACTGATGGGTGACCAAATAAATAGTTAGAGCTCGAGCTCCCACGGGCTTCGAAAGGTACAAAGAGCATAATATAGTTTCGGTTATGGTCCTTAGATGGCAGTCCTTAAAACTGAACCCACAGTAGGCTAGCGTATTGGGCTAAGAATTGGTCTCCCCATGTGATATTGATCATGTGGGACGGCCTAAGCTCAGCAGTGGGACGTTTTATGGCTAATGAAGAACATGAGAATTATTGTATATAGGCAAATATAAATTGCAGTAAGGGTGTTTAAAACCTTGACGACATTAGGTAGGTAACTTTTATAGAAAATAATAATAATAATAAATTATAATAATAAAAATTTATTTGGAACAATAAAAATAATATATATTTAGTGTTGTTCGTTAATACTGCGGTTAGTTGTAAAAACTGTGTCGCAGCACCAACGCCCGTCTCCAACTTAATTATTAATATAAATAATTAAGTAAGTTAAGCCAATCCGCACTGGGCCCGCGTGGTGGCTTATAGCCCGTTCTCCCTATCCATCCATAGGGAAGGCTCGTGCCCCAGCAGTGGAGACATAAAAAAGAGCTGATGATGAAGTAAGTTAAGCAAATTAACATAATCATCATCATCATCATCATCTCAGCCAAAAGACGTCCACTGCTGGACAAAGGCCTCCCCCAAATCATCATGGGGGGTATTTGCCGTAATCGCCACGCTTGGCAGGCGGGTTGGCGATCGCAGTAGGTTGAGGGTAACCTCAGAGAGATACTGCTGCCCATCCTCTGGAATGGTCCCGATTTTTAAGACACCCACGGGAAGAGATGGAAATTAACATAAAGATGTTTGTTATTGTAAATGTTGTGTCCTCTACAAGGAGTAACTGCGCTGTGGATGCACTCACTACTTAACCGTTATTCCGGATTAATATAAAACAAAATATCTAACTCTAAACCATCATAGAATAGCAAAAAAATACCTTGCGTACACGTAGGTGCCGTACCAAAGTCTCAAAGTGAGGTCAATTTAAGTAAGTACGTTTAATTCGATAAAAACGACTCGCAAGACGCGCCTAAGTAAATGAAATTTGTCGTAAGTACCTACCGCCCCGTGAGAAGGATAATGGATTTGTTTTGAGCACAGAAGAGCACGACATTTCCTTTATTTTTAGAAGAAAATGGCGCTTCGATTTCTCTATTTCAACACGGAAAAGTAGCCTTTGCGAGTTTTTAGAATAGATGCAGTTTGCTAATAGCTTTTATCGTTTGCTGAGAGATAATTGTTTTACGACTAACAATGATTTTGTAAATAATTAATAATAAAAATAAGTTTGAATAATTATAGTATTTAAATAGTATATTTTAGTCCACATTGCATGCCGTGGCAGCCTATAAGTAAGATGACACTTAGCTTAAGTCCTTTTTTGTACAAAAACAACTTTAATTGTATTTAGTGTTAATTTTGTTGGTTGTCCTATTAAATAAAAAAATAAAAAAATACGAGTATACGAGTATAGTCTGTTGTCAGGTCATGTTGAGATACTTGCATAATTGTTTCCTTGTTTACGTCATTTGATATTAACAATAGGCTTTGAAAACCTCCGCAGCCGAATGGCGCACGCTTGACTTTGAGCGGCGCTAACTCTGAGGTCCCGGGTTCGATTCCTGGTCGGGTCAATGTCAAAAATGAACTTTTCGATATAGTGTCGGAGGAGCTCGATGGCGCGCCCGGTCTGCGAGTGCTGAGGTTAACAACCACCAGTTAACGACTGCTAATGCAGCCGGGACCAACGGCTTTACATGCCTTCCGAAGCAAGGAAGAGCTCGAGATGATACATTTTTGGTCACCCATCCGATGACCGGCCTTAGTGAAAGTTGCTTAACCTCAGCACTCGCAGACCGGGCGCATTTACCACTGCGCCATCGAGCTCCTAGCCTATAAACTGTTCCAAAGATAGGCAAAGGCATCATCAT
Source organism: Eudonia lacustrata (assembly GCA_947562085.1). Taxonomy (NCBI): domain Eukaryota; kingdom Metazoa; phylum Arthropoda; class Insecta; order Lepidoptera; family Crambidae; genus Eudonia; species Eudonia lacustrata. The sequence goes on along the minus strand of OX387317.1, from coordinate 5,824,621 downwards.
ACATCTTTGAAATTTTAATCAAGTTACCGCTAAAATTAAATGACGTTGATTTAATGAACACGCGGTCACACAACCCGCTGTACACTACTTTAAAGTTTATACTGACACCCCCTACCAACCTTCCGGTTACAAAGTAGGTGTCAGAATAACCTTACGCAAGCGCAATGGACCATCTACGTCAGGTCATAACGCCAGATCAGAACACGCCGGTACGCATCCTTCATCCAGTACTTTTAAGACTAGTGTCTCAAGCTAGTCGCCCCGTGGACACGTATAGTCCACTACCTAATATCCAGATAGGTCACCGGAGCTGTAAGCTCGCTCACTTCTCGTTGCACTAAGAGCACAACTCGCAGTATACCACTGCTTGGGCCGTCAGCTCTAAAGCCGACTACCAAATGTCCTCTTTGGTGGCGGAGTTGTAAGCACACTCACTTCTTGAACACGCGGTCAATGGAGATGGTGGTAACGGAGCCGGGCTATGCATCAAAAAATCTGAAACACACTTTGCCCGACCTGAGATTGATAATTTTTAATCGCTTCTGTGGTCTAGAGGTTAATACCACCGGTTTAGACCCAGAGGTCCCGGGTTTTATTCCCAGAGGGGGAATGTACATGTACATGTTTGTGTACTTGGTTTGGTTGGTAGTAGGGCTTGTTTGCTCGCCTGGTTAGCTACCACCATCTTATCTAAATATATATCGCAATAACATCAATGTTTGTAACATTGTTGTGTTCCGGCAGCTAGAGATAAGATAGCCAGTGCCTCAGTAGTTGAGGATTCCGGGTGAAGTGCACTTCCACCTTCAGCCTTATCTTCACTAAACACTAGGTGAGATGAAGGCCAAGTGCATTCCCGTAAGATATATAAGTATACATAATATATATATATATATATAAAAGACCCAGATCCTCCGGATATCACTTTACCACTGTCTTGTCAATGATTGTCATTGTTGTCACTCATGAATTTTTGTTACATGTATGTTTTTTTTTATTGTACTGTAAGAGGAAGGGGTTTAGGATATACAGCCTATAATTTTTTAATCTTCTACTTTTGATACCTACTACGTACAGCTACTATTTTTGTTTTAATATTTTCTATTTTTTATTTTGTGTATTACGGTTGTGTTGCTATCGCAGCATCACTTAAACCGATTCCGACGGAAGATCAGCGCTAACCTCAAGGCTAGCATCTTGTTGAGTCGGAACCGTTTTGGGACTCCCATGTTTTTTATTTTCATTTTTATTTTTATGTTTGAACTGTCCTGTCCCAAATAAATTTATTTCATTTAATTTCATTTTCACTTAAGCTTTTGGAGACATAACTAGATTTAAAACATTTTACACAAACTTACGCGTTGGTTGTTCTAATTATTTGTCAGTGAAGTTTCCTTTATCGAGCTCTCTTGCATTAACTCGATAGGCGGAGTGATAAAATTACGAGCGATTTATCCCCGGACCGGCCATTCGCAACACCCGCGCACGCAGCCCTTTCCTACAGATTTCGGTTAAATCTCCTTGCGGTGGACATAAAGTGTCTGGAAGGAATTAGAATGAATTGTTTTGCGTTTTTAAAAAGGCAAAAATTTTTTTTTTGTAATAAAGTGGATTAAAGGAAATCAAAGATTTTCATACATTTTTGGTCCAAATATAAGTCCAAAAAGAAATAATTTTATATTATGTTAGAACTTGTCCGTTTGAGTATTTATAATTATGGCTCCAAAGCTGGAGGGCCATTAACCCTCAAATTGGAAAGTCCAAAAAATTGGACGAGTGAAATTCGAGCAATAGATTTCTTGCATGGCCTCAAAATATGATCAGTCTTTAAATCTTTTACTGCTAGGCTTAGGCTTTCCATCATGACAATCATGATTGATAGAAATTTTCTATCATGAATATGACTAGCCTTGAGCACTAGCACAATGAACCATCGTTATTAATGTCTATGTACCTTTGAATTTGCATCAATCGCTTTGTTTCTCTTTTAACTATGGCCTCGTGAGTCCCGTCCAAACTTGAATGAGTATATCTATTCAAAACATTTTAGCTTATATATTGAACTAGCAGTGCCCCGCGGTTGCACCCGCGTTAATTAGCTCTCAAAAATAATATTTTCCCGTTTTTGCAATATTTGTCATTGCTGCTCCACTCCTATTAGTCATAGCGTGATGTAGTATAGCCTATAGCCTTCCTCGATAAATGGACTATTTAACACAAAAATAATTTTACAATTCGAACCAGTAATTCCTGAGATTACCGCGTTCAACCAAACAAACAAACAAAAATAAGTTTTTTTAAGCTAAAGTATAGATAAAAATAAAAATAAACATTTATCACCTTTGGCTAGAAAATAGGGGACGACAATTTGTATGGGGAATAATGTGCCCATGGTCGATTTACCTCTTCAACAAGCAGCCGTAATGAAAGTTGTTTAGTTTTTACGATCGCGGCCCGAACGCGTGACGACTTCCGAAACTACTAAACAGGTAGGATTTGGGGGCGTAACAACCAACTTTTATCTTTTATTACACAATAGGGTAGCTCGGCCTTCGTCTCACTTGATGGTAAATTACGATATGGCCGAAGATGGAAGCGCAGTTTGTCACCCGGAATCTTTAATGCCTAAGACACTGGCTATATTATCTCTGACTGTCGGAACAAAATACTAGTTACTAATGGGGTATTGACAAATTTGACGATGGTAGCTATTTTTTATTTATTTATTTATCGAAAATACAACTTTACAAATATATTTAGACAACTTTACGCCTTTAAACCTAAATGGTTTGTCTTTTCCTATTCGGTTCGGACGCAAACATTTTCTTATTCTATTTAACACAATAATAAAAAGGAAGTCATGGTGTGTATTTATTAAAACAGCGAGTTATTCATCGTACTGGCCGCACGCAAGCAAAAATACGCCGAATACCCACATCAATACACGGCACTGCCGAGCATTGTTACCGACTACATTCGCTGGTTTTTGGCTTGCGTACTAACACAGGATGATATTAGGCGGACATAGGTACAAGAAGATATAGGGAAGCGCTTGGCTTTAATCTCACTTGATGGTAAATTACGATATGGCAGAAGATCTTGATATTATCTTAATAGATATGGCGCAGTTCATCACTCGGCTTTCATTGATTAAGACACTGGCTATCTCATCTCTAACTGTTGCTAATCTATCAAAAATATTAGTAGCAAGTCTTTTGTTCCGACTTCAATAGGAACTTCAGGTGAGTGGAGGCACCTTAAACCTTGAGAGCTTTAATATTCGATATCCCGTACAAACTTCAAACCTATTTTTTTCAAACCAATTGGTCCATCATCGTCATCTATTCGTTAGATGATGGTAGCTAGGCGGACATACAAGAAGCCCATTTTTTTTACCAAAAATATAGAAATCGAAACTGTTTTGGTTAGGTCGTGAAAATGTCATCAACTCTACGACTACAATACCGTTCAATAGTTAGATCATCTTCTTCCGTAGGAAAGGCAAAGGGATATTCCATACAGCCTTTATTAGTCACATTCACGCACTTTATAGCGTGGTACCACAAAATAACTCTACTAAACTTCCAACTGTTATGAAGCGATTCAAAAGTTTGTCGTGTTTTGTTAACCAATTGTTTTATAGGTAGTTACCTAACGAGTATGGTATATCTCATTACTAGCGGCCGCTCGCGGTTTCACCCGCGTGGTTCTCGTTCCCGTGGGAATATCAGGATAAAAGTATCCTATGTTTTAATCCAGGTTATAAACTATCTGTATGCCGAATTTCATCCAAATCCATCCATCCGTTGCAGCATGAAGAAGCAACAAATATACACCCATACACACAAACTTTCGCATTTATAATATTAGTGGGATTGTGCCTTATTTTCCTTTAGCTTAGAAGAAATGGAATCAACCTTTACGTAAATATTTTAAACTATAACAAATAGGTAACTTAAAGTCTAGCCGTCTACAAAGTTCGTTTCCCAATTTCAACTTAACGTCAGGTTGAGTAGTCACCGCCGGGCTTACTATAAAGAAAAGTTGCTCAAAAGCTAGGTCCCCAGCTCCCGACATAGCTTGGCGGACTCGATTTATCAATCTGTCGATAACAAACATTTTTTATCCGGGCACTTGCTCTTTAGCGTCCGCGCTGAGTGAACTTTTGTCACAATCATAGTGATAAATGGTAATTTCACCTATTTTTATTACTTCTCCTGCATTTTGGAGAAGTGTTTTAACTATTTTAATGTTATTGAAACTGTTGTGTTTTAAAGGACGTGTTCTTACGTCAATAAGTACGCACATAAGACTACCACAAACTATAAAATTACCTCAATAGACTTCGAGCTTTATTCAGGGCTTTTTATATGAACCAAAGCACATGAGAAGATCGGGCCATAACCTACCGCCCAATGCGGTATAATAGGTATTAACGGCATCTCACAGCAATAACCTACCTTTTGAAGCACAAAATAAGCCATAAAATAGCCATATAGTTAGATAGAGATCAAAGCCATATACTGTTTTAACTCCTCACATAGCTGTATGTTTATTCCGAATTCCTACACAAAATTCTGGTGTCTCTTCCATTTGTACGTGTTCAAGTTAAACGGTTTATTATCAAATAACCTCCGAACACCGGGTAACTGCATGATATCAGAGACATAAGCGTTCTCCGGGGACGTTACAACTCTGCAATCTCTATGGTTCTTAACGTTACTTATTTTTAGGACACCTTTTGTAGGTATTTGAATTCATCTGGTATAGAACCTCTTACAAAAAAAGCAATTTATTTTTAAATGTTTTTGTTTTGTTTATATAATTTTTAACGCAAATTTTGTTGCGAACAATTACAAAAACACAAATGTTTTTATAATTTTTAACGCAAATTTTGTTGCGAACAAATTACAAAAACACAAATGTTGAAAAAATTTCCACGAGCAGGATTTGAACCTGCACCTTTCTTATATACCGGGTCAGGTGCTCTCCCAATTGAGCTGTCGTGGTTAAACCAGCCCGCCGAAATTATTCAACACTATTTACTTTTTAATTTGAAAGCCAAAGGCGCCCATTCAATGTCAACAACTACCGTCATTAACATCCGATCATAATATTTTTACAAAAGGCAAGCTATCGGATAAAATGTTTTTGTTTTGTTTATATAATTTTTTACGTAAATTTTGTTGCGAACAAATTACAAAAACACAAATGTTGAAAAAAATTTCACGAGCAGGATTTGAACCTGCACCCTTCTGAACTTCTGACCTACCGGGTCAGGGTGCTCTTCCAATTGAGCTATCGTAGTTCTAATGAAAAAATGAAAAAAAATGAAAAAAATATTTTTTAGGTAGACACAACACTGTAATATTTAAATTTTTTACGTAGTACGAAACAATGATCTTGAACGTTTATAGTCAACGCTTATGTTTAATTACAAAATGTTTATAATTACATTTTATATCGTTAAGGCAGTGTTTGAAAATTATGCTTTAGATAACGCAAAATCTTCATAGCAGCTTTGAAGCAAGGCTTACAAGTGCTCGGCACTGGCTTAGTTGCCGCGGTAAATTAATTAATTATCGAATCGAATTACCTTAGTTTTTACAAAATATTGGAAAGTATAAGGAAACTTATGAACATGTTTTCTTTTTGTAAAAGCGATGTTTACGAGTAAGTAATACGTATATAACTGCAAAACCTCTCTGTCGCTAAGTCCCAGCTATGAGGTCATGGATTCGATTCCCAGATCTTAGTTTAGTTGTAATTTTTAGGGTTCCGTACCCAAAGGGTAAAATGGGACCCTATTACTATGACTTCGCTGGTCCGTCCGTCCGTCTGTCACCAGGCTGTATTTCATGAACCGTGATAGTTAGACAGTTGAAATTTTCACAGATTATGTATTTCTGTTGCCGCTTGATGTATGTTGTTGACCAACAAATACTAAAAAACTTCTGTTTTTTATATAAAATAAATATTTAAGGGGGCTCCCATACAAAAAACGTGATTTTTTCGCTCGTTTTTGCTTGTTTTTATAGATAACTAGGCTCGCTTGCGACTTCGTCCGCTTGAGTCAACACCCGTATCCTATCCTATAGAACCCTATGGCAGCGCAGCGCCACCTACCGGGTCCAATTGTATGCATGTTTTATACATATAAACCTTTCTCTTGAATCACTCTATCTTTTAAAAACCGCATCAAAATTCGTTGCGTAGTTTTAAAGATCTAAGCATACATACTTAGGGACAGACAGACAGCGGTATGTAGTGATGATACGGAACCCTCCGTGCGCGAGTCCGACTCGCACTTAGCTGGTTTTTTTTTATTATTGGGTCCTTACTTATGAAATTGACGTTTTTATCTCACTCATTAAAAGGTGTTACTTCTAAAAGTCAATACCGGTTGTTAATTATTATTATACAGCTTTAATCAGGACTATGTTACTTAGGCTTCAGTAATAACAATGATTATTAATTTTGTATCTTTAACGGCCATTTTTTTTTAATTAACTTATTTTTTTGTTCGCGGAATTGAGCTTTGGTTTCATTGTAGCTTTGAAGAGTCTTGATTTTTTTCTCTTTTAAATGTCTGCTATATTAAGCTAGTGAAACAAACACACACTACTCTACAATTTTTATAGTGTTAACGTAAATAGATGCTAATAAAATTAAAAAAAACGTTAGTATAAAAAATATAATTTTATAAAAAAACTTTATACAAAACCTCAATTTCATGAGTAAGGACCTAATATTATTATATTGTTGTTCTTGGTCTAAGTTTTGTCGACTGGGGAACGATTTTCGAACCGGTGATTAAATATCACGCAATAATATCAATTACAACTGCTGTTTACTCTCTTATTCAAGGTGTCCTTGAAGCATGTGCCATAGACTTGTCTCCTGAAAATCTTTTTGTTTTATGTATCTATAGACCACCCAACTCTGACATTGAATTGTTTATGAACAAAATTGATTTAATACTTAAGAAATTGTGCAGTAATAATAAAAATTATGTTATTTGTGGTGACTTTAATATTAATATTTTAAAGAAAAGCAGAATATCTATTGACTTTGAGAACATTTTATTAAACTATAATTTGAAACTGCAAATTAGGGAACCAACTAGGCTGAGTAGTGGAACTTGCATTGACAACTTTGCTCATAATATTCGCGGCTGTAAGAGTGAAGTGGCTGAACTTGCATTGTCTGATCACACGTCTCAAACATTGAATTGTCCTGTCAAAAGAACATGTCGTATTAAATCATGGCGAATTTGTAGACGAGGCACAAAAGCGTTGCATAAGAGCCATTAAAGGCCTAAAATCTACTGATAGTTGTAAACCAGTTTTTAAGCAGTTAAACATACTAACACTTCCATCCCTGTATAATTATGAAATGCGGTATTTCTCAAACAGAATCATCATTTTTTCACTACTTTCGAAGAACAAAATTCACATAGAAGCCATAGACACGGACACAAAATATGTGCACCTAAACATAAAACTGCTCTCTTTGCTAAAAGCTTTTTTGGGATGGCCCCAAAAATATATAACAAAGTTCCCAATAATATTAAGAACCTACCAATTAAACTTTTTAAGAAACATTTAATTAAGCTACTAATTGATAAAGCATATTACACGACCACTGAATTTCTGAATGACATAATATTATCTTAATAGTAAAATGATCTCAATAATTTATAATTCTGATTTATTACGAATATAGCACAATTTGATTTATATATAGATATATATATATATTTTTTAATTATTATTGCATTTCTTGACATTTAATTAATTCCTATTAATTTATATTTTGGCATTAATAATACCTAATTACTTGGACATCTAGTTATTTTTTTTTTTTTTAATTTTCACATCTCATATTTTGTACTTTTTTATAATTTAATTTAATTGATATTCCTGTTTGAACCTATTGTGTACCTTGTAAAAGGTGGAAATGTAGTGAGACATTATATGAAAAATTAACATCTATTTTATAAATTTTGTAATACTAACCTACATTTCACAATAAAGTATACTATTATTACTATTATCACAAGTGTCTTATTTTTGACTCTGGAAATTCTGGAACCATATTTATCGTAATATCTAATCAAATTGTTAATTTAAGCAACATATATTATATTATATTGTTCCTAGTGTATTTAATTTTTATTTATTTAAGCTAATAAACAAAGTAGAAACTAAAAACAGCAACAAAAAGCCAATTACAGGTCCTCACATTTAGCAACAAATTAATGTAGGGTTATATATACATTACACGCATAGCACATTAACTAACTCAATTAAAAACAGAACAACACAATAACAGCACAGCACTTTAACCATTAACCTCTCTACCGCGGAGCGCAGAATGCGGAAGTTCCGCGGAAGTATTGCGTAATTTGCAAAATCGCGAATACCTAAAGTCGATATCCACTAAAATAATGAATAAGTTGCAATTAGATCATATTTTATCATTTTGTAATTACTGAAATAGTTTATTAGTTGTAAATGATCAAACTATTTATTCTAGATTTTTTATAAACAAACTTCTTCATACAAAAGTAGGCTCTATCTAGACGACATAGAGTCCATAGAATTCGATCGCTCAATTGTCAAAATTTGACATATTTGACATTGACTTTTTAAAAATTTAACGCACAGAGCATATAATTGTTGCGGATTTTAGTGTAGCAAATTTACTCTAGTTTGTCTATAGCCAAACTTCTTCATACAAAAGTAGGCTGTAACTTATCCATAATTGAGATTATAGTCGCGTGGTCGGGTGCGGTGACATGACACCGCGCGGGATTTGACGGACTATAATGGCCGCGGTGTCATGACACCGCGGCAAGGTAGAGGGGTAGCAACTGGCTTAAAAGACGCCACGCAGACAAACAATATGTGTTAAATAAATCGATATTTTTTTATATTAGAAGGAGGCAAACGAGCAGGCGGGTCACCTGATGGGAAGCAATCACCGCCGCCCATGGACACCCGCAAACCAAAGGAATCACAGAATATCAACCTCCTTGGATACTTTTATTTCGACATTACAAGGTGATATTCGCAAATCGCCCTGGCTAGCTTGACCTGCCTAGCCTAGCCTGGCCCCCTGGCTAGCCTAGCCATGCTATTTGAGTCCAACCAAAGCAACATTAATGACATCATTATTGTGTTCTGTCAATTAGAGATAAGATAAGCAGTTTCTCAATGGTTGAGAATTACGGGCGATTGCGCTTCCATTTTCTTTTTACTACACTACATGTAGGCCAAGCGTTTCCCCGGTGTGAAATAAAACAACATACGCTTTACGATTCCGTAAGAGTGAAAAGTGGTATAACATTCAAACGTTAAATTGCGTTGGTTCCACCCTCCCATATAGGCTTCGTTGGTATATTTGTATCTATGTTTTACGTTTCTTTATATTTTATTACATTAATTCTTTTAAACTTAATCCAATTTGAATGTTCTGTACTTAAAGGAAATACAGAACTATCGACATAAAAAAAAAATATTTTTATTTTTATTAAATAGCATAAATTTAGTTAAGCATTTTTTTTACTTTATTACTTGCGGTATACTTAATTAATAGGGAATTTTGAAATTGCTCTTATGAACGTTTCGGAGTCACCTGATTTGGATAAAAATAATGATTTGATAGAAAACTCTTTAAGCCACACAATTATATTCAACCAAAAAACACTTTCTTTCAGTCTTCGGTAAAGCAATTAAAACTGAAGCGAAGTGACTTTTCTTTGGATTAAAACGGGGCTGAAGGAAAGATTGAGCAGAGACGGCGACGGCGAAAAAGTTAGATGACTGTTAACTTCCGAACATTTTATTTATGTTAATACCTCCTTGGAATATCGCTTCTGCTTTTTTATTTTTTTAGATAGATGGCCTGTACACATGGCTGAACAGGTATTCTGAAACATGAAGCCAGAGCTGGCATTAGTTTGAATAACAAAATTCCCAAGAAATGAGGTTCAAATATTTTGGTGATTTCAAATTAAGAATATTTTTTTTAATTTGAATTTCATCACGGCTTTTTTCCCGCCTAATGGAAAAAGATGATAGTGTTGAAGTTAGAGTCGTACTTAACTCGGAATCTTTAACTGAGGATCTGGCTATCTTATCTATCTAACGCTGTCTTTCAACATTAAAATTGTTATAAGATAGTAGTTGTTAACCAGATCTAAGAACACGCTTTAAAACTAATCAAAACTGATTTATTACAGCATAAATGTTGACTTAAATCGTTTTAATACCCATCGGACCGGAAGCTATCCTAATCAAAACTGTCTAAAAATTGTGGCGTAAGAATTTTACGTCACATCCGAAATTCGGTATGTATCATTAGTATTACCGCCGTCCGGACCTACCCCCGCGTCCGCTCCTTTGTAGAAGGCTTCGCTAACTGTAATTAGATTTCAGTATCACTCCGGTTCACTCTTTGAAGTTTTTTAAACCGCCCCAGGTGAGGTTACTTTGTAAGGGAGCCCGTTTCAAAGCCAGAGATAGTATACAAGCGATTTATGAACAAATGTTATTATCTTGGAGATTTTTATTGCCTTTTCGAGGAAGGTAGGATTTGTGGAAAAAAATATACTATTTAATTATGGAGTAAGTATTATTGAAGGGTCATTGACTTCATCATCATCATCATCATTATCATCATCACTAGTCCACTTCTGGACATAGGCCTCTCGCTGGGCACGATCCGCGGCTACTCTCGTCCAGCTCTTGCCAGCCATCATGCGAAGGTCGTCGCTCCACCTAGTCTGAGGGCGTAAAACTAGTATTTTCATTGAATTGCTTACTGCCAAATTTATTGAATAGCGTTTTCCTAACTGGATAGCACTCATAATATTAATTTTAAGAGTAATCTCTGTAGGGAATGTGCATTTTGGCATGTCCTCCGAAACACGGAGAACCTCGGGATAATTTTAGTAGTAAAGTAATTTGTGCTATGCCTTACATTTTCAGAGAAATCTTTACAAATCCATAATTCATAATTGACCAAGTCAATTTTCTCCGCTTTCCAAGAAGTAGGTATTCGCTAAGCAAGAGGTTCAACTTCAAAGGGAGCCTTATTTTTTATACCGTAGTAAATGCATTAGGCATACCTACGAGGTTTAACGTCAACGGGATCTTTTGTTTTTATTTTACACTCAGGAGAAAATGTTTTAGACATACCACTTCACTTGGAGAGCAAATGGTTGTGTGAAACATCGCGACAGCCAGTCAGCCCGTGACCACGGCCGTTGTAACTCGGACGAAACGTCGGGTATAAATCAGGTATAAAACTCGTAAAAGTTGATTAAAACACCAGAAGCTGTTGTCGCTGTAAAAATTGTGTCAAAAATACAATATTGTTTATTGTATTGCCTCTATTTCTTTTATTGGCCAATAAAACCGACAACATTGCGGAATTTCATATTAATCAGGCTTTGGTCAAGAAATTACGAGTTAATTGTTAGTTAAACGCCATGAAGTTTCACTACAGGTAGCTGATAAGATTTGGCGTCTAGTTACAGGTAGCCAAGGTATGTAAATAATCGTGATAGGAGTTAACTGCTTGTAAACACGCTACAGCTTATTCGAACTGAAAATGATAGGCTTATAGCAACACCTAAATAGAATCTATGTGGTAAGCGAAACCTTAATAGGATTCTGAATTTAGGTTCAGAATCGTTTTTCAAGTTTCGCAAACATCCAAAAATGTCAAAAACTCCAAAAATGTGTAACTAATCTAAATTCTTTAACTTTTATCTCAGAACGATTTTTTTTATAAATAATAAGTAAATTCTTGTGTTTTCTGTAGTTTGTGTATTTCAAATTGTAAGTGGTTTGATTAAGGTATTATAATAATAGTGATGAAAAAAATTAAAACCCTAAATACTATTTCAAGTAGCATATTTATTTAGTTTATAACCGTTTTATCATTTTTATCAATTATGTTTCTTAATCACTGGATGAATAGGTAAATTTTGTCAGTACCTGTTAAGAGAGAGGGAGAGAGAGAGAGAGATGTCTATCCAAAACTTATTTTTCATGATTATACTTTATTATATTAAGATAGCAGATTTATTAGTGGTGGCGTGTGCGTCGGGTCGTTACGTTCCCTAAAATATGGTTGAGCGAAGCGATGGCTGATTCATATGTCATACTCGTGAACGGGTGCCGCCTGTGGAGGCTGGTCTGCTCTTGCATACTTATCTTATTGTTAGTATTAATTACTATAGTTTGACTTTGTTTTTCTTAAACAATTGTTGACTTTTATTAGAGTACTGCAGTGGTACTGTATGACATTGTGGAAATTGAAACTTTTACCAGTTGTAAATTTGATAACTTAGAGTTGTTTATTTTTTGTTTTTTTATATGTTGTGGTTGTCTTCAATATTTTTTGTGTTCATTTGTAATGGAAAGTGTCCTGCTATGATAGGGCATTTTTCAATATATTTTTTTGACGCTGTAAGGGAGAAAAGAGCTGGACACTTGCCGAGTTTCTGGCCGGTTCTTCTCAGTACAAGATCTCCCGCCCAGAGTAGACTTACGAACCGATGGCATAGCGACATTCACAAGAGCTACTTGTAGCCTAAACTAAATTAATTATTTTTTAATTTGAATTTGAATTATGGAAAATCCACTTATATCAGTTTAAGATACTGGTTGAAATCCCTTGCAGCATTCACGTTTCCATTTCGAAACCGTCAAAGAGCAAACGACGGTGGTACGAACATTAGATAAAGGAAAATAGAACGTAGCTCACCAAAAACGCCAACATTTCGTAGAAAATACTTTACACAAGCAAATATTTGCGCCGGAGCGAAACACTAATCCAAGTGTTGACTCGACAGTAAATATTTCAGTTGGTATCGAGTACGGACAATGCTAGAACTCGACTCGATTTTAACTTCAGGATGGATCCCGACAGGCCAATCGACGCCAGAGAATTTTAAAATAGCACTTTTATTTTTGGTTAAACACTGCCCTTCTGTCTGGACACAACCCTTCGCTTTATAGCAGGTGATAAGGGTTTGTCGTATTCCGTATAGAACACATCATGGAGCTAAAATAACCCACACTTTTATATACTAATCAAAGAGCCCACAAGTCCTTTTCGTATAACAGTCATTTGTTTTCTATTTCGGAATTTTTATACTAATATTTCATAGACAGGCTTTGTCAAGTAAAATATATATACATTTTTTTTTAAATTTGTACCAATACTAATTTACTTATACATTTTATGAACCCTGACGCCCAAGCTAATAAAAACCGTAATATGGGAGCCAGTATCTTCCCAATAATATTACAGTTTAAGTACCTACTAAGTACTAAATCATACAAAACAGAATCAAACATGCCAATTTTATACAAATAATTTAAACAATTTAAAAAAAGGAAAGAAGAATAGTTTTAATTAAGTTAAATTATATATGTAATCAGTTTATTCTATATATTAATACGTGAAACAAAAACGTTGTACCCCTATTTACGAAAATTCCGCGGACGGAGGAGTATGAAATTTCGCTTTCGAGTATGAAGTTTATATAGAGAAGGAGTACGGAATGTTAATATTTTTTTTTTATTTTGCATAAAAAATACATTGAATCAATAAAACAAACATTACACACACTACCATGTATTTGACACACACGCATATAAACTCTTTTAAAAAATTTAAAAAATGGTAGAGGAGCGGCCGAAATCTGTCAATGCGGTCAATGCCAATCCAAACTCACATTGTATCTTTTTGAATTTTTCATTGCTTAGGATACAATCTGTGCAGCCTTAATAAATTTACGGTCGAATTTCGACCACTGGGCGACCACTAGTATTAAATAAAGTAATAATCCGAATTTGGCACCTTTGGTGACTAGGCAAATACCTATCAGTTGTAGCGATGAGTTGATGTAGACCTTTGCACAGCAGTAGATAAGACAGTTTATATTCTATTCTTGGAATTTGAAGTTAGCAGCAAGATGGTGCTGCTAACTTCAGACCCTGTGTTTTTATTAAAACTAAAAGCAGCACTTGAAAAAAGGTGACTTGCCTCAGGTGAGACTAGAATTCACGACCCTTCGCAGTCTTATATATATTATAGTATTATCGTCACGCGTAGGTAATATGGAATTCAGGTCAGTTGTTTGTATTATCGATCATACATTTTTTAACTTCTATACCACCAATTTGATAAACGGTAAACACAATATGAATACATATCACGTGTCTTTAATTGAAAGTGACAAGCTTCCGAGAACACACCGGTGCTTGTATAAATTGGAAATTATTAGATAAATTAGGCTGTGAGATCTTTCATACGTGGCGTGAAGCGTGAAACGTGAAGCGAGGAGGCGTAGCGGGGGCGAAGCGTAGGCGTAGTGACGCGACGCACTGTGGGATATTATGAGCAACTTGCAAGCATACATTATCATATTAGTCTAAATTATAATTATTGTATTTTTTAAACCAATTTCTAACGTTCCTCTTAATTGCAACTATGGATAAAAATCTACTTAAAAAGAAACACAGAAGTAAATTCCGTTCATGTTTTTATTTTAAAGAGCTTTTCTTATTGTTTTTTTGAAAACACAATAAATTAGATGTAGCTGTTTATTTAACTCTGTCGATTTTAATAAACAATTTATCGTAATTATGTTACCTTATTAAACAATTTTCCTGTAGACTCTTTAATTATCAAGGGATTTCACGTGTATTTAGAATACCCTAAAGATACTTTGTATTATTTCATTACTACCCTCAGCTTTCAAAAAAAGCGCCTTTTCCCATCGCGTAACCCTCTGTGCGATATGACGTCAGCGGCGGCCGGCGTAGCGAAGGCGTAGCGTTTGCGTAGCACTGGCGCGTCGTAGCGTAGGTGTAGCGTAGGAGTCTACAAAGAAACTAGTATAGAAACTATTTGAACAGAAATTTAAATCTCGTAGTCATAGGAATCCTCTTTTAATTGTTAAAATACTTGTGTGACAGGGCTCACAAACTATTTATCATTATGCTTCGACTTACCGCTGGTAAAAACGCACAACTTTCTCAAACGAACTCTTACATTTACGCTATACATTTTAATGTCATACTAGTGCGACTTAAGTTGTTAAACGTAAATAAGAAAGTAGAATAGTCGTTTTTTGCAATATTGAAAAAGGAAAACTTTTTGTAATTTACATAATGGTAATAACTTTCCAAAGTATAGGTACTCTTTTACCTACTTAATCTATGTTTCTTTATAATAATCAACATCAAGATAAACTCTACGGATATCTAAATCTACCTATTGTGTTATTAAAGTTAGTAAAATATGTAAAAACACGTTCCATTCAGGCATGGTTAGTTTAATTTAATCAAACAATATCGTTTTAAAATACGAATTCACTTTTCCATTCATTCGCAATATGGCAAAAAACTCAATATTTTTAAATTTTACATTTTATTTTTAAGTGCTAATTGCTGCATTGAAGCTGAACTAAATATAGCCATCGATCGGTTGCAATCACCGTTGGATAGATGGCACTGTGCCGCTAAAAAAGCACTAAAAAATTAAAAAGCAGTGGAAAAATTCAGTGCTTACGTCAGCATTCCCGGTAGCATAATGGTCAGTGCAGCCGCCCGGATTGCGAAACCCAGGTTCGATTCCGGGCTGGGTCGGGTAGGCATTTAATTTTTTCACTGTATTTTATAAACACTTACTCAATATTTCTTTTATTATTCTGCTCCAAAAAATAAAAACTACTACGGTTGGTATGGATAAAACTACTTAAGTAATGAAAGTATTCGGCAAAGAGAAAATTGGCTTATTTAAGGGGGAGACGACGCGGTGGTACACACGCCGCACATCGACCTACCACATACTGTCAAATCTCCTCAAAAGACTTTGAACCTTATCACTTAGTATGGTATATGGTTGAAAATATATTGAAAAAATTTGACGGTTTTGAATAGGTTGGCGTCTTTACGGCGGCCTTTCCCCGTTCACACGCAAAATGACCAGTGTACATTCATTGATGTGTGGTAAAGTAAATTCGAAATTCAAAATTCAAAATCATTTATTCAGTTCAGTCTACAAATAGCTCATGAACGTCATTATGCCATCGGTTCGTAAGTCTATCTACTCTGGGCGGGAGATCTTGTACTGAGAAGAACCGGCAAGAAACTCAGCAAGAGTCCAGCTCTTTTCTCCATTACAGCGTCATAAATAGTGGAAAATGCCCCATCATAAAAGGACACTTTCCATCAAAAATAAAAACACAATATATAATGGACAATCACAACACGTAAAAAAAAAACAAAAAGAGAAAAATTAAAATATTTAAGTTTGCAAAAACATCATTTACCAGAATGTTTATATAATTTTTAACGCAAATTTTGTTGCGAACAAATTACAAAAACACAAATGTTGAAAAAAATTTCCACGAGCAGGATTTGAACTTGCACCCTTCTGACGGTCAGGTGCTCTCCCAATTGAGCTATCGTGGTTCTAACCAGCCTGCCGAAATTATTCAACACTATTTACTTTTTACTTTGAAAGCCAAAGGCGCCCATTCAATGTCAACTACTACCGTCATTAACATCTAATCATAATATTTTATAAAAAAATTTTTTTATCATTTACCAGTTTAATTTTTTGCAATGTCATACAGTACCTACTAGTAAAAGTAAAAATAAAATAGCCTATAACTCTCCCACTGCTGGGTAAAGGCCCTCATCATTTAATTCAAAGCATCACTACAATGAATGGCACGCCTGCCAAATGCGGGTTATTATCACAAACCTCGAAAAAGCATCAAAAAATCCGAACCACACTTTGCCCGTCCTGCCCCCCGACCGCCTAACCGATCGCTTTGACTACGCGTATAGTTTATGACGCCATCTTGCCACCTCGCACCGCCTATGAAAGCAATATCAAAAGCTAAAGGCCATATAGCTTTCGATTGCTTTCATAGGCAGCACAAAACGACAAGATGACGTCATAAACGACACACGAAGTCAAAGCGATAAGCGATCGGATAGGCGGTCGGGCCCCTGGGAATTGAACCCGGGACCTTCAGGCATCGAGCCAAGAGCTTTGCCACTCGGCCACTGAAGACGAGAAGTAATTGTAACTTAATTTGTTTTTATTTTATTAGGAAACTATTTGAACAGAAATAGATATACACTCCTCTTATCTCACTCCTCATTTTTAATACCTTTGCTCCTCTTATAGTAGAAATCTCCGATCTACTAATAATCTTCTCCTTCTCTGTCCTTCCCATACATCTGGCGTTGTGCACTCGTCTTTCCATATTCAGTCTATTCTCCTATGGAATGCGCTACCTCTTGAAATCAGGATAGCTACGAGTCGTGACGATTTTAAAAAGAAAGTCCGGATGCTCTTTTTTGATAAAACCTTGGCAGAATCATTTCAGTAACGTCCTATTTATAAATTATGTATTATACGTTTATTTTTGTTCTTTATTTGTAAAAGTAGTTTATGTAAATATACTGTATTATGTACTTATATAAACAAATATAATAGATTATATTTGTTTATATAAGTATATTTATATAAATTGTATATGTAGGTATATACTGTGCGTTTTATAATATATATTATTTTTATTTCTAATTTGTTGTCTTCACCCAATTTCACCTACCATGTTATTGTTGCCACAACCACCCTATGGTTGGTCAGGCATTAAGTCCGCCATGTAATATAAGTTGCAAAAGTTTTAAAATAAAAATAAATAAATATACATAAAAATGTCTGAAATCTATTCAGTAGCCGATTCATAAGAAACTACTTTTAGAACGTGCGTTACTATGTTACAAGTTGTGTTCACCCGTGAAGTTATAACAACGGTCTTGTTATATAATTAGATTCACCAAATGGAATAGATAATTTCTTCGGATATCCGAAGGGTACATTGATTACAGTTTCAATAGTCTGCAAACAACGCCTACTCAAATAAATGGATTACGAGATAATGATCTGAATAAATCAATATTATCTCTAACTCTATAGACCGGAACAGATCTGTCATTTCTAAGGTAAATAGATTAGCCTGTTTTGAAAACAGCAATATATAGGTAGTTAGAGTTTAGTAGTAGTTAGTATTAGTTAGTAGTAGTTACATTGAAATATAGAATTTTATTCAAGATTTCCTTTATTAAAACTATCAAACTAAAAAGTGTAATTATATAAAATTATTCATTTTTAAATTAATAATTACAATAATTTGTAATATCTGGTTTATTTGTAATACCTGTAGTCTTTGGTAAAGTAAAGTAAACAGCCTATAACTGTCTCACTGCTGGGCAAAGGTCTCCATCATTGAAATCAAGCTATCACTACAATTGATAAGTAATGGCTTAGTCACCACGCTTTCCAAATGCGGGTTCATAATCACAAACCCGTAGGCTTGCCAAAGTAACATTAAGAAAACGATAGCGAAGTTCGAAAAGAATAAAATGAATGGGATTGACATAAGCCGCGCTAAATCACGTGGTCAATCTTATGTCAATTCCATACATTTTATTCTTTTCGAACTTCGCTATCGTTTTCTTAAGGTTACTTTGGCTACCGCCACCGGTATGCATAGAAACATCCCAAACACACTTTGCCCGACCTGGGATCCTGGGAATCGAACCCGGGACCTTCGGGTATCAAGCCGAACGTTCTGCCACTCGGCCATCGAGGCGTTTTCAAATATTGGTTTCTCAGGTTGTTTATGATTTTTTTATGTTATTCAATTCGTATTCGTTATTATACGTTTGAAGAAATATGATACATCAATTGGTTTTCCATTTCATAGCTACACTTAATCGAGCGAGTGATGCGAGTTAGTTAGCGTGGAAGCCAATTACCTACTACTAATTGTTTGTGATAGATAGCACAAATTATATCGCTACGTGTTCGATAGTTGAACTAATTAATAGGTAAACAGACAAATTGGCGGCCATATATATACACCTACATATACAAAGCTAAAAGTTTGGGAAATATTAAGGGGATAGGGGGAATAACAATGGCCTGGTGGATATATAATACATACAGATATACAAATAAAACTTTAAAAAAACACAAATGTTGAAAAAATTTCCACGAGCAGGGTTTGAACCTGCACCCTTCTGACATACCGGGTCAGGTGCTCTTCCAATTGAGCTATCGTGGTTCTAACCAGCCCGCCGAAATTA
Organism: Eudonia lacustrata; assembly: GCA_947562085.1. Lineage (NCBI taxonomy): Eukaryota > Metazoa > Arthropoda > Insecta > Lepidoptera > Crambidae > Eudonia > Eudonia lacustrata. The sequence goes on along the minus strand of OX387317.1, from coordinate 5,805,422 downwards.
TTCAACACTATTTACTTTTTACTTTGAAAGCCAAAGGCGCCCATTCAATGTTAACAACTACCGTCATTAACATCCGATCATAATATTTTTACAAATACTAAAGATCAGTTAAGAAGTAGGCAAGCTATTTATAAATGTTTATATAATTTTTAACGCAAATTTTGTTGCGAACAAATTACAAAAACACAAATGTTGAAAAAATTTCCACGAGCAGGGTTTGAACCAAGCAGCAGCAAGAGCAGGGGTTGATAGCTCAATTGGAAGAGCACCTGACCCGGTATGTCAGAAGGGTGCAGGTTCAAACCCTGCTCATGGAAATTTTTTCAACATTTGTGTTTTTGTAATTTTTTTTTTTTTTTTCAAATAAAACTTATTCAAGTAGGTAGTGTATATCTTTTATTGTCTTCATTTAAATGCATGCCGTGTTTACTTCAAGAAGACCGTGCATTGCGACGTTTCATAAGTACTAAGATATGCTTAAGTTTATTTATGTACCTACTGAAATTGTAACAACTAGTTTACTGAACCATAAAATAAAAATAAAAATTTTATTTTATATTTATTTATATCAGTCTTTTTTATTCTATTACAGAGTAAAGACCAGCCTTTCTTCTTTCCACTTCTTTCTTTCCGCCGATGCAATCTATCTGGTTAGTATCTTAACCTCGCTCTGATACACCGCCTTCTTAAGGTTTTTCAATTATGTTGCTGTGGTACTCTGCTAATAAGGGCAGATATCACGGTTCGGCACTGTTATTAATAATATTAAAGAAAAAATAATAACATAAAATAGTAATTATTAAATGTCCTGATTCCAGAGTAGAAAAAATTATGTTCAAAAGTTAAACAATATTCAGTCTTAAAAGTTATTAAAGTTTAATTTAAGCGGTACTGTTCAAACTTTATAAGCCGTAGAATGTTCGCAATCATTTATTTCTCTGCAAAAAATAGTGTTGGAGTAGTTTCTTCACGTTCGTCTAATGAATTAAATTAACTCCTAATTATTTTACTAGTTTTTAGGGTTCCGTAGGCAACAAGGAACCCTTATAGTTTCGCCATGTCCGTCTGTCTGTCTGTCCCCAGCCTAGCTCATAGACTCTTAGTGCTAGAAAGCTGTAATTTGACATGGATATATATATTAATCACGCCGACATAGTAGTGAAGTAAAAATTTTTAAATATTTTTTTCTAGGTTACCTCTTCTACACGTAAAGTGGAGATGTATTTTTTTTCTTGAATACCTCATATTGTGGGGTGTCGTTGGATAGCAATTTCAAAAATATTGCGGATTTGTAAAACAGTTTTTTGATTGAGGCATCCGTTTGTGAACTATTAAGCTTTAAAGTGCAAAAATTTTGTTAGAGTCAAGTGTCCCCCCCCCCCTACCAGCCAAATGGTTGTTTTTGGATACGTGAAAAAAGTTACGGTAGTCGTACAAATTACGAAGTTAAAAGGAAAACTATCACAGCTAAGTAGGCTTTACAAGTTTACGAGTAACAGTCGACCAACTTATAAAATGTACTTGGCGCAGTACAAATTCCTCGTTGGGAACTACTTAAATAACGTTGTCAGGTGTTTGTTGTCAGGTGTGTGTAGTATCCGCATTATTGAGATGGGCTACGGAACCCTACACTGTGCGTGGCTCGACACGCACTTGGTCGGTTTTTATTATATGTTGTGTAAGTTTGCTTAAAAAAATTTGCTTCTAACAATGATTACATTTTCATGAATTAATGATTACTTACATTGCACAGAACAACATTTTTCTAAGTACTGAAAGTAGGGAGACCATTTTTAGTAGTAGGTACACTCAGCCATGTAAGTCGCTGACCACTTGCTAACGCACCAATGCAATCACGTTCACCATCAATCATCTTTTACTATCTTTTATTTAGATCAGACTCATCTGCATTTGAACACTCCAAATCGCTATCACAATTAAGCCGAGGAGTGCTTAGAGCTAGTTACGAATTCATATGCGTAGGTGCAGTGGTCTACCTGCACGACATTAGCATATGCATTAACAGCCTATTCAACATGGCTGGCCTGAGCTGTTCAGCGGTATCCTCCTCAAATCCGGCTTTGAGTGCTTCGAAACAGGCGACATAGTTGTTTGTCTGTGGTCTAGTGTTTATGATACCGTTCTCAGACCTATAGCAGAGTGAACGAGAGAGCGGCAACAGTGCCGTGACCTTGAAACGACGTACCGAGCTGTACCTACCGGCTAGGGTTGAGTCACACCATACTTAGTTAATTTATTATTGTGTGAATTTGGGTGTCTTTTATATTGTAAACTTACCTTGTTATATCTGTCGGCAAAGTAAAAAAGGACAAACTGGGATTGTGGTTGTGTGTGTTGAGACATCCTCATACACAACAGGTTTTTTTTCCAAAATTTATAAAAAGCTGTTTACTAAATAATATTTTATTAAGGCTTTACGGCTTGTATCCTAAGCAATGAAAAAATTAAAAAGATAGAATGTGAGTTTGGATTGGCATCATGACAGATTTCGGCCGCTCCCATTCCAATTTTGAAATTTTTGAAAAATGTATGGAACAATGATTATTTAGTTTAATGTATTTTTATGCATAATTTTAAAAAAACAATTTGCATTCTGCACTCCTTCTATATAAACTATAAGTGTGCGAAATTTCATACCCCTTCGTCCGCGCAATTTTCGTAAAAAACGGTACCAAGTTTTTGCTTCACGTATTAATAATAGATAACCACAAACCCTAAGTACACCCAGTACTGATTGTTCTCGCTGTCATTCATCTAAGTAGGTACGGTGTTTTATCAGTGGTTAGGTATACATCATAAAAGTTTATTAATATATAATAGCTGTTGGTCTTCCTATAAATAATAAATAAATAAATAAATACTGTTTTAGGTCCTGGCTATATACTTACAACCATTTTAACTAAGACAGTCTCTATAAGAACAAAGTGGATCGTTGTGTTCTCACAGTTCTCACTAGTAGAAGAAGCAACAAATATACACACATACACACAAACTTTCGCATTTATAATATTAGTGTGATTTTATCATATTAAATCAGTGTACGAGCAGCACTCAATCAGAGCGGTTTGATTTAAGAATAAGAATAAGAATAAAAGTATTTATTAGTAATTTATTGGAATCACATAACAAAACACAACATGTAACAAAAATAATAAAAAATAATAAAAATTGACATTGTGCCCTGTTATGTGATGCCAACACTGTGCACAGCTCAGATTTCATCATCCCCGAAACCCTCTCAGCCTAACAACCCCAAAGTGTTTATAAACCCCACAGCATCTATATGCTGTCATAGTGCTGGGCAAAGGGCCAAAGGGCCTATGCCCTAACGGCATTACCTTATTATCACAGAAACGTTCTTACTCACATCCTTCTTCCAAAAGTGGATACACATTGCATCGAAATCCTACATGCTACAATTAACACAAACAAGGTTCCGAGGTAGAATAAGATTGTCATCTAGACTCACTTGCACACACACAGACACAGACACACGCACGCACGCACGCACGCACGCACGCACGCACGCACGCACGCACGCACGCACGCACGTACGCACGCACGCACGCACGCACGCACGCACGCACGCACGCACGCACGCATGCACACACACACACACACACACACACACACACACACACACACACACACACACACACACACACACACACACACACACACACACACACACACACACACACACACAAACAATAGGGCTCTGCTGAATATCAGCGTTGCAGGTGATGTTCATGCTGCAACATGTGCTGAGTGGGGTCCTTTTCGGTTTCGCTTCTTTATTTTATATTTTATTTTTGTCTATTACTTTTAATTTGAAACTGAATAAATATTTTGATTTGATTTGAATAGAATAACACCAGGTATAGATAACATTAGTCCTTATTGTCGTCATCACCTGAAATGAAGGCCAAACTATCTTCCTCTCTCCTCAAAGACACAAAACACACAACCGAATGAACAATATTTCGTCCTAAGACTGCAGATGAGGGTTACACAAACTATTTGAAAAGTCCGTCCCATGACACAGTCGAGATTTGCAATCCGCCCTTTCATCTCGACCTCTCCACCTCGCAAACGGGCGTCGTGAATCTGAATTTGAGTATCGCCGTGCCAGTATAAATAAAAGCGTCGCGGATGGAATTGTCCGTGGAAGCAATTTCCTTTTCCGTAAGTCGGTGGTGGAATCGGAATATCTATCTGGGAACTGGAACTGGGAGGGAAGCTCGCCGGAACAGAATTTACATTCTATCGGTTTACGCAGGCCACTCCGCCTTTAGGCAAACAGCTTTGGCTGGGAGTCAACGTTTTTATTAAGAATTGTTGGTGACCATTCTCTGAGCATGTTTTTGTTGAAAATCAACCGACTATAACAAAAATAATGGGTCATGTCAGAGTGACTGTTAATTTGGAATGTTTAAGCTGTCGTTTGTCGTTTTGTCGAGATCAGGTTATAACCCACTAAAGTGGGCTTGTGGGTTTTAGCGATCCGATCCCAGCAGTGGGACGTTTATAGGCTGATGATTAGTTATGTTATGTGCAAACTTTTTAACTTTTAAAATAAATTTTACCACAAAAGTTACATTCTATTTTTAATAATAAATAACATTAGAAAACCACGAAGGTTTGTAATAATGATATTCATAGCTTAGTCGAAAACAATATATAATTAAAATAAGCACAAAGTAACTTAAAATAATAATATTGTTAATTTTACAAAACCAAATTGTTCAGAGAAGCACTTACCTCGTCTTTCCTTTAATACTGGTACCTCCAATCGATTTTAAAAACCCTCATTGATAGTTTTCTATTCTTATCGAGTGAAAACTTTAATAGAACGCCGGCGCCGCCCCATATCTCGAGCTATTTTTTCACTTTTATTCCAATACGGCTAGGTGCTTCACCTTCATCTCAACTGATTGTAGTGACGATAATGCCGGAGGCTGAAGAGCATACTTCACTTCACTTCACCCGGAATACTGGACCATGGCAGGATCACTAACATCGATGTTATGTGACTAAAATACAGGTATACGACGAACTAAGATTATTTAACCCAGGGCTGCTAGGTTTGAGATCAGTGGTTTAATTACCAGACCATAGAAAAGAATAGAATAGAAATTCCCACACTCACACCAATTATCTAGCCCCAAGAAAAGCTTCTTTAAGAAACTCGAGACATGGTTAACTAGACAACGGATAAACATACTTCATATACTTAAATACATACTTATTATACATAGGAAACACCCAGGTTTGAAACAATTTAGAAAGACATGTATTTCTAAATTGATCCGACCGGGGATCTCAGAGATGGCGACACCATGAAAACCGGTGTGCAAGTCACTCGACCAAGGATGGTCACCATGGTTCTAACATCTGATAGTCTTTGACTGTCCTCGTGATAACTCGTGGTTTTTGCTGAAAAGCAGCGATTTACTGAATACTACGCTGAGCTACGACCGTTTTGAGATGCTGCCTAACTCACGTTTTTGTATTTGTTATTGTTTACTGTGTTCTGTAAGTAACATTTATTTTTATTTTTGTTTTGTAATTGTGTATTATTTAATGTTAATTTATTGACAGACTATACAAGCATATTACGAGTATAAATAGGATCATTTTTGTATACTTAATTTGCCAACAAACAAGATACCCACTATCTCTCCCTTAGACCAACTTGTCCATTAATCATGACGAGCAGTCAATAACAGGATCCCCAATTAATTGAGTTTCATGTTCCACAACAAACGGATACATTCCAATTACTTATGAAACATCGTTGATTGATGACCTTACATCACATACTACTTGCCATCTGAAACTTAAGCAACAAATACACAAACTACAGTCCCATAGCGATTTCGCAGAACGGCACATGTTTGGAACGACCTATGACAACACTTACAGCAAGATTACTTCATAAAGCAACTGTTGTAACACGACACCCTAGAGAAGGAAGATAAATATTAACAGAAGCAACCCTGTCTAATAGCAGGCCCTTGCAAGTAACTAAGGCTGATGGAACTAAGCTATAAGTCGAAATTTACGTAGCGGCTTAGCGTCTTAACCATATTGGGGTGGAGTGACTTTGAACCTTATTGCAAAACAGGCAAGAGTTTCGGAGACCTCTATAGTAGGTTTGTGGAGACCGCGAATTGTATCAATAGTAATTGGACTAGCTCTAATAAAGGAGCAAACGGATTGCGTAATCCACGAATCAGTTACTAACTTTTAATTTATTACGACACGCTGTTATGTAGGAAAACTGATTTGGTTCTAAGATTTAACTATACTAGCGGAGCCGTATAGGTACGTATTACTTTTTTTTTTATTGAAGTAAACACCTTCCTATCAAAGAAGCTAACCCTATATTGTAAAAATGCTAAGCTTAAACATAAAAAATCATAATAATTATTTGTAAGTTTCCATCTCCATGTTCGAGCATCACACAGATTTTTTTTATAAAAAATTTAAAATATATTTTAAAAAATAGAAAAAGCTTTATTATCGCAGCAACGTTTAATTAACTATAGGAGCATGAATATATATTCAAACAAGTTTTTTATTGTAAACATGCTTAAAATCATAATGATAATTAAAATGTGGGTTTTCAATCACACAGAAAACCTATTAAAAAAATATTAAATCTAATATACAATAATAATAAAAAACTATTATCGCGGCAACATTTAATTATAGGAGCACGAATATAATAGGTTAAAATCAGTGTGAACGTTTTGGTTATTTGACGATACTGAAAATAATTTTTATGTAAATGTATTTTATATAAAAGTATTTTTATATTTTTTCTCTAATAACTTAAAGCAGCTAATTACAAAAATATTGTCATTGTGGTCACTTCGAACACCTTCTAAAATAAATAAAAGTATGTGAAAACAATGCATTTTATTCATTTTAGACATCATGTTTCAAAGAGCAACTAAGCAAGCAACCTACACAATCGATATCTAAATAGAAATAGTGTAAGTTTATTTTTTCAAAACAACCGGGTTCGATTCTCGAGCTGAGTACAGGTTTTTTTTAAATGTATGAATGCAGTTTTTCTTCTTATTAAAATCAATGACATGGTTCCTAAGAACAGATCTTCGTATGTCTTATAGTTTCAGACTTTCCCATACTGACCGATTTAAATGAGACACCCTGTATAATAAGAACGTAAGGATAAAAAAATCTGTAATTGCAAGATATAAAAAAAATACTTTAAAATCACTTACGGAACACGATAGAATAGTTTAAAAAGAAATTGTTTGTTTGTTTATTTGTTTGTTTGAACACGATAAACTCGAGAACTACTGAACGGATTTTGATCCGGTTTTACCGAAATGCTAAGAAAATTCCGGAGAATTACATAGGCTACATAAATACTCGAAAATTGTTAAATTTTGATTTGGTCTAAACCGGGATTGAATCCTTGGTTGCTTGGCAACTGTTGTTTATTATGTAACATAGGGGAATTTTTTTTAATGAGTTTTACGGCTCTGGCATTTGAGGCTCTGGCTCTCTATTGCTATCGTGTTTTACGGCTCTGGGTTCTTTGCCCTTTTGAGCCTGTCATTGATAGTTGTTGTCATGAGAATACCGATTTTGATGCGGTTATCACCAAAATGCTTAGAAAATTTCGGAGAATAACATACAAATCGAAAAATGTTAAACAAATTATGATATACGTATTTACGCGACCAACTGTTAGATTCGTTCGTTGAGTTATTATTTTAGAAAATATTTGTTACTTTCTAAGGTAAAACCTACCCTTTATAAATCTGTGAGGCACCTAAGCGAACATTAGCACCGCAGTAGTAAAGCGACGGAAAATAAAAACAAGCTCGAAATCACGCACATCATTAAACTTGGCTGTACATAGGTACACCTTTTGTTTCATTTTCCAAAATAACCAATAATAATTATGGCTATTTAGTCGCGCCTGCGCGCGGCGCTTATTGCAGTTTTCTAATACACAGAAATGTTAAAAGTTAAAACATTACCTATATTTGGCGGTATAAACCTCCGTGTCGTTGCCCAACATAATGTCTCTTTTTTTAGTTATGCATAGAAATGTTACCTACTCATTAAATTTGGCTGTATAAGTAAAACTTTGTATCATTGCCCAAAATCATGTCTCTATTTTTTAAAATATTGCACATAGAAGATTTCTTGAATTACATAGCTTGGCTGTATAAACCTTTTGGTCGTTGCCCAAAATACTTAATGTTATTTTTTTTAATCTATTTGGTGAAAAAACGCAAGAACAGGAAAATTTAAAAAAAAATTGGCGCTCAAATTTTGAAACGAACAGAAGGAAATTTTGATGTTTTGCAATGCATCAAGTACCTATTTTTATTTTGTTAATAATTTTCAAATTTTATTAATTATTCATTGTGTAAAAGTTTTTTAAAACATTTTATGCAGGTACGTTAAATATTTCAGTACTTATTCAGATCTTATTAATTTTCAAATAAGATTTATTAAAAGATAGATTTTTTTTTATTAGAGGTAACTTCTTTCTGTGTCCGGTGATCTACCTCTAAAAAGCTACCTGCCTAACAAGATGCCACGAAGAAGTTCAAATTTATCGCAAGTATGTAACATAAAATACTATACTGTATTACCTAATAGACAATAATATAATTTATTACAGTTCTCAATTTATTGATATTTTGTATCTACGAATAAGAACATAGTTGGTAAATAGTTTTTTGTGCCTTCTGGCCGACAACCAATTATCCTGGACCGCTACCTGCTACTCGATATCCAGCTTCGGTGGACAAGGCAAAAAATATTTTGAAGTCCGTGGTTGGACAGTATAAAAGTAGACACATTTTAGCTAAGATACACCAGTGCCTAGGACGACTCCGGACGAGTACCTGAGCTGTAAAATACCAATTTTATACATATAATTGAGCGTCAGTATACCCATTTCAGGTTTGTATGACGTAGCAAATACGCGCAACCCACCGAGAAACGGTGTTGTATACTGAATGTATGTGGAGGGATAATTGAAACGGGAAACTGAGTGAGAATCTGTATGAACGGGACGATTCTGTGCTTCAAACTGAATATATGTATGTACATGGCAGAGATGATAGTCGAAAGAATAAGAGATAATGTATGAAATAATGATGAACGTAAAGGAGGCACAGGAAGTATGCCAGAACCACACTAAATGGAGATCGATTGTCTTTGTCTATCTCAGCATTCCCAGCTGAAAGGATATTAAGAGTGAGTAGATGTACGTATGTCGGTAAATACAATGTCAATTTTCAAAATTTCCGATGCATATAATTTTATTATACCCTAATAAGCTTAAATAGATACCTACATAAAAATTAAACTGTACAGACTACAGCCTTTAGCTCACGCGGACGAAGTCGCGGGCAACAGCTATTTAGAATAAGTATTAGTATCATCTATATATCGCACTACCAATACAATACTGGTGCAAGTCAAAATATACTGATATTTGAAATTGAACTGTACTGTTCTTCAATACGACAAAATTTCCATTGTCAGTATCTTTTGACTTGCGCCAGTATTGTATTGGTAGTGCGATATATAAAAATCAATTGCTGTTCGTTTGAGTGGCTAAAACTCGAGAATGGCTGGACCGATTTGGCTAATTTTGATTTTGAAATATTTGTGGAAGGTTTAAACAGTGAGAAACATAAATAATAAGTAACGGAAATTAGTGAAAAAAAAAATTAATTTCCAGTAAAAAAATGTTTCTTTTGTTGTCATGGAAACTGTGAAAGCGGTACGAAGTCCGCCGGGTCAGTTAGTTTATAATTAGTGTTATACATTATCTTCTGTGCGTGTGCATGTTACTGAACTCCTTCTAAACGGCTGGACCGATTTGTATGAAATTTTCTGTGTGTGTTCAAGTGGATTCGAGAATGGTTCAGATTCACAATTGGACCCGGTAGGTGGCGCTGATAGGGGTCTATCATGGGATACGGGTGTTCTTAAGCGGACAAATGATTTGTTTGTTTTGTTGTCATGGAAACTGTCAAAACGGTACGAAGTCCGCCGGTCAGCTAGTGTTTATATATAAATCTAATTTCTTAAAATATAATAACAACAATAATATATATTGTAACTGTGTTTTAATTTAGTTCTAAATTAAATTAAAACAAGAAGTTACTTACAATACTGTCTAGGTTAGGAGACAAAAATAATCTTTACTTACTTTAAAAAAACTTAACTTCTCAGCAAATACGCCCAAAAACTTTATGTAGGTACCTGTAGTTAATAACCTAAGTAGGTATATACTGAAATGAAACAACTTTTACGGATTTACTCGCGTTTCATTTACACATTACTTTAATTAATGTTTATCCTGACGTTTCGAACCCTCTGCAGGGTCCGCAGTCACAGGGAGACTGAGTTGTTGGTCAGGAAAGAACTACAGTATCTTTTGGTCTGGCTGTAAGCTCTTTCTGCGTAAAACGGAACGCATCTGATTTAAATAAAAATGAGGGTATACAAGCTACTAACTAATTATGAGATGACCAACATCTCAGTCTCCCTGTGACTACAGACCCTGCAAAGGGTTCGAAACGTCAGTAATAAACATTAATTAAAGTGTGTAAATTAAGCGCGAGTAGATCCGTAAAAGTTGTTTCATTTCAATGTGTAGTGTTCGCGTAAACTTTAGAAAACAATATAGGGCTTATTAATAAACAAAGTGTAAGCTGTTTAACCTTTTTACCGCCAACAACTTCTATAGAAGTTCGAAATTTTCGTGCCGTCCACGCCAGCACTTCTATAGAAGTTCTTCTTTGTACCTACTTTATTAAAATACATTTATACGTTGGCGTACAGCGGGACATCGCCTGCAGGATAGTTGGGCGGTGAAAAGGTTAAGCAAAACACGGAGTAGTTACTCCGTGTTTTGTCCCTTTTACTCTAATATGAAATGAAGTTTACATGACGGGAACAAAACACGGAGTAACTCTTCTAAGCTAACACTTTGTTTATTAATACGAGGGTATAGGTATATACTGTTCCAATGCTAGACAAAGGAATCATTGAAAGCACGTCATTTTGGTCACCACAAACCCGGGCTATGCATCGAATAATCCGAAACACTTTGCCCGACCTGGGAATGCAATTTAGGACATTTGAATGTCGACCATTGAGGCGTTTGGTGCATTTTATTTACATTTATATTAGTATTACAGTATTATCTAGACGAAATTCCAATTTTATAACGATAACCCTCCTCACATGTGAATTGCACACTGCCTTTAAAAAAAGGCATCTAATAGTCAAAAAGTATCGTTCAAGGGTCTGGTTCGGAGTCATTTTTTAATTTCACCTTAGCTATGTTTATTTATTTTATGATTTATATTGCAGAAACTCTGTTTAATATATTTATTTTTCTTTTGTATGTACTTTATTAGATATTATTATTATAATTTAGTTTATTTTTACTTGCACATATTTTTATTTTCTCAATTTTATTATTTTTCGTCCAAGGTTGTCTGGAAGAGATTGCTTGTTAGCAATAAGGCCGCCTATTTTGTACTATTTTTTTTTCATTAATTTGTCTGTATCTGTATTTTTTGTGTGCAAATAAAGTTTGCCTTTGTCCAGCAGTGGACGTCTTTGGCTGAGATGATGATGATGATGATGAAATAAAGTTTATTATTATTAAAGTATTTACGTTATTGGACTAGTGGCGCCTCTACCGGTAAAACATCGCATAACTATCACCTATGACCACTAACTTCCATTTAAAATTCTGTATCCTCACGCAAGTTTACTACCGCCGCGCCGCACCGGTCGGAATTTAAGGATTAAACTCGCGGGTAGAGCCTCTTGACTTATGACTCACTTAGGCCCAACACAAGTGTGATCGTCGTAAAACAAAGCCTAAATGAACCGTGGCACGTGACGTAATTAAAGTCCTGACGTTACGTATCCGCATACATCACTCTTGTTGTTTTACTAACACTTATGAGCAGGAGGTTAATACACTCGAGTCTAAAATAATACACTCGAGTCTAGAATAAACACAAACATTGTACATACATGTTGCCTGGTTTTGTCCGACTGCAGGGGTGTTCTACCCTGCAGTGTGACAAAACTTAGATTTCGTAAATTTGTAAACTTGGATTTCCGATATTGTGTTTTTATCCTACCCGGGTTATTTTCTCAGCAGGGAATACGTTAATGTATTCCATTTGTTTGTTGTTTTTCCTCCATCCGGCTGGCTGGCTTGTTAATATGATAGTAGAATTGTTGTGTTCCGACAGTTAGAGCTAAGATAGCTAGCTTTTCAGTAGTTTAGCATTCCAGATGAAGTGCGCCTTCGGCTTTACATGGCTTAATATAAGACAAACACACAATGAGCTAAACACCAAACTTTAGATGGACAAAGGATATTTACTAAAATTTCCTAAACGCTATGGTCCCATAATATATTTGTCATTGTCAACTTTAGTTCTAAGATTACAAACTAGATGGAGTTGATTGATTCCTTCCTGCATCGCGCTATAGCTTTGTTGTTTACTTATTGTCCAATATTTTATGTTAATTCAATTCGCACTCACACTCACAGTAAATATATTTGAGTTTTGTTCCTATATCGATTGTTTCATTTTTGTTTCATTGTTCCCTTTAACACGTTATCTACCACAATTAAACAAAATAAAATACTCACTTATCTTGTTTTTTGTTACTGCTCTGTACAACTAAAACAAACATCATTACAAAACGTTTACTTTTCACAAAACTCATTTAAAAACTCTTTTGAACAGAAGCCTCAGTCAGCTCAGCTGAAAGCATTACCTTTCAGATAGAAATGCCGCTCATTATGGAGTCCCCCGTTATTAAAATACCAGCATGCACACGCCACAGAGAATGCAACTTTAATAACTGTCAACGGCGACAAACTGAAATGGTCCACAACGATCGTTGATATTTGCTCTAAAAATGTACTTCGGTCGACGCCAATATTGGTGTACAGACGTCGGCGAAAATTTGAAATTGCGACGAGTTTGCACGCGGCACACTATACACACGGCAACTAGTGTCACAGCATTCGTATAGTAGTATACACATGTTTTGGTGTTATGGTGGTCTAAAAAAAAAGTTAACGGTTTATTTATGTATATTACTAAAAAAATTGATACGACTTACATAAGGTACAAGAATATGGATTATGATCTCATGACTAGTGTGACTACTCGTAGTACGCCTTATTTAAACTTAGCAAGTGCCAAAGTGAAATTGAGCTTTAGATCAAAATTTGTCTTGAAGTAAGCACACCATACTTTATTTAATATTATTGTAATCGATGCGTTTACTACCCTAAAATTATTACTATTAATTAAAAAAACACAAAACTAAAATGAGTTAGTAAGTAACAAACCGGACTTCTTGGCGGGAAAGTAAAGAGTCATGTCTGCGGTTTTGTTTTATTTTCTAAAATTTGTGTTATGTCGAATATTAATATGAAATAATGGTGGATTATTAACCGTTAAGTGTTCGTGAGTGTGCATCAGTGTTGGTAAATGAAACAAAACAGTGCAACGTCACTTTTCAAATTCTCTCAAGAAGTACGCCCGAGGACTTAGTAAAGCTCCACATCTTTACTGAGTTACTCGAGGGGTTGGGGGGTATATCATTTCTCACTTCTCATTTCTATTATCATTCATAATCATCATACAGGAAGGAAATATTGTTTATTTATGTATTACTTGTAAGAAAAATTACTTTGACACTGGCTAAATGTGCTAATCGCACAAAGCCATCAACTAATAAAAAGAAAAAAAAAGTAACAAACCCCAAAATTTTAATGAATGAGTTTGTGTTGATTTTAAACAAATCCTTGCCGAAATAAATTAGAACAAATGCGGAATAGTAGACCGAGGTTAGTATGGTTTCATTTTAATTATGCTGGACTACCAGCATAATTAAAATGAAAAAATCTTTATGTTATGCACGCTACTGCCTATTTTTGCTATCGTAAATTAAAATTTTACAAAAATTTCGGAATAGTTAACATAATCACACGACTGTAAAACGAGTTTAGTTCACGAGAAGTAGTCTTGTCAACATGACAGTCAGCTTCACTTCCATATTCCGTTATTTTATTATTTGAAGGAATAGGTGGAGAAAAAATGTATTTTCCAGCTCATTGCCGTGCCAAAAAAGTATATTTAAATTACATTACTCGAACAACAATTAGTAAGATTGCCTCTAGTGCTGTGCTTTATATTGTTCTGCAGGGCATTAATAATAAAACATATCGATACTTTATTAAGATAATATACCAGTAGGTATGTTCACTTCATTTTAATTAGTGTATTTCTACTTTTCTCGACTAGTTATTATTACTAGTAAACTCTCTTATTTCATCATCATCATCATGATCATCACCACCATCATTACCAACCTCATCATCAGCATCATCATCATCGTTATCGTCATAATCAGCCCCTATTAGGCCACTAAGCCCGATCTTCGGCTATTGCAAAACGTACTTTTTTTCATAATTAAGCACAGTGCCTTGATCTCACCTGATGTTAAGTGATGATAAGGCTAATGATGGAAGCGCACTTGACCCGGGATCCTCAACTAGTGAGGCTCTGGCTATCTTATCTCTAGCTGCCGGAACACAACAATACTACAAACATTGATATTATGGCGGCATATTTAGATAAGATGGTGGTAGCTAGCCAGGCGGACCAACAAGTCCTACCACCAACCAAACCAAGTACACAAACATGTACCCCCGGTGGGAATCGAACCCGGGACCTCTGGGTCTAAACCAGTGGTCTGAACCACTAGACCACAGAGGCGGTTAAAAGTTATTAGTCCATCAAAACTTATTATGTGACAACTGTACAATCATAAAATAATGTTTCGGCAGTGGCGGGTATGACCGACGTGTGGGTGGAGCTGCGAGCGCCGCGGTTCGTCGTACATCGCAACAGCGCGGTGCTCCGGTGCGAACACAGCGTCGACCCAGAGTCCCTTTACAAGGTGAGTTGTCTCCATCACCAGCTTTAACATGCCACGGGGATTAGTAGATAAATAATAACGAGATGTTACTTACCTATGTATGTTGGTATGATTTCTATGTGGCCATCGGGGTGCCAAGGGGTTCGTATTCTCATAAAACTTTTAGTTGTTCCTCTGCAGGTAAGCACTTGACCTTAATATCAAGTATCACGATGTTAAATGATGTTAAGGGCGAAGTTAGAAGCTCACTTCACCCGGAATCCTCAACTACAGAAGAACTGGTTATCTTATCTCAATCTGTTGGAACACAACAATGCTACATAATATATAAATTTAACAGTGACATAGCGATTTGAAACACGCCCTACCACCTTCAAAACTTGAATTAATTATCCCCTATCGGTCTAACGTTATGGGCTCATCTTCCTTGTGGCAAGTCAAGAACCTAGGGTCAACTACCTAGCAGAAGGACGTACGTATTTAATAATATAAATCACTATGGAAGATCAAACACCACTGCTGGCTAGTTGAGACTGGTGTTTAGACAGATATTATTGAATCGTTTCATTTGCCATCTTGTCCATTGTAATATATTTCTACTCGTGACTGTACGTACTGATGTGCCATTAATTCTGACGTTTTCAATTTAGCTTAAAGCCTACTCAGCTATACGTTTCAAAGTAGTTAATGAACAGTCCTGTTATTAACCCGACAGGTTCGCAGCTGGACTGATTACATAAGGCTTTGTTCTATTCGTAATTATTTCGCCAGTGTCGAGGCTTGTGTATTATAGCGTTACATTTGTTTAATGTGAGGTAGATATTTATCTTACTACCTGAAATTCTTGTATATGGTTTACATTAACTAAAAGCTACACAATGTCATTGTTTGTCACTCACACTGCTACTAAATATAAATTAGGCCTTACATCCTATTTTATGTTGATGACCCTTCGTGAATATCTTTGAATTTGTCAAAAATAAATTATTTTCAATTTGTTACAATTAATACAAAAAGATTTTCGAGGGAATAATGTTGTTAGTCTGTGTTCGGTTATAAACCATTTTATAAAAAGCACCTAATAATGTAAATAGAGCTTATTACTTTACTGACTTCACACACTTCACCCGCAATCCTTACTTCTAAGGAACTGGCAATCTGACGTGTAACTGATGGACTTAACAATGTTGTATAAACCCAACTATAAATTGAAGTAAACAATTCATGTTCGCTGCACGCAAACGCTGCACGAAAAACTTGTGAGGTGCGAATTTAAGTCGCGTGCTCTCGTCCATTTTCAACCTACTGTTAAATATACTATGTAGATTTCTTAATCCATACTATAACAAACTAATAAAATTATAGTCGTAGTTAATATTGAGTAAGTACCTGTAACACCTACTCTGATTTTTTCATAATTTACGCTTAGTTTTTCTTTTCGGATATTTTTTATTTACCTTTTATATATAGGTATACCTTTAAACGAGCAATTCTTGTATACATGATTATATATGATTATTGATTATATACATATATAAGAATTGCTCGTCTGTGTTTCGTTGAATCTCGGAAACGGCTCCAACGATTTTCATGAAATTTAGTATGCAGGGGGTTTCGGGGACGATAAAACGATCAAGCTAAATTCCAATTTTAAAAAATAACCAAAAAAAAATATCGGTCATCCAGGTACTATATATAAAGTTGTAAAAAGCCTTTATGCGTACCGCTGCTAGGTAAAAGTGATCATCATTAAATTAAAGTCATCGCTACATTTGATGGAAATTGACTTAATCTATGCATCGAAAAATCCTACCTATCCTACCTACCTATCTTGCCAGATCTATGCACTGTACGCCAATCTGCCAATTTGGCGCCGTGGCATTTTATATTGATTAAAAAACTATTCATCACATCATCACCAGGGGCCCGACTGCCTAACACTATTGCTTTGGCTACGAGTATAGTTTATGACGTCATCTTGTCATTTCTTATCGCCTATGGAAGCAATATCGAGAGCTAAAAGCTTATAGTTTTCGATATTGCTTTCATAGGCGGTACGAATTGACAAGATGACGTCATAAACTATACACGTAGCCAAAGCAATAGTGTTAAGCGGTCGGGGGGGTAGGTTATTTTATTATCCCCATTGCTGGGGCATTCCCTATGGATGGATATGGAGAACGGGACATAAACTAGCACGCAGCCCAGTGCGGATTGGTGGTTGTAAACGACTGCTAATGCTGTTACGAAGCACGGAGGAGCTCGAGATGATAAATTTTTGGTCACCCATCCGATGATTGGCCTTTGCAAAAGTTGCTTTAATTCAGCAATCGCAGATCAAGAGCGTTTAATGCTATATAAACATCACGTCGAATTAACTACAACAACAAGTACCGAGAAAATTGCTAGAGACAGTCCGACAGGTCGCGGGAGGTGTGTTACAACAAAAGTTCCGTTTTCCCATCGAAAGTATGCAACGCTTTTAAATAAACTCGTGTTTCTATTTTACAGCGAAACAATATTCTTCTGTGTAGTTAATTGACTAAGCGGACGGCAGTCAGAAAGTGCAAAGTGCCTCGAACTCAACCTCGTAAACAAAAGCGAAGCGGGGTGCCACGCCAATAGAATTGTTACTCGGCGCACTTCGCGTAACTGTTATAGTTAGGATAGTGTTCTCGATATCGCGAATAACAAAAAGCATCGTTGCGCACTTCACTCGCATTTTGTACACTTTTCTTCATATTCTTAATTGCCACTGTGGTCTAGTGGTTATAGCACCACACATTATTGGTCCCAGATCCAGAGGTCCAGGGATACTTATACCTAGCGGGGATTACATATTATTTATATTTTGAGTAGTAAGTACTCGGTTTGGTTGATGTGCAGCTTGGCTCCTTTTAAGTCCGTCTGTTTAGTTATAAGGCGGCGTTGTTATTTTGTACACTTTTAAAGGAAGGCACTTCGCCTAACTGAAATTAGAATTGTGCCGTTTTCGATGTCGCTTATAACAAAAAAGCATCGTCACGCACTTCGCTCGCATTTTATACACTTTTATTCTGCGTTTCAACCGCCTCTGTTATCTATTAGTTAGGTAGACCACCGCGGCACTGGTCTCAAACCTAATGGTCCAGTTAGAGATAAGATAGTTCCTCAGATGTTAAGGTGTCCGGGATTTTTTTTTCGTTCCCTTTTTAGTTTTAGTTTAGTTTATCTCACTCTCTTTTTGATGTGTAACATCTTTCTGCTCGCTTTCTATATAAACAATTTGTGGGAGTGTTTTTTTGAAATGGGACGGAAGTATGTGTAACAGTGAAACGAGTGAAAAGTTTGGAAGTCGGGGAAGCGCGCAACCGCGCGCCATTTTGTAAATTTAAAATCGATAATATGAACATGACTTATATTATTAAAAGTGACATACTTATTGTGTCATTTACTATCAAAGGTCATTTTGATATGTCAAATATCTTCTAATGAGTATTAACTGCTTTTATTTTATAGTTATAAAATGAATTAACATGAGGTGAGATTAAAACAAAGCGCTTGTTTTACTGTAACATGTAGAATAAAAAAAATAAAAAAACTTTCTTGTGTTCTTCTATCTGACGGGATCCCTAGAGGCAGCGTAGATGTAAAGCCTCTCTAATGTAGTTGTACTTAGTTTGCGATTTGAATAATTACATCTGTTTTATCTAGTCCCTTTGAGAGTTATTTAGAACTAAAAATATGAAACGTTGCGTTACATTATAGTTTTAAAAACATCATGTACCTTAGTATAGACAGAAAGAAATCGTTATACTTACATTTGTAATAAAATAATAAATTGTGACGTTCATAGTTTTACACTTATACAAAAACGCCTTTTCAAGTTTAATGTTCTATGAAACAAGCTATTGGATTAATGTGTTACTTTTTATATATTATATATTTTTATAATCATAAATAAGGTTGTTGAAATGGAAGTACGTACAAAAACCCCATTGTGAATAAAGAATATTATAATGTGGAGAATTATGTTAATGACTACGAGTTCATAGAATAAAGAGCACGAAAAGTTACTGTTATGAATTTTACTAAACTTCCAGCTTGTATTGTAATACAAAACCAAAAAAGAATTTACATTCTCCATTACATTATTTACTTACACACACAGTTATTCATAAAAAACTTTTTAAGCATTTTTTAGTTAATCATTGTTTTGTCTCTTTTTCTCAAATTCAAAATGACGTTTGTGTGACGTTGACAAAACAATATTTAACTAAATAATGCTTAAATAGTTTTTATGAATTGAATTGAATTATGGGGGTTAGCTTACAGAGGTCCACTGGTAATAATCATCATTATCATCATCTCAGCCAAAAGACGTCCACTGCTGGACAAAGGCCTCCCCCAAGGATCTTCACAACGACCGGTTTTGTGCTGCTCGCATCCAGCGGCTTCCCGCGACCTTCACCAGATCGTCGGTCCACCTTGTTGGAGGCCTGCCCACACTGCGCTTTCCGGTACGTGGTCGCCACTCCAGGACTATCCCGCCCCAGCGGCCATCAGTCCTGCGAGCAATGTGACCTGCCCACTGCCACTTGAGCTTAGCAACTCTTCGGGCGATGTCGGTTACCTTTGTTCTTCTGCGGATCTCCTCATTTCTGATTCGATCACGCAGAGAAACCCCGAGCATAGCCCTCTCCATTGCTCTTTGAGTGACCTTGAGCCTTTTTACGAGGCCCATAGTGAGCGACCACGTCTCAGTCCCGTATGTCATCACTGGCAACACACACTGGTCAAAGACTTTCGTCTTGAGACACTGCGGTATATCGGACGAGAAGATATTTCGAAGCTTACCGAACGCTGCCCAGCCTAATTGGATTCGACGATTGACCTTTTTGCTGAATTTGGACCTACCTAGCTGGACCGTTTGTCCCAGGTAAACATAATTGTCCACAACTTCAAGGGCAGAGTCCCCAACCTTCAGAGGAGTGGGTACGACACGTGAGTTCGACATAACTTTCGTCTTCTCCATGTTCATTTTAAGGCCCACTTGTTGAGAGACTCTGTTGAGGTCACCGAGCATTGCGCCGAGGTCTTCCAGGGTCTCAGCCATGACCACTATATCGTCAGCAAACCGAAGGTGAGTGATGTATACGCCGTTGACGTTGATGCCGAGTCCTTTCCAGTCCAGAAGCTTGAAAACATCTTCCAGTGCAGCAGTGAACAGTTTCGGAGAAATCACATCTCCCTGTCTCACTCCTCGCTGCAACTGGATAGGTTTCGAGCTCTGGTCCTGAAGACGGACTGACATAGTGGCGCTTTCATACAAACACCTCAACACTTCGATGTACCGATAGTCAATTTGGCACCGCTGGAGAGACTGTAGCACGGCCCATGTCTCAATCGAATCGAAGGCTTTTTCATAGTCCACAAACGCTAAGCAAAGAGGCTGGTTATACTCTTCGGTCTTCTGTATAACCTGCCGCAGCGTATGTATGTGGTCTATAGTGCTGAAGCCTTTTCGGAAACCGGCTTGTTCGATAGGCTGGAAGTCATCAAACCTGCGTGCGAGACGATTCGTCATGACTCTCGAAAACAGCTTGTAGACGTGGCTTAGAAGTGAGATGGGCCTGTAGTTCTTCAGCAGGGTTTTGTCGCCCTTTTTGAAGAACAGTACCACCATACCTTCGTGCCACGTCTCTGGCGTTCTGCCCCCCAGTACCACGGAATTAAATAGCTTCTGAAGAGCTACGAGTACCGGTCTTCCGCCTGCTTTCAGAAGCTCGGCCGTAATTCCGTCAGCACCTGGTGCCCTGCCATTTTTGAGCTGTTTGAGAGCCATACTAATCTCGTATAGGCTGATGTCCGGGATGTCTTCGGTATAGTGCCGGGTTAACTTAACTCTAGGGTCTTTAGCTAAGCTTTGTACAGGTGGCCGTGTGGATGTGTAAAGCTGTCCATAGAACTTCTCGACCTCTCCCATAACATCGGACCTGGTCGTGACAGTTCTGCCGTCATCGGTTTTCAGCGTCGTCAGTTGGCACTGCCCAATACCCAGATCTCTTGCGAACACTTTTGAGCCTTTGTTCCGCTCAATGGCCTCTTTAATACGGTTAGTAGTACTGGTAATAATAGGTCTATCTAATGGAACTCGGGGCTTTCAATAAACTTAAAGTTTGTTTTGAATAAACACTTTATATTTATTTTACTTGACGGCTCTACAACTATAAAAAACACCCAAATTCACACAATAATAAATTAACTATGTGTGACTCAACCCTAGCCGCTAGGTACAGCTCGGTACGTCGATTCAAGGTCACGGCACTGTTGCCGCACTCTCATTCACTCTGGCTCTATTCAGTCTTCAAAAATGGCTGCTAAGTTTAATTTTGTTTTTTGGTTAGCTTAGTATTAGATACTAATTATGTGAAAATTAAAGAGTTTAGTTTCAAGACTCAAACATTTCCATTTGCTGTTTTAAGCTCCTGAAAATGTAGTATTTATTCATTTTCTTTTTGGTTTAACTCGTTATCAGATCCTAATCATGTCACTCATAATAAACTGTTAAATTTTAATTTTCGAACTTTTCTCTGAAAAACATGAGGACGTAGTAAAAGTTCTGTCAACATAAAAACCACTGTGAAAAAATTATCACTGCAACAACGGGTGTCCGTTTGTTTTAATCGAAACAAAAGAGCGGTAGCCTACACCAAGTGTACTTTTAAAGTTCCACATACACTGCGCCCTCGCGTAAACAAAGGTTAGGCGTCGACGAGGTCAGTTACACAATTGACCTACGACACATAGCTACATAACAGTCATACTGTAGCTTTACGCGTACAATATAAATGCCGGAACATTGTTATTAAAATGAGAAGGTTCAGCGTTGTAGAGCTACACCTCTTCAAATCAAATTAGTTAACATTTCCACAGTCTCTCTTGATGTTTCAATGTGGAATACGGTGGAACATGATAATACCCAGTCAAGATGTGGACTACGGTGAAATATGTATCTCTCATGCTTTTTTCTGAATATACACGCTGACCAACGTTATATGAGATAGTTTACATATTGTACACAACCATATCTTAGAACAGGCTGTCAAACACACAAGTTCACATTGAAAAACTTAAAAACTTGCCTACTTCTTAACTGATCTTTAGTATTTGTAAAAATATTATGATCAGATGTTAATGACAGTAGTTGTTGACATTAAATGGGCGCCAAAAAGCCAAAGGGCTTTCAAAGTAAAAAGTAAATAGTGTTGAATAATTTCGGCGGGCTGGTTAGAACCACGATGGCTCAATTGGAAGAGCACCTGACCCGGTATGTCAGAAGGGTGCGTGTTCAAATCCTGCTCGTGGAAATTTTTTCAACATTTGTGTTTTAGTAATTTGTTCGCAACAAAATTTGCGTTAAAAAAAATATATAAACATTTATAAATAGCTTGCCTACTTCTTAACTGATCTTTAGTATTTGTAAAAATATTATGATCAGATCTTAATGACGGTAGTTGTTGACATTGAATGGGCGCCTTTGGCTTTCAAAGTAAAAAGTAAATAGTGTTGAATAATTTTGGCGGGCTGGTTAGAACTACAATAGCTCAATTGGAAGAGCACCTGACCCGGTATGTCAGAAGGGTGCGTGTTCAAATCCTGCTCGTGGAAATTTTTTCAACATTTGTGTTTTAGTAATTTGTTCGCAACAAAATTTGCGTTAAAAAAATTATATAAACATTTATTGAAAATCTTGTATCTACTTAAGTGAAAACCTGTCTAAAACTATTGTTGTACCACCACTAGTATTGGAAAAAAAACAATAATTAAATTACTAGCAATATCTAAAATCGGGGCGTGTATTACTACTCCACAAATGTCCAAACAACTGTAATTCACATTCACCGTTAGTTGCCATTCGTAAACGCCACTAAAAGATTTTTCCAGGTAAGAAAACCCTTTTCCACGCGCTCATCTCGCATAAAAACAAAAGAGGGCACAACCCCACACGCAGAATAGTTGAAAATTAGACCCTTAAATGGTGAACATAAATTTTCGACACACTGTTTACCACGCAAACCCCTCAACTTGTGTTTACCCAATTTGCGAGTTTCAGTGAATTTTTATAGAGTCGTATCGGCGTCCCACAGGGAGTGCTGAATGTGATTTAGTATTCAGAGCCTTAATCCGCTCTAGCTCGATCGTCCCAGATTCAGCACAGGCTGGTAATTTGATTTATTATCTCAAATAGCGGTGTACTATTACTTATTTCCGATTTAAAGTACTGATGCGATGCTCTTTTAGTGTGTGCAATTGATATCGATTGAGCAATTACTTTTTAAACTTGTTTTGATTGCATTTTTCTATTTGAAATTGCTCTTTTCGTAATTGATGATCTTCTCGTATTTTACTAAAATAATGATAATACAACGTTATATTTAAATTAATTATTCAGACTAAATATTCATGTTAGTTCCAATGTTAACTTAAATTCTAGGTAAGAACATAAACAAAACATAAACAATAAAATCAAAACTCGGTTCTATCGAGGGAGTACCCTTCAACCCCGGGGTGTTTTTTTATTTTATTGTTTATAGTCTGGCATTTGACTACACCTCACCTGATGATAAGTGACGGAGCGGTCGATTTTTTTTTCGGTCGTACAACAACTTCTTCAAGGTTCTTCAACACGGTTTTGATAAAAATCCTTAATGCATAATTAAAAAAAAAATTAACATTCGGATAACCTTCTCTATATAAACTATAAGTGTGCGAAATTTCATACTCCTCCGTCCGCGCAATTTTCGTAAAAAAAGGGTACAAAGTTTTTGCTTCACGTATTACTATACTTATAGATTATCATTCTCAATAAGTATCACAAATTACATTACTCAATTTATACAAAAATATTTTTTTATTAATTTACATTAACCTATTAAGACTGTTTCATAATTTATTTATTAAAATATTACAAATAAAACTGTAAATCGATTTATTCATTTATCGTGTCTCATGAACTCATCAATGGTACAAAAGGTATTCTCAATCACCACTTACGTAATGCAGTTTTAAATTTACATAAAGGCACTTGTTTAATTTGGTCTGGTATTTTATTAAATACTAGCGGCCGCTCGCGGTTTCAACCGCGTGGTTCCCGTTCCCGTGGGAATTTCGGGATAAAAAGTATTCTGTGTTTTAATCCAGGTTATAAACTATCTGTATGCCGAATTTCATCCAAATCCATCCATCCGTTGCAGCGTGGAGAAGAAACAAATATACACACATACATACACACAAACTTTGTGATGTGATTGTTACAGCCATCGCTGGAGCATTCCTCTGGGATCGCCTTGAACTAGTGCGTGATGCCTTTCTCTCTAGAAAACCTTTGACGGTGTTTCGTTAATAGCACAGCGTAGAAGAAGTTATATAGACTGTGCTAATGGCTTGAGGAACCATTTAAGTGCATCGCCCCTCCCAAAAAAGGCGGGTGACGCTGAAAATGCCACCTGAGGGAATAAGCAAACTCCCTCCATAATAAAAATCGTTCGGAATCCATTCATGTGTACGTCGTCAAACATGGTCGATGCACTTCAAAAGCGCTGCAGACCAAACTGAAACCTGACAGCATTATTAAACTGATTTTTTTTTTTTTGAGAGGGACTGCTGATTGCCACTGGGCATTTTCAGCTTCACCGGGCTTGTATTAAACTGAGCACGCATCGCGCTGTACGCCCGCCGCGTATAGTTGACTTATAAGCTGCACGTATAGGCCGGGTCCACTCCACACCTGCGCATGTCCGATCCGATCCGAACCCTTCGGAGAATCTAGTAGGGCACGGGGCCACGCACTTTTAAGTGTGTGTTGTCGTTCTCTCTAGAAAACCTCCAAAGGTGATTCACACGGCTTGAGGTACCCTTTAAGTACCTCGCCGCCCCCAAAAAAGCCCGGTGACGCTGAAAATGACGTTTAAGGCAATCAGCAATCTCTCAAAAAAAAAAACCTGCGCATGTGCACGAACCTAGCACGGAAATCTTTAGACATGATTGCGAGCGATAATCAGTTTGTTCGCATGTAAGTTCAAAATGTTCTCTTGTGTACACGAACAGTGCAGTTCACGTGTATCAGATGTCTGACAGTAGGCTTTAAAAGCGTCACTTTTAAATCATCGCAGAATATAAAAATAGATCTATCCATCTTTAGACAACAGACGTTACAAATGGCTTAACATGCCTTCAAAGTCAAATAGATCAAGTCGTTACGCAAGCTACTATAATTTCACGATCGTCTTGTTTATTAAACAGCATCACCACTATAATTAATATAGCACATACATCTATATTCGTAATTATGCCGAGTTGTTAATACAAATTCCTAATTGACTGTTTCATATCTCCAAATCAGCAAATTCCATGAAACGTATCCCATTCCTATGGGAATAAGAATCTATCAAGGTTACTCTGCGTAAAGCATATCGATTCACCGAGGCGAAATTGTTTCTGCTAGTGAAATGTGGTTACATGGTTACGTGTTCATGCCGACGCGTGGCTACATACAAGTACCTATTTTCGAGTACGTTTCGGCGTTGCAAAGAGATACCGTTGCCAGCGGGGATTAGCCGTTCTTTGGTGATAACGTATATGCTAAGGTTTCTTTTGATGGAAATGTGTGTTATTGGAAGTTGTCAAACACCCTCGAGGATGTATGCGAAACTTTCTGAACTGAAATGTCTTAGCTTTTCCCGTAGGTAATCCACAAGAATAGGCTTAGCAAATCTTTATTGGTCAAGAGTGTCCCTGCGACCAAAGACACTGGCAGTTCTGACATGAAGCGATTGGGTCACACACATTGGCCGAATCCGGGACCAACTGCTTAACGTGCATTTAGAATCACGGGTTAACAAGAGATATTTCAGTTTCTACCCATCCGCTGTCTCATCATTTTGAACGGTACCTCTTAACATTTGAGAATGCAACCCAAATGCGCAAGCCGCTGCGCCATCGATCTTGCTAAGTATATAACTAAAAATATATATTATTTAGGTGTTTCTAGCGACAACCTTGGTCGTGGGTATTTCAATGGATGGGACTCTACATGTGGTATTTTTAAGTGATTTAATATCGTATTCAAAATATAACTGTTACCACCTGCTTGGAATCCCATCATACAGGTGATGAAATTCCAGCCCGAACACCTCACTGCAAGACCAAAAGTAACTGTAAGCTCATATTGGCATGAAAGCACTTGATAAAAATAGTTGACGCTAATATGCAAGTTACGAATATGGGACGACCAACATTTACACCTCAGTCTCCATATCGACGGTTAAAAGGATAAGGGAGAAGCGACACTTGGGTCGAAAATTAGTTATGAATGCCATCTTAGTTTGAATTTTCCGCTCTTTCGAATGCGCTTACTCCCATGTCTCTACTATGAGTTTTATAGTCGCTTACGCCCTAGGCGACAGCTCTTCAATTGAATTTTCATTTGATGTAAGCAACAAGATTTGGGGTCTTTTTATTTAGTATGGCACTTATGCCTGTGTAAAAACCGTTCAATTTATGGTTGTTGGTTGGTTATGTCTTTTTACTTTGAACCGACACAGACTTTTAGGGAGCTTATACCTTTCTACTGCATTCAACTTTGTTGAGTTATGGAGCTAATGCTTCTTTTCTTTTGTCCTAAAAATACTTTAGTGACGGTTATAGCCTATTTCCATTTTACCTTATATTATAAGTTGTCGCTTATACGAGTATATTACTACCTTTTGTAAATTTAAGAGTACGTTGTCGCTTATACCCTATTACCATTTACTACTACAGTCTTTATAGTCGATTATACCCTACCTCTTTCATACATTATTGATAATAAATTGTTAACATCGAAAACTGTTTCTCTTACTTTTCCACACTTCCCAGTATTGTGCAATCTCTGTTGCAAAAGAATAAACATTTTGTTCCTTAAATACATGGTTATTGATGGCAGTATGAAGTGTCGGTTGTGAGTCTTATCCTCTCAATAATATGTACATGTCATGACCTTTATTACCTACCTTTTTTCATATCTCTCAATTATGTAATGTTCCGAATATCCTCTTTTACTTCATGTTGTAAAAAAAAATTGAAGTCCGTTATACCTTTTCGCCTATTAGATAAAGAATTTGTGCTGTCAGTTAAGCCTCTTAATCTCACGGAATCCATAATAGTATGTGTAGGTTATACCTTATTACCTCCTGGTGTAGCTTAGCGAAATGTAACTTATCTCTCTTAACCATACAGATTTTATACATTGGAACGTTGTTTATACCCTATTACTCATAAAGAAAAAAAAAACCATTTGACATATTAAGTAAGCGACATAAAACAGCTTCCAACTTAATCTGCCATGGTACAGTTAAATAAAATGATTTTTTGGGCCTAAAATCCGTTTTTATTTTATCAAAAACGGACTACAAAAAAAAATGATGTCAGTTTTTGTGAAATTTCAAACTTAAACAGCCCTCCTGAACAATAAGGTTTTTGGCGCTTATCCCCTATATCCTTTTAACCGTCGATATGACCACGGAGCTTAATGTAAAAAAAAATTTACACTACATCACATACATTGTTCTGATCAAGGCAAGTAGCTAAAGCACTCGTTTTATGAAAATCAAAAACAACTACGGTATATCGAAAAGTTAATTTTCGACATTGAACAATCGAACCCGGACATCAGAGTTAGCGCCGCCCAAAGTCTGGCGTACACGCCACTAGGCTAAGGAGGTCGGTAAAAAAAAAAGGTTTTAAAATGTTAGGATAAATTAATATTATAATAATGTAGCATGCACCATATTATTATAATATTAATTGGTGCATGCACCATATTATTATAATATTAATTTATCCTAACATTTTAAAACCTTTTTTTTACCGACCCATAGGCCCATATGCCCTAACTCTTACTTAAAATGCTGTACTAATAGATATGTTAAGTATATTGATAGTAGTGAGACTTAGGTTTGACGGAGTGCACACTGTTCAAACATGGTTCAAACCATGGACAAACAAAGGAAATACGATAAACTGCCATGCGAATGTAAATAACGCTCGCATGGGTGTATTAAACGCGAGAAGTTCGTGATAAAATCCATAAAGATTGTGTTTCATTTCATTATGTAAGTTACTGTAACTGTCAAAGTATTAGCCTGGCAATCCAAAGAGGTAATGCCAGCATTCTTGGGACCTTCCCCTTGAGCCCATAGTTAGAAGACATCTTTAATTATAGGTATTAATTTTTTCAATTGTTATATTTTTGTGTCCGTTGAGATCCTCGCCCACATTTCGTTCAGCATGAAGCGGATATGTCCAGCCCAGTCCCACTTCAGCTTGGTGGCTTTTTTTTAGTAAGTAGGCCGAGACGAAGAGTGCGTGACGCCCTTCATAGGAACAAGCAAAGCTGGCATGACGTTGCTGTTATTGCTAATAATAAAGAAATAATATTTATTGGACTTCTTGGCGGGAAAGTGAAGAGTCATGTCTACGTTTTTGTTTTGTTTTCTAAAATTTGTGTTAAGGCGAATATTAATGTGAAACAATGGTGGATTATTACCCGTTAAGTGTTCGTAAGCGCGCATGAGTGTTGGCAAATGAAACAAAACAGTGCAACTTCACTTTTCAAATTCTCTCAAGAAGTCCGCCCGAGAACATTGTAAAGCCCCACATCTTTACTGAGATGCTCGAGGGGTTGGGGGGTATATCATTTCTCACTTCGCATTTCTATTTATCATTCATCATCATCTGTACAAGAAGGAAATATTGTCTATTTATATATTACTTGTAAGAAAAATTACTTTGACACTGGCTAAATGTGCTAATCCCACGAAGCCATCAATTAAAGGAAAAAATATATTTTTTTGTCTCAAATAGACAGTAGACTGACATAGTCCTTATTATTTTTTGGTGTTTCTGTTTATTTAGTTTTCACTGCTTAATATGTGTTACAAATACATTATATTAAAATAGCAAAAAATATATTTGCAAGGTAAACACAACCAACACCAGCAGCAGATAACTTTGCCCCTTTCAGTTCGCAGGCTGCTTTAAATAGGTTTTAAATGTTGTTTGCTCCGCTTGCCCCCAGGTGGTGTTCTACAAGAATGGCCAGAGAATAATGAAGTTTGTCAGGGGGCGTGACCCCCCTTACGAACTTTACAATTTGACAGGAGCGGATATTAATGTGAGTAAAATATAAGATTAATTAATTAATGTGAGAAATATACCAAGAAATAGAAACATTTAATCGAAGTAAGAGTAAAAACTTCAACAAAATATTATTTAATTCTGTTTTAATTACCTTGTTTACTTGACGATGCGGGCGGTCTGGTGTGGTTGCATCATCACATCGCCATCATCAGCTCATTTTTATGTCCCCACTACTGGGGCACCAGACTTCCCTATGGATGGGTAGGGAGAACGGGCCTTAAACCACCACGCATGCCTAGTGCGGACTGATGGTTGTTAACGACTGCTAATGCAGCCTGGACTAACGGCTTTACGTGCATTCCGAAGCACGGATGAGTTCGAGATGATACATTTTTGGTCACCCATCCGATGACCGACCTTTGCGAAAGTTGCTTAACGTCAGCAATCGTTAACCACTGCGCCATCGAGCTTCTCGTAATTGCATGCTGGCTACTATTGATACTAAGCATTTGTTAAGTTTTATTGCGAAATTAATTTATGAGCTACATAATAAACTGTTCATTAACATGATAAGACAAGCCGCCACGCACAGACCATTATTTAACTGAAGCTTCAGAATAAGGCAAAGGTGCATATAACTCTTGATGTTACAAGCATCTATACGCACTGGTGGCCACTTACTATAAGACGTTTGCTCGTTTGCTGATTGAGTAAATAACTTAAAAAATAACAAAAGAAAAACAGGCTGACAAAGTAAAAGTAGATAGTGTTGAATAATTTCAGCGGGTCGAACAGCTACGATAGCTTATTTGGTAGTACACCTGACCCGGCATGTCATGGGGTGTCGGTTCGAATCCCGCTAGTAGAATTTTTTTCAGCATTTTTTCAAATAATTTAATAACAATTATTTTGTCCTCTCTAGCTGATCCAGCTATACCCGACATCTATAACGCTAGAGAGGCTAGACTTCTCAGCATCAGGTCCTTACGCGTGCGAAATCGCACTCGAGACACCACTCTACTCCAAGGTTTCCAAGATACATGAGCTTAATGTTATTGGTAAGTAAATTTTTGTGTATATATTTCTTTTACAAAGAAGGATCTCTTGGCCTTTCGCACCAGATGATATGAGACGATAAGATCAACCATGTAAACGCACTTCACTTGAAATCCTCACCTAATGAGTTACTGGCTATCTTGTATCTAACAGTCCTACCACTTCTGACTACTCTTTCGGGTAGCCCCGGTAACTTAATTGTAATTGATTTACCTGAAATAAATACATGTTTATATATTTTTTTTTTAAAGTAATATGAAAGGCCTATTCAAACCTGAGCGGTATTGCTGCCGCTGTGGGTAAAGGTATATACCGCGCGGGTTTCGCTCAGGTATTTAGTATCAAGTTCCGCGGCTAGAGCGGCCTGAGCGGCAGAACTGCATACCGCGCGGATTTCACTCAGGTATTATAGTTAGTTATAGAAATGACTAACTGGCGAAAACTTCTTACATTCTTGAGCGAAACTCGAATACCGCGCGGTACACAAGGATAGCGAAATTCACTAAGGTGTGAACAGTAACATTACCGCATACCCACTCGGTTTTCTCTACCCTGACTGCAGCGAATGCCGCTCAGGTTTGAATAGACCTTAAAAAACGATAGCGAAGTTTGACAAGAATAAAATGTATGGGATTGACATAAGATTGACCACGTGATTTAGCGCGGTTTATGTCAATCCCATACATTTTATTCTTTTCGAACTTCGCTATCGTTTTCTTAATGTTACTTTGGCTAAGCCTACAGGCGTCCTGAAAACAAGCCTTACCGCACAGGGTAGGTATGTTATATCCACCCCTAGCTAGCAATAGAATCGGAGACTGGGTCTAAGAACGGTAGCATAGTGACAAGACCACATAGACGATAATGAACATACAGTTGTAACACGATAAAATTATATTAGGTCCTTACCTATGAAATTGACGTTTTGTATGAAGATTTTTTATAAAATTTTATTTTTCATACTAACTTTTTTTAATTTTTTTAGCATCTATTTATGTTAACACTATAAAAATTGTAGAGTAGTGTGTTTGTTTCACTAGCGAAATATAGCAGACATTAAAAAAAATAAAAAAAACCAAGTCCCTTCAAAGCTACAATGAAACAAAAAGACAATTCCGCGAAAATAAAAAGTACCTAGTCAATTAAAAAAAATATTGGGCGATAAAGACACAAAATTAATCATCATCGTTATTACTGAAGCTTGTAATATAGTCCTAATTAAAGGTGTATAATAATATTAACAACTAGTATTGACTTTTAGAACTTTTAGACCTTTTAATAAGTGAGAAAAAAAACGTCAATTTCATAGGTAATGACCTAATATTAGAAAAACTCAACCAGCCTCAGGAACATCGAGTGGGAATCGACCCACGACCTTTTGCGCACCCAATATAGCATTGTGAATGCGAAATAATAAAAATAGTTGTTCTTTTCCATCAGTTGTGCTGACAGTGTGTTAACAAAACAGTGTATAAAGATATCTATGATAACCAGCTTAAGACGACACCTCGATTTGTAAACATTAAAAAAGGCTGATCCTTACTGACGCTGGCATAAGGTCGATAATACGTAGCGCCTGCGACAATGTAGACCGCAAATTAACAGTTAACCTAAAAAATATTTAAAAAAAATATTGGTTTTAGTTATCAAAATATGCAGCAACTGAATTACGAATATTGATGTTATCAATATATTTGAGTGGTTTCCAAGCATATAAATTAAGTAAATTTGTTGTAATTTCAACAAATTTTTTTTTTCAAATTTTTCTAGTGGTGTTTTTGAAAATAATTATGATCGAGTTAAAATTATACAATCGTGTATTTGAGCAAGCAAATTCAAGATATAGACATGAATTTACCTATTTCAACATTTCAGATTCGTAAGTCATATTATAGTCTTAAACTATTCGACGAACGTTGGTGCATTTTTTCAGTGTGTCGCCCGCATTGGAAATTTACGTGGCGGGGATCTTGATTTTTCCCAACAATTACAAAAAATATGAAAGTGATATTTGATGACATGATTTTTCATTTAATTGACTTCATTTTGTTAGTTGCAGAAACACGATTTGTCAACTTTTATGACAGAAAAAAATATTAAAGTAACCTCTTTTAAAACATAGATTTGCATTTTACAGGCTAACCAGACCGATTTAAGCATCTAAATTTCCTTAGTAGATTAGTCTTAACACACATTTCAAAATTGTATTTCATTTTTTTTAAATAATTTGTAGTTTTAATTTGAAGGAAAAAAAACAGTTTTTCTAATGGTACGGGGCGCAAACGCTCGTATCAAAACGTATGAGATTTATTGTTTAGCGATGCGTCGTCGCCTTAATACATCAGCAGAATCACAACAATGTCCGTAATGCCTTTGAAAACAAACGTTACTGATTTGATAAAATAATTGTTATTGCTTTGCGTGTTTCGCTTGCCACCTGACAGATCCCACCATTATTAGTCCACAGGGAATTAGGAAAGCGTACATTAATGAGACGTAATTATTATTATGAGTAGCGTTAAATAAGGAGAGCTGTTCTACGCAAACATAAAGATGTTTCAGTAAAAAAAAAAAAGTAAAAGGCGTATTACGTCTACCACCTAGCTTTTTTCCGATCTACAGTTTGTTTAGTTACGGGTACCTTGGTTACCGCCAAAACTTGAGAACTTCAGATCAGAGCATTGCTTGGTACTAGGATTCTGCCCACTGCCCACACCACCTGACTAGATGATGACCTATTTCTGCCGCCAAGTCCTAACATTTTGCAAATCTGTTTGCCGGTATGCAGGGTATTAGACCCAGTTAAATTGCGTGTATAAAGGCGTAAGGATTGAAGCTTAAAAGCGTCCGCTGAGTCAAGCGGGGCGCCCGCGTGGCGTGCTTGTTTCGGGTAAATTCATAAAGCAACGCTGAGGAGGATCGCTCGTCGGGCGACCTGCCATGAACAATGCAGAAAAACGAAAACGACGGCGACGCGCGAGCGTACGTGCCGTGCTTAGAGCTTTGTTGGTTTAATGCTCTAAGGTGCCGTGCTTAGAGCATTATACCAACTGGAGAGGCCACACGCCTTAATTTCTATGCAAAAAACGTCTGTCATTTTCGAGCGTGCGTATAACCCATCTTGTCACAAGCGCAGCTGCTTGTGGCCGATATCCATTAGGGGCTGCATACTTGTGTGCTGGCTCTAAACCATAAAAAAGGAGCCTTTTTATATCAGACCTAGCGTAGTTTTATTTGCCACTCGATCAGGTTGGCGAAAAGGAAAATTTGTATAGCAAATAGCAAACACCTTGCTTATCGTTACTTCAACGAGGATATCTTTCTTTAGGAGGCGTTACTTCAACGCTATTAAAAGTCTAATTTTCGTTAACCATGATCTAATGAAAACTGGCACAGACACTCATGCCCGAAAGATAACTTGCGCGTCAACTGCAGTCTAAAATACCTACTACATATTCTAGAATGTGTTTTTTTTCAGTCCGCCAGAAACACCGTCCGAAGATAAAAATAAAACACAAAAAGCTGTCGTCGTCTGATTACCTGGAAGCGACGTGTCAAAGTGCCGCCGCGCACCCCGCCCCCCACCTCACATGGTTCATAAATAGCATGAAGGTTAGTGCCTGAATAAATAATACACATATACACGAATAATATATATATATATTTTTAACTACCAACTACACTACGAGTATAACAACATTATACGAAAAATTACCTTATATACTCGTAGTAATAGACACATATAATTATGTTGTCCATTACGTTTACCACATATTACTGAAACAAACAATAACGGAATAAATAAATAAATCATAAACATCAATTAAGAGCGTTTACGTTTACGTTAACGTTACGGCCACCTTTAACTATAACGCCATATTTAACTAAAACATGTCAGGTGTTCGTTAGGTGACGTAAAAATGCTAAATTACTTTATTCAGATAGTTTGTTGAGAATAATTTGATTTTCTATCTCTAATTACTAGATATGTTTTTTTTTTCATTGGCGGCGCTAGTGTGCGGCGTAAACGCTCTTAATGGTCGCCCAGTGTATTGTATCCTAAGCAATAAAAAATTAAAAAAATAGAGTGTAAGTTTGGATTGGCCTCAGAACAATAACTAATTATTATTCTGAGGGATTGGCATTGACAGATTTCGGCCGCTACTCTTACATTTTTGAAAATTTTGAAAAGAGTATATATACGTGTGTGTCAAATACATGGTAATGTGTGTAATGTTTGTTGTATAGATTTAATATATTTTTATGAATAATTTAAAAAAAAATATTAACATTCGGATAACCTTCTCTATATAAACTATAAGTGTGCGAAATTTGACATACTCCTCCGTCCGCGTAATTTTCGTAAAATGGGGTACAAAGTTTTTGCTTCACGTATTAATATAAAATATATATTTACTTACTTGCCTTTCAATTAATGCAATGTTAAGCTAAGCAACAGCACACTTACGTGATTTTAGGTATACTAGGTATAGGTAGGTACAGCCAAGAATAAGCTCCGAATAGTTATTCCGTGTTTAGTTCCTGTCATGTAAACGTCATTTCAAATTAAAGTGAAAGAGACCACCAGTTATCGACCTTTTTTCCTTTAATCATTAAAAATAAGGCAGCAACTGATTTTAGTCTTTATCAACAATTGAATAAGTATAGGGATACCTTTCGTTGACGTAATGTATTTATTCCTAAAATAGTTTGGCATAACGAATTTGGCATAAGTTTTTGCATAATATTACTTTGGCATAAGTAATTGATTTTTTGCAGCTTAAGTATTGTGGCATAATTATAATTAAGACTAATATATTTATGTATAATTGTAATTTCGCATAATGTTTTTAGGCATAGTGTATAGTCGCATAATAGTATTTCGTCATGTTAGGTTGTGTGCCGAAGGTTGTCACCCTATTTAGTGCTCGGATTGTGGCCCCCCAGGGGTTTAGTGGGTATCCCCTCCGTCTCGCCCTCCCAGCCGGGACTTCTTCCTGACAGCTGACTTGGGGCTTCTCTCCTTGTCAGTGGGTGTGGAAAGGTGGACGAGTGAGTCCCACATAACCGGGTGCCTCTTCCAGGTCCGGTAGGTGGCTAATGGCTAGGTTAGGTTAATTCTTTTTAAATTATGGTTGTGAATTTTAACAATTTAACAATTTTTGCAACAAATAAACTCAAAAACTACTGGACCGATTTATAAACTTCTTTCACTAATGGTGAAAGAATTTTTTAATGCTACATTAGCGCTGAGTAATATAGGCTATTTATATATAAAAAAGTACACCCGTGCGAAGCCGGGGCGGGCCGCTATCATATAAAGATATTAGGTTCTGACCGCACGGAATCAAAGCTTAAAACATATTTGTTGTAACAACAAAAAAATCGCACAAACAAAAAAATAACTCTTCTATTACGGGCTAAAAGGTTTTAAATATAGTTATTCTCTATTCGACATCTGTTATTCAGTTTAACTTTCAGGCGACTAATGGTCGTTGTCACCGACGACCCCTAAGTTTAAGTTGACCCTTAAGCTAATTTGGGTAACAGTTGCCGGAATAAAACAGACGGGTGGACCGTATGCCTGATTTTAACGTTTATTCAAATGACTTTATGCGATTTAAAGGTCACTATAGGAAGTTTCAAATTATTAAATTAATTTAAACTAACGTTATCTTTATTGTGGCTACTTACTTAGATCTTTGTTTTTACTTTAAGCGTAGAATTAGTTTCATTAGAATTGACTTGTTGGTCTGAAATCTATTCAACCTTGATTGTTTTATTCCTTTACACAACAAAAAGAAACATTTCATAACTTAACTTGAAAAAAATAAAACAGAAAAATAATTAGAAAATTAAAAACTAAAGACCTATAAATAAAAGATGTCCTCCAACTGTGGGCCCATGGGAACGGTCCCAAGAATGCCAAACTAATACGCTGGCAGAGGTAGCAGCCAGCCTTGATGTTTGAATTAAAAAGAGAAATATACACATACGCTTGCTAAGCTGCACTGGTACTACAAGACTTTTTTAAATGTTTTTGCACGAAATAAAATTTAATGTGTAATATACCTACCTTTTGTATTTTAAATCAAAGCTTTCATATCACACTTTTAACTATTTTGTCTTATTGGAGCAACAATTGTATTATCTAAAAAGATTTACACATACATGTCCACTTTTTCATACATTTATTTGATAGAGAGTGAATAAACTGAGCGTAGCGTTCTGAATTTTTAATCGCTTGACCACTAGTCTGGAAAATTTAGGCGAGATGGGGCTGTTAATAATTTGTACGTTCTTGTAGGGCCTGCAATCAAAGATCTTGAAATATTTATTACCACATCATAATTTGTCATTTTTTGGTTTTGACTTTTACTAGTAGGTACTATATGACGTTGTAAAGAATTAAACTGGTAAATTAAATAATTATATAAATTGTTTTCGCAAACTTAAATATTTTATTTATTTATTTTTTCTTTTTTTGTGTTTTTTTACATGTTGTGATTGTTCTTTATATTTTGTGTTTTTATTTGTGATGAAAGTGTCCTTTTATGATAGGGCATTTTCCAATTTATGACGCTGTAAGGGAGAAAAGAGCTGGACACTTGCTGAGTTTCTTGCCGGTTCTTCTCAGTACAAGATCTCCCACCCAGAGTAGATAGACTTACGAACCGATGGCATAATGACGTTCATATTTGTAGCCTAAACTGAATAAATGATTTTAATATTTATTTTTTTAAATTTTTGAATACCAATACTAGAATTAGACAAGCGCCTTAACAAACCCAAAGCTATGTTAGGTTTTTTTTTGTTAGGTCATGGTTTTACTCCGGCAACCGTTCCCTTCATCGACTTAAGGGTTATCTAAACCCGTCGTCGTCTCGCATCGGTTAGCTTTTCACCGAGCGTTAGTAAAGTTAACGGCGATAACTCTTTTGTATAGGGTATCCAACTTAGTAGTTGCCTTGACAAATTATTAAAGTTTTCAACTACTTTCGTAGCTGACTGTACCTACGCAGTAGCTTAGCTCGAAAAAGTTTTTGACTGATAACTCATTTACCGCCTTCACAGTGGCTTTCAGCACTTAGGCCCACGCACGGTATAGGTTGCCATGATAATACGAAGCTAACGTACACATAACCTGAATATTTTATGCTAATGCAGCCAGCCTGAAGATTTTAGAAGTGAGGCACGTACTGTATGAAACACCTTTCTGATTATCTCTCTTAAATTATTTGACATCATAATGGAGTGTGAGTAGGCGTTCATGCTTTCGCTTGTGTATTTTTGTCGATGTTTTGTTCAAAATTATGAATATTTTTCGTGTTGTATCGAATGGGATATTGTTTTTAGGAATATATTAAACATAATTATGTGGAAACCACTGTGAGCATTAAATGTTTGGATAGATTTGAAATGTAATTATTTATTTTAAAGGAAGACCAATAATAAGATGGAAAGTTTATTGTACTGAATATTTACTATTATGTTATATATTTTTAATTCTTTGTTGCAGCTATTTTCAATAATCATAATGTTTCATATCAATAGTTATTTGTTTTAAAGCGCATTCCTTGTTATTTACATGTATGAATAGGATTATAGAACTAACTTTATCAAAACAAAAACAATCTTCTTGGATGTAAAGTTAGTTATGACCATAGATCGGATTAGGTAGAGTTTTTTGACATACCTTTGCAATGTTAGCATATCATGGATAAAAGCAAACTTAGTTTTTTCCAAAATTTGGATAAAACAAAGTATAAGATTTTTGAAAATAATCTCCAGTAACGATCACCTAAATCACACCTTGATAGTCTGACGTGCAAAAGAGTTAAAAGTGTATTTTCTCTTATTATTTTATCGGGTTATCCATACTATTGATAACGTTATGACGCAATTCACAGAAAAAACTCTACATATTCCGATCTACGGTTATGACATATGTTTACAACAAGGTTTTAAAGTGAAACACAAACTGAAAACTTTAGCTAGATTTTAAACATTTAATATCGACTTGTTGACTTATTTTATACCATTTGTGACTTTTATTTCATTGTACTAAGTGTTAGAACCTATATACATTGTTAACAGAACAGTGCTCGGGATATAATGTAGAATAGAAAGCTGTCCATACAAAGTGAATAAAACTATGTGAACTATATTTCCCGGAAGCCTACTTTTATTTAACTGAAAGGATAAAAATAAATAAAATGATTACTGATCACTAATATCTTCTTACTTACTTCGCTGGCTCAGTGACGAGTGAAGTGGGTCTTGGACTCCGACGTCAAAGTACGCCATTTTGTTCAGTCTTGTGCCTGTTCCGACCATTCAGGCATCTTCCTTCAGTTTCTTGTCGACTTCACCCTTCTAACGATATCTCGGCCGGCCTACCGGGCGACAGACGCCCAGTTAGGAGCCCCAGAAACGCTCTTTTTGCAGCTCGATTCTCTCCCATTCAACAACATAATTCTAACCACAATAAAAAAACAGCTGATATTTTTGCGATGTTAGTAACTCCCATACGCAAATGATGTTTAACATTGGTTTGCGTTCACTTTGAAAACAACAGCCTGCTATGTTTTCTGGCAGTTTTTCAAACGCTTCAAATATCACATTGAGATTACATTGAGGTTTAACTTAACTATAGTGAATATGGGAAAAAGGAAGTCCTACACCCAGAACATGGGTACATATTGGCTGCTCATGATGACAAATTGCACAGTCCAACAAACATGTTAAATGCTTTTATAAGCTAGCAATAGTAAGCATCATCTAAACATAAGTTTAAAAGCATCTCAATTGGTCCTTCCGACATAAACATTCGCATACATATGGGGCAGCAGCTTTAACACATCATGCTGGGCCAATGCGAGAAGTTTTAATAATCTACGAACTTAGAAGAAGATATGAATAAGGAGTTATCTTCACAGGTGGATGAAAGGTTGACCATCCCCCACGGCACGGTGAACGTGCACCGCCACCACCACGGGATGCCGCTGTCAATCACGAACTCCTCGTTGCACTTCCCCCTGAGCACACTCCAACTGTTCCCGAACCAGACCGTGGACATCACCTGCCTGAGCACCATACCCAGCTACGCTAGCGTGGCTGAAGGGTTTGCTGATGTCCAGAATCACACGATTACTGGTGAGTTAACTATTCAATTTATATGCTTCAGCATTGTACAATGTGGAAAATGTGTTATAGATAATTATGAAGATATTGTCGGATTAGAGAAATAGCTATGCAGTTTAAAATATTTTATTTATTAAACAAATTATTGTCATAGTAAAGTTGTCCATAAGGCAAGTGTCGAAACGACATAATAGCTTTTTAATATAATTGACTTCGAGCCAGTTTCTTCAATACTGAAAGTATAAATGTTTACATAATTTTTAACGCAAATATTATTGCGAACAAATTACAAAAACACAAATGTTGAAAAAAAAAAAAAAAATTCCACGAGCAGGGTTTGAACCTGCACCCTTCTGACATACCGGGTCAGGTGCTCTGCTCTTCCAATTGAGCTATCGTGATTCTAACCATCCCGCCGAAATTATAAAAAAAAAAAAAAAAATTCAACATTTGTGTTTTTGTAATTTGTTCGCAATTTGCGTTAAAAATTATGTAAACATTTATAAATAGCTTGTCTACTTCTTAACTGATCTTTAGTATTTGTAAAAATATTATGATCGGATGTTAATGACGGTAGTTGTTAACATTGAATGGGCGCCTTTGGCTTTCAAAGTAAAAAGTAAATAGTGTTAAATAATTTCGGCGGGCTGGTTAGAACCACGATAGCTCAATTGGAAGAGCAGAGCACCTGACCCGGTATGTCAGAAGGGTGCAGGTTCAAACCCTGCTCGTGGAAATTTTTTTCAACATTTGTGTTACTGAAAGTATGTTTAAAGTGAGACTATGTGATCACTGTTCATCCACTTAGGGCTGATTTTGATTAACAGATAAAACAAAGAGCAAATTAAATTACTAAACTGTTAAGCTGTTTAAGCCTCATGTCAAGTTAGGAAAAATTTACAACTCACCTCCAAGTACAAAAACTAAGCTGACAAAGAAATCAGTCTTCATTAAATTAATTTGTTTTAAGTTACATCATAATAAACCCTTAACTTGTTGTAAATTTAACTAACAAATTGCCCGAGTTAATACATTGTAGAGTGCCTTTACCGCAATTAGACTATAATTCCAAATTGGCTTCCGATTTCGAACTCGTCTATACCTGGGAAATACATTTAGCCGTTGCCGGCTATCGTCATAATTATAATGGCTGTCGTTAGGCCAGGTCAGAGGTGGGGCGGGGTGAACCTCTCGTATTGACACCCGGCTTTACCGCTAATGATACAATTTGTTCATGAAGATTCGGTAGTTACTACTTATTGCAGAATGTTTACTCATTTTGTTCGTTGTTCACAACTTTGCTTTCAAGTTATTATTACATTTGACTTTTTTCAGGATACTGTATTATGAGTTGACTACGAAATATTGTTTGTAAAAGTGCATCCAGACTTTGTGACAAAACATGTTATATAGCATGGATATGTAGCATGGGTGCCCTTCGGTTCGCCTAAATAATTTAGTCCTAATATTACATGGCCAAACCGTATTTATTGGCCTAAACTTAAAACGAACAATTATTGTTTCGCCTAACAATTGTTTTGCCACCATTATAATTTGGTCTAAGAATTGAAAGCCCTAATTTTAGGATCTATAATGTGAAATACCCTAAAATATATTGGCATAACGTTATTTTGGCATTACGACGATTTCGCGTAATGCATAAAAGCTCGAATTATAGCATATCTAATATTAATTATTATTGTTCAGTTTCAAAAATACTAGCTGCCCTACTCCTGTAGGTCACGTGATAGGATAGAAATTTAAGATAATCGCGAAGCGCAGCGTAGCGATTGTCTTGATTTTCAAGGTTATTTTTTTATTAGACTACAGAAGACTACTATACTTTTGTTTGAAGCTAGATAGCTCCATACAAAAATATATTTTTTAATTGAGCTATCTTATACTTTGTGATTTTTAATTTTGTGTTAATTAATATTTAGTAATTGCAAACTTACGAATTGTTCCGCCAAATGTCGCATTTGGTAAATTACAATATGGCGATAAAAAGTTAGGCGAAGTGAAATTAGACCAAACACGATTATGAAGAGTGAAATTATGCGAAAAAATTTAGGCTAACCATTTGTGTGCCATTACCAATTAGAAGTACAAAAAATTAGGCGACCCGATATATACCTATGTAGCATGTTTGATTAGTGGGTGTG
Organism: Eudonia lacustrata; assembly: GCA_947562085.1. Classification (NCBI taxonomy): domain Eukaryota; kingdom Metazoa; phylum Arthropoda; class Insecta; order Lepidoptera; family Crambidae; genus Eudonia; species Eudonia lacustrata. The sequence continues at coordinate 5,763,876 of OX387317.1, read as the reverse complement.
TGTCAATAAAACCACTTTATACTTATTGTTTTGTAATATTGATAGCATAGTTATGTAACTTGCTACTACGTTACTTGATGTGGACTCACCTTTAGGTAAAGTTAGACACATAAACGTACATATCAAAAAACAAAGAAATTATAACAATAAACTATTTCAGTTCAGTACATTTAACACTGCTAACAGAAATGACTACACAAAAAATCGATGGAACTCTATGAATTATGTGTCTATAAAACAATGTCATGACCGTGTCATCAACATTAACTAAATAGGCATGACCTCACCAACTTCCCGAAATAAAGATGAGAATCGATTGGATGTTTAATGAAACTTCTTCTTTCAGTGAACGTGGTCAGAATCGAGCCGGCGGCGGCGCCGACACAACTTCCTGTGAAAATCGTTAGCCCTGAAATGAACGAGTCGTGTCGGATTGCTATTCACACCATTATGTTAGTTTTAGTTTTGGTGTGCCATTATGGTGTCTATATCTAAACAAATCGGTATTTCAGTTAAGGCAATTATAGACGCCACAATAAGAAAGGGTACAAACAAATTTTGATCACCACAACAGTAGAGGTGACTTCGAATTTGTTGATTTAATGCCATCTCAATGTTTAGTGCGCGCGTAAACTTTGGAATACAGACGTTGATATAAATTCGACCACCGAGTTGACTAGTACGAGTTCGGTGACTAGTTGTAATACTAGTATATAATAATTGTCTATTATAATTGTGTCGGTGTTTTGTACACACGTGATAAAAAGAAAGGGAGATACAGATTGAATTGAAAATTCATTAATGTGTATCATTTTTGTTTGGGTGCTTGAAATGGTAGCGTGACGCCACGTAAACAGAGATTATAACCAATCACGTAGGTTACAAACTGAATTGGGTTTCACCCGAGTTCTTCCCGTAATAACACGTGTTGTGAGACTCCATTTTAATTTATAACTACCGTACAATTATTATTATTGTACCCTTACCACTAATAATAAAAAATACTTGAAATTGGCTTAATGCTAAACGCGAAGCCATTAATTAAGATAATTAATTAATTACAAACTGAATATGTCGTGTTATTGCTCTGATGACATCGGTCTCTCTCTCTCTCTGTACTGTGCGAGCGCGACAGCAATATATTTGCATGCATGTACTCGAGACAACTATAGGGTCATTGTACGGAATTCTTCCTGCTCTCCACGGTAGCATTTTATCTTATGTATGACTAAACGTGTGAAGCTTCGAATGCTGGTCATTGTACTCTAAAAACAATTGATATGTGAAATATTATCAGACTACATATCAAAAGGGTCTATTTAGAAAAACAAAAATAGATTGATTTGTGTGCCTGTTTAGTTCAAAATGAAAGCTTCAATACTGTATGTAAATAGTATAAATGTGTAAAATTATTGGACTATGTAGACTTGCAAGTGTCTATTAATCGATTGTAAAATATATTTAAAATCTATTAAATCTAAAATGTATGTGTATACCTTATTTACATAATTGCTGAAACAGCGATTTAAATCAAATAACTAAGTGAAAATAAATAGAGCGAAAAAATATATTATTGTTTAATTTATAATTAATTAGCAAGCGTTTGATGTTGCTACGAGCTAGACGCGTTAATTACTAAATTAACGCGTCTAGCGTTTTGTTTTCAGTTGTAAGCCCTAGCTTATAACTGAAAACAAAATAATATTTAAAGAAAAGATAGAGCCAAAGAACAGTATTAGAAATATGATGTTCATTTTATAACGTAGTATTCAAGATTCAAACATAACATTAATTTTATACTTTAAAAAAATAAATGACTATTTAATCTTTTTTCAACAAAATCGGAATCTTAGCTCTACATATTCATACTCAAGTTATTTTATATGTGAGGCTAGGTTAAGTATTGAAAACTTTTACCTACATTAAAACCGCAGTTTTTGAGCAAGTCAGGCGCCCTAACAACTAGGCTATCGTGGCTGTATATTACTCGAGCAAATAGTAAAAAAGACAAAAGTTAACACTAACTTACTTTGGAACTAAAGTGAGCCTAACTCAATGTCAACGTCATCATTATCGACATTATATCTTAATAAATAAAATAATAAATATCAAGCATCAGTTAAGAATAGACGAGATTATAAATAAAACGCAAACTTTATTGCGTACAAAAAAAACATAATACTGAAAAAGTTATAAAAAAATAATATTTTTGATCACAATTTGCGTACAATTTAAGCATTAACATTGCTTGGTTCCCTAATGACTTGAGCTTCTTTTACGCTTCTTTTATAAATCCTTTGTAAATGTACCTTTTACTTATGTATGCGCAATTATGAGACTGAATTAGAAATTTAGGCATTAATGACCTATTGACAGCCATTAAATTACCAAATGCTAGAAGTCCCTGTCCATTGTAGTGTTATTGTGGCCAAAGCCGATACTTTAAGATGTCGACAAAATAAGAATATTAAAAAACCTTTGATGAAGACAACATCAAATACAAGAAAAGTTTTGAAAGTAAAGCATTTATTAATTTTCATTTGTTTTAGATACCTAAATGAGGTTCTATATATGGTGATATCATTTCTGCAATCACCAGTTAAAGGGTTAACTGTATAAAAACACTATAATAAAAAGTTTTTAAGTCTTTGCTATTGCTAAATAAAATCTTTTAATTCTACGCCACTGGCTGAAAATATTAAACACTTATTTATTTGAGTCACTAAAGAGAAATACCACTACGAGTATAAGATTTAAACTGCAGATACGGAAAAATATCTGCGATTCGAAATTTTATAATATTATACGCATTTAAAAGATATTGCAAGGCAAGCGATAAAACTGCGATATCGTCAAACGAATACGACAAAAGATTTCCAACTACCGATAACATGTCAGTTCGCGTACAGCATGTGTCAGTAACATGAAGTATTATATTGTAAGGTGACCTACATGCCAAAACAGTTGTGTTCTGTCGGGCATCTTTGTAGTAAAAGTAACAAAAGGGTAGTAGATACAATTTAAAAGAAGTTGTTGCGATTAAATAATTTTCGTAACTAAAACAAAAATTGCGGTGGCACTTGATGTGACGTAATTTAGATATGTTTTTAGATGAAAATAGAAACCTTTTCGCTAAAACATCGATAACGTGTCCCGTCACTATCTATGACTAAGTATAAAAATTTTGTTTTCGAAAAATACGAGTATGGCAAATACTATTACAATACCGAACCACGAGAAATTTAATTTTGATGTTAAAATTCTCGGTTCCTCCAATATATCTACTTTGTACAGACGCCTGTACATCAACCTGTCAAATTTCTTCAATACATTTTCAAAGATATGCCTAAGGCATAAAGTTCAATTTCTATTGAGGAAACTTGACAGTTTGTGGTAGAAAGTGTTTTCTAAAGTTTACGCGAACACTACACATTGAAATGAAACAACTTTTACGGATCTACTCGCGTTTATTTTACACATTACATTTAATGTTTATCCTGACGATTCGAAAAGGGTTTCGAAAGGCAGGGTCCGTAAAACGTCAGGATAATTATTAAACGTAATGTGTAAAATAAACGCGAGTAGATCCGTAAAAATTGTTTCATTTCAAAGTTTGTGGTTGGTTGATGTGCAGGCGGGTGAACCTTAGGCAAAGTTTTTTTGAAAAAAAAATGCAAATAGATGATATTGTTTATGATTTTTATTCCATAAATATGAATATATATTTAAAATTACAAATATCTAGATTTAAATTTGAAGTTGAACTGCAACAATTCAAGATATCAAGTAACGTTACTAATAACAAAAAACTTAAACTTTAACCAATTTGTTATTAGAGTTTACAATGAAAATTCATCGGTGCTTAGTAATAACTAGCTGTGCTCGCGACTTCGTCCGCGTGGAATAGTGACTTTCGGCAGCATTTTTAATTTTTTAGGCTCTTTTCCCGTTTTTGCAACATTTTTCACTGATGCTTCGCTCCTATTGGTCGCAGCGTGATGTTATATAGCCTAAAGCCTTCCTCGATAAATGGACTATCCAACACAAAAAGAATTATTCAATTCGAACCAGTAGTTCCTGAGATTAGCGCGTTCAAACAAACAAACAAACAAACTCTTCAGCTTTATAATATTAGTATAGATTAACGTTTGACGTCTCTGAGATTGCCAGTTAGTAAAATTGTGTGTTAATTTCCGTCTAGTGTCTACTGCCCTTTTGTTTCGCACTCAAAATATATGGAGCAATTGTGTAACAAAAACATATCATGTTTAGGAGTGAGGCTATACAAACTTTATAAATGTTGTATGTTGGAAAAAGTTTCGTGACGAGAATGATGTTTGTTTCTTTTTAAATTATAAATAAACGTTTCGATAAAGACGTTACAGTATATTTTGTGACAATCATTTCCGTGCTCTTGCGTGTTGTTTCAGCCGACCCTCGCAAAGAGCGAAGGCGTACAACGGATTATTTAGAAATGTAGTTTCAAAATATAATGCCAGCATTATAGGTATATAACGTGGCTACATTTTTGTACTTTAATAGTTTACGTAACGTATATAATATTTGTAGAACTTAATGTGGTATTAAATACGATGTTGCTAAATCATTTCTAGGCATTGTATTTTGGAAAATATTATGATTGTCTTACTTGTTTGTTACCTAACTAAGTAGTAAACTAGTAAACGTTTACTTAGAATTGGTACAGAGGGCCTTCAATAGTCAAAAATATAATAGCGGTACTATAATCATGTAATTTTAGCATTGCATTCATCGCGATTGCTTCGGTGTATAGTTTAAGCTATTATTTTAGTTAAAAAATCAGAGTCGTACTAATAATGTTATTCATAAGTGTTATAACATCGCTGCTTTTACTAAATATATAAACCTTAAGATACCTTAAGTTGAATAACATTGAGAAATTACAACGCGTTCGGTCTTTTAATCAGTTAAGACGTAGTGGTAGCCCCCCCTGACCTTTTACTTCGCTAAAACGTTTCCCTAACAACAATTAAAATCGTGTTAATGTTTGTAGCAACAAGATTAGTGGGTAAAGTCAAGTTGACGGCGTCGTGCAAATTTATTTTAACGCTTACAACTCATCGGTGACTGCTTAAAGCGTTAGATAGGTAATCGTAGACTGTGTAAGGTGTTCTAACGTAAGTGAATGTGTGTATATAAATGTAGATTTTCAATTTTATGATTTATGAGGCCCAGCATCCATGTGCCACATTTGCCCTTATCTGTGCTGCTGTTTATACGCGAGCCCGCTGAACTGAGCTCGAAAATCATTTTAGATAGAACGGCATGGAAAATGAGGTTTCTTTGTAGATAACTTCTCTTTATCGAATTTTCCACGACAGAAAATGCACCGCAATCGCGTACACAAAAATGTATAGTAACATTATGAAACGCGTTGTATAGGTAGATTATGCGGCGCCTTATAAAGGCTTTTGATTTTACATAATTTGATAGCTATCGATGTTAATTTGCCGAAAAATTATTAAGTTTCCGAGCCTCGTAAATTTTCAGTGTACAGAGCCTCATTAAAACTTTCGCCTTGCTCAAAATGTAACGGAAAGGCGAATCACTTTATTATTGTAACATTTAATATGTTTAACAAAGTTCGAGAGTATTTTTTTGTACTTACTTACATATATATTATTTGCACGTGACAAAATTTACACGGCCTACAAATTATTAGAATAAAATAGGAAATATGATTGGCCTCAAATAATTAGGATGTTCTATTATTTTTTAACAATTAAACAATTATGTTTGTGGAAGGAAACATAATGTTTTCTGTTTTCTTCAGATGGAGAAATAAGATTAATGTGCTTAATAAGTTTATTATTAGGTTCCGTTAAAGTGTTTGTTTTAAGACTCAATTGCCGTTTTATTTTTATTAGCCTCAAGAAGGATGTCAGTAGGTGAATAAAAAAAAATATTTTTATATTTATTTTCTCTTTTGGAATATGCATGAAGTAATTAAAAAGTACTTACTTTTTCCATCTGAAGTCTACTTTTAAGATAGAACGTAAGCCGTAGAGCATTCTTACTAAATTGTATTTAAAATTAAACTGCATAACGATGAAATAATTTTATTACTGTTTTTTCTATATTGACGAAGAAATTCAAGCAGGCTATCGATGTCTTCCTTATTGCTATACACTCTTTATATAAACTTTAAGTCGTATTGTAAGTTAGATTTTATATCGTAATAGTTAATTATACGTGTCGATCATTGTGAACATAATAGCAGAAAAAAAACTTATTACGTATTAATTGTGTACCTATCTATTTGCTTTATCTAGATCTAGATATTTTGCTAGATCTACGGTTAAAACTATTATTGTCAATTATGTGTACTCACTTAAAAAAACTGTGGATACTCAAAGTACCTAGATGTGTTAAAATATTAAATACCTAGATTTTACTTAAAAATCCCTAAATAAATGTTATATTTTTCTTATTTTAAAATAATTAATATGTTAATTTATAACTTAATATAGCTTTAGCAAGTATAGTTTCATAATTCAATTTGATAATATTTATTTCGCCATTGTCGGTTTTTTTTAGAGAATTAATTTTAATAGACTTATCCCTATTGACAAACCAATATTATTATTGATAAAATATGTAAAAAAACACATTGCTTGAAGTAAATTGTGTAATTATGATTGTGATTAATATTATAGAATTGTATCATTAATTACATCACATTATCAGCAATTTGCGGACTTAAAGTCTGGCTCCCGGTATGGCAGTAAGAATGTAAGTATATTTTTCAGGTTAGCCAGTTAAAACAATTGTCCTTTTTTACCCTTTAGACATAATTGAGCTGAATTATTAATGAATGTTTACACTGTGTTTAACGTTTACTCAGCTGTCGTGCTGATTTGTATGGAAATGTCTAATATTTACAAGATGTGAAATTCTATCTCTTTATATTATAAATGTATTACACGTTCGATTTACACCTGAATGCTTTGTTATTATTTCTTTCCCTTATGTAAAACTTTTTATTTTTATAAAAACAAAAGACAAAAAGACTTTCTGCAATAAAACTATTTGTTCAACAAAAGTAAAGTAAACAGCCTATATACTGTCCCGATTGCTGGGTAAAAGCAGAGAGAACGAGAGTGCGGCAACTTCATACAAGCGCTTCGAAACGCACGCATACAAGCTCGTAGTTTACCTACATTAGCACACAGAAAAAGCACGGGAAAGGAGTACGCGATGACGCGGGCTGTCCCCGCAAACGCGGATCGGGCAGCGTATGTTGCTGTAGTAACGGATAATAACAAGTATGTCACAGAGCGCTGCCGATCAGTATACACGTATTTTTCTTGGTTTAGGTGTCGCGATTGTGAGTTTTGTTGTATATAGGTGGGTGCCTATTGAAAATGTTTGGAAAAAAAACCTGTTGTGTATGAGGATGTCTCAACACACACAACCATAATCCCAGTTTGTCCTTTTTTACTTTGCTGACAGATATACAAAACACCCAAATTCACACAGTAATAAATTAACTAAGTGTGACTCGACCCTAGCCGGTAGGTACAGTTCGGTACGTCGATTAAAGGTCACGGCACTGTTGCCGCAGTCTCGTTCACTCTGGTAAAAGCCTTCATCATGGAAATCAAGTCATCACTACAATCGATGGGTATTGGTTTAATCACCACGCTTGCCAAATGCGGGTTGGTGATCACAAACCCGGGACATGCATCGAAAAATCCGAAGCACACTTTGCCCTTGGCCGAGTGGCAAGGCTGTGTTGGTACAACAACACAAAGTAAAATAAATCCAGCTTCAAAGCTTTGTCTTTGCTCAATTAACTTAACATCATAGTAAAACGTAATTGCTCCATAAATAAAATGGCGGACCAGGTAAGATTTTTAACGTACAGTCCCGAGCATTAACATGTTAACACTTTTAATTAGGTATGACCCTTACTGCATTGTATTAAGAGTTTCAATGTTTACTTGTTAATGCTCGCTCGTGATTATACCTACATTTTCGTAGCAGAAAAAAAAGAGCTACTCACGTCTCTAATATAATATTTAATAAGTAATTTATTTTTATATTTAATGTTTTTATTTAGTTATGCACCTGTTTGTTTTTGCTCTTTATTAGTATATAATAAAAGCAAAAATAATAAGTTAGCTACTCACGTCTCTATAACTTATTATTTTTGCTTTTATTATATACTAATAAAGAGCAAAAACAAACAGGTGCATAACTAAATAAAAACATTAAATATAAAAATAAAGATACTTTATTTGCTTGCACACGTTTATAAAAAGATATTATAATTTATTTTAGATTACCATATCACCATTAAATTACCACCATGGACGGTGTACAAATTAAGATTCAAATTAAAATATAAATCCATGCTTATTAATAAAGTCAATTTATAGCTACAAAAAATATTAAATTAATTTTAAGTATCACAGATGTTAATAATAATTACTTGCATAAAATAAAAAAACAAAGATATAATAACAATAAAAATATACTATTTCACAAATTTTATCTATGTGGTGTAATAACATTTTTCGCAAAGTAATTTTTTTATTTTATTTTTAAATTGATTAAAATTTAGTTCTCTAACCGGTAATTTCTTGTAAATTCTAGGGGCCATACAAAATATAACTTTGCTCATTAAAGCTGTTTTTGCCCGAGGCTTACAAAGGCGACTGTTGTCACGACGACGGTTTCGTTCAACAACAGCCGTCATACGCACAAAAAAATCAGGGTCGATTTCACAAAAAGAACAACTTCCAAAACATTGTACATTGACGGAAGCGTTAGAATTTTATGCTTTAAAAAATATGGTTGGCAACTTTCTGTGGTTTTAAGCTCAAACATAGCTCTCAAGCATTGTTTTTGCATTTTAAATGCTATTTCTTTATTAGTTGAGTTGCCCCAGAAAATAATACCATATCTCAGAGTCGCCGCCACTAATCCATGATATGCTGTAAGCAGAGCATCTTCATTCAGTACCGAAGATAGCCTAAATAGTGCGTAGCATAGCTACTGATTTTTATACAAAGATGTTATATGTGTGCCTCCCAATCAAGTCTACCATCAATTAAAAGTCCCAGAAATCTAGCATTATGAACCTCACAGACCTCTGTGGTTTGATAAGTTGCCTTAAATGGCGGTCCTGTATACTTTCTTTGGTAGAATTTCATTATTTGCGTCTTACTAAGATTAATTTTTAAATTATTGATAACTAGCCATGTAACAATCGATGTCAAAGATTTATTAATGTCATGTTCATAGTAATCAGGTTCTTTGCACGCAATGGTCATTGAACTATCGTCTGCGAAAAGAGTGACAGGATGATATATTAATTTAGGTAGGTCATTAATATAAATTAAGAAAGCAGTGGCCCTAATATACTGCCTTGGGGTACACCATATTTAATATAACGTATTTTAGATAAATAAATTTCTTCTAATTTTGATCCATGATTAATTCGTGATATTGCAGTGTACTGTTTTCTATTCCTCAAGTAATTACAAATTAATTCTAAAATGTTCCCTCTTTTTCCTTAGGCCTCAAGTTTTTTTATTAAAATATCATGCTTAACCTAGTCAAAAGCTTGCGTCATGTCACAAAAACAGCACAGACAGGGTTTCTTGTCCACATTCAGCATGAGATTCTTGAGAAACTTAAATATAGCCATATTGATATTCCGTTTTTGCCTAAAACCATTTTGCTCTTCACATAAAATATTATTTTATTATTAATTTAATCATTATAATAATATGCTACTTAACATCCTTACTGTACATCCAAACCTACGGTTCTCAAATCTGGGTGCCTATTGCGAGTTTCGTTTGACATTCGTTTACGTTAACGAAACCGAGTATTTGTGTAGCATAATTTTAACTCTCCTTATTTTCCATCAGGAGGCACCACTTAATTCCTTTTTTTAACATGATCGAGTGAGTCATAAAACCTTTATCAACCGCTCATAATCTGTCTTCTGCCGTGAATACACAGACACATCATAGAATTTTAATTGCTTGGCGGCGCTGATCAGCGCTTAAAATTAATTATATTTCATAGTGTATTTCATGTCTCATTTAATTTCGAGATCACCTACCGGTGATTATACCATCACCATACCATATACATATATATATACAGGGATGATGATATATATCATCATACCTGATTTAAATATCGGCCCCAGGATTCGTCACACCTAGACAATAGACCCCTTACAAATAAACAAAGAATAAGGTCCGAATAGTTATTCCGTGTTTTGTGCTTGTCATGTAGGTAGACGTCATTTCAAATAAGAGTAGAAGACACAAAACACGAAATAACGAATTGGACCTTACTCTTGGTTTATTTGTAAGGCACTAGGACTATATGGGGTAATAAGTAATTACTTACACGGGCCATCAAAACGCGTTTACGTTTTATGTAGCATCTACATACTGCTCCATATTGCCTACTGTCTGATGTAGATACTATTACTTAAAGCGACAGCAAGCCTAGACCAGTAAGCTTTTGTTATTCTCAACTGCCTGGAAAACTAGTTTTCAACGTTCATTCGTTTCAATTCCAGGAGAGGAAATCTAGACTAGATTGGTTTTCCGTCTGCCACAAGCAAGATCTCAGGTAAAATATCTTTATTTTGTCTAAAGTATAAACTCGTAGTTAAGAAATAAATAATATTGATGTTTATTATTTTCAAAATAAAACCTTCACTTGATACGCCTAAATGTATTCTGAGGAATTAAAGAAAACGAAAAATATTATAACGAAATATTCAAGCAAAAGTCGTATCTTGTTTTAATTTTTTAAATATTATTTACTTTTTGCGTATATATTTTCTATATACTGATTTATTAACTCTCCTGTTTCAGGGAGGGTAATACTCGACCGAGAGTGATGCGTTTTGTGAGGCGGGCGTTCTCGGGGACCGGAGTTAGTCCTCGAGAATATATGTCCTGTATCACAGAGCGCATCGACTTCCTGAAGCAGAAGGTTTGTGCATGGGCGAACCGTATTCGCCGGTATAAGCGTCGGGTCGAGCGAAATGCTCAGAATCGTATGTTCCGAAGCGATCTGAGGTGGGTATATAGAGCTTGGGAGCGACCTGAACAAAGTGTGGCTGACGCGCGGCGACCGGATGATGACGTCACGTGTACATTCTGGCGAAGCATCTGGTCGGTGCCCGTCTATCATACTGAGGCTGACTGGATGCGTAATGTCGAGCAAGTGTGTGAAAACATACCAGAAATGGAGGAAATAATAATCACTTCCGCAGACGTAGCCAGTGCAATCCGCACGGTACCGAATTGGAAATCACCAGGACCGGACGGAATGCACAACTTTTGGTTAAAATGGCTGCGTAGTTCACATACTCGCTTAGCATCCCAGTTCCAGTCATCTTTAGAGTCTGGGTCGCTACCACAGTTTCTAACAACAGGTGTTACCCACCTGCTCCATAAGGTAGGCAGTCCCGCGGAACCCAAGAATTATAGGCCGATCACATGTCTGTCGACGGTCTATAAACTTCTTACATCCATTCTGAGAGCGAAAATTACTACCCACATAGACAACAACTCCATTATGTCTACCTCTCAGAATGGATGTAGGAATGGATCCCGCGGTACGAAGGAGCTGCTCCTTATTGACATGGCCATAAGCCAACAGGTTCGCCGTTCCCGAAAGGATCTGTCGACATGTTGGATAGATTATAAGAAGGCCTATGACTCGGTACCACATACATGGCTTATGAGGGTGCTGGAGTTGTACAAAATAAATGCAACTCTGCGTGCCTTCCTGATGTCGTGTATGGGGCAATGGAAGACAGTCCTTCGCTATCCCGGATGTCAACAAATTCAAGGAAACGACGATCCTATAAGGATTGAGCGGGGAATATTTCAGGGCGATAGTTTGAGTCCACTATGGTTTTGTTTAGCCCTGAACCCTCTCAGCACATTGCTGGAGGATTCGGGACTTGGCTATTCATTGCGAAGAGGAGGTCAGGTAATATCCCACCTGCTTTATATGGATGACCTGAAACTGTTTGCCCCCAACAGATTGCGACTAATGGAGTTACTGAAGGTAACTGAAACTTTCAGTAATTCCATCAGAATGGAATTTGGTGTAGACAAATGTGCAGTCATGCATGTAAAGCGAGGCGGGATTGTAGAATCTGAGGGATTACAACTCTCAGATTCTATAAACCTGAAATCGCTCTCCGCAAATGATACATATAAATACCTGGGTATGTCAGAGGGGTTAGGAATAAGTGTGGCTGACATGAAGCAATCGTTGCTGGAGCGTTTCTTTGGTCGCCTGAAAAAGGCGCTCATAAGCTCCTTATCAGGCGGCAATAAGTTGCGCGCCTTCAACGGTTGGGTCATGCCAGTCCTGATGTACTCCTTCGGCATACTCAAGTGGACTCAGACAGAACTGGATGCCCTGGATAGGCGAGTCCGTACATTGCTGACCGCAAATCGGATGCATCACCCACGATCGTCGGTAATGAGGCTGTACATCCCGCGGAAGTGCGGGGGTCGAGGTTTTTTAAATGCTAAGACCATCCACAACCGTGAGGTGTGCAGTCTCAGAGAATATTTCCTAAAAGCCGATGTGGGTATGCACCGAGATGTGGTATCAGTGGACAAGGGACTCACCCCGCTGTCCTTGGCTAAAGAGAACTGGCACAAACCCGTAGTACTTAGTGCCAATGACCGCAGGGAGGTATGGCAAGGCAAGGAGCTCCACGGGCGCTTTTATCGGGCCCTCCACGGACCCGATGTAGACTTTTTAGCGTCCGTATCCTGGCTGCGTTTCGGTGACCTCTTCGGGGAAACTGAAGGTTTTGTCTGTGCAATTATGGACGAAGTTATGCTAACGAATAACTACCGGAAATTTATTATGAAGGACGGGACGGTTGACATATGTCGGGCATGTCACCGTCCGGGTGAGTCTATCAGACATATTATTTCTGGCTGTTCTCGTCTGGCTAACGGTGAGTACTTGCACAGGCATAATCAAGTGGCCAGGATTATACACCAGCAACTTGCTTTGAAATACAAACTTGTGGATTCTGAGGTACCGTACTACAAGTATATGCCCGACCCAGTTCTCGAAAATGATCATGTCACGTTGTACTGGGATCGATCTATCATCACCGACAGGACTATTGTAGCTAATAAGCCAGACATTGTGGTGATAGATCGATTAGCGCGCCGCACGATGATTGTCGATATCACCATTCCCCATGACGAGAACCTCGTGAAAGCTGAGAAAGAGAAACAAATCAAATATCTCGACTTAGCACATGAGGTTGTCGACATGTGGAATGTGGACTCGGCTGTCATCGTGCCGATTGTTGTCACGGCGAACGGCCTGATGGCCAAGAGCCTCGATCAACATCTCATGAGGCTCTCGTTAGGCGGCTGGATCAAGGGCCTGATTCAGAAGGCAGTTCTCCTCGATACGGCACGCATTGTGAGGAGGTTCCTGTCTCTGGAGCCCTGATCACCGGTAGTTTGGACCCTAGTCCCGATGCCGGTGGACCCCTATTTTTTATATTTTTAAATGTTTGTTTTGTTTTTTAGAAAATATTTAAAAATGTAAATTAATATGTAAAAAAATAAATAAAGAGATAATAATAATTATAATACAACACCTAGAGAGGCTATCGCTGAAAGGTTGGGTCAAGGGTCAGATGCAAAAGGCAGTACTCCTTGACACGGCACGTATTGTCAGGAGGTTCCTCACTCTGCAGCCCTGACCACCGGTAGCTAGGGCCCTGCCCCGCTGCTGGCGGTACTCTAGGATTAGGGTTTTATAATGTTTTATTGTTTTTATATTAAAATATTGTAAAAATCTAGTAGTAGTTTTAAGAAAGAAAATAAATAAAGAATAATAATACAATTAGAATTTAAATTCAATAATAATAATATGATAGATAATAATAATTTGACTTCATCTAACAAGCACAGTCGTCCAGTGGTGGCTTATGGGACACTCGCACCTACATCCCACAGCTCTCAAGATGCTATTGCGGCTGCCGCACACTCTGTTCATGAGAGAGGCTACTTTTTTACGCATCATCATCATCATCATCATCATCTGATGATGATGCGTAAAAAAGTAGCCTCTCTCCAGTCCTGTCCAGCAGTGGACGTGTTTTGGCTTAGATAATGATTTATCTAAGCCAAGGACGTCCACAGCTGGACAAAGGCCTCCCCTTAGGATCTCAACAACGACCGGTTTTGTGCTGCCCGAATCCAGCGGTATAATAGCAAAATCATTTAGTCATTTATTTTTATTTATTAATTAGGTATAGTCGACCATGAAATTGCTCTATCCCTTTGGACAAAAACTTCCATTACAATAAAATTTCGCTAAGGCTCATTGTCAATGATGACAACGTGTCTGTCACTTGGTCTTTTAAACAAAAATAGAACTTGTTGTTTTATTATATGCAAACAAAATTCACTTCTAAGGTGGTAAAGCAATTTCATTGTCGACTATACTATAACTATGGAGCTTGTTAGTGAATCGGTTAATTTGATTGGATTAAGATCATGCATACGACCAAGACGGGACGGGTGACCGAATTGAAAGGTCTCGAGCGGCTCCGAGCTTCTGGAAAAGTTTTGTTGGTCGCAGTTGTTTTCATAAGTTAAGGGCAGTTGCGAAAAAGTATTACCGAGACGCGAGTATTAACCTGCCACGCTGACCTAACGACGTCATGGTAATCACTAGATTTAAAAATTAAATGTAACTGATAAGGACTTGGCCTTCACCTTACCCCAAACTTGGACTGCGACTTGGACTTCATATCCCATGTCCATGAGAGAAAGCTTGAGGTACTAGATGAATTAATTAATTAATTAATTAATAGGTTAATATTTATTAATTTAATAGGTTGATGTTATACTTTCATTGTCCATTGCTGACGAATTTGGTTATGAGAGTTGATGAAGAAATCTTCGTAGAAAGTACCTGCAATGGCAGTAGTTAACTTTATACTGATCAACTGGCGTTAAGCCCGCGTGGAGAGGTTTGACCGCATCTCGTCATGTGCTACTGTGTAGTAGCACATGAAGAGATGCGGTCAAACCTCTCCACGCGGGCGGGCTCGAAATTTGAATAAATTTCGAAGCATCTATTCTTATCTTAGTGGGGCCTGCTGAGGTTTCCCTCTGTCAGTAACACTTCGACCCATCGGGATCTTTTGTGCGTCGAAGCATCTATTACGGTTGTGTCTTTTTTGTTCTTGGTGTTATTCGAATGCCTAGGGCTAAGAAGAGAACGAGCTTGCCCAGAAACAGCCTATTCACTCTTGCTTTAAAAACGTTGGGGTTACATGCACTCTGGAACATTTAAGTGTACTTTTGAATGCATTTAACGTATCTATCTTTATATTGTGTTTTTCTTATTAAGCAAAAACATAAGAACATCGCTAATATTACTTGACAGCTGCCGGTAAACCACAGAGACAAAAGAAGCACGAATAAGTAAAAAGTTTATTCCTATCTCGTAAATGAAGTCGTTCATCCATCGGGAATACATTATAGAGGTTGATTTACGTGCATTGTAGATAAAGATTTATACAAAATATTTTACTTTTATGAGTGTTTTAGTATTCTTGACGGTAGCAGCAGAATTAAGTCGTTCCAACTTTATGTATCGAAGAATCCACAAAATTGGAGCATATACTTGTAACGTTTCCTTGTATTATGGTAATAAAACTGTTTTTGCATGTAAGCAAAATATTTATTATATATTGTGTTATGTGCCTACTACTTCTCATCTAAAGTAAAGTCGACAGCAGAATTGGTAAATGAAAACCAAAATATAATTAAATAAGAAAAAGTTAACATACTAAATACCAGCAAATATTTATGGAGATTTGATAGCATTATTAAGAGCGTTTACGCCGCACACTAGCGCATATAACATATCTAGTAATTAGAGATAGAAAATCACAACAAACTATTTGAATGAAGTAATTTAGTTTAATTAATAATAATAACTTATTTTTCCTTACTGAAACACTAACTTATTTGTATAGTTGATAGTGTTTACGCAAACGCAGTATTTAATTTCAATGTTTCTTGAAGCATCTTTAGCCGAACGGATAGATGCACGTGAACGTGATGCTGACGTGAACACATACATAATACATGCATAATATTAGCTTTCCAGGTGGGTTGAGAGGACTTTTATGAATATGTTGATAAAGCATTTTTATTATTAAAGAAGTTGGTAGGTACATTGAAATAAAACACTATTCTTTATACCTATATATATTTTATATACCTAAATAGAAGCCATATGCCATGATTGCACAACACAAAAAGTCATCACTGAAGTGGTGACCAAATAAAAATATCTCGAGCTTTACCGAGATTTGGAAGGCATGTTAAGCCGTTATTGCCGGTGGTAGTCATCGTCTTGTAAGCCCGGATTGGTACTCGCAAGATGGGTACTGGGTTTTATGGTCATGATCCTGGTTTTATCTCCACGACTAAGCATATGCACAAGCACAGGTCATCATGTCACCTGATGTTAAATGACGATAATGCCGAAGGTAAAAGCGCATTGGATCCAAAATCCTCAATTATTAAGGTTGCTATTTTATACGTAGATACTTGGCCGCCCAAGGTAGCCACAGTGCCCTAAAACAATTGAATTTCTATTGTCTGGTTTAAGAACAACTGAGTGGCTAACTGTCGTAACACAACAACGCTACCTACATTGAGTAGGTTATGCTGCAAATCTACTCGCGTTAATTTTACATAATAGGTATGTTTTACTCATTTTCTAATATCGAATGAAATGTAATTAGAAATGATATGGCAAAGTCTACCGGTAATTCTACTTAAAAGTTTAATAGATTTCGCATTGATTGATCTCTAAGCGAGTTTTAAATTAACTTTAATATGACTCATTTTGAGTCAGGCGGTTGAATTTTACAGCTAAATACTTATTTTGTCACTAGCGAAAAGAATTATTAAAACCCATGTATCCAAGTCAACATCTCCTAAATTATTATACCCATGATGTTTCTAAAAAAATATTTTAAAATCTAGAACAAGTTATATCGATAGGACTGCAATAAATGTTGTACGAGGCGTCTTGTAACGGCACCTTTAGCTGTTTAGCAATGTGTCCTTGTTGTATTATAAGCATTCTGTTATCCAAAGCATTGTTTACTTATTAATATTATTTTTATTAATTTTTATCTAGAGTGGCGTTCACATATCTTGTGGTTGAGATGTATTTTGCCAATTACAACTTGCTTGCTGAAACGAACCATTTTGTCTGTTAATGATTGGTCATTGTTGTCACTCATGATTATTTTTGTAGAATGTATGTTTTTTTAATTTTTTTATTGTACCGTTAGAGGAAGGGATTTAGAGTATACAGCCTATAATTTTTTAATCTTCTATTTTTGATACCTACGTATACTTGCTATTTTTATTTTTGTATGTTTATTTTTTTATTTTTTGTGTTACGGTTGTGTTGATATCGCAGCATCACTTAAATCCATTCCGACGGAAGATCAGCGCTAACCTCAGGGCTAGCATCTTGCTGAGTCAGAACCGTTTTAGGATTCCTATGTTTTTTTTATTTCCATTTTTATCTTTATGTTTGAACTGTCCTGTCCCAAATTAATTTATTTTCATTTTCATAAAAAAGACTGCCAGCCGAGCGGCAAACTCGTTTTTAACTATGTAAAATTAAACAACATCACAGTATAGGTACAAAATATCTGGCCTCGCATCTGGACACTTCTGCTTAAAGTCAGGCGGAGCACACTCATTTGACTAACCTTCAATAAGAAAACCCGATTGAAAGAAAAACTTTAAAAAGACACAAAATGTATTGTAAAATATACATTTTTAAACTCTTGCGTTCCATAATTAAACAAATTTAAACGGGGATTAACGCAAACTAATTAGTAAAAAAGGTGTCATACCTTCTATATACCCGACGTTTCGACCGAGTTACAACGGCGCCTTACAACGGCGACAAGTTGCGCCTCCGTTTGCGTGGCAGAGTCTTCATCCACCGTCACATTATTTTGCCAACTACCGCCACACACAACACCAACGGTGTCCCTATTACGTATACAACCCTTATTCTGGTTGTTTACCGACTGCGAAGAAAAACGAGGTTGTCTTTTTGCAAATACTGGATTCCACGCTGAAGATAGTTTATGGCCATCTTCCCGATAGAAATTATTAAGGTGCTTAAGGCGACGCACCGCTAAACAATAAATCTCATACGGAGCGTTTGCGCCCCGTACCTTAAGAAAAACTGTTTTTTTTCCTTCAAATTATTTAAAAAAAATGAACTACGATATTGAAGTGTGTGTTAAGACGAATCTACTAAGAAAATTAAGATGCTTAAATCGGTCTGGTTAGCCTGTAAAATGCAAATCTATGTTGCCTGTAAAATGCAAATCTATGTTTTAAAAGAGGTAACTTTGATATTTTTTTCTCTGTTATAAAAGTTGACAAATCGTGTTTCTGCAACTAGCAAAATGAAGTCAATTTAATGAAAATCATGTCATCAAATATCACTTTCATATGTTTTGTAATTGTTGGGAAACATCAAGATCCCCGCCACGTAGATTTCCAATGCCTCATTTTAAATAGAACAGAATTACACATTGTCTTCATTCTTGAGTAAGCGAAAGTATCTCCAAATGAACTGATTTATTACAGAGGCTTAGGTAAACGTGCACCATCTTGAATAGAAAGGGGTCAGCGATAAAGTTTGGGAATCACTGTTCTACAGGATAACTGCGTGGATCAGTCAAGCGCGCTGAAAGGGCAAATTGGGCCCTTTGTTTTATCCCAGGGCTGTTCCGCACAAAATCTTGTTATTCCCAATGTTATGGACTTGTTTGTATTCAGCGTGGACTCGGTGTGTTCGCCTTTATTATGTGTGGAGCATCAGCGAATATGTAATTGTATTCCGAAATGAAAACTCATCGGTTCGCGCTTTTTGTTATTGTTGTTACCTACCTGGTTGGGCTTTTCCATGGAATATTTGAATGTTTTTGAATAGAATACAATAGAATTATGGTTTATTGTTCACTGTGTAGGTAGGTACATATAAGGTCTTAACAGTATTTTTGGACACAACAGTGTGTCCATTTCGGACATACAATATTTACTAGACATTAACTAACATTACAGAAATACAGTGCATATATTTTAATTGTGTATCATTAATCATTAAAAATTAAATAATCTTAATTTACAATTTCATTGATATCATCATCATCATCTCAGCCAAAAAGACGTCCACTGCTGGACTAAGGCCTCCCTCAAGCATAAATCACTTTGATATATAATGCATTAATTTACAATACAACTTGTTGATTTGCATTCACGCCATATTCATAGCAGCGGTCGTATTGCTTATACTTATTACAAATAAATTATAAAAAAAATATGAAAAAATAATAATCATATTTTCAAAATCTGTAAATACGAATCGCACGTCTGCGTAGCACTTAAAAATAAACGCTCGTTCGTGTACGCCCGCTCACCCGACCACGCGTAGGTAGCAACAAGCTCGAGCTTCGCGGCGCGCCCGCAGCTTTGTCGGCGCGGCGAGCGCCGGCGGCCGGCGGGCGGCGGGCGCACGCCGCACGCATCAAAGCCAGTGTGCCGCGCAACCCCGAACGAGTGACACATTTCTTAGCCCTAGCGAATTTGGAGCGAAACGTGTTCTTAGGTGTGTTGTTTGTGTGTGTAAAAAAGTAAAATGACGGAAAATTATTCTAACGTAGAACTTGTGGAGATGGTGCGATTATACGCAATTAGTGGGAACAGTCTACGTCGAGCCGTGGTCATGTTTGTGGAAATGTTTCCAAACAGACCAACTCCATCGCGCGAGGTAATGCTTGCTGCCACGCAACGACTGAGGGATCATGGCCAGTTCAACGTTCCTCGACATGCGCAGGGTCGCGGCAGTGTGGGCCTCTCAGTCGATTTGCAAGAGCAAATACTCGAATACTTCGAGAGGGAACCACGTGCCAGTACTCGTGATGCTGGCCGCCACTTCAATGTCCACCACACAACAGTCTGGCGGCTTCTTAAGTCGGAGCAACAGCACCCGTTCCACTTCAGAAGAGTTCAAGAATTGAACGAGCAAGATCATGCCGCCCGGGTTACTTTTTGTCACTGGGTACTAGAACACCGAGAAGCCAGCATTCTATGGACGGACGAGTGTATGTTTACGCGCATCGGTGTTTACAACGTCCACAATGAACATTGGTGGGCTCACCGCGAACAGAACCCGCATAAGACCAAAAAAGATTCGTTCCAGCATAGGTTTAGCATCAATGTGTGGGCTGGCATTGTTGGTGGACATTTACTCGGGCCCTATTTCATCGAGGGTTATCTCAACAGCAACTCGTATTTGCAACTTTTGCAGCACGTAGTTGACGTAATGCTTGACGACGTGCCACTAGCTCTTAACCGGAATCTCTTTTACCACCAGGACGGGGCGCCTCCGCATTATGGACGCCAAGTGCGCGATTATTTGGACGAAATGTTCGGAACCCAGTGGATTGGTCGAGGTGGGCCAGTGCCCTGGCCTCCGAGGTCGCCAGACTTGACTCCGTGTGACTTTTATTTGTGGGGAGACATAAAAAGAATGGTTTATAAAGACGAAATCACGAGTGTTGTGCAGTTAAAACAAAATATTTTAATGGCTTTTGAGAGTGTAAGGTCAAATCGTAGTGTGCTGCAAAAGTTACCTAGAAACTTAAGGCGCCGTGCTCATTTGTGCATAGAACGTGAAGGTGCCCACTTTGAGCAGTACCTGCGAGTATCTTAAATATGATCAGTAAGTACCTAATAATAGTTTATTGCAACAAAGTATACTTATGCGTAAGAGTAAGCCACTTTACCACAGAATACATAATAGTACCTACAAGTTTACGTAAGTTCATCGACTTAATGTCCGCCAGCTGCGCTCTTATGTACCTACTACGGTCTGCACCCCTATTCTCGTCAGTCGACGGTCGCTATTTTAATTTACACTGACATCATTTTATTAATCAATCGGTTCCTTATTCCTTTCTCCGTGTTAAAAGTATTTTTTAGTCATTAAGTGTACCAATTACGATCAGCTGTAAAATTATGGCGGGAATGCAAATCTACAACCTGTATATCTATTACAATTCAATTATAATAATCAATGTCCACCAATATAAAACAAGCTTATGCTAGACAATTTTGACAAAGTACTTGAACTTGAAACCGTCATAACTTACGCTAGACAAGCTTGACATTTTCTAGCGGTTTGCCAAATTAGCAGAATCCTAAAATTACGAATACGAAGGGCTGTACGAAGAGATTACAATACATTTCAAGAAAAGACATTTTAATATACTAATGATGGCCTCCGATTATGATGACAGGTTTTGTGGACGTGTCAACGTGATTATAACAAAACATAATTAATGAGATTTTGGCGGCTCAGGCCTCGACCCTTAGCGCTTTTTGTAAAACTCACCCTTAAGTAATCTAAGCTAGTAACAAATTGCAATATTAGGTAATTGTATTTTATTAAAAATATTGAGGTTACTGAATTCATTAGAAGTCTTAAGTGTAAAGCCCCAAGCATTTGCAGAATTAAGTCTCAAAAATATTATTATGCCAAAAATTTATATTTTAAATATTATACTTCAAGGAAAGGCCTAACAAAGCGTAGCACAAGGTTAAATCTTTATACAGCTACCAACCAACCTTAGCAGGACTTCTTGGCGGGAAAGTGAAGCGTCATGTCTGCGGTTTTGCCTTATTTTCCAAAATTTGTGTTATGTCGAATATTAATGTGAAATAATGCGGATTATTAACCGTTAAGTGTTCGTGAGTGTGCATAAGTATTGGCAAATGAAACAAAACAGTGCAACGTCACTTTTCAAATTCTCTCAAGAAACTCGCGTGAGGACTTAGTAAAGCCCCACATCTTTACTGAGATACTCGAGGGGTTGGCGGTATATCATTTCTCACTTCCCATTTCTAATATCATTCATCATCATCATCATATTATGGAAATATTGTTTATTTATTTATTACTTGTAAGTTAAATTACTTTGACACTGGCTAAATGTGATCATGGCACGAAGCCATAAATAAAAATAAAAAAACCTTAGCAAGTATGTACCTATCCCCGCTGGGAATACTTACTTACTTACTACGCCGGCTCAGCGATCCGAAGTGGATCTTGGCCTCCGACATCAGAGTGCGCCATTCCTTCCTGTTTTGTGCCAAATGAGACCAGTCGGGCACTTCCAGCTCTTTCAGGTCTTTGGCAACTTCATCTGTCCAGCGGTATCTTGGACGACCAACTGGGCGTCGGCCAGATGGTTGACCAAGATACGCTCTTCTGGCAGCTCGATCTTCACACATTCTCTCTACGTGCCCCAGCCAGCGAAGCCGGGCAGCTTTTATTTCCCCGATAATATTCGGTTCGGACACCAGCTGTTCTATCTCCCGGTTAAACCTCAGCCTCCACTCCCCGTCATCGCCTCTTGTTGGTCCCAGTATCTTTCGTAGGATTTTCCGTTCTGCGACTAAGAGTTAGTTTTCCTCCCTCAAGGTTATTGTCCAAGTTTCACACCCATACATTAAAATCGGTCTAATGATCGTTTTGTAGATGCGGATTTTTGTAGCTCTGTTTATCAACTTGGATACCAGTAGTTTGTGAAGGGCTGCAGTGCATCTTAGCGCATTGACTATCCGGATGCTGATTTCTTCCTCCCTTTGGTTAGTGTCAGTGACCGTACATTCAAGATACTTAAATTTACTAACGCCTCTGTAAGCCGTGCCTTTCACAACAAGATCTTTTCTCTTTGCTTTGACATCTTTGTATCTTTTCATATGGAGGTATTCTGTCTTCTCACGACTGATTCTGAGACCAAGCTGTTTCCCTTCGTCCTCTAATACCGCTGCCATGTCGGTCACTTCTTTCTCGCACTGCCCCAGTATGGCAAGGTCGTCAGCGTACCCAATAATTTTGTGCCTTCCGTTCAGCGCTACTCCCCCATCTGTCAATAAAACTTTTCAGACAGTGTATTCGAGAGCAAGGTTAAACAGAACCGCTGGCCGCTGGGAATGGTCGATCTAATCACTAGACCACAGAGGCTACCACTACGCAAAATAATAAACAGTACCTGGGTGACCGAGCTTTGCTCGGTTTTTTTTTTGGTAATTTTCTAAAAATGAAACCTAGCTAGATCAATTTATTGCTCCCGTTACCCCTTGCATACTAAGTTTCATGAAAATTGAAGAATTGCTCATTTAATCGTATTAGATTAGAAACAAACAGAAACATCTACCACAGATCTGATAAAAGAGATCACCACTTACCTAAGGAAGTAATTATTGCTAAGCCATTTATAGTACGCGTACGAGTACAACAAAATCTATTGATATCGTTTATAAATTGTTATATCTACTCAACTAGCGACCCCGCCCCGGCTTCGCACGGGTGCAATGCTGATACACGCAACCGCTAAATCCCTGCATTTTAAATCTGTAATATCTTCGAAAATATTCATTTAAATTACATGCCTTAAGGGGCCATATTGATCTATCTTAAATGCACAATGTATTTAAATTACTTAATTGGATAAGAATTAATGCTGTATTGCTTAAAATCGCTTCGTAAACAAGCCATTATTTCTCATAAAAAGTAAAGGATAAAAAAATATGTTAGTGGGTTATCCCTAAGAGATAGACATATACCATTGCGGACTTTTTTGTAGACCTTTTTAAGGTATACAATACTGTAGTACATTATTTTGGTCTATCTCGTAGGGTTCAGCCAGCGTTTGCATTGTAAGCGCAAAAAATGTGAAACCTCTAAAATTATCAGTGTTTCTCTACTATATTAAGCATGTATTTATACATATAAACCTTCCTCTTGAATCACTCTATCTATTTAAAAAAAACCGCATCAAAATCCGTTGCGTAGTTTTAAAGTTCTAAGCATACATACATAGGGACAGCGGGAAGCGACTTTGTTTTATACTATGTAGTAAAGATATACAAACATTGAGGAGCTCGATAACGCAGTGGTTAACGCGCTCGGTCTGCGATTGCTGAAGTCAATCAACTTTCACAAAGGCTGGTCATCGGATGGGTGACCAAACATGTATCATCTCGAGCTCCTCCGTGCTTCGGAAGGCACGTAAAGCCGTTGGTCCCGGCTGCTTTAGCAGTGGGTACCAATCACCAGTAACAACCGCACTGTACCCGCGGCCGCGTGGTGGTTTATGGCTCGTTCTCACTGTGGTGTGGAAGCCTTGTGCCCTAGCAGTGGGGTCATAAAATGAGATGGTAATGAAACATCGAATTTCCAATTTTATCAAAGCAATAAGCAATTCAATTAAACTTTTTATGCTTATAGAAAATACATAGGTGTTAATAGTTAGTCAAAAACAATATTTAAAAAAAAAACTTTGATTAAATTGTATTTATTCGATCCAATATTGAAATGAAACAACTTTTACGGATCTACTCGCGTTTATTTTATATATTAGTATTAATTATT
Organism: Eudonia lacustrata; assembly: GCA_947562085.1. Taxonomy (NCBI): domain Eukaryota; kingdom Metazoa; phylum Arthropoda; class Insecta; order Lepidoptera; family Crambidae; genus Eudonia; species Eudonia lacustrata. The sequence continues at coordinate 5,739,291 of OX387317.1, read as the reverse complement.
GTTTATCGTGACGTTTCGAACCCTATGCAGGATCCGTGGTCATAGGGAGACTGAGGTGTTGGTCGTCTCATAATTAGTTAGTAGCTGGTATACAAGCTCTCTCATTTAAATGAAGCTTACAGTATCTTTTGGTCTGGCAGTATGGTTTTGGGGGTGGGATTTAATATTTTGTATGATGGGATCCTAGGCTGGTGGTAAATTCCAACCATCTTCTTTTTAATTTTAATATATAACCTCGCATATCATCCTAGGGATGAATTGTTGTTCTCTAGCGAGTATTTGAGGTTTATCAAAAATGTGATGGTTGGACCCCTCTATAAGGGCATGTTCGCCTACTGCAGACTTATTTTCGCGCCTAAGGCCCGATTTTTCAATCCTCAGATAAATTTTATCCAACGAATAATATTGTCATTGTGACATATTTTCTAAGGAGAATCTGTCATTATGTCAAAATTATTCAATGAATAAACTTTTACTGACGATTGAAAAATCAGCCCTAAGTCTATTAAGTATTCACTATTAATAGTTTAAAATCACATAAATTCCGTTGACTTAACATAATTTTAAAAAAAGAGACAAAGTGTCGAAAAAAATCCACGAGTGGGATTCGAACCCGCACCCAGGGCTGCCGGGTCAGGTGCACTGCCAACTATGCTTTCGTGGCTCAATCCAACTCGCCGAAATTAATCAACACTATCTTCTTTTACTTTATAAGCCAAAGGAGACCTATTCAATATCGACAACTACGTCATCAACATCCGATCTTAATATTTTTCAAATTGTAATTTATTCGCAACAAAATTTTAAGTAAATAATTATTAACATATGTTTAAAATGTTTTCTAATATTTTTTTGAATCTTAGATAGACTCATCAAAATAGGCTTTTGTTTAAAAAAAAATTGAGACTTCGAGGTTTGTATGCGGTATCAAACTGTAGGTATAATCTTCTACATGAATCCCGCGCCCTGTTAATGCTCCGCAGCTCTTTTAACGAGGTCTGACTTTTCCGACCTTCTTGCTCATTAGTAGTAAGTATCTTTGTTTAAAAATTTAATTGCGGCGCTAGCTGCAACAGAACGGAGATGTTTCATCGGTTCCAAAGGGGGCTGGTTGAATCGCTTTTTCTGAACTCTTTATTTTTTAATTAAATGAAGTTAATTGGGGTCAGCAAAGAAAGAGGTTTTACCTACTTAAATGTATTAACGCTATAAACGATAGGTTCGGTTGGTATAATAAATAAAATTCGATATTATAAATTAGTAGACTAAGGAAGCTTTTGTCGTTCATCTTCATCATCAGCTCATAAAGTCCCCACTGATGGGGCACGAGCCTTCCCTAGGGATGGATAGGGAGAACGGGCCATAAACCACCACGCGCGCCCAGTGCGGTTTGGTGGTTGTTAACGTCTGCTAATGCAGCCAGGACCATCGGCTTTACGTACCTTCCGAAGCACGGAGGAGCTCGAGATGATAAATTTTTGGTCACCCATCCGATGACCGGCCTTTGCGAAAGTTGCATCTTACCAAATGAAGAATCATAATATGGCTTAAAGTCTAAGCGCACTTCACTTAAGTTAAGCAGTTTTCTAACTAGCTGAGAAGTACATGGAAATCTTGGCAGCCTATTGACTTTTGCAACTAAACAAATACTTACGTTCTTGTTGAAGTGATAGACTTATATAACTAACTAGGCGGTCTTAAACCAGCTTTTTTGTGGAGAGAGTTTGTTGATCGCCTCAGACGGCATTTACAGCTTCACCGGGCTTTTTTTGGGGGCAGCGAGAAACTTAAAGGGTTCCTGAAGCTCTGTGAAACGAATCTCCTTCGGAGATTTTCTAGAGGGAACGGCATCACGCACTACTACGTGTCCCGTACCCTACTATAGATTCTTCGAAGGGTTCGGATCAAAACCAGCCCTACCGCCAACCAAAACCCTGGGAATTAGCCCCCGCTGAGAATACCACCAGTGGAACGATTTTTGAACCAGTCACGCTCAAGCTCACGCTTCAGTTAAGAGTGCGCCTTTTTCTCTCATTCAAGTTCATTAGTAACTTATTTTTGACACTGAATCTCTCAAACAGTATTTTATTTTAATAATCAGATTGTGTATAATGCAAAAAATATTATATTTTATGTCACGTTTTCGAGATCACCGGAGAGATTTAAATATCGCCCCCCACTATGTTAAATATCCTACTAATATTATAAACGCGAAAGTTTGTAAGTATGGATGGATGTTGTATACAGATAGTTTATAATCTGGATTAACACAAAGGATACTTTTTATTTCGATATTCCCACGGTAACGGGAACCACGCGGATGAAACCGCGAGCGGCCGCTAATGCTAAATAAAGTATCCCATATTATTCCAAGTTTTTACGGGGTATAAGGCAAACTACTACTTCTAGGTATAAGGGTTTTAATGGAACGCGAAAGTTTGAAAGCTATCCCACATTTATTTAAATATTTGCAAAGGCTTCCAAAATGTAAAAACCACAATATCCAATTAATCGCTGACCTAATACGTGTGTGTTATAAAACATCAACAAAACAATGTTGTTTATCAATATTTTGTAACGTGTTATACCCTATTAATGCGCGGTGAAGCACAAAATAGCGAATTAACATTTTCCTACACGGTAAACACGTTTGTTTTTATTTTACCCGCCTGGCGGGTTCGGGCGATTTAGGGGTGTTTTTGTCTTATTAGGACATGGTAACGTTACTCAATTCACACTAAGATCTTATCGTTAAGAAACGTTATAAATTAAAACTGGTAGTGGTAACGTTATCTGATAAGGAGAAAATATAATATTTATTCATTTATTTAATAGGTACAAAAACAGATAACAAACTGCAACATACAATTGGTCATACATTTAGATTTTGAGTTCTTTCTAAATTTGTTAACCTAAATATTGTACACGGCATTAAAATAAAAAATGAAGTCCATTATCAACATACAGCATTAAATACAGTGTTTTAGTTAAAAGTAATTTTAATAAAATTAATTATTGTTACTTTTTCGTTAGATAATGCGGTTTTGCCAGCCCGCATAGCAAACCAAAATGCAACCAAGATGCTTCGGAAGGCACGTAAAGCCGTGGGTCCCGGCAGTCGTTATCACCCACCAATCCGCACTGGGCCCGAGTTGTGGTTCATGGCCCATTATCTCTATGTATCCATAAGGAAGACTCGTGCCCCAGCAGTGAGGATATAAATTGAGCTGGTGGTATGATTATCAGTAGCCATGCCATGCCGAGCCATGCCGAGCGCACCCGGCAACAACGAAACGGCAACGTCGCTTCTGCGTTCACGCCGCGCTATGCCTCCCGTTATCTATACTCTAATATATAAAGCTGAAGAGTTTGTTTGTTTGTTTGTTTGTTTGTTTGTTTGTTTGAACGCGCTAATCTCAGGAACTACTGGTTCGAATTGAATAATTCTTTTTGTGTTGGATAGTCCATTTATCGAGGAAGGCTTTAGGCTATATAACATCACGCTGCGACCAATAGGAGCGAAGCATCAGTGAAAAATGTTGTAAAAACGGGGAAAAAGCCTAAAAAATTAAAAATGCTGCCGAAAGTCACTATTCCACGCGGACGAAGTCGCGAGCACAGCTAGTCAACAATAACGGTAATTTAGTTTACCGGTAACTTACATGCCACCCAGGTAACGTTACCAAGCTTATCTGTAATTAAAATGTTAACATAGCTTTTAAGTGATTTACTAACAAACATGTATTATAATATAATGTGTATGTCATTATTTAAGGTATTTATTATATGCGCCATATTTGCCTGAAATACCTAAAGGTATTCTAAAATTGTTTTTTATTGACACAAATCTTACATTTCAAGTAAACGAGAAACAACCCCAGGTAAGTAATTGTGAAAAAATCGTGTTGGGGTTCCTTCGCTCCAACCCTTGTTATAAATTCAAATTTAAATAAAATAAAACAAACTAAAATCAAGCAAAACAAAATCAATACAAATTAAATCATATAAAATAGAATAAAATCAATTGAAATAAAGTTAAACAAAACAGAACCAAATCAAATTACATCATCATCATCAGCATAAACTAGTCCACTGCTGGACATAGGCCTCTCCAAATTTTATTCTAATATAATCTATTCGTCGGTCCACCTTGTTGGAGGTCTTCCCACACTGCGCTTTCCGGTACGCGGTCGCCACTCAAGCACTATTCCGCAGACTTCCGCCCCAGTGGCCAGCGGTCTGTTGAAGGTCGCGGGGAGCCGCTGGAGGCGAGCAGCACAAAACCGGTCGTTGTGGAGATCCATTGGCGAGGCCTTTGTCCAGCAGTGGACATCTTTGGCTGAGATGATGATGATAATGATGATGATATTCTGTTCTATTCTATAACGTTTACCAAGCATAAAGTTACTATTTATATTAACTAACGTTATCTTCGTATGATAAAGATAACGTTAATTTATTTTCAACGTTATTCAAAGCTTTGCTCAGCGGGGTTTTTGTCTTGTTACACCACGTTAAACGTTGTTATGCCGAAGTTATGTAGCTGTTTACATTCAGAATGGATGTGAGGTACGGACGGGCGACGAGCCAAAACGTGCACTCAACAGGTTGGGTCGGGTATCTATGTTTTAGGTACAATTGTATTCAATATTCAATGGGACTTGTGAGTGTGAGTTAGTTAATTATTGAAATTAATAGTACTTATTTATTGTAATATGGTTATGCCGAAAATAGTTTGAATATTGATATTACTGGGTACTTATAATCTGTAATATCGGGACATGATAATAGACTTTCGTGAAAGACTGAATTACTCAGGCCTTGACGTTACCGCTAACGTAAGCTAGTCTCTAGCTTAATCTCTTTGGTGTGTATATTTCAAAGAGATTTTCATTCGGTTTCTATACATAAATTTTGAAGAAAGACGTTTAAAATAGCTTCATGTGGGGTAGAAACTTATTCAAACTGTATTTTTGTGAATAAGTGCGTAGTTTCCTAGAAAGCCCGTATTACTTACTGAAAATATTTTCGGCCTATCTAGCTTTGACTATCTCGTCGAATTCTGTCCTCATAATATCAATGTTTACCCCTTCTCTGTCACATGATTCTGAAGTGATACTTAGCAATTGATTTTCAATTATTATATGAATTTTCAATTGTTATAATTCTTGGACAGCGAATGTGTTGATCCTCCGTGCTCCAAAAAGCATGTTATACCTGACGGCTTAACGTGCTGTCCTGCCCCCCTAGACAAGTGGCATAACGCTAATAGGTTAGGTTAGGTTAGAAATACTTGTTTATTATTATTATATAATATTATATTACAAATACAAATAGTTTATTGTTTAAATAAAGCAATACAATTTGTATACATACAACATTTGCTTAGAAAATTATGTAAAACAGGGAACTAATAGAATAGAAATATTAAATAGAATTATTATTTCAGGGGATTAACATAAACATCATTTATACGTATCGTTGACTTATGTCAATACCGTACAAAAATCATTCTATTTCATTTTATTCTGTTAAGGTTATGCCGCTTGTCTAAGGGGGCTGACTGCATTAACAGTCGTTGTCATCCACCAATCTGCACTGGGCCCGCGTTGTTGTTTATGGCGCGTCCTCCTCGTGCTGTTTCATCCATAGGGAAGGCTTGTGCCCCAGTAGTGGGGACATCCCGCTACACACGACTTTTAATGTTTATACTGACACCCCCCCACCAACCGTCAGGTAATAAAGTAGGTGTCAGACAACCTTGCGCAAGCACAAGAGACGATTTGCGTCAGGTCATAACGCCAGATCAGGCGCCGAAGCGCATTCTTCATCCGGTACTTTTAAGACTAGTGTCTCGAGCGAGTTGCCCCGTGGACACGTATAGTCCACTACCTAATATCCAGATAGGTTACCGGAGCTGTAAGCTCGCTCACTTCTCGTTGCACTAAGAGTACAACTCGCAGTTTCCACTGCTCCAGTAGTGGGAACGTAAAAGGCGCTGGTGATGTGACGTGAACGTGTGATAGCATTAATGCGTTCTAAGTTCCATTACAGATTGAGATACGATAGCCAGTTCTTTAGCAGTCCAGGATTCCTGGTCAAACCTTCGTCATCGCCGTCACTTACAATAGTAAGATTGGAAACAGTAGCTATATAGAGTAAGATTGAAAACAACTGCTTCCCCAACGCAGTTCCAAAAATATATGAAATCGTAATAGCAGAGCGTTGTTCGTAGAATCATATCAAATCCTGTGGTATGATAAATTAAGCTAATCATATCTGAAATAAATTATTTTACAACCTTCACGGAATATCGTCCGTGATCAGAATGTCAACCCTCTGAATTAGGCACCCAAGAACCACCCACCCAGAAATTAGTTATATATTTCCTTGAGACATGCCTCGAATTTTATGCCAAAGGTAATGCATGGATATAATGGGACGTAAGGTAAATATTTTGTTCGTTCGTATCTTAAGGAACTACAGCAGGATAATTATTATACACCTTTGTAGTATCGTGTTCCATTAAGAACAAAGAAATAAAAATATAATATATAATAAAATGCGCTAACCCGTTAAGTTTCTTTGAGGAGAAATAACTCCATTGATCTAAGATGCATTTTTCACCCTTGAGCTATAATACTTCACTTCACGTTAATAAAAACCAATTTTGCTATTTGCTGAATAGTATTGCTGTGAAGCTGAAGAAATTGGTGAAAATATTAGAAAAGTGACCAAGAGTTTTAAGAAAGAGCTGTAGAGCTTTTTAAGAGCGCTGATTACGTTGATTAGGAGGTACCCATAAGCTGAAACCTAGTCTTCCTATTTTCAGAGGCATGAGGATCAATACTATTATAATATTTCAAAGGGCTTATGGCAAATAACTTAAAATTCCTACAACCACGTGCGCTGGTTTTAGAATCCGTGCATATGGGAACGAGCAAGTTATTAAATATGATTCTATTTTTGTTTTTTAAAGTTCGTTCCTCTGCTAGGCAAAGACATCAAACAAATACTTCCATTTCTTAAAAAAAATATCTATAAAAGCTTTTACTGCTAAGTTATCAATGAATATGGTTTTAACCCATAATATGATACCATTTTTTCAAGCCTTTTGTATTTCACTGCTAGGCAAAAGACAACAGCTAGATAAAACGTACACTCCTTAAAAACACTCTATAAAAGATTAGAAGAAGACTACGAAACCATCAACTGTTATAGTTCATTTATTTAGTATGTTATTCCACAAAAACCACATTAAACATCGAAGACGAACGACGGAGTGTCATGTAACAGATCCCTATTTTACTTGAATATTTTCTCATGATTGGTATCAGAAGTGACTCCAAATAATGATACCTTACCAATATAACGATAAAGTAACGAAAGCCGGCATCGTTAATGGCACGTCAAAAGTAGTTTAATAGTGTTAGTCACGAACACTCTCGGCCCAGGCTTGAATTAATAAAAGGGGAGATTAATTGTCGCATGGCACCCCGGCAGGGTTGTCACACCACACAAAAACATATTTATTTATATTTTTTATCGTTAGCGCGGCGAGTGACTTTACTCCACCTGATGTTACGTCGAAATAGAGTCCAGACGCGAGGACAAGAGGAGTGTCTTTTCAAAAGGGCTTATTTTCTAATTAACGTTTTTTCAGAAATAGCAAAAAACAATATTACTTTCAAACTACTGCAGCTTAAATTTTCATAAAACTTACATAAATTATGTAAGTTAAGACAATATCTTTCATATGTTCGCTTTTGTTTGTACATCTAATCTATTTCAATCTACACAACATAGTGAAACTTAAATAAGCACATTTGACAGGGATTATAAGAAATAAGATGTTTTGATCAGGACTCATAGTAAATAAACACTTTTGATTAGGACGTATTGTGCAATAAGCAGTTTTGTTTCAGAAAGGCTGACATATTTTCATAAAATTTTCAGTGATATTTTGTTATTCTAGTCATGAAACAAAAGGAACAGTACTTTAGAAAAAATTACTCTATTTTTACGAAACACTACTATAAAAAAAAAAAACATTTTTTTTTTTATTTCATTTACCAGAACATGTTTGACAAACATTAGGGTAGACTTCTTCTTTTAGATGCACACAACATCTTGTTCAGAAGAAGCCACTCTTCCATAGCACGTATTACATTTACTAGTTTTAGTTAGGTAAAATTCATACTTACTGTTAACAATATTACGTAGGTATTAGACACAAAAATTTGGAACTAAGTTAATATAATTAATAATAAGAAATAAAAAGTAAAATGCTGTTTAATCAGCATGAGAAGAAAAAATGTGTGTGTGTGTGTGAGAGGGTGTGTATGTGTGTGCGTGTGTGAGGGTGTGTGTGTGTGTGTGAGAGGGTGAGTGTGTGTGTGTGTGTTTGTGATATAAATAAATAATCGATAGCGAATCACACTCAAAAGCCATATTTTAGGAGATTTTTAGTCTCATCATAAGATAGGGATTTCAACCAAGAAGTTAGCTCTTGCTTGCAGACTCGGTAAGTCATATAATATATTTTATGATCTCTATTAATACGGTTGTATAGATGACAGGATAGGTGCAAATACTGGTTTTGGGAAAAATGGGTATATGCACGTTTTGTCATGGCTACATTATAATTCCTCCTTTTGCCCGTGAAAGCATTTGGATTGAATTCAAGTGAAGCATGTTTTTGAAGGACAATATGCAAAATGAACAATTTTCTCATGGTGAGTAAATCAGCTATTGTATAGAGAGAATGAGTTGAAAATTGACGAGATTTATAAAACATCACCTTTATTAATGCTCTTTGCACTCGTTCCACCTCTAAAAATTTTGTTTTTAATGCTCCACCCCATATTGCTATACAGTATATTGAAACAGACTGTGCCAAAGCAACGTAAACCTGATTGACTAATTGCTTGGTGGCTACGTGTCGAAGTATATCAGTATCAGTAAGTAGGTACTTAATACTAGGTATAGAAATATGGCACACTAAAAAAATCTTAGTCTATTGAATTACGACACTTAGATATTTAAAAAAATTAAATACGTATTTCTCCTATGTCATCTTCCGTAAAGTCACAATCATAATCACATTCATGTTCTTCAGCTTCATTACAAACTAGCGGCCGCTCGCGGTTTCACCCGCGTGGTTCCCGTTCCCGTGGGAATATCGAGATAAAAAGTATTCTATGTTTTAATCCAGGTTATAAACTATCTGTATGCCGAATTTCATCCAAATCCATCCATCCATTGCAGCGTGAAGAAGCAACAAATATACACACATACATACATACAAACTTTCGCATTTATAATATTAGTGTGATTACACCTTCCAATAACACTTTTTTATACCACTTCAGTTCTGGTAATTCAGGCCATTCTTCACCAAACGGCTTATTAAGTAAATTTATTACATTATCTTTAGGGTTCCGTACCCAAAAGTTAAAACGGGACCCTATTACTAAGACTCCGCTATCCGTCCGTCCGTCCGTCTGTTTGTCTGTATGTCCGTCTGCCACCAGGCTGTATCTCATGAACCGTAATAGTTAGACAGTTGAAATTTTCACAGATGATACATGAAGTACTTAAGGAGGTCCCCTTAAATAAACGTGATTTTTTGCCGTTTTATAGATAATGGTACGGAACCCTTCGTGCGCGAGTCCGACTCGCACTTGGCCGGTTTTTTATTTTATAGAAATTGGTAGTGGGTAGACTTTGCCATTTTAACTATTTTCTAAGCTTGAAAACATAATAGAAATCAAACAAAACATTCATGACAATGATCTGAGCGCGAACGATACTTAGACAAATTTCAGTTTGAAGTATGCTGTAGTTTCGACATGTAGATGACATTTTAGTTTTTCTTTTTTTCTGACTCGGCACTCCTAGGATTAATAAGCCTTAGCAGATGCATTTTCGGATATGCTCACAAAGTAGGGCAAGTATACATTTTAACAATAAAATTGTACTTACACATCGATTTCGAAATAAGTCTATTTGTCGCGGAAAGAAATTATTATTTTCATTTTCTGCATGAAATAAACCGTTTTGAAAAATACATTTTTCCCTAATGTACGGGCAAAAAAAAGTTCTGAATTAAACCGTTTTGATGCGGACGTCACTTGTTGGATTCGAATTTGTAGATTAAATAAAACGGATTGAAAAGGATTAAAAATAAAATGAAAACTTTCAAATTATGCGGAGAATCAAATGGCATAACCAGTTTAAAATTAATAAAAATGTGAAATAGGCTCTTTTAAAAAAGACACTCCATTACTGATGTAGCGTAAAAATAACACAGCATCAATCACCCGCACTATGCCTGCATTAAAAAAAGGGAAAACGTGTGCTGGTAGACTATTCCATCATTTAGAGGGCGACAAAGCATCGAGCAACAAAATTTCTGTGAGTGCTGAGTACAAGTTTAAATTACTATTCGATCTCTAATGAAAACAAAAATTGGTATTACATTGATTCAGCACCTCCTGGTGATAAAATGCAACGTTTATTGCATTAGTTTTGCCAGAAAAAAAACGGTTTCGTTAACGTGACTGAATATAGCTCGCTTTCAAATCACTGAAGTGTAAAAAAAAGTTGTACGCTATTTTCACGTGTGAATCAGGGAAGTGTCAACCCTACCCCTTGTCAATGTCAATCTGGTTATAATGTTCATAATATTGGCCTATAACCAAGTTCATTGTGAAAAACTAGTCGTGCCAATGGCATTTAAAAAGTCCGTGCAAAAACTGTTCTAGTTAAACATTATAACAAACTGGCTCATTTAATAAGGGTGTGAAAGAAGTTCTTTTTCGAACAAAAGCGAAGGATCTCTCTTCCGAATGTCGCGTAAAAACGTTTCCCTATAGACAGGAACAAGTAACTTAACATGCGCATCTAATATTGCCAAGGAAAATGCTGTTTCCTATAGTTTTTCTTGGAGTTATCCTAAAGTAAGTTATACACTCGTATCTACCTATAGTTAGATTGACATATTATGGTGTTGATATGAAACTACCAACTTGTTTTTTTCTTTATTGAACATTAAGTATTGAGTATTGAGGAGCTCGATGGCGCAGTGGTTAACGCGCCCGCTCTGCGAGTGCTGAGGTAAGCTACTTTTGCAAAGGCCGGTCATCGGATGTGTGGCTAAAAATATTTCATCTCGAGCTCCTCCGTGCTTCGGAAGGCACGTAAAGCCGTTGGTACCGGCTGCATTAGCAGTAGATAATAACGACCAATCCACACTGGGCCCGCGTGGTGGTTTATGGCCCGTTCTCCCTATTCATCCATAGTGAAGGCTCGTGAAACATTTATTTTTATACTTAAATAGAGATATACTAATTAAATCAAAACTAATTTGTGAAATAATTGTACAGTGCTTCTTTTTTTAATGTCTCTCGGCAAACTTAGTGTTTCAGCTGTCGTCTGATTTATGTCAATTTTAGAGTACATAGAGTTGCCACTGCTATTTTTACACATTTTAATTTATTTATTTTAGAAGAGGACGAAAGACTATTGTGTCATACGTAACTTGATTTACGACTTATAGTTTTATAGCTCTATATGTTCACACGTAAATTCATTTATATTCATTTATTCAACTTGAATCAAAACAAAACAACAATAAAGTAAGTCGTTTTGAATTAAAATTATTGTAAGTACATGATAAATCAAAAAGTTAATGAATATGGAAATTATTATTCAATTGCATTCGGAAATGCGATTATTACCGAGCGACAATAAGAAATTAGATGGTACATTTCTGCGGCGAAGTGGCGACACTTCCATTTAATCCTAGCCGATAAGAGCATGTCTCGCCGCGGACGTGCAGCGGACGTGCGGCGGACGCGTCGACGAAATTCCGTGCCTGCCCCGACAACCTGTTTCATTTCCTTTTAGCACGACACGTTGCACTCTATAGTATACATAAATATTAGATATATTACTCGTATTTATGCAATATCTGGCACATTTTAGGCTCTTCATCATTTTAAGCTTAATAACGTCTACTGGACGAGAGTTCTCTTCATGGACAATGATGTCTAGTGCTACCAACAGGTTAGAAACTAACTATTTATTTCCACAAACTTGAATTATATACTGTATTATAAAAAATATATATCGAAAACTTATTTGTGCGAAGTGGCGGCACTAGCCTATGAGAGCGTGTCTCGCCACGGACATACAGCAGACGTGCGGCAGACGCGTCGACGATGTTTCGCACCTGCCCCGACAACCTGTTTCATTTCCTCTTGGCATGATACGTTGCACCTATGATATACAATAGTAGGTAGGTATTTTGCTATTTTCGTTATGCAATACCTTGCACATTTTAGTCGCCACTGCTGAGCTCTGGCTGGTGGTTTACATGAAACTTGTTAACAACAATTTAACTCTTATAAACTAGCATTAGGTAAATATATCGTATAAAGGATTATAGAAATTTAATAGAAACGCAATGTGAAATCATTTAACATTGCAACTATGACATACATCAAGTTGTTGCAGCTGTATGTTTTATATGCACATTTAAACATAACTCAGAATTTCCAACATAAACCTTGGCAAAAGTTATATTATTTCCAAAAACTATACCTTTATAGATAATTATGATGTTATAAGATTTGTATTCGGCGTAGTGGCGGCACTTCCATTTCACCCTAGCCGATGAGAGCGGGTCTTGCCGCGCACGTGCAGCGGACTTGCGGCGGACGCGTCGACGATGTTCCGCGCCTGCCCCCACAACCTGTTTCATTTCCTTTTGGCACGAGACGTTGCACTCTATAATATACGTAAATATTAGATATATTACTCGTATTTATGTAATATCTGGCACATTTTAGACTGTCCATCATCTTAAGCTTAATAACGTCCTACTACTGGACGCAAGTTTTCCTCATGATGGTCTAGTGCTAACAACAGCTTAAAAACTTAATATTTTATTTCCACAAAATAGCATTCAATAACTGTATATAATAAAATGAAATCGAAAATTCAATTATGAAATCATTAACCATTTCAATTCTGCGAAGTAGCGACAACTCCATTTCACGTCTGTCGGTGAGAACGTGTCTCGCCACGAACATATTAAGCAACTATTTACAATATAGTGAAATATATGTACCAAACCAACAAGATGCAATAAATATATATGTACAACTATGACTATTGATGTGCAGCGGACGTAGGGCGGACGCGTCAAAACGTTCCGCGCCTGCCTTGACGCCGGTTTCATTTCCTTTCTACACAACACGTTGCACCTATGACATAGATAAACAGTGGGTATGTTCTTCATGCAACGTCTGGCACATTTTAGGCACTTCATTATTAACCCTTCAGGATATCCACGTAAGAATGACGTCTTGTGCTACCATGCAAAAAAGTATTTTCACTAGTGGGCTTTAAATACGAAATCTCTGACATAACGAGTCAGGTACATTTTCAGTTACATTATCTAAGCTGTGTGACCAACCCGTGCAAATTTAACAATACTTAGCTACTTTTACTATGTAAGCCAAAGGCTACTATCACTTATATCATACTGTAGACACCTTGATGTAACTAAATTATTACATAAAGAAATAGAAAGTAAGCCACCTGAGTTTCTTGCCAACATTTCTCGGTCGAAGGCTCTCCCAAAATCCGAAATGGTGATAACTAGATTCAGCAGTTAAGTTTAAACTAAGTTTTAGTTTATTTAGGCTTTTTATAGTTTTGTCATTATTATGTGACTGTCAAGGCTTATACGTGTATGTCTTTATAATATTAGTATAGATAACTAATATTATAAAGCTGAAGAGATTGTTTGTTTGTTTGTTTGTTTGGTTTAACGCGCTAATCTCAGAAACCACTGGTTCGAATTGATAAATTATTTTTGTGTTTAATAGTCCATTTATTGAGGAAGGCTATAGGTTATATTACATCACGCTATGACTAATAGAACGCTGGTGAAACCGCGGGGCACATCTATAATTATGGAATGTAAATAGGTACAATAATGACAATTTGAAATAACAAAAAATGGATGATGTATTCAATTCAGTATCAAACGGTATGGAAATATCCAACTGCTCTTAATTTCGAAAGTTGCTTAACTGGCAAGACCGCAACCGGAGCGTGCAGCACCTCCTCGTTTAGAGAGTTTAATCATCATCATCATCATCATCATCAACGACCGTGGTCATGGCCGTTGTAACTAGGTCGAAACTTCTCGGTTATAAAGAAGGTATGATACCTATTACTAATTAGTTTGCGTTAATTGATGAATGAAGAGCTTGATGGGGCAGTGGTTAACGCGCCCGGTCTGCGAGTTCTGAGGATAAGCAACTCTCGCAAAGGCCGGTCATCGGATGGGTGACCAAAAATTTATCATCTCGAGCTCCTCTGTGCTCGGCACGTAAGAAAAGGCATGTAAAGCCGTTGGTCCCGGCTGTATTAGCAGTCGTTAACAACCACTGGGCCCGCGTGGTGGTTTATGTCCCGTTCTCCCTATCCATCCATAGGTAAGGCTCGTGCCCCAGCAGAGGGGACATAAAATTAGCTGAATATGAAGATGCAGATAATTGCTTAGTTATATATTGCTTAATTCAAATTATTTAGTTATCATCATCATCAGCTTAAACAACTCTACTTCTAGACAAAGTGCACGCCACTGAGCACGATCCGCGGCTACTCTCATCCAGCGCCTAGAGCGTACTTCCTTTAAATACAAAATAATTATATTGTAGAGTGGGAAAATGCAAATTAAAAATGTATGAGCTTCGAAGTTTCCCTGCTTAGTCTAGTGGTAACAAGCCCTCGTGAGAATTAGTTATTGAAGTTATGTTAACTTAACATCTGGTGCGGAGGTTTTTGCCTAATTTACGGCTAATTGGAAGCTACAGAGTTTGTGTAGCACATTATAGTTTTAGAAATAGTTTCTTATATCCATCCGATATAGGTAGGTATCTACCCTATGTTTTTAAATTACAAAACAAACAATTGCAGCATCCAAATTGAGCAAAAACGAACATAATATTACCTACAGTTGAAAGTTTACGTGTTTCTTTATGTACCTACTTATTATTTCATCATCATCATCTCAGCCAAAGACGTCCACTGCTGGACAAAGGCCTCCCCCAAGGATATGAGGGGTATTTGCAGTAATCGCCACGCTTGTCAGGCGGGTTGGCGATCGCAGTAGGTTGAGGGTAATCTCAGAGAGATGCTGCTGCCTATCCTCTGGAATGGTCCCTTAGTCGCCTTTTACGACACCCATAGGAAAAGATGGGGTGGTGCAATTCTTTATCCCCGGCACCACACAGGGAACTTATTATTTGCGATGGTTGAAAACTTCAGGATAAAACAAAAAAAGTATTGTAGGGACACATTATGTATTGTCAGCGTTATGAGATTGTAATGGAACGCGGGCCGGCGCTCACGCGTCAGTCGTCGTTCGGTTCCCGGTCGGATAGCTAGCCTAACCAATAGTTTATAATTAGGGTTAAGTGAAAGTACATACATGTGAACAGAAATAAAAGACATTGGTTGAATAAGACTCTTTATTATTACCACCAAATAAAGGAACCCTAAAGTATTTTATTTCCATTTGTGTATTTCTGTAAACTTTAGAAAGCAATAAAAAAAATTATATTATATAATATTTTTACTCTATAAAGGCCACTTTATTTCGTTACAACCTTTGACGTCAAAACACCAATAAAGAGGCCAAAGTGATTTCTATCGAAAAGTCCAGCGAACCTTTAATAAAAAGACTTTTATTGTATAAAATAGTCTATTTTCCGAACGAAAGTCACCATTGTGGAAATTAATTGGCGATTAGTGGTGCAGCCACCGAGACAACCGAGACATGTCCACAGAGACAAATGAGAATTCTTAGAAACAATGTTATCCGCTTAGTAGGTACTACTGGAATAGATACTAAAACGACAAACATTTCAGGTTGCCTAATGCGAGTTTTATTTGCCATTCGTTCACGAGAACTTGTTTGAATTTAACTAGCGCGATCGGTTGACGGTTATAAATGCTAAACAACTTTCAATCTATAGGGAAGACCCCAGCAGTGGGGACATAATGAGCCGTTGCTGTGATATGATGTGTAATCTGTGGATTGAAAAACCAACCGTTACAAGAATAATAGTTATCAATAGTTATATCACTTCCAGTGCGGAGTCATTGTAAGTTATCCGCAGCGCAATCGTAAAATACCTTCAAAGCTACCGTCAAACACAAGTTATTATTTAGGTGTTCCACAGAATAGGAAGGCAACACGAGATAAGCCTCCGCCGGCACTGTGGCAAAGAAAAAAATCATAACTTAATCTCTGACGAACGGAGTCATAAAACAATATAAGTACCGGCCGCGAAATTTCCTCGAGATTCGCAGGAAACAAAAAAGCTGTTTCTTCTATATTTTTTATAATCAGCAACTTCATTTCTATGACAGCGTTGACTCCTTGATGAAATTTGTATAAACTATTCAATTGTACTCTTATGTTTAAAAAATATGTATAATTAATTTGATTTAACTTAAGAATTAAAAAAAGTCTTTGTTTTAAGGTTGCCTGTCTAGCCTCATCCTAATCTAAGTTTGTCGCTATCCCGGCGGTAATTAGTGACAAGAGTACAAAAAGGCCAGTTTCTCATCATCGTCATTATCATCTCAGCCAAAAGACGTCCACTGCTGGACAAAGGCCACCCCCAAGGATCTCCACAACGACCGGTTTTATGCTGCTCGCATCCAGCGGCTTCCCGCGACCTTTACCAGATTGTCGGCCAGTTTCTCATTAGTTAAAAATTTCGGTTTAATGCTTAAACAAGCAAAACTTAGCCTCTCCGTTGTGAAATTAATAATAGTCCTTCGGAAATACACTAACTTGTTGAATCTGCAAGAGTCGCCTGACTAAAAATAATAAACTTTAAAAAATATTTTTCGGGTGCTTCGTTTTAATCTTTATTGTTTACAATTAAAACAGAAACTTAACTCCCAGATTGGAGTAGTAGCTAGTAAATAAACATGTGCTAAGACTAGGTTGGACTAAGTTATTGATGAATCACTCGTTTCGTTTCGAGTGACTTTGCGCACGCCTCCTTATCTTTAAAAAACAAATACCTAACTGGCACTTGGCTTCTATCTCACCCGATAAGTGATAATAAAGGAGGGGGAAGCGCACTTAACCCGGAAACTTCAACTACTGAGGCACGGCTATCTGATCTCAAGCTGCCGGTAGGTACATAACAATTCTACAAACATCGATATTATAGCGACACATTTAGATATGATGGTGGTGGTGATACTTGGTGGTAGGGCCAAACAGAGTAAACAAACATGTGGGGTTGGACCTGGTACCTCTGGGTCTCAGTCCGGAGGACCACCGACGCGGACAAACTTACTCGTTATGATGATGTTGTTTAACTCGTGACTTATATTATGATACACGGTCATTATGGGCTTTGATAAGATAACGATATCTAGTAAAAGTACTTACATAAAACTTATTTATTGCTTACAAAGTTTAAATTAACACTATACTTGCAATCGATTAAAAACTATCTACAGTAAAATAATAAACTTTTTTGCGTATAATTCCGATTTTGTTTCACCATGGTAAATGCATCATGCATACGAGCGACGGCTCAGAAAGTAACCAAGTTATGTGGGTCTCGCCCATCCTCCATTCTTCACCCGGTTGGCCTAGTACGTGCCGTTACCCTAACCTACTCACTGATACTCGCGCGTTGTTAGTTGTTTTAAAAAAAATAAGTTTAGTTTTAAACAAAAACCGTAGAGATAAGACCAGTTATTCAGTAAGATTCCGGGTAAAGTGCACTTCAACTTTCAGCCTTATCGTCTCTTAACGGTAAGATAAAGGCCAAGTGATTATGATTATCTGTAAGAAATTTAAAAAAAACATTTAGTCTGAAAAAAAGTCGATCGATTCTGCCATAATACCCTGCGGGGGTTAAATTAAAGCAAGCAGGCAGCGCCGCTTCCAAGTTAGATGGTTCTCGAGTTTGCCTCCATCGTAATTAAGTATTCATACCACGAGATTTAGATAAAAGCGTTAAAACATTATCTAGTATGGAGCTCGGTGTTCATTGTAACGATTTTCTTATTTATTAAATACTGTTTAACTGCGACCTTTACATTTTTAGGGGGTTAAGTAAGGACATGTTGTACAAAAATCCTTAGTCAATTACAGGTTACTAACGCTTATCTAATTAATACTTTATAAAAAATTAGATAATTAACAATATTTATTTTGAGTTAACACTAAAATCATTCCGCGCACCAGAATACGCAGTGTTGAGAGGACTCCAACAAAGTGGACCGAACGATCTGAAGAAGTTGCGGGAAGCCGCTGGATGCGAGTAGCACAAAACTGGACATTGTGGAAATCCTCGGGGGAGGCCTTTGTCCAGCAGTGGTCGTCTTTTGGCTGAGATGATGATGATGATTATTATTATTACATATTATAAATATGTAATTAGGCATATATAGCAATAGTACAGTGACACGTAGATTTTATGCGTCTGTATGTAATTGTTAACAAGTAAAAATCTCAGTAGTCAAATAATTTTTATAAAGAAAAATATTAAAAGAAAACTTTGTTATTTCCATGAATTTCGATTCGTGGAATATTCAAGATTATGTTTTGTTAATGGGCTAACGGAACTTTACTCTAAAATTTACTTTATTTATTATTTACTCCTTCCTATGATATGGGGTCCTTCAAACGAGGTGTGATGAAGCACCTTGTGGGCCGGCAGAGTGAGGTTGATTGATGCTACGTTTGTTTTGACGCTGCACCAGTTGTCTTCGCGTCTGGACTCCATTTCCACTTAACATCAAGTGGTATGGAATCATTTGTGCTATTTCGTGCTAGGTATAAAAAATAATAATAATAATAATTAGACTGGAACTCACCTTCCATTTGGAATATTTGGCACATGTCTTGCACATGCAAAGGTCTCGTACACTAACCACAAGCTCCACGTGTCTATAAAGCGCATCATCTATCTATTTGCTTGATCTGAACGGCTTGATCGTCTCGTGAGCCCTTTATCCGGTTCACACAATTCTTGGATAGGGAGTTTGGGAAAAGCAGCAGGCGACGGAATGGAGGAATAGAAGTACAATTTCTTGGAAATTATATTGAATATAATAAACTTGGAAGTTAGATACTTAAGTATAATAATACAAACTGCCTGCATGATGGTTAAATTGTTTATTTATTTATTTTCAGCCTAAATCGTCTCACTGCAGGGCAAAGGCAAAAAGGGTATCTTTTTTCAATATTAACGGTCTGTAACTTTCTGGGACCAATCCCTCAAAAATGAAAATTAAATAGTTTACAACATTAAAATGGTTTCAAGGTCAAATATTGCAGCCTGATTATTATAGATTTTCAGCAAAATTATTGTATGCTATCCAAATTATTTAACAACAGAGTTTCGTTGCTAACCAAGTTACTTATAAAATAAGATAAACTTTATTGTTCACCAAAAAAAAAACATTTGACAAAAAACTACATAAAAATACACGTACAAACGGCGGTCTTATCACTAAGAGTGTAATTTCTTCCAGACAACCTTTGGATGGACAAAAAAAAATTTGAGTTTGAAATGAGTGGGCTTGTCGTCGCGTTCGGTGCACCACAAATAATTATAGTATAACTAACACAGCAATAAATAATAATAAATACTTAATATACTATTGATACAAACTTAGCAGCTATAATTATAAGTATATATAAGAATGCAATATATACTTTAATAGTGACAAACCATTTAATTATTTCCGTATTTAGATATGTACAGTGTCCACAGCCATTATTGTAGCTCAGGAATTGTGTCGGAACTGATAATAGCTGCCACAAATGTTTTGACAATAATTATCTGCTACACGTTGAGTTTTCGCTTTAATAGAATTTATATTATTTGATATTGTTTTATCTGAATTGACATCTGAGGATTTCACGCTGTAACTGTTATATACAAAATTTGTAATTTGTAGCTTAAACCACTTAAGTAGACACTTAAAAATATCTCTTCAAGATGTTCTCATGTATTTATTTTTCAATGCAATAACCGTTGGTTAGATGGCACTGTGCCGCTTCAAGCACTCAAAAATACAGTGCTTACGTCAGCCTTCCCGGTAGCATAATGGTCAGTGCAGCCGCCCGGATTGCGGAAGACCCAGGTTCTGGGACTGAACCTGGGACCGGGTTTAGGGCCCTCGGCCACCGAGACGTTATATTAACATAACATAACATGATAATAATACCGTTATTATTAATTATTCTAATAAATGTGATCATGAGTACGAAAAATTGTTGCTCTTTACTTCTCTTTTTTATTGTGAGAAACCTTCCATTTTGTTTTATTGTGATGGTACAGTATTTACCTGTCCCAAAAATGGTAGGAAAAATACACTAAAACTTTATTACATTCCGATCGGCCTATTATTTGCGTCTCCGTTGTTTATCAGAATATAACAGCAAACATGATTGTTTTTTTTCCATACTGTAACGTGACCCGTCTCTAATTTTTTCCCCTTTACCTACACACTATCCCGTTTTGATATATACGAAATTGCTAAGAAGCCATACGAGGAAAACGTGACTCAGCCCTTTTAATAAAAAACATTTTAGAAGTAACATAACTTGTACGGTAGAAGACAAGGCGGACGTATAGAAGTATATAAAGTAATATCTTAGTTTCATATTGTACCACATTATGTAAGTAAGCACAGCAAAGTACCGGCTTATGTGGCATATAAGGAAAAGGAGGCCTACACAAAGCAGTGACCTGGTACCTATTAATGTTGGTGGTGATGTGGTAGGTGGTGGTAGGTCAGGTATTCTATAAAGGTGAAGCGGTTGAGCCAAACCTTACCAAGAGCTGGTTTGACAAATACATGCGGAAAACCTTACAAACTTATTTTACCAGATAATGTAAACAATAGGTACTTATGTTAAAAAGAGGAGAAAACCCATTTTACATTTAACAATTTATCGCCAAATAAACATATAGTGAAGTAACAATAGTAATAGTAAATTAGGTTGAATTTTTTATATATTAAATATTGATACAAGGGCTTGTCTTAAGTCCGCATAGCAGGCTACCACCATTGTTGTATCAAATCATAAAGAGGTTAGAAAAATAAAAAATATGTCATTAGCATCTGTGTAACAAAAGCCGAAATCGAATAAACGATTTCGGCTTTTGTTAACAAATTTGTATTCTATATGATTTGTCAAAGGACGTGGCAATATGTTTATTGCCTAAAAGGTCCCAAGATAAGGTTATGTATGCGCGGTTGCCGCGGTAAATTCCGGCCATACCTTTCGCGTTTCATGGCCGGCTGGCGAACACCTGTGGCTTCGATGGAAGCTTAATTATGTTTGGGCATATAGATAACACGTAACAATCACATATAACAATATATTTCTAATAGAATATGCATGTAACATACACAGTAGTGTGAGGTATTGTCAATGCACCGATCGATGTGAAGTTAGTTGCACATAAGTACTACAGGGAACATAAGACGCCTTGTGATGTAATATCTAAATAAATCATCATCATCATCATTATCATCATCAACCTGCAGCCCGTCCCTGCTTCGGACGGGTGGACTTTTTTTTAATATAGCCAATGTCACTTAGCGCTAATGTAGCATTCTCATGGTGAAATATTTTTTTTAATCGGTCCAGTATTTTTTGAGTTTATTCGTTACAAACATACATACAAAAATACAAAGGTTTCCTCTTTATAATATTAGTATAGATAGATTAGTATGTATGAAGCCCACCTTACTGAAATTGGTTAGTGCTAGAGGCTGTTTCAAGCACAGTGCAGCCAAAATTTGGAATGACTCCCGCCGCCA
Organism: Eudonia lacustrata; assembly: GCA_947562085.1. Taxonomy (NCBI): domain Eukaryota; kingdom Metazoa; phylum Arthropoda; class Insecta; order Lepidoptera; family Crambidae; genus Eudonia; species Eudonia lacustrata. The sequence continues at coordinate 5,717,391 of OX387317.1, read as the reverse complement.
GTTCGTTCAGGGATTAATCTCTCGCTATCAACGTTTCGCGGGAGTTGTCGCAACTGGCTGATCCATGAGCAGGCGCTGGCACTAGCTAATTTCAATTACAAATATAAGTAAATAAACATAGAATAATGTATGTAGATTAAATATTGTAAGTTTATTATAGTATTAATTTATGGCTATGGCAGAATAACAGGGTTTGTGGGTCTCCTGCAAACACTGAGCCATAGACCTTTTTGTCTATGTTTTTTTTTGGCAAATAAATAAATACTTACTTACTTACTTACTTACTTAAAGATGGATAGGAAGAGCTGGCCATAAACCAACACGCGGGCCCAATGAAGATTGGTGACTGTTAACGACTGCTGTTGCAGCCGGCATCAACGGCTTTACGCGTGCCATCCGAAGCACGGAGGAGCTTGAGATTTTAAAGTTTTGGTCACCAATTCGATAACCGGCCTTTGCAAAAGTTGCTTAACTTTAACAATCGCAGCCGGAGCGCTTTTACCGATCGCGAGCCCCGCTAAGACCCAGTGAGATAATGTCATTCAGTAATCACCAACTTGTATTGGCCAAGCCGCGTGGCTGTTATAGCCTAGATTCTTTACATGCTATTGGCCAGAGGCTGATTATAATGATATTTTATTTACTCTAAATGAAGTAGATTAACATCGTTATATTAATTTATTTTATTTATTAATCAGGTAAGCCAACGTTTGTGTACAATGATACATCTTGTTACATATACCAATTCTACAATTAATTGCCACAAACAATTAAAGGCAAACATAGCATGCTAAAAAAGTGAAAACGTAAAACACAAACTTAAAACTAATTAACTTTAAAAATTACTACTCTATTAAATATGCAACGGTTCGGCGAAGACTTGAAGGCGAGACGTTGTGGATGTCAATGCTGTCGCTATATTCATTGAACAATCACAAAACTGGCGACTGGAGAACAAAAAACAAAAAGTATATGACGTAAGCCTATTCTTTATATACTAGTAAATACTAGTAAGACTAGTAAAATAGTTATTCTTTGTCTCAACGTTGAAGAAGATCCTACTGCCGAAATCGTTTTACATGTAAAACGATTTCGGCAGTAGGATCTTCTTCTTTATGCATAAACTTTGGTTTTGATCCCAAGAAAACTTTGATTTTGATCCCAAGAAGGGATAAGAGTTAGTGTGAAAATTCATAATAATAAATATGGCCACGTTCACCGCTCCTTGTTATGTGTTTCCTGTGTTTTTAATGTGTTTATGTGATTGTACTAAATAAAGAATTTTTCTATTTCAAAAAGAATATTAAAAAACTTTCATCTCTTTTTTTTCGAGTAATTTATGACCAATGATAGACCAAACTTATGCTTTCACCATCTGATACAGAAAGTTCGAATACTGACCTTTGGTAACATTAATTTGCAATACACGACCCGTCATTACCATACGCTCAGTAAACCCATGTTCACACTCATTTTACGCACCCTCGAATTCCAGCCGCAAATTGAATCAGAATTAAAAATCGTAAACGTAAAAGAACGATAAAATAAATCCGACGCCCTGTAAGGCCCTGGCTGTAGCAAGGGCTTCATAACGTTACCAAATTCACACTTTCAATATCGTTAAATAACGTTATTTCTATAAAGAAAACTAACGAAGGTTAAAGTAACGTTAATAAGTAGGTACAAGTATCGTTACTCTTTTCGATCTTCTTGCGCTTTTGCCAGTTCGCGTACCTATAACAGTTGGTTAGTTTACTGGTAAAATGCCACCTAGATAACGCTACTCATGTTATTAACTTTAACCGCCTCTGTGGTCTAGTAGTTAAGACCACCAGTCTTACACCCAGAAGTCCCGGGCTCGATTCCCAGCGAGTACAATGACATTCATTCGGACACTCGGTTAGTTGGTAAAGCAAGTCCACTAGCTACCACCATCTTATCTAAATATGGCGCTATAACTTGTATATACACTCTTACTATATACAATCTTGTATAAAGTCCATTGATGACGTACCTTAGCTTGAGTGGCCATTTCTCTTTATTTCCTTTTCTTTGTTTTATTTAAAAGTGAACTTTCTTTCGTTTTATTTTCCAATATTGTTCATAATAACATATTATCTATACATGATGTGATTACCTATAATTGTAAGAACAGTTAGCTTATTATCTGTTATAATTTTTATATATTATTGTAATTACTGTTACATAAGTTGGTAATCCAATTATAAATAAATAAATAAGTAAATGTCAGTAACATTATTTTGTTCCGTCATTTTAAGCTAACCAGCTCGTCAGTGTTTGACATTTCGGGTGAAGTGGCGCTACTGCCTTCAGCCCTATCATTACTTAACATCAAGGAAACTGCAGGTCAAGTGTTTACCCGTAAGATAAAAACAAGAAAACGTTGTATTCGTACGATAAAGGTAACGTTACTTAGTTTTTAACGTTATTCAAAGGCCTGCATACAGCTCTGTGTATATACGGTGCGTCATCGCGACGCCGTTAGGACTTTACGATGAATTTAACACGTGTGTTGGTCACAGTCGTAAAGGTACGGTAGATGGCACAGCCTGTGGAAAATTTGATTTGAATTGACATCTGAGGATTTCATGGTGGATCAACGTGGCGTGTAAGGCTATGTTCGATTTTAGGGTGCAGCTTTTAACCACTCAGGTAGACCATAAAGAAATATATTCGCTGGACAATGTCAGTATTTCTTAATCCTTTACTTTATTTATACATTCACCTTTTGGTACATTGTTATTGTTGTACTCCTCGATACGAAACTATAGTACTTGTTGCTACTAAGGACATTGCTACGAACATTCTTAATAGTTGTACTAGTTGCTACGATCGCTTAGCTTTGTTGTACTAGATGCTACGAAAACACAGTTTGTTCCACTTGTTGCTACGAAATAAACTAAACATAAACACGAAATAAATTGCTACGAACATTCAAATTAGTTGTACAAGTTGCAACAACAACCATTTCTACGGAACTTTGATCGAGCTGTTATGAACTTTGAACGAAAATAAGTATTATACGGAATTATAGTTAAATTTATTTCAGCAAGTGTCAACATATTCGGCATTACAATCGTGGAGGTGGAACATGCTCGAAACACCGAATGAGCTATAACCAGCTGTAACATCAGTCACCGCCTCTTGACAGTTCATATCGATTCGGCCGGGTACAGTCAGTAGGGGAAATTAGTATAATACAAAATTAACATTTCCTAAAAACGTAAAATACAAAAATAATTTAAGAAACAGTAAATCAGTTAGTTGTCGACTGGATCGCCAAAAGTCGTGGGTTCAACTCCTAACGGAATCAAGTGCTATTTTCAGTTTACATTTAGGGTGAGATGGATACCTACTCTGCATTGGGACTTAAAGATTTATGTCAAGACAATCAGACTTAATGAAAGTTTTCTTAATAGTTGTAAAACAGTAGTTACCACAATTCTAAACAAATAATCGTAAAAAACAAAAGGCTCGTGGTGCGTTAGATTAACTTTCAAATAATCGGCGTCGTAAAAAACAACACGCGACATGCCACAAAAAGAAGGTGTTTCAGTAACAAATGTTGGCATTCATGCGAGCTATTTTACCAATCAATTTCGACTCGAATTTCTATGTCAGGATTTTGTTGTTTAGTGAAGTTTCAGAATAATATGTTTTCAGTATAAGCTCGCTAAGGGTCTTGCAGAGCTTGAGGTGCTCGAGCGAGTTTTTTTTTTATATTAGAAGGAGGCAAACGAGCAGGCAGGTCACCTGATGGGAAGCAATCACCGCCGCCCATGGACACCCGAAAAACCAAAGGAATCACATATGCGTTGCCGGCCTTTAAAGGAGTTTAAAGGAGTTGGCACAAAGAAGTAAAGGCTCTTTTGTCGGAGGCCAAGTCCCACTTCGGGTCCCTAAACCCGCTCAGTAAGTAAGTAAATATAATTTAAGTATAAAAAAAAATCTGTGCTGGGTATATTTGATTCAGATTATTATCCTAAGATGATAGTCGTTCAAACCCAACCAAACATCATTGGGGTGGTAGGTATTGCAATTGGTGGTTATTCTCCCTATGTACTATAATTGGTAACATGTGAAGATCTGACCCGAGCTGTTTACAAGCTGATAAATCAAATAAAGTAAATAATAAACCACAAAAAAAAACAAGCGAGCCTTACAGTAGTCGCATATGGTGTGTAACATCTCACCTTAGTAATAAACAATTTTAACTATAAAATAAATGGAGTAAATACTCATTATAAGACATTTAACATACTAAAATGGCCTTTGATAGTCAAATTACACAATATGTCACTTAAATAAAATACCCTGTCACACACATTCATTTCAATACGTCATGTTCATAGATTTTAAATTTACAAAATGGCACAAGCTTGCGCGCTTTCCCGACTTTCTGTGACACTGTTACACCTACTTCCGTCACATTTCACGAAATCCCTGCTACAAATTGTATTTATAAAAGCGAGCGGAAAGATGTTACACATCGAAAATGTCAAATTATTGTTGGTCACCATCATCAGCCGCACATTGCTTCGTTCTAAGGTCTTACTTTCGCTAGGTAAAATGCTTTGCTCATACACCGGGGCTGTTGCAGCTAGGGTGAACACTGGTGACTGCCAAACCGGTGATCCCAGTCATCCTAGCGGCACGTGAAGGGGATGTACAGTGGTTTTTAGTGGGTAGGCCTTCTCTCAAATCCCTGTTGAGACCCTCGGGTTTAGGCAGGAAAACGAGATAACCATTCGCGCCCCCCTAGGCGCAGTGATACTCGGGCGACGAATTTTCAACTGTCAAAAAAAATGGGCATCCTCGGCTTTTCTAGGACTCTCCTCTTCTTCTCTCGTCCAGCTACTAAAAGCTCAACGAGGAGAGGGAAGGTATACCCACAAAAAAACCTAGTAGTTACCATCCCTTCCCTGTCACGATGATGGCTCGTCTTCACGAATGAACTAGCAAGATTCTAACAAAATGCTTTGTTAGGATCCAACAATAGTAAACAGATCTCCATAAAGTATATCAAGGTATCCACCTAGACTTGAATGAACATGAATGCAATAAAGAACTTTGAACTTTGACTTACGAATAGTAATATTCACAAGAGTTATTCGTAACCAAAATTGGATAAATTCCCGTCTCATCTCTTGTCTACGTCTTGAAAGGGAGTTACATGCAATATTTTAGCGTTCTAGATCCAGTGATTATTAATCACATAGCTTGCAGATTCCATTACAATATTATTGGATGGAATAGCTTTGTTTTTCTAACGCGTAAGGATGCTTTTCTACCGGAGCTGTGCGCGGAAGCTAAGCTAACTTTTCGAAAGTTGCTTAGCTTCACCAATTGCAGAAGTGGCGCGTTTACCTTTGCGCCATCGAGTTCCATGCAATATAGTCAAGCGTGCGTATAACAGTTAAAATTGTATAAAACAAAATCCAACATACAACCGCCGTAAAAACACGACAAAACTCAATTGTGAGACAGGCTTTCGCGCACAATTCGTCATTTCGCGGTTCGCAAACAATTCGCGAAAACAAGTTACGCGTCATGAATGTGAAAGGAGGTTGTAACGAAACGCTCACGTCAGTTTTTTCTCTCTATGGCATTGATTTGAAGCTCAGAATGATAACTAAAGCTTTAGTTATTGTTCTGAGATTTGAAGGTATTTGTATAGGTGACTACTTGTAGGCAGAATAGAATAAAAAGACAATAAATTTGGTTTCAACAATTTTTTTTAAGTTAGTAGGTCGTTAGTAGGTAAGTAGTAATTTTTTTTCATTAGCCTTTAATGCATCCCACTGCTGGGCAAAGGCCTCCCCTTTGCGGCTCCACTCTCCTCTATCATCGGCCATCTCATATCACTACGGCAAACAAGTGGTCAAGTCGTCTTCGCATCTCCGCTTTGGCCTGCCTCGTCTCCGGTGTCCATCACATGGAGCCCAGTCAGTGACGATCTTCGACCACCTTAAACACCTCAAACGTTAGTAAGTAGGTACGAGTAGTACGATTACTGAATATTACTGAATATCAACCCATTTCCATTCTTCCTTTTCTATCCAAAGTCCTTGAGCGACTTGTCCACCACCAAATCAGTAAGTTTCTTTCTCGTCATGATCTCCTTAACCTGTTCCAATCCGGCTTCTGTCCAGGCCACAGCACCATCACTACTTTGATTAAGATCATCGACGACATCCGATTTGGAATGGAAAACGGCCACTTAACTGTGCTAACTCTGATGGACTTCAGCAATGCCTTCAACTCCGTTAACTTTGAATTTTTTTTTTAGCTTTACTTCGATCACTTAATGTATCTCCAATGGCAACTGATTGGTTTCAAAGTTATCTGAACGGGCGAAGGCAGCGAGTTCGTCTTGAGGAGAAGTTCTCTTCATGGTGTGACTCAACGGCTGGTGTCCCTCAATGTGGCGTATTGTCTCCTCTTTTGTTTGCAACCTTCATCAACTCTATTTCAGAAAGGCTTTCTTCTTCTTACCACCTATATGCAGACGATTTACAAATATATTGTCCGGCACCACTGGTCAATCTTTCCGAAGCTATATTGACCATCAATGCAAATCTGGGACTTATTGTTGATTGGGGTCGAGCCTTCGGACTTAGAGTCAACCCTGGAAAAACGCAGACTATAGTAGTTGGCGGTTTCAGATTGCTCTCTAGGGTCGACTGGGAAACCCTCCCCTAACTTTGATGGCGTGGATATTCCTTTCAGTCAATATGTCACATATTTAGGTGTCGTCATTGATAGTTGCTTGGGTTGGGGGCCGCAATTGAAAGCTTAACGTGAACTTAGAGTGAAAGTTAGCCGCAAGCTTTACGCATCGTCAGCATCTTTGAGGAGGCTGCGCAACTTTTTACCCACTGCCACTAAAATTGCGCTAGCGTTCTGCTGCTATCTATGCTGACGCCTGCTATCTTAATCTCACAGAGGACAAGCTAAATAAACTTGAGCGTCTTCAAAATGTTTGTATTCGCTTCATATTCGGCTTGCGCAAATATGATCATGTTTCTGAGTACCGCTTAAAACTCAAGTGTTGTGTGTAATTGTTTAAGTTCGCGCTCATTACGGTCATCAGAAAACTTAAGCCTTACAACACCCCCAATAATAATAAAGAAAAGAATCATATGTGGGGACACAGCTTATATGATTATTCTTTTACCGTCCAAGCTGTTCGTCTCTGCAATTCGCTACCAGTTGCGATCAGGCGTGCGAAATCCATTCACTTATTTAAAGAGCTCGTGAAAAAATTCTACATTTCCAATCAACCCTGTCCTGCTACAAAACTGCCATATCCACTACTGTCTTACCTGAGACTACTATTATGTTTAAGTAGGTTTATATATATATATATATATATATATATATATATATATATATATGGTATTTATATTAAATATATATATATATATATATATATATGTTTATCAATATCATTATATATTTATCATTATTTTTTTATTTCTCTATTATCTTAGCCTAGGTTTGTTATAATATTAATATAAAAGTAAAATACAAAAGCACATACAAAACATAAAAATATTATAAAAAACCTAGCCTAGGGTGCCGCCGGCAACGGGGCAGGGCTCAAGCTGCCGGTGGTTAGGGCTGCAGAGACAGAAACCTTCGGACTATCCGCGCCGTGTCCAAGAGTACCGCCTTCTGTATCTGACCCTTGATCCAACCATTGAGCGAGAGTTTCTTAAGGTGTTGGTCGAGACTCTTCGCTACCAGACCGTTCGCAGACACGACTATCGGCACAATGATTGTCGAGTCAATATCCCACATGGCGGTTACCTCGTGAGCCAAGTCAAGGTACATATTATTTATTATTATTATTTTGCTTGATTTATAAAATACATATTATTCTAGCAAGTTTTCACAGTTTCACCTCTGATCTTACAGCTTATTAGCTCTCTCCGTCCAACTGGTTGTCTGGAAGAAATCGCTTGAAAGCGATAAGACCACCAAATTGTAACTTTGTATTTTTTTTCTTTTGTTCATGTTTATTTTTTATAGTGTTGCATTAAAAGTATATATCTATCTATCTATCTAACCTATACATAAAGTAAAGTAAAATTAAGTATAACGACACCACATAAAATAATTATAATCGTGCATAGAACTTCAATATACACATCTACATCTAATGTATGGCTGTGCAGGTCAATATAAGTTTCTTATTATTTCTTACTGCTAGGTGACTCTCCATTCATTATCGGCAACGTATCCCAACTACATTGCCTGTTGAAGACGTCAGTAGACTGTTCGTTATATTTTAATAAAAGTAAATTAAATAATCTAACTTAAGAAGCCACCGTTAGCGACCTAGTACCTTTTCACGGCCCAAGAACTTTCCGGTCAACGACCACCGACCTCTAGTTAGTAGTTCTAGCAATGTCAGTCTTTATCCAATATAAACGCTATTTGTTACAAAAAATTAAACTTATGTTTTATTTAAAAAAAACAGTGCCACGAAATGTCGTTACATTAATTAGCTTGACGGTACCGACGCGTATATATTAAATCAAGGCACACGTCGAGTTGATCCCAGCGAACAAGTAATTTCCGTCGAAATCTTTATATCCTGTAAATAACAAGCACATCACCTCCTGTTTGAGTACGAACAGCGTTCACGTTCATGCGAAATTTTTTTGTACCTGATTATTTTCATAAATGTAAAGGTACGTATAATAAATCGTACGAATAAATCATCCTTTTCGGTAAACGAGGTATTTCACTAAGAAGACGTCGTTATTTGAAATATATTAGGTAAGGTGAATGTTTTTCTTCGAAAACCTTAATAAAAAGTTATTTATAAAAAAAAAATTCTAACACAGGTTTCTTTCTTGTGGCTTAGCCGGCGAACGACCTTTTATGTCCCATCAGCATGGCAAGCGGCTGACCATGGATGCTCCATTATGGTTGTTGATGTAAGATGACAGTCTTCTGCATTTTTTGAATTGTGTGATGGTCAGAATTTGTAAATTTTCCCATATTCTTAATACAAAAATCTGGTTACCAACACACTGAATGCCTGCTTGCGCGGCTGCGATTTTTGACCGGTGACCAATTCGCACGCAGTTTTATCAATAACGGGATCGCCTTTTCACTATTATAGCTCTAATTCAAAGTAACTGGTTACTATTATTTTTAAATACTCAAACGGTACGTAGTAAAAGTCAAATTAAAATAAAAACAAAAACATTAAATTCCATAGTTTATTTCATATCACTTTTAATTTCAAGATCACCGATAAGTTTCAAGGTCACCAGTGAGATTCAAAAATCACACCCCAGGTGAGCTAGTAAATAATATGCAAAGATGAATGTTGGCTAAAAGCTCGAAGGTGGCACGTATTACATTAGCTACATCCTACAAACACGTGACAAAGTCAACATTACAATTGTGTGAAGCATCATCAAAGTCTTGTCGCCCGCTCACACGACAAACACGGCTAAAAAGTAAGCAAAGGCGGATAGGAGGGGCAGACGACAAAAGAACACGAAATCTGTCCCCCATCTTGTCAACAAACACATCAAAGGGACGGCCGAACCGAATGCGAATGGCCACGACGCCACAATCACAAAATAAGCCAAAAGGTAAGCTTAATAGATACTGTTGACCATTGACAACCTCCGTAGCCGAGTGGCTTGCACGCTGCACTTTGGGCGACGCTATCTCTGAAGTCCCGGCTTCGATTCCCAGTCGGGTCAATATCGAAAATTTTTGTGTCGGGTCTAGGTTAACCAATACCTTACAAGACTATTTATACAATAATAACTATGTAGATGTTGGAGGGAGGATGCCGTGTCGTACTTCCTCTCTAGAAAAGGAATCCATCAGGTCTTCAGCTTCTTTTCCGTTTTCCGCTTGCAAATGCCAGTAGTGCTCTAATCTACGGTAAGTCGTGATGAGCGTGCTCAAGTCTTCGTTGACAAGACGAGCGATCTCCAGTCTATCGTGGTACCATCGTAGTTTCTGATTTCCATAAAAACGAGTGCTTTAGCTATACTTACCAGAACAATATATGTGATGTTGTCTAATACCTACCGCACTCGACCTACTCACACATAGATCCCTTGCACGGCCACGGATCGCGAGACACCCTGCTACACACTACTTAAAGTTTATACTGACACCCCCCACCAACCTTACGGTTATACAGTTAGGTGTCAGACATCCTTACGCAATCACAAGGGACCATCTACGTCAGGTCATAACGCCAGATCAGAACACGGATCTCGGGACAGTCAGAGCGCAACTGTTACGAGATTCCGTGTTCGTGAAAGGTTGTACATATATGTTTTTTTTTAGAGACATTGCTGATTGTCAAACGGCATTTTCAGCGTCACCGGGCTTTTTTGGGGGCGGCGAGGTACGTAAAGGATGCCTAAAGCCGTGCGAAACGAATCACCTTCAGAGGTTTTCTAGAGGGAACGGTATCACACACTTAAAAGTTCGTGTCCCCGTGCCCTACTAGATTCTCCGAAGGGTTCGGATCGAATCGGAGGCTTGTATACGTGTGCGTTGTTCGAGCGCGTTTGTGAAGCATACCATCTGCTGCCTCCTCATTTTGTGCCACAATATAGTACCTACGCCCTGCCCAGGGTCAGAGGTTGTAAATAATTCATACAATATACCTAGTAACCCGATCCGACTTCTGTCTGCCCCGAAAAACAGATAAATATTTGACGGTTGAGGTTTAGGTTCAACAATTTATGTTTAGGCATGTAGCTTTAACAAAAAGGTACTTATTTTATACCACGAACTACAGTGCTGTGGAATCAGCTCTCAGCGGCGGTGTTTCCGGACCATTACGACTTAGGGATCTTCAAGAAATGAGCCTTTCTTTCCTTATAGGCCGGCAACGCATCTGCGATTCCTCTGGTTTTGCAGGTGTCCATGGGCGGCGGTGATTGCTTCCCATCAGATGACCCGCCTGCTCGTTTGCCTCCTTCTAATATAAAAAAAATAGATATATTATTAGTTATCACGAGTTTGTTAATTGCATACTATCTTTTTGATAAAGACATAGATTTTAGCGTAAGGTTAGAAAGAATTGGACATGCAAACTTTAATTGTTTTAAATTGTAGTTTGATAAATATGGAGATTTTATTTTTACTGCAGAAATACACTTAATCCTCATCTAGCCTGATGGTAAGATTATAAAGCAAAGAGCTTATAAGACGGTGATAGCTTGCCAGGTGGATAAAAGAGACTCTATTACCACCAACAAAATTGAGTACATTAACAATTACGCTGGGAACCGAACCCGGACTCACTGAGAGCGGTGTTTTAATCACTAAATCACAGAGGCAGTTACCAGCTGGTAACACCAGCTTTAGAATATCAAGTTCACACTCTCCGAGGTATTTCCTATACAATATCGATAAACAAGCGACTTTACGCCCATGTCCGAAGGCTTTGGATTGAGCCTCCACTAATGCTTTGTCGCTTATGATCCTATTGGCTCTGCGTTTCATTGTGTATAAAATATCCAGTTGATACTTCGATAAGCCTTCCCACTGGTGGCTGGAATATTATATACAGAATCGTATATCGATAGGTAAACACTTTTCTTGATATTTCATCACGTACACCTAAAGTAAAACAGTAGACAGACAAAAGAACAAATAATAAAGTTTAAAAATATAAATTCATTTTGTCTAGACACATTACGTATTGCGCTTTATAAAGACTAGCATCTGTGCAATATCGCTATACTACAGAATAAGTAATAGTAGACTGCTATATCTTATAAGAGAGCTTTAATTTTTATTATTAAACTCTTTTATTGTCCTATTAAGGTTTTACTTAAGCTTGTATAGCTTATAAACTTAGATAAAATTCAATGGTTACAACCGGAGCGGCTAATATCCTACTTATATTATAAATGCGAAAGTTTGTATGTATGTGTGTATATTTGTTGCTTCTTCACGCTGCATCGGATGGATGGATTTGGATGAAATTCGGCATGGACCTGGATTAACATCATAGAATAGTTTTTATCCCGATATTCCCACGGGAATGATACTTATACCTTTTCTCTATATTTGGTTCAGACAGGACAACGTCTGTTGGGTCAGCTAGTATATTATGATTTTAAGATTTAATTCAATAGCTTGTTATTGACTTAAAAGATCACTAAACGTAGTGCTCATTTAGTACCTATTACTTATCTTACTTAGGATAATTACTTAGAACTAAGCGTAAGGCATTATTTAAGTGCTTATCTTGTAGCTTGACTAAAACAAGCTTAAAGAAAGTTAAATACAAAATAAAAATGCTTAGTAAATTAGCGCTCGGCCTTACCTACCCGACGACGGTCCTGGATTTAATTCCCAGGTCGGGCAAAAAAGTGTGTTTGGGATAATTCGATATTTTCGTCGCATAGCCCGCCAGGTTTACTACCAAAAAAGCAACCAGTTCTTAATTGCACAATGGCAACACTAGTTGCGGTTACTACACTCGGTCGGTTTGTTTTAGTGCGCCGCCGCCGTCGTGCACTTTTTTTTAGTTCGTCAATCGCTCGCTTGTGGCGATCGTAGCGTTCCGTAATGCTACGGCCACACGCCACTATCGCGGTATCGCGAACATTTGCCGTTTTCACGACAAGCAATAATTACATTTTTGACAGTGTTCTGAAATGTGACTATTGCTTGGCCCGGCGACTTGTCAAAATGTTCGCGATACCGCGATAGTGTGGCCTTAGCATAATACGAATATGTGTTTTGGTAGCAATAACTTGCAAATTGTTGCAATTGCGCCTGTCACCTAAATATCGGTAATAAGCTTGTGGGTATATGATCACCAACCCACATATGCTTACCCATCAATTGTAGCGATGATGCGATGACTTGATTTCAATGATGGAGGTGTTTGCCCAGCAGTGGGACAGTTATAGACTATTAACTTTACTACTTTACTTTACATAGTCTTAGAAATGATTGGCGTAATTGATGACGGCCTTCCCTCTGTAGCAGTAGTACTACCAATTAGTACTACCAGTAGTACAAATGACACACACTTGTATCATTTGTACTACTCCAAAAAATACAAGTAAATCACTCGGGTTTCGTGCTACCAATTAGTACTACCAGTAAGTAGTACAAATGACACACACTTGTATCATTTGTACTACTTACTCCAAAAAATACAAGTAAATCACTCGGGTTTCGTGCTACCAATTAGTACTACCAGTAAGTAGTACAAATGACACACACTTGAATCATTTGTATCACTTGTACTGAGGAAAAGTATAAAGGCTATACTTTACATTTTTTTTAACAAATATAAGAATATAAAGGGGCACTTTTTTATCACCGTCCAAACCTTCTGAGATGACTCCCGTTATACAAACGAACAACTCTTACTATTGGACCAAGTCCCTAACTCGAAATTAAAATTCAGCTGTTCCATACAAAACATCAATATTCGACCAAAATGTATGGAACAGCTGAATTTTATTTTCGAGTTAGGGAGTTGGTCCAATAGTAAGAGTTGTTCGTTTGTATAACGGGAGTCGTCTCAGAAGTTTTGGACGGTGATAAAAAAGTCAACCTACATTTTCCCGTAGCTTTTAGGTAGCTCAATAAATTCTCCATATAAAACAAGTTGGTAATTCATTCTTATTACCATTATTTTGGCTTTCTCATAAATATTTACATTTCATATCATTAGACGTCCCTTAATCGCACAACAGAGGTACATTACATTTCAGTTAATATTATGGCTAATAATACCTATTTGTTTTTATTACTCAAAATAACAAACGTTATGTTGATAATAAAATGATTAATAATAAGTAAGCCAGTAATTAGTTGTTTTAATTATAAGGTGTAGGTACTTTGAAATTAAATATTGTATTGTGGTCGTTTTTGCAAATAAAGAAGCTCTTATTTTTCGTCTCATCTGAACTTCGATCTTGCTACTTTAAATGGAAATCACAGCTGTATCCTGATTTTGACATTTGAACTTTAGGAAAATCGTTAGAATCAGGTCATTGAGATACGATTGCGGATATTAAAATCGTATTTTACTCATAAGCTAAATACTACATGTCTTCTCTTTTTTGTTAGGATGTAAATAATGTGGATCGTATTGAGTATACATAAATTGTTATATAATATGAATAATCAATTATAAAAATGTGCCCTAAGATATTAGGGATTTAATCAGTTATGAATACCAAATGTATGCTTTTTGAAATTATGGTAAACAAGTATTATTCCTAAAGAAAATATAGATTTTGTCAGTTTATGCTTATCAAATGTATGCCTTTTGAATACCTTTTAAAATGTTATGGCAAATTTTAATTATGCCTTTTGTTAATTATGATTATTTATGCCTTTCCATGATTATGCCTTACAGATTTCGGCCATATGATGATATGCGTTATGAAGTTATGCTATAAAGACATAAGGCAAGTGACGATTATGGCCACGAACATTATGCATTTTCAGTTAATGCCTAAAAACGTTATGCGTTTTAATACGTAACCCACACTACACATTAAAAATAAGGAGACTGCAAAAAGTGAGCTACATACAAACGCGCTCGAACAACCCACACATAGTTTACTTTACCTTTTTTGGTTGTCTTCTATATTGTTTGTGTTTATTTTTAAATAATTTTACGCAAATATTGTTGCGAACCTTTGGCTTATAAAGTAAAAGTAGATAGTGTTGATTAATTTCGGCGAGTTGGATTGAGCCACGATAGTATAGTTGGCAGTGCACCCGACCCGGCATGTCATGGGTGCGGGTTCGAATCCCGCTCGTGGAATTTTTTCAACACCTTGTCTTTTTTTTGTGTTTATTTGTAATGGAAAGTGTCTTACTATGATAGGGCATTTTCCAATATTGTTGACGCTGTAAGGGAGAAAAGAGCTTGACACTTGCTGAGCTTGTTGCCGGTTCTTCTCAGTATAAGGTATCCCGCCCAGAGTTGACTTACGAACCGATGGCATAGTGACATTCACAAGAGCTACTTGTAGCCTAACCAGAATAAATGATTTTGAATTATAATTAATTAATTTCGAGTAAGTACTTTAGTAAATGAAAAAGCCGAGCAGTATTTACAATACAATTCAGTCATAATTTATTTAAATCACAGGAAGCGTGTAATATTGTTGCGTAAACATTTTAAAGACTCGCCGCTGCCAGGAGACTGCACTTTGGGGAATATTTAACATCATAAAGGGCGCATATTTCATGCCGGTATGCTGGCAAAATTGATAATGGATATAATTTTGTTGTTGTTGTTTTAAATTGTCTGCTTTTTCAAAGGCAATGTCTTCAATACAGATACACCTTGTTCACTGGTTTGGATTGAATACTTCTGACGTAACAATACAAATGGTGTATCTATGTCGCACGGTGGCTAACCTCATCGTAGGAATTTTAAATATTGAACTTACGACATTTTACTAAAGACTTCATGAAACATATAAATAAATACATAAATCAATACAAATGCATTCAAACGTTCGAATACAGAGTGAAGTTTAATTATTTAACCAACAGTCGAAAAGTATCCACGTTTCTAAATAAAAAAATTTTATTGGACATATTATGAACAAAAGATCCCGATGGGTCGAAGTGTTACTGGGAGAAACGTCAGCAGTCCCCACTAAAATAATAAATAGTAAATTATTATCAAAGTAATAGTTATGGAACGGTACTTACTTGGTAAATTACGATAATGCTAAAGATGGAAACGCACTTTTTACCTGGATTACCAGTGACGAGCTGTGCATCTGTGCCATCGCTAGCATACAATAGAAGGATTTTTTAACAAAAACAACATAACTTTTTAGCAATATATTTTACAGGTAATAAAAAAACTTTCCCCATTCCAAGTTTTTCGTTTTATTACTTTAAAATTTTGATCATTTTTTCATGATAGTGTATTGGATTGATAACATAACATTTTCCACTATTTATACCTACGATTATGGAGAAAAATAAAATGTAGTATGCACTAGTGTTATTGTTGTATGTGTATGTAGTTTTGTAAAAATCCCTTCGTTAAGCCATATCTTAGCCTGGTAACTCCGATCTTTTCACGGCCTCTCCTCCATACAGATAATGATCTCATTTACAAATATTCGCATGTTTAAATTCACATGAATGATGTTCGCAGCGAATTGTTTGTGTTTACAGAAAAAGAAAACATCAAATGATGTAAACTTTGAAAGACTCATGATAACTCTTAGTCATGTTGGTCAAGAAACCATTATACCTACTTATAAGCAGTCAGTCACAAAATAGAAACTAAATTATCGTCAGCATTAAAAATAGTTCCCCCAGAAATCTCAACACGAAACACGCTCACATAATTTCTAATGCCAACAAATTTGTTAGGCACTGTACAAATAATAACATTTCCTTTATCGAATTATGTTAATTCACCGCAGCTGGGTACGGTCGACAACTAAAGCGTTCATTAAGAAGTTTTTGGCGTTCACAAAACGCCCGCCCCACCAGGAACTATTAGGTATCGTGCTTAAAAGCAATTTCCTGTTTGGCGGCGCCCGTTAAAGTTCACTACAACCGCGATGTGCACACAGCTATTGAGCTGTTCATTAAAACTCTAACTAATTAGAATTTTCTACTGAAACTTTAGTAATATAAAAAAGGATTTTTTTATTTGTTTTTTTTACTTATAAACAACTAGCTGTGCTCGCGACTTCGTCCGCGTGGAATAGTGATTTTCGGCAGCATTTTTAATTTTTAAGGCTCTTGTTCCCGTTTTTGCAACATTTTTCAATGATGCTTCGCTCCTATTGGTCGCAGCGTGATGTTATATAGCCTAAAGCCTTCCTCGATAAATGGACTATTCAACACAAAAAGATTTTTTTTAATTCGAACCAGTAGTTCCTGAGATTAGCGCGTTCAAACAAACAAACTCTTCAGCTTTATAATAGTAATATAGATTAAAAGAGGTAGTAATATAATAATAATACTAGTCATAACAATAACAATAATAGTCATATGGTAATTCAAACTTGATGTACTTAAGTGAAATATTTTTGTTTTGTATACATATTTTTAACGCAAATTTTGTCGCGAACAAATTACAAAAACACAAATGTTGTAAAAACTCAATTCAATTGGGAGAGCACCTTATCCGGTATGTCAGAAGGGTGCAGGTTCAAATCCTGCTCGTGAAAATTTTTTCAACATTTGTGTTTTTGATATATCTAAGTGGATAGAATAGACTAACTGTTTGCTTGCTTGTATTGTTTGTAAAAGTTTTTAACTAGTATTTCTCAAGATAATTTTTTATTAGAAAAAATGAAAGCCTCAGGAGGTTATGGGAATTGAACGGACGACCACACAACAGTGACGTGATACCGGTGCACTGGCTTGCAACATGAATCACAAACTACTAGAATAATTCAACGAGTCTTCGGGGGTCTCGGTCAGGTAGCTCAGTGGTCAGAGCATTAGACCGGTTATCCAAAGGTCGTGGGTTCGATACCCACTTGAGCTTCTTGAGGCTGGTTGTATTTTTCTAGTAAAATTTTATCTTGTAACTATTATATAGCATTGTGAATGTCAATCATCATCATCATCCTACACTAGTCCACTGCTGGACATAGGCCTCTCCAAGTGCACGCCACCGAGCACGATCCGCGGCTACTCTCATCCAGCTCTTGCCAGCCACCTTGCGAAGATCGTCGTTCCACCTAGTCTGAGGGCCGGGTACATTACGTTTGCCGATACGAGGTCTCCACTCAAGAACTTATAATTAAATTATGTTTTTGCAGACTTAAATATTTTATTTAGTTATTTTTTATTTTTTTGTGTTTTTTTTTACATGTTGTGATTGTCCTTTACATTTTGTGTTTTATTTGTGATGGAAAGTGTCTTTTTATGATAGGGCATTTTCCAATATATATGACACTGTAAGGGAGAAAAGAGCTGGACACATGCTGACTTTCTTGCCGGTTCTTCTCAGTACAGATCTCCCGCCCAGAGTAGATAGACTTACGAACCGATGGCATATAATGACGTCCATAAGAGCTATTTGTAGCCTAAACTGAATAAATGATTTTGAATTTTGAATTTTTTTGAATTTTGAACTCGTTTACCCCATCGGTTATCAGTTCTGCGGCTAATATGGCCGGGCCAAAATGTGAATGCAAAACTCAAAATAATATAACTATTATTTGCCATTGTAAAAATGTTTAGGTTTTGTTTAATCATGATGATAAAATGGAAAAATATCAACCCACTTAGTCCTACCGGGTGTTATAAAGAACACCTCTAAAAGTAATAGATGTACTTTTAAAGTTTCATTTACAACCACACACAAACTCATTCCTCCCTCTCCATTCCTTTCCAGATCGACGCGTGCAGGTCTGAGAAGCCACCCTCATACCGTGCTGACCATCAAGTCGCGTACCAAAAAGTTTGGACAATCGTTCCTTTGCCGAACTGCCCGTATGTGGAATGCGCTTCCCGCACACGTGTTTCCCTCCTCTTTCTCTCCCGGGTTATTTAAGCGGGGCGTGAAAAAGCATTTATGCAGGCCGCCATAGTGTGAGCGTTCAGCATAGCGTGGTAGCGCTGTGATGAACGCTTTCACTTCTTGGGCTTCACTGGCTGCTTTTCATCAGGCAGGGTGAGGCTATTTTGGCGTGCCACAATAAAAATAATAAAAAAAACACCTTGGTCGGTTTAAATGGTTCCATTTAAAACTCTCATAATACATTCCTTCGAACCAACCTTACCGACAAATAAAAAATAATTCTATAACTTTTAAGCATTCCATATCAAATAAGATTCGGTAGATTTGTCGATGCGAATGACAGATATTTTATTCGCCCCGCCACAATCTAATTTGCTTTCGTTTATAAATAATCATGAATATTCTATACATCCCCACTCAATTCGTTCACAATAACTTTAACGAATCTTGTGTCAAGCAGCGAGCGATGAGATTATTTCTTGTGTAACGAAATCGTTTTAATGATGTATTTTATAAATATACAATTATTGTTCCTAAGTGAAGTAAATTGTTCATTTGTTATAACTATTTCAGGTTTTATGACTTTCTTTATTGTCTAATAGTTATTTATGCAATTTAACGCGATTTTAAATAACGTTTTTTATTTTTATTTTATTATAACTAATTTAATTATATTCAAGTTCGATGGCGCAGTGGCCTGCGCGTTTGTTTTGCGATCTTATAACTTCGGTGGCAAAGCAAAATATCTCGAGCTTCCTCCATGCTTCGAAAGACTGAAAGAAGCCGGTACTAATCCTGGTTGCTATAATAAGATGGCGGTCGTTACAACCACCAATCAGCATTGACTCAGTTTAGTTAGTGGGTTATAAGGCGCTGCGCAAACGTAGACTCTTTTGTGTCTTGTGTGGGATACAAGCTACCAGTGAATATGAAATCAGCCCTCCCTTGCGCAGACGTAGACACTTTTTGTGTCCAGTTACTTCCACCTGACACTGATACAGCAAATCGGTTTCCTTGTATGGTGTGCCGTGTCGGTAACAAAAAGTGTCTACTTTTGCGCAGTGCCTAACATGAACTCCCTGTTATCGTTAATGTGTGCTGGCCTGACTTTTAATAATATTCAAACAATGAGAAACTATTTTCTCATTTTCCTTTCTTCTTACATTAATATTAACCTTTTATATCAGTAAAAACCGTTTTTACTGATTCTAAGCCTTTTTTGAACTTGACTCATTTGAAATATGAAAACATTTCATATTTATTCAGATCTAATAATTTTCCTTTTCTCAAGCTAGAACAAAAATATTTTAGCCTTGCATACGAATCCGAAGAGATGAGACGACAGATCTACTTAGATATTTGGTTTGTGGATGAGACCATTCATTTAGTATGGAAGCATATTTATTTAAAATTGAGATGTTTCATATAACATTTTCTTGAGGAAAATTTTGCAGTAACAAGTCTGAACTAAACTCTAAGCGGTTGTAAGTATTTACTCAAACCGAAGGTATACTTTCATTACTAACTTTTCTCGTATCTTGAAAGTTGATAAATAAAAATTACTCCTTTTAATATCTTTAACCTTTTCACCGCCCAACTATCCTGCACGCGATGTCCCGCTGTACGCCAACGTATAAATGTATTTTAATAAAGTAGGTACAAAGAAGAACTTCTATAGACTTCTATGCTGGCGTGGACGGCACGAAAATCTCGAACTTCTATAGAAGTTGTTGGCGGTAAAAAGGTTAATCTGCTTAATCTCATCTCTTATTAGCTGAGCTCAACAAACAACATTAGCTTACTTTAAACAAAAAAGTAATAAGACTGCTGCGGTGTCCGCGAAGTCAGGGTTTAAGAAGTCTTATGTTATTTATGAGTATTTTTTTATTATTTATCATACATTCTGCAAGAAATTTATCGATGCAAAAATATCAAGTCATATTTCACACCAACCAATAACACCAAATAACAGTTCTGTGTGTATCGTATAGATTTTCTTTAAAAAAAAGTTTTAAAAACAAATCAGTAACACTTATTTTCTACTAAGTATAATTCGTTAACATTTAAGTGACACAGTTACATCTGTATCACACAAAAATTTCTGATCTCTATAAAAAGAAAAATCTTACTACAGTATTTTTCCTTTTCTCTAAGCTAACGCTGAATCATAGATCTCAAAACCTGTCACGTAGAATCAGCCTCAGAGACCTCTATCAGCATAATCAGATCAGGCGTGCATAGAGATAGCCTTGGAGAGCCCCAGAACAGATGTAAGGCTGCTTACACAGCATAACTCAAACGCACGAAGCATGAATATTACGAGTTTCACTTGCCATTCGATCACGTTAACAATACGAGAATTTGTTTCGCATTAAAGCAGCTCGTGACAAGCGAGTAAAGTTTTAACTTTAATCTGGCTATACAAAATCAAGTTTTCGTTAGCCTATGTAAACTTGAACTAGAGATAACTCAGACGAGATGTGTTGCGTTGCGCAGCGCGTTATGAGTTGTACAGTCACGAGCGTTAACATGTAAACAAAGTAACTCTTAATACAATAGAATAATGCCCATTTTCACCATTGACTAAGTTTTAGGTGACCCCTAAGCCATTTTCGGCAATGCAGAAGTGGCAAATACTCTTGACTCTGCAATTGCGTAGAGATGTTGCGTCACTCAGCGTGTTTTACCGCTTATACCATGGCGAGTGCTCTGAAGAGCTCTTTGACCTCATCCCACCTTCTCCCTTTCTTCATAAGAGTACACGTGCTGCTCTTCGGAGTCACCGCTTCACTGTCTCAAATACCCCATCGCGCACAAAGAAATTTGGAGACTCGTTTCTTTGTCGCACCTCCAAAAGATGGAATAGTCTACCAGCACACGTTTTCCCCTTCTTCCTATGATATGGGGTCCTTCAAGAGAGGCGTGAAGAAGCATCTTGTGAGCCGGCAGAGTGAAGTTGACTGATGCTACGTTTGTTTCACGCTGCACCAGTTGTCTTCGCGTCTGGACTTCATTTCCACTTAACATCAGGTGGGATGGAGTCATTTGCCGAGCTAAGTATAAAAAAAAAAGAAAAAAAAATTAGGTGACGGTTTTGCTCCAACAACTGTCACCTAACATGGCATAGGGGTTACCTAAAACTTAGGGGTCAATGGTGAAATCAGGCATAAGAGTCATAACTAATCAAAAGTGTAAACATGTCATGCTTTTGACTGTACGGCGCGACGGCTGCCCCGGGCTCAATCCGATCCGAACGCCTTCTTGTAGGGGATATGGGGACAAGCTCAGCGTGATGCCATCCCTTCTATAAACCCTCTGTAGATATTTCATTCACACGGCTTGAGGAACCCCTTAAGGCGACGCATTGGAAATTTACGTTGCGGCGATGTTGATTTTCCCCAACAATTACAAAACATAAGAAAGTGATATTTGATGACATGATTTTTCATTTAATTGACTTCATTTTACTAGTTGCAGAAACACGATTTGTCAACTTTTATAACAGAGAAAAAAATATCAAAGTAACCTCTTTTAAAACATAGATTTGCATTTTACAGGCTAACCAGACCGATTCAAGCATCTAAATTTTCTTAGTAGAATAGTCTTAACACACACTTCAATATTGTAGTTCATTTTTTTTAAATAATTTGTTATTTTACTTTGAAGGAAAAAAAACAGTTTTTCTTATGGTACGGGGCGCAAACGCTCCGTATGAGATTTATTGTTTAGCGGTGCGTCGTCGCCTTAAATATTATTTCCGTCGCCTACACGTTCGGTTACGCTGTACAGTCCACATGCGGCAAAGAATCTCTTTCCGAAAAAAGACGAGCGCGGTTACTCCGTTCATGGAGAAGCGGATGGAAATTTTTGATCGAACAGTGAGTGAAACTCGCCCATCTTAGCAACTCAGCTCAACAAACTCAGCACTCTGAACACTCTGAACTCTGCAGCTGTCACGGTCATGTCATGTCACGGCAATAAAATTGTACGCTCGAAGTGTCATTACTCCTTTATGATTATGAATCTATACTAATATTATAAAGCTGAAGAGTTTGTTTGTTTGTTTGTTTGTTTGTTTGTTTGTTTGTTTGTTTGTTTGAACGCGCTAATCTCAGGAACTACTGGTTCGAATTGAATAATTCTTTTTGTGTTGGATAGTCCATTTGTCGAGGAAGGCTTTAGGCTATATAACATCACGCTGCGACCAATAGGAGCGAAGCATCAGTGAAAAATGTTGCAAAAACGGGAAAAGAGCCTAAAAAATTAAAAATGCTGCCGAAAGTCACTATTCCACGCGGACGAAGTCGCGAGCACAGCTAGTCTTTTTATATAGCTTTTTCAGGCATAAGGTAGAGAGGAAGAGGAATAAGGTAGGTAATCCACCTTTTTACTCGACTGCGTCAGAAGGAGGGTTATGTTTTTCGAGTGTATGTACCTATAATGTATGTATGTTGTATGTATGTATGTCTGTTTCTTTGGCACGCCCTACAGCCCAAACGGCATGGTGAATTTTAACATATGAGGTGTCGTTAGATTTGTTTTAACTATGGGAGTGACATAGGCTAAAAAAAAGAAACATTGGCCGGGTTAGCTATTAGTAGTCTTGACCCCAAAAAACTGTTGGATCGACCTTACGATCAAAATTCTTTAAACGAACTATAACGTCTACGGAATTTAAAGGATTTTTCTATGGACATAGATGTATTTAATAGTCCCCCCCCCCCCTTTTTAAAAGCCCCGAGTAGGTAGGATAATACTCGTAGATATGGGTATTATGTATTTAGTTAAAAACACAATGAACAATAAACGAAAATCTCTAAGGAAAAGTCTCTCAACAACAGACAGACAACAGCAACAGAGATGCTTAAACATAAAATGTTTATTTGTTTGTTAGTCTACTGATAAAATCATCGTCACAAGTTCGCGATAGTTTACACTAACGGAACACACCTTATACGGAATCGCGCAGCCCAGTCTCCGGTGGCAGGATCGCCATGTAGAGATGTGGGTTCGTCGGGAATAAAGACAAGCGTCACGTTTGACGTACTCATTTATTCTGTGCTTCATGTTGTAAATACACTGGTTATGTCAGCACGCAAGATTATGATTGGGATACTACAGAGACCCAGAAGTACGGGGTTCGATTCCCAACCAGAGTACATTTTGTACTCATTTCGGTATGGTAGGGCCTGTTCTAAGTCCACTTAACTGACTACTACCACTATCTTAACTAAGTATCTGGCCATAGGAATATTGACAGCACTGTTGTGTCCCGTTTGTTAGGGGTAAGTCTCAGCGGTTGAGAATTTCGGGTGAAGTGCTTCTATCTTTAGTCTTATCTTCGCTTCCGTTGTGGAAAAAAGGGGTAATGTATGGCCTTAGCAACTGATTAAGAGGCCCATTTCCTGAAGGCATAAGTAACATTCTGTTTTCTTGACCTACTTTGTTCGTCAGGTTATCTATTTACAGAATTGTTTGACAAAAATAAACCTTCAAAGTTTAAAACTGGAATATCTTCAATTTCAGACATTAAACGTTTTCAATGATAATATGACAAATTTGTTCAGATCTGTCGACACTAAACAAAATGTATCAACAAAAAATTATCATTAGCATCATTTCAAGCTCATGTTTATGTTCCTACTGCTGGGACACAACCTTCTCCCTATGGATGTAAAGGAGAACGGGCCGTAAACCACCACGCGGGCCTAGTGCGGATTGGTGGTTGCTAACGACTGCTAATGCAGCCGGAACTAACGTCTTTACATTCATTCCGAAGCACGGAGGAGCTCGGTAAATTTCGATTTCAAATCGACGTTGATACACAAAAGCGCGTTTAAAACCTGATTCCTCATCTCATTTGCTTGTGCGAATTCATCACAATCCTATTACGAACGTTACAGCAACCCGATACGCATTGATGTTGCATTCAGCTCTGATTGCGCGGCACGTGAACTCTAATCAACCCGTAAATCAACGGGTTCACGAATAGTCAGGCTGTTTAGAGGTCCGTCAAAGCGGAAAATTCTTTGTGAAATACCCTCCGCCACGGGACGCCATCAATTGAAATTCTATTGCGTCTGTGTTTACGGCAACCGAAATGTTTGTTTTTATTGACATTTTATAGACATCTTCTATATCATTCTATAAGTAAGTAAACAGATTGATTGATTTATTAGCGCACTGATCAAATTTTTTTTTTACTAGCTATCACTTGCAATTTTGTTGGCGTAAACATACGTATGCCGAAAAGTTTCAGCTTGAGAGTTTGCTGATGGCCTCAGAAGGCAGTTTCGGCGTCAACGGACTATTTAGGGGGCGGCGAGAAACTTAAAGGGTTCCTTTAGGCACTGTTATCAAAACATAGTTTTTTAAGTTTCATTATTACTAACTTACATAATATGGATCAATGGTCTGAAATAAAAGTTTTTTTTTAAAACACTGTGTTGGTGAATAAAACTCGCTTATTTGTCCACAGATATGTTGACTTATTTTAATTGTGTAATTCTGCACAATACAAATGTCTTAGGAAAAAGTGACGGACATCTTGATCTTGCAAAAATCATTTCCGGCATTTCCGGTGTTGCCAACTTTATGAAAAAATGTAAACTAACATATCGCCCACCAAAGGACGTTAAGGCCTTTAAATACAAACTACTTGTTTAATGAGACAATTAACAAACTTAAGATTAGCATTATAAAACATACCATACTCCCTACATTGGTATTTAGAATAAACGGTGATAAATTAGATTTGGTAGACTCAACAGTCTTCTTAGGTATAACACTTGACTCAAAACTTCAATGGAATCCTCATATATCGAAATTGTCCGGTAAACTCAGTTCTGCTGCTTATGCTATCAGAAAAATTAGACAATTAACAGACGTTGAAACTGCTAGAACAGTTTACTTTAGCTATTTTCATAGTGTCATGTCGTATGGTGTCTTACTGTGGGCTACAGCAGCTGATGTTGAATCTATATTTATTTTGCAGAAACGAGCAATAAGATAGAATAAGAACCATTTATAGACTAGGTTCCCGAACTACTTTAAGAAATATTTTTAAAGAAATTGGTGTTCTTACAGTTGCATCTCAGTTTATTTATAATTGCATAGTTTTTGTGCGTTGCAACATCAACTCTTTTACTAAACACGGTGATGTACACAATTTCAATACTAGAAATAAGAAAAAACTTGTAATGCCACTGTTCAGGTTGCAAAAGGTTCTTGGCTCTTTCTTGGGGCAAGGTATACACTACTATAATAAAATACCTAGTACTGTACAAGATTTACCTTTAGATAAGTTTAAAAAACATGTAAAATCTTCTTTACTTAAGAAAGGTTATTATACAGTCAAAGAATATTTTTACTTTAAAAATATCTTAGCGCTGATATGATAGCCTTTATCAGCAATGTCCTACAGTTTACAAATAATATTTATGTTACGTTAAACTTTTCATTAGGTTTTTATTTAGAGTATCTTGAGTGTGTCATGCTCTCTTTAGTGTCTCTGCGGTGGTGGCGTGTGCGTCGGGTCGTTACATTCCCTAAGACATGGTTGAGTGAAGCGATGGCTGATTCATATGTCATACTCGTGAACGGGTGCCGCCTGTGGAGGCTGGTCTGCTCTTGCATACTATTATTTTTATTATTATTAACTATAGTTTAATTTTGTTTTCTTTTTTGTTTTTTTTCTTAGACAATTTTTGACCTTTATTAGTGCTGTATGACATTGTGAAAATTTTAACTGGTAACTGATGTTTTGCAAATGTAGATATTATTATATCTTCTCTTTTGTTTTTTTTTTATATGTTTGATTGTCCTTTATATTTTGTGTTTTTATTTGTGATGGAAAGTGTCTTTTTATGATAGGGCATTTTCCAATATTTTTGACGCTGTAAGGGAGAAAAGAGCTGGACACTTGCTGAGTTTCTTGCCGGTTCTTCTCAGTACAAGATCTCCCGCTCAGAGTAGACTTACGAACCGATGGCATAATGACGTTCATAAGAGCTATTTGTAGCCTAAACTGAATAAATGATTTTGAATTTTGAATTTTTTGAATTTTGAACAAAGCTTGTGTATTGGCCGTTTAAGGATCATATCTTTACATTTTACACTTACAACTCTTATCAAACCATCAGACCCTTGATGGGTTGCTAAAACCTTACCTAATAGCCACTTCGCAGGTGGTAACCTTTCATCTTTTATCAAAACTACGTCACCTACTGAAATATTTTTCAGAACTCCAGTCCATTTTTGTCTGTTTTGCAGATTTAACAAATACTCTTGACTCCACCTTTTCCAAAAATACTGTAACTTTTGTTGTAGAAATAACCAGCGGTTGAAGTATGGAATTTTAACATTTATTAGATTTACTTCTGGTACTACTATTGGTGGTTCTCCAATTAAAAAATGTCCAGGAGTTATTGCAGTAGCAATGTCATCATTAGTAGGGGTCAATGGACGAGAGTTCAAACATGACTCTATTTGACACAACAATGTGTAGTATTCTTCAAAGGTAAGTTTAGTGTCGTTTAAAACACGACATAAATGTCTCTTTACAGATTTTATGTTAGCCTCCCATAGCCCACCCATATGGGGTGCACTAGGAGGGTTGAACTGCCACTCGGTACCATTCTGAGCTAACAATGAAGCCAATTCTTCAGGTAAGTCTCTAGTACTATTTATATGTAATTCTTTAAGTTGCTTACTAGCTCCAACAAAATTAGTGCCACAATCGCTAACTAGTTTGTGACAGTGCCCTCTACGAGCTGTAAAACGCCTGAATGCTGCTAAGAATGCTTCCGAGCTTAAACTAGTGATTAACTCTAGGTGGACTGCCTTGACAGCCGTGCATATGAACAAAACAATATACGCCTTCTGGGTTCTATTTGATCCGCTACCACTAAATAGTTTAAGTGTTATAGGTCCAGCCAGGTCAACGCCACTGGTACTAAAGGGTCTTTGTGGTGTAACTCTATGCTTAGGTAAGTCGCCCATTAATTGTATATTGGTCTTTCCAGAATGTCGGCAACAAGAAGTACACTCTCGAATTATTTATTTTACAAGGTACTTAACTCTAACAATATAAAATTTACATTTTATAAAATTTAACATTAATTGCACTCCTCCGTGTAATGTTTTATAATGTGAATCTCTAACAATTAAATAGGATAGTTTACAATCCTTTGCTAAAATAATAGGATGTTGCATATTAAATGCTAAGTTAGCATTAGAAATTCTACCTCCAACTCTTAGTACATTCTCTTTATCAATTGTGGATTTAATTTTGCAATTTTTATAGACTTATTTAATTTATTTAAATTTTTATAATTTCTTTCATCAACATTTACATTTAAAATAGCAATTTCCTTATTGAAACTGTTTTGTTGTGATAATTTTACTAATGTAATTAATGAAATATTAAGATCAATTGTTGTTAGGTATTTATGACATGGCAAACAGCTTTAATTTTTGTATTTATGTTTTAGACAGTTATAAAATATTAAAACAAATGCAATTACTCTGACTAGTTTACTCAAAGTAGAATATTTTTCTAATATGTTAATGTCTATACACTGTTCACCTTTAAGTTCACTTTTAGATTGACTTTCACTGATATTAAGCACTGTATTGACGTTCACTAACACTTTTTTCTCCAAGTCTGTAGGTTCCACGGAGCTTGCCTTCTCTAAAGGCAAGGTACTGGGTGCATGCAGCCATGGAGGCCCATGCCACCACAGCAGGTGATCAGGTAAGTCTGCCGGAGGGATCCCCCGGGAAGCTACATCAGCGGGATTTTCTTGTGAAGCAACGTGATGCCATCTCTCTTTATCTATCAGGTTTGTAATTTCCGTGACTCTATTGGCAACAAATGTAGTCCAGTAACTAGGTGATTTTTGCAACCACGCAAGAACAATGGTTGCATCTGTCCATGCATAAGTATTTTGAATTGATATTGATAAAGCTTGTTAAACTCTATGTAGTAATTTTGCTAATAACACAGCTCCACAGAGTTCTAATCTGGGGAGTGAAATTTGCTTAACTGGAGCGACTCTTGATTTTGCTTCTATCATTGTGACTATGGTGTTTTCAGGTGTTAATACTCTACAGTAAACTACAGCCGAGTATGCAATGGTGGAAGCATCTGAGAATCCATGCAGTTCCACTTTAACAGCCTCTTCTGTAAAGCCAATCCATCTGTTCAACTCTATGGCAGGCATGTTAATCAGCTGATTGCGGTAAGTCACCCACTCCTGTAATAATGAATCCGGTAAGCAGTCATCCCAATCCACTTTGTCTATCCATAGTTTTTGTAGCATGCCTTTTGCAGTGACCACCACCGGTGCCAACCATCCAGCTGGGTCATAAATCTTAGCTATGTCACATAATATTGTTCTCTTAGGTACTGGCGGGTGAAAGCTCTATTTTTAACTCAAACTTATCTGATTGCCCATTCCAGTTGATTCCAAGCACTTTGCGGTTTGATTGTTCTACCTTTTCTATCTCTGTGGTATTTGAAGCCCATTTGTGTAGTGTAAATCCACCTTTTAGTAATAAAGAAGTGAGACAATCTTTTAGCTCTTTTACCTTTTCTATTGTACTTGTTCCAGTCAATAAATCGTCGCAGAAGAAGTCATACAGCAGTGTGTCAATTATGTGATCTTGGAAATTGCCTCTCTCATCCTCAGCTAACTGTCTGAGGGTTTTAATGGCTAAGTATGGCGCACATAAGGTGCCATATGTTACTGTGGTAAGGCGATAGTGCTGTAGCTCTTGATCGGTATTGGATCGCCACAAGATTCGTATTTAGTCTCTGTCTCTTTCATCCAAGCCAATTCTCCTGAACATTTGACGAATGTCACCAACTAAAGCAATGCGGTGTCTTCTCCATCTCAGTGTAACATCTCGCAGATCGTTCTGTAAAGCAGGTCCTATAAACAGGTTATCGTTTAGAGACTTGCCGTTAGTTGTCTTAGCAGAACTGTCAAAGACGACTCGCAGTTTTGTTGTCAGATGTTGTTCATTAATAACAGCCTGGTGTGGGATATAGCATACTTTGCTATTTGTGTCTTTTGTTGTTACAGGTTCCATATGGCCCTGTTGTATGTAATCATCCATAAATTCACAATACCTTGCATGTAGCTCTGGGTTTTTGTTAAACCTGTTTTCTAGTGAAGTAAATCTCTTTGGGGCTAAGGTCAATGACTCTCCGAGGTCAGGGGGATTTGTATTGAATGGCATTCGAACTCTGTAGGAACCATCCTCTAACCTTGTATATGTTTTATTATAGTGTGTTTCACATTGGATCTCTGCTTTAGTCATAACTCTCTTTTCATTGTTTTCTTCTATCTCCCAGAATCGGCGAAGAATAAAATCTATTTCTAACTTGATGTGATGAACATGTACTTCACATGATTGTTTAGTGTTAGCACTGGTTTGGTTACCAGATATCAACCAACCCAATGATGTTTGCTGAGCAACGAGCGTGTTGTTGTTGTTTTTATGTCTCTTAACTCCTTCTTATAGGATCTCTGCGAACACGTCTGCTCCTAGTATTAAATCTATCTTTCCAGGCTTTTGAAATGTTGGGTCAGCTAAATCTAACTGTTGAAGTTGTGGCCAATCAACAGAATGTGAATGCTGAGGTATGTATGATGTTAATGTTTTTAAAACATATGCTCTGACTTTTACTGCAAAGTTTGGGTTGTATTGTGAGCTAATATTAAACTCCACTGTTGCTCTTGTGACTGAAGTGGAAGATCCAACTCCCATCACAGTACCCTGCATGGGTGATCTCTGAAAGCCCAAAAATTGAGATGCAGCTTCGGTGATAAGGCTGGCTTGTGAGCCCTGATCTATTAGTGCGCGAAGCCTGTGTGTGCGACTCTGATCTCTGTGTGACTGCACATTGACTAATGCAGTTGCTAAAATAACTTGTACTCTTTGTATGAATTTATCTGTGGTTGCGCTAAGTGTGGTGACTGTTTCCGGTTCTTTTTCTGTAGGTTGACTAGGAACAACAAACCCATGTAAAAGTGAATGATGCCTGCGGCCACATTTTCGACAACTAGTGGACTGTAAACAAGATTTGACATCATGGCCTTTTCTCAGACAATTAAAACACATCTGGATGCTCTGTACAAACTCTTTTCTATTACTAAGTTCAAGTTTACAAAATTCTTTACAGCTATGAATGTGATGTTCTCCTTTACAATAACTGCATGTAACCTTATACTGTGGTCTTATCTCAGTGGCAAAGCTCTTAGTTAGTGGTAAGATTCTTGGGTGTGGATGAATGTGTTCTTTAGGTTTAATGGCTTCTAAGGTTCGAAATCTGAACTCTAAAAATGTTGACAGATCAATCCAGGTTGGTAATTGATCGTTAGATTCCATTCTTTGTTCAAACATTTTATGAGATTCGGGATCAAGTTTCTGAATGATGACATACACTACCATGTCATCCCAGCTGTCTGTGGGTAATCCCAGGCTCTTTAAAGTAACTAAACACTCTGTTGTATTATCTAACAGCTCACGAATATTTTTGCAGACTCTAATGTAATGCGTTTGTGGTTCAACAATTTACCAATATATGAGTTTACTATACTTCTCTTGTTATCATAACGTTTGTTTAGCATATTCCATATGATATCATAGGTAGCGTCGGAGACTTGTATTTGTTTAACTAAGCTCTCTGCTTCTCCGCGCAAACTTGATTTCAAATATTGGAATTTATTGACATTACTTAGTGCTACATTTTCGTGTACTAGTGACTTGAATAAATCTCGAAAAGACAACCATTCTCTGTATTCACCGGAGAAGGTAGGCAATTGTATTGGAGGTAACTTTGTAGTAGCTATGGGAAACTGATCTAGAGGCGATTTACTAACTTGTTCCGTAGAAATAAGCGACTGGCGTTTGTTTTCTTCCATTTCATTGAGTCTTTCCTTTACACGCGTTTTTAAATCTAAATATTTTTCAAAACAGTTGTCAAACAGGTTATGACGGAAATACTCTGACTTTTCTTTAAACTCTGTTTTAGCGGCTAGTAAAGTGTTATGTTGCTGCTCAAATGAATGCCAATATTTGTCAGCTATTTCAATTCTAGCCTCCACGAACCCCTTCGTCAACCTCTCTTTCCCCGCCTTTTTATAGTTGGTCAAGAGCTTGTCAATTTGCTCGAAAATGATGACTTGCGAATCTTCTATTTTATCCATGTTATAATAGTGAAAGTGTATTCTTTGTTTTGTGTGTCTTAATACTAACACTTACGATTACCAAGAATCCAATCACAACGCTCTTTTATACTGTAAAGTAGAATTGTTGCACTATTTTTTTCCAGCACTTTACACCGGTAACCTAACCTCGCGCGCACGCCGCGTGATCTATGCAATTGTATGTAATCGAACCCGAACAGCACTGTAATTAATCCGGTACGTTTGGACCAAAACGTTGGTGAATAAAACTCGCTTATTTGTCCACAGATATGTTGACTTATTTTAATTGTGTAATTCTGCATTACTCACAATACAAATGTCTTAGGAAAACGGACGACGGTGACGGACATCTTGATCTTGCAAAAATCATTTCCGGCATTTCCGGTGTTGCCAACTTTATAAAAAATGTAAACTAACACACTGTCAGAGATTTTCTAAAGGGAATGACATCGAGCACTAGTGCGTGTCGAGAGGTTCGGATCGGATCGGTTAAATTTCAGCTATGTAGTTCCATAGGTTTG
This sequence comes from Eudonia lacustrata, assembly GCA_947562085.1. Lineage (NCBI taxonomy): Eukaryota > Metazoa > Arthropoda > Insecta > Lepidoptera > Crambidae > Eudonia > Eudonia lacustrata. Next base: position 5,685,136 of record OX387317.1, on the reverse strand, counting down.
GATTGGGCGATGATGAGCCAGTCAGTGAGTCATTACATTTGTTTTGATATGTATTGATTTGTATATTATTTATTTATTTATTTGACGACCTCCTTATGGTCAAGTGGTTTGTACACCGGTTTTCATGGTGTCGCTATCTCTGAGGTTCCGGATTCGATCCCCGGCCGGGTCAATGTAGAAATAATTTTTTTTCTAAGTTGTTTTGGGTCTAAGTGTTTTCTTTGTATATAATAAGTATGTATTAAGTATTTTAAGTATGTTTATCCGTTGTCTAGTAACCATTTAATGAGTTTCATAACTAAGCTTCTCTTGGGCTAGATAATTGGTGTGAGTGTAGGAAAGTTTATTTATTATTTATATTTTATTTATTAAATCGTAAAAAGGTAAGCACAATAAAAATAAAATGTATTTATTGAAGAACAGAAAGTGTTGTCACATTTTACAATAAATCACAATGCTATCCGGTTAAGTTTAAAACTGTGTTGTTGTGTTACAGTGTAAAAAGCAATACTGCAATGCAATGCAAATCAATCGCTGAGCTCCCTTTTTCTCTGCTACAACCCACAGATACCATTGATGTGCGTTTTTTGTGTGTGTGCCAGTTTTATTGTATTATTTTAAATTAATTGATTTATTTGTAGCGTGCACTCGGAGAGGCCTATGTCCAGCAGTGGGCGTGTATACGATGATGATTTGTGTATATATCTACTGTTATTATGTTTATGATGGTCTGTGTGTAATGAAGTACCAAATAAACGAATCATATATTGATCTATATCTATCAATGCACAATTTGAACAAGAAGTATTTTATAGTAAACTAGCAGCCGCTAAAAACTAAAACTTGGATTAATATGGGATATTATCTAAAATATTAATAACTTAAAGGTAAATTAAGGTACATTAGTGCATTAGCGGCCGCTCGCGGTTTCACCCGCGTGGTTCCCGTTCCCGTGGGAATATCGGGATAAAAACTATCCTATGAGTTAATTCATGTTATAAACTATCTGTATGCCAAATTTTATCCAAATCCATTCAGTAGTTTTTACGTGAAAGAGTAACAAACATCCATCCATACTTACAAACTTTTGCGTTTATAATATTAGTAGGATGATAAGTAGTTATTTTTCAATTCAGTAAAGGCATTGGAGCTGAAATGGAGAAGGTAATGTCCCTCGTTGTTTTAATTTATAACTATGCAATGAGCTAGCCAGCTAGCCAGACACAGTTTCTTGCAGTGCAAATTGCACAGACTGAACATTACTGCACGTAAGCATTGTTATACGGTCCACATGGCCCTCTCCCTCTACGCTCTAGTCGAGAAAATTGTATTATAAATAGTCTGGTTGGGAAAACTTATGTCGAAATAAACACTTTTTTAAGGATCTAATGAGCTGGATGAGAGTAGCCGCGGGTCGTGCTCAGTGGCGTGCCCTTGGAGAGTCCTATGCTCAGCAGTGGACTAGTTTAAGCTGATAATGATGATGATGATGGTGATGATGATGTTAATGGATTTAATCATCATTATTTCAGACCCACCACTGGTCTTAGATCAAGTGGTACTGGTTTTGATTTCCAGATAAAAAATAAGCTTTTACCAATATTATGTATATATCTAGAGTTTTATGTATTCTCAAAATTTTCATGTCAAATTAATTTCATGTTTTTGTATGTTATTACTTTGTAGTAAAAACTGTTCTAGGTCTAATGAAAAAAACAATTTATTAAAGTAGCTCTTATTAACTAAAAAACAGAAAACAAAAATGTAAAATTATATCAAATAATGAGTTGTTTTGTACCTAAATCAAATCACGGTATTATTATGTCGTTAATTTAAAAAATATGCTCTACGGAGGTATTTAGGTGTCCGCTGCGTTAAAGCGAGAGCACGGCGCGGGCGCCCGAGAGGCGTGCTGTTTCATGTAAATTCATAAAACAGCGCTGCGACGACACCCTCGATCGTTTGTAGCCCCCCTAGACAAGTGACATAACGCTATAATGGCTATTGTACGGGATTGACATAAGTCAACGATACCTACGTATAAATGACGTATAAGTCAATTTCATACAATAATTATTCTATTTAATATCTATCCTATTACATGCGACGGCCACACTTGAAGGCGAAGATTCGTGCTCGCGTTGTCACGATAAAACTTCATGTTCGATCTACGACGAAGTGCTTGGCCACATCAAAAAAAACTTTGCTACGTCGCGATAATTAATTTCGCGGAAAAAAATGCAAGTGGCGGTTGCGCTATATTACATGTGACCAGCAAATAATTATTTACTGCATCTTTATCATATTTGAACAAGAAAAATAAAAGGCTAAAGAAGAGAAATAACAAGTTCAGGTTCATAATTTTCTATTAATTCTAATATTCTTTCATATATCTAATTCATAATTAACATAAATCACAATAATTATGAAACACGCTCGGCGTCTCGCAGTCAACTAAGCGCGCGGAAGTGTAGCCAACCGCACGAACTTTGTCGCGATAAAACCCTTTGATGTGCGGCAATTTACCGACAGCGGCGCGAAGTGCATTTCCATTCGCGAGATGATTCGCGATAGGACTAATTGTTTAGCTAGACGTGTCGCGACAACGCAAATCTTCGCGTTATCGCGATAGTGTGGCCGTAGCATTAGCGTTCTGCCACTTGTCTAGGGGGGCAGGACGGATCACTTATATATATGCACTTTGACACATGACAGCTTCAAAACCATTATATTTGTCCGCGACAGAACACGAATGGGTCCCCACGGCGCGGCGGGCACCCGCGCTTAACGTTTAACGCTAAATGATAAACTAACAGAAGGATTTACCAAAGTGAAAGTGATACTTCATTATTAACCGCCAACACACACTAACATTTTACACAAATAATTTTGTACAGCTTTTCGCAACAAAATGTACAATAAAGTGGTGAACATATAATTGAAGGGATTAGGGCGAGCCAAGGGGCTGCTTACGCGTAATTACGGGGTGCCGGCCAAAATTTGGTGGTAAGGATCGCGTGCCGAGTGTAACGCAATTTACGCGCGTCACAAGAGTAGTGTTCCAACACATTACAAATTGTTTATTTACAAACGCCTCGGTGGCCCAGTGGCAAAACGCTCGAACGCCGAAGGTCCCGGGATCAAGTCCCAGGTGGGGTAAAGTGTGTTTCGAATTTCAGATTTTACAATCGGACGGTTTGTAATCACCAACCGTGACAAGCGTGGTGATTAAGCCATTATCCATCAATTGTAGTGACTTGATTTTAATGATGGAGGCCTTTGCCCAACAGTGGGATAGTTTTTTTTTTTTTAATGTTTTGTCAACAATTGTTACAATTAATGGTTACTTTTAAAAAAATACATAAATTATGATCTAATTGTACAATCTATTATAGACAAACACAAGAAGCACACATATTATGACCTCAGTAAAAACTATAACTAATGAACCTAATCGGAGTCAAAAATTATGCGTCTTTACTGAGTGACAGTTGATTGAAAGAAGGCGATATACTTTACTTAACAAATTGTTTCAGCGGGAGAGGGATTGGTAACTAAGGTAGAGGCGCTAGTTAGCAACATGAACCTGTAATCAGCACTTTATATATGTAATCTTTATTGCACAACTTAACTCGGTACCAGAGGCGGACTTAATGCCAAATAGCATTCTCTACCAGTCAACCAACGGGCTAGGCAGAAAGATTGATAGAAGTGCGATAAAGAACGTAACACAAAAAATCTAATAAGGACTATATCATCACTTTTTCTTTTTATCATTAACATCTGCAACTCATTTTAAACTTTCATCATCATCATCATCATCAGCTCATAATGTCCCCACTGCTGGTGCACGAGCCTTCCCTATGGATGTATAGGGAGAACGGGCAATAAACCACCACGCGGATTGGTGGTTGTTAACGACTGCTAATGCAGCCGGGACCAACGGCTTTACATGCCTTCAAGGAAGCTCGAGGTGATATATTTTTGGTCACCCAACCGTTGACCGGCCTCTGCGAAAATTGCTTAACGTCAGCAATCGCAGACCGGGCGCGAACCACTGCGCCATCGAGCTCTAATAATTCGAGCTCGATGGATCAGATCAAGCTCGAATTTTAAATTTTAGCTAAAACTGAATTTATACCACCTGCTTCCTAGCTAGGATGACAGCTGTCTTCCAGTAAAATATCTATGTTTTTTGTTTTTCTTTAGTTGATGGCTTCGTGCGATTAGCACATTTAGCCAGTGTCAAAGTAATTTTCCTTACAAGTAATATAAACAATATTTCCTTCCTGTATGTTGACGATGAATGTAGAAATAAGAAGTAAGAAATGATATACCCCCAACTCCTCGAGTATCTCAGTAAAGATGTGGCTTTACTACTTAAGTCCTCACGCGGACTTCTTGGGAGAATTTGAAAAGTGCCGTTGCCCTGTTTTGTTTCATTTGCCAACACTCATGCACACTCACGAACACTTAACGGTTAATAATCCACCATTATTTCACATTAATATTCGACATTTTCACACAAATTTTAGAAAATAAATTAAAACCGCAAACATGACTCTTCACTTTCCCGCCAAGAAGTCTAAGTTCTACATATGTTATTTTTTGCCGTTGAAAAGCATGTGTCGATTACTAGTTCCTTTGTCGAAAACTGGTCCTACTACGTTACTTTGAGCTGGCAAAGCAATACGGCCCGCCTTAATTGCCGTGTCAAAAGTGTTTCAGCGTTTCAACACATCACAAATTGTTTCAGTTTCAGCGCGAGAGGTATTGGTGGGCATCGAGCTTTTATAAATACTATCATTGTTGGTGGGTAACAACCACGTGACAACTTTAAAAATATTGGCTTTTGAATAACGAGTTTTGTTACAAAAGTTTTTAGTTTTGAAAAATTTATTTAAAATTTTTGTTTTATAGTAAAACCAGAGTGAACGAGAGTTCGGCAACTTCATACAAGCGCTCCGAAACGCACGCACACAAGCTCATAGTTCACCTACATTAGCACACAGAAAAAAGCACGGGAAAAGAGTACGCGATGACGCGATTTTTACTTTGCCGACAGATTTAACAAGGTAAGTTTACAATATAGGTAAAAGACACCCAAATTTACACAACAATAAATTAACTATTTTTTTTTTTTTTTAGAATTAGAAGGAGGCAAACGAGCAGGCGGGTCTCCTGATGGAAAGCATTCACCACCGCCCATGGACACCCGCAAAACCAGAGGAATCACAGATGCGTTGCCGGCCTTTAAAACTTTAAACTATGTGTGACTCAACCCTAGCCGGTAGGTACAGCTCAGTACGTCGATTTAAGGTCACGGCACTGTTGCCGCACTCTCGTTCTCTCACTGAATATAGCACTATCAAAACGACTAATATCTTGCCCTATGTGAAGCTTGAACCCACGAACTTTCTTAATCCGCCCGTCAGTATTGTATTGCCTGTCGCAATATCGAAACATTGCTGGATCAACATTAAATGCGCATCAAGTATAAAAACTCTAATACAAACTTTTTTTATATAAAAAAATATGATAAAAAGCTGATGCCATTCGAAAATGACACATTGTAAGCTTCACGTACCAATATTAAAAAAAAAGGTGCAGAGGTCGTGTTACAAATTTAATTTTCAATAGAAAATTCTCGCGTACCCAAAAGAAGGGGCCATCAAAATTGAAATTTGACAAGTACAATCCAATTAAGGGTATTAAGTTAAAGCAGCTTGGAGCCCTCATTGTCATAAGACCTTGGACTAATTTGCACCGCAGGCTTTCTGTGAAAAATTCTTTTCGGCCTTTAATTTGCAATTAGTGTTGGAGGGGATAATAATTTATTAGAATATTATCTTAATTGGCGTACGATGTCGATTAACTTTTTGTTACCTAAGTCTAACGGTCTAACTAAAGGATAGGTAATTAGGTAAAAACATGACAGACTATTATTTTTAACCGAGTTTTTAAAGCCTGATAAACAAGATCTGTGTAAGAAATATTATATTCATGAGCTCGCCTTTTTTGAAATAGGTTTCGTATTTATATTTTGTTTGTAAGTTACGAAATATATAATTTATATTCAAAAAATTGTACGCTGAAACTTAAATTCCTAAACCCATCAATTCAAAACATCAACAAGATGAATAAATCAAACGTAAGTCTGATAAAACTACCTTCGGCCTTATCATACACATCAGGTGAGATTAAGAAACTGTGCTTCATCATCATCATCATCAGCTCATTTTTATGTCCCCACTGCTGGGGCACGAGCCTTCCCTATGGATGGATAGGAAGAACGGGCCATAGACCACCACGCGGGCCCAGTGCGGATTGGTGGTTGTTAACGACTGCTAATGCCGGGACCAACGGGTTTACGTGCCTTCCGAAGCACGGAGGAGCTCGAGATGATAAATTTTTGGTCACCCATCCGATAACCTACCTTTGCGAAATTTGCTTAACCTCGGTACTCGTAGACCCGGCGCGTTAACCGCTGCGCCATCGAGCTCCTCAGAAACTGTGCTTGCCAGTAAAATATTAAAAAAAGAACAACTAATTAGTTGGATTCGTGATCTACAATAGGTAGGTATGCATGTGGCCTCCTTCATCGCATCTCTTCATCGCTTAAACCCCTCAAACTGCTTTTCCTCCTTCGGCCAACAGGCATCTGTTGGCCGAAGGAGGAAAAGCAGTTTACCCGGAACCATCAACTACCGATACACTGAATAGGTATTATCTCTAACCATCCGCCCATTTTACACTATTGTAGGTACATTTCCTTTGTCGTTTCGTTCAATAAATGATATTAAGGAGAGTTGTACACAGTTATTCACAAAAACACTAGTAAAAAGACCTAAACAAACAACGAGAACGCACGTATATGTAGTTGTGATGTATATTTATTTATAAGAAAAACGAAAGGACTAAGGCCGGAAGCGAGAGAAGGGTCCGAGAAATACGAATGGGCACGTTTAGTGTAAACATTGGAGTTGTATAGCGTGTTTTTAGTTATAGTATGTGCCAGATAAACGTGCAATAATAGTCATTGATCCCATACCTACTATACCAAATTTATAGTGAAATTTCCTATATTTTTAACATGCACCTTCCTTTTTAACCGACTTCAAAAAAAGGAGGAGGTTTCTCAATTCGACCGTATATTTTTCTTTTTAATATTTTTTTGTATACCTTACGGGTTTGCACAGTTCTTACCTGATATAAAGTGATGATAAGGTCAATGCTGGAAGCGGACTTTACCCGGGATCCTCAACTAGTGAGGCAATTGCTATCTTATCTCTAGCTGCCGGAACACACATTTTTAGACATGATGGTGATAGCTAGCCAGGCGGACAAACAAGCCCTACCACAAACCAAACCTGTATACACAGACATGTACCCCCGCTGGGAATCGAACCAAGGACCTCTTCCTAAGAGCGGTGGTCTAATTCACGAGGCCACAGAGATGATTAAATTCTGACGTACCGGGTCCATCGCGCTAGTAATAAGGTTATAATGATGATGTTCGACCCGTGAAAAAAGTCGTGGAACCTTTTTATAACTTTTTCCGATTATCATTTTGTAAAAAAGGAGGTTTCTCAATTCGACCGTAATATTTTCTGTATAAACGAGTGAGTTAGCGGAATTAACACTACATATTATTTAAATCACATTTTTTTTGTACTATGGATTTCCGCAAAATAACGCCTGATTCCATTAATTAAAAAAAAAATTCTCAACAATCTATATAAAAATCAATTGCTGTTCGTTTGCCTCGCTAAAACTCGAGAATGGCTGGACCGATTTGGCTAATTTTGATTTTGAAATATTTGTGGAAGTTCAGGGAAGGTTTAAACGGTGAGAAACATGAATAATAAGTAACGGAAAGTACTAAAAACGACAATTTAATTTTCCAATACTAAATGTTCCTACCTGTGAAACATTTGATGTTGTCTTTTGTTGTTTTGTTGTCATATAAACTGTCAAAGCGGTACAAAGTCCGCCAGGTCAGTTGGTATTTTATAAAAAATATAGTTATAGGTACTTCAATATTTATATTAATAAGTTAGAACAGACAGTAGTAGTATTAGTAGTATTATTAATTATAGTTTGACTTTGTTTTACCTAAACAATTTTTGACTTTTACTAGAGTACTGTAGTGGTGCTGTATGACATTGTGGAAATTGAAACTTTTACATAATTATCTGATGTAAATTTGTTAACTCACATTTTTTTTTTACATGTTGTGGTTGTCTTATATATATTTTTTGTGTTTATTTGTAATGGAAAGTGTCCTGCTATGATAGGGCACTTTCCAATTTTTTTGACGCTGTAAGGGAGAAAAGAGCTGGACACTTGCTGAGTTTCTTGCCGGTTCTTCTCAGTACAAGATCTCCCGCCCAGAGTAGACTTACGAACCGATGGCATAGTGACATTCACAAGAGCTACTTGTAGCCTAAACCGAATAAATGATTTTGAATTTTGAATTTTTTGAATTTTGAATTCAGATATTCATTACCTATTACTACTGTTCTAAAAACGCTCACAAATCTTTATGCACCCTAAACGGCTTCCTGTTGTGGACCTACAATTTGTTTCTCATATTCGTTATTTGCTCTGAACTTAGGTTGTAAGTAAAGTTAAATCGAATTTCGACTAAAGTAATTACAAAGTTCTTAGCGAGTCAGTGCTCTAGCTGCATACTCGTATAATGCAACACACGCGGCGCAGTTCCTACAAACTTCATGTTTAATTTACCTTAGGTACCTTATGTTATGACTGAACTTATTGGGCAAAATAATAAATGAAATTATATAAACATTTATTGTCGCACGAATAGCGCCATATGCTTTCGGTTAGGGAATACAGTACAAAGACGTAGTATTTACAATTGTATTCGTAAACACAGTTTGTAACATGACAAAGTAGGTAGATATATAATTTATAATTTTACCAATATGACGGGGCAGTCATGACTACGCTCTCTCTCTCTCTCTCGACGCGTCAACGACGGCAACGACAGTGTGTAAAATAAACAACATAGATCGGTACTGACTAGATGCGGCAAGCACGCTAATAGAAATATCAGAGTGTAGTCAGCATTTATAATTGTTTATATCTTGAAATATATATTATTAGATGATATTAGTTCTTATATTAAACCATTTCCATTGGCATCACAGACCAATTAAAAATATACCAACCGAGTAGCTACCGAGTACAGTCAGCAGCAAAATTAATTAAAAATTTTGGCTATTTGTCGAATTAACTAAATCATCTAACAGGCGCGTAAACCTTTTGTGAAATAGATTTAAAGAGGCCAGGCTACTTTAGCTGCTAACTGTACTCTAGCTACCGAGACTTTACTAATAATTATGTCTCGAGGGCTCTGGGGGCACTGTTGGCTAGGTAGCAAAGCGTTCCCCGATCTGATCCGAACCCTCCGGAGACTCTAGTAGAGCACGGGGACGCGCGCTTTTAGGTGGGCGATGCCGTTCCCTCTAGAAATTCTCCGAAGGTGGTTCGTTTCAACACGGCTTGAGGTACCCTTTACGTACCTCGCCGCCCCCAAAAACCCCGGTGACGCTGAAAATGCCGTTTGAGGCAATCAGCAATGTCTCTCAAAAAAAAAGCAAAGCGTTCATTCCGATATCCGCCTCAATTACGGACAGAGAGTGTTACGGATATTTCGATGTAAAGCCTAGGTTTGTGACACCAAAGGGGTCCTGACGAGTCCTATCGCCAGGAGCAGGCGTAAAGTCTAACTTATGACCCACCATTACTGCTCCGACATGGCGAAGAGGAAACACTGGGGGAGCTTTTAGTGGGTAAACCTCCCTTCTCGCCTCGCCCTGACGAGCTCTTCGGGGGTGGTCGGAAGGACATAACCCCACAACATAACCATAACATAACATCAAGACATACCAACACGACATAACCCCGGCCACTGGTATGTAAGCAAGATTTCCAAACCACAAAAAAGGGATCGCGAACCAGCATTTAGCAAGATTGATGGTTAAGCCAGGCTTACCCATTAAAATTGTAGCATCGCCCAGCGGTAGGACAATATTACTTTTAATTTATTTTGTTCTGCAACGGGGAATTGGCCTTCATATCACATTAAGGTAAATATAAATACAAATAAGTTTATTTGCTTTAAATAGGATGTTTACAATTTGATGTTCTAAATTTAATAAAATGGGACTTAACCTATTTTGCCATATTACCTACATAGCATGCAAATATTTAGGATATCTACTAAGTTCAACATTAAACTTCGCATTAAATCACAATTATAGCATCGGAAACACAAATTAAATAATGAAATAAACTATTACAATTCAATTATACCACGCATATGACAAAAAAAATAGATATGTTAGAATGTCAAGAATAAATTGTGTCAAAAATATCAACGAATACAATGAAAAAAAAATGTGACCCAATATTGACATGGAGTTAGTGTTCCAAAAATTACTTTATCGAGTAAAAAGCCTTTTCCAATAACCATTTACGCAAAAGGAATTTAAAACGACTGATTGGAATATTTTCCTTGAGATGGTCAGTGATCTTATTGAATATTTCAATACACATAGCATAACTATTCCTTTTATATCGTTGTGTCTTCAGAGCAGTTTCTAATACTAGCCTGTTAGGTTTTCGCGTATTTCTTGGATACAACTGACCTGCCCGTGCAAACAATCTACTAATTTGCTTGACAAAGATTCCAACTTCTAGTAGACGGTAGCGCACTTCTCTTTTTTTTATACTTAGCTCGGCAAATGACTCCATCCCACCTGATGTTAAGTGGAATTGAAGTCCAGACGTGAAGACAACTGGTGCAGCGTGGAAACAAACGTAGCATCAGTCAACTTCACTCTGCCGGCCCACAAGGTGCTTCTTCACGCCTCTCTTGAAGGACCCCATATCATAGGAAGGAGGGAAAACGTGTGCTGGTAGGCTATTCCATCTTTTGTAGGTGCGACAAAGAAACGAGTCACCAAATTTCTTTGTGCGCGATGGGATATTTGAGACAGTGAATCGGTGACTCCGAAGAGCAGCACGTGTACTCCTATGAAGAAAGGGAGAAGGTGGGATGAGGTCAAAGAACTCTTCAGGGCACTCGCCATGGTATAAGCGGTAAAACACGCTGAGTGACGCAACATCTCTACGCAATTGCAGAGATTCGAGAGTATTTACCACTTCTGCATTGCCGATAATGCGTTCAGCGCGACGCTGCAATCTGTCCAAGGCATCGAGAAGGTACTTAGCGGAACAGTCCCAGATGTGCGAGCAATACTCCACGCAAGACCGTACTTCACTCGAAATCCTCAATTACTAAGGCACAAGCAATTTTTTATCATTACATAGCGGGGAATGGGAAATTTGTTTGGAGAGATGGTAGCTTTAACTGTTGAAATGATTTTCAATTTAGAATTCTCTTTTGGTAATCGAACTCAGGATCTATGAGTTTGCGAAAGGTTGTTTCCCCTCAGCTAAAACGGCAACGGCATAATTGAACCATCGCGTAGTTTAAATCAATGGCACGAACCATTTTAATTGCATAAACGCCTGTCCTCGCTTAGGAACGAATGTCAATAGAAAAATAATGATTAACTTCGTAGTGATTTGATACCAATTAAATAAAATGCACTTTTGAATAGTTCCTTATATTTTTAATCTTGCCAGCAACTTTGTATCTGTATGATTTTACTAGTGATGTGAGCTAAGCCTTAATGCATCTCCTCGTAGCTTGAAACATGAACGCTTGAGTGATAGTCAATATTATCATATGAGATGCAGCTTTTAACCAATCTTTAAAGTTAACAGTTATACGAGAGATTTTTATGTACAAACCTTACAACTCATACATATGACAGACCGACCGTCTGTCGACCTTCATGAAAGAGGACTATTGGCCGAAAAGTGTCATATTCCGGCGGTTCAGGACACCACGCTACGTCGCACGTTGCCGTCTTTACGTATAGTATGGTTTTTAATTTATATATAGTTTGTTCAACATCCAATCCCAATCAATCGTTCCCTCAACGCTGAGGATCGTGGCCATCACGTCTGGTGGTGGAGACAAGCGCTCTCCACCTGCCCCCCGACCGCCTAACCGATCACTTTGACTACGCGTATAGTTTATGACGTCATCTTGCCACCTCGCAAGTAATATCAAAAGCTAAAGGCTATAGCTTTCGATATTGCTTTCATAGGCGGCACGAAACGACAAGATGACGTCACACACGAAGTCAAAGCGATCGGTTAGGCGGTCGGGCCCCTGGCCCTGTCACCTGCGATGTGGATGGACTCGTGCAGCTGCGTTCGTGCGGTTTTGATGATGACGTCAGCCCATCCAGCAGGCAGCCTGCCTCGAGCTATCTTGCCCTCCACATTTCCCGTCATTACTTTTACTTTGCTTTTCTAAGCTGCCCCAAGAAAGTTAAAATTCGATCACGGCAGATAGTAGACAAGTAGCGTGTAGCGTGTAAGTACGCCTAGTTATTTCATGATGGAATGGATTTTTACACTGGTAATGTTGTTGTTATAAATTAAGAATAGTAGATAGGTAATCTACAAACCTTAATTTTAAAATCACAATAAGTATAATCAGTACTATCTACGCATAGATAGGTACTCTACTAACCTTACTTTTAAAATAACAATAAGTTTAAGCACTACACTCAAATTGCATTACTTATATTGGACTAAGTTTTATACCGAAATAAATTTATTACAATTAATTTATAATAATAAGTATTGTCTAAAATTATCGTTAAATAAGCTTTCAAAATGTTATGTATGTTTTGGAATTTTTGGCATGTAATATTTATATTGACGACGTGCGAAAGCATTTACTTACCTACTGTTATAAGTTGATATTTATATATTGCAACTGACTTTATCAAACATTAAAAACTTTTAATAGCGAAAATGTTTTAGAAGGTTCATTCGAACGAGATTGTATTGTATTGTATCATGCAATTAGCTGCGCCCGCCGTCGAGTCCTTCAAAATATGTCATCGTAATAGTTACACAAACTAAAGAGTAATTTTGTTTTTATGTGAAATAAATTAGTCTATTCTATTATATTCTATTCTAAATTAATTAAACTGAGAAGACTGCTAAGGTTAGGCAACTTTAGCAAAGGCCGGTTAGTAGAGGGCTACAAAAATATATTCGAACTGCTCCGAACTTCAGAAGCCACGTAAAGCCGTGGTCCCTAGTTGGCGCTATACGCGTGCTGGTTTATAGCCCCTTCTCCAAACCCATCCATAGGGAAGGCCCCAGCAGTGGGGGTAAAAATGAGCTGATGATTAAGATGAATTAAACTAACCGTAAAACAAAACCAAGGAAGCGCTAAATCACGTAGCTTAAGTCACTAACTCCAAGTACAAACCGCTCCTTTGGTCTAGTGGTTAAAACCAGCGGTTTAGACCCAGATCACGGGTTCTATTCCCAGCGGGGGGTTCATGTTTGTGTACTCGGTTTGGTTGGTGGTAGTAAATAATATCCTATAATATCCTTCAGGAGCTGTCCACTAAAACTTGTCTATCATCAGTATGCCTTGAAAGAACGCTCTCATTTTTTGGCCACGTTGCTCGTCGGGAATCTAGTAATGTGGAGAAGCTTATACTGGTGGGTCACGTGGAGGGAAGAAGAAGCAGAGGAAGAGCGCCTGCTCGGTGGACGGATGCTAAGGTAAACGGCCCATTACTCGTCAGGTTCTGAAAAAAGTTGACTTTGCAGCCCTCCCACGTAAAAACCAGTTGACTTAGAAAAGTGTTAAGTGCTGTGACTTAGAAAAGTGTTAAGTGTTGCCATTTTAATTGTGCATTAGATTACCATAAATATGTTGAAATAAAAAACGTCTATTAATATGTTGTGAGAAAAATATTATCAAACCTTTTTTAAAAACTGACGAGTGTTGGGACACTGTCGACATTACCAGCGTTTACCGTATTCTGGAAGACCTGAAGTGCAACACGCAGGTCCGTCTAGCCCAGGATAGGACCTTTGGGGAGCCCTGTTCCGCGATGTTGCTATTGGTGGTCACGACCCTCAGGCATGAGGACTTGACGACGAAGAAGTAAATAATAACATCAATGTTTGTAGCGTTGTTGTGTTCCGGCTGCTAGAGATAAGATAGCCAGTGGCTCAGTAGTTAAGGATTCCGGGTGAAGTGCGCTTCCTTCTTCGGCCTTCATCATTCATCATCACTTAACATCAGTTGAAATAAAAGCCAAGTGCTTACCCATAAGATATAAAAAATAAAACTAACTAGCCTGAACAATAGGTATAGTCCCAGTTGGTAAAATAGGCCCTAACAACTACAAGGAGGCCTACCTACACATAACCTTTAAGCTTCACCGGCGACAAAGATCAGACGGGTCGCCCCCGGCCCGTTTACGATCGTGGGTGGATACACAAAACCACGTTTAATTTGTGCTACGTACACAATCATGGTTACGGTTAAACCCTAAACTCGTTCTTGTTAGATCACAAAACAATTCTATATATAATTGAATAAATAATGGGTGGCTTTATTCATTGTTATGTAAGCGTAGGTACATAGGCAGAAGTAGGTTTGTTTCATATATAACTAGCGGTCGCTCGCGTTTTCACCCGCGTGGTTCACGTCCCCGTAAGAATATCGGGATAAAGAGTATCCTATGTTTTAATCCAGGTTATAAAGTATCTGTATGCCGAATTTCATCCAAATCCATCCATCCGTTGTAGCGTGCATAAGCAACAAATATACACACAAACTTTTGCATTAATAATATTAGTGTGATTATTTGTGTTAAAAACACAAATGGTCTTTTATAAAAGAAATTAAGCGCCTATGTGGTGAAGTTGTTAGAACAACGATTGGTGACTCTCTTTGTATCTTATCTATCTTAAGCAAGCGACACAAATACGGTTCGGAAACCTGAATGCATGTCTTTCACACAAAATGTGTCAAGGCGCACACGTTCGTTCAATTTCCGAACGGAAAGAAAACCTGACGTTCGTTCAAACTGGTGTTAAAAGTCCTAATACAAAAAACCAAAAGAAAAAATTGGCAATTGGAATTCCTGATCAAGAAACTTAATCAGCAAACCGTATTTTTGCGGCCGCCTTTTAACTATCATAATACATGATGTACCAACTTGGTTTGGCTTTTTTTAAATCCACCTGGTATCATCTTATCTTAGTCTGTCACCATAAAAACAATTATAGTAGTATTTTTATGTTCCAATCATTAGAGATAAGATACCCAATTCAAAATCCAAAATCATTTATTCAGTTTAGGCTACAAATAGCTCTTATGAACGTCATTATGCCATCGTCGGTTCGTAAGTCTATCTACTCTGGGCGGGAGATCTTGTACTGAGAAGAACCGGAAAGAAACTCAGCAAGTGTCCAGCTCTTTTCTCCCTTACAGCGTCAGAAACACACTTTTGAATAGTTCCTTATATTTTTATCTTGCCAGCAACTTTGTATCTGTATGATTTTACTAGTGATGTGAGCTCATCTTATCTTAGTCTGTCTCCATAAAAACAATTATAGTAGTATTGTTATGTTCCAATCATTAGAGATAAGATACCCAATTCCTCAGTAGTTGAGAATTGTTAAGTAATAATAATAGTCCATGCCATGGTATGTTTTTTTCCTGGAGTAAGTTTTAAAGTATGTTCTTAGGTAAAGTTTTAGAGTATACTTAAAAACTTAAAACTTACTCTAAAAGTAAAGTTTTAGAGTAAGTTTTTAAGTCTTTTGGAAAGATGTTGAAGAAATTTTCACTGGCGAGATTTGAACCCGCACCGCGCCCTCTGACATGGATGACGTAGTTGTCGACAATTAATAAGGCTCCTTTGTACCCTGTACCCTGTTTGTAAGAACAAAGTAAGAGTAGATAGTGTAGTGTACTATTGTGTGATAGTGTACCTATATTAAAGATCAAGTTCTGCTCTATAAGGTCATACAATAGCAGTGTAGATTCACCCTATTTGTTAATAAAATGGCTTTTAGGTGTTCCAAACTCAGCGTTCGCCACAAGCCCATATTTTTTGTACCAATTTGTACCTAAGTCAAACATAGACGCAATAGTTATATAAAAGAATCCTTAATGAATTCAAGAGTACTTTTTTTAATCACATCGACGTATTTCACGAAAACATTTCTCGTTTTCATGGACTTTTAAGAAAAACTTAACTTTAATTTAAAATGTATATTTTCAACCTGATTTTGATGTTAAAATTGTATATTTGTATAATGTTGTTCAACAAGTCGTTTTTTCTGTACAAGTTAGCAGTGGAGACTTTAAATGCTACTGTATTATATTTTTTGATTATTTATATGTGTGATATAAAGCTGTATGTTTCCTTATTAAAATAAAATTAATTAAAGGTAGTGTTTATAAATTTCGGCGAGTTGGATAGAGCCACGATAGCATAGTTGGGAGTGCACTTGACCCGGTTTGTTAGAGGTGCAAGTTCGAATCCCAGTTGTGGAAATTTTTTCAACACCAAATTGGAATTTGTTTGCAACAAAATTTATTTACGTTAAACCAACAAGAGGCGATGACGGGGAGTGGAGGCTGAGGTTTAACCGGGAGATAGAACAGTTGGTGTCCGAACCGAATATTATAGGGGAAATAAAAGCTGCCCGGCTTCGCTGGCTGGGGCACGTAGAGAGAATGGGTGAAGATCGAGCTGCCAGAAGAGCGTATCTTGGTCAACCATCTGGACGACGCCCAGTTGGTCGTCCAAGATACCGCTGGAAAGATGAAGTTGTCAAAGACCTGAAAGAGCTGGAAGTGCCCGACTGGTCTCACTTGGCACAAAACAGGAAGTAATGGCGCACTTTGATGTCGGAGGCCAAGATCCACTTCGGATCGCTGAGCCGGCGTAGTAAGTAAGTAAGTAAAACTTAAATTATAAATATTATTTTACTCCTTGCATTAACCATACTTCGGAAAGCTCGTTAAGCCGTTGGTCCCGGTTGTTGTCCCACAAAGTGGGCTGGACTTAATTATCGCCAGTTATAACAAGCTATATGGGATCGCAGAAAATGTTGTAGGTATACTGACCTCCAAACTTCAGTATGAAGATAATGATGATGTTGTTGTCGCAAGGCGTTTATGTGGCAAGGCCTGAGAACTTTACTGTGGGACATTTATGGGCTATAATATAAAAAGAGAGAGGGCCATTATACCTGACAGTGGGTTAACAATATGAAATTATAATAAGTCTGTGATGTTATTTCTATCTTTAAATAATCCGTGAAAACATGTACCTCACTAGAATTTAATTTAGCCTAAAGCAAGCAAGCATTACACTTCAATGTCATGTTGGCTTATAAATTCTCTTTATTTTCTCATTATATTTTCATAATCATAAAACGAAGACTGTCTATGTAGCCTTTAACTTTGTAACAGGATTAAGTGATGAGAATGAATGTAATATTAATAAGAAATTCAACAATGTGTTGTTGAATTCCTTATTCATATTACATTATAAGAAGAGTAAAAATAGCAGTAAGGTGTGCCTTATTGCTATTTTTACTCTTTTATTATTTAAAAAAAACACATTTTTGACTTTTTATTTTATTTAATTAAGTATTACACAAAATTTTAAAATGCAACATTAAATAATACTGCCATTTATAAGTAGTGTCATCTATCAATGAAACTCTCGAAACATTGATTGAGCTTTGTTGAATATCTGAAGCCTTCGAAGAATCTTGTTCCTAAGATTTCGAGGGGTTCGGATGTGCATGATGCCATTCCCTCTAGAAATCCCCTGACGGGGCTTCGACCACACGGCTTGAGGAACCCTTTAAGTGTCTCTCCGCCCCCAAAAAGTCCGGTGACGTATGAGGCAATCAGAAAACTCACAAAAAAACTAATATTTAAAGATCAACTGATTTGTTCAGATTGTTGTTTAACCCACAAGTGGTGACATTCATTTCCACATGACCTCATAATTATTATTTTCATATTTTATCGATTTCGACTATGATTTCAAGCATTGACTAATTGGTTTGCTTAGCTTGCAGCGAGGATACTTACCAATGTCTTAAGAATAAAGCTATGTGGTTTGATTTAAGTAAAATGGGTTACATTAGTATGCACAATGACCATTAAACATTTTTGGCACTTCTCAAACGTCACCCAAAACAGAAAGTCACGGCAACTGCTTTTAATTTAGTCGTTTCAATCGGGCTAAAATTAAGCCCGTCAAATGTTTGAAGGTCTAGATAGCTTATGCCAATAACCGTCCTAAAAGAACATCATTTAAAGCCGGCGTCTGACGAATGGCTAGCCATCCAATCAACGGTTGATTTTTCCGTTTTACCTCCGGGAAATGCATGTTTTAAACGTTTTGTGGTCTTCTTTGCAACTAAGCAGAGGTGAATCTGCGAGTTATGCATTTAGTGCAACGAGAAGTAAGCAAGTTTGACCGTTTAGGGTGCCTAGTATGAGTTTTATTTGTCACTATCTGGCATCACAATGTCTTATTATGGTGTAAACAGAACTCACCTGCAGCTGGAGAAAGCTTCGTGACGACTCCCCATGGATTAGAAATACTTTTTTCGCAATAAAGCATTTAGGACCGTGCGGTTCCTCCTGTGGCATACAAAATGGCGGCTGTATATATAGCTGTGCCCCGCGGTTGCACCCGCCAGCTATGTTTTATTTAGAAATGGGATTACTTATATAAATAATTAAATAGCCTATAGCCTTCCTCAAACATTTAAATAGCAATTCCATAAAGAACTTTTCAAAACTGACTGGTAGTTCTAGCTTGCTCTGCTTTATTATATTAGTATAGATTTGATCTCTAAAATGAACCTTGTGTGCCAAAATGTTAAGCTACTATACTTAATGCCATATGAATTCTTTTTTTCGTTGACGTGAGGTAATGGCGAGCAAGTCCAAAAAATCTTAGTTATTGAATTCTTCTTTTTAGAAACTTTTACTAAGTAGATAAAATGCTAATAAAATGTAAATAAAATACAATTTGTTTGGTTTTTGGCAAAATATATGGGTTTTTTAATGTCACTACGCCATCGAAACAAACCGGTAAAAAAATAGCAATGTGTTTTTTTGGCCCTGCCTTATCATCATCATCAACATCATCATCGCTTAATTATGCCCTATCTAGGTGAAGAATAGTATAGCCATACTGATATTCAAAACAATTCTATTTGAAATAATTGACAGAAACATGCAAATCCCTCAGAATAATACGTTCAACAAATTGAAGATCGTTCTCGCATCCAAAAATAGGTTATAACTTTTTGTTCCTAATTATGAACTTCGATACCAATTATTAGCATAAAACAATGAAGCGTTATTTACGTTCAATTTAAATTCGAACTAGAGTTAGAGTAACGGAAACTCGTGGGTTGGGGTTAAAATAATAGTATTTGCATAAGGGACGGAGATTGGACCCAAACGAAGGGCTGTCCCAGGTGAACAAGCCATGCGAATGCGATGCGATGCGAGATACAGATCGAAAATATCCAAAGAAAACAAAAGAATAGAATACTAAGATCACTATTTGGTCCGTAGACCACGTGAAAGATGATACGGCAGAGAAAGGGAAAATTTTAACATGATCGCTGATCGATGAGAATGAAAGAAGAAAATATGTCGAGCCTACTTCAAATAGGATTGGGAGAAGGTCAGGCAAATGATAACTAGAATCCTAGTAGGTATTTTTAGTAGTTTTTCATTTGCAAGCTAATTGTGCACGAATTTTTAATACAGAAAGTTAGTGTTGTCAAACATTTTCCACAAAGAGGGATTCCACAAACCCGTACCTAATTGTAAATAAGGAGTAAGTACTCGGTGTTGTTATGACAGTACATAAACACCAACAACAACAAAAAAACAACACGTTTAATGTATGATCAAATAGTTTAGCGGTTTTGTTTAACTGTTAGGACGAGCTAATCTCTAAAGGAACCACTGCACTTTGATGATGTTTTTCCTAAAAGATAGAGCGTCTTTTGAACGTGGTTTACATATACAAAACAGCACGGGTCCGTCACTAATCAGTTTATAAATAATGGTGCATATAAATTTTACGCAAATTTTGTCGCGATCAACATCAGTTTTTTACAATTTTCAAGAAAATAAAATCTCGTCGCGTCATTTGATCGCTCGCCTAGGACAGTAGTGGCGGTGTTAACTCCGGGTATCAAGAAGCCAGTGATCCGTAATCCTCGGCTGGGCCCAGCGGCCAAGTGCGAGCGGGACGTAAAAATACATGTTTAACTCAATGCCCAATCTTTTGGTACGTATTTGCATAAATACACGTGTGGGTAGCATTTGAATGGGAGGCGGAACTGAATTGTCCGATAAGGACATTGGGATGCGAATAATCAGATTGGGGAAAAAGTTTCATCGCATTTTTTAAGAAAATTCAAAACATTTTTAAATATAGTTTGTTTACATTTAACTAAAGTATATAGGTGCCATTTTGTTCGATAACTTTTTGCCAACTTGTAGGTAGGGACATGGTACCATTGCTATAGAAATTTTGAGGCTTCTGATCAAAATACCGCGACAAGTGCTTTTGGCAGTCCTCTCGTGATGTTAACTAACACTGCCCAAAGAATTCTGAAGAGACCGAAACAGGTGGAAATCGGAAGGTGCAAGGTCAGGACTATACGGCGGATGCATTAACACCTCCCAGCCAAACTCTCTTAATTTTTGCTAAGTGGCTAAAGATGTGTGAGGTCTAGCGTTATTATGATTAAAAAACCTTCTGTTGATTAATTCCGGCCGCTTTTTCACAAATTCTTGCTTTAATCTCGTCCGTTGTTCGCAGTAGAGTTCAGAATCGATGGTCCTGCCTGGTGGTAACAGCTCATAATGAATAATGCCCTTCTAATCCCACCACACACACAGCATCACCTTGTTGCGAGTTAACCCGGGTTTCGCCACAGTCTGTGAAGCCTGACCGGCCTTTGACCACGACCTTTTTCGCACGTTCTTGTCACACGTGATCCACTTTTCATCACCAGTTATCAGCTTCTTTAAATTGGTTCGGTTTCATTACGTCGTAATAGAGAATCACAATAGAGTACACGCGGTTCATTAGGTTTTCCTTCAGTGAGCTCGTGAAGTACTCAAATATCGGGCTTTTACCCAGTTTTTTTCAAATGCGCCAAAACTGTTCCCAGTTCTTCAGCTACGTCGTAATTACTGATATTCCGATCTTGCTCCACTTTTTCAAAAATGGCATCCATTTTATCCGTAGGTAATAGGGCGACCAGAGCGACGGACGTGCACCTTTGACATTAAAATTTTCGGATTGAAAACGCTTAAACCAAATTTGTGCTACACTTACAGACACTGCACTAGGTCCATAAACATCACAATTTTTTTTCGCGGCCTTCGTTGCATTTTTGCCTTTTTTGTAGTAAAATTTTAAAATGTATCGAATTTCTTCATTAGATTCACTCATCTTGACAGTAAGAAAAACAAATGAAAATCACACATTTTCCTAATTTGAATTTGGAATTATCTTCTTTATTTAAACTTTTAATGATACCAAAACCAGCAAGATACAAATAGTATAGCCAAAAAGATTTTATTACAAGTTCATACATCTATATGCGAAAAGACTTTTTCCCCAACCTAATATATTGATGAAGGTGTCGTGTGTGTCATTCGTTTGTCTCCAAACCAAAACTGAAATATTTAATGCGATTTAGGTTATGTGCTTATAATTAATGTCGATAGAATTTGTAATAAGGTACCTACATGTTATTAAAAAACAAAAATTACACATTATTATCAATACATATAAAAGAAAAGTCGTAAATTAATTACTGACTGACGTATTAACGACCGACGCCAACGGACGCCATGTCCAAACACTTAGACTTAAAAAGCTGAAGTTTTGCACAGAGATTCCCATGAAGACATGAAATAAGGCCGGAATTTTGTAAATTCCCTATAGGATACAGATGTCTACGCGGACGAGGACGCGAGTTAGCGCATTTATATTTTAAAGTTTCACGAAATTTTGCTCAAGTTTTTATTCCCCTTGAATGATACCAAAATCAAATTATCACCCGGCCATACGTAAACCACTCAAAGGTTATATCCCTACTCTACGCTGCGTTAATTAACTCAGACCATTAAATAAAAATGAGATAACAACCCCTCAGGGCTCGGGGACACAAGTGGGCGAATTACACAAATTTATGTACTCGACGAAAATATGAAAAAAAGGGGGAGGAGAGACCAACTTTCCCCTACGACAAAGAGTAGGGAGGGCGAGTGTCGCCTCCGCGAATTCCTCCAAACGAAGTTGGCAACTTGATTTGCATTTGAAATAGAAATAAAAAACATGTCGATTGTGCTCGAATGACGTGGGCAGGCACTAGAGAGAGAGGTGCGGACGGAAAATGTTTAATGAGATCAGTTTTGCGTAGGAGTACTTTGGGATTGGATTTTGATGAGAAAAAGCACTTTGGGACCGACCATCTGGTTTTTATTTTACTTTTTACTACTTTCGTTCTAACTATATTAATAAATGGTCTATTTAAATAGAATCTAAGAATAAACAAAACAATGTTGCTTTTTGCACAGTTTTCAATTTTCGCCAAAAGAAATACATATACAAAATAAAGTCGATAGTTTCTGTATTAAAAAATACTAAACCCAATAAAATTACTATTGTTTCCATAAAGGTATTTAAATTATAAGTGACTTTCAAACTGAAGGTCTTTTTTAAATTATGAAAATTAAAATAAATAGTTTTTTCTTTTGCAGGATTATTTTAAGCGATGACTGTTTCACCACAAGTGACAACAAGTGAAACAGGAGTGAAGAGCACGTCCTATACGTGTACTTACGTCGGGGTACAAATGAAACAATGCTTCTTTCCTAAATGAGAAATGCGCTTGCAAAGCGAAAGGCACTCTTTCAATAAAACTCTAAAGCATGTAGCAGCCAATAACGTTTAATTGCATAAAAGGACAAATGTCTAAAATTCATTGCATTTCAGGTTCTTTTTTTATTTTTTTCGGATTATTATTTTATGCTTTGATTTGCATTATAATTATTTTAATGTCGACATTGGAATGGAATGGAAGAGGTCTATCCAGTTTCATTGAGATTAAAATATCTCAAATAGTCTCCTTTGATTATTTGTGTATTATTTTACTCTTTTAATCAGGACGCAGCAATTAAATGAAATGAAATGTTTTATTGTACATCACAGGTTTTACAAGTCAATTTACAAGGTTTTACAAGCAATGCATTGCATTTCTTAAACAGTCAGTAATTGACTACTGACTTTAAAGATATCATGTATTTCTCTGAGGATATGTGGCATCAAAGCGGCTTGGTACAACATCGTACTTATCGGGGATCAGAAACCCTTTAAAGCAGGGCGAAAGCCGTAGGGTCAAGACCCTTTCCGCCGGACCAACATTTTTTGTGGTTAGGAGCTTCTGTTGAGTTGGTAGGTCTGTCAATCGCTCATTCATTAAGTTTTATGAAAGTAAATCGAAAACGAAATTTTAAACGACACAAACTATGTAATACTTAAATGTAAAAAAATATAATTTACCAATTATGATAATCCCAATACATTTAGCATATTGGCCGGTATCCAAATCTGAACAGCAGCAGAAACAATTAAAACTTATAAAATATGTATTTATAAGGGTAAAAAAAACATTAATACATTATAGCTTTCGTCGAGCGTTACTTCTACAACTCTTGAATATGTCAAAGTCAAAGTCAATTGGTTTATTCAAATAAGCTTTTAAAAACTGCTTTTGAATCGTGCAAACATTATTTTACCTACTACCCATTCACGACGTCTATATTTATATAGATGTGGAGAAGAATAGGAGCAAGAAACTCCGCAGCTTTAATAGAGGTAACGACATTTACAAAATTATATAATTAAGCCAAATACGTTTATCATCGATCGAACTATAGCAACAAAATTACTCAAACAATTTTTCATGTTAATTTCACACATTGACTGCGACACACATCTAAACGACTTGCTTTGTACGAAGGACAAAAGCCGGCTCTTGGCGTAACTACGCACTACAGCAGAGTAGCATCCATACGGTATTTTCGCGCCTACTCCCAGAGAATGTGATGCCTCGGCGTAGTTATGACGATCGTATTTTTTTATTGTGACTAGGACCCTTAAAAGTAATTAAATTAATTTAAATAGCCTTTAACCATTCCACAGCTGGGCAACGGCCTCCATCATTGAAATCAAGTCATCGTATTGGCTTAATCACCACGCTTGCCAAATGCGGGTTGGTGGTCACTAACCCGGGTTATGCATCGAAAAATACAAAACCTCACCTTATGTTTAAGGACTTTATATTTTTAATTAGCTTTAAACCTTTATACATGCTAGATTAATTAATTCAAATAAGGAAGGAAAGGGGTAATGCGAAATTATTGTCAGTATTATTGCAAGCGGTTTAGGTTAAAGTATATTAATCATGCTATCGGCTAATATTAATCGCTTAAGCTTCAAATAAACCCAAATAATATTTTTATCGCGCATCCATTTAAAAGTTCAAAAAAGAAAATTGATATGTCATGGACGACATATCAATTTTCTATTTTTGAACGTCATTTGGAAATGACCAGAATAATATTTTAAACGCTCGTGAAAACGTTAAATAATTATCAAAATGTTTGGAAATTGGATTTAAATGTATACATTTTCCCGCTTAGAAATTCGCTATGAAATGAGCTATGGATTTTTTTCCGATCAACACTAAGTCAAATAAAACATTATAAACGCCTCGGTGGCCGAGTGGCTGAGCACTCCGCCCGATACCCGAAAGTTCCGGGTTCAATTCCCAATGTCGGGCAAAAATGTGTTTCGGATTTATTCGGTGCATAGCCCGGGTTTGCGATTATCTACCCTTATTTGGCAAGCGTGGTGATTAAGCGAATATCCATCAATTATATTGATGACTTGATTTCAATGATGGAGGCCTTTGCCCAGCTGTGGGACAGTTATAAGTTATTTACTAAGACTTAATATTTTCTAAAAAAAAAAACACAAATGTTGAAAAAAAATCCACGAGCAGGATTTGAACCCGCACCCTTCTGACATACCGGGTCAGGTGCTCTCCCAATTGTCTCCCAAGTATGTCAGAAGGGTGCGGGTTCAAATCCTGCTCGTGGAAATTTTTTCAACATTTGTGATTTTGTAATTTGTTCGCAACAAAGTTTGCGTTAAAAATTATATAAACATTTTAATATTTTCTATTAATTTACTTACGACTAATAAGGACAAAGTCAAATTACGTGTACGCATTTAGTTTAATCTGTAGACCCATAAAAACCTTTTCACGCGATAAACAAAAACGAGTAACACACAAAGTTTGGCGGCAACAATGTCACTAAAGGTTCTGAGAAACGAAAATAACGATATTATGTCGAAACTTGGACAATATCACTTACTAAATTGTTGCAAAGTACAGTTTAGGTGAGTGGTTCGGGATTACGCGAGTTAGTTTCGAGTGCGTTCGGTGCCTTAATATAATTTTATTACTTTGTCAGCCCTTAATCAAAATGGTGGAGGACTACTGCTAATATGGCTCGTGAAGGGCTCTTGGAGGTTGAATTCTATAACAGGATGGACTGTCATATATATAGCACCTTCAGCAATGTTTATTAAGAAATAATAAACAAGAAATTAATTTGTTTACTATAAAGAGCTAGAAGATCTGGTAGCCAAACCGAATATCATCGGCGAGGTGAAAGCCCACAGACTTCGCTAGCTCGGCCATCTTGAGAGGATGGGAGAAGATCACGCGGTGAAGCGAGGGTATGTGGGACGGCTTAGTGACCGAACGGCCAGACAGGTTCCGCTGGGGGATGAGGTCGGGAAGGACTTGTGCGGGATCCACGCGGACGACTGTCAGGAGGTGGCGCAAGACAGACCCAGATGGAGACTCTTATTATCGGAGGCCGAGACTCACTTTGGGTCGCTGAGCCAACTTAGTTAGTTTTTATTTTATTTATTTAATAAGGAAGGTTTACAGCTATTTATATAAGAAATAATAAACTTTGTAAGATTTTATAGCTAACTACAAACCACAAGTAAAAATTTCGTAAACAAACATTAAACAAAAAAGAACCACAAAAACAAGTAACATACCTACAAATCAACAACAAAGTACACACACCATGTCATGATGTCAATGACAAATACCTACTGCTGTTTTGTAATACATATATTTAATATGAAAGTTATTGCTGATTAATAAAATAAATTTTCTCTCGGATCCAGCAGTATAATTGTGCGAAGACTAATTTTTTGTCAGTAATTCCGGACATCTTTATATATTTACTATGTTATTTTTAGTTTATACGAAACCTGAAAATTGTTTGTTCACAATCAGTAATAGAATCGATTTCAGTATTTTGTATACCATGTTACATATTGACCAAATAATGTTTACAAAATCTCAAATGAAGTACACCCTACTAGAAAAAATCTTACTCGTGCGCCGGCCGCGCGCATCGCTTGTTACGTGGATGCGAGAGGGCACAAGGTTGCATAGCGCACCAATCGAGGCACGCGTCGGCTCCACAAACAACAACACGTGGACGCACGCCACCCCCACCCCCCGTGTCAGTCACCTGAAAGCTATCGACCTATGTGTATGTGTCGCATGCGCCCCGCACGTCCTGCCTGACTCTTGCTTCCGCGCAGTGTTAGTTTCCGTATCGAGAAAATGGGATTTCGTTACACCAAAGCTCAGTACACAGAAATGTTACGAACGCTAGCTGTGTGTGGTGATAACGTTACCAATACGGTAATCAATAAGTGCAGTGTCGCGTGCTATATGTGACCACGTTTACACAAGGACAACGGGACTGCACAAAAGCTTGTAACTTCATAAGTTTTCAAGATATTATTTTAAAAAAAAAAATTCCTAATTCTTTAAATGAAAATATTTGACCCGTGTTTCGATTTTTGTATTAACTAAAAATAAGGTTGTCTAAAAATCTTCTGTGCGTGTGTATGTTATTGCACTCCTCTTAAACGACTGGACCGATTTGAATGTAATTTTCTGTATGTTTAAGTGGATTCGAGAATGGTTTAGATTTACAATTGGATCCGATAGGTGGCGCTGCTATAGAGGTCCATCGTGGGATACATAACAAGATAATAATTAAACTACTTAAAATTAGATTTAAAAAAACTATAAACTATTAATGTAGAAAGTTTATTGTTTTTCGGCTATAACCTTATTAACCAATTAATTAATTGAGTAAGTCCAAATTCAAACTTTTCTTTCAGTTTAAAAAAAACAAAAGCGTTTTAAACTTTTTCAACTTGAATTTCCTTCTGCTAATAATTTAAAAAGATAGAACTTTTGTTCAATAAGTGGTTCACTTAAGTGATAGAGAGTGTACAAAAACTGAACTAAAACGTCTTTATTTTATCATGGCCTTTCGTTGTTATACAGGTGCTTGCCACCTTTTAGGATTTCCTTATCGTTCAGCCTTAAAACCGCTACATCATCAAGCTTTTCTGTAGACAGTAGTAGGTCTTTCAAAAGTGATCCTAAATTGCCATTAGCTAAATGAGAAGAAAAACAAGCCATGAGTGGCTTGTTTCATCCCCTTTTTGTATGCTATACACCACGCATAGTCTTACCTCATTTACTCTAGGTTGATAGACGTGTTTGGTAATGTGTTTGAAAATAATTACGCTCCTTGAATAAGTTAGCAGTTAGAAAGGGTTCATGGATCTGCGACCTTCGTAGGGCTCCATTGAGGGTCCATTGCGCCTTGAGTCACGAGATTCTCCGAACACATAGGAACAATAATGTCTTTGGGTTCAGCTCGTAATAGGCAAAACTTCGATTTAATGAGAACTTGACACAAACTTAGTGCTGTCGCGTATAACTATTGTGTATGGTGTTATAAAGCTATAAGCTTTTGTGTAAACACCATGTAGGTATGCGATTTAGCTTTGACTGAATTGATTTAGGTACATCGAGCTCCGCCGTGCTTCGGAAGACACGTTGAGCCGTTGGGTCCGGTTGTTATCATGAGATAGTCGTTACCACCCACCAGTCGACTTTGGGCCAAAGGGTTTGATTGTAGTCTAAATGCCCATTTTTCTAATATACGTTTGGGAAGTCCTGAACCGAGATTTGGGACGTTCATGGATTTTAATGGAGCTAAATTGGCTACCTACCGGTTTTATAGAAACCTGATAATGATGGTTACATTTGTGACAGTCTAAGCCATTGCATTTGTTTTTTGTTATACAAATTCAGTGGCATTTGTTTTGTAATGTTACAGCATTTGTTTTTTACAAGCTTTTATTTAGCTTATAATGTATGTAAGTTATTTGTTCGGTTGAAATCTTGCAACTCAATTTTGAAGCAGATATCTTCAACCGATTGAGCTGAAATTTTGTATACGTGTTAAGTTCAGAGCACAATGCATAGTTAATTATATAACGTCATTCTAAATAGAAGATGGCGGCACACCCAAGATGGCGGACTAACTATTTTTAATGCATTCCTACAAAATGGGTATCATATAAAAGGGCTAGCTGAGAATAACCCGAAAAATAAAGTAACGTTACTCTAAATCTAATATGGCGGACTTCTAAAGCTTGAAACTCAATTTTGAAGCAAATATCTTCAACCGATTGAGCTGACATTTTGTTTACACGTTCAGTTTGGATGACAATGCACGGTTAACTGTGTGACGTCATTCTAAATCCAACATGGCGGCACACCCAAGATGGTGGACTAATTATTTTTAATGCTTGCCTACTATATGGGTATCAAATGAAAGGAATCAGATGAACAGACTGAGAAACGTGTCCAGCGATAACTAAAAAGTAAAAAAAAAATTAAAAGTAAGTAAAAAACTTTTTTTTAAAACAAGCTTTTATTTAAATGCGCTGAAAAAAAAAACCTTTTACTTTAAAACTTTTACTATCAACTAATAACGTCGTTACCTATACAATTTATATGATACAAAAGCTTACATACGAGTCTTATTTGTGTAGATAAACAAGTAAAATAAATAAATTGATGTGACTGATTTTAACTATTAAAATTTTCAATCTAAGTAAATACGAGTAGGTACTTAAACCTCGCGACAAGCTTTTATATCATATAAATTGTGTAGGTAATGACGGTATAAGTTGATAGTAAAAGTTTTAAAGTAAATGTTTATTTTTTATTTAGCGCATTTAGGTAAATAAAAGCTTGTTTTTTAAAAAGGTTTTTTACTTTTTAATAAGGACAGCCCGCTTACTTAACATTTGAATCGACATTCAATTACTTTGCTCTTCATTTGTTTTCACTTAAAAAGATAAATCTGTTCTTTTCATTCCTCTCAAAGTATTACAATAATCAAGTTCCCTCCGAGCAGCATCATCTCAATCCGCCCTAAGCCGCATCTGCGTAAGATCAAGAATATTGATTCAACTCCGACAGTAAGGGATGTAAAGGCTTGAATTAGCATTTTATTTATTTTGATTCCGCAATTCCGCAACCGTGCGTCCGCAGGAGGGTCGGGCTTACGATCCGTGCATTCCACAAGTAGGGTTCCCCAAACTTATTAAGGAACTTGAAGAAGTCCGCTTATGAGAGTACAAATTGTCAGGGAAAACGGTAATATGCAGAAGTTGTAGGTAGACTCTGAGAGATATAGATTTACATCATTATCATTGACAGTCTTTAAATGTCCCACTGCTGGGCTTCGGTCTGCGCATATGAACAATTACTTTCCAATATTATAAGTAATTTAAGATCAAGCTAAGAACGAAACTGATATATATAATTTTTTGTGATCCGAAAATTGAGCAACTCTCTTAGATGCTACAATCTTTTATTTTAATTATTTTATTTATATATGTACTCATCATCATCATCATCATCTCAGCCAAAAAAGACGTCCACTGCTGGATAAATCATTTTGAGGGGAATTTGCCATACTTAATCGCCACGCTTGGCAGGCGTGTTGGCGATCGCAGTAGGGTGAGAATAATCACAGAGAGACGCTGCTGCCCATCCTCTGGAATGGTCCCATAGTCGCCTTCTACGACACCCACGGGAAGAGATGGGGTGGTGCAATTCTTTAACCCCGGCACCAAACGGGGCATATATGTACTATAATCTTTTTTATTTATCTTATGAACCTTTTGTGTTATTATATTATTTAGATAGTGATATAAACAGTATATACTTTTTAAATAGCACTTGCCTCAACAATGTCGGTTTAAAACGACAAATTAGTAAATAAAAATGTTAACAACTAATAAGAGCACAGTTACATAACATTTATAAATTTCCAGAGTCGGCAGCCCTGCCCTCCGGTATTTGAGCGATCTTGCCGCTCGCATTCCCATTAATCGATAATGTGTGCACATAAAATTGGTATCGATAAAAATAGAACCCCATCTAATCAGGGGGAACGTGGGAGGGAATACACCTCCGGCCCTTCAGGTAAGTAACGGTCAGTAATGAAATTACGCCCCCTGAAAGTACAGACATCACGTTTGTAACTTCTAGAGATGCCGTGTATTGTGAGGCTAACTCCTCTACCAACAATAATGCATTTAGGGAAGAACAGAAAACAAAAGAAATACGTGTTGAATTGTGCTCCATTTAGTTGGTGGTGGGGCTTGTTTTAAGTTATCTGTGTCTTACTCTGTGGTCTAAAGGCTAAGACCACCGGTTTAGACCCAGAGGTCCCGGGTTCGATTCCCAGCGGGGGGTACATGTTTGTGTACTCGGTTTGGTTGGTGGTAGGACTTGTTTGTCCACCTGGCTAGCTACCACCATCTTATCTAAATATGTCGCCATAACATCAATGTTTGTAGCATTGTTGTGTTCCGGCAGCTAGAGATAAGATAGCCAGTGCCGCACTAGTTGAGGATTCCGGGTGAAATGCGCTTCCATCATTGGCCTTATCATCACTTAACATCAGGTGAGATCAAGGCAAGAAGTGCGCTTCCACCTTCGGTGATGGTAGTGATGGTAAGCTAGTGATGGTAACCTTAAAATCAGGTGAGATGAAAGCCAAATAGGGTGGCTCCCGTTTGTCAACAAGCTTTTCACATATACTCATTTGACAAACAACTTTTCATAAATGTATCGAAAGATAAATCAATAGTCCACAATATTATGTTTAGAAAAGTAATAGGTCCTTACCTATGAAATTGACGTTTTTTTTCTCACTTATTAATAGGTGTATTACTTATTTAGAGTCAATACCGGTTGTTAATATTATTATACACATTTAATTAGGACTATGTTACCTAAGCTTCAGTAATAACAATGATTATTCATTTTGTGTCATAACGCCCAATTTTTTTTTAAATTGACTTCTTTTTTTGTTCGCGGAATTTACCTTTGGTTTCATTGTAGCTTTGAAGGGTCTTGATTTTTTTTTTCTTTTTAATGTCTGCTATATTTAGCTAGTGAAACAAACACACTACTCTACAATTTTTATAGTGTTAACATAAATAGATGCAAAGAGAATTTAAAAAAAACGTTAGTATGAAAAATATAAATTTATAACAAAAATGTCATAGAAAACGTCAACCTAATTATTCATTTCGAAATATTGAAAAATTCTAATAACATTTTTAATAAAGAAACTTTTTATATCTTGGTAGCAAATCAGTTTAGTTAGTTTACCTAAGCAACGTTCAAGGTAAGGTATCAAGGGCAAAATAAAAAGTTTTCGTTTCTGCTGGATCCTGTTTATTATTTTCACGGGAAACGTTTTCATTTATTCATGTTACGTTAAAAAAAGTACTTTGTTTTTTCTAATTTTAATTAGACATTTATATAAGGATTATTGTGACGTAAGACATCATAACAAGGCAAGACTAACAATCCTTTACTTATTTTTAACCGACTTCTAAAGGAGTTACCTAATTCGTTTTCATATTTTTTTATTAGTGACGAATGATGTAGACGGTTATTATTTACACAATATCCTTTTTATAATCAATCTATTATTGCCCCACTGCTGGACTCAAGCCTAACCACATCAATGGTACATAGGGAGATCTAGCCATAACTCACCACACTGGCCTTATTCGGGTTTGGTGGGTATTAAGGACTAACATCTTTACGACACAATAAAGTCTCCTTGTAATATGGCATCGAACAATCGAATTATGGTGTTCGTTGAAATAAAATATACTATGTAGGGCCCACCACAATAGCCTACGGGTTTGGTGAGTATTAAGGACTAACATCTTTACGACAGCAACAGGGAATAGCGGCTTAACGTACCTTTTGAAGCACGGAGGAGGTCGAGATGTTTTGGTCACCCATCATTTTATCCGACATTGTGAGAGTCATTTGTAAGATCGCAAACACGCAAGTTACAGCGCCATTAAGCCCTGTATCTAGGAAAATAAGTTTAATCATCTATGACCTTATAAGTGGCATCAAAGTCACTAATGGCGAGATTTCTAAAAATTTTTTATTTTGATGTTCTATGTATGTATAAGGAAATACTCGTATATTAAACAAAATGTCTAAAAAAAATGACGTAACTGCTAAATTTTAAGAAATTTAAACAATCATCAGTTATGATTATTTACCCTTTTTAGGAAAGAGACGTGAGTGTATGTATGTATAAGAAAATACTCGTATATTAAACAAAATGTCTAAAAAAATTACGTAACTGCAAAATTTTAAGATATTTAAACAATCATCAATTATGATTATTTACCCTTTTTAGGAAAAAGACGCGAGAGTATGAATGTATAAGGAAACACTCGTATATTAAACAAAACGTCTAAAAAAAAATTAAGTAACTGCAAAATTTTAACAAATTTAAACAATCATCAATTATGATTATGTCGGCGGCGAGGTTGTTTGTAGGTAGAACAGTCGAGCAAACTCGGATTCGTTGATAACACAGTTAGTCTTGGATCTTCAAAATAAAGACACAGTCAAATTCAATTCAAATTCAAATTCAAAAATCATTTATTCAGTTTAGGCTACAAGTAGCTCTTATGAATGTCGCTATGCCATCGGTTCGTAAGTCTACTCTGGGCGGGAGATCTTGCACTGAGAAGAACCGGCAAGAAACTCAGCAAGTGTCCAGGTCTTTTCTCCCTTACAGCGTCAAAAAAAATAAAAATTGGAAAATGCCCTATCATAGCAGGACACTTTCCATTACAAATAAACACAAAAAATATAGAAGACAACTACAACATGTAAAAAAACAAAACAAATAAACAAATCTAATATATCAAATTTACATCTGGTATAAGTTAAATTTCCACAATGTCATACAGTACCACTACAGTACTCTAATAAAAGTCAAAAATTGTTTAAGAAAAACAAAGTCAAACTATAGTAATTAATACTAACAATGAGATAAGTATGCAAGAGCAGACCAGCCTCCACAGGCGGCACCCGTTCACGAGTATGACATATGAATCAGCCATCGCTTCGCTCAACCATATTTTAGGGAACGTAACGACCCGACGCACACGCCACCACCGCAGAGACTATAAAGAGAGCATGACACACTCAAGATACTTTAAATAAAAACTTAATGATCTATTTAACGCTGTTTGTTATCTGTAGGACACTGTTCAAAACTATCATATCAGTATAAAAATTATATAAATTAATTTTATTATGTATATTGATACAAATAGAGTATAATGTGTTTTTTATTACAACCAGGCTGTTTTATCATCTAATTATTCTTTGACTTTAATAATAACCTTTTATAAAAAAGTGTAACTACTTACAATGTGAAATAACATGTGCAGGCGAGCAGACTAAGATGACCACACATTCTTATCATTAAAATAATCATCAATTTTATAGTAACCTTTTTTCATTAGACCTTGTTTTATTTCTGTCTTAAACTTGTGTAGTGGCAATTCTGTTAGAGTGAAAGGCACTTTATTGTATATTTTTATACATTTCCCAACAAATGAATTACCAACTTTATTGAGTCTAAGTTTTGGAACAGTCGTATTCCTTACAGTCACTTTAATGTTATTTTAACATAACAACACTGTCTTTTTTCAAATCATCAAATAAAAAGTTTCAAACCAATATCCAACGGAGTCCAATGAGCTTCGACACCAATCAATTATTTCTTACGAGTCAGTCTTCTCTCTTTAAAATGTCCAAAAAATTCAATATTCCCACTGCGATAACTTAAGTTAGTTAAGTTTTCTTTACAGTAGGTAGAGGAATTTTCTGAGAGAAAGCCTGAAGGAAACATTTGAGACTCCCAGTCGGTAATAGGGGGGGTCGTTACCTACAAGATGGCCAATTTGTTTAGGTTAGGGACTGTCCAAAGTTCAAGTGGTTAGTGTTGTGCGAATACCGGACAAAAGTATATTAGGTTCACATCATTTCAGTTCTAGTAAACAGCCACTGGTTTTAGCTCTGACTGCTTAGTGCGGTACCTGACCCGGTATGTCAGAAGGGTGCGGGTTCAAATCCTGCTCGTGGAAATTTTTTCAACATTTGTGTTTTTGTAATTTGTTCGCAACAAAATTTGCGTTAAAAATTATATAAACATTTTTTTTTTGCTTAGTGCGAATTTTGTTTACCATTTGACCACGTTTAGGCGATTCAACATTAAACTTTTTATATATTTTTGGAAATAAAAGGTACTTACATATAATAATTTGAAGGTATTCGTAATATGTTAGTATAGTATAGATTTTGTTGTATGCATATTAATATTATTATTGTTGTTGGCTGTACGATCTATAGCGTTTTATACTTTTTATTATTTTTATTGCCGATCTCTTTTATTACATGTCATATTTTATTAAATACTTAAACTGGTACAGCATAATAGATTTTTATTGGTTTTCGATGCTATTGCAACCATATAAGGTTCAAATTGTGGTA
This sequence comes from Eudonia lacustrata, assembly GCA_947562085.1. Classification (NCBI taxonomy): domain Eukaryota; kingdom Metazoa; phylum Arthropoda; class Insecta; order Lepidoptera; family Crambidae; genus Eudonia; species Eudonia lacustrata. The sequence continues at coordinate 5,650,243 of OX387317.1, read as the reverse complement.
GCAACTATATTTCCACTACCAGTAAAAGGGTTAAATGAAAAGTGTTTTATTTTAACTTAACCCCTATTTACTTCAGCCAATACGTCAACACAATTACACCCAAATAATATAATTTTGACGACTTCCTTGGTCGAGTGGCTTGCACACCGGTTTTCTTGGTGTCGCCATCTCTGAGGTCCCGGGTTCGATCCCCGGTCGAATCAATTTAGAAATACCTGTTTTTCTAAATTGTTTCGGCTCTGGGTGTTTCCTATGTATAATAAGTATGTATTTAAATATATTAAGTATGTTTATACGTTGTCTAGTTAACCTTTTCTCGAGTTTCTTAAGGAAGCTTTTCTTGGGGGTAGATAATTGGTGTGAGTGTGGTAAACATTTATTTATATAAACGAATACGCAAATACCGTCTAATCAAATGTGGGCATATTGTTTTACAATTACACTAACATCAAAGAACGTGTGCACCAACCGAAAAAGAATAAACATATTTTATTCTACACACACTATCATCATCATCAGCTCATTTTATGTCCCCACTGCTGGGGCACGAGCCTTCCCTATGGATGGATAGGGAGAACGGGCCATAAGCCACCACGCGGGCCCAGTATGGATTAGTGATTGTAACGACTGCTAATGCAGCCGGGACCAACGGCTTTACGTGCCTTCTGAAGCACAAAAGGAGCTCGAGATGATAAATTTTAGGTCACCCATCCTATGACCGGCCTTTGCGAAACTTTGTTAACCTCAGCACTCGCATACCGAGCGCTTTAACCACTGCGCCATTGAGCTTCTCTACTCACACAGACTGTACACTACCGAAAATTAATTTGTCAACTCAAAAGCAACAGAATAAATGAACATCGAAAAGAATCGCAACGGCACTACGCTAACCCATCCTGTTACAAAACAACAAAAAAATCTGTAGTTCGAAACGGAACAGCCATTTTGCTACGGAATGGAGTCCCCGAATCACCTAATCGTTAAATCTGGATTTTCACCGTTGGAGATTGGGCAACAGTCTGAATATAAATGATAAGGAACGGAAAAGAGTGGTCGTGGATTAGGCTCGGCGCGGGCGGTCGAGCTACGGATTTCTTAGTTCAAATTATTTTAGCTTCTACCTATCAAGAAACAGCTAACTTAGTACGTCATGATGCACATGCTTGGTGGTCTTAAGTTTTAAGTTAGCCCTGCATGCAGGTACCTGTTCTATATTTTTTTTTTGGTTGTGTAACGTTCGAATTTCGTCTGCTGAGCGACCATTCGTAATAGTAGTCGTAGATGTAAGTTTTAAATTTTTTATGTATCTTTGTTATCTCGTGTAAATGTTGTTTGTGGATTTGTGTATGGTTGCGCTCCCTCCCCACACTAAGGTGTTGGCGGAAGACCAGCGTCAGGTTCTCCCACAATCTAGGAGGCCTAACATCATGCTGAGCGGGCACCTTTTAGTGCCACTTAAGTACTTATTGTAAAAAAATTATGTAAGTAATAATGTCATCTGTGTTGTATCACTAATAAATGTCTTCTATTCTATTCTATTCTATTTTATTCTAGTACTAAATTGTACAAGTATAACTACGCAAACTTATTTAACACCCTTTATAAAATAAATTAAAAGGCAACTTTCATATAACATCTCATACAACATCTTTGCTTATATTTAAAATATAAGCTTTTTAAGGTATTCTGAGGCAAGCTAAAATTTATATTATATTGCTCTTTTTATTTATCACTAGCTCCTGCTCGCGACTTCATTCGCAAGGACTACACCATCCTAAAAGAATATGTTACCGGGATAAAAAGTATTGTATGCCCTAGTCCGGATCATGATCTGTCTATGCGCAAAATTTCATCCAAATCCGTTCAGCCTATTGAAATTATGCGGTTACCAAAAAAAAGCATTTCTTTTTTATTTACATAGAAAATAGATAAAAGATAGATTATTACGATCAGTTTGTACCGATATTGATAGGAAATAAATGTATACCTATAGGTAAAAGGGTGTATAAAGTAATATTCCCAAGTCAACGTCTGACAAAGATCACAAGGCAGTTGTATACCTACGCAAAATGTATACGCAAACTTGAAATCGAGTTTGTGTGCCGCACGCACCATTGACTCCAATGTGTAGGGGCCATAATCCCATGAGTGCCGACAACGCGCATTGAGTGACGCCGAATGGAATACGAACGACACTAGCGAGTCGAGGCGTTACTTCGTATGTCGAACGTTCGACTGTCGACTGGCTTCTTTAAGGGGTCAGGGTAATTGAATGTTGACCCATTGTGAATCAATGAACAAGTAAAAATTAAGTAGAATGTAAAGCCCTTAAATGTTATTACATAAAAAAAAGGTTTGCTCTTGATCTGAATCTGAGGAGGCGTACCCGAACGCGCCAGCGCTGCCACATCGACCTTCTTTTCAATGACTTCCAACAGACTAGAAAAAATGCTGACCCTGCCACGGCAGTGTATCAGTGCATCACGGCTAAGTATTTAAAAATGACGTTATTTCAGTTCTCCTAAGAGAGCTTACTTGAATAAGTAGTAGGTGTGCGCGCGTTGCCAATTTTGATTACATCTATCGGTATAAGGAGTACTTTTAAGAGCTTGCGTGCTTTTATAAGTACTCCTATACTTAAATCGAGTTTGAGTGTCGCACGCACCATTGACTCCAATGTGTATGGGTCATAAGGGCCCATTATACCCTGAGTGCCGACAACGCGCATTGAGTCATGCCGAATGGAATACAAACGATACTTGCGAGGCGAGGCGTCTGTCGGAGTTAATTCGTATGTCGAAAGTTCGACTGTAGAATTGTCGACTGGCTTCATTGTATCTTGACCCGCTTTTAAACATTGACCTAGTTTTGTTTTTCAATTTTTACAACTGGTTAGCACTTGGCCGTCACCTGATGTTAAGTGACGATAAGGCTGAAGGTGGACGCGCACTTCACCCGGAACCCTCAACTACTGAAGCAATGGCTATCTTATACAAAAAAGGGTTATGATATGGGATATCATAAACAAAATGGGTTTGCTCTTGATCTCAATCTAAGGATAAGGTTTGAATTGGGACCAGAACGCGCCAGACGCTCCCCCATCGAGCTTCTTTTTAAGGTCTTTTAAAAGACATGAAATTTGAATGCTGATTCTGTCACGGTAGTGGTAGCATCACGACAATTTAAAAATGACGTGATGTCATTTCTTTTGAATGTGAGCTTACTTGAAAAGGTAGTAGTAAAAGTATATGTGTGCGTCGTCATTCTTGGTGACATTATCGATATACGGTATAAGGAGTAAGGAGAGGAGGATGTCGAAAGTTTGACTGTCGAAGTGTCTACTGGCTTCGTTGCGCGGTCAGGGTAATTGAATGTTGACCCGCTTTAAATCATTGAACAAGAAACGATTTTTTTCATATACAAAATGGCTTTGCTCTTGATCTCAATCTGGGGACATGGTCTGAATTTGGACCAAACCCGCCAGACGCGCTCCATCGAGCTTTTTTCTAAGTGCCAACAACGCGCATTGAGTGATGCCGAATGGAATACGAACGATACTTGCGAGACGAAATTAAATGTTGACACGCTTTGAAACATCAAACAAGTGAAAATTTAAAACAAGGTTGATTCTTCATCTCAATCTAAGAACATGGTGTGCAATCAGACCCGAACCTACTTTTTGATGTCTTACAAGAGACAAGAAAAATGCTGACCCTCTCACGTCGGTGGTAGAATCACGACAATTTAAAAATAACTTGACAGGAGAACCTGACAGAGAGCTTACTTGAATAAGTAGTAGGTATGCGCGTGTTTTCTATCATGAAGACAGTTATCGATGTTCGGTATAAATAATAGGTATCTCCTTTCCGTCTTGCCTTTTTTTTGCTTATTTACTTACTCTTTTAAGTCTATATGATGCCGGAATAAAGTAAACAATTCGTGACGCCGAAAAGGAATTACAATAAGTATATTATATTTATTCTAAATTATTTTGATCAGGAACTATGTCTAACGTTGAGACTATTAAGGGCTGGTTATAATTCTTGGTGGCAGACTATACAACCATGTAAAAGAAACTAAAGATTTGGCTCCTACACCTAACCTATGAAGACACAGAAGACTTGATTAAATAATAATAATTTCACTTATAATTTAGTTAAGTTTATATAAGAACGTAGATGTATGTACAAGCAGGTACCTAAGTAAGAATATAAAATTATGTATACACCTTTCTGTTATATATTTAAATTATTTAACGATATTTATACTGTAAACCGGCTTATTAGTATTATTGTCTGAGGTCGGGGGACCTGGTACTCTAAATGACAGGCAATCTATTGCCTGTTTTAGACACCAATCTTCCACAAAATAGTCCGTGTAATTGTACTTTAAGCAAGCCTAATTAAACCTTTGTTAACATTATTATATGGTGAGAAAATAAACGTATTTATGATTATATTATTATTTATTATGTTTTTATAATTATGATTGGAAATAGGGTTTCTGTATTGATAAAGGTTTTTTTATCCGCCTTGCTAGCTAAGTACCAATATGTTAATTACTAAGCTTGTCGCAATAACAAAAATCTTAATAACAGTGTTGTGCTCCGACAGTTAGAGATATGTATGATAGCTACCTAGTTCATATGTAGTTGAGGATTCCAGGTGAAGTGCGCTTCTACCCTCGGCTTTACCGTAGCATGGTTCAGGTGAGATGAATGAAAAGAGATTTCATGTCGTTGAATAAAATATTAATCAATGTATTACAGACACCACTTGATTTTTTTTTGCGTCAATAGTAATGAATTACCTTTTTAATAGTGTTGATACCATTATTCACTTTTAATTTGCCTCAAAAATCAATATCATCTTAATTAGAAAGCGCAAATCACTTTTTAAAACTAAGAGTAATAAGACTTGATAATTATTTCAATGAATCTTAATGGCAAGATGGCAAGGCAATTAATTATTATATCTTCGTTAACACAAATTTTAAAATAAAGCCTTTTTGAAAGCTTCTTAAGAGTATTCAATTCAAATACTTAATTGTATTCAAAATACAAACACGCTTTGAAGAAGTGAGGACATTAATGATTGAAAACAGTCAGCTTAGAAAATTAGTTTCTTTGAAAATGATTAGACGTTTTCAATTTTTATCTTTTGATGCATGTTTAATTAATTTTTTTTTATTCTTATTATTATAACCCTGTACCGGCATATTCTTAATTCAAATTAAAAAATAAAGTTTCAGGCATAGACAGTTCTTATGTGCCAGAGAAAGAAGCAAAGGAATATAAACTACGCGCATTAAATAAAATACGCGATGTCAGTTAGCTCGGAATCCTTTTGTAATTCTTCCCGCGTCATTGATTCGAAAGGGTTTCGATAACATAAATCCTTTGTGTACCACGCGAGGGACACGCAGAGATAAATCATGTCGGACCTCTTTTAAGTATCTTTGCAGCGCCGAAAATTTGTTTAGGATAAACCAGTTAACGTCTTGTCCGTGCTTCCACAGATAGATAATAAACACTAAGAAAATTTTAGTATTGAAATAAAATGTCTTTTATTAATCTACTCGCGATTATTAAACCTTTTTATGTTTTAAACCTTTTCAGGGTCACTTTGGTTGAATACAATAAAAATATAGGCAAAATAACGAGAGATTCGTTTAAGATGTAGCATGTTATTTATCGTAGCTCCTAAAATATATAACAAAATAGACTTACTAAAATAAAATAAATAAATCTAATTAAATTTAAAAATAAATTAAATGAGATGAATTTTGTAAATTTACATCACGCTGATACTAAATCCTACACATTGTTATATTTATTTATTTATTTATGGACACATACAAGTCTATTTATAGACGACCTCACCGGGCACGTAATACTTATTATTTATTAACATAATAATACATTTATACCTACACATCTAAATAAGACAGCTGGTCTATGCTCTGTATTGCAACTAAACTACTAAAGAATTTTAAAATTCTAACATTTTTTAAATTTTGCTTACAACACTATACAGTACATCCCTTATATTCTTTCACCTGGCCTTATTTCTGTTCCAGATTGTGCTACAAATCCGTTTATGCCCTACATAAAGTACCAAGATCCAGATTACGGGCAGCTATCAGCGAAATAGTTTTCGATGTACATTTTTGCAGAGCTTGCAAAAATGTTGGGAGTTAAGATAAATTTCCTATCTACCGTATTTGCTATATGAGAAGCGGAGCTCGTTGTTATTACACAGACTACCCAGATACTATAAGGCGAAATCTTTCGGCAAAAAATATGTTTTTACTAGGCTGTTACATACCTACTAATCTTTACTACCTACATCGGAAGTGAAAAAAAGCGCTTGAAGAAAGACGGCTTGCCTCAGGTGGGAGTTTAGGTATTATTATTATTTAGTTCCAAGTAATATCCAAAAAGTATATTATAACAATGAAGGAACGGAGATATGCCAGCTTTTCGGCCTTGGTGAAATCCTTCCGAGTATCCACCAAGGCCAAAAACATGTTCCGGAATCCAGCCCAGTCCCGCATACATCCGGTGAAATGCGGGACCTCCAGGGCACCCAATCTTCCCATGGCGCTGGGTCCAGAGGTGTGAAGCGAAGCGGGGCGCGCAACAGGCTTCCCCTCCCGCAGTCGCTCGATGTCCTTCACCCGCTGAAGGACCTCGTCGTAGATGTCTTGGATGTGCTCCAGATCCTTGACATATTGGGCGTGGAGGGCCAGCTCCTTCTCCCCGACCGGGTCGGTTGACAATAGGGCGGTTACCGACCGCTCGGCCAACAAGAAACGAGCCTGCATTTCCCTCGAACGCGTCTCCAAGGCGTCCTCCCGGTTAGGCCGATCTACTAATGCAAGCAGCCCGGTGAACCACCGGAGCTGCTGAGCCAACTCCTGCCGTGACGCTGTCATTATAAATAATTTAAACTAAATAAACCTAAACACAAAATTAAAACGAGTCAACGAAAACACGGAATCGATTATCCCGAATCAACTCGATGCTTTCAATTGAACGAAATTAAATTAAATTAACGTTCTGAGAAATGTCCCAGCCCAAATGAATGAACGAACAAAACAACGGTACTACCAACCTTACAATTCAACCGCACCTGTCCCGGAAGTGCGATTTTACACGAAATGAGCTTAACCTATTACGAACTAAAAATAATACACAGAATTACACCGATTAACCTAGAGGTCCGGTATTAACCACGCTCTGCTACCAAAATGTTGCGGAAACCCACAACAGACACTAAAATTATTGCTTAGAAATACACCTTACAAATAAGAAAAAATTTCACTTACAGTTCCAGACTGCTCCCGCCGTCCTGAACGGGATCCATATGATCCGATGGGGCCCGAATCCGGCTCCGGGTCTTCTAGGGTCCCTAAACACACCCAAACTACCCCAAAGTGCACTTCCCACGAAAAATACCTGTTTACCTCAACCGCGGTGACGCCGAATCCAGGCTAATTGTTTTCCCGAAACAATTAGTTTACGACGCACACACAATTTTCACTATCCACTTAAGTATAATAATACGGCTCCAAATGCCCTTATTACTACATAAAACTATTTAATTATTCACACACAATAACTATCAACCAGCCATATTTGCTTTCCAGAGACAAGAGTATAAAAAAAGAACAACTAGTGATGGGGCCATTATGCCACCAAACAAAATTGAATCTCGATAATCGATTCGTCCATAATATAAATCAAAGTTTTATTTCTAACAAAAATAAATGCCTGTTTATTTGCAACACTTCATATTAATAAATTTAAAATCGCAATTAAAGAAAAGCTTTATAAAAAGCTTATTATAAAGTGTCTGATTACATTGAAGACAAAACAGCATGGGTTTAAAATGCTCCAATCACTCCAACAGGTATTTCTAATCTAAAATATTGTTAAGGTTTTTTAAACTGTATAACTTGGTAACGGCATATAATTTTGTAAATGTCGTTACATATTATATTAAAACTGTGGAGTTTCTTGCGCCCATTCTTCTCCACAGCTAAAAAATAGACGTCCTGAATGGGTAGTACGTAAAAAAATTTTGGACGATTCAAAAGCACTTTTCTAAAGTTTATTTGATTAAAAATATTTGACTTTGACTATTATTTTTATTTTTTAACAGCTTAATATAACACTAGTTATATAAGTTTGTTTAATAATGTTTTGGCCATTGTTACTTCATCAATGTTTTGGCACTAAGCCATGAATTTAGTAACATCATCATTATCATCATCATGTCAGCCGAAAGACAGCAACACACAACAAAGCAGTGGGCACAACAAAGCGGTGGACAGAACAAAGCAGTGGGCACAACAAAGCGGTGGACAGAACAAAGCAGTGGGCAAAACAAAGCAGTGGGCACAACAAAGCGGTGGATACAACAAAGCAACAAAGTTGAGAGGCCTTTGTCCAGCAGTGTCCACTGCTGGACAAAGGCCTCTCAAGGATCTTCAAACGGTACTTAACGGTCTTGTGCTGCTCGCATCCAGCGGCTACCCGCGGCCTTCACCAAATCGTCGGTCTACCTCGTTGGAAGCCTGCCTACACTGGGTCTTGGTAACATGTTAAAAGTAAATTCAACTTACAAACTTCTTCACGAGACAAAATAGCTGTCCGAACAAAACAGCTGATGTTACATAGTATAATTAATCGAGATTTGCGTGAATCAGCAGTGTCAGTAGTTTGAGCTTTTGGTACATTTGGATGGAAGAAATAGCTTATAAGGTTTTTGGCTACAAAGAGGTTACATTCATATCGTACTCGTTTTAGTTAAAGATAGTACTTGCTCTTTTTACATACTATTATACTGAACGTGTAGGATGCAACCGCGATAGTCTAAGCAATTCCGCTTATGGAAATAGAGCTCTCTCGGTTCTAAAATAGGTAGCATTTTGCTTTCCCCTATTATTTCCTCGAAAACTCCCACATTGTATAAGACATCGCTGCTTTATACCGGGTTCAGGAAAGAGCAATAAGAGATTCAGTACCTATTTACATTTTACGACAAAGTTTGAGGATCTCCTATTTTAAAATATGGTTATGGAACTTCAAATTGTCTATACAATATTTACACACGGGCACAAGTAACAGGTATCACGTCATAAAACAACATTTACGATCTACAGGTGTCATCATTGTTCAGTGGCGAAGCAACAATGTCCCTTTGTGCCGAACTTGTACAGCAGTAAACAAAGGTGCAGAATTCATCATCATTTATCATGTGTTGATTGGTGGCTGAACTTCAACGGTTGGGTGTACCTACCCGCCGATTGCCATTTGTCATTCTTGTCGCTCGCTCTACTTCACGACGCTGTCGAAAAATGAAAGCAATTTGTGTTGTGTTTTGTTTCGGCCGTGTGAGGTATTGGTGTGACGTCAGTGCTACCGGCTCTGATTTCTGAGTGCCTAATATGTACGCAACTTAAATTTGCCAGTTTATCACGTTAACGAAAACGAGAATTCGTATGGCATTGACGCAGCACCGTGGTGGTAGTTAGACTTAGTTCACGGTTTGGTTCTCAGGGAGGTTTATGTTTACAAGGTTTGGTGGCGCGGCTTTTTAGGTCCGTCTGGCTAGCTACCACCATCTTATCTAAATATGCAGCCATAAAAAAATAAAATGTATTTCTTCTACTTCTTCTTCTTTCTTCTAAAATTAATATTAGTAGCGTTGTTGTGTTCCGAGATAAGATAGCCAGTTCCTCGGAAATCGGTGATAAGTGAGGTGTGGTAAACATTCAGTCTTATCATCGTTTAACATCAGGTGGGAGGAAGGCCAAGTGCTCAACCCTAGAGGAATAAAAAACAATCTGTGATTTGTATTTGAGAGTGCAGTATCGATTTTGATACCACCAATTTTAAACAATCACCAATTGTTTTTTTTTATATATTTACGGGTAAGCATAGTGCCTGGATCTCACTAGATGGTAAGTGATGATAAGGCCAATTGGTGGAAGCGCACTTCACCCGGGATCCTCAACTAGTGAGGCACTGGCTATCTAGTCTCTAGCTGCCGGAACACAACAATGCTACAAACATTGATGTTATGGCGACATAGTTAGATAAGATGGTGGTAACTAGCCTGGAGGACAGACAAGTCCTACCACCAACCAAACCGAGTACACAAACATGTACCCACCGCTAGGAATCGAACCCGGGACCTCTAAGTCAAAACCGGTGTTCTTAACCACTAGACCACAGAGGCGGATTTGTATTTGAGAGTGCAGCGTCGATTTCGTTACCACCAATTTTAAACAAACACCTATTCCCAATTTACATACCATTATTATTGTATATCTTTACAATTGGCATGCAACTGTTTATTCCATAAACTAACAATAGCATGCGGTCAAACATTCCGCGACAAACAAACATTGCCTATCGTTAGTGTCATCAAAACCAACCACATCATTTAACAGCCAAATCATTTCGTGCTCTAATTAAAGTGGAACTCATATTAATTGAATAATTAGCTACATTAGCTGATGTGTAAAACGAAGTATCTACTTTGGCATACTGCGTGCGTACGTATTTACGGCATATGAAAAATACTCCTATTCAAGTACGATAACGAGAAATGATTGCTAAATGCTTGTAGATCTTGTGAGAGCTTGGTAATAATAAAACACAATGACTGAGAAGAGAATGAATGAAGTGACAGTTAAGCTCTCATCAGCTTGTGCAGATGCTCGTCCAGATGGATCTAGACCAGAAATGGGCAAACTACGGCCCGCGGGCCATCTCCAGCCCGTCAATGAGTGAAGTCCGGCCCGCGACCATCAAACAAAAATTCAAGTGCGTTTGTGTTTCAAAAAATGGTATACATTTTCTGTATCAATATTTTTATTTCGCAAAAAAAAATAGTTATTTATTGAAAAATACAGCAACAAATTCAATAGCCTGGCCCGCCATAGATTTTGTTAGTAAATATTGTAACGCGAATGAAAAAGTTTGCCCATCCCTGATCTAGACTTTCGTCATCATTGGAAGTTGTGGATAGAGGCGTGCCACAGGGTTCAATTTTGGGGCCTTTACTTTTATTATTTATAGTGCTGTATGTTGGGCTATTGAGCATTGCACATATCATTTGTATGCTGATGATGTACAACTATATTTGCCTATACACCCTGGAGATATACTGGAGATATACATAGTGACCTATCAAAAATGGAACAGTGATCTAAAGCGAATAGCTTTATGGTCTCAATGTAACGCCCACGTTTTGAATCCGCTAAACTACAAATTAATGTTGCTTGGTACTAAGTGCCAGGTTCGTGCTATTGAAAGTCACCCAATTAATATAAACATATTGAGGCAAAATATCGTACAAATTTACGAGGGACTTTGAGGGACACATTCTATGCCTGGTATAATGGTATAATGACTATTGCTTAGTGGGCTGATTGTCGGAGAATTTTGCGACTGTGGAAAGGTCTCGGCAGAATAATCAGCGCCTAACTGCTCTTTGGCAGAGAGGTATAATGCTGAGTCCAGTCCTATTTGCTATTGTGGCACACGACGGTTTGTGTTTTTATTATTATTGTTGTGCTCGTATGTATAGTTAGTTGTTTTTTTGATGTGTAACATCTTTCCGCTCGCCTTGTTTATATACAATTTGCGAAAGTGATTTCGTAGAAAAGGGACGGAAGTAGGGTCATAACAGTGAGATCGACTCGCCTTCTATATACAATAATTTGTGGGAGTGATTTCGTAGAAATGTGATCGTAACAGTGTGATAAACAATTGCCGCACAATTTATGAACGCAGTAAGTACAACTTACTGTGTTTGTGATTGTGATATTTGAGGTGCTGACATTACGATCTATTTTCTCGAAACTTGCGCGGCAGGATAGGATGACAGTGTGACATGTCTTCTAATGAGTATTTACTGCATTCTCTTTTAAAAAAATATACGGAGTCGGAAGCAAATTTAAAATCAATAATAAGAGCAAGACATATTATTATTTTAAGTGACATAGTGTGTCATTATTTTAATGTGGCAAATGTCTTATAATGAGTATTTACTGCATTCTCTTTAAGATTTGTAAAAAAATATACGTCATTGTTAATTATATATTCTATTTTATATTGTAATATAGATTTCAACCATTTCGTGTGTAATAGACTTTTAAACTATATTAATAAATATTTACTTAAGTAATTATTTATAAGGAACCACGCGGGTGAAACCGCGAGCGGCCGCTAGTTTAAATATATAGGTAACTAGCTCCTATATTATTAACTAAAAATATAATGTAGAAACAAAGAGAAGTAATATACTTTCCTCAATAAGAACTCTTAACGTGTTTTATAAACGAATTACATACGCCCACGTCCGTTTCCGTATTATCAAATGAAATTTTCCGATTTAGTTCTTTCTGTCACTGTCGAATACATATAGGCTTAGAAAGCGACAAAGAACAAATATCTTGCAAAACAAAATTCGAAAGATTTTAGAATAAGTCAAAGATGGAATAGACCTATCCACGCTATCTCCTCTTTTAATATTTTACAAATTTCCATCGCCGTAAATTTTACTACTAGCTCCATCTGCTAACATTTTCTGTAACTAGGTATAATTATTATGTAGACGATGCTGGTAGCAACATCTGCATAGTGCTTTTAGCTTCCATTATAGTTCGTTTCATTGTGTACAGATGGCATTGTTCAGTAATTTGTGCAAAAGCTTAATATTTTTGGAATAAAAACGTTTATCATCTATAAAATATAAAAAAATATGTAGAGTTATTTTACCATCTGTTTATTTCTAATAGCATTCGAGACTTTTCACTGACAAATTAGTCCCTTTGACTTTGAATCCGAGTACCCTATTCGTGTATGATAATAACATTATTTTCGAGTACAAGAATGGTCTTAATAATTATTGTCATCAGGGTATTTCGTACTTAAATCATATGAAAGTTCTCTACCAATAAATAAGTACTGTATGATCGAGTGCCTAGTGCGAGTTTTATTTTCAATTCGATCCACCATAACCTACTCATTTTTTAGTCCCCGCCGCTGGGGCGCGAGCCATTCCTATGGATGGATAGGTTCCCCAAGACTCGGTCAACCCCAGCCGAGGTCCTAGCCTTTAGAGTAGGGCTGCCATACGTCCCGGCACACCGGGACATGTCCCGGTTTGAAGCGTTATGTCCCGGCCAGTAAGTAAGTGGTCCCGGTTTGGCCTATACATATAAGAAAATCAAGATCTTTTTTTCTATAGATATTTATTGTTGATTTTTCACATTTTATTTAGTTTTAGTATTTTTAATAAATATCTACCAAAAATGAAACAATAGTTCCTAACCTTGTAAAAGAGTCTGATTAAAAAAAACTATTAAAGTATTTTTATTAATATTTGGGTTTTTTAAGTATCCATGGTTTGCCCTATTTCTAATCCAAATGTCCCGGTCGGCATTTCAGCATTTATGGCAGTCCTACTTTAGAGGCGCCCTCGGATTGTTCCGCTCCCGATCCAAACCGAACCCCTCAAGAATCTAGTAGGGCACGGAGACACGCACTGGAGACAATGCTTGATGCCGTTCCCTCCGCTTGAGGGACGCTTTCAGTTTCTCGCCGCCCCCAACGCCCGGTGAAGCTGAAAAGGCACAGTGATAATCAGCAAACTCTTACAAAGCCAATTAAGCCCTCTTAACTCCCAACGATAATTTTCATAGTTAGCCTCTCCGCTAGCCTCTTTGGCGGTCGAGCCTCAACTATGAAAATTATCGTTGCGAGTTAAGGGGGCTCATTAATGACCTCGCTCATTTCGCGGTCGAGCCCGGGCTTGAAGAACGCCCTAAGTTTCTCGCTGCCCCCAACGCCCGGTGAAGCTGAAAAGGCACAGTGGCAATCAGCATAGGTAATGCAGCATACTCTCACAAAGAATTAAAGCCCGGGCTCCACCGCGAAATGAGCGAGGTCATTAATGAGCCTTCTTAACTCGCAACGATAATTTTCATAGTTAGACTCTCCGCTGGCCTCTTTCGCGGTCGAGCCTCAACTATGAAAACTATTGTTGCGAGTTAAGAGGGCTCATTAATGACCTCGCTCATTTCGCGGTCGAGCCCGGGCTTAAAAAAAAAATTATGGATACGGAGAACTTGTAGCCATAAGCCACCAAATGGGTCCAGTGGTGGTATACCTACTATATTGTTAGTCCATGCTCAATGCCTACTAAGCCGATTGCGTTAGCGAAAACTAGAATTTGTATCGCATCCAAGCAGCGCTCTCTGGTGACAACATGGAGAACTAAAATGTTGCTATACAATGTCGTTTTTAACGTGATCCAATGGCTAATAAAACTCGCCTTAGGCACCCAGTTTCGTCGTCTTTATCACTTTTCGAGCTTTCACGACCGCTATATGTCGCAATATACTGAATAAGAGTTGTTTAAATAAAAGCAGCGCCTCATGGTGGGTTGCAATTTTGACACACAATCTCAGATAGAATGAATAATAAAAATATAAAATGAATAATAATAAACAATCTGATATATTTAATTTTATCTAAAAAACTATGCAACCAAAATGGTAACCACTCAGCTTTTGCCATGATCTTGACATATCACGACGCTGGTAAGTATATAAATAAAAATAAACTAATATCATCATCATCATCATCATCATCATCATCCTCAGCCCGCAGAGGTCCACTGCTGAACATAGGCCTTCTCCATGGATCGCCACCACACTCGGTCCTCCGCCTTTCGCATCCAACCACTTCCCGCCGCCTTCTTCAGGTCGTCGGTCCAGCGAGCGGGTGGCCGGCCCACACGACGCTTTGAGCGTGGTCTCCATTCGAGAACACGTCTGCCCAACGGCCATCGGCTCTACGACAAATATGCCCCGCCCATTGCCACTTCAGCTTGCTAATTTTTTCTGCTGTGTCGGTGGTTTTAGTTCTCCGTCGAATCTCTTCATTTCGGATCCTATCCCTTGAGAGACTCCGAGCATAGCTCTCTCCATAGCTCGCTGTGTGACTTGGAACCTATGAACGAGGCTTTTTGTCAATGTCCACGTTTCAGCGCCATATGTGAGGACCGGCAGAACACACTGCTCAAAAACTCGCGTTTTTAAGCACTGCGGTATAGTTGCCTCGAAGATTTGACGCAACTTCCCAAACGCTGCCCTACCCAGCCGTATTCTTCTATCAGCTTCCGTGTCGAAGTTGTTTCTACCTAGTTGAATGACCTTTCCTAGGTATATGTATTCTTGAACAACTTCGATGCTGACATTTCCGACGACAACTGGTATAGGTAAGATCCATAAATGAGTTAAACATGATCTTAGTCTTGTCCAAGTTCATCTGTAGTCCAACTCGTCTGGAAGACACGTCTAGGCTCTGCAACATTTCAGACAAATCCTGCAGCGATTCTGCCATAATAACTATGTCGTCCGCGAATCTTAGGTGTGAAATGTACTCGCCGTTTATGTTTATGCCCCGTCCACCCCAACTTAGTGTCATAAAGACGTCTTCCAATGCGTTGCTAAACAGTTTCGGAGATATGACATCTCCCTGTCTCACTCCACGCTACAAAGGAATCGGTCTTGTGTGGGCATCTTGGATTTGGACGGTCATCGTCGCGGCATTATACAGGCACTTCAACACCTCGACATATCGCCAGTCGACTTGGCATCGCTGCAAAGATTCCAGAACAGCCCAGGTTTCTATAGAGTCGAAGGCTTTTTCGTAATCCACAAACGCAAGGCAAAGAGGACGGTTGTACTCCTCAGTCTTCTGTACAATCTGTCGTAGAGTGTGAATGTGGTCCACGGTGGTTGAAAATCGTCAAACCTTCGGGCTAAACGATTTGAGATGACTCTGGAAAACAACTTATAGATATCGCTCAGAAGTGATATCGGTCGATAGTTCTTAAGCAGCGACTTGTCACCTTTTTTGAAGAACAAAGTGACCACACTTCTGGACCATAACTTCAGCGTTGTCCCCTTCCACATGACGGTGTTGAACAATATTTTAAGCTGCTCCAGGACTGGACGCCCACCTGCTTTCAAAAGATCCGATGTGATACCGTCATCCCCAAGGGCTTTACCGTTTTTAAGTTGCCCGAGAGCCATCTCAAATCTCAAAACTAATATACATACTTATATGAAAATTGAACAAAAATGAATTATGAATTTTCTTTTATTCCACGACGAAAGCTCTTGGCCTTTATCATTTTATGTTTGTCTATATCTATACTACTTTATAAATCTGTAGGCTCTGTGTGCAATTTTTCTGACAAATTTTTCGACAAATATTCATTTTATGACTCACTGACAATTGACACCAATTCTAAGATTTTTGAAATTTTTATCTGTCTGTCTGTCTGTCTGTCTGTGTGTCTGTATGTCCACTTTTAACTCAAGATCGGTCTTGACCGATCTTGAGTTAAAAGATTAATGATTGATCTTGATCCATTATATTCGCACAGCGAAGCGGGCGGGCGACGGCTAGTTAATATATAAATATAAGTAGGTATCATCATCATCATCATCTCAGCCAAAGACGTCCACTGCTGGACAAAGGCCTCCCCCAAGGATATGAGGGGTATTTGCCGTAATCGCCACGCTTGGCAGGCGGGTTGGCGATCGCAGTAGGTTGAGGGTAACCTCAGAGAGATGCTGCTGCCCATCTTCTGGAATGGTCCCTTAGTCGGCTTTTACGACACCCACAGGAAGAGATGGGGTGGTGCAATTCTTTATCCCCGGCACCACACAGGGAAGTAGGTATATTAGTAAACAAATGGCCACTTCCCCTGATGTAAAAGATCACTAGTATTTTTTCACCGCAACAACCGCAACGAAAATGAAGCAATCCTATTGGATGATTTTTCCTCGCATCTCTTAGCTACCTCGCGCAGCTCTGGTAGAAAATCAGCCTAATCCACCTTGTTCGTACCTACTTTATTCTGCACTCTACACATAATACGATACAATCCTTCTTGGCTCCGCTATGATTGTTTCCATCAAGACAGAGACTTGATACCTTTCGATGGGTTATTCCCTGAGGATCTCACTCCTCGAGGATCCTGTCCCGGAGGATCTCGATTTGTTTTTATCTTCATGAACTTAATCAATACTACGTTTAGCTTAAAAGAACCGTCAGTAGAAAAAGTGGTCAATAAAATTTAATACTTATTGTAATATTGAAAAAAACAAGTCTGATAAAGTAATCACAGGTTGATTTATTATCACAATATTTCATGTAAAATAAACATTATTTAAAAAATGACGTATAATACAGAGATAATTGACTTAAAAAGTAAGAGCGTTTACGCCGCACACTAGCGCCGCCAATGAAAAAAAAAACATATCTAGTAATTAGAGATAGAAAATCAAATTATGCTCAACAAACTATCTGAATGAAGTAATTTAGCATTTTTACGTCACCTAATGAACATCTGACATGTTATGGTTTAGTTAAATATGGCGTTATAGTTAAAAGTGGCCGTAACGTCTTATTTAACTAAACCATAACATGTGAGGTGTTCAATAAGTGCCGTAAAAATGCTAAATTACTTAATTCAAATAGTTTGTTGAGCATAATTTGATTTTCTATCTCTAATTACTAGATATGTTTTTTTTTCATTAGTGGCGCTAGTGTGCGGCGTAAACGCTCTTAAAAAAGCCAATTCAAACTCAGTTCCTTATTTAAATTTTTTAAACCGCAATCAATTCAACTGAACAAACGTACTTATTTAAAAATTATAAAGGTTGAAATGAAACAACTTTTACGGATGTACTCGCGTTTATTTTACACATTACTTAAAGGTAATAAATAAAGGTTCATTAAAATGGACTTATCGGTTAGAGATTATTGGAACTTTGAAGTTTGTACCTACCTTTTTGGAATATCGTCAGGGATAGTTCAAAGGCGCGTAAGTGTATTTGGCGAATACCGCGTAAGCGTCAAACACCTACTACGTACTACGAACTACGTAAATCATAAGATAAAAGCACTTACGCAGTTTTGCTTTATCCATATTTAAGAGAGATTGTGCGGAATCCACCAATGCTACTTACGCGGTTTTGAACTATCCCCGACGCGATATCGAACTGTAAAGTATATAAAAGCGAAGCTAAATGGAGATATGGATTTAACCCGATTGATTGATTCCTGCACGTCTCCTCTCCGATCCACTCGTGTTTGATCACGCTATATGTTAATATTATCATTAATAGTAGTTACTGTACAGCTCGATGGCGCAGTGGTTAACGCGCCCGGTCTGCGATTGCTGAGGTGTAGCAACTTTCACAAAGGCCGATCATCGCATCCAGACATAGGGAAGGCTCGTGTCCCAGCTGTGGGGACATAAAATGAACTGGTGATGAATAGTATTTACTAATGAGTCCTTACCTATGAAATTGACGTTTTTTTCTCACTTATTAATAGGTGTATTACCACAGAATAAATAATTAATACATTATTTATTCTGTGGTAATACACCTATTAATAAGTGAGAAAAAAACGGCAATTTCTTCTACTAGTCAATACCGGTTGTTAATATTATTATACACTTTTAATTACGACTATGTTACTTAATCTTCAGTAATAACAATGATTATTAATTTTGTGTCTTTATCGCCCAATTTCTTTTTAAATTGACTAACTTTTAGTTCGCGGAATTATCCTTTTGTTTCATTGTTTCTTTGAAAGGACTTGATTTTTTTTCTTTTTAATGTCTGCTATATTTAGCTAGTGAAATAAACACCCTACTCTACATTTTTCATAGTGTTAAAATAAACAGATGCAAAAAAAAATAAAAAAACATTAGTATGAAAAATAAAATTTTATAAAAAATCTTGATACAAAACTCCAATTTCATAGGTAAGGACCTAATATTTACTCTTAAATTAGATTCTTATATTATTATTACACTGCTAACTGAGAAACAATTAATTCTATAAGAAGACTTTTTAACACTACTATAAGATCAGTACATCCTCCTATCTAATTCAGTTTTGGTACGGGATTGGATGTTAATTTATCATTAACTCTCCCTATGGTCACAGGAGAGATTCTGATAATAGCACTACGCTATGGTGTGGATTCTTGTGAAATTAACAATATTTTAATATTGTACTTTTCGTTTAAGTCAGACGTAAATCCAGTACCACTCATTTAGATACAGTGTCCGTGGCGACATTGACGTGGTGGTATTTGACGGTAGCTTGTAGAAGTAAGAATAAAACACGAGTAGATCCATAGGTATACCTATTTTTAATGGGATGAAATAATACAAATCAAAGTGTTAATTAAACGTGAGTATTTCCGTATAAGTTGTTTTATTTAAATGTGTAGTGTTCGCGTAAATTTTAGAAAATAATATAATATTTTAATTAATAAATTTCTTTAAGCAGTGGAAATCAAAGGGGCTTTCATTGACACTGTTAATAAAAAAATATTTTTAAGTTTTTAAAGGAGCATTGCAGATGCGGTGGCAAAATTAAATAAGTTAAGACTTCTTTTAAGTTTTTTTATAACAATAATAGTATCCTTAACATAATTTTTCTTATCATTCTTCTTTTACAACATAGAAGAAATTGGTCTTCCTATTCTCTTCATATACTCATTCTCATGGTAAATGCCGATAGTAGTAATTTGAAAAACAAGTGTTGAAAAAATTTCCACGAGAGGGATTCGAACCCGCACCCCATGCCGGGGCAGGTGTACTAACAACTATGCTGCTAGAGCCACGATAGCTTCTTGTAATTGGTTCGCAACACAATTTCACGAACAAACGATCCCCCTAACCTTGTTGTTATGGCGACAGACTTAATACAAGATGGTGGAGCCAAGCAACAGTTGCCGGGTCAGTAAAAAAAACAAAATCTCAAAGTATGGCGAAATTTCTTCCGGAAACGTCTCTAAGAAACCATACAAAAATAATTCCTTTGAAGACTTTTGGTTGCAAAACAATAGAGCCTTACCCAACCAGTTGAAAAGTGTCACAACAAAAATAAACCCTTAAATGTCGAAGTTCAACGGTGGGGGCGGAGAACCTGCGCAGTTTAACACTACGCATGCGCGGCGGTCAATCGATCGGCAAAACCGACGCTCCGGTCTCATTGTGCCCGCTGATAACACATTGGTGAGTACTCTTGTAAAATTTCCACGCGAAAAGCGAATCTGTGTTTATTGGACTTAACTTTTCTCATTAACAAGTTGACAAGGAAGCGTGCATGTACCTTGCGGTGGCGCTGATCATTATAGTCGCGAGTTTGGTCAGATTGCACGTAAGTTTGCATTGTATTAGCTCTGTGCTCTGTTCTGTACCTTCTCTGCCTCACCTCTAGCATAAGCTTTGAATTTTTCACAAAAAAACATTGGGAACTCTTCCACAAAAAAAAAATTCCGTTTTTTTGCTGCCATTCGAAAACAATACAAAAATGTCTGACAAAAAGTCCAGTGTTTTCACTACTTCACTTCAATTTTATTTTGTTAAATGTGCCGTTTCTGTGTTCTGTATTAAATTTAAGTACCGTCAACAGCGTCTTAGACTTAGACAAACGAATCGCGATAAGCCACGTCAACGGGGACAAGGACAGGCGCAACAGGTTCCTTAAGATGGCGCACTGTTTTTATTTTCATACCGGGTACGGCGTACCAATACGTCTTAGAAAAGGGTTAAGAAAACGAACACGTATTATGATTTTTAATATTATTCTTTATAATGATTGAATTTTTTGAAATGTATTAACATATAGTGTTATTATTCTATCTACAAAAGATAACTTAGGTGGCTTTAAGTAGAGATAGATAGGCAGTTATGTCTGTGGCCGAATAATTTTATCTGATAGCAACAATTATGGTTATAATATTGATTGACAAAGACCCTATAGCTAGTTTAGGGTTAGTGTCACGTTCGTGTCTTAATGATAGCTTAAAGATAGTATGTCAAGATTACCATTAACCTTCGTTAAATTAAGATCATTAGTCATTACTGAAGTAGGTACCAAGAATAACATCTATAACGCTAGCATTCTACATAAAAAACAATAACTCGGAAATTGAAGAGATAGTACAGTCGTAGGCGAAACGTTTCATGACTATAACAAAAAGAAGATATTTTATCAAAGTAGTTTTAGACAAATAAAAGAGATTTGTTAAAAAAGGGTACCTATTAAAAAAATCAATGATTGCCATGTTTCGTATTTTCCTCATTCAAGTACATTAAAAATAGTACCGACGAGTTAATAAAACAAAATCTGTCGAAACAAAGGAGCATCGCCGGACCAATTAGCCATTTTGATATCATTTGTATCACGTGTAATTTTCATACGTAATAATCTAGAGAGTAATTACTAAACGATACTCGTAGGTAAAACATTCCGTAACTATAAAACTTTTTCATGATGAGGATACAGTATTTTAGACAAAAAAACGGTATGTGTAAAAAAAACATTCCTGAAAAAGTGAATAACTGCTGTTTTGCGTCATTACCTCATTCAAGTGCATTAAAGATAGCACCGACGATTGTAACTAACTCAAAAATAAAATCTATCGAAACAAAGGAGAATCGCTGGACCAATCCGCCATTTTGATATCATTGATGTCACGTGAAATATGCATACGTAATATTCTAGAGAGTAATAAATTGATAAAAGATACTCTTAGGTAAAACATTCAGTGACTATAAAACTTTTACAATATTAAAATACAGTGTTATAGACAAAGAAAACGGTATTTGTACAAAAAATTCATTTCTGAAAAAGTTAATAACTGATGGTTTTGTTTGTCATTACCTACCTCATTCAAGTGCATTAAAGATAGCACCGACGACGATTGGAACTAACATAAAAACAAAATCTATCGAAACAAAGGAGCATCGCTGGACCAATCCGCCATTTTGATATCATCGGTATCGTGCAATATATGCATACGCAACAATCTAGATGCATCTGCACTTGCGCCGTTGCGCTCTCCCGGCCATTATTGACCCGCGTTATTTACAGCCTATAGACTTTATTAAGCACTAGGTGACCTGCGCCGTAGATATTCAGTTCTGATTGAAAGTCGATAAATACCAGTTGCAAACGGTGCATACAGGAAGTGTGACGCGTTGGAGACTGCCTCGTGAGACTGCCTCGTGAGACATTGGATTAAGGTAACTTTTTACATGAGATCGTTTGTACTTTGCATCGTTACAAGATAATTATCGTTGTCGTGATTGGGAAAAGCTCGCGTTTCCTTTGTGATTGATATGACGATTCCGCCATTTTGGTGTGTCGGGGCGGTCATTTGTATCCTGTTTTAATTAATCAATGGTTGATGATTGGTTGGTTATTAATATATTGTATATCTATTTAGTTAATGATATACAACAAGGTACCAAACTATCGCGTTAGAATTTGCAATGTTAACTTTGTTAATAAGTGTCGTCGGTATCTAATATATACCGTCTCCATTCATGTTTTCCCATTTTCTTTCCTTAATCCCATATCAGTTCTCAGACTACCTTCTCTACTCTTAATATTCTTTGGTCTCTCAGCTTTCAATCTCCGCCATGTTGTATAAAGCCCTCACCCCTCACCCTTCCACCCCTTCCCAATTTTCACTAAATGCTTTGCACCCCTCACCGTTAGCGGCGCGTAGGCGGCTTTTATAATCAAATTTAACTGTAATAATATGATTCGGACATTCCTAAAAAGCATACTTTGTTAAGACTTGGACTTAGCACCTTTGTTTGAGTACCTACTGCGAATCGTATATGATCGTTGCAAGCCTAATATCTAAGTTGAAAGTTAAAGAAATTTTAATTAAAATCGATTGGCTTTTTGCTGTAAATACTTGAATGGTAAAAAAACTAGTAAGTACCTAAGTAAATCAAAGGTATAGTAAATGTCTACTCTATGTTCTGTAATTGCATAGATTAGGTACTTTTTGGGATAGTATTTGACATATCACGATCTGAACTAAACCTTATGACCGTACGCAACTCGAGTAGGACACGCCTTTGTCCATTCCGGAACAACGTATGTACAGCGCTACCTGCGGCGGAAGCGTGCGACAGCACTACGCATGCGCTGTTAAAACTCAAATGCTAAAGCTTTGCGCAAGGGCGGGCGGCGGGCGCACGCGCTTTCTCAATCCGATCCGAACGCCTCAGAGAATCTAAGTAGAGGACGGGGACATTCTTGCGAGATGGGGTCCCATGAGGATGTTTCGACCATTCGACTTGAGGAACTCTTTTAAGTTTCTAACCAACCACGAAACGTCCAGTTACGCTGTGGCATAGACGAGAATTTTATAGGCAACCAGTTACAGCAATATCTTGCGAAAAAGAGGCACTCTATTTTCGGGTTAGTTCAGTCGGCGCAACTATTTAACACTGTAGAGGGAGCTAGTGTGTCGCACGTTTGTCATCAATACGGAGCGCATATTTGTCAAAGTTTCCAGTTTAAATTGTGGACATTTTGAAAATAAATTGTAAAACGTTTCCGTTCATATTTTTATCTTATTAATTTTTTTAATGTTTGTTTTACCTTAACCACTTAACTACGAAAATTTGGTTACCAAATTGTTTAATAAGCAAACTACATTCTATAAATTAGCAAAATATCACGCCATTTTGGCATTATTGCCAACGGCGCTTTTGTCAATAATCCACGGAGGCAGTCTGCCTATACGTCACTATACTGAACACTATCCTTAAACTATAATTAATTAAAATTGTATGTTATTTACAATTTAAATTTAAATGTTTAAGTAGGTAGTGCTACATATATTTTTATTATCATTCAGGAAATTTATTTACTTATGTACATATAGGTAGTTTACCTGCAAGAATAGATGTTGTAAATGATGAAAAACTGACACTTCGAGGCTAAAGTTGTAGTAGCGTGCGCACTCGCGCGTGCCACGTCTTACGCCCGCTTAATTTTAAGCGTGCAGCCTTAGAATTTATCAGATTTTTTCAAATTACTAAATTCAAATTTAATTTCTTTATTCATTTGAATCTACAAACTGTTCTCTTTAAAGTCACACACTCGTTTCGTAGTTTATTTTCTTTCTTTCTTTTTTCCAGATTGGTAGTTTCATATTAATGTGAATTTACGTAGGTACCCTATTATAACCTACTCAATTTGCACGTCCAGGTGTATTTCGTAATAATTACCCTTTTCCTTTGTCGTTTTTTGCGCTCGAAGCCCGTACCACCGGTGAGTGGATAGTGAATAGTGACTTATAAAAAACTCACCTCATAATAATGTAAGATCACATTGCCTATAATTTTTTTTCTTGGTAACTGGATAAATATCGTCTCACGCAAGGGACCGCGTAACACGATCATTCGTCATACTTTGCTTAGACATCTGAGTTTATTATTTTGAGACGTGGTGACGTTAGGGGGTTGGGGTTACTTATTTACTGAAAATAAGTAGAAGAGAACAGAAATATTATGGTTCTTTATGTTTTACAGAGAATGTTTTTCAGCTTAGCTGTTATAAATCTTAACTTTTTTTATTTATTATCAATTACTAGTTTCTATGTCTCGTTCGTAGAGTACAATTTTCGAAGTGTTGAGCGAAGTCAGTAATCGAAATTATTAGTAAATTATCTTAACGCTGTTTAAAGTATAAATAAGGGAAACATTATTTTGAAATTGAACAAACATTACTTAGGTATATTATATTATTTACGCAAATTGTAGAAAACAATAAAAAACTTGTTCTATGTAGTAAAAAAAATATTTAAATATATTAATTAGATTAATTAATTTATAATTTCTTTAGTTTGGTAGTAAAAGTCATGTTAATTAAACATAAAATAATTAAATATTATTTTAAAATCGAATCAAATAATATCTATCTATCTATATCAGCCTTTGGGTTCGTCTTCGAACATAGGCCTCCTCTTCATCTTTCCAGCGTTCTCTATTACCAGCCACCTGCATCCAGTTAATTCCGGCTTGTTGCCGGATGTCGTCTGTCCATTATTTAGGCGGTCTTCCCCTGCCGCGGGTGTCATTGCGGGGTCTCCACTCTAAAGTCCTTCTAACCCAGCGATCGTGGTTCATCCGTGCAATGTGTCCCGCCCATCTCCACTTACGGCTCTCAATCTCCTCCACCACGTCGCGGACCCGTGTCTTTTCTCTGATCCACTCGTTTCTCCTATGATCTTGGAGAGAAATGCCAAGCATCTGTCGTTCCATTGCTCGCTGTGCAACTCGGAGTCTTTCAGCAGACCTTTCTGTCAACGTCGTGGTTTCCATCCCATACAGGAAGACCGGCAGAACACACTGGTTAAACACCTTGGTCTTTAGGTGTTGAGGTATCTTTTTGGACCGCAGAATATGATTATTGGCGCCAAATGCTGCCCAGGCTTGCCCAATGCGCCTACCTATTTCCGCAATCTGATCTTCGGACCCGAGAGTAATTTTGTGGCCTAGATAGATATAATGGTCGACCAACTCTATAGGTAGGACGAGATTTTTCACATTGTCGATGTTCGTCATGGTTTTAGTTTTTGACAAATTCATTTTCAAACCCACTTTTGCTGATTCCCGTTGTAATTGATCGACCATATCAATCATATCTTCGATGTCATCGCTGATCAGTGCGATATCATCAGCGAATCGCAGATTGTTTAGTCTTTCCCCATCGACTATTACACCCTTAGTTGTCCAGTCTAGTGCCTTAAAGATGTTCTCAAGGGCAGCGTTGAACAATTTAGGTGATATGGTGTCACCCTGGCGAACTCCTCTCTCCAGTCTAAAAGCCTTTGTTAGTTTGTGAAGGCGTATCGAAGATGTTCCAGACAGCTGAAGATGTTTAATGAGCTGGATATATCTTTCATCGACTCTACTGTCCGCCAAGGCCTTCTCTACTGTCCAGGCTTCTACTGAATCGAACGCTTTCTCATAGTCGACGATGGTGATAATAATGGGCTTTCGATATTCGCGGCATTTTTCGATTACTGTCTTCAGGGTATGTAGGTGATCGTTAGTCCCGTAACCAGATCGGAACCAAATCAAATAATATAATCAATATTAATATCACCAAATATTAATAAAAATTATCAGACCGATGGCTATATTAAATATTGAAATAACAAAAAAATCATGAATTTATAGTTCTACAAGTCCATGGATAAAAAAAAATAGCAAGAAGCCATTCCTTGCCAATAATATCATTAGACGAGCTACCCGTAAACATGTAGATATTTAAAAAAAACTAACCAAAAGTGCATAGACAAAAAATCAAAATAAAAAAAACAAAAAAAAACCATTTGAATTTTTCCGTTACATTTGCCATTCGGGTGATGATCATCGACAGATCCCGGATTCAAACAAAACACACGTGACCGTAATAGTAATGACACTGCGGTGAACAAATCGATCGTTGACGCGATAAAATCGATTTTACATTTCCACCGTTATCGATACGGATCCAATCCAGGATGCGACTCAAAAAACTTGTCATAGTAAGCTGTTGTATTGACCAAAAAAGTCTATATGAGCCTTACATATTTCATCATCGTCATCGTCATTAGCCTCTCTCGACCCACTGGTATTCTATATTACACACCTTGTCAAAAGCTCAATGTATTTTTTTTTTTTAATAAATTTTAAATTAAAATATGGTTGGGGTATACAAAGATCTTAAATAATTAGTAGAAAACATATTTAAAAAAATGTTAGTTCAACTGAATTAATAGTGGAATTGAAACTTTTAACCGTATTAGACCTACAAGACAGGCTACATGGTCGCTAACATAACATAACATTACGTTAAGAAGGATCATTGCCATTTATTTTTTGTCTTTGGATATCCGATATTTTCGTACGTTGGGTATTTCTGCTCAGTTGCGTGTGCCCAGTTCACGGATGTGCTGAAGTTACTGCCGGTAGATATTAATGAGCAGACAATCGATCTACCTGTTGCCATCTTACGCTTTATAGGCTTTTCGCTTGTACTACTGTTACAAAGCAATAAAATTTATAAAAAAATGTCAGACTCATTAAAAAAGCTTTTAAATTGGTTTAGAATGAAATGTTTCTTTCTACTCAGTTAATAATTATTTAAAAATGTAAAGTTTACATAAAATGGCTAATATTAGAAGTAATAATATCAACAATTATATAATTTAATTTGATATTAATTAAATTATAACTATTTAAACTATCATGGTCACTTGCAATAGAGTAATTATTAACGGGATTCTTACCATGTTTATTATTTATGAGTATCCGATATTTCGGCGCAGTTGCATGCGCCATGATTACGTGATCATGCATTGGTGATGCGCCGAAATATCGGATACTCATAAATAATAAACATGGTAAGAATCCCGTTAATAATTACTCTATTAATTAAATTATATCAATTAAGTTGTTTTATTATTTACAATATTGTTTACCCGCATGCATGTTTAAAAATAATCATTTGCCCTGCTCTGGCAAGCTAAACAAACTATTACACCGCCTCACTTTATCTCAATGTCTCTATTTTATGTAAAAAAAAAAACGAGCAAGCCTTACAGTAGTCGCATATGATGTGTAATATTTGACATCTCACCTTAGCAAGAAGCAATTTTAACTTTATATTCTGAAAAAAAAGGGTCAGGTAATACATCATTTTATAACTATAAAATAAATGCAGTAAATACTCATTAGAAGACATTTGACATAACAAAATGACCTTTAATAACACAATATGTCACATTTAATAACAATATGTCATTTTCATAATATCGATTTTAAATATACAAAATGGCGCGCGCTTGCGCGCTTCCCCGACTTCCTGTCACACTGTAACACCTACTTCCGTCACATTTCACGAAATCACTCCCACAAATTGTATGAAGCGAGCGAAAAGATGTTGTTACACATCAAAAAAATATTTTATTACATTTAAAAGCCACTATTCACTCCCAATTGCTCCAATTTAGTTAACGTGATCAAACGGCAAATAAAGCGTTTTTACATAGCGGATGGACTTAACTAAGGCTGTACTCAAGTTACATACTTACTTAATTTACTCAAGTTATCAGTTATGGATGTCCATCTACCCTCCGTTTATACGTACAGCTGGTCAAGAACCAATACATTTCTTAATATAGATCATACATACTATAATTATTTCTTTAATATATTCTAATACAAATCCGCTGACATAGTATTTCGCAATCTCTTGCCTATTAAGTGCATATATGTATATGCATTTGCTTTTGTTATGAGTTATGACGGTATTAAAGAGTTACTAAGCAGAAAGCTATGAACATAATGTATGACGTCCAGCGGTGTGCTATCAGACGATATTTGTCATATTATACAATTCCGTCAATATAAAATTGAACTTACGTTACTATCTTAGCGCCCCCGCAAAACAAACTGGTTGTTACTCTTCGAAGTGATGCGCTTGGTATCGTGTATTTATCGATAATTAATTTTAAAAATCTCTTTCTGTCAGACTTTCTTTGCATTGAACCAATGTTTGCTGTCTATTGTGGTTTTATTGTTTTCGATATGGATGTTATTTAAGTTTTTAGTCTACAATACTTTGATGAAGTTCTGTCCTAATTATTGAATTACCTTAGTAAATTGCAATGTATTACCTTATAATGTTGAATAATGGCTCAAAAGAAAAATCTAAATTTTAGTTTAATATTTAAGTTAGTAACGAGTGTAAGTTTCTCATGTAAGTGATTTTAATAATTCTTATGAGAAATAAAGATTCTTAAACCTGAAAAATGAAACAAAATAATAAATTTGCTTTTTTAAGACTATAGAATGGGTCTTACGATCTCCTTTGTATCTTTTTTTCGCTTTTCTTTTTTAGATGTAAGTGCGTTTGTTAATCGATACCCTATGGGGTGCAAACAAACAAACACACATATATACAAACTACGAAGTATTTTTTAAAATCAATTAGCCAATTTTAAATAATAATTCTTGTCTTTGCAATTTCAAACTTTCCAGAGAGGACGTTAAATTGCATAAATACAGTGGAATAAAAGTTGTTTTTTAAGCATCATCATCATCATCATCAGTCTACATTAAATCATTTTTTGTTTTCTAATAACTATTTGAATCTCTGTATATTCCTTAAACTTAGAAAGTTTAAGTAAAATTGGCTTTTTAGATTAAAAAGTGTAAAACGACGTCTAAAATAATTTGGTCTTACTACCTTTGCCTTTATCGGAACTTAACATAATATTTAAATGTAGGTAGATAAATAAAAAGTTTTTATTAGCACCCAACAAGTGCATTCTCGCAATACCTGTATCCTTAACAATCGAATACTTTACCAACATAACCGATCAGATAAACGAAGATCGGCTCACTAAAACGCCGTTTACGTGATTTTATTAACTGTTTTTATTGCTCATCAAACTCAATATGCCATATTGGACAATAAAAAACATTATTTATCGATACTGTTAAATGGCATCCCGCAACGGTTTATTCCCGCTGGCCATTGCTTCGTCAATTTGTGACCACGTTTGCGCTGTGCAACTGCTATCTATCAGTTGTAATACTAAGCAACGATGGCAGACTTAAAACGACGAGTTAGGACTTCCGAGCTCGATTTATATAATGGTTTGCTGAGCTTCGTGTAAATGAAATAGCTAACTTAACTCAGTTTTCGTAGTCACTGTGCTCGTATTAAATACTTTTATTTTAATATATCAAATTGAGTCATCTTTAAGTTGCTTTAGTTTAAGAGTGAATTAGACATTTACCAGAACATTGAAAACCAACATTAACATTAATAAACTAGCTTGTTTTGGTTGCAATAATGCAGGTATTGTGTAATATTAAGCTACTTACAGCTTCTCATCAAAAATTGATACTATAAATTAACTAACAGTCCATTGAATATTCAGGCATTAGTTTGGACCTAGTTTAGGTTTTATATGCAATAATATAACTGTGAAGCTTTACAAATGCACATAATAATATGAAATGTAGATTTCACAAGTGTCTTTTATTTAAAAAAAGATTCTAAATTTATTTAAGTTTAAAGTATTATTTTAATAACTTTGTGAAGATGAATTAAATGGTCTCATGTACTCTTGCTTACAAAAAAAAACAAAAAAAACAACATATTGGCGAGTGGGCAAACACCACAATGCGCGGGTGGGGGACGCACCGACAGATCGCCGCCCACGCCGGGCGCCCGCGCAGGTGTCGCCCCACCCTAACCACCACAGACTAAACAGCAGACAGTTACAATAAATAAACTGGTTTTAATAAATATATATTTTTAAATAAATTTATTATCATGCAATTATGTATAAGAACATAATATCTTACTTTGAC
Organism: Eudonia lacustrata; assembly: GCA_947562085.1. Taxonomy (NCBI): domain Eukaryota; kingdom Metazoa; phylum Arthropoda; class Insecta; order Lepidoptera; family Crambidae; genus Eudonia; species Eudonia lacustrata. The sequence goes on along the minus strand of OX387317.1, from coordinate 5,619,932 downwards.
ATTAAAATTAAATATATAAACCGCTTCATTAAACCCTACAGTAGAAACTTTATGCCGAAAAGTTGAAAGAGACTTGGCAAGGGCAAATTACTAGCTCTGTTTCTCTGTTTATACAATTCAATATAATTGTTTAGTAAAATTCGTAGCAGTAACTTCTCATGCAATTCTCTATCTATCTAACGATATAGCTGCTGGATCACTGAAGAACTCGAGATTTAGTCTAGTTTAGTCCGGTGACTCGGTATTATGAAAGTCATCGAACTCAAACAAGTTTTTCATTAGGCATTAAAGTGCCTTCTGAAACTGTAACATGCATAGTGCAAGTGCCTTCTGAAGCTATTCTACTCTTTGACGGTAGAAAGCTTCAATGAACATAGTGAACGGACGCGAAGCCTGGCTCGCGCCTAGACGTCCACAACCGGTTGCTATCTGCACTTAGCGACGCATACAGATGACCCTCCAGGCTTTCATGCGCAGCCTACGGAAACCTAGACGTCGTAATATTGCCTCCATTCACGAACCACTAATCATTATTGTACTAATATATGTTTATTGTTTTGAAGTCGTTTAACTGTTTAGACATAAAAATAAATAATATATACACTAACGTCATAACATTGAATACCTATACCTTTACGTTGTTAACTATATTACTCTTATATTCACAAAATAGATTATTAAAATGCGAAATCATGTATGGTTCTCTAAATCATGACTTAGCTTACAAAAAAATTAAACGAGATACATTTTTAGTGCTATGATAGAACATAATATCCTGGGTAAACACAAAATGTCTTTTCTGAGTGGTAGAGCCACGCTGCGTTGCAGCACGAAATGGGCCGGCTCGCCCGGCGAAATACCACTCTCTCACAGAATACTCGGCGTGAAACAACGGCACTCGTTGCTGTTGTGTTTCGTCCGGTGAGTGAAAGTACCGTAGGCCCATCTCTCACCCCTCCCCCCTCCCAATTCCTACTCCCTCCTCAAGATCCAACTCCTTCTTCAAGGACGGCAACGCATCCGCGATTACTTTGGTTTTGCGGGTGTCCATGGGCGGCGGTGATTGCTTTCCATCAGGTGACCCGCCTGCTCGTTTGCCTCCTTTTAACATAAATAAAAAAATAAAATAAAATCTTTATTTCATAAACAGCATTATTGTATCGAGAATCTGTGACAGACAGTTTATTATAAAAACACGCGCAGTCTAAAAAATAAAAATCGGCTTTAACCTTCAACTAACTTAGCCCTTAGAGCATTAAACCAATTAATGCTCTAAGACATAGCCTGATCGGTAATCAATAGGGATTTTCGTTAGTAAAATTACAGGCTTAAATTTAAGCTTAAGTAAAGTTACCGCTTCTCAAAGCTCTACATCTCCGGTCCGCGAGACATCAAAACACATCCAGCACTAAGTACATAACGCAGCGTTTAGTACCACTTCGTACCTTTACAACCTGTACGTATTAGGTTTTAATACTCCGTGTCGATGTTGCGAAAGCGCCGATAAACATAACGAAATATATTATCACTTGATACTTAATATTGTGTTCCGCCGGTGTGGGATGATATGCTTATATTGTCACTAATAGAGCCTTTATTGCGGACACAATATAGCGCGACGATGCGAACGTCGCCTACTCTCACCTAATAGTTTTATTCGAGGTTTAAAACAGCTTGCTTACAAATTGAAGTTTTGAACTGTTTTCGACTCTTATGGTAAAGGAGATAAGGCTTATAAGGAATTAAAGAGAAATGTAATAACATGATGATCGCTTCATGTTGTACACAGAGGTCTTGAATCTGTTGTATATCGGAAAATTAGGACTGTCCTTCGCAAGGCATCATATTAGAATATTTTCAAACTAAAAAGCTAAATACCTGAGCTTAAAATTGACATGGTTGAACTTCATTCGAATTCGAATTGCATTAATGAATTACGTTTCTAATGCACTGTTGGTAATAAAAGGGGTGATGACGGAAACAAAAACGGATTCCAAACATTAAAAATACAAATTACATTAAGTAACCATTGTTCATAATGAAAAATATCAATTTATTTAAATTAAAAAGTGGCTAATAAACACTTACGTAACAGTGCCGTCATAGTTCGCTATTCCCGTTTAAAATGTTTTGAAGAATATCTTTTAACTTACCAGGCAACGCCTGGTTGGCCCATACATACAAAATCTTAAATCCAGTTTTACGGTTCGCACAATCATATTGAACACGCGCCTTAAATTCTTAATGTATCTCACATACAGCAGTAGGTCTCAGTAATAAAAGGGAAATAAAATAAGCACTGTCACTTGTAGCACCTACGTATCTTCTGAATTTAATTAGGCATAATGAATTCAGTGACGTACCGGCCTAACGTCTGATCAAAGGAGACCGCGCTCCAAAATGTTTTGATAGCATCTTAATCGCGGAACCCACACGTGGCCACACAATAGACATACGCTCATTTTTTATTTACAAAAACACCAGACAATAATGTTATGTCATGTTAAGTCGTGGATCAGATGAATGATTCGCGTCGTTTGGTGCTAGTAAAATTATTGGTGAAAAAAAAAAACCGACTAATCCGTTTTTTCGGTCGCCATGGCTACAACGATGACTAACGCCTTGCTCCGACCTCTTGGTCGTTTCTTGTGGCGGGTCGGTACATTCATATTTAGAGACAACGTTACGAATCATAATTGGTCGAGTATAAACATTTAAGGAAAACATATCTAATTGTTGTTATGATTAGAGTTTATATTTTAATAAACACAATCATTACTTTGAAATCAATAAATATAGCTATTCTATTTTTACGGTTTATGATTAACACATAATTTTGTTCAAAAAGTATCGAAAGGTAACAAATTAAGTTATTTTAGCAATATAGTACTGTATAAACAATACTAATCGTTGTTTTATTTACTGAAATTGCTTAAGCATTACATATTATATTCCTAAAGCTACTTTTGGAAGCAAACGTCAATATACAAATATATAACAAGGGCGATTTATTTTTTAATGGCTGTATAGGTTGACTCTAGAATCGACGTTACAGAGTATATATGTATAACATTGTTCTCCCTTTAAATAATTTATAGGTAATTATGAAACACTAAACACTATTTTTTCCATAAAAACACGCTATTTCTTATCACTGCATATTGTATAACAATACCAGAGCACAGAGTAGGTCCACAGAAGTCACTGCGCAAGAAATATGATGCACCATTTAATTAGCAGGGCTATTAAAATTATATTTAAAGTGACGGGCTCAACCTCTGCCAAGCTTTGTGGTAGACTAATGCGCCGGCGTGTGTTACTCTAGCCAAATTTGAAAAAGAATATAATTAGGTATGTAAACAAACCAAATTAGGGTCATCAGAAATTTGGGCAAAAATTTGTTTGTGATTTTCGTATTATTTACTTGATTATTGCATTTTATTTAAAATATATTGTATGACTCATTATTCTCACTACACATCTCACTTAAATCAGTCGCGCATCGTGGGTAAAAACGTAATAATACGAAGAACGTAAAAGAAAAGTAAATCATTTTCACTTGATAACCCTATCATACAAATGTCATTACTAAAATAGTGGTATTCTAAACGATTTCGCTATTAGACTAAGTAGTTCCAATAAAGATGACAGAATATCCTTAAAAGGTTGATTATCATAAACTACCTCTGAAATCTGCAGCGTAAACAGTGCATTTGCAATGCAAAACAAACATTAATGAATGAACACATTGAATAGACGTTATAGAAAATTGGATTGTAACAGCAAATGATTAATTTATGTAATAAAAAAATTATTGAATCTTCTCTACTCCTTAGGGCTGTCCAAATGTCGTGAAATCGTGTACAATCTGTATGTGTGTTTAGTAGTTGAATGAAACCATTATCATATCACCAACTGTTTCCTTTTTTCTAGATCCGAAATGGGTCTGCACGAAGCGCTGGTTTTGCTGATAAGCGTTGTAGGCACCATGGCCTTTATCCCCCATGGTTCTATTGGGGAAAAGGTCAGTATTAAATAGGTTTAGCTAAATTATTTATTTACAGCGTTATTGGGAGATTAGAAGAGATTGACTGAGTTAACACCATCTTCTACTTCCTGCCCTTCTACTTGAGGTCGGCGCAAAATTACTGAGTTAAAACCATATCAAGTTAATATTAACAAAAGTCGCATTTCAGATTTTATGAAACAATAATTATTAATGTTTATATAATTTTTAACGCAAATTTTGTTGCGAACAAATTACAAAAACACAAATGTTGAAAAATTTTCCACGAGCAGGGTTTGAACCTGCACCCTTCTGACATACCGGGTCAGGTGCTCTTCCAATTGAAGAGAATTTTCATTTAAATTTACTAAAATCACTTCTAATATGTACCAACAACATCTCAACAACCAAGTTCTTCTAATAAAATAGCAACTGGTTTAAGTTTTTTTGACAATTACCGTTCCGCCTAACAAAAAACTAATTTAGAATATCATCTGTAACAACAGGATCACATCCTAACCGAAGCTTTACTTCGTGAGGTTGTCGAGCGTATGGGGAAAGAGTTCAACGACGCCGCATCGAGCTACCTGGATTTCCCGTCTAGTGAACGCCACCTAGCTCTGATGGCGCGCGCCAACAAAGACCTGGAGAACGAACAACTGGACTACGACTCGCTGATCGATGGGAACCCCAACCCCAGTCTGCGTGACCAGGAGTATCTGCAGCATAGGTAATAAACATTTCAATAGCCTCTACCGTCTAACTAAACTTCTCAAACTTCTCAAACTCTTGTCTTCTTACATGGTTACCTTTTACTTAGCTCGCTCTGGGGTCACCAATACATGACCGGTGGCGCTGGCGAGGGTGAGCAGCGTCTGCAGCCGTCTGGCATTATGCCTAACCGGCAAATGGTGAAGACGGACGCAGTGCTGCCGGCGTACTGCAACCCACCCAACCCCTGCCCCGTGGGATATACTGGTAAGCTGTATTTCTTTAAAAAACATGTTTTTCCTGGTGGTTGGTTCTGCCCAGAGTCTAACTGGGTGATAAACTACCCTTATATCTATTTCTGCTGCCAAACAGCATGTTTAGTTTTTATTCTTCCAGCTAATCGTACGGCATAGAGAAATCAGACCTGAACCTTCAGGGTCGGCAACATGCGCGTAACCTTGGGGTTTTGTCAATGAGCTGCGGTGACTTTGCAGGGTCTGTGGTCAGTACCATCTAAAAATATAAGCACAGTGACACCCCACCTCCGTTATACCTCTCGGAGCAACGGGTTAGTATTTTCCGAAGCAAGGAGGAGCTGGAGATGATACATTTTTGGTCACCTATCCGATAACCGGCCTTTGCGAAAGTTGCTTAACCTCAACACTTGCAGACCGGGCGTATTAACCACTGCACCACCGAGCTTCTCATCGAGCTTCTCCTTCGTGCTTCGGAAAGAACTTAAAGCCGTTGGCCCCGGCTGCATTAGCTGTCGTTAACAACCACCAATTTGCACTATGCTCGCGTGGTGGTTTATGGCCCGTTCTCCCTATCCATCCATAGGGAAGGCTCGTGCACCAGCAGTTGGGACAAAAAAAGAGCTAATTATGATGATGATGTAGTATTTTACCTAGAACGTTGGACCTGAATATATACAATGTCACCCTTGCTCTATCGTCTCTCACAGAGGAGCAGGGTTGCATCAGCGAGTTCGAGAACACGGCAGCGTTCAGCCGCGAGTATCAGCTGTCGCAGCGTTGCATGTGCGACGGCGAGCACATGTTCAGTTGCCCGCCCGAGTCGCCCTCCGAGCTTGACATGCGGTTTCCTGACCACCACAAGGATCTTGTCGCCAAGAAGTATAAGCCTGATGTAAGTTGCTGATTGAGTAAAAGTCTAATGATTTCTATGTTTTGACTCCTCACGTTGCCGTCAGTGGGGTATGGACGATTAATTAGTAGGAATGTGTAATTGAAAAAAGTGATTTTTGCGAAAAAAAAAATATTGTTCTTATTATTTCTCTCCCTGTGATCATTTAAGAATATATTTTTTAGTTCACACAGTTCGGGTTATAAGATTTATTTTTCTTTCAGGTGGAAAACCCATTCTTGATGGGAGAAAGACTCCCAATTGCGGCCAAAAAAGGTTTTGATGTTAATGTTTACTAAAAAAAACCATTTAATAATATGATAACGCGATTTTAGTGTCTATTATACAAACTCCCCTAAGTACAGTAAGAGATGCGTTGAAAAATTATTTTCGAGAGATATAACTTTAAAAAAACCATTTAAATTATTGACATAAAATGTCGATTTTTAACCTGTCATTAGAACCCAAAAATATATTGAGAAGCGACATTTTTACACCTCCTTACTATACTTATGGTTTGATAACTGTCTAAAATTTTATTGCAACCTCATCAAACGGTCTTATAATAAAATTTAATGTCAATGTCACAAACATAACAAGCAGTTAAATAATTGGTCGGACGTCTTAGACATTACTTTTTTGACAACCTAGGATAAGTGTTAGACTAGATTGAACTGTAAATAAATGTGGTGTTAGAATTATTCTGGTGCAAAGCACTTCTTCTAGAACATCCACCCTTAGGGTGACTAATTTGGTAAAAATATTTACAAGAACACTTAACTTTTACAGTATTTATACTAAAATTCATACTACATCTTTTAGATAAAAATGTTTAAGACGTTCGGTCTCTGGATGAGATTATTTTGCTGAAGGTGGTGTGAAACTCTGATAACTATTGCTCATAAAATTATTTAACGTTCATAAAGGTATACCTTAGACTAACTAAATTGTAATAATAATTTAAAAAAAACAACCCATAACACGCAAGATCATTATGTTGTATCACATCTTCTATGTGTTGTAATAAATAAATAAAATAAAAAAGTATAAAATTGGTAACAAAAGCTCTAAGTTATTCAATAACAATATTTTATAGTATGCATTGTGGCGGCTTGAGAAATCCACTACGCGTTCTGACTAAACTACAGCGAAAGCAACAAGCGCGGCGCTAATCAAATTTCATGTTCAACAACATTTCGTAAACAGTGGAAAGTTTATTTAAAATAGCGTATCGAAAAGAAAAAAGAGAGTATGTGAAAAAGATTTAATTAAAAAAATATCCATAAAATGTAAAAAAAATGTTACTACAAATTGTGTCATAATAAACAACAAATATAAAGAACGCGTTGCAGCATTTCTCAAAAAACCACTTCGCCTAACGGTCAAATAAAATCGAACTTCGTCAAAAATTTCACTTTGTAGTAATTTCCTGCAAGTCACAACACAAGTGAGCGATAGTTATTTAATGAATTTCACCCTGTTTCAAATTTATGAGTAGTTCAGCATATCAAGTGATTTCAGATGCGAATTAGGGATGCCCAATTTGCAATGGCAAATTATATTATCATATTTTCAAAACAAATGCAGGCGTTTTGTATTGTTTCAATAACTTTTGGAGCTGCTGTAACAATAATACATTTATGTGTTTATTTTTTATTACTAAGCAGTTTTTTTTAATTACTTAGTTTTAAAAATGAGTATATAATCTAAATGGATTAATTAATGTAAAGGTAAGTGTTAGTGGATATAAAAGCCGTGTAATATATACTGTATTTTTGACGAAGAGCGTTCTGGTTGCAAATAATAGTTACGATAATTCTCAGGTACGAGTGGCAACAAAAGTATTTTCATTTACTTTTGTCGCTACTATACAAAAAAGATCCTAATTGATCTCTGAAAATAGTTATAATTAAATTAAATTATCTATTATATATCAAAATTTTAATTGTATTCAAAATTGATTATCTATAAATAAGTATGTATTTACTAGAAATTATTAAGTTATTTTGAAATATTTTCCTGTAAAAAAAAACTTAAGTCGATGCTGTGAATTTTGTTAGTTGTATATGTAAATTTTATAGTTTTACGTTATTAGGTAGGTATTTTTAATTTGTACAGTTATTTTAAGGAGGCAACAAAAAAAAAAGACAAAAAAAATGTAGCTTAGTTATTAAAATTTAAGTATAGTTATTAAAATAGGTCTGTATGTTAGTGTCGATTGAGCCAATATTCTTAAAAACTTAGAAAATAGGGAACGAATAATTCAAAATTATTTCGAATAGTAATATTTAAGAGAAAGAAATGCGTAATTTGAACGGATATCTGTATAAAGACGTAGGTATATAATATTTAAAGTAAATGGTATCCGTAATAAATTAAAAACTAATTAAATAAAAATTAGTTAGAAAATAGGGAACGAATAATTTAAAATTATTTCGAATAGTAATATGTAAGAGAAAGAAATGTGTAATTTGAACGGATATCTGTATAAAGACGTAGGTATATAATATTTAAAGTAAATGGTATCCGTAATAAATTAAAAACTAATTAAATAAAAATTAGTTAGAAAATAGGGAACGAATAATTCAAAATTATTTCGAATAGTAATATGTAAGTAAGCAAATATTGTAAATATAATGAAAACGACTTTGTAAAAATGAAATGCATAATTTGTGATCTTATCTGTATAAAGACGTAGGTATATAATATTTAAAGTAAATGGTATCCGTAACAAATTAAAAACTAATTAAATAAAAATTAGGTAAGGTATGAAATCAGATTGCAACTACCACCGTTTACGCAAATCTTCTCGATTTTCGTGAGTTTACTCAAATCTCTTACCCCTTCTCTTCTTTCTTCTCCCTGCCTTCATAAGACCACGCGTGCTGGTTTTCGGTATCTACGACTTAAAGCGCCCACACTCCTCGCTAACAAAAAATTATTGACCATTCTCTTTGCCACACTCCCTCACAGTAATCGTGTTTGCTCTTTCCTTAACACTGGGTCTTTTAAACGAGACAAGATCATCTAACGCTGGGGGGAGGGCGGATAAAGTAGCACACCATGCTTCGAAAACTATCCTCAATTTTCGCTTAACATCAAGAGGGGTCACTCTGACATAAAAATATACCCAATGTGAACTAGTGGGCGCTTACCGAAAAAAACAAATATTCGAACGTACACCCCTAGAATAGGCTAGCAACGAAGCGTGCAGCGAGGCTTTTACATATCTGTATAGAATGTAACTAAACTGTCGCATGTCAGCATACTAGATCGTTCATGATCAGAGTGATACCAGGTCATCACTATGTGGCGTTGCTTCTTCGTCTCGAATATTTTAAAATAAAAAACTTTAACCCAGCTCTGTGTTTTAACTATCAAGCTGCCCATGCTTCAAACTTTGGGTAAGACGAGCAGTGTATCCGACTTTATCTACGACGCTGCGCTGACATGCGACAACTCTCCGCGGGAAGGAAGTGCAATTTCATTGATAAGACGTGTGCTCAGGAGTTCTATACCTACCACCTACAAGCATTATGACACACCGCACGGAAAGACACTTTAATTCTACAAGTATTTCGGATAGTACAGTCTCGCTCTACAAAAACGCCCCATTGCCTGACCCTCCAACTTTACGTATTTTGGCATTGGTGAAATAAACTTGGGGAGTAGTCGACTCGAACCTTAACTAGAAGAACATGGTCGGTGCAACGTACACGCGTTTTTATTACATTTAAAAAAAAACAAAAGAAGGCATACTATTTATTAATTTTATATTCGTTTATTCAACAACAAACTCGCAAGAACATGACACGTCATCCAAATATATGTAATATAATACTTACAATAACAGTCGAAGCATTTAAAAAAAATCTCAAGCTCTCTATATTTTTAGGTACTGTTATTTGAGTATAAATACTCAAGTAACAATAGTAAATAAGTAACTATTAAGTGTATATCGGCTTAAACTGAATATCCAACAAGACAGATCGGTAGGAAATAGATATTTAAAGTTACTAAATTAGTTAATAAATCATATTATAATAATATGATATCTAAGTATAATTATGTGATGTATAGGATAGGTTACCTTTAGGTACTTGTTGTTAAACTCACATCTGAAACTTCAATTGGTTTAACACACAAGCAAATAGACAACCCAACGTTTGTATATTCTATAGGCTTTATACTTTCGGTTGGTATTAAATATATTCATAAACTCATGAGTGCAATAATTAATAAAAAGTAATTTTTCAATTTTTAATTTTTCATAGTCTGGCCAGGAATTTTTTAGACAACCCACTCGAGATATATTTTATCATTACAAAATATATCTAGAGTGGGCTGTCCAAAAAATTAAATTTGATATTTAAATGCTTTTCATCCATTAAACAGATGGTGAAGGTCGTTTCTAGTGCGGATCCTGTACTTGTTCAAAAAATTCTACAAGCTATATTTTTGGATTGTTGGCGCTATATGCAACCCTTTCACACCAAACATGTTACTGTATATAATTTTAAAATTAATTAACCCGTTTGAGGCTCTATCAAATTTACGTATTATTTTAATTTAAATAAAAAAGATTTTTCTTCTAATATTAAAGATTTTTGCTCTGGATTCTGGCTTTCCGCAAGAACAATAGCACATGAAGAGGACGGGCCCTAATCCACTACCCTGGGAAAAGCAGCTTAGTGGATTTTAATGACTGCCAACAACAACCAGGCCACAGACCAGACTAAAATTCCAAATGCCCGAATGCCGACCCTCCATCTTTTTATAACTTGCCATGACTACAATCATATAGTTTAAGATCCGAACTAGAAACGACCTTCACCCATCTGTTTAATGGATGAAAAGCATTTAATATCAAATTTAATATATTTGTAAATATATCTCGAGTATCCAACCGAAAGTACGAAGCTTATTTCTGTAAGCTTCGTGCTTTCGGTTGGATACTCGAGAAGAACAGACAGAATATACAAACGCCAGATCTGCGGCCACATTTTTTACAGACAACCCTATATTATCGTATTCGCAATTAAACAGCGCTCATTTTGATATAAGATTTATTTACTTAACAAATAGGTGAAAATAACTATTATCGATTTACCTATTTATACCTGCCAACACATTTTTTTCCTGGCGTAAGCGCCAGGAAAAAAATAGACAACCCAACGTTTGTATATTCTATAGGCTTTATACTTTCGGTTGGTATTAAATATATTCATAAACTCATGAGTGCAATAATTAATAAAAAGTCATTTTTCAATTTTTAATTAATCATAGTCTGGCCAGGAATTTTTTAGACAACCCACTCGAGATATATTTTATCATTACAATATATATCTAGAGTGGGCTGTCCAAAAAATTAAATTTGATATTTAAATGCTTTTCATCCATTAAACAGATGGTGAAGGTCGTTTCTAGTGCGGATCCTGTACTTGTTCAAAAAATTCTACAAGCTATATTTTTGGATTGTTGGCGCTATATGCAACCCTTTAACACCAAACATGTTACTGTATATAATTTTAAAATTAATTAACCCGTTTGAGGTTCTATCAAATTTACGTATTATTTTAATTTAAATAAAAAAGATTTTTCTTCTAATACTAAAGATTTTTGCTCTGGATTCTGGCTTTCCGCAAGAACAATAGCACATGAAGAGGACGGGCCCTAATCCACTACCCTGGGAAAAGCAGCTTAGTGGATTTTAATGACTGCCAACAACAACCAGGCCACAGACCAGACTAAAATTCCAAATGCCCGAATGCCGACCCTCCATCTTTTTATAACTTGCCATGACTACAATCATATAGTTTAAGATCCGAACTAGAAACGACCTTCACCCATCTGTTTAATGGATGAAAAGCATTTAATATCAAATTTAATATATTTGTAAATATATCTCGAGTATCCAACCGAAAGTACGAAGCTTATTTCTGTAAGCTTCGTGCTTTCGGTTGGATACTCGAGAAGAACAGACAGAATATACAAACGCCAGATCTGCGGCCACATTTTTTACAGACAACCCTATATTATCGTATTCGCAATTAAACAGCGCTCATTTTGATATAAGATTTATTTACTTAACAAATAGGTGAAAATAACTATTATCGATTTACCTATTTATACCTGCCAACACATTTTTTTCCTGGCGTAAGCGCCAGGAAAAAAATAGACAACCCAACGTTTGTATATTCTATAGGCTTTATACTTTCGGTTGGTATTAAATATATTCATAAACTCATGAGTGCAATAATTAATAAAAAGTCATTTTTCAATTTTTAATTAATCATAGTCTGGCCAGGAATTTTTTAGACAACCCACTCGAGATATATTTTATCATTACAATATATATCTAGAGTGGGCTGTCCAAAAAATTTAATTTGATATTTAAATGCTTTTCATCCATTAAACAGATGGTGAAGGTCGTTTCTAGTGCGGATCCTGTACTTGTTCAAAAAATTCTACAAGCTATATTTTTGGATTGTTGGCGCTATATGCAACCCTTTAACACCAAACATGTTACTGTATATAATTTTAAAATTAATTAACCCGTTTGAGGCTCTATCAAATTTACGTATTATTTTAATTTAAATAAAAAAGATTTTTCTTCTAATATTAAAGATTTTTGCTCTGGATTCTGGCTTTCCGCAAGAACAATAGCACATGAAGAGGACGGGCCCTAATCCACTACCCTGGGAAAAGCAGCTTAGTGGATTTTAATGACTGCCAACAACAACCAGGCCACAGACCAGACTAAAATTCCAAATGCCCGAATGCCGACCCTCCATCTTTTTATAACTTGCCATGACTACAATCATATAGTTTAAGATCCGAACTAGAAACGACCTTCACCCATCTGTTTAATGGATGAAAAGCATTTAATATCAAATTTAATATATTTGTAAATATATCTCGAGTATCCAACCGAAAGTACGAAGCTTATTTCTGTAAGCTTCGTGCTTTCGGTTGGATACTCGAGAAGAACAGACAGAATATACAAACGCCAGATCTGCGGCCACATTTTTTACAGACAACCCTATATTATCGTATTCGCAATTAAACAGCGCTCATTTTGATATAAGATTTATTTACTTAACAAATAGGTGAAAATAACTATTATCGATTTACCTATTTATACCTGCCAACACATTTTTTTCCTGGCGTAAGCGCCAGGAAAAAAATAGACAACCCAACGTTTGTATATTCTATAGGCTTTATACTTTCGGTTGGTATTAAATATATTCATAAACTCATGAGTGCAATAATTAATAAAAAGTCATTTTTCAATTTTTAATTAATCATAGTCTGGCCAGGAATTTTTTAGACAACCCACTCGAGATATATTTTATCATTACAATATATATCTAGAGTGGGCTGTCCAAAAAATTAAATTTGATATTTAAATGCTTTTCATCCATTAAACAGATGGTGAAGGTCGTTTCTAGTGCGGATCCTGTACTTGTTCAAAAAATTCTACAAGCTATATTTTTGGATTGTTGGCGCTATATGCAACCCTTTAACACCAAACATGTTACTGTATATAATTTTAAAATTAATTAACCCGTTTGAGGCTCTATCAAATTTACGTATTATTTTAATTTAAATAAAAAAGATTTTTCTTCTAATATTAAAGATTTTTGCTCTGGATTCTGGCTTTCCGCAAGAACAATAGCACATGAAGAGGACGGGCCCTAATCCACTACCCTGGGAAAAGCAGCTTAGTGGATTTTAATGACTGCCAACAACAACCAGGCCACAGACCAGACTAAAATTCCAAATGCCCGAATGCCGACCCTCCATCTTTTTATAACTTGCCATGACTACAATCATATAGTTTAAGATCCGAACTAGAAACGACCTTCACCCATCTGTTTAATGCATGAAAAGCATTTAATATCAAATTTAATATATTTGTAAATATATCTCGAGTATCCAACCGAAAGTACGAAGCTTATTTCTGTAAGCTTCGTGCTTTCGGTTGGATACTCGAGAAGAACAGACAGAATATACAAACGCCAGATCTGCGGCCACATTTTTTACAGACAACCCTATATTATCGTATTCGCAATTAAACAGCGCTCATTTTGATATAAGATTTATTTACTTAACAAATAGGTGAAAATAACTATTATCGATTTACCTATTTATACCTGCCAACACATTTTTTTCCTGGCGTAAGCGCCAGGAAAAAAATAGACAACCCAACGTTTGTATATTCTATAGGCTTTATACTTTCGGTTGGTATTAAATATATTCATAAACTCATGAGTGCAATAATTAATAAAAAGTCATTTTTCAATTTTTAATTAATCATAGTCTGGCCAGGAATTTTTTAGACAACCCACTCGAGATATATTTTGTCATTACAAAATATATCTAGAGTGGGTTGTCTAAAAAATTAAATTTGATATTTAAATGCTTTTCATCCATTAAACAGATGGTGAAGGTCGTTTCTAGTGCGGATCCTGTACTTGTTCAAAAAATTCTACAAGCTATATTTTTGGATTGTTGGCGCTATATGCAACCCTTTAACACCAAACATGTTACTGTATATAATTTTAAAATTAATTAACCCGTTTGAGGCTCTATCAAATTTACGTATTATTTTAATTTAAATAAAAAAGATTTTTCTTCTAATATTAAAGATTTTTTCTGTAATTGTTTAATATTTTAGTAAGTAAATGTAAGTATATCTGCTAAGGCGCTTATTGACATTTCAAAAAATAGACATATACAAATATAGATCGGTTTATGAAAAAAGATACTTATAGTTACTAATTTCATTCTAAAAGTCATTATAATCTGTAGTATAATGTATAGGTAGTAAGATAGGTTACCTTTAAATAACTTATTTAAATAAAATAAAATAAAACTAATCTCTAAGGATTGTGTCCCCTCCGCAGGATCTTCACTATAATTAGTTATTTATAAACAAGCTAGAAATAAATAAAAAAATATAAAAAAACAAAAAAAGTAGTAATAGCATAGCATAGCGTTACGAATAGGTACTGGATGTATGAAAACTGTATGACAAACCCATGATGGCGGGCTACAAACACAAATGCAACAACATTGTACCAAAAACGAATTATGTCTGGAAAATAATTGCGATCAGTGAAACTGGTAGGGGGCGGAGACACTTGCGTGATGGCAATACCCTTTAGAAACTAAAAAAAATGCAGACAACAAAAATCTTTTCTTAAAAAAATATGTTTAGAAAAATCATTTCATTATAAATTTAAACCAAAAGACGTCCACCGCTGGACAAAGGACTTCCCTAAAGATCTCCACAACGACCGATTTTTTATGTTACATTAAATTATTATACCAATTCATCGGTCAGTCCATAAAAACCCCGTTGCTGGGACCTCCTCCCACCTTGAACAATAGCATATGGGGAGGTCGGCCCATAATCCACTACCCTAGAAAATTGCAGGTTAGTGTGTTTAAATTACTACCACCTTACGATCACAGCCGGGCCAACAGCTGGCGTGCCTCTCGTCCGTAGCACGGATTTTTATTATTTATTTTAAATGAATGAATATTTTACCTTTTTTCAAACATCTATTAAAAACATAATAGGTACTCATTTAATTTATAATGAACATAATAACATTAATAACGGAAACGTTCAATGAAATTTTACAGGGCTCAAAAGTCTTTATTATATAGAACAATAGATTCTTAGTTTTAGTACTGTAAAGTGTAAATATTGTATATTTTATTGTAACGAAAACTTTTCAAGGAGGCTTTGGAGAGTTTAATTTGGATAACTTAATTTGGATAGTGATTAATAGAATGAACCACAGATCTATTTAGATATTTGATCTGTGGCATTAACACTGAGCCTGCCCTCAAAACAAATTGTCTATGAATGTAATAGCAGCTTTTGTTTAAAAAACATTTAAAACGATTTCTGTTTCAGAACATAATTTTATATAAAATAATTCCGAAAAATACAAAGGTAAAACTAAATATTTATCATTTCAGTCTCACTGCGATCACGATTCTTGCTAAGGGTTCAAAATGTCAAGGTGAAATTAAACGTACAAAATATTTTTCGTTTTGTAATTTTTAAGTACCTAAATTAATGAATAAAATTAAACGAAAATATCACTTTGTTGTCTAACAACAAACATTAGAAATTATGACGTCAACTTGAAAAGTTTTCGTTAAATTTAAACTAATAAATTAGGCGTAAGTCGCCCAAAGACACGTCTTCCTTAGCGTTTATAAATAAAACTACGACGGCATTAGTTTTTTGGTAAAGTTCTGAAATAAGTTTATTAGGTTTTTGTAATGTGTAATCGTACTTAAGTTTATCTAAGTTCGGGTTAACACGCATTTCTACCAACCATTTATTTGTTTTAACAACTAACCGCAAAACAAAGCAATTTTATGTCAATATTCTAGTCATCGGTTATCAATGTGAAACTCGTTTATTATATTCCATTAATTTACTATTTAATATTTGAATATTTATTACTAGTGTTAAAGGAAGTATTACCCAAGATGTATGCCCTACGTTAGTACATAAATGTTAATTGTATAAGTATAGGAAACATGCTGTATTTATAATGACAGTTTTAAATGAGTATTCTAAGCCAAGCCGTAGTGATGTGTCCTACTATGTGATTGATTAGATATTATCATCATCATCACCATCACCAACTCGTTTTATGTCCCCACTGTTGGGGTACGAGTCTTCCCTATAAAATTAAAAAAAAATCAAAATTCAAAATCATTTGTTCAGTTTAGACTACAAATAGCTCCTATGAACGTCATTATGCCATCGGTTCGTAAGTCTATCTACTCGGGGCGGGAGATCTTGTACTGAGAAGAACCGACAAGAAACTCAACAAGTGTCAAGCTCTTTTCTCCCTTATAGCGTCAAAAATATTGGAAAATGCCCTATCATAAAAGGACACTTTCCATCACAAATAAACACAAAAAAAATAAAAGACAATCACAACACACAATAAAAACAAAAAAATATCTAACTCTGCAAAAATTACATCAGGTACCAATTTCAATTTCCACGACGACGACGACAATTTTATAGACGGATACACCATAGGGAGAACGGGCCGTGGATTAGTTATAATTAAGCTTAATTTTAGACGTAACATTAGGTAGGTTTTGAGTTTTTTTGGAATTAGTTTGTAAATTATTATACCATGGTGGCAGAAGACACCATGGCTGCGTTAACTCACTAGAAAACCGAGTAGTTTGTAAATTGTAGTCAGATTTTAGACGTAAGATTAGGTAGGTTTAAGTATTTTTGGAATTAGTTTGTAAATTATTATACCATGGTGCCAAAAGACACCATGGCTGCGAAGAGTTACTCTAGTCAAACGAGTAGTTTGTAAATATGTAGTCAGATTTAAAATAACAAAGAAAAAAAGATAATTTTATTCTCAATATATTTTTATAAAAAAAAACATAAAAAGAAAATAAAAATATTAATTTGCTGTTAATATAGAAAGATAACGTAAAATAAACCGCAAGTACCTATACTACCTGTCCGCATAAAATAATAAGAAAATAAAAATAATAAGAACATATAAATACCTCAGTAATGAATACCTACTCGTAATTATTAATAGTGTGTATGGATTGGGATATGACTTTGAAAGACAACAATATTTGTATTTACTAATGCTAATAATAAATCTTTTAATTTGTATAAAGTATATAATTTTCAGTTGAGTATAAGTTTCAGTTGATTCTAATATTTATATTTTGAAATTCTGTCTTCATTTTGTTTCATGAGTAAAATATATGTTTTTAATAAACTTAAAATATTAAATCGAACTTGAAATTTTGAGATGAAAGCTAAAAAATAGAATGGTTTATAGTTAACATTTCTACAAACATACAAAAGTATCTATATGCACAAATTAAAAGAATATATATTACAGGCCTTGGTGGCGATGACTTGATTTCAATAATGAAGACCTTTGCTTAGCAGTTGGATAGTTTAAAGGCTATTTACTTTTTATTTACTTCAATTTCGTTATAACTAAAATATCGATACAAAAGCACTTGCAAGTAGTTTAAACAAAATTCTAGCAATTGTTTTTTTAATTTTTTTGTATTCTATATTGTTTATACAATATAAAGTATATATCTATACATATACACCAATATATACCTCAAATAAAAATAAGTAATTTTGACATGACATACAAATTTCAAATAAATCTAATATATAAAATTGTATTATATCTGGAAAGTTAAAGCGAATATAAAGTTCAGATTCACCTAGCTCTTAGTCGTATCCCAATTTTAAGGAATAATATACTAACCGATAAAAAATAAGGGTAAATACACTCGGTCTTTCTTAAAATAATTCGTAATTATTAGTCGTATCCCAATTTTAAGTAATAATATACTAACTGATAAAAATAAGGGTAAATAACACTCGGTCTTTCTTAAAATAATTCGTAATTATTAGTCGTATCCCAATTTTAAGGAATAATATACTAACTGATAAAAATAAGGGTAAATAACACTCGGTCTTTCATAAAATAATTCGTAATGATTAGTCGTATCCCAATTTTAAGGAATGATATACTAACTGATAAAAATAAGGGTAAATAACACTCGATCTTTCTTAAAATAATTCGTAATTATTATCTAAGTATTATTACTAATTTGAATATTAACTAAAGTAAGTTACATTCCTTTTTTTTTATGCAATACTTCGTTACACAGTACACATTTACACAGATAACATATTAGATATTTGAACTCAAACTGTATAATTGTTTTCGTGTAATAGTTTTTATTTTATTTTTTTTTTATTATGGAAACATACAGCTTTATTTATATCACACATATAAACAATTAAAAAATATAATGCAGTAGCATTTAAAGTTTCCACTGCTAACTTGTACAGAAATAAAGATTTGTTGAACAACAGTGCGAAAGAAAAAAAAGAAAAATCAAATACATCGATGCAAATATACAATTCTAACATCAAAATCAGGTTGAAAATATACATTTTAAATTAAAGTTAGATTTCTCTTAACAGTCCACGAAAACGAGAAATGTTTTCGTGAAATACGTCGATGTGATTAAAAGTACTATTGAATTCAATAAGGACTCTTTTAATATAACGATTGCGTTTATAATTTGACTTACAAATTATATCATTACATGATACATAAAATTATATAAAATCAAACATTTCAAATACTCGTTCAAAATGCAGTTTTCTACAGTTAGCGCACGTCCCTCTAAGGGAACACTTAATATTTGAAATTTTATTGAGTTATTTTAAATTAAAATCGTAGATATGTTTAGGGATTCAAATAAAACAAAAAAAAATATTAGGTTTAAAAATGGAAACTAGTAAGTAGGTAAGTAAAATACAGTAAGTCAATAATTTAAGACATTTAAAGAAAATTGGGTCACAACAATGTAAATTTCTTAGTGGTATATTTGTTTTATGCCGTATTAAATTAGTACGGTTATAATAGCTATTGTATATTATTAAAACTCAAAATATACTGTGATGCCTATTCAGCAATTAATGATCTAATTCATTAAAATTTTATGTTAGACATTAGAATTATTAAAATATGTTATGTATTTAATTTATAGCTTGGTAAGTTCTCAGTACTAAACTTATAACATTGTTTTGTAGCTGAAAAATAAAGATCGACAGTACAGTTTTCTTCAAAACTTAGAATCTACTTAATTATGTGCGGAGTTTAAAAAATATTTAAAATAAAAGTTCTTCGAAATTAATGAAACTGGTTCTTCAACATACATTCGGTTAATCATTACATTTTAATTATATTTATGTTAAAATTTATTTCTTACCCTAATTACTAAAATTGCAAGTCACAACCCTTACCAGTTATTTTATTACTCGGTAAATCAGTAAAAGTACATTAATTAATAAAAAATATATAATTGTAAATTGTACACACATAAATACTAACATAACATAAATTATTAGTCATTAATAATGTATATTCGAAGAAGAAGAAGACGGGCATAATGAACGGCATCATTTAATTCTAATTAAGATAATGGATTTGAATATTGTATTATATAGCATATTCAAAAGAGGATCACGTACTAAGGGCATTATGGAACAAGTAGTAAGCATGAAATGTAATCTTTAGTTAATTACTATTAATTTATTTATGATACTAATATTTATATTTTTCACTGACACGACACCAAACATAATCGTGTGTCTGTGTGTTAGGTGTCTGGTTAGATGAATCTAGTTAGTAACTTTTGCTTCCTAGGCTTGAGAATCCACCAAGCTTCTGTTCTTGCATAACCGCCTCATAAAATCATAAGCCTAACAAAAAGCATAAACATACAACCAGACACGCGACAGAGAAACCTTTCAATAAGGCACAGGGGTATAAAGCCTTTTTATCTAATTAATTGAACCAACAGAAACTATAAAATTTATAAGTACATTACCTAACAATAATTCGAAATCTATCTCTATCGAGTTTTTAATACGTAAAGTCAAAGTACAAAGCTTTAGTAAACATTTATTTTTCTTAATTGTAACCACAAGTCCGGTGACGCTGAAAATGCCGCCTGAGTAAATTAGCAAATCTAAAAAACTTTGTAACTACTTATGATCGTGTAAAATGTATAGACCTATTTGCAATAGCAGCTCAAAACTCATTTATAAAACTGACAAGAAAGACTAATCTTAAAAAAAGTTTTAAAACAAAACATTGTCTCAAAAGATTAAGTTCGAACACCTCCTTTTATTTTAGATACTTACATGTGCAATATCTCAATGCTTAGGGACAAATGTAGATTAAGTTGTGTGTACCCTTAAAAATAGTAGTATGAAGCTGGTATCGATCTGCTAATTAGCTAATAAAAATTATTTAAACCAAGAGCCGAGAACCGAAACGAGTAAGTAGTATGGCTTAAAGCCTATTAAGCTTTACTTAAGTTAGCATAAGTTACTGTAGTCTCGAAGGCGTTAGATATTTAAGATGTACATTGAATAGTTTCCAAACTAAACCCAGTCACAGCTAACCAAAGAATAATTTAATTTGCGAGGGTTGAACGATCGAAAGTATGACTCTTATAAGTTTATGGATTTTGATAACCTCAAACAATAAGCGGTGTGCTATGCAAGCCAAGAGTCTGTATATACAAACTAATGGCGGCCGGTCGCGGATGTAAAACTATTATACACTGAAGCATTTGATAAGCTTATATTACTTTATAAAATATTGCAATTAGAACTGCTGAAGAAGGTTACCCGAAGGAATCCTCCTCCTCAGAATATTTTTAGTTCTGTTTATATTAACATTTAAAAATGATGGCTAACAAAAACGTATCATATACCAGACGAAACGAAAACATAAAACTTGATTTCAACATCTCTTTGCAGAAGAATAAAAAAAATTGAAACCCAAAGATTGTTTTCAGATATTTAAAACAGTAAAATGGTTAAATATATTTTGAATTGAATTTTGTAATGGTTAATTATAAATTGAATACTTAACCTCTATCTATATTACAACATTTTGTATACCTAATATATTATATTGTATTACGCTTTTCGTGTGTCCTATGTATATTCGTTTCTTTGCTTAAACCTAATTTGTTAAGTATTTTAATAAACCCTAATAATATTTTTGTAGAGGTTTCGCATGAAAACGAAAGATGAAAATTGAATGGAAGACAACGGCTTAGGACGTAGTAGTATATTACATTGTGTTTGTCGTACCTATTTTATTAAGTTTTTGATAAACAAAATTACTTATATACAAAACTTAGATATTATATTATCTGGAAGATACACAGGTTACTGGTACATAGTAAAAATTTAATGTTTTACTCAAACTTTTATGATAAGAGCTGTACTTTTTGTAAAGAATATCTTTCACCCCTCGTCGCTTGCACGTAAAATAGATTATATTTAGCATGTAATTGTAAAAAAAACTAGGCTACGGGTATTTATTTAAAAAAAAATAGAGATACACAAATTAATATTTGTTTTATGTTAAACACATTTTCCTTTAGTTATGTTAATTGCCTGATCATAGTAGAAATGTTAGTTGATAGTCACATCAAAACGGATGGTTTTGTATTTAACTATATTGGTAATACGAAATGACTAAAACTGTACCCATAGCATTTATGAATAGATGATTAAGTGATTGAAGATTTTAATATTATTTAGGCCTACATTGAAAAAACATTAAAATATCAAATAATTAAAAGCGTCGCAGTTTACATTTAAATATTAACATTTGAATCTAATCGTTTTCTTCTAATAATCAAAAGATACGTGTATCGCAAGTCAATATAATTTAGGCTAAAAATAATAATAAATCAATGACGGTAGGACGAGGTTACTTCTTAATCAAGCGTTACATTCATCACAGTTCCTGTTCTATAAAGTTGTATTCCACGTAAATAGGTTTTATTCTGTAATCATACCGTAGGCGGTATGATTACAGAATCATAACCTACAGAGGTTGCCACACAAGAGGCGACTAGAGCGCTAGGGTCACACTTTTTTGAATTAACCTTGTTCTACCGTACTGGTGGGAGGACTTAGTGCCGGGTCCGCTTGGGTTGGTACCACCGTCTCGTTTGTTTGATTAACAGAAACGCTGATTACTGTTATTGAAACGACGAGGTACGCCAATAAAACCGCTTGCACATAAGACGTACCATCTTAAGTCTTACAAAAGCTCACATGTCACTTTAACAACGTTCTTCATAAGTTTTAAACCAAATGCTAGTTTCGCGATCATCGCTAGCTCATTATATGTCCAAACTGCTGGGACTGCAGCCAGGGCCAGTGGCTTGCGTGCCTACCGAAGCACGGAGAATCTCAAGATGATACATGTACCGTCTTTGCAAAAGTTTCTTAACTTCAATCATTCTCAGATTGAGCACGTTTAACAATGCGCCATCGAGCTCCTTATTTTAAACTAGTTTTATTAACCAGAATAACATTTCGATAAAACTTTGGAACTAACTACTAATTCAGTTGATATTTTGACAAATAACATCTCCAATCAGTGACACAAAGTATCGATAATTAATGACAATCGTGGACTAGTATTTTACTTGCTTATAATGAATTTATCTACGAAATAAAAACATGATCGTTTTTGTTCTCCTAGTCCTGACTCCATCCCATTGTAAGGTCTATTGAATGAATATTGTTTCGAACGTGCAATCGCGATATTTCTGACATAAAAGTTTCATGAACTCTACTTACCTACTAATAACAATCGCGATTCGCTGGCGAAACAGTTTCATACATTCACAAAGACAGTGTAAAACAGGACTATCACTAATGTGCTATTGTTATTAATATTAAAACCTCAAAAATATCCGAAGTCACTGTCAATCTTGCTTATAAACATACTTTTAATGAGATTCGTTTCATGAATGAAATTATGACGATGACGATGAAGGTGACATTTGAGCTTATGAGCTTTGAAAATGTTTGCGCCTACTGATTTGATAAAAGAATGAATTTAATTTAAAAACACATTCCAAATTCCAAAACATCAAAACGTGTTTAGTCTAAAACTCAAAAACGACACAATCACTGAAAAAAATATATGAAAATCCTTACTCTATTAAACTTTTATTTATTTTGTTTATTTGTACATATTTCGTGTTTAATTATTAATTTGGAGCAGTAGTTCCTATTGTTTTCTTAATTTTTAGTATTAATATGTATTAAGTAATTAAGATGAAGAAATTTTGCATAAATAAAGCTTTATAAAACATTAGATATATTTAAAAACATAAGTGTATTTAATACTTGGATTTAAGCTATACTTAGGTAATATGTACTATGTATTATGTGTTATATGTATTATGTGTTATATGTATTATGTGTTATATGTATTATGTATTATTTATATATATCCCCCTACCAGACCAGCATCCGAGTAAAGCAATAACAGATACCCAGCGCTCCTTAGGCACCTTTATCGGGACAACCATCACCTAACTGAAGTTTATAACGAGGCTCTGGTGTATATCAAATTAAAGCCTTATTCATACAGCCAACAGCTAATATCATTCACAAAATTGAAAAAACCAATACAGTTATTGTTCATCGCAAATACCACACTACCACTAATACCGTTGTAACTCAAAATAATATTGGTATTTAAAAGTATATCTAATTGTAATAGCAATACGGTTTAATCTAAAACACAAAAGTATTATATTGATGAGCGATATATCATCAGAAAACTCACAGGCAGACAAATAATACTATACTCCATCCTATATTGGTTGGTCGAGTACGCTTTTATCGGTGCTCCATTCAGAAATACTATTTTGGCCCGAGCGACGTGCGATCGATCCCATTTCAAATAATTGTCTGGTCCGGTGGGATGTCAAAATAACTTCGATTATTCATCATAGTATAATATAGTATAATTGTTTTATTTAAAAATAAGCAAAGAAAATTGTAAAAAATTAATAAAAGTTAGCAAAAAAATGTGTAATAATTTAAGTTTAGATTTAATATTATAAGAGTGGAGACATAATGGAGTAATTGGATTTCTTATCATAATAATTAGTTGTAAATTAAGAGACATGTAAATGTTGCCTTGTGAGCCATAAAAATGAGCAAAGAAGATTGTAATAATTTAAGTTTAGATTTAATATTATAATAGTGGAGATATAATGGAGTCATTGGATTACTTATCATAATAGTTAGTTGTAAATTTAGTGACTTGTAAATGTTGCCTTGTGAGCCAAAAGTAGAGTAAATATGCAGTTGATTAAGTCGTAGACTAAACTATAATCGTATATTAATATATGACGAAGTTATATTTCATTCATATTTAATAATATATGATTACTCAATTGGGAATGTAAGAGATATCATTAGGACTAATTATCTATGTGAGCGATGGAAGGCTCTCTTACTTACACTGAACTCAGTGAAAACAGTTACTGTTCTAATACGTAGGTACTTTGAATTCGTAAATTGTAAAAACAAAATCCTACAGTACAACTGTTGAACTGCAAATATGAGAAGTCAAAAGTGTACATCCGAATCGACCACCCTCTGGGTGAGAAGAAAAATAAGCAGTTTTTTTACAAAAGGGCAGTTCCGTCATATCGTCTGATGGTACAATAAAGTCAGAGGTTATCCTAAACCACTAAGGAACTTACCTTTAACGGTCAGACGGAACACAACAATATATCTAAACGTACCTAACGTTATATTAAAAAAAAATATTATTGATATTATTAAAAATTTTATTAATACAATATTTGGGACCCATACTCTCTGGCATAGATAATCTCAAGCAAATTGATTTAAAAAATTAAAAAGGTATAATGATCTCTGTCCAATTCTACACGTATACCTACTTTCCTGTGGCTACTACGCTTGCTTTTGTATACTAACTTTAATTTAAAAAAAATAAGACCTTCAATATACACAAAAGAACTCGGAGTAGCATCAGGCACAAGATCAGAACATAACTCAGACTACAACATCTTTACTAGCCGTCTAACAACATGGACGAGGACAGAGACAGAATCTATAGTTACCGACAGATACCTCTACTCAGTTTGAACGGAACTTTTGAGCTTCGATTTAAATCGAATCGCAGTGATCCCTAGACATGCTGATGTAAAGAAAGATATTGATAATTAAATTAAAAAGAAAAAATATTAAAGAAAAATTTACCAACAAATTATAATTGATCGGAATTCATAAAAAAATAAAAAAATACTGTCGCTCTTTTTCTTTGTCGATATATAAAAAATAAAAAATATCAACAAAGTTTAAAAAATCTATAACTATTATACCACCTAGAAAAAATACCGCATTGTTCGCATTGGAAACCACTGTAATAATTTTAATCGAATATGGCAAAAATACTGTTTTTTTTTTGTCGTTTGCCTTATGTCTGATCCATCTTATCCCGAACCATTCATATTCTTCTTTACAGGATTGTAACTGTGCCCGTACTCTGGCACTCATTAGTTTAAAATTACAGTTTTCAAATTCAACATTCTATAATGTAAAAAATACTAACAATAGCGTCTGTTTCGAAACATAATTATTATTAGTAAAATTGTAGACAAAAAGTGGAAAATCTAAATTCAATAGATTAGTATAACTAATGTAATTAAATAAAAAACACTAAATTAATAATGAATAAAGGAAATTACTAACTTCATACTAACAGTACTTAAAAAATCAAAATCAGAAAATTTATGAGAAATAAGTAACATACGACAGAGTTTGCAACAGCGCCCATCGCATGTGTTACGTCACGTAACATTATCCTAAAGATGTCTCTTTCATTACAAAAATTAGATCTAGTCTTAATTAAGTTATTATAAGTTAGTATATTGTACATACGAGTTTAAAAGGACTCCTACATACATCTAGAAGGGCCCAGAACACAATTTTAAGTAAAAGTTAACTTCCTAAGGAATTTAACATTCATTTGATTAATCGACTAACTATGTATTAGACAAATAAAAATATAACCAATTATTAATGTCATTGCAAATAATAGGAAATACCAATGTTTAAATACTAAGAGCGTTAAAGATTGTAATAATTAAAGACAGTAGAATTAATTATAATTGTATAAGACAGTAGATTAATATTTTATTTCGCCAAGTAATCAATTGTTACTTATGTCAGGTCTTTTAATCTATTTAATTGTTTTACCGGTTGTATTATTGTATAGCTTGATTTTAAAATAAATATATATGTATGAGCTTTTGATTAGATCCGGGTATATATACATATTATAATGTAACACTGTCCCAAAAAATATATAATTGAGTTACGAAAACAGCAACGTTAACTTTTTAATATTGTAAGTAACATTATAAAACGCCAATTAATATTTTCGACAGTTAATTACTTGTACTGAGAAGAACTGGCAAGAAACTCAGCATGGGCATTTCTATTCGCCATTTCTTTTGTTTATCAATTGTATTCTTCTCCGTTAAAGAAGGTTGAAGAATTGAAGATTGTATGAATGTACGTTTGGGTATTGCCATAATTAATAATTATTACCTAGTTTAACCAAAAGTTAGTAAAAATTGAATTAGGTTGTTTGACATCTCCTTTTTTTTCAAAGTCAAAGTCAAATCATTTTATTCAACATAAGCTTTCACAGGCACTTATTGACGTCAAAACTATAAATAAAAAATAAGTTTAGACTAAACTACTGAAACTACCACCAGATCGGATTTTGGGAGAGCCTTCGACGGCGAAGAGCTGGCAAGAAACTCAGGAGGCTTATTTCTTTTTCGCCATCTTTTCAACTAAATTACAATCATGCAATTTTAATATACAAATTTTGTAAGTACAATTTTGTACACATCTATATTATCTATCTATATTTTATAATATTATAAAGCTGAAGAGTTTGTTTGTTTGAACGTGCTTATCTCAGGAACTACTGGTTCGAATTGAAAAATTCTTTTTGTGTTGGATAGTCCATTTATCGAGAAAAACTTTAGGCTATATAACATCACGCTGCGACTAATAGGAGCGAAGCATCAGTGAAAAATATTGCAAAAATGGGAACAAAAGCCTAAAAAATTAAAAATGCTGCCGAAAGTCACTATTAACACAGCTAGTTAATAATAATTTCAATTTCAACAGTTAATTCTGAAATTATCTTTAACATACGGGTATGTTGTATAACCTATATCTTGTAAAGTTTTTAGTTATGTAAGTAATTCCAATCACTTTATTTACTAAAAACGCATAGTGTGCCATACGAAAACTTTGAATAGGACTGTAAGTACCTAATGAAGATGAGGTTGCAATAAATCAATATCACTGTCTGTCACATGCTTCTGTTTTATCAAATAATAACAATATGTCGGTGTATATCGTGTTTTATTTCCATATTTTCCCTCCTTCCTATGATATGGGGCCCTTCTAACGAAGCATGAAAGGCACCTTTGGTAAAGGTGACTGATGCTGCGTTGTTTTCACTCTGCACCGGTGGTGGTGATCATGATGATGGGGATTACTTGCCAGTCGGGCTAGGAACAAACCCAATCACCAACCAAAGTGGCTAAAATAAAATGTAGCGCATACATGAGGATCTAACTCCAGATCCCTAGGTTTGAAAGCGGTGGTTTAATCACAAGACCGCTGATGAAAGATTTCCGCGTTTTTTATTTTATAGCTTTGTGTTGTGTAAAATGATTTTAAAATAGGATTTGGATTCAAACATAGGCCCCGAATAGAGCACTGCAACAGATAAAACAAAAATATTAATAAATAAATTCTAATTAAAGCATCACAGTAAATTAAAGATAGTAAAATAAATACTATTCAAATACATCATTATGAAATTGAATCAATAAAAAATAATAATAAATATTTAAATAATAATATTCTTGTGAGGCACATTTTTTTTTTCCTTTTAGTTTGCTTTTTGCCACTAGGCATTTTCTGCTTCACCGGGCCTTTTTGAGGGCATAATCCAGCTCAACAAGCTGTCTCCGCATCTGGAGTCTGTTTCTACTAGTGTTGTTGAGATAGCGATAATCTATCGATAGTATCGTGATACTATTGTGACCTCGAAAATCAGTCATACTATCGATAGTCCTATCGAAACTATCGACCCTTGACGAAACTATCGATACTATCGATACTATCGATAGTATCGATTGATAAAAATAAGTAATACTATTGCCAAAGATCAATAGTATCAATACTATCGATAATATCAGCAAAAAACCAATCAATAGTATCAGCAAAAAACTAATCGATAGTTGTTCCCTATCGATAGTCGAACGTTTTTCGATATTATTGCTTGCTCATAAAAGGTTGTATATGCCGAATTTGAACTCATATCTAATGATGATCTATCGTCGTCTTCGGTAAATAACACTTGAGTTTCATCCATAGCGTCGTTTGTTCGCAAGCTCTTCCATGAACATTAAACATACTGTATATTTGTGTCCATGTTACCGACCAGTTGTCGTATTATTCCCATCGATACAATCGAAACGCATCGATAAGGACAATGGGCAGATTGGTACACCCTTCAATAGCGAAGACATATATGTCGTTGGATAGGTCTTTTCAAATGGAACAACATTTACTATGACAGCTTTGTTGAAATGTTTGTCCGTTCTGGGTTATAGGTATTAAGAATAAGGTAAAAATTAACACCTATTAATATTGTAATATCTTAGTGTTTACGGGAAAATAACATCAATATCGTAGTATATGTATTTCGTAATTATCAATTTGACGACCTCCTTGGTCGAGTGGTTTGTACACCGGTTTTCATGAAGTCGCCATCTCTGAGATCCCGGGTTCGATCCCCGGTCGGGTCAATTTAGAAATTATAGTTTTTCTAAATTGTCTCGGGTCTGGGTGTTTTCTATGTATAATAAGTATGTATTTAAGTATGTTGGTTTTTTTGTCTTTTGGCTGAAATGATGATGATAATGATGAAGTATGTTTATCCGTTGTCTAGTAACCATTTAACGAGTTTCATAACGAAGCTTCTCTTGGGCTAGATAATTGGTGTGAGTGTAGGAAAGTTTATTTAGTTTATTTATTTTATTATTTTATTGAAATATAAAGTAAAAACCACGTAAACACATAAGTATTTGATAAATAATAACTACATCGAAGGCAGCAACAACATAGTAACACTACTGTACGTGTTTGTCAAGACGACGGCGGGCGGCGCCGCCGCCGGCGCACCATGGGTACATGTGCGCATATTATATCTATTATATGGTATTTAGCATATGCAGTTCACGAGGAATTTACTGCACCGGCAATGTTCCTAAATGACGTTATTTTAGATAACACTCTACATTAAGTTTTTATATTTTTATAACATTTTTATGTGTTTACGTGGTGTTTATTTTATATTTCAATTGATATTTTACGAAATACATAATATACAACAATATTGATGTTATTTTCCTGTAGACACTAAGATATTATAATATTAATAGATATCCCTTTTTACCTTTTTCTTAATACCTATAACTCAGAACAGACAAATATTTCAACAAAGCTGTCATAGTAAATGTTGTTCCAGTTAAAAATACCTATCCAACGACATATATGTCTTTGCTATTGAAGGGTGTACCAGCTTCCATATATTTTTGCCCATTGTCCTTTATAGATAGTATCGATAGTATCGACTATTTTAATGCGATACTATCGATAGTATTGACGATACTATCGATAGTATCGTATCTCAATGTTATCGATACTATCGATAGTATTGATCAAGTTCAATAGTATTACCTAATTTTCACTATTGATACTATCGATAGTATCGATAGTATCGCAGCATTTCGATATTTTCGATAGGACTATTCGCGCTATCGACTATTTTTCAAGGTCAACTATCGATAGTGACACTATCGCTATTGCAACAACACAGTTTCTACTTGACAGTGGGTAGTTAGAAGTCATTTGCCAACTCTTCAATAAGAAAAATACGTTTCATACAATGTTTCTGGAGAGCTTTTTGAAATAGACACGAAGAGTACTTACCTTTGATTAGTTAGTTTAATGTTATGCCGTTTTTTTAAGCAATTTGTTCCACAAAAAGTAAGAAACTTTTTTCCCGACAGAAATGTGAACTCGCCTGAAAAAAAACTGCTAACAATTATAAATATTTATAAAAAAACCTACAGCTTATAAGTAAATTTACACGGTAAGCTGTAGTGAGAGTACTCACACAGTTAGAGAGTATTACAGTAGTAATACAGCACTACTCATTAACACCAACTCATTTTTGTGATCCCACTGCTGGGCCACAAGCCTTCCCTATGGATGGATAGGGAGAACGGGCCATAAACCACCACGCGGGCCCCGTGCGGTGCGGTGGTTGTTAGCGACTGCTAATGCAGCCGGGACCAACGTCTTTACGTGCCTTACTAAGCACGGAGGAGCTTAAGATGACACATTTTGGGTATCCCATCCGATGACCGGCCTTTGCGAACGTTGCTTTACGACAGTAATCGTAGACCTGGCGCGTTTACCACTGAGCATGCTGCCATCGAGCCCCTCCTAAACAGAATCTGTCCAAAAGTCCTGAACAACTCAATACTTTAACTTAGCTTAACTTAACTTCGCGTAGCTTAGCCGTGAATGCCCTAATCAAAGACTTTATCATTGTGTACCTATTAATTCCATAAGTGGGCCTGGTAGAAACAATATCCTGATAATGAGGCGTGAATGTACTAGCTTCTCTTTTTATGCCCTGGCCCCATCGATTAAATCGATGCCTGGCCCGACCAATCGTTTGTGTGTTGATGTAAATGAACCTCTAAAAGTATTATATTAGGGTATATCTATACAATGTTATTTTTAGTTTATACGAAACCTGAAAACTGTTTGTTCAGATAAGTAATAGAATCAATTTCAATATTTTTTACCATGTTACATTTTGACCAAATAATATTTACAAAATCTCAAATAAAGTACACCCTACTAAAAACACAACGGGACAGCACAAAAAGCTTGTAACTTCGTGAGTTTTCAAGATATTATTTTAATTTTTTTGGTACTGATTCTTTAAATGAAAATATTTGACCCGTGTTTCGATTTTCGTATAAACTAAAAATAAGGTTGTATAATTCTTTTAGGGGTATTATAACACCCCTGTCGAGCCAAGTGGGTATCAGTCTGGCTCGATCCTGAGCGTACATTTTTAGAAAGGACTATTGTTAAGTCCGCCTGGCTAGCTGCAACCAACTTATCTAAGTCAGCAGACCGTTGTTGTATTCCGACTGTTAAAGATAAGATAAGACGTTAGATAGTCAGCTTCACCGTATTTGAGGATTCCGGGTAAGTGCACCAATAAATAACCAATACGAAAGAAAAACAAGTTATGAAACAATTTTCTTTATTCAATGTAACTTTTAAATCAAATAAAACAATAATTGTACAATTTCAATCGGAAACAATCTCATCGCAATACTTAACGTTAAACAATATTAATTTTTAATATAAATTAATATTACATCTATTTGGTGCAATGTCACGGAAAATTCATGTCATACGTTTTATATTGTATGTTACGTTATTGCTAAAATAACAAACATAATACCAATAACAATAAAATTACATTATTGTCATACAAATAGCGTATCAACCAATGATATTATACGAGTACACACATTAACCCCCGTAATCATAAAAACTATTTAAGCATTATTTAGTCATTAATTGATTTGTCTCTTTTTCTCAAATTCAAAATTACATTTGTGTGACGTTGACCAAACAATATTTAACTAAATAATGCTTAAATATTTTTTATGTATAAGGGGGTTAGTTTATAGTCATACACACTTAACGTTTTAAATCGTTGTTTATTAAAAAAAAGTTTTATGACGAATATTAATGCAAACTATTTATTTATTCTATCATAGGCATACCTTTATGGTGATGGTGATGATGTCAACCTTGCCGACTTCGGCTAAGGTGATTCGCTTCAGTGGTTTGAGTTATTTGAGCTTACATGGCTGATACCCTTTACACCTTAAGGCGACACATTGGAAATTTACGTGGCGGGGATCTTGATTTTTCCCAACAATTACAAAACATATGCAAGTGATATTTGATGACATGATTTTTCATTTAATTGACTTCATTTCGTTAGTTGCAGAAACACGATTTGTCAACTTTTATAACAGAGAAAAAATATCAAAGTAATCTCTTTTAAAACATAGATTTGCATTTTACAGGCTAACCAGACCGATTTAAGCATCTAATATTTCTTAGTAGATTAATCTTAACACACACTTCAATATTGTAGTTCATTTTTTTTAAATAATTTGCAGTTTTTCTATGGTACGGGGCGCACGCAAGTAAACGTTCCGTATGAGATTTATTGTTTAGCGGTGCGTCGCCTCGGGCTGACAGCGCGTCGTTTGGTGCAACTCGGTCGAAACGTCCGGCCATAGAGGGATGCTCTTGATACCTAAGAAAATTACTTTAATCTTCGTTACAGGATATTTTAGTACATTAAAAGCGTAAGTTCAAAAGCGTATTTCGTTGTTTCATTCATTTTCAATCACATTTCATTGTATTTAATTGATGAGATTTGTCACGCTCGCTGCTTTAAACTCGTAGCTACATGAGTCGCATTTTATGTATAATATCATTGATTTCAACTGACTCTTCTCATTCATCACATCACACAATGGCAAGATCAATTAGGTACCAAAATTTGCGTGTCGCAAAGTCGCAATGGTATTGACAGTCGATATTGTGCCTAGTGTTGTAACTAGGGTTGCCAACTATTTTTCAGGAAAATAAACTAAATCTATCACTAACTAGTATAAAAAAAGGTTTTGAAGAAAAAATAAAATATTTTCCAAATTTTGTTTATTTAAGCGTTGCATTTCGTTTCACTTCACCTGAGTCTGATTCAGTACTTCAGAAATTAAGTCAACAGGAATGTTCCGTTCAAACGCACGCATAAGTCGCAAATAAAGTATTTTCCATACTTTATTTTTATTAAAATGAATAAAGTATGGGGATGGAAAATAACGTAGGATACGTTATTTTAAAGTATGTTTGGCCACCCTAGTTGTAACTGAATAAATACTATATTTATTTTCCCATAGTCAACGATTGCACTTTACAACGAATACACTTGGGAGTAAAAGAAGAGCCACCCCAGAAGTTTGCGTTTAGTTATTCCAAATTCCAAATTCAAAATGTTTTTATACAGTTTATGCTACAAAACATTAGGTATTACGAATGTCACTACGCCATTGGTTCGTTGTTATGTCACGGAATAAATAATAGTATAAGTATGTCTTCTCTAAGGCAACGCCACCTCGGGATGCGCACTACCAAAGAGTATGTTTAGTTAGGCAGACACAATCATGGGGGTCGATAACGAAGCTTCTCTTGGGCTAGATAATTGGCGTGAGTGTAGGAAAGTTTATTTATTTAATGTTAGAAAATCTCAGTAGTGTTTTTTTTTAAATTTAAGTGATTATGAATTGGCGCAGATAATAGATATGTCATGTTATCGGATTGAGCAGTGGAGTTTCGACAATATCTACTAACTACTACTCACTAAGCGTAGTTGGTTAAGGTATTTTTCTATTTTGCTACGCTTGCAAACAGCATTAATTTATTAAAGAATTTAAACGGAGATTTACGCAAACTAATTAGTTTGCGTTATTCCTCGTTTAAACTATTTGATAACTATGGAACGCGAAAGCTTAAAAAAAATCAATTAAATGTTGTTGAATTGAAAACTACAAAAATATCGTAATGTGTAGGTACATTTATCTATGTCGTGAAACGTAGCGATTAAATTTTTCGTGATTGCTACATAATATTTAATGCTTCTCATCTTTTTTTTAAATTTCTTTATCTAGCAATATAAAGAAATTACTTATATTATAAAAGTAAGTATTTACAAAAGTAGGTATTTTTCAGATAACTAATCTAGTTTTTTTTATTTTACCTACTACTATCCAATATTACGCAAATTAAAGTGATACGATATACAAATCCAGTAATAATCACTATGAAACGCAAAGCACTGTCTGTGGTGGCTCGATTTTAGTTGTCCCAAGTGTATAATATGGCTCTGACTACAATCACAGTGACATGCAACATATTAAACTTCATAAACTTTATCATAATGTATGTATCTCTGTCTTTTGCAAACGAGCAACGCGAAGTTAACACAGTTAATAACGCAACTGAGTAAGCACTAAGGTAAGTACATGAAAGAAAGGAAAGAATTCAACAATTTCGAAAAAGTTTTAGCACACACGATTGCACATCATAGTAAGTACTAAGAGTAAGTACTACAAACTGCCAAATTTTCATAGACTTTGAACTAATGTCTATGGCATATGGTAGAACATTAAAATTTATTGAAGAGAATTGGCCGTTTTGGATAGTGTGATGTAAAGGCCTATTGTCTAACATAACACTTTGTACGCTTAATGAAACTATGCAGATCCAAAAATAAGGTAATAACATCTTTTTATTATTGCTACTGTAACTTTTATAAAAGTCGTACACGAAAAATAGGTATTATCCAGAAAAAAAATCGTCTGTGAAAATTAAGTGGTTGTAATGTCTCATTCGGCATTTTCAGATAAAACTAGTGTTTACATAAAGGCAACACTGAATTCTGACGAACACCATGTGACGTCACGTCAAAACTAAAATTAAACATTATTTTTATTCCTCAGTATAGGGAATAAAAAAATGAAATTAATTTCTAATTAAAAAAGTTTTAAGAATTCAGTATTAAGAATTAAAATGTCAGATGCTATATGGCTCAATTGGAAATAATTGCGAATTGGCTATAAGTCTAACGAGGTAAACATCGTGACATGACTTATGAACTTCCCCAACGCGTTTGCTAAGCAGAGAGATATGATTACACATTTTAGTTACATCATAAAACCGAATGTTTACATTGCCGCGGCTCCTAATAACTGTCGCAGCGGCAACATCATTCTTCCACACTTTAAGCGCAGTGTATGTCACAGTTTTCATCGCCAATTAATAAATACTAGTAGTCGCCCTGTGGTCGAAAATCGACCGTATTTTTTTATAAAAAACTGTTTACTAAATATTTTACTAAGGCTGCACGGATTGTATCCTAAGCAATGAAAAATTAAAAAAAGATAGAATGTGAGTTTTTATTGGCATTGACAGATTTCGGCGGCTCCTCTTCCATTTTTGAAATTTTTGAAAAATGTACGAAACAATGTTTATTGAATTTAATGTATTTTTTATGCATAATTTGAAAAAAAATATATTAGCATTCTGCATATAAACTAAAAGTGTGCGAAATTTCATACTCCTCCGTCCGCGCAATTTTCGTAAAAAGGGGTACAAAGTTTTTGCTTCACGTATTAATATATAGAGGGGATGATAGGCTATAGGAAGCAGGTGGTCTGCAGTTGATAAAGACTAAAATCAGTATTGCTGACCCCTATTTTTAAGGATCAAAGAAAAGCTATTGATTAACTGGTTCCTTTCGAACACCGTTACCACTACCCTTCCATTTTGGTCCTAACGACACCATAAGGCTATTAGCGTTAAATTACCTACTCATAAGCGTATTTCGGTTCATCCTAACATTAATAATAAATACAAATCTATCAGGTTCGACTCCAATATTGTCTCGTGACTGGTTACAATAACTTCACCGTCTCGCACCAAGAACTACAACTAATATCACACATTCGTTATATTAAATTAACAAAGTGAACATTTACCTCATCGCATGCTCCAATTACTGCAAGCACTGCACAGATACAAGAAATGATCTTCGAACGTACGCAAGGTCACTGCTAAACTATCTAATTTAATTCGCTACGAACAATTAAAGCTTTTGCTTGACGACTTGCAGTCGGAGCCACTCTACGAGGCACATACACATAGGCATCTAATTATGCATCCCATGACGTCACCTCAATTGACGTATGAGAGCACGCGATCTGAATCTGTTTAGCCAGTTAATGTCCGCACTGTCGAAAGGGCGCGTCTCACTCGCCGAAGCATTCGAAAGCAAACGCGTTCGACTCACAGCCACCGCTCAGTTACTCCAACGGATCTCCACAATCCCGGGATGCATCTGGTCGCGCGATCGCGATCCTCGACGGCTGCACCGCCTCTGCATTGGAGGTTCTGGCCGCGGGCCGTCGTCAGTTGACACCCACGGGTAAACACTTGCACTGTTTTATTTTCTGCAGGCGTTTGCGTCTGAAGGGCGGGTTCTGCCCCGGGCAACGCAACGTGACCGTTATCCAAGTGACCTTCTTTGGTCTGCAGAACGAGCAGGACTTGAACGCTGGTGGCGGCCGCTCCTCGTTGTTGTCGCGGCGGCGCGGCCCTTTCGGTATATAAAACGAGTTGCACTGACCGTAACAGAACTTATTTATCACTGTCGCCGGTATGCATCCCGGCTCGCGGATCTTCTGCACCAAAGGTTCGGTTTTACACCAATCCTCTTTGAGATATTCCTTCTTAGTGACGATGAGGGCGTTCTTAGACGATTTGAGAGCTTTACGAATATCCTCTTGGTCGGGCACTGACACCACTAATGCTTCAGCGCTGCCGTCGCCAAGCTCGTTCCTCTGGACGTAGGATGTGGGCGGAGCGGTCGCCTGTTCCGCCCGTTGTCTAGCCGCCAAGATCTTCTCAACTTGTTCGGTGTCGATGATGTCTAGGATCGAGTCAGTCGGCGTAAACGGCTTCCTCACCCCGGCACCGGCGCACACGCCGCAAGCAGTCAACAGTGCCGCAGCGGCCAGCCAGAAGTGTGGTTTCGTATTCTCCATCTGCAACATTGAAACAAAAAACACGATTAAGTATCTACGTAGGCTTGAAAGAGGTTTCACATAAATTTGAAAAGTCGTGGGCTCAGCGGAAGTCGTAGGCTAACTCACGTTGCGTCGAAAGATGGGACGAGATACGTAGTGGGCAGTGCGTCGGTGGAGTCCGCGGCGCGCGGAGCGTGTGCGGCGGCCGGCGCAGCAATGAGGCGAGAGCGGAGCGCCTCAATGGACCGCCGCCGCCGCCGCTCAATGAACGGGTGACTCACGCACCGCGCCTCCGTCAT
Source organism: Eudonia lacustrata (assembly GCA_947562085.1). Classification (NCBI taxonomy): domain Eukaryota; kingdom Metazoa; phylum Arthropoda; class Insecta; order Lepidoptera; family Crambidae; genus Eudonia; species Eudonia lacustrata. The sequence goes on along the minus strand of OX387317.1, from coordinate 5,582,477 downwards.
AGACCCCGCTTTACCGCAGAGCCGACACGGCACGGCTTAGCGCAGTGACAAAAACGACATCTAATCCTTATCTACAAATAAATTACGCCCGTACGGACCACCTGTTTGCAAACAATGGTGTAAATACGACTTTCGTTGCAGATAATCGGATAAACAGATTGAGCCCAACAATTTTACGGCCCGCCTCCCGACGGAGCTTGATAAGCTGTTTTGAATAACAGATCGGCACAATACAGCAATTAAACACCTGCGCCCTGCTTCGGACAACTTTAAATGAACCTTATCTAAATGGTCATTATTGTCCTTCGTTCTCGTATTCATCACGGCAAATATTGCTTTAAGTAACGATAGCATTTACAGTTTTAAATACCTACGTGCTTATAAATTGTTTATAATGTAGATCTACTCTGTACCGGCTAATGTTTTGTTCGTTCGATTAATTAATTTTATATAAACTTTAATAAGGATGGGCAGCAGCATCTCTCGGGGGTAACTTTCAACCTACTGCGATCGCCAACCCGCCTGCCAAGCGTGGCGATTACGGCAAATACCCCTCATATCATTGGGGGAGGCCTTTGTTCAGCAGTGGACGTCTTTTGGCTGAGATGATGATGATGATGATGATGAAACTTTAATAAATATCCTTAGGCAATATCAAATAAAGTAATTTTAACTTTATGTCATTGTCATTAAAAATTGTATCACACTTATCCTCAAGCTTCTGATACTTAACTTACTTACTGCAAAAATTAGTTATAGTATATAGGTTTGCATTTCTAAATATGTTTACATTTTTCAATAGGTTTTCATGCAATTCGCAAAAATATTGTCTTAACTGTTTAATAGTCTAATGGCAAAACATTAAATACTTTCATCATCATCATTTAGTGACATCCTCATACTGAAGTTTGCATATCAGTAACTTTTTTTTTAAATTTATTTAATTTTACAACATGACTAACTAAGCTTAGAAATAAAATTTGGCCATTTTGATGCCCTAAGTGTTCTTAATTGTATTATAATTCACATATAATAATAAAAAAATTGTGCCGTCCATTAGCCCTAATATATTATATGTGAATTATAATACAATTAAGAAATAATAATATTATTACCATTTGCCCTTACTGAGTTCTTGTTTGCTCTTGTTCTTGTTTGCTGATAAATGTAATTAAATTATAGAGGACTGAAAAACATACACAGAACTGCAGTACGTAACCTTCTCAAGTTTCCTACAGCTTCTTCTCGGTACAACGTCTCCACCGAAGCTTTGTCTTTGATGTTCAATTAAATACTCTGTAGACAATAATTTAAAAAATATATTTTGATGTTATTTTGTTTTTATTAACCGCCGCCGCCGCCGCCGCGCGCCGCCTCTGAGATGTCGCCCAACGGTAGGTACAAAAGGCAGGTCGAGCGTGAGAATCCCGAGGTGCGGAAGATTTTCTCACCTATCCGCGGCGCCAACCGAGCCGCGAGCACGTAGCGAGGCGCCGGCGCAGATGGCACGGCCGCAGCCCCGACAATGCAACCACTCGACTACGCGCACGAGTTTTAAAAACATTAGTCAAATGGTTGAACTTACAAAAAAAAAACACCTCTGAAGTATTTACGTTTGACTGTTCTGCACCTCGTTTGAAAAGTGCTTTTAATTTAACATTTTATTTTTTAAAGTATTTTTTAAAATTTTATGGATTGAAAAGTTTACATAGTGTTACATGTCTACTGATATACTTGTAAGTTAGTAATAACTTCTGTCTTTGTTGTACTTTAACGTGTGACTTGTAATAAATAATTTGAATGTAAAAATAAAGTGCTACAATGGCGAAGCTTACTAAAAATCTTGTGTGTTCTTACAATTTAGTAGTTTAAAGTGCTTACAATTTATTGAACACTGTTGAGGATTAAAAAGTTGAACGTAGGAAACGATTGAATATTGTACAATAATGTAGATATTTTATATATTTTGCTTAATAAAGCTGTAAGATAGAGCCAAAGTTTAGAACCGTAAAAGTTTTAAAAGTTTTTTTTTTATATTTAGTTTATTTATATTACAGTTATATTTAGTTAGTTTTTAAGAACAAAATAACAAATTCTATCGACGACTCAAATTAATAGACCAATAGTATCTCTAACGATAATAAAATAAAACAAAAAAACCCGACTGCTAAAACAACTATATAAAAAACTATTATATACTCGTAAAAGCCAGACTAACATAAAAAATAACTGCAAAGAGAAAAAAAAAAAAAAAAACAAGCTCTATGATCCCAAGAATTCCGTTTGAGCAATGTTGAATGCAACGTGAAATATTTCCTTGATACCTCTACTTAAATAATAAAATCTATAATAAATGAGTATTTATAAATACATTGAATTTTGATAGTTGTCGCAGGCGGGTACAATCACCAACCAACCAAAGAGAGTGCGGATTTAGTTGAGCTAGCCACGGAGCGGCCGCTTGGTTGATGATTGTCCCCGTCTGCGACAACTATCAATATTCAATGTATTTGGATGTATAAATTGGATATTAAAATCCGCCGTTTGGGCTGTAGAGCGAGCTAAAGAAATACATACATACATACATACATACATACAAACATACAAATATACGACCTCCTTGGTCGAGTGGTTTGTACACCGGTTTTCATGGTGTCGCCATCTCTGAGGTCCCGAGTTCGATCCACGGTCGGGTCTGGGTGTTTTCTCTGTATAATAATTATGTATTTAAGTATTTTAAGTATGTTTATCCGTTGTCTAGTAGCCATTTAACGAGTTTCATAACGAAGCTTCTCTTGGGCTAGATAATTGGTGTGTGTGTAGGAAAGTTTATTTATATTTATATTTTATATACATACATACATACACTCGAAAAACATAACCCTCCTGACGCAGTCGGGTAAAAACAATACATCGAGAGAGACATCTAATATAGGCTTTATGATACCACTTACTAATATTAAATTAATAATTTTGGCTATAAATAATTTATCCATCTATCAATCTATCTATCTATCTCTATTGTTTCCACATAGAACATTAAATCGCGAGGCTCCAGTTTCCGTATCTCTAACGATAGAAACATCGAGAGAGACATATCTACCGTTTCCACATAGAGCACTAAATCGCGAGGCTCCAGTTTCCGTATCTGTAACGATAGAAACACTGCATCGAGAGAGACATTTCTACCGTTTCCACATAGCGCACTGAATCGCGAGGCTCCAGTTTCCGCCCATTTGTGCATCCCACAATAGGCATACAAACTGTTGTGGAAGCATCCGGGACCTTCTGCGAAGTAGGCGACGCGTGGGTGGGTACTAGCCGTTTTTAACAAAGTATCGTTATACCCGATCGTGCGTTCAATTGTACTTAAACAGCCACAAGCAAATTTCAAACTTATCTCAACAATTTAAGGTAAAGAATTCAAAACTCTGTTTTCGCTTAAAATGTGTGCACAAAGGTGGGATTGATCCTATTAATCCTATTAAGCATCAAACGGAGAAATTCCTTGACGGGAAAGCTTTAAGAGTCACATTCGTTTAAGCACTGCCTGCATTAGTGTTACACGCTTGTATTCTATTTGTAGAAGCATTATCTTAGTGAAATAATCTTCTACACCTACCGACCAACTTCAAACCCACAGACACTTTTGTTTACATCGGAAAAGCTCTTACAAATGGACGTTTAAAGATGTTTTTGAATTGGCTTAAAACCAATAAGAAGAACATTAAATTAAGTAGCTTTGATTTTATCGTTACTTGAGTACGTAACGTACAGTCAGCAATGAAAGTCGCTAAAAGTTTTCAGTGTATTTAGTCGAAATGTACAAATAACTTATCATACCCTCGTCTTCAGTAAAGTTATTATGTACACTTTTAAAACTTTCGGACTGCGTTATAAATCAAAATCTGTAACAAGATTTAATGTAAACTTCTTAGTATGTGCTTGCTGGTCAGCCCAAAACGACCGGCGGCGCGGCGGCCATGCAAGTGGTTCGAAACGCCGTGTAGGTACCTACTTACTTAAAAAGGTATGTTTAAAATACATATACAAAGCAGCTAACGTTAAACCCCATTAACTATTTTATTAAATAGATACTTACTTTAATATTTTTATATATTATTATTTATATTTATAATTACCTATTAACATTTTTAATTTTCTTTTATTTTTATACTACATTTGCCTATTTTCACAAGGGTTAGATAGGCTGTGCTATTATTATACGTATAAGCGTATACAATAAGTAAGGAATAAAGAGACAAACTAATTAATGATTTAATTATTAATTAGTTTTAATCTCTTTATTTTTTTAATTATTTGATTAATAATATTTTTTGTGATAAAGTGTTCACCAATTTTCGGTGTTGACTGTACACAACGCAGCATCTCAACCTACACGAATATACAAATCCGTTAATAATAATTGCAAAGGCCATCTCTACCTACTCTTACAACTAAGAATGAACATAATTATTGTTTGAAGTAAAACAGTTGTAAACGTGGAAGGCTAATCAACATGAGCATCTATTCATTCGCAAGTAACGGGCTATTATGTTACATAGTGTTATTGTAATTAGGCCCTGTTTTCATTATTTATTTCAAATGGTGCCGAAGCGCTTCGTTTGCCGTTTGGGACAGCGTTCGGCCCGATATCGACGGTCCTGGGTCCAATTTCCAGTTCGTGTAAAGTGCGTACCGGATTTTTCGATGTATATTAGCCCAGGTTTGTGATTACCAAACCGCATTTTTCCTTACTACTTGTCGTGATCGTCTTATCGTAAAAATCAATGTAACTTTGTTCAAGAGAAATAGGGCAGAACAAGGTATGCCGGGACAGCTAATACACAATGAAGTATATATAGGCAAGCGCTGAGCTCAGCACACATCTAACAGTTTTTGTTATTTTTAACGAGTATGTATATGAAATATGGGTTGCATCCTGTAGCCCTGCCTTAAATAAATAAATATTTATTCCTTCCTAAACGACTGAGAAAAATTAAGAAACAAAAAACTTACAACATTGAAAGTGTTTCTGTGCGTGCGAATATTGTGTTTTTATCGAATAATCAAACAGTTAATTATGTCTAATTATCATAATATTAGCATAATATAGGTGGCGATAATGAGTCACACTGACCGCTGACATTTGTAAATCTAACTGTTTTTATAGTCATAAAGGATTGTCATAATTCTCTTTTTCATTCTTATAACTTGATTAATGAGATGTTTGTGCTAATATTTAGTGATATTATTCTATTGTAGTATTATGTTAATGTATTATTTTATATGAGTCATGACGTTTTGCATTTTAGAAGTAACTCGTCGGTATGAGGTAAACAAAGATTTTGTAATAATATAATGACAAACCTATTAAGTTAGTAATCATAAACTCTATGATTATTATTTACATATAATTGTACGCAAATATTGTTGCGAACAAATTACAATTTGAAGAAAGACACGCTAGCATAGTTGGCAGTGCACCTAACCCGGCATGTCATAGGGTGCGGGTTCGAATCCCGCTCGTAAACTCATAAACTCTTTGTCATAACGATAATTTGCTGCACTTATTTTGTTATAGGGTTAAATTGCTACATGTTAGGTAAAAGTTGAGTATAGTCATCATCGAAAATAGCTGAATACATAAGTGTTTTGTCAAAGCAATAAACAAATTTTATAAAAATAAATTTTAATGTTTTTGGACTTTACTAATTTTATTATGCAGTATACCATCAAATTAAAATCGATGTAAGTTAGGTGGTCACAAGTTTTTTGGAAATTTAGGAGACTGAATATATTTGATAATATAAGTATGTGTGTTTGGATGATATTGTCAAAAATTATTTATTTAAGTAAAATGAGACTTTTTAAACCTTCACATGCCATGAAAATTTATTTATTTAGGTATGTTTGAAAGTCTGACAATTTAATATACTTAACTTGATTAATTTGACTGACTGTACTTACGTACTTTTTTCTTATTATAGTTTAATACGCCTAATGACGTCACTGGCTGGAGGTAAGCTTAAGCAGTCAATGAAGGTGGGCACGCGCCGCCGTTCGCCCACGCCTCACTATTGCGGCCTACAAAATTGCTTTAAATCTAGAAATGAAGTAACAGAGACGATTATGTAGATCCCAACTTATAAATAACAATCCCTAATTTTTCAACTGAATGTGTGCATGTAATGCCGATCGCCTACGCTACACTGTGACCTACACAATAGCTTCCAAAAATATTACCTATTTATATTATGTTAAATCATTATAAAATATATTATTCAGTAATAGTTTACGCATAAAATTTTATGTCAATATAAAATATCACTCTGTGGTCTACCGCAGAAGTCTTACCCGAATGAAAGGAGCATCCGTCGTGAATGATTCATATACTTACTAGGTGCTTCTAACAAATTCCCGTTTTGTAACCAACCTCATGCGCCAACCCTAAAATACAATCTCACGGTGTATTAAAATATTATACGAACTCAAATTCTTTAGCGCAAGAGAATTTACGGCCAAAGGAAGTCCCATTGAACGCATATTATATATTTTTTTGGGCAGAGGCGCTTAGCCTGAGGAATTTCATTCACAGCTCGGTTATTCAAAGGTTTTGTTCGCGTAGGAATGAAAAAGGTTAAGAAGAAAAAACTGTGAATGGACGCCCTTAGTGCCAGGCCGTCTATCGCCCACGCTAATACGGGGTGTTCAAATACACAACTCGGAGCGAAAGACAGTGGTAGGCGTTTATAATCTCGTTTAAGGCGACGCATTGGAAATTTACGTGGCGGGGATCTTGATTTTTCCCAATAATTACAAAACATATAAAAGTGATATTTAATGACATGATCTTTCATTAATTGACTTCATTTTGCTAGTTGCAGGAACACGATTTGTTAACTTTTTTAGCAGACAAAAAAATAGCAAAGTAACCTCTTTTAAAACATAGATTTGCATTTTACAGGCAAACCAGACCGATTTAAGCATCTTAATTTTCTTAGTAGATTAGTCTTATCACACACTTCAATATGCTAGTTCATTTTTTTAAACTTATTTGTAGTTTTAATTTTTTTTTTAAACAGTTTTTATTATGGTACGGGGGGCTCCGTATTAGATTAATTGTTTAGCGATGCGTCGCCTTAAATTAAATCGCTTAGATGTGGGCATTTTTCAAATCATTTTAACTGAACCTTCTTCCGAATCTTCCGATTCAGCTAAATTGTTATGCGCCTTTGTAAGATCGGAGCAAATATTTTATTGTACATTACTTAAAAATAATTTAATATTAGTTTACTTTATTCATCCAATATGATCCTCTAAACTCGTTATAAGTTAAATACTGTATGTAGGTATTTAGATTGAATCAGGTAAGTTTATAATAGAACGGACATATCTATATAAAGACAAAAGTCTTTAAGTAAATAAAGAAAAAAAATACACACGGAAATAGTATCAATATAAATTTAGTCCACATTTTAAAAGAACATGTGTGTAAAAAAAGTTTTGAATTTTCCTAACTTGTACGCTTACAAATTTACTTCTTTATATTTCATTAGAATTACTGTTTCAGCTAGTAGATTAGAGAGAACAGATCGATTCGAAAACAAATTTATTTTGTATCTATACGACATACCATTGTTCGTTACATATTCTATGAATAACATTTTAAATGCATTTAAGAATAAAATGCTACGCTACGAGTATATTCTTTAAAACTGACTAGCTAAATGTAATTTGGATATCTTACACGATTCACTGAAAGCATTAGTTACATAACTAATGTTAACAACCCATGGCGATGATATAATATACGAAAACAATGTCAGACAGACGGATACGTGAGTAGCCCCATTAAGGTTTCGTTTTGTCATTAAATATTAGGAATCCCAAAATAACTGTTATAAACGAATTCCTTCGTATTTAAAGCCATTCCGGAAACACCCTGTTTAACATTACTGTGGAGTGAAGTGATACACGAGCAATACTGCAAAGGAATGTCGGCCTACTTCTGAGAAGAATCTCTTAGAACGATACGCGTTTCAACTGAACACTTCATAATTTAATATATTACTAATTTTCATAACAAGAATTCAATAAATACCTTACCTATATCTGATTATTATTATTTACAGTAAAAACGGCACTTTGAACAATCCAACATAATATCAATGTTTGTAACATTGTTGTGTTCTGACAGCTAGAGATAAGATAGCCAGTGCCTCAGTAAAATGAGGATTCCGGGTGAATTGCGCTTTCACCATTTCTAACAGAGACGTTATAAGCACATCTGAATGTGCTTAACACCTGTTAAGTAATCATTAATGATAATTGACGTCTATGAGTGCGGCAGTAAATGTCCTTAACTTAATAAAAGTACCGTACGAGAATTAACATTTAAAATTTTAAACAATGTAACTCTTAATACAATGGAATAAGAGCCAAAACTAGTCAAAAGTGTATATAACTGTACAAATACTTGACTCTGACTTGACTTGAAATACTACATTTTAAAAATACTAATAAATATTTTGAAATAGTTCTTTTTTTCTTTTATAAGTTTAAAATAAATCTTATCTTATCTTCTTGGCCAGACGAAGTGACGACAGATGGACCATAAAAGGTCACTGAGTGGTGGCCGAGAGACGGTTACAGAAACATGGGATGTCCACCGTCGAGATGTGTCGCCGATATAACTAAGACCGTGGGTAGCACGTGGCCCAGACTAGCGCAGGATCGAGGCGAATGGCATAAGCAAAGAGAGGCCTATGCCCAGCTGTGGGTTGAGAGGGGCTGATGATGATGATGATGATGTTTAAAATGTTTTCAACTCTAGGTGAGAGATACTGAATTGACTTTTATACCTACTTCAAACTAGTTCTTGAATCTGAAACTATTCAAATTAAAAGCTACTTAAAGGTACTGTAAGGAGTTTTTACGCAGCTCATAGTAAAAGTTAGTTTAATTCATTTGTATGTAAGCCTCTTTAGTTTGGATGAGTATTGGAATCATCGAATAAGTAATTAAAAACTGTTACTAGATTCCAACTGATCTCTGAGCACTTCGGCCCTTAGCCGGGCTGTCTAGCTCCTGACTACTACTGTCTGCGACTGCGTCAAACCTACTGCAAAGCTCTATTCACCTGCAAAATGCCAATACTCGAAAATCTCTATAACCATTGTTATTTCTGCTTTCTATGCCAAGGCAGCCACAGCGATCAATCAAGGAGTTAATACAAATAGTACTAATGGCTGGTAAATCATAAATCCTATTTTGTAGACGCCTGCAACCGGAGACATAATCGGTGTAGGCGCCTGCGTTATGGAATCGCGTCGGGAGTCGTCTAACACCGAGCATCGAGTTACAGCGAATAGACGCAAAAGCTAATGCCTCGATGTCCTAGTGGCAAAGCGCTCGGCCCAATACCCGAAGGTCCCGGGTTCAATTCCCAGGTCGGGCATAGTGTGATTCGGAGCTTTCGATGCATAGCCCGGGTTTGTGATCACCAACCCTCATTTGGCAAGCGTGGTGATTAAGCCCATCAATTGTAGTATTGTAGTGAGGTAGTATATGTAGTGATGACTTGATTTCAATGATGGAGGCCTTTGCCCAGCAGTGGGACAGTTATAGGATGTTTACTTAACGCACTTAGAGCCTTATAAAATAAAAAGAGTGATATTAAGCTCGTAATATTATACGTTTGTTTGTTCCCGTGAAACTAAACTTTATTTCAAACTAGACAAGATACAAACCTCAGAATAATATATTACTAAGTTATTTGAATATGGTAAAGCTTAACTTATGTCGAGAATACCATAACACTATATATGCAAGGCTAATTTGAATTTATTTTCAGTAGAGTATCTTCTCTTTGAAGCTTATCAATCGAACTGAGCGCATGAAAATATATTTGTAAACATTATTCCGATATTAAAAATTCAATCAAAACATTTCAAACACATTATGATAAATATGTTTACAAATAGGTACCTACATCTTATGGAAAGCAATAAATGATTGAATTGAATTGAATTGAATTGAATTTAGTCGAATCGCTCTTAGGAAAAATGCTTGATTTTTAAGCGTGTAATCCAGTGTAAACGGCATGTTATAAAACAAGTTGGGATCGTCATCAGCTTATAAAAGTCCTTTTTTCCTACAGGATGAGGATTTCAAGCAAAGTGTGCTTCCCTCTTCGGCTGTGACTTACCGTATGTCATGCAAAATTATATGAAAGCCTTATGGAAGTACTTGGATCACTCTGGCTGGTGACACGTGAGGGGAAGTGGAACCCGTTTGTGATTTTTTTAACACTTTTCCAAAAGCTTTTAGTGGGTTTAAAGACACATGTAAATTATGTATAGTAACAATTTTAATTCTTAGTGGAAGGCTAAACTTTTCCCGGGTGTTGTGTAAAAGATACTCCATACAAAACAGTGGAAAACAGCCTTTAATGATATCTATAAAATTTAGCATTTACTGATTCCAAATCGCTTTGATCAGCTGCACCGCGGCGCCGGCGCATAAAGCGTTGCCACAAAAAATGGGTCAAAGAAACACGAACAAACCAGGTACCTTCACACCTTAAACGTTTAATACCGAGCGTATAAATCACGATGCCCCTAACAACTTATGACATAAAATCCTTTATTATTCCAAGAGCACGTAAAAAATCGACGCAGAATGGATCGAGCGCCTCAAATGTTAAAGGAGGATTAAACACTTTTAGTTTCTTTATGAATTGAACAATTAATAACGGACGTGACGTGGTAGTCACGAAAAAAATCGTTAGATTTTGTTTTTTTTTTCTCATTCTTTAGTTAGAGGTATTTTAATATGGCGGTCGCTTAACTCCGAAATTTCGGGGAACTGTCGAATTAATCCGTGAAATTGTTTTGAATGTAATTTTATATCGCTGCTGTAGAGTTTTTTGTAAAATAGATTTTATGATAACACTTCTTATTCTGGTCTCTGCCCACTACAGCGTAGTTTACCTATCATGCATGACTATCCCCATATAAAAATGCAAAAAAAAACACCAACCCTCGTATATAAGCTGGATACCCTGGGCACATTCGGCTTTATGACATATTTAACCTTTCCATCAGGCTAATTACCAATTAAGTATTATTAAAAATAAGTTTTTAGCATACAGTTGTTGAAGTGTTGACCGCACTTTCAGTAGAACGCGTTGTACGAGTAAGTAAGTACCTGTCTGTCAGACATTAATATCTCAGTAGGTAATTAAGTTGGGACAGTTGTCCCCCGGATTGCAAAAGTCTTGAGTTCTAGTCCCACCTGAGGCAATTTATCTATTTAAGTATTTTTTTCAGAAAGAAAAAATGTGTAATATTTTTTTTACGGGCGTGATTTGAACTGCACCCTTTGATAAACCGGGTCAGTTGCGCCAGCGTTGCCAGATTGGGGGTTTTTTTCCCCATTTTGGGGAAAAAATTGGCATTTGGAGAAGTTTTGGGGAAATGATATTCTTGGGAAAAGTTTTGGGGAAGTAATTTCAACTTTGAAATTGACTATTTCCAAACGAATAACTCAACGAAGTCAAGTCTACACAAAGTGGAAATTGTTTGTTGATTGATAGTTGGAAGCGTCGTTCGTTTCGTTAGTCATTAAATTTGTTTGATCCGGTTTGACTGAAAAGTTTTGTATATAAATAATAATATATTAATGCTATTTTTATTTGTAAATTGCATCAAATCAGGTTTGGGGAATTTTTCTAAAAGAAGTATCATTTTGGGGAAAAAACATTTTGAATCAGGGGAAATTCGAGAAATCTCATCTGGCAACCCTGAGTTGCGCTTCCAAATAAGCTATCGAGGCTCTGTCCAACCCACAGAAATGTATCAACATTATCTACCCTTTACTTTGTAAGCCTTTAGGCTTAGCCAAAGTAACATTAAGAAAACGATAGCGAAGTTCTATAATAACTTCGCTATCGTTTTCTTCGTTTCGTTGTTTGTTTGTTTATTTCGTTTTCTTAATATTACTTTGTTTACCGCCACTTATATGTCAACAAACCCGTTTGTGATTTTTTTTACACTTTTCCACAATTGTAATTTCTTCGCAACGTACGTAAAATTATAGGTATATAATTTACTAGCTGACCCAGCAGACTTTGTATCGCTTTGACAGTTGCCATGACAACAAACAAATCATTTTGTATTGGAAAAAATCCAAGAACTAAAAAAATGTTTGGGGTGAACCACCCTTATCATTTAGGAGTATAAAAAATAGATTACGACCGATTGTCAGACCTACCGAATATAATACAAAATTTCAAAAAAATCGATCGAGCCAGATCGATCTAACATGTGACACGAGAATTTTATATATATATAGAAGATACAAGATAGATATAGATAGATAGATAGCTAGATTACTCATAATAACAGCAATGGAAATAGCAATTTAAAATTATTAAAATATTGTATCTTCAAATTTACCGTAGTTACTTATGTGTGTTGTAATAAAAACCTACCTACTTCTCAAGGAATCAGACACGGCGATCCTTAGATACGCATCTAGACCGAAGTCTAGACAGACTTGTTTGGGCTACGGAACGATGATACACTCAATTAGCAACGTTTGCAATTGTAGTATTTATGAGTTTATTTTTAGCAAGTTAAATTTGATGCGGTGTGTAGAGAACTGTTTTCAAAATTGATCAGAGTAAAAAAATAAGTTTAATTCTACTGAATATGGCGTTATAGTTAAAAGTGGCCGTAACGTATTATTTAACTAAACTATAACATGTGAGGTGTTCATTAGGTGACGTAAAAATGCTAAATTACTTCATTCAAATACACTGGCCTGCAAAACTAAGTACTACACTTTTAATATTTATTTATTTTCTAAACTATAGAAGTTAGAGATTTTTAAATAAAAAACGTTTTGCAGCAATTTTTATCAGCTTTCTTTGAAACTAAAGTAAATTATACATTAGTAACATTTTTCCTTTTTGTTTCGAAAGTATATCTTGTGTACTTAAAAAGTTATTGCAATTTTAAAAGTGTGATACTTTATTTTGCAGGCCAGTGTAGTTATATAATATAATAGCATAATTTGATTTTCTATCTCTAATTACTGGATATGTTTTTTTTTTTATTAGTGGCGCTAGTGTGCGGCGTAAACGCTCTTAAGTTTTGTTGAATACTTTCAACGGTTCAAAAACAGTTTTAAAAACGGTCAATTGCGATTTGAACTTGCGCAGGGTCTAAAGTACCTTCTTACTACCTTATTGAATATTTAATACAGCTTAACTAAAGCTGCATAGTTTTATATATTCTAGGCATGCCTTTTTGGTTACCGGCAGTGATCAGATCAGTGATAATAATTAACCTTTATTTCAGGCATAGCCCAGGTGTTAGTAACAATAAAACTTATTATCTATGTGGAATGGAACATGAAACCTTTTTTAAGCTTTGCTTTAGGATCTTTAGTGAAAATAGGCATAAAAGTACCTACTAAGATATTTAACTCGACATTTTAAATGAATCTTTAGGGAACCCGTGATATTGTTCGTCTATGGAGTTGCTATACCTGTAAACATTTGAAGCGAAACTATCAGGCTTCACGGTGTTCCGATTCACGTAACCCTAAAATTAAATACATAGTTGTTTTGTACGCAAAAGAGTCCAGGACTATTTCTCATGTCTAGTTAATAATCATTAATTTTTTATTTATTTTTGTAAGTAATAAAATTTTAAAAGGTACAAGATTTTTATAAGCACTACCTACCTACATTCTATTCTCAAATATTATGATTTTGACATCCAATGTTTTAATTCACGGCAAATTGGAATCACACATTTTTGCCAAGCCGGATAAGCAATTAGGTATGACGCCAAGTGATTGACAGTCCGGCCCAATAAAGGCCAGTGACGTTCACAATAATAATTGTTGATTGTTTTCTTGCTTGATTTTGTTGTTGAGTTTGAGGTTATCTTGTGTTTCGCATTGTTGTTTTGATTTTTTTGATTCCAGCACATCCAAAACAGATTCTTTTGATAGTCGATATCTTGTGCGAAAATCAACATCGACGTTTTTGTCTGTAAGTACAAGTAATATATTTTTTATCTTATTAATTCAATACGTAATAACGTATATTGCTCTTTTTTCCTTTGAAATAAGGTCATTACGAATGCTGATATTTAATTTTACATCGTTTATTATTAATTTTATGTAATTTATAGTGTCAAAATAAACCATTACCAAAAAAAAGCACGAAAAGTCATGCCTAACCAGTCAAGAAAATGTTTCTGTGCAAAAACAAAACATTAAGTATTTTTTTATCTTATCTTAACAATAAATGAAAACAAATAACTTTAATAACATAAAAAGATTCTAATTCCTTCTAACGGATTACCTCACGATTGCCTCATACGAGCATTAACAATTTAATCTGACAAAGATTAACTTTAGTCGATACTACAAAAAAAACTAAATGAAATTACAATAGTGCACTTGCTCTTTTCTTAACAAAATACTTATACAAAAAATAATTTTAATGTGAAAACAAAAACCCCTCATACCCTTGCGGGAGGCCTTTGTCCAGCAGTGGACGTCTTATGGCTGAGATGATGATGATGATGATGATGAAATAAAAGTGAAAAAGTTTGCGACGTTTATCGACATACCGAGCATACCGCTCGGCGCATCACTAAAGGTCACGGCCAAAACGGCCCGCTCGAAACCCGTTCCTGGGAACACTTCGGCGTCTAAATAATAATAACCGACACTCGGCGACAAACAAGTTTTAGGACGTCGTACTATGTGTGTCGTGTACGCGATGCGGATCGGTGCAGGCAAACGCATCATAATCATTTAAATAATATTACGCGTAGCGCATCGCAAGCCGCTGCTTGATTAGCGTCATGAGTGACAAACTCGGCAAATGAACTCCTGGCGTTTCTACAACAAAAGCTGAACGTCATGGACGAGGTGAGCGCAGTGCAAATTTGCAAGTCCAGCTTCAGTGAAGATGAGGTGGCGTCTGCGAAGAAGCTGCTCTACGAGCCTGTCGGCAAGAGCGACCAGATGGTGTCTCGGAGACGAGATGAAACGCAGAAGAGCCTACAGGAGATCATAACACTGATCAAAAGAACTGATCCAGATGACATGCCGACGTTTGTGGCGAGAGGTTTTATGGTTCGAAACAAGAAGCGATGTCGTCAGCGAGCAAGCCAGAACCGTTGCGGTACCGCACCGACAGGGCCCAACCTCCTGCTGCGTGCTGCGACACCGACCACGGCCATGTACCTGTCCCGCCTGCATCACACCACCACATCGCAGGAGGTAGCAGAGTTCATACGAATGAAGTCTAACTTTAATTTTAGGATTGGACCGCTGGAGTTGCGCCATAATACAAGCTTCAAAGCGTTTGTGGTGCGAGTCCCGACATCAAAGCTGGACATCTTCATGAAGGAGGACTTCTGGCCGAAGGGTGTAGTCTACAGGCGCTTCCATGGAAAGTTGCTACCAAGTTGGTACAGTAGGTGCCAATCAAATAATACTAACATAGTTTTAAGTTTTTTTCAAATATACTAACAAAAATTGATTTTATTTTGTATGTAAGTATGTTAGTCTGTAAGGTATTTATTATATGGGCCGCTCTGTATTTTTACCATCTGTTACATTGTTTGTTGTCTGAAATAAAGATTTATTATTGTTATTCTCTTTATTTATCTTTTTTCTTAGCCTAGGTTTGTTATAATATTAATATAAAAGTAAAATACAAAAGCACATACGAAACATAAAAATATTATAAAAAACCTAGTTTAGGGTGCCGCCGGCAACGGGGCAGGGCTCAAGCTGCCGTTGGTTAGGGCTGCAGAGACAGGAACCTTCGGACTATCCGCGCCGTGTCCGAGAGTACCGCCTTCTCTATCTGACCCTTGATCCAACCATTGACCGAGAGATTCTTAAGGTGTTGGTCGAGACTCTTCGCTACCAGACCGTTCGCAGACACGACTGATGACACAATGATTGTCGAGTTAATATCCCACATGGCGGTTATCTCGTGAGCCAAGTCAAGGTACTTGCTTCTTCTTCTTCTCTCGTCATGTGGGATGGTGAAGTTGACAAGCACATACTCTTTATTTATTTTCTTTCTTAAAACTAGATTTTTACAATATTTTAATATAAAAACAATAACACATTATAAAAACCTAATCTTAGAGTACCGCCAGCAGCGGGGCAGGGCCCAAGCTACGGGTGGTCAGGGCTGCAGAGTAAGGAAACTCCTGACAATACGGGCCGTGTCAAGGAGTACTGCCTTTTGCATCTGACCCTTGACCCAACTTATTATTATTATGTAGTCAAAATTGTCTATATCCAAAGGATCCTCTCGTTTTCGTTAATAAAATTGTACACCATGGCCATCTTGTTCCTGTGTGGCAGTAAACTAACAGCCTGTTACCCATTTAACGGACCTAAGTAGCAGCAATTAAGTTTAACATCGAATTACGGATATTTGACATTCGTTAAAACATGATGGGACACTCAATAACCTTAACAGTCTGTTAAATGATTTAACAGGGGTGTTAACTAACTAACATTGTATGATGAAACTGGATCTTACTCCCTTACAAATAAACAAAGAATAAGGTCCGAATTTATTCCGTGTTTTGTCTTTTTTACTCTTATTTGAAATGACGTTTACATGACAGGAACAAAACACGGAATAACTATTCGAACCTTATTCTTTGTTTATTTTGTAAGGCGGTAAAGAATTGGCCATTACAATAACTCTCGGAACACTGCAACCACATTGTTTTTTTTATATCTTTCGGGTAAGCGCTTGGCCTTCATCTCACCTGATGTTCAGTAATGATAAGGCCAAAGGTGGAAGTGCACTTCACCCGGGATCCTTAACTACTGAGGCACTGGCTATCTCTAGCTGCTGGAACACACAATGCTACAAACATTGATTAAAATAAAACACTTTTCACGAATCATACAGTAGTGGCATCAGTGTTTATCAAAAACGGTAAGCAACTGATTCTTGACTATATCCATTATAATATTATAAATATTATATATTATAAATTATAATATTATAATGGATATTTTAATAGCCAAATCCTTTTACAATTTGCAAGAGTTTTTCGAATATAAATAATACTAAATTAAAAAAATATGGGTAAAATTTTACTTTGAAAAATTAGTTTATAAGATTTTGCTGTACCCTTACAGGGTTCTTGTAAGCACTTTACCCTTTGTAAGACCTTATTATACACAAGAATTGCAAATAAATGAATTGAACTGATTTGAAAATTACAATAAACTTCTATATTATTTTTTGGCGGCGAAAACCGGTGTTGTGCTCTGGGCACAAGGCGTCTAACACTGGTGCTTACGAAAGGTCCTTAACTTGAATCTTGAATGATCCGTCTATGTCCATCCATGATTAGTCCATGGTCACAGGAAGTATTTTAAAAATAATTATTGACATGCCAAATAATCGCTTCTTAAACTTATTCTAGATTAAATAAGCATTGCTGTTTTGCCATCGATGAAGTGGCTAGTCTGCAGCCCATCATGAAAAGTGTAAGCAAATTAAGTTATAACTAAATAATAAATCAATAAAGCTATAAATTTTAAGCGCGAAACCTACACTGATGCCTGTTAGATATTGTACAACATAAATCTCATTGGTGACAAATTTTAGGTCAAGATTAATTATAGCATTTTAGAAATGGTCTAGGTATTAAGACATATTTATTTATCAATGAAAATCTATCTATCACCAAGTCAATAAGCATACCAAAAAGATACAAAAAAATATACATAACTATTCAGTACTAACGCATATTTTTAATACGTACCATCTGAGCATATAAAAACGTAACAAATCTTATTTATTCATGTAAATAAACTATATCGGTCTTATACCATGGAAATATATGGTTGTCGACTTAAATCAAGATGCAATGCAACGATGTATGTAGTAAAGGAATAATCACTAACGTCGGACATCCACAGTAATCTTATAATATTATTAGAGGTTTTTATATTTCATAAAAATCGAAGACTTGAATGTCTAAAAGTTATACTTTAGAGAACTAAATAGTTTTAATTATTATTTTAATATACATAGCAAATGTTGATATTGACAATGATAATTCAATTAAACAGTTGTAAGTGGCTATAAATAATTGTGAAGCAAGCTCTGATGCAATCATTTACTTAGATATTACCCATAAATCAGTTAAATTCAATTACACGGGTGTCAAACGTCTGAATAATTTCCTGCACCCAATTAAAATTGTTTATCAATGACACAACTATTGTTGTATGAAGTTATAAATATTAGTAACTAAGGGTCAGTTTAATTACTTCATTAATTACTGCTCTTTGCGTCGGATGGTCTGTCGAAAGGTATTGTTTTTATCAAGATTATTATAAATTATTAAAAAAAATATACAATACTGTGAAGAGAAAGGTTGCTCATATAATATATCTAAAATTTAGCCCGGAAACAAGCGGGAACATGCTCCTCCTGAACGTTTAAAGTTAGAAAACAAAAAAAAAAATAATACTAAATTTTCATTATATTTCAAAAAATTATATAGCATTAATGTAGACGATAAAGAACTTAAATCATATGGTAGAATATAGTACTTACCCTCGGAAATAAAATCCATCACAACAATCTTCCACAAAATCATAGGTAATTACAAAAACATAAAAACGAATGTGTCGCGAAAATGCAACTGATTATTTTATAATTTTTGCACTTACCCTCATTAAGGCTTCTAAACCCTATAACTCAATACTCTGGAATATTAGATCAAAACAAAAACTGGAATCGTGTGTTTTGAGGTGTCTTTATCATTAGTTAACTATGATTTCCTGGAAATCGTGTCATGTATTTTGTCCACCTAGCTTGTTCTATGCGAAATACTGTGCGACGCATTGGTAATTTACGTGGCGGGGATCTTGATTTTTCCCAACAATTACAAAACATATCAAAGTGATATTTGATGACATGATTTTTCATTTAATTGACTTTATTTTGTTAGTTGCAGAAACACAATTTTTCAATTTTTATAACAGAGGAAAAGAAATATTAAAGTAACCTCTTTTAAAACATAAATTCGCATTTTACATGCTAACCAGACCGATTTAAGCATCTAAATTTTCTTAGTAGATTAGTCTTAACACACACTTCAAAATTGTAGTTCATTTTTTTTAAATAATTTGTAGTTTTAATTTGAAGGAAAAAAATACAGTTTTTCTTATGGTACGGGGCGCAAACGCTCGTATCAAAACGTATGAGATTTATTGTTTAGCGGTGCGTCGCCTTAATCATTATTAACTTAATAAAACACATAGTTCGCACTATGGGTAAAAAACAGTTAAACATTGAAATCTATTGGGGTTAATTTTATATTTAAGTAGGTAATTTTTCCCCTTTTTTAATCTTGATCATTGTATGATTCATAGCTATACTCCGGGGATTTCGACAGATGAATAAGGGCAGTGGGGGCACGTGCACAACAGAGAGGAGTTGCCCATTATTAATTAATTGATTCTTAGTATTACTACATTAAAACTATCACTTATTCATAATTATAATAAAACGAATATATATGAAAACGTACCTACCTACTTACAAAATAATACGACACTTCAAAAAAAAATATTATAAAAGAAAAAACAAAACTTAACAAACAAGGTGACACAAACTGGATGATTTTGACAGCTGGCTTTGCAATCGACGCAGGCGTGAGATGACTGCAGCACGGAATATCACGCCGTTTATTGGCTGGGCTTGGATCTACAATAATGGAAATAATAAATAATAATGGAATACACGAATCTGTATAAAACGAGTATGCCACATTGTTATAAAGAAATCAGAGTTTCTAATGCACATTTTTATTTTTTCAGGAAACTCTTAGTTTTCGAAATATAAACCTCTAAAGTTTTAATATTTTTTGCAATATTTGCATATCATTTTGACATTTTGACGTTACTACCTGCCCTACTCCTGTAAGTCACGTGTTAGGTTAGGTTAGTTTATTTATTTTTATTTATTTATTTATTTTTTTTGTTATTTATTTATGTAATGTTTATTTTGTTATTTTTTTATGTTGTCATGTTGTCGTCTTTTAATTTCTTCGTCATTTATTTTATTTTGATTTTATTTTTGATTATGATTTATTTTTTGTTTTTGTTTTGAAAATTTTGAAAATGATGTTATTTTATTTTATTTTATTTTATGTTTGTATTGATTTTATTTCATTATTATTGAATTTATTTGATGTTGATATATTATAATAATCTGACTAACTTAGTCTATGAAACATTGTTACTAACATTCTATGGACCATGTGTCTGAAATAAATTGTTTATTTATTTAACGCAATGTAGGACGCCCTGTAGACCAGGGTCGACAATTTTTGAATCCAAACAAAATCATACTAGGATGAAACGCATTGCAAATGAAAGAGAATATAACAAAAATGAAAGGAAAAATAATTTACGTGCGATCTGAGGTCGGGAAGTGGAAGGGAGGGGTTTAAGGTTAAAAAACGGTTTATCTCAATTTCCGGCAAAACTACAAGTCCTATAGAAAAAAGTTAAATAGAAAGTTATAGGTAATAAAAAGATCTACAACTTTTGTGTTTACACTTTTTTTACATAACCTCAAAATTTATGGGATAATACAATTAAATTTTTATCTTTTACAAAAAAAAATCACGAAATTTGGTGTAAACCTTTTTTGTGACCCAAACACACTGTGATTTTTTTGATTTAAAATATTTTTTTTATGGTAAATGTTCTCAGAAAATGCGAAAACGAACGACGTAATGCTGGTGGTAAGGCCCCAGACCCTCCTAGCGTTTTCCCCAGTTCTCTATGAAATACCTTTTGATAGGCTAGGTAAAATTTTCCTTAGGTCACTCAGGTATTTAAGTTATCTTAAAATAGCAATAAATAGGCATCTACCCATATAATTTAAAAAAGATTCTACAACTTTCTCAAAGTATTGTAGATGTCTTATTAAATATTAACTTTAGTTTCTTTGCATTTTCTGAGAACATTTGCGATAAAGATTTCAACGAACAAAAAGTCCATCGACTTTTTTTAAAAAGCAGATATTTTGACGCGAGAATTTTCGATTGAAAATTAGGGTGCTTTTTCGATGTTAAGTCAAAATAAGGTGAAAAAAAATATTTTAAATCAAAAAAAGTTATGGTGTGTTTGGGACAGAAAAGGGTAAGTTTACATTATAGGTAATTACAAATATAGGTATTTTAGTACTGCGGACACATAGCGATGGTATGCGAAAACGAATAGAATTAACCTGTTGCAAATGTTAGTTTTATTTGACTTATAACTTCTTATTTTTATTTGATAACGCATGAGCTTCAAATTTTATGGTACATATTAAACCTCCGGTTAATTCGAGATATGCCAAAAGGATTAATTAATTTGTCTATCGTATTTAAAGATCTTGACCATGCCCAAATTAGCAGAGTGCGAAGCTGTTAGCTTCGCACTCTGCTAATTTGGGCATTTGGGCATCTTTGGCATCTTAAAGCTTTAATTGGGCATTTGGGCATCTTTAAGCCCCAAGAGTGATACTAACCAGTGTTGTGATGAGACAAATGCCAGCGCGCCGCTAGCGGCAATAAAATCTGCATGATTCGCGCCTGCAGTTTCTATGTATTAATTCATTATAAACAATTGTTGGTTTGATTGCACTGTAATTTGTGCAGATCACTCGGGCGTTTCGAGCCGTCATTATGGCGACTTTTAATGCCACGACGCAGATTTTGCATAACAAATAATAGACATGTGCCATTCCACGACAAATGCGCGGTAGAATGTTGCTGTTTGTTTGCAAACATTATCGGTCGTGTTTATGCATAAATAATTATGTGTGGACATGTTCCTCTTCCTTTTCCGCCGCCTTCTTCGTCCTAGGACATGTTCATGTAGGCATGTGAAGTGTAAACATTTGTGTAAAAATTTTATTCACTTTTTGTATTTTTTTTTAATATTATGAATACTGTTATATTCCATACTTTTTTATGGCTTTGCACTAGCATTTAGCCAATGAAATCATTTTTCTTACAAGTAATACATAAAATGATGACGAATGTTCATCGAAATGGGAAGTGAGAAATGGTATACCACCCTCGAGTATCTCAGTAAAGATAACTAAAGGACTAAGTCCTCACGCGGACTTCTTGAGAGAATTTGAAAAGTGACGTTTTTTGTTTCATTTGCCAACACCCATGCACACTTACGAACACTTAACGGTTAATAATCCACAATTTCACATTATTATTCGACATAATACAAATTTTAGAAAACAAAACAAAACCGCAGACATGTGACTCTTCACTGGAAAGTGAAGATGACTTCTTGGCAGGAATGCCAAGAAGTCCATTCCATACTTATATGCTCAGAATAATAATTAGTTATTGTTCTGAGCCTAAGTGTCTTTGACACAAAGACTAAAGAGGTATGAAAAAAAAATGAAAAATGTTTATTTTGCTATGAAACATTTACAATGTACCTAACATTAGATTGGTTGGAACCTCCTTTTGTGCAAAACTTTAAGAAGTTAGTTTATGTATAAAATAATAGTTGCGACATGTTGCGAGTGAGATATTTACAGTGCTTATTTATTTAATTAGTTATTACATTCATCATGTATAATATATTGAGAACAACATTTATTGTTGTTTTGTTTTGATTTTTCGTGTGAACTATTCAGGTTGACTTTTTTATCACCGTCCAAACCTTCTGAGATGACTCCCGTGATACAAACGAACAACTCTTACTATTGGACCAACTCCCTAACTCGAAAATAAAATTCAGCTGTTCCATACATTTTGGTCGAATGAATATTGATGTTTTGTATGGAACAGCTGAATTTTATTTTCGAGTTAGGGAGTTGGTCCAATAGTAAGAGTTGTTCGTTTGTATCACGGGAGTCATCTCAGAAGGTTTGGACGGTGATAAAAAAGTGACCATGTATAGAGCTGTAACACTATAAAATAAATATAGTAATTCCTCTCATTCTAAAATAAAAGTATAAGTGTAATAGCAACTCTATATAGATACTCTACAACTGACAGAAATACGACGACAGCCGAAACACGAAATTTTCTGAAAGACATTAAGAAAATAGTTGCAATAACCAAGAATTTAAACGGGGATTAACGCAAACTAATTAATAAAAGGGCTCATACCTTCATTATACCCGAGGTTAAAAAGTTGTATGAAACCTTTCACTAATTACTTTGCGTTAATTCCCGTTGAAATTTTGCTAACTTTGGAACGTGAAAGTTTAAAAGTGTAAATAGTTGCACTGTACGCGTACGAAAAGCCATGGTACTACATGCGGCTACTTACCGTCCGACCGCTCGCGGCGATCACCATCAGACGGTATCTAACAAAACACAACGCTCGTAAACATCGTGAGTCATCCCATCGAAACGATATCCGTCTGTATTGGTGTTACGTGCTATTGGCCGGCGCCGTTTCCATTGCCATAAGATACGGTATTATTCGGGGATAGTTCATACATACTCGTACATCACCTGATTGTGATATATTTGCGGATGAATGGAATGTGATTCTGTCTGAGAGCCTAGAGTTATGTGAGAAGAATGTTTAGTAAATTGAGGGCTATTTTATTATTTCCACTAATTTTATTATTTTGATTACTTTTATTGTTTTGATTAATTTTGTTATGTTTATTAATGATTATTTACATACAATTTTACGAAAGAGTATTTGCGACTTCTGCGTTGCCGATAATGCGTACAGCGCGACGCTGCAATCTGCTCAAGGCATCGAAAAGGTACTTTGCGGATCCGTCCCAGATGTGCGAGCAATACTCCACGCAAGACCGTACCTGTGTCTTGTACAAAAGGCACAACTGGTCCGGCGTAAAGAATCGCCGCACTCTGTTCAGTATACCGAGTTTTCGTGAAGCTGTTATGATCACGGCTTCGATGTCCCTTTGGTTCAGATCGCAGGGTATCGTGCGCGAGCAGCGGGAACATAAAAATGAGCTGATGATGATATAGGTCTAGATTTGAAAGATTTGAAATAAATATTACCTATATACCTAAGCCAGAGATAAAAGTTCCTGATATACAGGACAGTTATCATGGTATATTTGGGTCTTTAGAGCGTAATTAAATAATATAGTACCTTTTGATTTTTGATTTTTGATTTTTTTGATTAGATAAAATAATTACTAGATATGTTAGTAACACCGCACAATTTCTGTTATTATAATATGAAATACCCTTTTACAAAAGTGCATCTTGCTTTTTTACGAGTCGCCGTTTTAACACTGTCGGGCACAGGCATTTACACTTGTATAAAAGACTTGGTTTACGACGTCCTCTGCGCCCGACAGTCGCCCGATTTCCTTCAGCATTGGACACAGTCACCACAGACGTCATATAAAACGCACAGTGAAATTTTGGCAGGGTAGCGGCCGTTATCGAAGCAAGCCCCACTATTTATTGGCAGTAATCGTCGCTTCTGAACGCACCCCGTCAGCGAATCGTCTAGATAACTTTTTTAGATAAATTATTTATTTATTTATTTATTTATTGGGGTAACCAACAAAGCAATTACACAAAAACTTACTATAACATACATTGCATCTTACAAAAAATGAGTAATGCTTTACTTATAGGTACCACTACATGCAAATAACATAATTATTATAAGTTCAATCTCAAGTAACAGTAATAATAACATTTTTAATCGTTTAGACAGCTTTTTTATGTCCCTACTGCTGGGACACGAGCCTTCTCTATGGATGGATAGCGAGAACGGGCCACTAACCACCACGCGGGCCCAGTGCGGATTAGTTTTTTTTTTTTTTTTGAGAGAGTGCGCTGATTTCCTCTAACGGCATTTTCAGCGTCACCGGGGTTTTTGGGGGCAGCGAGGTACGTAAAGGGTACCATAAGCCGTGTTGAAACGAATCACTTTCGGAGGATTTCTAGAGGGAACGGCATCGCACTCTTAAAAGTGCGCGTCCCCGTGCCCTACCTGAGTCTCCGAAGGGTTCGGATCGGGTCGGGTGCGGATTAGTGGTTGAACGACTGCTAATGCAGCCGCCGGGACCAACGACTTTACTTGCCTTCCAAGCACGGAGGAGCTCGAAATGATATTTTTTTGTGTCACCAATCCGATGACCGGCCGTTGCGAAAGCTGCATCAGCATGAAATTGGCATTTGCAAAAACTATTAGGCAATATAAACCAAAATTGACGACCTCCTCGGTCGAGTGGTTTGTACACCGGTTTTCATGGTATCGTCATCTCTGAGGTCCCAGGTTCGATCCCCGGTCGGGTTAATTTAGAAATTATTGTTTTTCTAATTTGTCTCAGGTCTGGGTGTTTTCTATGTATAATAAGTATGTATTTAAGTATTTTAAGTATGTTTATCCGTTGTCTAGTAACCATATAACGAGTTTCATGACGAAGCTTCTCTTGGGCTAGATATTTGGTGTGAATGTAGGAAAATTTATTTATTTATTTATAAATTACCTTTCAAATCTTTTGAATAATCTCAAAGGCCTAAGATTTGTGATGTTTCCTAGAACAGCGGTGCCACTGATACATTCAAAGCAAACATGTGGGATGCAGTTTTGTTTAAATGCAGGACCAAAGGATTGTGTCAGTAAATTGCTATTGCCCCATTAAAGTCAATTAAAGCGACAATAGGAAATTCCCTTAGCCGCAATGACTAGCCCAGAGTCACTAGGTACTAATTGTCTACCCGATTGCTACTTGGCTGAATTACCATAAACAAACATAGATGAGGTTGGTACTTATCCAAAAACATGCAATGAGTAACTGTACAATAATGACGTTAGTGTACTTACCAAATTAATGGGTTACAGGGTTTTTGTTTAAATAGTAATTTCGAATGCGTCGTACAACCGCAGAAGTCTTAAAAACCCCTTATATATAACATAGTGACTAAGATTAATAAAAGTTTATTATATTGTTTTCTAAAGTTTACGCGAACACTACACTTTGAAATGAAACAACTTTTACGGATCTACTCGCGTTTATTTTACACATTACTTATTTAATGTTTATCCTGACGTTTCGAACCCTTTGCAGGGTCCGTGGTCACAGGGAGACTGAGGTGTTGGTTGTCTCATAATTAGTTGGTAGCTTGTATACCCTTATTTAAATTTAATCAGGTGCGTTCCGTTTTACGCAGAAAGAGCTTACAGTATCTTTTGGTCTGGCAGTATGGTGTTGGGGCTGGGATTTAATATTTTGTATGATGGGATCCCAGGCTGGTGGTAGATTCCAACCATCTTCTCTATTAAAATTAGGATGTTTTTTAATTTCAATAGCCTCGCGTATCATCCTAGGGATGAAACGTTGTTCTCTAGCGAGTATTTGTGGTTTATCAAATCTGATGTAATGGTTGGGTCCCTCTAAGGAATGTTCGCATACAGCAGAGTTATTTTCGCGACTATGCTTGACGTCGGCTATGTGTTCTTTAATGCGGGTTCCTACACTTCTCTTTGTTTGCCCGATGTAAGAGAGCCCACAGTCGCAGTCCAGTTTGTACACGCCTGCATCTTGAAGGGGTATTTTGCACTTGACAGGTCGTAAAAATTGGTTGATTTTCTTCGGCGGCTTGAAGTAAGTGTTGATTGAAGCTCGCTTTAAGATATGTCCAATCTTGTCAGTGACACCTTTCATATATGGAAGTACAGCAGGTTGGCGCTCGACTGTGGTTGGTTTATTGCGTTTTCTGTGACAAAGCCGTGGTACTTTCAGTTTATTATCCTGTAGTACGTGCTTGACATGCTGAAGCTCAGCAGCCAGGTGTTGGGTGTCACAGATGCCGCGTGCTCTCTGAAACAAAGATTTCCCTACAGTAGCCAACTGTCTAGGATGATGGTGGTGAGAATCACCATTGAGGTACCTATCTGTATGGGTTACTTTACGATACACAGTGTGACTCAAACTATGATCCGGATTCCTGATGATTAAAATATCCAAGAAAGCTAGCTTACTATCTGCCTCTAACTCCATTGTGAATTGTATTTTTGGATGTATGGAGTTAAGATGATCTAGAAAAGCAGATACTTTATCAGTTGGTTGGATAGTGAAAGTGTCATCTACGTACTGCTTGTAGAACCTAGGGGTCACCGGTGCTGTGCTCAGGGCCCTCTCCTCGAAGTCTTCCATAAAGATATCGGCGACGACGGGCGAAACAGGGGAACCCATGGCAACACCCTCTACTTGCAGGTAGTAAATGTCATTCCACAAAAGGTAGCCAGATGTTGGACAATGCTCTAATAGTACTGCATATTCATCAGGCATATCTTGTTCCACTAGACGTTTTTTGGTAATATCAATGCAATCCTGTACTGGAAGGCATGTAAATAAGGACTGCACATCAAAACTAACCATAGTTTCATTGTCAGCGAGATGTAGGTCTTTGATATCGTTGACAAATTGGTAGGAATCCTTCACATAAGCTGTTGTATTACCTCTAAGTGGAGAAAGAATCTTAGCTACATGCCGGGCCAGTCGGTAAGTTGGTGAATCGATCTGGCTTACAATAGGGCGTAGCGGAGCCTCGGGTTTGTGAATTTTCGGTAACCCATACAGTTTTGGTGGTTTAGGGCAGGAAGGAATTAAATAGTAAGCATCTAGATTTAACGTTTCGGAGTGTTGTTTGACAAGATCACTAGTTTTCTTAAGTATTTTGTTGGTTTGGTCGCATTTAACGCGTTTGTACGTCTTGTCATCCGATAAAAGTATTGTTATTTTTTCGTTATAACACAAATACTCGCTAGAGAACAACGTTTCAACCCTAGGATGATACGCGAGGCTATTGAAATTAAAAAACATCCTAATTTTAATAGAGAAGATGGTTGGAATCTACCACCAGCCTGGGATCCCATCATACAAAATATTAAATCCCAGCCCCAACACCATACTGCCAGACCAAAAGATACTGTAAGCTCTTTCTGCGTAAAACGGAACGCACCTGATTAAATTTAAATGAGGATATACAAGCTACCAACTAATTATAAGACAACCAAAACCTCAGTCTCCCTGTGACCACGGACCCTGCAAAGAGTTCGAAACGTCAGGATAAACATTAAATAAGTAATGTTTAAAATAAACGCGAGTAGATCCGTAAAAGTTGTTTCATTTCAAAAGTTTATTATATAAAATGTTTTTGTTTAAATATTGTTGCGAACAAATAATTAATGACAAAATAGTTAATAACGAAACGAACGAATAAATAGTTAATGACGGTAGTTGTTGACATTGAATGGGCTCCTTTGGCTTTCAAAGTAAAAAGTAAAAATTTAAATAATTTCGGCGGGCTGGTTAGAACCACGATAGCTCAATTGGAAGAGCACCTGACCCGGTATGTCAGAAGGGTGCAGGTTCAAATCCTGCTCGTGGAAATTTTTTCAACATTTGTGTTTTTGTTTTTTATATGTTGCTATCAAAATCAATGTTAATTCAAACTACGAAAGGTTACTATGCTTTTGCTGCTAGCTTTTCCTTTAAAAATCTCATCTGTAAAGCTATAATGCTGTTGGTTCCTTAGTTCATCATCATCATCATCAGCTCATTTTATCTCACACTGCTCACTCACTGCTGGGGTACGAGCCTTCCCTATGGATGGATAGGGAGAACGGGCCATAAACCACCACGCGGGCCCAGTACGGATTGGTGGTTGTTAACGACTGCTAATGCAGCCGAGACCAAAGGCTTTACGTGCCTTCCGAAGCACAGAGGAGGTCGAAATGATACATTTTTGGTCACCCATCCGATGACCGGTCTTTGCGAAAGTTGCTTAACCTCAGCATTCGCAGACCGGGCGCGTTAACCACTGCGCCATCGAGCTCCTCCGTTCCTTAGATACTTGGACGCCCAATGTAACCATAGTGCCATAGGACAATTGAATTTCTATTGTCTGGTTTAAGAACACAGTCGTTAGTTAGTTATCTATCTATAATACCTACCTACTCGTCATATTAATAAAGAGGTAAGTAACGTTTGTGACTTTGTTTGTTGTATGTCGGGGCCAATCTCTGGAACTACTTAATTGTCTAATTCCATAAATCCTTAACATATAGAATGCTTTATTATACCTTGTGGATAAAAAAATATTTATTTCTAAAATCTCAAATCCACGCGGACGAAGTCGCTAGTCTTCAAATATAACAAGAAAAAGTTTCTCAAAAATACTAAAAAAAAAAACATAAAAAATCGTATAATTAACCTATGTAAGTAGAAATAATGAGAGTAGCAGACATCGAAACGCCGCACGTTTCCACTACGCCAAATAAATACTCAAACGCGAACGTCAACACAAAAACATTCCAATCGATTACCAACAAACGCCGAGTGAGCGCGTATCGATTTCGCTATACGATTACTCAATCGACATTTGATCGATATTAAACAGTAAAGTTGACATGCGCGGTACGTTCGTTGGATCTCACGTTTTTTGCGGAGTGAACTCATAGCTTCACTGTCCTTGTTAAGGTGTGTACAGCTAATAGCTATAATTTGGGATGCTTATTTAAATATTGGCAGACGAAAAGGCACAGATGACTAATACAATGACGAATGGGCGTTATAAATTCGTATTTATATTAAACTAGCGACCCGCCCCGGCTTCGCACGGGTGCAATGCTGATACACGCAACCGCTATGTCCCTGCATTTTAAATCTGTAATATTTTCGAAAATATCCATTTAAATTACATAATGTAAAGGGCCATATTGCTCTATATTAAATGGACAATGTACTTAATTGAATAAGGATTAATGCTGTATTGTTTAAAATCGCTTCCATTATTTCTCGTAAAAAGTAAAGGATAAAAAATTATTATTGCGGGTTATCCCTAAGAGATAGATATATACTATCGCGGACTTTTTTGTAGACCTCTTTAAGGTGTACAATACTGTAGTACATTATTTTGATCTATCTCGTAGGGTTCAGCCAGCGTTTGCAATGTAAGCAAAAAAAATGTGAAATCTCTAAAATTATCAGTGTTTCCCTACTATATTATGCATGTATGTATACATATAAACCTTCCTCTTGAATCACTCTGTCTATTTAAAAAAACCGCATCAAATTCCGTTGCGTAGTTTTAAAGATCTAAGCATACATACATACATAGGGACATCGGGAAGCGACTTTGTTTATACTAGGTATGTAGTGACTAGCGTCTGCTCGCCGGTATCAGTGAAATTTAGTCTGTTGTAAATTCCCTTAAAGAATTCTTTATATTACGTGTGTCAAGTCAAAAAACTCAGCCCGTATCAGTCAACTGTTGAAAATAGGCCTCTACAAATGCAGGCTACTAATCCCGGCATCAGCTCTTCTCTTCTAACGTGGGAAGTGTTCATAAATTGAGAAAAAACTTCTGGCTTTCACCATCAGCCTACAAAAGTCCCAGTGCTGGGCTAAGGTCTTCCCACGTAAACACATTTTTTTTTATTGTTATATCTTCCGGGTAAGCTCTTGCCCTTCATCTAATCTGATGTTAGGTGATGATAAACAAACAGAAACACAGAAACAGAAACAAACATTTATTGACCACAAGCACCAATTTTATATAACAAAGAAGATACACATGAGAGAAAAAAAGATAAGGCGAAAACGAATGAAAACAAAAAAAATAAAAGTTACAAATGTTTTTATAATTTTTAACGCAAATTTTGTTGCGAACAAATTACAAGGTTTGTGCGTATATTTGGTGAAAACGAAAGGGACACCATTGAGACCATTTTAGGTTATTTGATAAGGTCAAAAGATGGAAGCGCACTTCAGCTGGAATCCTTAACTACTAAGACACTGGCTATCTTATCCTAGCTTCACAGAGGGAGATCGGGTCACTTCCACAACGCTAGCTCGATGCGGGTTGGTGGGTTTCAACGACTACTATCTAACGACAACAACCGTGACAAACGGCTTAACGATAACGTGCCTAATGAAACAAGGAGGTATCCAAGATATTTCGATTAGGTCACCCATCCAATGAAGTAAAAGTTGCTTTACTTTTAAGATCGCATCCGAACACGCTAGCCGTAGCATTGTTGAGCTAATCGATCTATAATGAAATATAAAAATGCGCATTAATCCTCATTTAGTGATTTACATTAATAAATTACAAAAACACAAATGTTGAAAAAAAAATTCCACGAGCAGGATTTGAACCTGCATTCTTCTGACATACTTCTGACAAATATGTCAGAAGTATGTCAGAAGGGTTAGGTGCACTAAATAGTGTTGAATAATTTCAGCGGGGTGGTTAGAACCACGATAGCTCAATTGGGAGAGCACCTGACCCGGTATGTCAGAAGGGTGCAGGTTCAAATCCTGCTTGTGGAATTTTTTCAACATTTGTGTTTTTGTAATTTGTTCGCAACAAAATTGGCGTTAAAAATTATATAAACAAAACAAAAACATTTTACATTAATTAATTAGAAAAATTACCTTATTGAATTAGAAAACTTGAGACCAATTGATGATAAGGCTAAACTTGGAAAAAATACTATAGGTATATATAAACCTGGAAACTAAACGCAGAACTTTTGCAGCTTTTAACTTCCATATAAGGCTCTAAGCATTAAGCTTATTCCGAAATATTCAAATGAAGTTTGATGTAGTGAAATGTGCCTTAAGTTGTTAGGGCGGCAGCGGTCCAGTTGCGCTGTCGGTAATAATTACCGCTGATGTTAGATAAGCGGGCCGCGTCACACCGGCCGTAACACCTCAGCTGGCCGCCATGGATTAGGGTATGTAATGGATATGGGAAACATTAAATTAATTGAAGTCTCAATAAAACGTTTCTTGTTCATACACAGTCTGGTCAAAGGAGCTGGGTAGCGCAGTGGTTAACGTGCCCGGTCTGCGATCGCTAAACAACTTTCGCAAAGGCCGGTCATCGGATGGTTGACCAAACATATATATCATCTCGAGCTTCTCCTTACTTCAGAAGGCACGTAGAGTAGTTGGTCCCAGCTGCAATAACAGTCGTTAACAACCACCAATCCGCACTGGGCCTGCGTGGAGGTTTATGGCCCTTTCTCCCAATCCATCCATAGGGAAGGTACGTGCCTCCACAGTGGGGACAGAAAATGGTGATGATACACAGTCATCAAAAAGCTTCAAATCAAAGTATTTAAGACAGCCACGGCCACATTTTGGATAAGTAAAAGATCTGACAAAGACTTTAGTAATTACAAATAGTCACCGAAAAGTTTAAAAAAATTATAAGTACTTAAACGTTTGACGTTTGCATTTTACTTCTTAAGTTTACGATTAACGTAGTGTTTATTTAAAAAAACGAGCGAGCCTTACAGTAGTCGCATATGATGTGTAACATTTGACATCTCACCTAAGTAATAAGCAATTTTAACATTATATTCTGAAAAAAATGGGTCAGGTCTAGAGATGTAAAATGACTGAATCTGACCAGTCACGATTGTCAAAAACCATATTTGACCGGTCATTTATTGTCAAATTCAATCAAATTGACTTAAACATATGAAATGAAATGAAATTAATTAAAAAAACAAAATTGTTATTCTGTGTTCATGGAGGAGTACGTTTCTATGATGCTTATGTCACGTTTCCAAAATGTAGTATATTTAAGTATTTATTAGGTAAAGAAAATTCAATTTACTCTTTGTTTACTCATACTGCGGTGGTGCAAGTCGTGACAAGTATCAACTGCGCGTGACGCGGCGTTACAAAAATAAATCAAATCAAATCAAAATATTTATTTGCATAACTAAGTGTATCATACAGGTGGAATATAAATTTTGGTAGCTTTACAACTTAGTGACCTTTTGCAGGTATTACAAATATATAGATTAAATTATACATAAAAATTAAATATAATGAGATAAAAATTTAATATTAAATGAATTAAAATAACGATATATTAGAAATTAAATTACATTAGAAATTAAATTATATTTAATTTGACTGTAATTGACAGTCAGTCAAATTCAGTCACTTTGGTCATTTTCATCTCTAGTCAGGTCATAATTTATAATAACTATAAAATAAATGCAGTAAATACTCATTACAAGAAGAGACATTTGACATATCAAAATGACCTTTCATAGTCAAATGACACAATATGTCACATATAATAATAATACTTATGTCATGTTCATAATATCGATTTGTTTGTTACACACTGTTACACCTATTTCCGTCACATTTCACGAAATCACTCCCACAAATTGTAAATATAGATTGCGAGCGGAAAGATGTTACACATCAAAAAGCATGAAATTACGTAGACCTATCGAAAGTATCTATGATGTATTAAAGTTTAGCGTTGATAGAATACTAGCTAAGTTAGCCATTGAGCTTGTCAGTTTTCGTCACAGATCTACTGTGGTCTATCTGCCTCCGTAGCAAGTGGACAGATTCGCAAAGACAGATTCTCAGCTGGACATATTCTCAGCTGGACGGATTCTCAGCTGGACGGGTTCTCAGCTGGACGGATTAGCAACTGAACAGGACATGTACAGTCCATGACAACGCAACCTCTTGTACAGTCGTTTATGTGATTTACTATATCATGCAATTAGAAAAAAAAAATTCTTAGGTACATTTCTTTATCATTACCATGATTTGCACTAAAATAACTACGTCTTGCTTAGTGCACTTAATTCAATAAGCAATTTTAAAACTTGTGGAAAATAATATTTATATAGTTTCACATCTCAATGATAGATTTTTTTTAATGAAACTTTATTAGTTTCATCAAATAAATAATTTCATTTGACACCAGACATGACGGCTAGTTCCTGTATCCTGATATTACTTGACAAGCTGCTGTACCGAGAGCTTCACGGTAAAATTTTAAATGAGCAACACAGCAGATTGGCGTGACCTAACGTGCTTGTTATTAACACACATCACGATTGTTGTTGTAATTGTCATCACGTCATTGACAACTCATTCTATATAATGACGACAGACGGCTAGACATGCCTGAATAATATAATTTTATCTGACAACGAACAAATAACACCGTGATAGTGTTACGAGTAGTATAACAATATATAGTGCAAAGGGGTAGGAATCAAGAAACAAGGGTAACATTGACAGGCCCGACCGCCTAACCGATCGCTTTGACTTCGTGTGTGGTTTATGACGTCATCTTGTCGTTTCGTGCCGCCTATGAAAGCAATTTCAAAAGCTATAGCCTTTATCTTTTGATATTGCTTTCATAGGCGGTGCGAGGTGGCAAGATGACGTCATAAACTATACGCGTAGTCAAAGCGATTGGTTAGGCGGTCGGGGTTTAGCGTTCAAAGCGTCCCTACTCGTCCCACTAGCTCCGAGATCATGCCACATAGGCTTACCTAAACATCAAAAGGCCGAATTAAAAGCTATCATCAATATTACCCTTAATTCTGAAGCAACCTCAGCATAAAATACCTGCGGAAGGTAAGCTATGACGTTCCGATCCCATGGCACAACTACTATGCTCAACTGGTTGTGCCGTGGGCACTTTTGATTCCCTTCTACGCAACTGATTGGTCCATTGGGAAAAAAAATATCTATGGCCTAACTGACGAAAACTCGAATCCTTGGTTGTGCCGTGGGTGCTTTTGAGACACAACTGATTTATCCGTCGGGCGAAAAACTGTACCTATTAGTTGATTACTTAACTGCTTTGTGTATGTATTTTTTTTTGATAATTTGTATTTTTAGTTGCACTAGATTTAATATTTCCAACATAAAGTAACAGGCTACCATAACTATGCAGGAGATTGCTTATTAATATAAAAGAATAATATAGTCTTGTAAATTCACTAATAAATATACCTATCTTACATAGCTAAGGATGATAGCAAAGATTATAATAATATTCCATCCATGAATCCATGGTTAAAATCTGTCGGTATACTCCTTTCCACCCTGTATAAAACTACGGCAAAAATACCTAGTGCATTGACATATTCTTCCTCTTTCTAGAGTTTCTACAGAGCCATTATCTTTATCTCTGTCATTAATGTTGTTCTGCAATTACAATGCTAAAATACAATGGAAAAGATTTAACATTTTAACAAGATTTTAGCCACTGCCGCCTTGCACTACGAATTATGTCACGTACGCATTGCTCACCCTAAGCTTAGTTCTTACACCTCTATAAATAAATAAATAAATGTTTCCCACACTCACACCAATTATCTAGCCCCAAAAGAAGCTTCATTAAGAAACTCGAGAAATGGTTAACTAGACAACGGATAAACATACTTAATATACTTAAATACATACTTATTATACATAGGAAACACCCAGATCCAAAACAATTTAGAAAACCGGGTATTTCTAAATTGATCCGACCGGGGATCGAACCCGAGACCTCAGAGATGGCGACACCATGAAAACCGGTGTGCAAGCCACTCGACCAAGGAGGTCACCAAATATGCCTTATATTGTCACTGAATCTAGTCCTTTTTGAACCCTAACACAACAATCTAAAACAGAAATAAATTAGTGATAGATTTTAAGCTGAATCTTACCACACACTTACTACCAGGAAAAAGTCATACAAAATAACTTGATAAACGATGATTGAGTGCTTATAATATAAGACAATTTGTTTGATTACAGTAATTTTCTCAATATACACAAAACAAATTGCTTACTGTTCTCATATCTGATACTTAACGATCTACAGTAATTCATTACTAGGACATATCGTAATTTATATCGCGGTCGGTCACTTAAAGTACCTATAGCAGCAATAAAATTAATCTAGTATTACTACGCCCAACTTGCGATTCAATGGCAATTAAAGAATATTAAAATATTCTTATTTAGGGTTCCAAAACCCGTTTTTACGTTATTTTAATACCTAATATGTTTTCAATACGAATATAGGTATAATATTTTTTGGTGATGCAACTTAGCCGAAACGTCACGAAATAAATAGGTACCTAGTTCAAAGACTATCGCTAAGCTCTGTGCGCATTGTGTTTCATGTCTACACTAATGTTAGAACCGATGAAACAATATTTTACTAAAAGAAAGTTACAATATACTTTTTTCCCGGTTAAATACGATATTCTAGTGGACACGCCACAAAAACTTATGTGGCAGACCGTAAAGCACGCGCACAAAACCGCGGGCGAAAACAACTATAGTATTTTTTTTAAACTTATATTTCAATTACCTTCACTATTATACAAACTTTAACCAGCGAAAACAAATCTACACATTTAAAAACTATTATAACTATTTCTTATCCAATTATTTTGTAATCCTAAACCTACGGTCGTCCATTTTGGTAAATGACATCATAGTATTGTTTTTCTTTGCAAATGGCGGCATAAAAACGTGTCGCCGATTTAAAAGGGAACATATATGTTGCCGATTTGCCAAATAACTAAAATATGAATAGTTTAATTTTGACAAAACAAGTTAGAAGCTAGTTAAAGATAGTTACGTGATACTGTTTGTAATTTGAAAGAGTTTATTGATACATTTAATACTATTTAAGTAATCAAAAGATCCTCGCAGCGAATACCGTTTGCGATCTTGCAAGGGTGACCAAGTAAAAAGAACTCGAATTCCTCCGTGCTTCGGAAGGCACTATATGCCGTTGATCTTGATATAAAACAAAAAAAAAACTCAGTTATTATCATAAGATGGTTGTCCTTATAACCCACCAACCGCAGGCGGGGTATAGCGTTTGACTTTAATTTCTCTTCATTTTTATATATATTTGTATGCTGAAGAGAATAACGATATGATGATGAAATAATCTGATCTATAAATATTTTACCTGGTGACGACCCCCTTAAAACCTTTTTTTAAAGCCCATTGTTGTGTTCCAGTTTCATAGGTCCAGTGATACCTTTGGTTTAGCAAACGTACAAAGGCTGCGGTCTCCGTTTTCCATCGGGCGAACCGTAGCAAGGGTCGTTGACGTCAATATAGTCAACACAACAGTAAAAAAATGAAATAAGTACAAACAATAGTGTTTGTACAACTTGCGTGTTTAGATAATGACTAATATTTATGATCACAAGATTCGCAAGCGTACGTGACACTTGATACGTAATCCTTCGTAAAGTACATAGAACCTTTTTATTAACCTACTTTAAATTATGGCTCAAAAGTTTTTATGAAACCTTCAAAAGAACTTAAAACAAGTCTTAAATAGATCATCAGTTTTTTTTTATGGAATACATAAACATTTTAATTAAGACAGATGTTAAGCTTACAAACTTGTTGAACACGTTTTTCTATGACATCATCATTATCACGTCATCTTATGAACTTCCCAATGCTGGGCTTACCATAACAATGGCACATGAGGAACTCAGGAGCATCAAACTAGTCCAATGCATGTTGGTGGACTTTATAGAAAGCCGTCATACCTACGACAACCACGGGACCAACTTAACAACTTCAAAATTTTAGGCGAACACTACACATTGAAATGAACCACTTTATACAATAGGGATTGACCACTGACCTACAAAGGGTTTAGCATAAAATGACATGTCCGTTTAAAAAATGTAAGTGTAAGTTTAAATTTCGATCTTATTTTCTACTATTTTAGCCGCCTTCGACTTCTTCATCGTAAATGACTGTATCCCGAGATCTATAAATACTTCAGGAAAATAGTAAAAGGCTGGAGCAATTTTGATAAAAAAAATTGTGTGCGTTTAAGTGGGTCCCTGGATGGTTTAGATTTTAGATTCACAATTGGACCCGATAGGTGGCGTTGCAATAGGAATCTAAGTTATTGGAATCTGCTAGTTATAAATACATTTATCGTTAATGTACACGTCTGGGCGTGCGGCCAGACATGTCTCAAAGCACTAATTAAACTTTACATAAAACAATAGCTCACTCCACCCGCATGAGGTAAGCAAAGGCGGATTGTCAGCAACAACTCATTCTAATTGGCCTCGTGCCTATACTTTATTAATTGTGTTGCAGCCTACATAACGCGGTGGGGTTTATGATTCTGCACGTAGATCGGGCGATACGTGCCGACACACCTACCTCGGTGCTTGGTGGCGAACGAATAGCGGATTTGGGAGCGATTGCGAATGCGATATTGTTCTTTGAACACATCATTAATACACTCACGCACTTGGAGAGGCTTGTCTAGCAGTGGACTAATATAGGCTGACGATGATGATAATACTCACGACCTTTTGTAATTCAGGTGACTTTTCTTCTAATTGAGCTACTGGGCAATCTTATTATAAATGACGCTCCTTCTGACGCAGTCGGGTAAAAAAGCAGATAGATACGTCACTAGCGCCCTTCAAACGTACCGAACAAAAGAGGGCAATCGTATCTTTTTAGCCTCAGTCGCTCTCGCAGAGGGAGTTACAAAATCCAATTTTAAATTTAGTTTTCAACAACTCATTCTAATTGGCCTCGTCCCTCTATTTTATTAATTATGTCGCAGCCTACATAACGCGGTGGGGTTTATGATTCTGCACGTAGATCGGGTGATACGTGCGGTGATACTCCTAGCTTTGTGCTTGGTGGTGACCGAATAGCGAATTTGGGTGCGATTACAAATGCGATTCTGTTATTTAAATGCATTCCAATAGACTTAAGCCGATACGCTACCTTTCGCAATTCAAATGACTGGTTAGTTTAATTGAGCTATCTGGTACCTTTATGGTTCTTTTAAACCAATACGCTACGTATTAGTTTTAACCAGGGTTGTTTAATTTTTAAATTGATTTCTATTTTTAACAATTGCTTAAAATGAGGCCTCCTCGAACTCCTGATCTCTAATGCAAGTCTGTTTTGACTTGTCTGTATGACAAACACAAAAGTCTTGCATAAAATATTTGTGACTTATCAAACATTTTTGAAGCATTTTTTAAGTTAAAGCTACTATGTCAGCTTGTCAATATGAAGAAGGCTTTATGTGGCGTGCGTGTGCCCACGTCCGTACGCGCACTTAGTATGCGCTTTGTTTTAAAATGTTCAACACTAACTTATTAATCAATTTGAAACGAAAATATAAAAAAGTTAAATAGTCTTTTAAGAAAAGTTTTAAGAGTAGGTTTTGAAGGCGAGAAAATTTTATGAAAAGGTAGCATAATTTTGAATGTTTTCTAGAGCTAGCCATATGGTTGTCGCCAGTGGATGTCGCAGAAAGACAGGCAGTGACCACATTTTCACCGAAAAAAATATTAGCACGGTACGTCTCTATGCTCTCTATGTAAGGACATATTACTTATACATTATTCTTCGTATTTCAGGACAGTATTGCTTGAACGATACTTGTTTGCTTGAACATTTATTGAAGAAATTTGACAGCTTTGGATAGTCTGAACGTGCAGGCATCTGTACCTTAATAAACAAACAAAAGAGCTATATTGATGGAATCATTACGAATTACAATTAATAAACTTCACAGATGCTTATCAAAAGGCCTAGCAGACACAAGCAGATGATCGATTATAATATGTCAAAACGAATACTCACTATACCAGTCTATTAGATGTAGTATGTGTATTTAAATGTATTGAATGACGTAACCGTTTCAACTCTCGCGCGTCGGTCGAGTCGGGACCCGGCAGGATGACGAATTGTGATTGGCCTTTAATCGTTACCTGTCGTATGTCACGCGACATTCCGAATAGATATTGGATCGGATAAGTTCAATGAGATCATGCGCTGCTTTACTTGCTGCCTGTACGAATTTGTTTTGGTCGGCTAGCTGAGGGGACCTAAATTAGAAAATTGCCTAAAGTAAAAAAAAACTTGTTGGCGCATTGGTTAACGAATCTGTGATTGCTAGGTTAAGCAACTTTCACAGAGGCCTGTCATCGGATGGGTGACCAAAAAAACACTTAACTGAACAGGTCATAAAAATTTGTTGGTGATGATGATGAATAAAAAGGTTATTATCAGTACAAATATTAAGATCGGATGTTGATGACGTTTATATTAAATAAGGCTCCTTTGGCTTATAAAGTAAGAGTAAATAGTGTTGATAAATGTCGGCGGGTCGGACAGAGCCACAATAGCATATTTGGAAGTGCACCCGGTGCTGGTTCGAATCCCATTTGAAAATAGATAAGTAAATCACACATTTCAAGCATTGCCTATTAAGTAAACAAAACCCTAACAAAGGTTTTCAAAATTGCTATTGTTTTGCATTTAAATTATTTATTTATATACGCACTGCTA
The DNA here is from genome assembly GCA_947562085.1 of Eudonia lacustrata. Taxonomy (NCBI): domain Eukaryota; kingdom Metazoa; phylum Arthropoda; class Insecta; order Lepidoptera; family Crambidae; genus Eudonia; species Eudonia lacustrata. The sequence goes on along the minus strand of OX387317.1, from coordinate 5,542,243 downwards.
CAAAAAAACGACATTTCGGAAGTTGACTATAGAATGTAGAGTCAACGACCCAAACATTAGAAACTCCGAGTTTTGCTTTTCGAGAAACGCGCTTTGCAGCTCCTATCACCTATTTTATAGTGAGTGGACCACGGACTAGATAAATAATTAACTGTTCTGTGGGTATACATAAATAGGTATACATATCCAAGGGTTTATTCACCTTTTTTCAATTAAGAAAAACGCAGTCTTTAGGGTTCATTCACCTTTTTGCTGACTAAGAAAAACGCAGTCTCACTCATACACCGGGGCCAGGGATGACTTCCGGTTATCTCGAGTTACGTTAGATTCTCCTACCATGGCCAAATCCAAGTCATGTACCGTGAGGGTGGATTGGGACGGCCAGTTATTCAATCACCAGTATGGTTTCTTTTTTCGTACAACCCACAAAAGACATACCTAGTACCATTCTTTCTCTGCCTCGAAGATAAATAAATAAATAAATAAATAAACTTTCCTACACTCACACCAATTATCTAGCCCAAGAAAAGCTTCGTTATGAAAGTCGTTAAAAATGGTTACTAGACAACGGATAAACATACTTAAAATACTTATACATACTTATTATACATAGAAAACACCCAGACCCGAGACAATTTAGAAAAACAATAATTTCTAAATTGACCCGACCGGGGATTGAACCCGGGACCTCAGAGATGGCGACACCATGAAAACCGGTGTACAAACCACTCAACCAAGGAGGTCGTCAAGATAACTTAGAGTCATGAACGACCACGAAGTTTTAGACAGATGACAGGTGTTTCAGTCAAAGTTAAGACTAAACTTGCGCACTTCGATCAATAATCACATCACACTGATATTATAAATGCGAAAGTTTGTGTGTATATTTGTTGCTTCTTCACGCTGCAACGGATGGATGGATTTGGATGAAATTCGGTATACAGATAGTTTATAACCTGGATTAAAACATAGAATGCTTTTTTCCCGATATTCCCACGGGAACGGGAACCACGCGGGTGAAACCGCGAGCGGCCTCTAGTGTACTAGAGAAATGATCCGGAACAAAAATGCATCTTTAAAGTGATCCTGTTTGCTCATACCTATAAGTACATTTAAATTTCGAATAACAAAATCTGAAAAAATCATTTGGATAGCATCAAAAACTTCAGCTTACTGTGAACCTTAAATCCTAATTATAAAGATTAAATTAAGATTGCAAAATATTTGTACTTAATATTTACTGTCATAGCCACAAAGGTCATTGTGGCTCCGTGGCCTAAAGTTGCCTACCGTTTTTCAAGCGCTCATCGGGAATCTTGTAGCACACACGGCGGCAGGCCCAAACCTGTCAAATTTCTCTAAATCCTTATAACCAAAACATAAAGTTCAAAATTGATTGTAGAAATTTTACAGTTTTGGGTAGGTTGATCTGCCGCCTTGTGTGCATTATTGATGGAAGCTTGAGCTAAACAACACTACGGTCCTTTATACTTATTAGATTGTTAGGAATCAACCATCTATCTCTATGACTTCGTTACTCACTTATTAGTCTGATTTATTCTATAACTATAGACACAATCAATAATTCGATCGCAACAAATTGGTTACCGCCGAAACGTGCGACAAAACCTTATTTATTATATCTTTAGCCAGACATTACGCATAAATAACTTGAGCGGCCTACTATGAAAACTTAGGTACGTTTGTGTTAAATTTTATATATTTTGCTGTTATTGGATAGGTGGTCGGTTGGTTCTTCATACCTACATCACAGAAGAGAGATTCCTACATTAGCCTATTATTCTTTAGCCACACCTACTTTTCTTTCTATCCAGGTCCATGTTTTTTTTTATATATTTTACGGGTAAGCACAGTGCCTTGATCTCACCTGATGTAAAGTGATGATAAGGCCAATGATGGAAGCGCACTTCACCCGGAAAACTCAACTAGTGAGGCACTGGCTATCTTTTTTTTTTTTTTTTTTTTTTGGTAGACAAACAGAATACAACATAGCGTGCTAAATATGTTACAATATAATTAGTATCAAGGACAGGTTGTAGTTCCAATGACATGTGTACACGGCATGACAAATATTTAACAAGGCAACATAATCTACTCTGAATTTGATACATTAATAATAAAATATAAATGAAGGAATTATTGAAATATTATAAATAATCGATATTCGAACACAATACAAATACATTTCTACACCGAATTAAAATTAATTTAAATTTGGAAATCTATTGGCTATATTACTTGGAGTCGGCGCTAAATGTCCGTTTCTTCCACTCTTTTTTATCAGCCGTCACCTGAACAGTAACCTTTTTACATTCATAATCCGTCACACAATCTATCAATATTTTCTATAGTCTCACTTTCCTACTCCATCCATCAAGACTTGTATTCATCCCTCTCTTAGTTACATGAATTTCATCCCTTCTAGCTCTCTCCATTTATATCTTTAGTCATACATAACGCATTTTTTTAATATTGGCACGTCATAGTGACTACATCCTGCCTGATGGTGAGCAGCCGATGCAGTCCAAAATAATGAGAGCGCTCCCCACCGTGGAACAAACACGGTAACAAGCGCACCCATTCATGACGGCCTGCATAAATGCCGTTTCACGCCCCGCTTAAAAGACCCGGGACTATAGGAACTGGGAAACACATGCGCCGGCAAAGAATTCCAAAGCCGAATAGTCTTACAGAGGAACGACTTGCCAAATTTTTTGGTACGAGTACTGATTGTCTGTACAGTATTATGGTGGTTCCTAAGACCAGCACGTGTAGTCCGGGAGAGGAAAGGAGAGGGCGGGATTAGATCAAAAATCTCTTCAGAACACTCTCCGTAGTGATTCCGGTAGAAGACACTGGGAGAAGCATTGTCTCTACGCAGCTGGAGGTCCTCAAAAGAGGCTGTAACCTCAGCATCTCCAATAATGCGTACCGCTCGCCTTTGCAGTCTATCAAGTGCATCGAGGAGGTATTTAGCGGAGCCGTCCCATAAGTAGATGGGAACAATACTCTATACTCGATCGCACCTGAGTACAGCAAACAGCGCTGCTTGGGAGTGAAAAACCGCCTCACCTTATTGAGAATACCCAACTTACGGGAGGCAGTTAAAATAACACTCTCGGTGTAAAATTTTGGATTCAGTTCGTGGCCGATGTCCATGCCAAAAATGCTGAGGTCCATCGAAATGGGTAACGGAGAGTTCTGAAAAGAGGGAGGAGTAAGAAAACTTTAGCGGCCTACTGTGAAATCCTTTGTTATAAAACACTAGTGATTTGTGGGGCATAAGTATTAAGGTAATTAAGAATATTATATTTTCTATTGCGCCCTATCTTGCAGACATTTTTAATTACTGTATCAATAAGGGTATCTTTCCAGAACTTATGAAATTCAGTAAGGTTATACCTTTATTTAAATCAGGAAACAAAGAAGACCCTAGTAACTATAGGCCAATTTCAATATTACCAGTACTAAGTAAAATTTATGAAAAACTTATACTCGAACAATTAATGGCATACTTTAACTCAAACAAACTTCTACATAAGAAACAATATGGTTTTACAAAGGGTCGTTCCACTACTGACGCAGGTGTTGCTTTAATAAAACATATATTTGATGCCTGGGAGAAGTCTCAGAACGCTCTTGGAGTTTTTTGCGACTTATCCAAGGCTTTCGATTGCGTTGAGCACAGGACTCTGGTGATGAAGTTACACTACTATGGTCTTAATGATTTTGCACTTAAATTGATAGAGTCGTATCTCAGTTCTAGGACACAAACTGTCAATATCAATGGAACTAAATCATCTGGATCTCTTGTAAAAATGGGAGTTCCGCAAGGGTCAATCCTCGGGCCCTTCCTATTTTTAATTTATATTAACGACTTGCCATTCTTTGTGGAAAACTTCTGTGAAATTGTTTTATTTGCAGATGATACTTCACTCATTTTTAATGTTACTAGGTGTAAGAATAATTATGATGATGTAAACAATGCTCTAGCAAAAGTACTCAGTTGGTTTACTGTTAATAATCTACAGCTTAATGCAAAAAAAACAAAATGTATTAAATTTACTCTACCTAATGTTAAAACTGAACCAACTGATATTAGAATAAACGGTGATAAATTAGATTTGGTAGACTCAACAGTCTTCTTAGGTATAACACTTGACTCAAAACTTCAATGGAATCCTCATATATCGAAATTGTCCGGTAAACTCAGTTCTGCTGCTTATGCTATCAGAAAAATTAGACAATTAACAGACGTTGAAACTGCTAGAACAGTTTACTTTAGCTATTTTCATAGTGTCATGTCATATGGTGTCTTACTGTGGGCTACAGCAGCTGATGTTGAATCTATATTTATTTTGCAGAAACGAGCAATAAGAACCATTTATAGACTAGGTTCCCGAACTACTTTAAGAAGTATTTTTAAAGAAATTGGCATCTCAGTTTATTTATAATTGCATAGTTTTTGTGCGTTGCAACATCAACTCTTTTACTAAACACGGTGATGTACACAATTTCAATACTAGAAATAAGAAAAAACTTGTAATGCCACTGTTCAGGTTGCAAAAGGTTCTTGGCTCTTTCCTGGGGCAAGGTATACACTACTATAATAAAATACCTAGTACTGTACAAGATTTACCTTTAGATAAGTTTAAAAAACATGTAAAATCTTCTTTAATTAAGAAGGGTTATTATACAGTCAAAGAATATTTAGATGACAAAACAGCTTGGTTATAATAAAAAAAATAAAAATACTCTTTATTTTATTTTATTGGGATCAATAATTACTTTAAAAATATCTTAGCGCTGATATGATAGCCTTTATCAGCAGTGTCCTACAGTTTACAAATAATATTTATGTTACGTTAAACTTTTCATTAGGTTTTTATTTAGAGTAGCTTGAGTGTGGCATGCTCTCTTTACTGTCTCTGCGGTGGTGGCATGTGCGTCGGGTCGTTACATTCCCTAAGATATGGTTGAGTGAAGCGATGGCTGATTCATATGTCATACTCGTGAACGGGTGCCGCCTGTGGAGGCTGGTCTGCTCTTGCATACTATTATTTTTATTATTATTAACTATAGTTTAATTTTGTTTTTTTTTCTTTCTTAGACTATTTTTGACCTTTATTAGTGCTGTATGACATTGTGAAAATTTTTAACTGGTAACTGATGTTTTGCAAATGTAGATATTATTATATTTTCTCTTTTGTTTTTTTTTAATATGTGTGATTGTCCTTCATATTTTGTGTTTTTATTTGTGATGGAAAGTGTCCTTTTATGATAGGGCATTTTCCAATATTTTTGACGCTGTAAGGGAGAAAAGAGCTGGACACTTGCTGAGTTTCTTGCCGGTTCTTCTCAGTACAAGATCTCCCGCCCAGAGTAGACTTACGAACCGATGGCATAATGACGTTCATAAGAGCTATTTGTAGCCTAAACTGAATAAATGATTTTGAATTTTTTGAATTTTATATTATAAATGTCGATATGCTACGCTTGGTTCTCCATATACTTACATTAAATCACCATCTATCCTATAAACATTTCAGAGACTTAGTAGGCTTATGATAGCAGCTTGACTTGCGAGATCTCAAGAACGCGCCAGCCATTGCGCTTAATAAGGTTCTATAACGCAGACCCATGCTTGTCTGGGACGTGGAAAGAATGTATCAGCTCCTTAACTTCCCGTGAATTTCGTAGGAGCCCACAAAGGTTCCTAGATATTTGCACATCAGGCGAATGGCTAGCAACACAACACTGATGTTATATGTTTGACCTCGGTACCCTACTTCGAAACGTCACGGTGGCCGAGTGGCAGAGTTCTCGGTCCGATACCCGAAGGTCCCGGGTTCAATTCCCAGGTCGGGCAAAATGTATTTCGGATTTTTCGATGCATATCCCGAGTTTGTGATTACCAACCCGCATTCATTTGGCAAGCGTGGTGATTAAGCCATTACCCAAATTAATATTAATATTAATTGTAGCGATGACTTGATTTCACTGATGGAGGCCTTTGCCCAGCAGTGGGATAATTATAGGCTGTTTAGTTTACTTACTACCCTACTTCGATTTTTCTTAATGTGGCGTTGGATCCGAGTATACCTACTCAAAATTGGTGATATCGATACTATGTCTACCCCGTTTTGGTAGAATAATGTGAGAGTATATAAGTAGGCTAAAATAACGCGGTCGGCTACGACATCGAAAGACTACAAACTAAAGCTTACCTATTGCGATCCAAAGTGTTAACCATTGTAAATGTGTATTTGTGTACAAACTAATAAATAAATGAATTTAAGTACAGCTATAAAACTTCGTAACTTAAATTTTCATAATAAGCCCCCAACACCTATTACTGTATCGTACTAACGTAGAGACATTTGTTTAAATCAATTTTAATGGTGGAATTTCAAAACTTTGTGCAACTACAATTATGCGTTGATTAATGAAGTCTCCAAACAGAAAGTGTGTAGGTACTCGATTTAATAGTGCAAAGTCTGTTGCTCATAAATCTTTGAATCAAGCGCCCTTTTTAAAGGTTTATTAAGGAATTTAATTGGTACGTTTCATCTTCTGTATAGTTATCTGATAATCAATACTGAGTAGTTTGTATGATGGGAAGAAAGAATTGTAGATATATAAAACTACATATCTAATGTCAAATTCAAATTCAAATAAAAATTATTTACTTTAGGCTACAAGTAGTCTTGTGAATGTCACCTATGTCGTCTATCTGAAATCACAAGTATCACTAGTGGATTATAGATAAATTAATTGGTTTATTAAAAAAACACAATCCTCCTATTGAGGGCGCCACTAGACGGTCGGCGCCCTCCGTAAGGTAATGGGATATAACCAGAGATATAACGATACGAACACGTTATTAGATATGTATCCAACAGTTTTTTTTTTCTATATGGACCATCCAAATTTTGATCCTTACCAAGAATTTTATTGATTAAGGCGACGCACCGCTAAACAATAAATTTCATACGTTTTGATAAGCGTTTGCGCCCCGTACCATAAGAAAAACTTTTTTTTCCTTCAAATTAAAACTAAAAATTATTTAAAAAAAAATGAACTACAATTTTGAAGTATGTGTTAAGACTAATCTACTAAGAAAATTTAGATGCTTAAATCGGTCTGGTGAGCCTGTAAAATGCAAATCTATGTTTTAAAAGAGGTTACTTTGATATTTTTTTCTCTGTTATAAAAGTTGACAAATCGTGTTTCTGCAACTAGCAAAATGAAGTCAATTAAATGAAAAATCATGTCATCAAATATCATTTTCATATGTTTTGTAATTGTTGGGAAAAATCAAGATCCCCGCCACGTAAATTTCCAATGCGTCGCCTTAACATAATATTAATATATTTTTACACCGACGACGGGCGACGGATGACCTATTTACCTAACTATACTTATTAAGTTACATCTAAATTAATTTAAAGTATTACATTTTATATTAGGTATGGGTTATGTATGATAAATACACAAATTATGGTAAATACATACACACACAATTTGCACTCTTCAATTCAATCCTTCAATTTGCAAACGTTAAATTCTAAAAAACCAATAAAAAATATCTATCGAATTTGTGTCGTAAAACATCACTATTACTTACATATTACTTCTTTCTATGATCTACTGATGCTCCCTCTATTATACGACCTACGTAAGGCGGTCCTGTGCGGTTCTATGCCAGAAGTGATAAGTACCTCTAGTGTTCGTAGGCTACGTTCGTAGGTAACATGACTGTAACAGCTTACCACCAGACAGGCCGTATGCCTGATTATAATATTACATTATTATTTTAGAAAGAAAATGAAGGACACATTGCTTAGAAAGCCGAGTTTTGAGGCACTGTGGAACTTTAATCGAGTGATTGACGATCTACGACATAGCGTCGTAAACATAAAATAATAACTTATCGAGTAGATTTTTTGGACTTTTCAAAAGTGTTTAATAGTTAGTTGAAGTTGAATAAAGTAATTTTGAGTTGAGAAAAACAATGGTTCACCTATCATCATCATCATCATCAGACCCTCTCGACCCATTGCTGGGCATAGCCCCCCCCCCCCATCTTTGGTGTACTGTAAAGACCAGACGGGAGCCTTTACTTAAATGGGGGAAACGTAGCAGGTTAGAGAAACACTTGGAGCGATTATATGATATATGATGATATTATATTGGTATTATCAGAAAAACATCAATATAGTAATTAAAAAGATGTCGCCGCTCCCGCGATTGATGCCCAAGTCCATCTTCTTTTGTTTCCACCGCGTGTCGTCTTATTTTATGTTCAAAGTCAGAACGCGACGGCTGCCAGTAGGTTCGCCCCTCCAAGCAGGCCCGATCACTACAGTAACTATACTATTTTTTAAATAAATTGGCTGCAACATTTTCCACTGCAGATTTTTCTGTATAAATCGAGTGAATTAGCACCGCGTAGAGCTATCTATCACAATAAATTATCATAGTTTATTGGTCGATGTCACGAAATTACGTACGGCAAGTAAATAAGCCCCCTGTGTGGTGCCGGGGATAAAGAATTGCACCACCCCCTCTCGTCCCGTGGGTGTCGTAAAAGCCGACTAAGGGACTATTCCAGAGGATGGGCAGCAGCATCTCTCTGAGGTTACCCTCAACCTACTGCGATCGCCAACCCGCCTGCCAAGCGTGGCGATTACGGCAAATACCCCTCATATCCTTGGGGGAGGCCTTTGTCCAGCAGTGGACGTCTTTTGGCTGAGATGATGAAGTAAATAAGCGTCGGCCATTACGGCGCAGGACACGCTAAACATGGATGATTAGTATCCGTTACTGTGTATTTCATTTGAATTGAATTGTGAGTGCTCATACACGATAGGTGTGAACTAAACTGGATCCTGATATTAAAGGCTTTATTGTCCGATTGTGGTGTTATTTGTAGGCCATACTGTTTATGTTAGGCGAAGTGTGGTAGGTAGTAAATTTATTTTTATCGATGTTTCAGGATTTTTTTTTAGGTAAGTGTATAAAAGCAATTTGAAAGTGTTAAAAGATTTTTTTACGAACGTTATACGAACCTGCCCCCCTACTAGAAGTGGCAAAGCGCTAATAAAATAGAAATCTTATTTCACGGGATTATATACGTATAAATGACGTTTACATCAATCCCATACAATAATCAGTATTTTTTTGTATTCTATTAGCGTTTTCCACTTGTCTAGGGGGGTGCACCCCATGACATACCGGGTCAGATGCACTAATCATCGTTTATCGCCTTGCTTTGTCCAATGGTCCAATGGAGTTTAAAATGGGTTGAATTGAAATTAAAAAAAATGAAAAATGTTTATTTAAAGCGTGTATGCAAGCAATTAGCAATTGGACATTTACAATTAATCATATAAACGTAATCCACGTAATATCTTGTACAATAATTAAAAATGTTAAATAAAAAAAATTACATGTAGTTTTAGAACAATATTAAACAGTCAAAGCAGTTAAAACCAGTTTCGTTAAAGCTATGCATGTTAAAGCTTAGAGTTTTGTCTCTATCATACGATATAGTTAAATATAAAAGAGAAGTCTATTATGAATATGCTGTCTTTCGAATTCAAGCTAAGCCTTAAGATACTTACGTTCGCTTATCGATAACGTATTAAATTAATTATGGTATGGCATTTTACATTTTGCAAACGAGATCGCGCAAATAGAGACATAAGTTTCTTTCGCGATTCCTAAGTCGTTGCATATAATTAATTGAATTAACTAAAGCTACAATTATCTCAAGATTTATTATAATTGTTTGTACACGAAGTGGTTATTTATGGCCTTATAAAAACTATATTCCTTATCGCCTCTGCGGTCTAGTAGTAACTGGTTTAGCAGAGATCCTGGGATCAATTCTCAGCCGGAGAAGAATCAGAAGAGAAAAGATAACGGACGACCTCCGTAGCCGAGTGGCTTGCACGCCGGACTTTGGGCGGCGGGCGCTAACTCTGAGGTCCCGGGTTCGATTCCCGGTCGGGTCAATGTCGAAAACGAACTTTTCTATATTGTGTCGGGTCTGGGTGGTTGTGGTACCGTCGTTGTTTCTGATTTCCATTAAACGAGTGCTTTAGCTACTTACCTTGGGATCAGAACAATGTATGTGATGTTGTCTAATATTTAATATATTTAATATATTAATAATAATATTATGCAGAGCTCGGTAAGCTTGGTAGTAAGGCTGGTTTTAAACTTTTTACATCCTGCTGTTCATATTTAATTAAGCCTATGTTTACGTACGCGAATAATATAGTTACGTAATTTTAGTACCACTTAATCTAATATTAACTTTACAGTAATCAAATGAAATCCTTTTTTTAAATAATTGAAAACTGATGTTGAAAAAAAACTTCTAAAGAAAATACAAAGACTGATTTATTTATTTTTTTATTTTTTTTTTTTGAATACATTATTTCATGCACACAAACATTAATGTTACGGCTTATATCTAAATGCATCAAACAATTATAGGTAAATACCACATGCTATGTAGAAAAATTTAAACACTTAATTTAATTTAACCTAGATTAATTTGCTAGTTTAATTTAAAGTACTTAGACATAAAAAGGAAAGCTACTCTGATTTACATTGAATTACAGCTTTACGGATACGGTTGAACGCGTCAAAGAGTCTGATGATGAGTAAAGTCAACTCAAAGTTCTTTTATAAATAATAATAACAAATCACCTGAGACAACAGAACTGTCTAGCACAGGCAATAAAACTTCATCGACGCATAACACGGGCCACAGCACACATGTTCATTCAGCGGCGAATAAATCATAATGAGTGTGCGTTAATGACTGCGAACGATTCCAGCCTTAACTCCACACGTTTGTCACAACAATTATGTCACGAGACGGGCGTTTGAACGTTCCCGCCCGACGCGATACCATCGCCTTACGTCACCCAGGCGACCACACTACAGAAACAATAGCAATACGAAAAGATTTTTATAATCGCCTCTTTGATCTTTTGTCTATAATTTGTTTATTATAGCTTGATACCTGTGATAGAAGTCACCAAAATCGAAGACGTGACTTTGTAAAATCGTATGAAATTATTCGACTATATTAAAATAACTTTATTATTTACAATCCATCACTTAATATACTACAATTACTTTGTGATTCTATTTTATATGTTAGATTAGATTATTTATTGTTAGAATTATCCCAATAAACTCCCGCATAACACACATTTATCATAATTTTAAAACATTACAATAAAATGAACGTACTCCTTTACAAGGTCATTTCGTTACAAATAAATACAAGTGTTGGGATAGTACACCAAGTGAAGTTCAATTGATATTCAATAACCAATCGATTAAATTTAACTTCATAATTTTCATCCTAGCTGTATTCATTAATTTGTTAGTCTTTGCCTATTTTTCTTGAGTAAATTACGTTTTTACAGAACTTCTAAAAATTAGAAAAGAAAATGAATTGACACATTAGATAGAAACAGTACTTCATTAGGATAATGATATTCAATTGATAACTTCAATTATCACTTGATTCAATTACCTCAGTATTTTCTCAACCCTAGGCATGCCAATTTGACATCTGCCATGGGTATTAGCTATATTGAACAGACTATAATAGATCGCGAGACGGCGTTTGAACACTCCCGATGCGATGCCATCGCTTTACGTCATCCGGAGCCAACCTACCGAAAACCTTACAGATTTGTTCTACAGTAACAACAGTAAGAAGAGATTTTTAAAACCGCCTCTATGGTATGGTAAGGATAACAGCAAGACGGCGGGTGTAGCGTTCCCGATGTGATACCATCTACTTACGTCACCTAAGCGACCAAACACAACAGTGACAAAACAGTGATACAAGAATATTTTTAGAACCATCTATCTATCTATGGTCTACTCAAATGTATCGCAAAATGGCGTTAGAACGTTGCTAACGCTATACTATCGCCTTACGTCACCTACCACACTTTTAGTCTGTCCCGGGTCACAGATTTGTCATAGCAACATTTAAAATAATGTATTATAATAATAGACTGTTCTAGTTTGTGCTAGAGGTGCCCGATTGGTCCGAGTTGGCACAAAGAAGGAAATAATGGCGTGCTTTTGTCCGAGGCCAAGAACCACTTCGGGTCCCTGAGCCACAGCAGTAATTAAGATTGGTCTAGTTAGCGAGGACAATTAATTTCTAAAGTATTGATTTAGGTTCAAACACGGTTTTTTGCTACTGCGCTTGGTTAGAAGCCGAAGTCCCAAACGCTGGTCTGACCAAATACCTAGAGAACTAGAAATACCAAACAGCGACGCATCACACCAAGTGACGAAGCGCAATCGATAGAGGCAGCTAGTTGAGAGTCAGGTGTCACAATACCAGAGTGAACGAGAGTGCGGCAACTTCACACAAGCGCTCCGAAACGCACGCACACAAGCTCGTAGTTCACCTACATTAGCACACGGAAAAAAAGCATGGGAAAGGAGTACCCGATGACGCGGCTGTCATCGCAAACGCGGATTGGGCAGCGTATGTTGCTGTAGTAACGGAGAATAACAAGTATGTCACTGAGCGCTGCCGATCTTATTTAAACCTTGTTTCTTTATTGGAAATAGAAAAAATTATTATATATGTATTCAAAACTAGCCAAAACTATTTTTGATAATATATCATGTCCGACCTTAAATATGTACCTCCATGTAAATGCTTTCCAATAATATATTTTAAAAAATTATACATTGGCATGCGGATATATTACGTTATTAAATTTAATAACGCAGCTTTCAAAACTGGCCGAGCGAGGCGTAAATATTTTGTTGTGTCTAATTTGTAAATTAATATTTGATTACGATTGTACTTTATAATGATATAAGTATTTTATAGTGTACACCTAAATTGTGTGTTTCATTTATGATATATAAGACACTCAAATTCACACAATAATAAATTAACTATGTGTGGCTCACTCAACCCTAGCCGGTAGCTACAGCTCGTACGTCAATTCAAGATCACGGCACTGTTGCCGCACTCTCGTTCACTCTGACAATACTCAGCAGTGATTCAACCACTAAGAAGAAGAAGAAGACTGCACTTGTGATCTTCAACTATCCTAGGTATTTGATTACTTTCTAAAGTTGTCTCAACATCTAATGAGCAATAAGTTTTAATTGAAATAAAGCTTGTTATTTGAAGTTGAGCTACTGAATATCCGTCATCTATGATAACCTAAAGGAAACGAAACAATGTGCCCTCTTACCTTTCCATGCAATCAATTGCTGTGTCATGCAGGACAATGTCTATTTTAGAGTAGGAAAAATAATATGACTAAGAAGATCTCGGAAGAATTATAGAGATGGATGGGTAAATGGAGTTAGAAAATACACTTCGGCATTGTACAGGAAAGTTTAAATGTTAAATAAATTAAATAAAAACAAATAAATAAATAAACAGCTAATCTGATACCAAAAATAATTTAAAAAAGACAAAGTGTTGAAAAAATCCACGAGCGGGATTAGAACCCTTACTTACCCCCTAACATACCGGGTCAGGTGCACTGCCAACTATGCTATCGTGATAATAATATTAATTGCTAGTTGCTCAAATCTTATTTAATATTTTATTTTGTCAACCGTAAACTCAGAATTATACGAGTACGTACGAGTTACTGAAATTACATAAGGACAACTGTGTGTGCTTTTCGCGATAGGTTCCAAAAACTTTAATAAACCTTTGTTTGCTACCCAAACAATTGAAGACATACATATAATAATGAATAGGTTGCAAACAAATTACAATTTTAAATAATATTTCCACGAGCGGTGTTTGAACCCACATCCAATGTCCATACCGGGTCATACATACCTACATATACCTATATATAGCTGGAGGACATTTTTTATTTATAGGTTTTATTTTGTCTTTAGTTATCTTATTTATTTTTTTCTTTAATATAGTTAGTTATGTTATTGTGAAATAATATTATAATATCATCAGATAATATACAATTGTCAGAAAGTACATATACCTATGTCAGACATACCGGGTCAGGTGTTTTTTGGAGAGAGTTTGAAACGAATCACCTTCGGAGGTTTTCTAGAGGGAACGGCATCACGCACTACTGCGTGTCCGTGCCCTACTAGATTTTCTGAGGGGTTCGGATCGGATCGTGTCCGGGTCAGGTGCACCGCCAAAATTTATCAACACCGGCTTTTTTGAGAGAATTTGCTGGTTGCCTCAAACGGCATTTTCAGCTTCACCAGGCTTTAACAACACCGGCTACTTTTACGTTGTAAGCCAAAGGAGCCTTATTCAATGGCGATAATGATATCATGGGTTCCAAATTTCTTTCATGCCTTTTCAAAATACTTATAACTAATTTCAAATGTTGTAAAACGTTGTATCGTTTAGCATACTATTTCCTGTGTGAAATGTTTGATTGGTCATTTAATGACAACCCATTCTGATCATGTATGAATGAATAATGCTCAAAAATAAATATTTTGTCAATACATTAAATCCAGAATTACCTACTTACATCATAGTAGGATTTACCGAAATACAGTATAAAGCGTCATAACCTTATTTACGTATTATTTATCACTACTACATATAATTATTCCTACTTTATATTAACTATTCAATTGTTATGGATGTATGACGTATTGATGACATAATTATCATATTTCCCGTATGCGATAAATGTGAGGAAAACCAACGGACAAAATCTAATTAGGAAATTACCATTATAATATATCACTTGATATTAAATTATGGTAAGACGTATATGAATTGCATTATTTAATAGATAATTACTACGATATTAATAAAAAGTTCTTTATATAGATACGGATCTAATCGCGTTTATTTTACTATTCTCTCGCCCAGTGGTCGAAATTCGAGCGTAGTTCTCAAAATATTCAATATATAACACATTTAATATTTTTTTATCTTTCAAGACTCCTATGAGCTCTTTCAATTTAGACGTTTGTTGTCGTTTAGTATGGAACTCACTGCAAACGTGCGTTAGCCGTCCGACAACAAGCGTCTAAATTTATATGTAAAGTTCTTATAACGTTTAACTATCTAACTAACAAACAAGCAACAAACAAACAAATATATTTGTTAGATCATGCTTAGGTACTAACAACACATTCAACAGAAATAAATTAAAAAAGACAAAAGCATTGATTGAGTGATTCCCCGTGTGGTGCCGGAGATAAAGAATTGCACCACCCCATCTCTTCCCGTGGATGTCGTAAAAGCCGACTAAGGGACCATTCCAGAGGATGGGCAGCAGCATCTCTCTGAGATAACCCTCAACCTACTGCGATCGCCAACCCGCCTGCTGAGCGTGGCGATTACGGCAAATACCCCTCATATCCTTGGGGGAGGCCTTTGTCCAGCAGTGGACGTCTTTTGGCTGAGATGATGATGATGAGATGATTGATTGAGATAAATGAAAAGTAAGTAAGTACCTAAAGCACAATTTTTTCGGGTTTCCATGAGGCAGCGAGCGGCGATTTCCGATGACCCTGCACTAGGCACTGCACCTGCTGGCGGTCAAATATTTACGTTTCCAAAAGTTAAGTGGGTGTTAAATTATCTTGTTATAGTTTTTACGTGAAATTATGTCATTGCTATGATATAAAAAATAAAATATTAAAAGAAAACATTTCTACAAAAAGGCGCGTCACATCTACGAATACCTACTTTAATAGGTACCTCAAAGAAGGCCTCTGTGAATCTGGTATCTATACTAAAAAATACCACATTCTTCCGTGCACGCAAAGAGCTTAAAAATTGGCACGTAGTTTTTGCTTCACGTATTAATATTATCCGTTGCATGGTTCGTTGAAACACTGAGATCCAGGGTTCCTAGTGCAAGTTTTATTGATCTATTCCAATTCAATACCACGAAACTAATACCAATGGTTACCAATTAGTTTACTGTCATATTTATTCTGTATTCCAAACGAATTTTGGCATTCGATCACTTAACGAAAACTGAGCAACATCAAAAACAGAGAATGTTGAGAAATACGGTTGTTCCATAAAAAAGAAAGTGTGCATATACCCAAATAAGGATTTGTGGTTTTATTGGGAAAGACGTTAATATGGTTAATATATGTGTAACATAAATCAGAACTATTTCAATTGAATGTCGAATCTGTCAAAGTTAGGTCAATATTTCAAGTAAATACTTCCTCTTTCGTCACATTTACTTTACGAATGATAATATAAAATTATCATAGGATATTGGTCATGGGAACAAGGCACGAGAAGCCGTCGCTGTATTTCAGCAAAAAAATAAAAATTTGCTAATAATAATTTATTTATTTATTCAGGTAAGTTACCCACAAATTACAATAGAATATCACATTAACAAAATAAAATCAAAAATCAGAATACAAATCAAAATTAAATCAAAATAGAAATTCAAAAATAAATTAAAATCGGTCAATCTAAATTCAACAAAATAATTAATAAAATGTCAAAGAGATTAAAAATATGCATTGATCTTTACGTACTAAAAAACTTTTTTTTAATTATAGGCTATTTACTTTACTTTTTACTCATGGCCCTATGTTCCTTTGTGCTATATATGGAAAAGGCCCAACAGTAGGATATATATCGGCTAATGATGATTATATATGACTCTTTTATTTTATATTAAGAATTACGTCAAATAACTAGAATGTATAGTCTTCTAACGTCAATCTAGCAAGGTCTCAATTCAGCTGTTTGAAAACTTGAAAACGACCAAAATTTGACATCTAACGTTTCGAAACGTCAATCTAGCAAGAAGGTCGCAATCCTGCTGTTTGAAAACTTGAAAACGACCAAAATTTGTCTCGAGTGGCCTGCTTCTGTAATTATTCCTATTCGTGCCCATTTGCCCAAATGTCAAAATAATGCCAATGAGACCAACGTTTTATCGGTATCGAAAGATTGGTATAGAAACGCATACGACACAAATAATGTTACTTTAGTAGCTGTAGTTATGTAGCTTTTGTTTATTTATAGGATGTTACGCACCGAGTCTCGCCGTGATTTTATAATGCAGCACGAGAGGTCTCATTTCAATAACCATACTAATAAGATCCATTCAGCTAATTAGTATGTTTATTGAAATGAGAGTGTAATACTAATAATACATCCAGTGGCCGTAAAGTGTGTGATTGAAACTGGCGCCTGCGATATTTGCAGCGCGCTAAAGACAGGGCTGCTAGATCCGCCTGGCTTGTACATCGTGAACATAAATATGTGTTCATAACTAGCAAATGTCATGTATTAGGGGCTCATTGCTTAATAAACTCTATAGTTGTGGTCACAGTTTGAAAATACCGAGGTATTGTTGTACAAAATGATCGCTGTACCTACTCATCATCGATGGATCAGACGTGAAACCTACAACATTATAAGGTTTAAAAATGTTTATTCTTTTTACGCCAGCTGAAATATGAACTTATATATTATATTAGATACTATCACATACATTGTTCTGATCCCAAGGTAACTACCTAAAGCGCTCGGTTTTATGGAAATCGGAAACAATGACGGTACCACAACCACCCAAATCCGATACAATATCCAAAAGTTCGTTTTAGATATTGACCCAAGCCAGGCTACGGAGGTCGTCAAACGAAATTATGCTGAAAATAAAATGGTTACTTTTTTATTTTTAATGCCTAACAAGTTTTTAACTTTTTCGGGTCCACGAGATTTGCTTGATGACGCGGAACAAGGTGTAGGCAGGCAGACTGTGTGAACTATCTTTTGTACTCCTACCATGGACATGTTAATCGAAAAAACAGTTCAAGTCCGATGCGAGGTCAAAAAGGTCCAAATTACGGCTTCCTGCCTGTACCATTAAAGTTATACCACAACAACACTGGTAGTCTGTCCGAACCCCCAAGTTGGTGACGTCTCCAGTTATTCAAACAAATGAGCTACTATTAGACGGCAGCCCTAAACAAATGAACTATCAAAACAAGATGGCGCCAAGGAAGAGGCGCCGCTGTTATTTGTCAAAATAAATATGCGCAAATGTAGTTTTACAATTAGTTTATTACTATCAACAAAGCGGTATAATAACTACTATGATCGCCGATGGTAGACATGTGCTCATTTATGACACAAAACGGTTAAGCGCGTCGCCATCTGATTGGCAAATGATAATATTGAAGCCGAAGGTAGAATCGCTGTAGTCGAAACTCACAGCAATCCAAATGAAACTTTATAAGTACTGGGAAATTGACTTATCTCTAACTCTCTTTAGGTATCTATTTTTATCCCTTTCAATGTACCGTAACATTACCATAAAGTATACAGTTTATCTATAGAGCCTAACCGCTTAACTAGTTGGTCTGCCAGTTCAGCCCAGACGACGCCTCCCAGACTCACTGACATTGCAGTTTGCACCGAGATAATACTGTAAACAATACGTCTGAAGTACCCACTTAGCGGGTTGCAATTGCATTTCTTGTCTGTCGGCTTTCTGCAATGCACTTGGCGTTCAATAAAAGCATGATAAATAATGAAGCTTATGCTCGGTAATAATGAATTTTAAATTGACCCATAAATTGTAAACTAGAGAGAAATAAAAGTAATCTTACGTAGAGGATTTTTTTCTAACGTTATAATGGTGGCGCACTCTGTGCCTGAACAAAAGGCGGGTGATGTGAATGATTTTACTAACAGGCTAATAAGCATTTTATCCGGTTTTGCTAAGATATTTGATTTCTCATACAGATCATGCCGCACCTTTAAGCACAGCAACACGTTTACTTATTAGAGATATTAGTATTTTATATGCAAAGCTTGTACTGACTTCCAAAAAGCATTTGATAGAATCAACCTCAGAGATTTAGTTTACAAGCTCTAATCTTCTGGCGTCACAATTGTTTTTTACGATGGCTATTGATGTGAATATAAACACACGTACTCTTACAAAGTGTTTTTTAACTTTTAGTTGGTTTTAATGTACCTGACATGCTAAGTCTATTAAAGTAAATAATGAAACTACTGATTATGTCGTAGTCGTAGTTTATACGTACATATTAATAAAATCAAACGAGTAGACAAAGACAAACACCAGCATCCATCAAGCCGTCGGCCGCAAGCGAAGCAGCAAGCGATTGTTAGTTATGTACCGTCCATTGTTGTCTGCCACTAGGGTTGCCACCAGTATTTTATAATAGAACTATCAACCACCCAAGACTTCGTCCACGTAAATATAATAAAAACAAACAAACAACTGTATCTCTTAATACCTCTGAATACCTGGATCTTATAAAATTTTTGGAGAATCCTGACTTGACTCTTGCCTGCATGAAAGGAAACTCATTAAAAGGATCATCCAGCTGTTTGAATTGATGTTTATATTAGTATTTTCAAGACAACATAGAATATAATCAAAATAGATGTCGTCCCAGCCGCGGATGACAACGAAGTCCACTTCACTTGTTTCCTTCTCTCCGTGTCTTCATAAACGTCGACCATGTTCAAACACAGAACGCGACGGCTGCCAGTAAGCTCGCCCAACCAAGTAGTCTCGATCACTACAGTACTATGTATTGGAATACTGATGCAATCAGGTCATATTACACCTCGCAGGCCAAATGCGGGTTCCGAGATCTTTTTGCCATCTTTCAATAATAATAATCGGTTTAAAGTGCCTTCCGACGTCTCCCATCATGTGCTATGACAGTTTGAAAGTTACTTTCGCAGATCGCAAGCTGAACGCACAAGCCGCTTCGCTTCAAGGTCTTCAAAGTACGACCCTACAGCATTGTCCTAATTTAAAAAAAATATTAAAATAAAAATAGGCAACCCTACCTGCCACCCTTGAATGGGATTTATTAACTCCTAGCTAACATTTTTTTATTTTTTTTTTATTTTTTATTTATTTATTTTTTTTTATTTTTTTTTCATTTAAAAATCACACATATAAACAGAACAGATAAATTCTTATAGATAAAACATATTACATTTTTGCCCGAACTAGGAAAATCCTGTGATTGATTGATCAACACAAATCATTGGTTCCTTATATCAATTTGTTCTGGGATACATTAACGCTTGCCTGTTTTCAGCTGCTTAAACCTATTAATCTCATTTACCATCCTTGATATCATTATCTAAAATGTTCTTGCATCATCATCATCATCTTCAGCATTTAAAAACGTCCTACTTCTGGGGTCATTGTCAATGGTGGGCTTCTACCACTGCCATCTTGTATCACAACAACCAACAATTTTATATGGAGTCACTTCACATAACTTTGCAAAATGGATTAAAAATCTGGATTAAAAATTTGGATTTGGATTAAAAATCTGTTAGCTTTTAAGATTTTTGTATGAATAAATAAATAAATAAATAAAACTTTAAGTATGGAATCAACTCTGAAATCGTAAAAAAAATATACTGAACAACTTTACCCAAATACAAATTAAAAGTCCTGACTCACTCACTCACATGTTCCCCAGCTCGGAGTCGAACCCGGGACCTCTTGGTCTGAGACCGGGCGGTGGTCCTAACCACTAGACCATATAGGCGGTTGAAGTATTTATATATTGTCTACTATACAGCTATTGGATTCATCACTAACTGCGATAGAAAGAGATTTAGTAGCGAAGGATAAATATTTATAGACGTCTCAATCAAACGGATTTCGTGCATTAGCTTAAATTATTGCATGTAGCCAGTTACTGTGTTGTCTAGTACGTTATGTCATAGGCTAGAATAATCATTTATAGAGTTCTAGCGGCTCGTTCGAGACTTTGTCCGCTTGAGAACATCCGTATCCCAAGGACCTACTGCAGCGCCACGTAACGGGTCCAATTATAAATCGAAACCATCCAGAGACCCACACAAAAGATTTCATCAAAATAGGTCCAGCCGTTTAGAAGGACTTCAGTGACATACACACGTTACCGTTGATGAATTATATATGTAAAGAAAGAATTGTATATACGAGTATATAAATAGATAAAGAAGAGCTCGATGGCGCAGTGGTTAAAGCGCCTGGTCTGCGAGTGCTGAGGTTAAGCAACTTTCACAAAGGCCGGTCATCGAATGGTTGACCAAAATTTTATTATCTGGAGCCTCTCCGTGCTTCGGAAGGCACCTTAAGCCGTTGGTCCCGGCTGCATTAGCAGTCGTTATAAAACCACCAATCCGCACAGAGCCTGCGTGGTGGTTTATGGCCCGTTCTCATCCATCCATAGGGAAGGCCCAGCAGTGGGGACATCAAATGAGCTGATGATGAAGTAAATAATACTACATTACATTAAAGCACTTGTTTCAATCCGAGTTTAATTTTCAGGACGAGCTAAGTGTTAATTTTTTTTTGATGCGTAGCCCGGGATCGTGATACCAACGTGATGCCAAATGCAGCAAACGTGGTGATTAAGCTATTACCATGATTTTAATGATGGAGGGTTTTACTCAGCAGAGACTGTTGTTTAAATACTAACAATTAGTATTAATCCAAACTTCAGTATGAAGAATAATGATGAGTATAAATCCATTTTCTGTAAGATTTACATTTCTATAGGTAACTCACTTATACATTTCGTTCTTTTTCATATTTCTCTAAAATCTCTTATTCTTTGACAATTTCAAACAAAGTAGACATTGTTTGATATCATATAAAATCTGCAGAATATAGGAATAAATGCGACAGTGTTTTGTCCTCCCTTTACGTCAAAACCAAGCAAAGCATTGAAAAAGAAGAAATCGGTAAGCAGTACCATAGATTACATTAAGCTACATTTTGTGTCGAATTTTTGTTTGACAAAATGCAATGTTAAGTAGCTTTAGTTATTATTCTGAGGCTATGATAACTACATTTGTAACCATAGATTTATTTGTAACTGCACATAAAAACAAAACAGAAGTTACAATACAGAAAATTGGCACTTGTTGTTCAAAAAGGTTCCTCTTAGTTTAGCACTAATGTTCATACACCAATGATTCTGAATCTCTAAATAGGTATTCGTATTATAATAACAAATGCTATTGCTTTAACCCATATACGGGATTGTCATTAAAAATACGATCCTAATAAGATACGATATGATTCAGGCAAAATTTTAACTCTTGCTTAAATTTTCGTCTTTTCCCCGCCGCTATGACTGCGAATATCCGGCAAATGTGTTAGCAAATTGAAGTCATAAGTTTACACCGTTAATATTTAAAAAAAACCATGTCTGTTGTATGGGAGCCCCACTTAAATATTTATTTTATACTGTTTTAGTATTTGTTGTTATAGCGGCAACAGAAATACATCATCTGTGAAAATTTCAACTGTCTAACTATCACGATTCATGAGATACAGCCTGTGACACACGGACGGACAGCGGAGTCTTAGTAATAGGTCCCGTTATACTCTTTACTTTACCCTAAAAAACAATTGCTTCATAACGATTTCTACGAATTTTTCAGTTTAATCGAGTCCCATACTTGGCCGTCATACCCCGAAAACATACATTTTATCAAAGACAGCTTATTCGCAGACCATAAATATTTTATCATTATCTGAAACCATAAATATTATTCCAACGTTCCCTTTACTCACCTTTAACGATCATCCCAAAACAAACGTCATCAAATGGTCACTAAATCCAATTATAGAGTTCACTTCGGGCTCTCACTGCAGTTTACAAGAAAACACACCTTTTATTTACGTTGGTAGTACTTTTGTAACTTAAAGTTACTAACAGTTGTTTAAAAGTCACAAGTTTGTCACTCGAATAAGCTTAGCGGCACACAATCCCCACAATTTGTTCTCGAACCGATTAAATTGGGGAGACGCCTTGCGAGGTGTGTGTGCCCGCGCGACTGAGCCGAATCTGTGAAAGTTTCAGAATGTCTACTCTATATCGTGAACTTATGTTGCTAGTATGGGACGTTTTTCGGGGAAGCATACACTCTTACAAATTTCTCTTACTAATAAATTTGTGGTAGTTTAGTTTGCTCATATAAACGGTTGTGTAAAAGATGGAAATACTGCTTAAATGCTTAAAGAGCTGCTTCCAATTTTTTAAGAGCAAATATTTACACGTAAAGCAATTTTAAGAATTTTACAATTTAGATTATTCAACATTACTTTTCTTGTATTCATCAATTGTCTTATTTGATCTTCGAGTGTTCAAACCCTTTGTTCAACTGGTAATTAGAGTTATTACTCGTATGTTAATCATATCTCGATGATAGTTTGATATAATTAAAAAAGTATTACAATAACAAGAATAGATAAAACAGCTCTTTATTAAGATTTTGATTTTATAAGATTATGAAGATTTTGATGCAAAAATTCCTCTCAATTCGATCCGAACTCATCGGAGTATCTAGTAGGGCACAGGGACACGTGCGTGATGCCGTTCCCTCTGAAAAACCTCCGTAAGTGATTCGTTTCATACTTACGGCTTGAGGAACCCTTTAAGTTTCTCGCCGCCCCCAAAAAAGCCCGGTGAAGCTGAAAATGCCGTCTGAAGCAATCAGCAAACTCTCTCTAATAAAAGAAAAATAATTCCTGAAATAAGTTTTTTTTTTAACTCAATTGGAATCGTAGTAAAAGGTTTATGTATCAATCAAATTTGAACTGTATGGTTTGGTTATAAGGATCCAATATTCATTGGAGAAATTTGCCAGGTTTGGGTAAGTCGATCTGCCGCCGTGTGTACATGTAAAATGTATAAGAATGTATAAGGATACATTCACGTAAAATACTCAGAAATGGGTTACTAGTTATATTTCGTTTCAATGAGCCAAAATATTAGGAGAAAATGTTTAGTTTGTAAATTGTAAATATTTGACTCGGTGCGTGCAATGTGTAAATGGGTGATTTATTTTCATTTATATGTCGATACTAATAACTACAAAGCAGTTCAGTGCGATTAATAAACTCTCAGCAAATTTTTATTTTATAAAGGCGGGTCCCCACTTGAGCAGCCGCGGGGCGAGCTGCCTCAATCTGAGCATGCCGCGCGCCGCGGAAACTTCATGCATCTCCACTTGAGCCACATTAATCAGCAACTCGGCAGCGTGCCTCAAGCCGAGCAACGAATTTATCTAGTTTCTTACTAGCTACCATGGGTGACGCACGCAAAATCGCTGCAGCTTTAGTGATAATTAATCACTACAAAAAGAAAAAAGGACAGAAAGTCAAACGTCAATGGTGGATCAAGGAATTATATCGGCAGCGAAATGATCATTTCAAAGAAATATTGTCAGATATGACTTTTGAAGGAGTAGAAGATACTATACAAAATTTTATTAGAATGAATTCTGAAACATTTGATGGTCTATGTATGAAACTTCATCCAATAATTGGAAAAAAAGACACGTCGTTCCGCAAAGCCATAACGACTAGAGAAAGACTTGCGATAACATTAAGATATTTGGCAACTGGTGATTCATTTGTTAGTTTACAATACCTTTTTAGAGTATCAAAGCAATCTATTTCTAAAATTGTTCGCGAAACATGTGATGGCTTGGTAGAAGTGCTAAATGAGTATGTTCAGGTATGTTTTTCAAATTATCCTTTATTTATAGTAAATAATTATAAGTTACAAATATGTGTAGGAGATTCTTCAAAACTCCCAACAGCATTTTGTGGTGGTGCAGAAGTTTGGTTTTGCCCGTATTCCTGAGTGTAGTATCCTTGTCGTGTGCCAGGCAACATACCCACATCTGCTTGAAAAATGATGTCCATTATACTCTTTTCTACGTGTGCTGATGTTAGAGCGTCATATTTTCTAAGTTTTGCTGCAACATGTTTACCGAAAGTATCGTAGGTATCATCAGTATAATTTAACACCTCTATAGCTTTATCAAGATCAATGTTATTTTCCAAAATATCTGTCTCCTTTCTTTTATTTGATCTCGGAGTTGTAGACGGCAACTGTCGTTGATCATCGAGGGACAATGTTAAGTTTTCGGAAGATGTTTCAGGTAGTGTTTCATTCACAACTGTTTCTTTATTCTGTAATTGAAATAAATTAAATTATCAGGGAAACATTACTACCGCTGATGTCATCGCTGTATTTTTTTTCTCACAAAACATCTTTATACTCTATTCATACATTCATGCATTGATCACATGACAACCACCTCAGACCATAGTTATTGTAAATGTGAATCTAGTGGTAGTATATTTAAATTCATTTGAATTTTCAGATACCATCGTCAGAAGAAGAATGGTTAAAAATATCAGAAGATTTTGATAATTATTGGCATTTTCCTCATTGCATTGGTGCCCTTGATGGGAAACATATTGTTCTCCAATCACCGCTGAATAGTCATGGAGAATATATAAATTATAAGGATTTTCCTAGCATCGTATTGCTAGGATTGGTAGATGCTCATTACAATTTTTTGTATGTAGATGTTGGTTGTCAAGGACGCATATCTGATGGTGGAGTCTTCAGAAACTCTACATTATATTCGAAATTGGAAAATAAGGAATTAAAGTTGCCAGCACCTAGTATATTACAGGTACCATATTTAACTGAAGTACCTTATGTTATATTAGCTGACAAGGCATTTGCCTTAAATAATTATACAATGAAACCATTTGAGGGGACTCCAGATAATGGCTCCCCAGAAAGAGTATTTAATTACCGTCTATCTAGAGCACGGCGCGTGGTAGAAAATGCTTTTGGTATTATGAGTTCTGTATTTAGAGTGTTAAGAAAGCCAATGTTATTGGAACCAAATATTGCTACCAAAGTGGTATTGGCTACTGTTTATTTGCATAATTTTTTAAGAAAAATGCGCATAAATATTTATACACCAGCAGGAAGTTTAGATTCTGAAGTTGATGGGAATTTTGCAAATGGGTCTTGGAGACATGAAGAAGTTGGGACCTCGTTCTTACCTTTACGCGCAATTCCACGAAGGTCTGCAAATGACGCAAAATCAATTCGTTCACACTTGGCTACACACTTTGTTACCAATGGAGAAATACCATGGCAATGTAGATATTGATGATATAATAAACCAAAAAGTAATGTTTAAAAAAAAAGGAGATAATAAATATTTACATAAGTATCAGTTGCAGCAGCTGTTAATGGTTCTTTCTGCATTGTGTCCGTTGTCGACTTGTCGGTAGACGTAGTTTCACGGGGAGTGAATTTGTCCGCTAAAAAGTGGAAGTGCTCGTAAGCGAACCATTTTGAAATATAAATTTCGTTACGGCCTGGAAAAAATTATAAGGTAGGTATAGGTATAAGCAGTAACAATAAATAATTTAAACATGAAATTGCATTTTAAATAGATATGTGCATACCCTTTCCTGTTGTAATTTAATATAATTAATACTTTAGGTAACAGAACTCTTTAGTCTACACATGAAACCTTCCCCGGACGCTCCCCGGATGCCCTCTAAACTAGGACAAATCCGGGGAAACCCAGACGGATGGCAACCCTATATTGAACTAAAATGTTTATTGTTATTCATCGAAACTAAAATATGTTCAGTGACTGGACTCCGTTCAACTGTGGGGGCCATTTTGCGCTAACTGTCACGTCAGTGGCGCGTGTGCCGCCAACCACACCGCAGTGCAGGCCGCCACCTCAGAGTGGCGTCTGGGGTATCGATCATTTAAATCAAAATATATTTACCTGATCCCGTGATGAGGCTTTGTTTGTGTCGGGATTTTTCCCTCCGAAAAGAACCACAAAGTGCCGTCATCTTCTTTTTCACTTCCGTTACAGATATTCCTATTTTCTTACTTATAATTTTCCAGGAATCTTCCTTAAAGGCCTTATTATAATGATGTGGTGACGTCGGATCCCATAGAAGCCTGTGGCTTTGATATTCTTTAATTAACTCAATGCATTTATTATTGTCCATTTTGCCGCGAAGTGAGCGTACGACGTCCGTCTCCACTGTTCGCGTGGCTCACACTGAGGCGCCTTTGAGCACCGACGTTTACCGACACAAAATGGCTCGTCACGAGGCCGCCTCGTTTGGCTCAAGACGCGGCACGCCTCGACCCGCGGCAGCGTCTCCACTGGAGCTGCCGCGAGTTGAGGCGGCCGCTCGCCCCGCGGCTGCTCAAGTGGGGATCCGGCTTTAGAAGTAACAATTTTTTGATGCTTTTATATATTGTTATATAGAGGCAACACAAAACTCGCATCGCAGGCCTGAAAAGTGTGATTTTTCCGATGGTATATTTTATATTTGAATTTAATTATATGCTTTGGTATCGGCAGGTTCTTGTTTTGAGTGCATGTTGTGATGGATGAACAGTGTGGCAGCAGTTAATATTCTTATCTAAGTCCAATCATACTTACCTATTCGACATCATAATCTATTTTATATTCTAACATTTTTAATCTTTAACCAGTTTATATTTTGGAAACTTTAGGTTTCGGAAGCGTTTAACTGGGTAGTTTAGCGGTAGATGAAGTGCTAGCAGAAGCTACGTGCGGTGATGGTGGAACGATGTCGTGGACACGGTCTGCTAGGTCTGCCAAACTGTCTAGCGGAAGCTGGAGCTGTGAAGCTATTATAGTCTGCATGCTGCTAGGCAATCTACTGGTCCAGATGGTGCGAACAAAATCCTCTGGTACGCCGGGACCGGAGATGTTGAAGGTGCTGCAGATGTCTAAGAGAACTAATGGCAGAGATTCTGTCCAACTGGGAATAATTTAGAAAGCCACTAAGGGGGAAATTTTTCATCATCTTTTTAACCAATTGTCATATCTGGCTATCATTGTTGGACACAACAATGCTGCTAACATTGATGTTATAGCGACATACTTATACTAAATAATAAGTAGATAACAAAAACGGACATAATACACGCCCTACGACCAACCAAACCAAGTACAACAATGTACACCACATCAGAGGCGCTAGTAAAATCGATAACTAAACTGTTTCATAAACATATTGTTTTGTTATGAATTTCTTGAGACATACTTGGAAGTTTTGCTCTACTGATGCATGAATCAGACAGACTCAATAGCAAAGTAAAGTACAGTGGCTTAGTACTGGGCACGATAGGGGTCTATCATGAAGATCAAAGTTTTGAACTTCGATCATTGAATACGAAGTGTGAGTATATTCTACACGTACGTTTTCATCTTCTAAGAAGAAACATTTTTGTACTTAGTGACATTCTTTTTTTGTTCGCAAGTCTTTTATATACCTTGAAAGTGTCAATAGATTTTAGGAGCCACCTCTTTAGTCTATGGGTTACATCAGCGGTCTCAGACTCCAAAGTATCGGGTTGATTCTTGGTTCAACCCAACCAAGAATCAACCCGGGACTTTTAAATCTTGTTTTGTTGGTGGTTAGGGCTTGCTTTAGTCAAAGTCAAAGTCAAAGTCAAATATTCTTTATTCAAATAAACTTTAGAAAAGTGCTTTTGAATCGTCCATAATTTTTTACCTACTACCCATTCAGGACGTCTATATTTTAGCTGTGGAGAAGAATGGGCGCAAGAAACTCCACAGCTTTAATTCAATATGTAACGACATTTACCAAATTATATGCCGTTACGTTACCAAGTTATACAAGTTTAAAAAAAAAATCTTTACAATATTTTGGATTAGAAATAGATTGGAGCATTTTAAACCCATGCTGTTTTGTCTTCAATGTAATCAGACACTTTATAATAAGCTTTTTTATAAAGCTTTTCTTTAATAGCGATTTTAAATTTATTAATATCTAGTTTTTGGATATTACTTGGAACTTTATTGTAAAAACGTACACACAGGCCTCTAAATGAATTATTTACTTTGTGGAGCCTAGTATTAGGTACTGCTAGTTTGTTTTTATTTCTAGTGTTTACATTGTGAATATCACTGTTTTTAGAAAAAGTTTCAATATTTTTATATACATACATTAGGTTCTCGTAAATATATTGTGATGCAACTGTCATTATATTAATATCTTTAAATCTCTCCCTAAGAGAATTACCAGCTTTTAGATTATAAATTGCTCGAATAGCCCGCTTCTGCAGCACAAAGATAGTTTGAATATCGGCAGCATTGCCCCACAGTAAAATGCCGTACGACATTACGCTATGGAAATAACTAAAGTAAACAAGTCTAGCTGTTTCAATGTCAGTGATCTGACGAATTTTCATTACTGCATAAGCCGCAGAGCTCAGTCTACTCGACAATTTATCTATATGTGGGCCCCACTGTAGCTTTTCATCCAACGTAATGCCTAGAAACACTGTGGTGTCCACAAGGTCCACATTCTTATCTTTAATTCTTACACTGGTTTTTACCTCCTTAACGTTGGGTAATACAAATCTTATACATTTGGTTTTTTGTTCATTTAATAGCAAATTGTTAACACTAAACCAATGAATTATCTTTGAGACAGCATTGTTCACATCGTCATCAATCGGCTGTCGTCGTTTCACTTTGAATAAAAGTGAGGTATCATCTGCAAACAATACTATCTCATGTTTGTCTTTTACAAAGTAAGGCAAGTCGTTAATATAAATTAAAAATAAGAAAGGACCAAGAATTGAACCCTGTGGAACTCCCATTGTAACTAACGATCCCGGAGATCTTTTACCGTTAACATCAACCCTCTGACCCTATTACTCAAATATGAGATAAGAAGATTCAGTGATGCATCTCTAATTCCATAGTGGTAGAGCTTCCTGACCAGGGTTTCATGTAAAACACAATCAAAGGCCTTGGATAAATCACAAAAAACCCCTACGGCATCGTGTGAATCCTCCCAGGCATTAAATATTTGAAGTAAAAGCTCAACACCAGCGTCAGTAGTCGAGCGACCCTTAGTGAAACCATATTGTCTAGAATAAACACATTCACTGCCCAATACACAAAGCTGTGGAGACACAATAGAAATTCAATTGTTTGTCGTTTCAAGGCCAGTGAATGTGTTAAGTCCGCCTGGCTACCTACCACCTATCTTATCTATGTCTGCGACCATTCAAATATTCAGTTTAGCTACAGCCTTAGGTATTTAGTAATATTTTAATATTTCGAGAGTATAGTAATTAAATTCGGTATGAAGAGCGTTTACACCTTCGGCCTTATCGTCACTTTGATTATCAGCACGAGAGATGAATGCTAAGCGGATCCTTTCAAATAAAAACTGTAACTTCTTATTACTTCTTAAACTTATTACGACTTGGCTCTATCTCATAACGCCGTGTAAACTATCTATCGATAATGACACTCGTCAAAGTTCGAATTTCCTATCTCCGTAATAGACCCCCAATGGCGTCTATTAAATGGACTCGTCGAATGTGTACGATTTACGGCGCAGTTAAACGGAGTTTTATAGTGGCGCGTTGATTTTAGCGTCTATTAGTGTGCGCCGGCGCCTGCCACGTGGGCCGCTGGCGCCACCGCTGGCCCACCTCGGCTTAGGTTCTGTGCACACAGATCTAGATTGATTATACTTAGACGTTAAATGAAGAATAGCATAGTTGCAATACCTAATTAGGGAATATTGCACAACTTTACAATAACCTTTCTTCTTGTTTAGAAGATGTTAGCTCATTTAAAAGTATTAAACCAAAATTATTTAAATATGTTATTGAAAATTATGCACTTTTTAAGACTTTTTTTTTTTATTCAAACTTACACATATATTAATAATCTATATATTAATACGTCTTAGCCACCTCCAACGGCCGGACTGGCGAGAGGTGGCTGAGGACAGAGCAGAGTGGCGAAATCTCGTGTCGGCGGCCAAGATCCACTTGGGGTACCTGAGCCAGCGCAGTAGTAGTATATTAATACGTGAAGCAAAAACTTTGTACCCCTTTTTACGAAAATTACGTGGACGGAGGAGTATGAAATTTTGCACACTTAAAGTTTATATAGAGAAGGAGTGCAGAATGCTAATATTTTTTTTAAATTATGCATAAGTAAAGTAGTAAAGTAAGTAAACAGCCTATAACTGTCCCACTGCTGGGCAAAGGCCTCCATCATTGAAATCAAGTCATCGCTACAAATGAGTAATGGCTTAATCACCACGCTTGCCAAATGCGGGTTGGTGATCACAAACCCGGGCTATGCATCGAAAAATCCGAAATACATTTTGCCCGACCTGGAAATTGAACCCGGGACCTTCCGGTATTGGACCGAGCACTCTGCCACTCAGCCACCGAGGCGTGCATAAAAAATACATTAAATTAAATAAACATTGTTTCAAAAATTT
This sequence comes from Eudonia lacustrata, assembly GCA_947562085.1. Taxonomy (NCBI): domain Eukaryota; kingdom Metazoa; phylum Arthropoda; class Insecta; order Lepidoptera; family Crambidae; genus Eudonia; species Eudonia lacustrata. Next base: position 5,511,038 of record OX387317.1, on the reverse strand, counting down.
TACAAATATTTCAAAAATATAATGCGTGCAGCCTTAATAAAATATTGTTTTGTAAACAGCTTTTTATAAAAATTACGGTCGAATCTCGACCACTGGGCGACCACTAGTTATTATCTAAGTTGTCAAATTAGTGTTCCCGGTGATCATTTTTAAGATTTTTATTTTGATATTTTGATTCTCATGTAGGTGCTTGGCATTTCTTGGCGTGTCTTTGAGAAAAACTCGTTAAAATTCTATAATTAGCACTATACACTATGATCATCAAAAAGATCATGTTTTACCAAAAACTTATCTAGGTACCAACTAACTTTAAATATTTATTCTTCCTACTTTACCCAATAACATTAGAAAATAATGTTATTGGGTAAAGTAGGAAGAACTGTCTTGAAATTTGTGTCATATGGACACCTAGATAAGTTGCTACCAAGCCAGAAAAAAAATGAAGAAGCTCTGCCACTAAAAAACAAAAAAAAAAACAAATTGAGTACAATGCAAATTTCTGCTGGAAATCAAACTCCATGAATTACATAATCATTACCGAACAGAAGCAGTTAATCGTTAAAATTATTGCGAGTTCACAAATATATTGCTACCTATTTATAGTTTTATAAAGTTCAAGCGAACACTACGCATTGAAACAAAACATTTTATAAATAAGGTACTACACCTATGTATTTAACTGTTTTTTCCTGACGAGCCCTTGCAGGGTTCGTAGTCAAATAGAGACTGAGGTGTTGGTCCTCTCAAAATTGATTCCACCCACTATTACTATACTTCAAAATACCTGGATTTTTATCAGTTACGTACGAGAATTCGTATATTTTCATAAAGGGTTCCGGCTGAAAATGGAACCCGACTCTTTAGGTCTGAGAATAATTATTACATATTTACAAAGCTTCCTTCTGTCGCTTCGAATTTATTACAGGGTCTGTGAGGCTGAGGTGTTGGTCGTCTTATATTTAATTGGTAACTTGCATACCGTCTTTTATTTTAATCTGGTGCGTTCCGTTTACGCAAAACACGTCTGTTACCACTTACCCAGTAAAAAGGGTTCGTTTCTTTTCAATGTTATTTATTATTATAAATGCAATTCCATGTTCACCGCGTAAACTCGCCATAGAAATACAATACAGTGCCAAGCCAATAGCACTCGCTGACTCGCGTTCGCACGGTGCTTTCTCTATTTTTGCGCTGACCGCAAAATATCATCTCCGGTCGGCTAACGTCTCGCCATTGTGGTCGTCAACTGCAAAATTGACCAAGATCTATATGGTAGATATTGTTTCCTTTTCTGAAATAATTATAACTTGATGACGAACGGGTCACCAAACAAGCATACCTATTAAAAAATCAGGAATTGCAGGCATCCATATTGCAAGAAAAAAAATTCAAATAATAGCTCTATGGTTGGTGATATGGTTAACGTGTTCAGGTCGCTTTCATCTATCATCTAGATATCGCAATCTAAGCTAAGTTAAGCAATTTACGCAATGTCAGGCCGGTGACCGTATTGGTGACCAAATTAAAATATCTCAAGCTTTTTATAGCATTTTGTTGTAGTCACAGTTGCTGTCGGGATATGATATTTTAAAACCAACCCGCATTTGCAATTTGCTGTCATACATGTGGGCAGGCCTAAGCCCTGCTGTGGAAAGTTTATAAGCTGATGATGATGAATAATAATAATAATAATAGTAACTGGGATCGATCTATCATCACCGACAGGACTATTGTAGCTAATAAGCCAGACATTGTGGTGATAGATCGATTAGCGCACCGCACGATGATTGTCGATATCACCATTCCCCATGACGAGAACCTCGTGAAAGCTGAGAAAGAGAAACAAATTAAATATTTCGACTTAGCACATGAGGTTGTCGACATGTGGAATGTGGACTCGGCTGTCATCGTGCCGATTGTTGTTACGGCCAACGGCCTGATGGCCAAGAGCCTCGATTAACATCTCATGAGGCTCTCGTTAGGCGGCTGGATCAAGGGCCTGATTCAGAAGGCAGTTCTCCTCGATACGGCACGCATTGTGAGGAGATTCCTGTCTCTGGAGCCCTAATCACCGGTAGTTTGGACCCTGGTCCCGATGCCAGTGGACCCCTATTATTTATATTTTTAAATGTTTGTTTTGTTTTTTAGAAAATATTTAAAAATGTAAATTAATATGTAAAAAAATAAATAGAGAAATAATAATAATAAATGTTTCCCACACTCACACCAATTATCTAGCCCCAAGAAAAGCTTCCTTAAGAACTCTAGAAATGGTTAACTAGACAATGGATAAACATACTTAATATACTTAAATACAAACTTATTATACATAGGAAACACCCAGACCCGAAACAATTTAGAAAAACCGGTATTTCTAAATTGATCCGACCGGGGATCGAACCCGGGACCTCAGAGATAGCGACACCATGAAAGCCCGAGTGCAAGCCACTCGACCAAGGACGTCGTCATAAATAAAATGGCTTGCAAGACTTTTATAAGCCTCGTTAACTGAATGACAAAGTAATCAAATTTCCTTTCATCACATCCGCATCACCGGTTCATTTTATATCCCCACCTGCTGAGGCACGAGTCTATAGCGAAGGCGCTATAGATGGATAGGGAGAGAACAGGCCATAAACCACCACGCGGGCCCAGTGCGGATTGGTAGTTGTTAACAACTGCTAATGCAGCCGGGACCAACGGCTTTACGTGCCTTCCGTAGCATGGAGGAGGAATGTTCGAACCCTTTGCAGAGTCCGTGGTCACAGGGTACAGGAAACGTCAGGATAAACATTAAATAAGTAATGTATAAAATAAACGCGAGTAGATCCGTAAAAGTTGTTTCATTTCAATGTGTAGTGTTCGCGTAAACTTTAGAAAACAATATGTGATCCAATACGGACTGGAAATAGCCAACAAAGTGCGTCGGTTGGAAGATCTGAAAACTAAGCGCGCAAGAAAAGTTACATCTTTAAATTTCTTGAAGAGATGTCGCGACCTAGGTCTCATCCCAGCGTGTGTCAAGATATCGCCCAAGAGAGATATACGCGGGAGCGCCAAGATCTTACAACAGGCCAGCCAAAAATTGTTTCGTCACCTCATCTACCAACATCGTTCTGAGCTAAATTTAAATGAGGGTATACAAGCTACCAACTAATTATGAGATGACCAACACCTCAGTCTCCCTGTGACCACGGTCCCTGCAAAGGGCTCGAAATGTCAGGATAAACATTAAATAAGTAATGTGTAAAATAAACGCGAGTAGATCCGTAAAAGTTGTTTCAATTGAAACTACTTATTATAAATCTCGCCAGCTTTAACTGAATGGCAACGTACTACATAAACGTGAATCGTTCAATACGTCTGTCATAGGGAACCGTATTAAATGGTTTGTGGTATGACGCACGCATGAGAACGCAGAGCTTTGCGAAAATACGGTGCATTTGTTGCATGCAAACGTACACGCTAGTATAGCCACTTGCATGGAATTCATATTTGTCTTATTTTGAAACAGATATACTACTAACGAAAAGCAACAATTACTAATTTACTTAGTTTTCACATAGAAAGGAAAAACATATAATTACCGAGCGCGCACAGTTACGCGAGAAGCACAAAACCGGTCGTTGTGGAGATCCTTTGAGATGCTGATAAAGATGATGATGGTGATGATTAAATCACTAACTAAGCTATTCCTCCTAAAAAATAAGTTTTTTTACTCGTATGTATGTATGTATGTATGTATGTATGTATGTATGTATGTATGTATGTATGTATGTATGTATGTATGTATGTATGTATGTATGTATGTATGTATGTATGTATATGTATAAAATAAAAACAAAAAAAAGTAAACACATTGGCTGGGTTAACTATTAGTAGTCTTGACCCCAAAAAGATGTTCGATCGACCACACGATCAAAATTCTTTAAACGAACTACAATCTATGGACGTAGATGTAGTTAATAATTTTCATTTACAACAATGTTTTATGGTGTTTTGTTTTCGGGAATATTAGCAGATTTTTTTTATTTTAATTTTTACAATCACAATGCTATAATTATGTAGTTACAAGATAAAGAATTTCCTAGAAAAATCAACCAGACTCAGAAAGCACGAGTGGGTATCGAACCCACGACCCTTGGTTTACCGGTTCAATGTTCTGACCGCTGAACTACCGAGACCCCGAGAGATTCCTGGGATTGGTTGATAGTTTCTTATAAAAAAAACTGTATTTTGCAATTATTTTTTTCAAGTTATAGGTACTTAAAGTTCGTTGTCTTTTTTGGCTTTGGTGTCTTATAAGGCCTTTGAAACGGAGAAAATAGCAATGGAAAAGATGAATCCTATAATAATGAAAATGCTTTCATAAAACGGAATGTGGGTTTATTATCATAACTTACAATATAAATTCTACCACCTCAAAAGACAAGCAAAACAATAATTCATATAAAACATCAAAGTCAAATGTGACAAACTAAAAATAATAATATTTAAAACTATACAAAATATCATAAAAAGGGCGGCTCAAAACGAGTCTGCAACAGCCTTTACAGTGTAATTTTCAGGAACGGCAAGAAATTTAAGGTTCCTCAAGTAGTAGGGAAATAGATTGAAAATCTAAAGGTTTCTAGATTACTAGATTCACTCTTTTATCGATAAAGTGTACATAATTAGTCCGTTGATCAATGTATATGTCTCTGACAACAGATGTAAAGACAAAATTACTCAATTAACGAAAGTTCTTGCTAAACGGCATTCCTGAAGTTTATACCAATTGGATAACGAGACATTGATGGAATGATTGATTTCTTGTCATCATCGACGATGGTTTTACGCGTGTTGGGCAGTCGGACAGGGTTAGTGGCGTTTCCACCCGTTCCCGTCTCCACCCGAATTGTTTTGCCAGTAGGCAGAGTCAGGGACAGAAATAATAAGTCTAGATTCCATAAAAAAACTACAAGATAAAATTTTACAAGAAAAATTCAACTAGCCGCAGGAAGCTCGAGTGGGAATCAAACCCACGACCTTTGGATAACCGGTCCAATGCTTTGGCCGCTGAGCTACCGAGGCCCGAGAACACTCGTTGAATTTTTCTAGTAGTTTGTGATTTACGCTGCAAGCCAGCGCGAGCGGTGTTACGTCACTGTGAAGTTACTACCCTTCCGGTCGAGTTCCCGAGGCTGTGGTTGATTTTTTGGTAAAACATAAACAACCTCGCAAGGCTAGGTAGCTAACATCATAAACAACAACATTTGTTATACGACTTTTGATAATTTGACACATTTTACTTTCATACAAAAATAAATATCAATTTAATTTTACGTCTGAATGTTCTTATCTCTGTGCGCATCGCATCGCGAGCGTCGCGCGCTTCGCCTTTTCGTATGTGAATGGAACATAGATTTACAAATGTCACGACAGTACAATAAAAGCTTGGAAAATTATTTTTAATTAATTTATTGAGTTATGATGAAACTCGTAGAACAAATGTTGTTGGCTATGATGTTAGCTATCTACCGTGCGAGGTTGTTGATTATTTTTTTTTTAATTGTATAGCTAGCTAGCTATAAAATTAAAATACTTTAGTAGTGTTCACGTAAACTATAAAATACATTACCCCCTACGCTTTGCTAGGCCCTAAGCTGAGTTAGAGGTTTTTAAATTATGATTCTTCATACCGGCTACCGTAGAACCAAAACCTTTTTTCGTATCATGCAAGTATCGTTTTTCTTGGAGAGAGAGTTTGTTGATTGCCTCAGACATCAGTTTTCTGCGTTACCGGACTTTGGGGGGGGGGGGGGGGGGGGTAGCGAGAAACGAAACACTGTCAGAGGTTTTCTAAAGATTCTCCGAGGGTTTCGAATCGGATCGGGAGATGTGGGTAGGTAACGTGTCATTCTTGTCAGCTCGGTGGTATAAAATCTCGAACTTCATTTCGGGATAACATTGCAAAAGTGTACACAAACAAGACAAACGAAAAAACAAACGAACGACTACAATTATGTTCTGCATGGGTGCCATGCAGATTGGGGCATTATATTGTCTTAGTCGTCAACAATGAAGTGATTTTTCAACTCCCCGTCCGCTTAAGTCACGGCAGTGACGGGTCAAGCCCACATACTGTTCGCGGATTTACAATCACTATGTTGTTCATCTTGAATTGTAGTCAGGAATGTAGGACTACGAGTGTAGGTTCAAGGATGGCGATATTTTCTTCGGAACTACATAAGGATCTGAATCTGTTGTTGATAAAAGAAAAAAAATGGAGAATTTTTTTTGCCATTTTTTCCCAGTCCTTCCGTAAATGTTGTTAACGCAATTTGACAAAAGAAATGGTTAGACTTAACGCAAAACTCCTACGATAACATCCAAGTCCATCCATTACAAAAAACAAAGTACCTATAACATTTTGCTAAAGCTATTTTTTGTTATTATATTACTGGACTGGGCTGACAGATGGGCACACTTATGAAAAGAAACTACTGCAGCTTACAGATGCTTGCTACACAAGCAAGGGTAGCACGCGCGCATTTCAGCCTCTGAAACTTCAGTAGGTATACTTCCATGCCCTGTTTACTATTCAGTATGTTGTTAGTATTTCAAACCGGAGCACTTAAAGCAAATGTTGCTTAGTGCTAGAAAAAGATATAAAATGCTATCGCTATGCAGTCAGACTTTAAACAGAATCCTGTCACCATGCAACCCTACCATACGTTGCAAATACGCTCAGTGACCGTGAAGTGTCAGCACAATATCACCCTAAATCTTCAAGTGTTCAACTTTTGAACGGAAACCGCGGAGTCAGTAACTACGCCCGAACTCATTAATATTCAATATGTGGCATTTACATGAGGTTTGAATGCTCGTGATGACATTAGGGCGTGGGTTTGGACGATTCTTTGTATTGGATCGTTTACGCGGAACCATTGTTTTTTTAAGAGCTATGCCAGCTTTTGCACGGTGTGTTAGCAACTAGGCTGATCGTAAAAACTAAGCTTAGTCAACTGGAGGTCATTCTGGAATTACCTGGATTAAACATTGTATATTGAACATTTAAAATAAACACTTTTGTAAGAAAAAAGGGTATTAAGTACCGCATATTTACAGATGCATAAGCACCTTTTGCATGTTCATAAATTTCAATATATTGATTGGAAATAGATTAAGTTTAAGTACTTATTCTAGTTAAGTTACTTAAATCTTTTTTTATAAGACTATTTGACCGGCGGACTTCGTACCGTTTTGACAGTTTCCATGACAACAAAGCAAACAAAATGTAGACAGTTTCCATGACAACAAAACAAACAATCGACGGTACCACAACCACCCAGACCCGACACAATACCGAAAAGTTCGTTTAAAGTTCTCTTTAAAGTTTATATTTAAAGATTAGCACACAACTCCTTTTAGTAATAATACACATATACTAAGAAAATGATATCTTATAAGAACAGATTCTTTATTGGTGTTAAGAGCATTTACGCCGCACACTAGCGCCGCCAATTTGATTTTCTATCTCTAATTACTAGATATGTTTTTTTTTTCATTGGCGGCGCTAGTGTGCGGCGTAAACGCTCTTAATACTTATCTTTTAGTGGTAAGTAAAGTAAACAGCTTTTGACTGTCCCACTGCTGGGCAAAAGCCTTTATCACTGAAATGAAGTCATCACTACAATTGAAGGGTAATGTAATGTAATGCGGATTGATGATCACAAACCCGGAATAAAACCGAAACATACTTTACCCGCCTGTGGAATCAAATCCGGGACCTTCGCGACTTTTCTATTAAACATGAAAGCTTTTATGATAGACTTGAGTACTTTTAATAAGTGTAATTTTATTATCTCCATATCCTGTTCCGTATCTTACGAGTTACTTTTCCGACAGTGAGTGCTTTTTTATGCTGTGCAAATCATAAATCTCATATCCATAAAACACATTACTTGACGCCATGTAATTATTTTTATTGGCAAAGGAGCAGACTATAAATCACAGAGAAAAGGTTTTATTTGTTTCAATATTGTTCTTTATGTTTATAGCAATACAGTGTAGAGTTTTATAATACGTAATTGAATAGTAAATTGATTTCTCGCCTTCGCCCCGAGCATCACTCCTTTTGCTACCGGCGTTAAAGTTATTGTTTCTTCTTCTGGGTGCCTACTGCGAGTTTCATTTCATTTCAGCTATTCAATCACATTAACGAAAATTTGAATGGTACAATTTTAACTCTTCTCGTATGTCGCCAGGAGGCGCTGCTTCAATACTAATTTTCCTTTTCGTAAACGTAATCGAATAAATACCTACGTAGAATAAACAAAACTCTCACTAGGCACTATGCTAGGCACCCATCGATTGGTATTCTAAATCGATGTAGGCACCCTGATGATAATTAATTAACAGCTATGTAGAAGACTCCGGATTTAGGTATAATAATAATAATAATAAAACTCTTTATTTTCAGACATACATCCATAGTGTGTTAGTAATACCACAGATTAAAAAAGAGTTTTTTTTTTAATTTTTTTTTATTGGTTATAGGCAGGCATTTGACTACACCTCACCTGATGTTGTAATACATATTACATTAAAAACTTACATGCTATGTTTGTATAATTTAATTTAATTTAAAAATTATTTGATTTAATTAAATTATAAGCAGGATATATCCCACTAAGGATAAATATTATACGGTATAATTTTAATTCATACTTTTCGTTTTGATTTTTACAACATAGCAGAAATTTCGTTGCAGGTTGTAAGATAAGCTAACTTTTTAAATAAAAATTTCATTAAACTCATTTTTAGTTCATAGACACTGCTTTTGAGGGGCATTGACCTTCAAACATGAACTAAGCTTAGGGAGATCAGGTCAGGCCGTAACCCACCACGTCAATTTTATCGATCTTCTCCAACCCTATGTTGCCTGGAAATTATCGTTTTTAGTGATAATAAGCTTTGTACGACTTCGAGACTGTTTAATTTTTATTATAACCTCTTTTTTTTGAGTTTACTTATTTCCTCATACGGCATTTTCACCTTCACCAACTACCAAAAAATTGTTGTATGCAGTAGGCTAGTTCTCGTATTTTATATTATTTTTACTTACCTATTACTTTGTATTTTGGTTGACACTTTCATTCATTTGGAAATCGTAATTTTTCATATCCATTTATATATTATCCCCCTTACAAATAAACACTTTTTTTTTTTTTTTTTTTCTTGTGTTATGGCTTCTGGAGTGTCTTTCCAACACACATAATTCCGCCAATGTCGAGTGATTAACGAGACACGTTATAATTTTGAATATTGGCCGGTAGAAGTAAAAAAAATATTGGCCGGTAGAAGATATGAATTAAAACTTGGTGAATTGAGTTTCTAATTTACTGAGTAGACAGCACCTAAAACAAAACACAACACATATAAAGACATCACAACACAGTTAAAAGGGAGGTTCTAATAAAATTATACTACAGTCTAATGTTATATGAATTAATATAATGACATAAATATTTTATAACAGAAGGGAAAGGGAAAGATAGAAGATACAGGAAGTTAATAGGCCGGGGAATTTTGGAGGGTAGGATGTCATACAATGAGACAGGGTACTTTGAACAGTTGAAAAATATATGGTCTGGAGTACCCTCGTCTAGTCCACATTCACATAGTGATGTGTCTTTTGAGTGGATCTTGTGTAAAAAGACTGGCGTACAAGAATGGCCAATACGCAAGCGGCAAATAGTGGAGATAGTTTGTATAAACAATACCATACCATATGGATAACCATGGCTCTTTGTTTAAAGAACCATGGTCGCCGAGAGATAATCGGTTGGATACTTGCGTAATGGCGACCCTTGGTCTGAGAAGATTCATTAAACCTGTTTTGCCAATCTCTGTTGAGTGATTCAATGGCTTGTGGTAAGATGTCGTGTGAATAAATGTGATGTAACTCGCAACCTTGTTGGATGGCATCCTTAGCCCAGATGTCAACCTGTTCGTTGCCACGAATACCACTGTGACCTGGGATCCAAACTAATACTACCTCAATGTTGTCGTTATGGCAAAGGAACAAGTGTTTTTTAATATTTAGGATTATGGGTGAAATGGATTTGGAGCGGAATAAATTACTAGAAAGGGCTTGTAAACTGCTTTTAGAATCCGAAAAGATAATGGATTTATTTAGTTTGTGGGATAAGACAAATGATACAGCTTCTAAAATAGCAGTACATTCTCCAGAAAACACTGAAGACTCCTTGGGGGATTTGAAACTTAGCAAGACCTGGTGTTTTGGTATCCACACTGCGCTTCCGACAGGGCTATCTTTAGATGTTTTTGAAGCGTCTGTATAGATGGGTAGCCACTGTTGCCAGTCTTTTTCTAGAGCTATGACAAATTTGTGGTTAGCCAATGGGTCATTCTTATGAATATCTAAATCAAGTATAATTTTAGGTTCGAAAATAAGAGTGTCATAGGGGATTTGGAATAAAGGGTTTTTGGGGAATTGTAACATTGGGTATGACAAGGAGGGAAGCTTTCTGAAACTTACAATGGGTAAAGGAGGGTTCTTATGGGCCCAATATTTACAAGAAGGTTGTGAGATCATATCAGATAGTTTTTGAAGACGAGGAAGAAGAGGGTGAGATTCTAGCTGACTAGCTTTTATTATGAATCTATCTGATAGATATTGACGACGTAGGTCTAAAGGGGGTCTACAGCCTCTACTTGAAGGGCGTTCTTTGGGGAGGACTTCATAGCCCCTAAAATAATCCTTAGGCCTTTCATTTGAATTTTTTCAAGTTTGCCTAAAGCCTCTTTGTTGCAGGGTTCCATGAGGAAAGACGCATAGTCCAGATGACTGCGGACAACTGCATTATAGAGGATCTTTTGGCTGTATGGATGAGACCCCCACCAGACACCAGAGAGTGCCCGAAGGATATTAATACCCTTCTCGCACTTTTGGGCCACTGTATTAAAATGAGGAACACCAGACATTCTGGAGTCTAAAATGACACCTAAAAACTTTACTTTGCTATCAGTTGGGATAGACTGATCATTACATTGTATGTCAACATCAGGGATGGATTTCTTTCTTGAAAATACTACAATGTTACATTTGGGGATGGAAAGGGATAATCCATGATCTTCTAGCCAAACATTAAGGTAATACATAGCAGAGTTAAGGCGGGAACTTATTTCGTCTATAGATTTGCTAGAAGAGTATAGACAGAGATCGTCTGCGTATTGTAAAGTTTCACAAAAACAAGAGACGGACTGTTCGAGATCGTGAGTATAGATGCTGTACAAAATAGGACTTAGAACCGAGCCTTGAGGAAGGCCTTGCCAGATTTTTCTGGGGGGTAGGGTGTGGTCAAAGGATCTAATTGAGATTGATCTGTCTGCAAGTAAATTTATTGCACAACGAACTAACCTCTCAGGAATACTCAATCGAAGAAGCTTCTGCCTGAGTATCGGAAGCAGTACGTTATCATAGGCAGATGCAATATCCAGAAATATACCTACCAGATATTCCTCTTTGCTGAAGGCGATTCTAATATCCGTTGTTAGTATGGCTAAGCTGTCTGAAGTACCTTTGGATTTTCGGAAACCAAATTGAGTATTTGCTAATAAACCTTTACTTTCAACAATCCATTCTAATCTGTTTTTTATTAGGTGTTCCAGAACCTTAGACATGGTAGGGGAAAGAGCTATAGGACGGTATGAGTTAGAGTTAGAAGGGTCTTTACCTGGTTTCAACAGAGGAATGACGATCTGCGATCTCCACTGTTGTGGGACCATACCAGATGAGAAAATGGCGTTCAAAAGATCGAGGAAGAAGTTTTCCCCTGTTGAACCCAGGTGAGACAGGAAGGAATAAGGAATGCCATCTTCTCCAGGGGAAGTATCGCATAGACCGCGTAAAACACACCTTAATTCCAACAATGTAAAGGGTTGATCAAATCTGTCGTTGCTTTGTGAAATAGGGTGGGAAGATGGGAGGCAGTCTTGGGTGGGGACAGAAGGAGGGGATAATTTATCTGCAAAATCTATTAGCCAGAAAGAAGGGTCATTGGATAATGGAGAGGGACCAGTTAAGGAACCGCGGAACCTTTTGACGTTCCTCCAGACGATTGTTGAGGGAGATCTGGGGGAAAGGGATTCGCAAAAGTTAATCCAGCCCTGTTTTTTCTTTTTGGACAAAATTTTCCTAGTAGTTGCTGCGATTTTCTTGTGGGATAAGTAGTTTTCCATACTCATAGAGAGGTTGTACTCTGTCTCAGCATTTTTCCGGAGCTTCACTGCCTCAGTACACTCGAAGTCCCACCAGGGTGGAGGGGCCAGTTTCTTACGGTTGGGCTTCTTCTGCGGAATACTAATTTCTGCTGCAGAGGACAAAACCTCCAAGAGTAAGGACAACCTATCATTTATGTCAGAAGGATATACGGATTCTTGAGTAAGGAAGCGGTTAATTTCAAATGAAAATTTGACCCAATCCGCCTCCTTAATCTTGTATTTCAGCAGAGGGGGTGGAGAGACGGCAGGGATAACGGAATGAGGTTTGGAAATGAGAATTGGGAAATGGTCACTACCGTGGGATTGTGCAAGAGTTCTCCAGGTACATAGAGACGATAGAGATGAAGAGCAGGCAGAGAGGTCAACCACAGAGCGGGGGTCTTGGGATGGAGAGACACGGAGAGTTGGTGAACCGTCATTCAATATGCATAGATTGAGGTCTTCGAAAAGATCCACAAGTTCGGACGCGAATGCGTCACAGGAGTGAGAACCCCAAACAATGTGGTGGGCATTAAAATCCCCAAGAATGAAAACAGGAGATGGGATAGAAGAGAAAACCGAGAGGAGATCAGGGATAATAGAGGAAGATGGGTGAGGAATATAGATTGAAATGAATGAAATACCCATCACTCTCGCAGCCACCACATTATATGATGGACTGTGAGAGGGAAGGGGAAGCTGGGAGTAAGTTAGATTTCTTCTAATAAGGAGAGAACAACCTCCATAACCGTCATCTCTGTCATCCCTGAGACATGCATACCCAGAGACCCTAAAATGGGACCCAGGCACCAACCATGTTTCAGAGATGGCAGCGACCGCCACGGAGAATTTGTTAAAGAGATAAATTAGATCGCTTTTTTTGCGACGTATGCTATTGCAGTTCCATTGGAGGAAACCGCAAGAGCCCGTCGCCGGACTCGCTAGAGTTGGGTTCATTATGCCTACTGTCCAAAGGCACCGATTTGAAGAGGATTTGTAATTGATTGCGCACGTTGGTCGGTAGAGCATCGTTAAACTTGGATAAGACAATGGTCAATAGTGACACCGTCGTTTCTAACAATCTGTCTTCTGGAATTTGGTCTGGAGGGCTCTGAAGAAGGGCACATCCATTGGGCATCATTGATGCAGGGGTGCTTATCAAGGACTGATGGATCTGTCTGTCGTAGCCTCTGGGAATTGGGATACGACGACGAGGACTGGTAGTGACTGCTTTCCGGTAAGAGTTGGACATGGTGGGTAGGAGATGTGGGGAATTTGAAGGGGAAGAATATGACAAGGGTTGTGACATCATAGGTTCTTTAGCAATCTCACTGTAGGGACGTTTGACCTGTGGAATGCGAGCAGAGGCCTCGAGGTAGGATATGTTTTCCTGAGACATAAGTATTTTAATACCTCTCTGTCTGGATTGCTCCGGGCAGTATTTGCTAGTGGCAAAATGATTACCGGAGCAAAGCTGGCAGGTAGAGGTAACTTCCAAAATTTCGCAACTATCTCCGCTGTGATTTTGTGCGCAGCGATAGCACCGAGGTTGTGATCGGCATTGACTTTTTACATGACCAAAACGGCAGCAGTTATGGCACTGGATGGTCGGAATTTGGTATGTTTCAACAATAAGCGAAGAATTAAAGGAATATATCCTATCAGGAAGCCTCTGACCAGCAAAAGTAAGTACTACAGTTTGCGTTGATTTCCATGTTGTTACGCCATTCTCAGTAGATTTACGGTTAAGTCTCCTAGCTTTCAGAACTATCCCGCAATTGTCGGGTAAGTCCAGGGACTCTACCAATTCATCCATAGACCAGTCTACGGGGATACCACGGACAATTCCCATGCGAGTCACATTATAAGTCGGGATGATAGATTTGTAGTTGTTTTCCGATAAACACTTGGAGGCCACGAAAGAGTTAGCATCTGCAGCTGTTTTGAATTGAACCGAGACCCTATTACGTCCAACATTCTTAACACCATCGCGAGCAATACCGTAAATCTTGTTTCTGTGAAGAAATTGACCAAATTTGATCGAACGCATAGTGGTACCTGCGGCAGCGTCGGGCTCCACTCTGGAGACGTGAACGATAAATGGACCTGTGTCCTCCTGGCTATAAGTTCGTTGTTCAGTGAGGCTGGCATGTGTGTATATGTTTTGTATTGACACTGACGACTCAATGGCCGTGTTATCGCGCGCACGCTTTTCATTGTTACCCACGGGGGTTATGTCTGACGGACGTTTATTTGTTTTAGCAGGGTTACCTGTATTTTCAATTGGAGGGGAAGCAAAATGTAAACCGTTGTCGATTGAAAATATTAACGGCGAACGTCTGTCGTCATCCGGAGGGTCCGGAGGTTTTCTTGGCGGCTTGTCCGCCATGACGCGAATAGGATTAAATAGGTTAACTTACGTGGAAAACACTGACAAATTATTTTCTAACTACTTTCCCGAATAACCACCACCAACATGAAACAACACAAACTCAATTTCACTGGAAAACACTCAAGAGAATTTAAGAATTATGGGGATCAAACTCCCGAACGTGTGTCAGAAATCTTCTCGCCGAAACAAATCCGAGGTTATACTCGAAAAGCCTAAATCTAATAAAAAAAACCAAATAAACACTATTTAAGCATTTACTTAGTTAATCATTGTTTTGTCAACGTCACACAAACGTCGTTCTCAATTTGAGAAAAAGAGACAAAACAATGATTAACTAAATAAATGCTTAAATAGTGTTTATTTGTAAGGGGGTATATTATTAACTATTTTATAGCTTTGCAGTCTTCTACAATAACTTCGAAGTTAAACGCTTCAAATAAAGTCATTACATTAAATTGTCTGTTACGCATACGTAAGTTGCTAGTTAATTCAGATTCTACACTCCGCATTGACAGGCGGAATGTAACGCCTATAAATAACGTGGCTTATGGCAAATCTGGAATATTGTAATACAACAAACAAGGAGAGTACAGAAGGTCAGCTCTAAACAAACGCGCCTGAGCAACACACATTAACAACCTCTGCACGGACGTGGCATCTCGCAACAGTTGCGCCCGGACTGTTCCGACTAGGGTTGCCAACACAGAACACAAGAAAGAGGTTTCTGTGTTCTGTGGTTGCCAACCATACTTTAAAATAACGTATCCTACGTTATTTTCCATCCCCATACTTTATTCTTTTTAATAAAAATAAAGTATGGAAAATACTTTATTACCGACTAATGAGTGCGTTTGAACGGAATATTCCTGTTAATACTTAATTTCTGAACTACTGAACGATACTCGGACTCAGGTGAAGTGAAACGAAATGCAACACTAATTTCTGAACGCGCTATAAAACAATAAAAAAATATTAGATAGTGTCAAGAGTACAAACAAATTTGGAAAATACTTTATTTTTTCTTCAAATCTTTCTTTTTATACTAGTTGGTGATAGGTAGATTTACTTTAATTTCCTGAAAAATAGTTGGCAACCCTAGTTCCGACACATAATAAAAATACCTTTTTTTTTGGAGAGAGATTGCTGATTTTCTCAGATGATAGGTATTTAAACTTCACGAGCTTGTTTGGGGGCGGCGAGATATTTAAAGGGTTCCTCGAGCCGTGTGAAACGAATCACCTTCGGAGGTTTTCTAGAGGGAACGGCATCACGCACTGGTGCGTGTCCCCGTGCCCTACTAGATTCTCCGAGGGGTTCGGATCGGATCGGGGATGCAGAAGGTAAGCTATAAACAATCGCGCCTGAGCAACGCACACATTGACAACCTCTCACGGACATGGAATCTCGCAACAGTTGCGCCCGGACTGTTCCGACACATAATAAAGAGACCTACAGAGGTAAGCATTATACAAACGCGCTTGAGCAACGCACACATTGACAACCTCTGCACGGACATGGAATCTCGCAACAGTTGCGCCCGGACTGCCGCCTAACCGATCATTTTGACTACGCGTATAGTTTATGACGTCATCTTGCCACCTTGCACCGCCTATGAATGCAATATCAAAAGCTAAAGGCTAGCTTTCGATATTGCTTTCATAAGCGGCATGAAACGACAAGATGTTTTACCCTTTGGGTACGGAACCCTAAAAAGTACTAGTATGCTTGGTATCGTTACCTGGGCGGCATTTTACCGGTAAACTCTACGCGCATTGGCTAAAGCTCAATATTTAACAAAAAATTCGCTATACTAGGGTTGCCAACTATTTTTCAGGAAATTAAAATAAATCTATCACTAACTAGTATAAAAAAAAGGATTTGAAGAAAAAATAAAGTATTTTCCTTTACTTATTTAAGCGTTTCGTTTCGTTTCATTTCACCTGAGTCTGAGTAATTGAGTATCATTCAATAGTTCAGAAATTAAGTCAACAAGAATATTCCGTTCAAACGCACGCATTAGTCGGAAATAAAGTATTTTCCATACTTTATTTTTATTAAAAAGAATAAAGTACGGGGATGGAAAATAACGTAGGTTAAATTTAACGTATATTTTAAAGTATGGTTGGCAAACCTAAACGCTACCTGCATTACCGGTACCAAATTAAGTATCAAAAAAATAACTTTTCGTACCACTTGCTCAAAAAAGTGACATTCTATGCCACAAAAAGCGAACATAACAATAGTCATTTTTAATCTGTTAAAAACAGGGAAAGAAAATTGTACTGAATTTCATTCATCCTGTAAGGGGAGAATGTGATTTAAATTTTGAATACTTACCGAAATTTATACTGAACTACATCTGTGTTTACACCATTGAGTTTGTATTTATAGCATTATACATCTTTTTGAAAAAGGCATTTACGCATTTATTATGCAGTTATGATTATTAAATAAAATTACAAAAACCGACGAGGCCGTATGAGCTTGATGCCTTTGCTTTTCCGACAAAAAAATATTAGTCTAGGAATTTGCCGCGTTTTTGTTTTCTTCAAATACATAAACGTTAAGTATATTTTAATTTATTTTTATAAATAAGTTAAATTTCTAAAAAATACGTTACGATGTTAAATCAAAGCGACAGTGACAGTGAATTGTCGGATTCCATCAGTGCAAATACTGCCGCAATTATAAATAATTTGCTTCCAACAAAATCCAAGGAAAATTATTTAAAAACTTATGAAGAATTTTCAACGTGGAGAAGTGCGAAAGGCCTATCAATTTAAGAATCAATACTTCTTGTCTATTTTGATTATTTATCCAAGACAAAGAATCAGAATACACTTTGGTGCATATACTCAAAACTGAAAGCTACAATAAGCATCAAACATACCATTGAAATAAATAGATTCACGAAATTACTGGTTTTTTAAAAAGAAAATCAGAAGGCCATTGCGCAAAAAAGTCTAAAATTTTTACGACTCAAAATGTGGAAAAATTTCTTAATGAAGCTCCTGTCGAAATTTTTCTGGCCACAAAAGTAAGTATACATGATTTAACTATGAATATTTCGTATCTTAGTAATGGTAATTATTCTATATATTTACCTGTTTTTTATCTTTGTAATAGGTGGCCTTAATTTTTGGACTCAATGGTGCTTGCCGCGGATGTGAACTTGTAAACTTAAAGGTGGAGGACGTTGAAAATCATTCCAATGAGTTGCTGCTGATTAATGTAAAGGAAACTAAGACAGAAAAATCGGTCAGACATTGTTCAAGGGCAATATACTAAAATCATTCATAAATACCAAGCATTACGTCCCACCAACATGGAAAACAATAGATTTTTTATAACTATCGCAATGGGAAATGTACTCGACAAGCCATCGGCAAAAATAAAATTAGCAATATGCCAAAGGAAATTTCTAAATATTTAAAACTTAAAGATGTTGAACTCTACACCGGTCACTGCTTTAGAAGAACTTCGGCGACTTTCTTGGCGGATTCAGGGGCGGATATTACGTCAATAAAAAGACACGGTGGTTGGAGCTCTGATAGAGTAGCTGAGGGTTATATCGAAAGCTCAATGGCAAATAAAACCATATTAACCTTTTCACCGCCCAACTATCCTGCACGCGATGTCCCGCTGTACGCCAACGTATAAATGTATTTTAATAAAGTAGGTACAAAGAAGAACTTCTATAGAAGTGCTGGCGTGGACGGCACGAAAATCTCGAACTTCTATAGAAGTTGTTGGCGGTAAAAAGGTTAAGCAGTCAAATTAACAAAAATATAAAATTTAATTTATCAGAGCCACAACCATCAACTTCCGGCAACTTATCTTCGTCCGTAACTCACGATGCACCACCACCACTATCTCCGACGTATACTATCTACAATGAAACGCAAGTTCCTCAGACGCAAGAACAGAGAAATACTCAAATCAACTCATCAACAATAAATGTACCAAACAAAAATGGAACTCTCTCTATCAATAATTGGACCAATGTTTCGAATGTTAACTTTTACTTATAATTGTCATTATTTTTAATAAAGGCTTATCTCATATTATTATTGTGTTAATTTTTTCGCAAATGGTACCAAAAGTAGAGTATTTTCCTTGGTGATAAAGGTGTCTTAGTCTTTGGTGAACTTAAATCCCTCGCTACACTCAGGACTCGTCTTTTAATAATCTACTATTACTTACCGGTACCAAATTACCTTTATAGAAATAACGTTACTTATTACCGGTACTTAAAGTGAGAATTTAGTAGCTGTATCAAGCCCCGGTATGAAGCTTAACCTTCTGCAGTCTGCTTACTTAATGGTAATACGAGAATGCATTAAACACGACCGGCGTGTAAGTGGCGACGGTGATTTATGTTAGTGTCCTGCCATTGCTGGGTACTGAGCACGTTTAACTGATTGGTCTATTGTAAATCATGGTATCTTAAACTTCAAATGTAGGTAGGTATGTAACCGAGGGAGCTCCGTAATGAAAGGAAATCTTTTGCTTGACTTTTAAGATGTTTTTTATACTTCGCACTCGATAAAAATTAAATAAATAAAGATTCGTAGTTTTTCTTGTCAGATATACGTACGTATTAGAAATGCTTTTTTTCGTTTGTCAGACTATATTGAATTAAATGATTATAAAAGGCACCGGTAAAATAAAAAGCGAGGTAAAGAAATGTAAAATAGACTACAACAGAAAGAAAGACAGCTATTACTACGAACTACGAAACCATTCTAAACCTACTTTTAAAGAAATTTACTCCTCTGAAAATAATTGTGATCTAAATTTATAATTATAAAGATAAGTATTATAGTAAAGTAAAGTAAAGTAAAGTGAAGTAATTAGTTAATCAGTGCTTCCATTACATTAAAATTACAATAGGTTTCTGATAGGTATCTAAGGTAGGTATAGTCTATCCGGCGGCGTAAGGGCTAGGAGCCATAAAACCTATTACAATGGCATTTTTATTTCGAAAGGTGATAAGTCTTAATACGACGAAATGAGATTCGATTCAAATACCCTTCTATTAAAGCTTAAAATGCTTGAATTTTTCTTAAATAAAAGACATCCTCACTTCTGCATAGGGTTGTCAAAAATGTAACAAGAGTAAAAACAATACAACATAAATATTACTACATTGTACACATTCTTGACTATTTGCTTACTTTCACTATTTAAATAAGTCCGAACATTTGTACTGACGCTTTCCTTTTTATCTTCCCACGGATGAAACATTTTTAGCAAAACAGTTAAATAGCGTATACACTTAATCACTAAATTAGTTCCAACGCACAGACGTATAATAAGAAGCAGACCAAACATTATTTCACAACTACATACATGAGAATAAAATAATATTTCTAATTCTTTCTCTCCAACCACAAATTAATAAGACTATCTCGTTTCTTTTTACTGTTGCAACACTTCCACACACATAGACAAAATGCGACGTGAGGCAAATCGCCATCTTGACAAGCTACAAATAAGCGACAAATGTCATCCTAGACTTGTTGTCAAGCGGCGTATAGGTAGGATTGCTTTTCGCTTATTTTTGCGATTTAATAAAGTTTATGAGCCAAAAGTACAAAAATAAAATGGTGAAGTGAAGTGCACCTTTGTGCGGCAACTCCTCATGTCGAAAAACACCTGAAATTACTTTCCATCGGTAAGTTTTGTTGTGCCATATAATTTCCTATTGGGTTTTTCGACACTGTGTGATTATCTTTAATTTTTTGGCATTGTAGAAGCAGTGAATAGTTGTTAAAAGTGCAAATCTTGTAAAAACTAAACGTAAAGTAGTTTCTGAAAGATTATTGTGGTAACAATAGCTAATTAATTATTAACCCCGATCTCGTTTGACGTTTCATATACTTGTACAATTTTACAGGGCCTTATTTGAAATATTTTTGAAGATTGATTAAATTAAAGTATGCAATATATTATTTCTTTATGCATAAATTTTAATAATGAAATTGTTTTCAGGTTTCCAAAGGATGATTATTTAAAAAATGCCTGGTTGAGTAATATGAAAAGAGAACATTGGCAGCCCAAATCATCTAGTGTGCTGTGTTCAAAGCACTTTGAAACTCATTTACTGGATCACAGTAGCTTCCGTACAGTTCTTGCTCCTAGTGCGATTCCAACATTTTTGATTCATCGTACCGAGAAGAAGTAAGTGTCCACATATCTTTTTTACGTACCTACTTATCCAAACCATCTTGAGTTAAAGGAAATATTGAAATCTATTGAACTTTAAATTTATCTTAACTTTAACTTTTAATTTAACTTTAACTTTTTATTTAATTTATCCTAGGCCTATGTCCAGCAGTGGACATGTGTAGGCTGATGATGATGATGATGATGATGATGAAACCCTATCCTACCCCTTTAACCCTATGCTAGTCGTGGGGATGTATTCTTGTATGAAAATGTGCATAAAATAATAACTTTTTAAATTTGTTTTTCAGAATTTGTCTATATCTTCATTAAAAGGTCCAGTAAAAAGAAATACCAGTGGAGATCATGTTTAGAAGAATTTGCAAAATTTACAGCCGAGTACCTCAAGTGTACTACATTATGTGAGTTAATATAAATATAATATTTTTGTACAGTATTAAATGGTATAACATGAAGAAGATGGGTCTGAGCAGTCACTCAATTGCGTTACTTTGAAATATACTTAAAGTAATAAATTTTATTTATTTTCAGAAACCTTCATCGTCATCTTCATCTTCAACCTTCGGTTTCGCAGTCAGGGTCACTGACTTCTCGACCACCCGGCGCGGCGGTCTTATCACTAGTTTTAAAAATTGTGACATCATTATTATTGTAATTATTATTTTATTTAAAAAAATACCAGCAGAGTATGTTGTTGTTTTTATTTATTTTATTTTTAGAGTTCCGTACCCAAAGGGTAAAACGGACGGACGGAAGGACAGCGGAGTCTTAGTAATACCCTATTACTAAGACTCCGCTGTCCTTCCGTCCGTCCGTCCGTCCGTCCGTCTGTCACGAGGCTGTATCTCATGAACCGTGATAGTTAGACAGTTGAAATTAAATTTTCACAACGATGTATTTCTGTTGCCGCTATAACAACAAATACTAAAAAACAGAATAAAATAATTATTTAAGGGGGCTCCCATACAACAGACATGATTTTTATGTCTTTTTTATAGAATAATTACACGAGATAATGGTACGGGACCCTTCGTGCGCGAGTCCGACTCGCACTTGGACGGTTTTTTTTTTAGTTTACCAAACTGTTTTACTGTTCATACATTTTATTAAATTAACGATGTGGCGTCGTCGCAGGCAGATATAGGTAGATACAGAGATAGCCTGACACTCAATGATAGATAACGTTAGCATTCTACTGGTAAAATCGAATGAGTATCTTCAAATCTCTTTTTAATATTATCCTCTTTATAACATTACTATAGATGTAGGTACTTGAGGTCCTTTGCGTGCCTGAGTTCGGCCCTTTTTATTGTAAATGTGTGCGTGACATTTGTCTGTAGGCGTAATTGGCACGCTTTTTTGTTTTAATGTTACGTCTGCTTCTTATTATACGTCTGTGTTCCAACGTAATACTAGTTAGAAATTTTCCGATTGTTGCAACCCTACCCTCCAATATTTGTTATTATATTTGCAATTTTAGTCGTGTCGTTCGATATTGAACCTTAACAAAAACATTTTACGTTAGCTTTAAGGATACATAAGTAATCACTTATGCTGTTTTACAATAGATGACTCATTAGCTTATCTTTATGGCTCTTAGCCCTTACGCCGCCGGATAGACTGTACCTAGGTATAATGAGAAACAACTGAATCAGCTCGTGTTGAAGCTTGCAGCCGCAACGCTGATTTTCAGTTGTTGTTGTTGTTGTTGTGATAGTATTACTTATTTAGGTACTTATTATTTATGAATTAAGTAATATACATACTTATAATTATTTAGGTAGGTATAGGTATATACATGCATATACCTACCTATATCTACCTATAGTTATAGATTTATAAAATGGAATAGAAAAAAAAAATAATAATAATTTAATTTTAATTAGTAAGTAATCCTTTAATTTGGCAATTGAAAACATATTGTTTAGTTTTTCCACAGAATAACTAATAGGTAGTTGGTAGTTTTTCGTCGGAATTGCTTCTTAATAAAAAATATGTGAATGCAGTAAATTACTTATTTCTCTAATAGGAATGTATCCTTTGCGTAAAACTTACTGAAATTTAACTCGTTTGTCAGCGCAGGAGGCGCTGCTTCAAAGCCCTAAAAAATCGGAAAATCTAATAGGACATGGGGACATAGGGACATGGGGACATGTTTCGATCAGACGACTTGAGGAACCCTTTAAGTTTCTCTCTTCCCCCAAAAAAGTCCGCGACGCTGAAAAAGAGGTCTGAACTCATCCACTAACTGTCTCCAAAAAAACTATCTTTTTAGTTTTCGTTATCGTAATTGAATAGCATATTATTATTCACGTTACGCGACGGTGTGAGCGACGGCCGCCTATGATGGAGTGCGGCGCCCGCCGGCCGCCCGGCGGGACGCTTCGCCATTGACACCTGTGTAGCCATGAACACCTACCTACCCATTACATACTATGTAGTCTCACGACGACACAGAACAAAAATAGTGTTATGCTTTAGACTGGGCTTTTTTTACGCGTTCAATTTCAGGTCGGGTAAAGTGTTTCAGATTCTTCTATGCATAGCCTCGGTTTGTGATCGATCACCAACCCGCATTTGGCAAGCGTAGTGATTAAGTAATTACAGATCATTGATGACTTATTGACTAGTATATGTAGCGTTTTCCGTTAAACTCTATCCCACACCAATTCTTTTACTGCTTAATACGACGTTATTTCGTCTTCTCTTTAATTGTTCCATATAATTAGTTAATAGATTTTATTGTTAATTATTACTTAACTACTTTGCTAAAAATAAAGTGCTAACTGCGAAGGTCGCTTATGAGAAGTATGTTCACTAGCAGGTCATTTCGCGTAGGCGTAGGTGATCTAACTGGAATAGCTCTGGTGATATTCGCCTGGGTGATATTAGCTTGGATGATATAACTGGAATACCTCGCTTATGACTTACAATGCCCATTATCGTCACTTAGTGGGTGCCAAACGCTTTATATTTATTTAATAAGGCTCTCACAACATTGAGTACACTTAAACATTTAATCTTATTCTGTTACATGAGGTTCTAACTAAGTGTCCCATCCCATTACATAAAGAACCACGTGTTCAAAAAGGAAACCAGTGGTTAGGTATAAAATATAAAAATTACATCGACATTGATTAAAAGTAAGTATACCTGTATAAGATACATGCTATTTAGAGTAACTGCGACGCTATTTTAACCTTTTGCATAATCACGGCTCATTGGCGTTTGGTACGGGTAAATAGGCATTGGCGCCGAGCCGTTCACGATAATTGTAAACAAAACATCGTCACATTATTGCATTATTAATTACTACTCTATCACAATAATCTGTACTTAGAAGCAGTTACTGAATACGATATTACTTTGCCTTTTCTTTGGAGGAGCTCGATGGCGCAGTGGTTAACGCACCTGTTCTGCGATTGCTGCGTTGAAACATTCGCAAAGGCCGATCATTGGATGGGTGAACAAATTTTTCAATTCTCTCCTCCGTGCTTCGGAAGGCACGTAAAGCCGTTGGTCCCGGCTGCATCAGCAGTCGTTAACAACCACCAATCCGCACTGGGCCCGCGTGGTGGTTTATAGATCGTTCTCCCTATCCATCCATAGGGAAGGCTCGTGCCCCGGCAGTGGGGACATAAAAATGAGCTGATGATGTTGATGATTATATGGTTCCATCAATGAGTTGTTACGTAATTATCAATTGATATTACTGTCTAAATTTATTTAAGCTGTGTATTTATTAATTTACAAAATAAAACGACACATCTAGCAAGTATTGGAAATAATCACTTGAAAATTTCGACCAGTTAGAAGATACCATTATGCCAGGTGGGGTAGTAAAAGTTATGAATGAGACACAATCCTTCTCTTAAACTTTTACTTATTTGTTCATACTGGTTCCGCCTACCAGCCGTACGGATATAAGCAGTAAAAGGCAGCAAACACAACCGCATTACCTTAACATTAAAGTACATTTAACCGCCTCTGTGATCTAGTGTTTAAGACCACCGCGGTCTCAGACCCAGAGGCCCCGGGTTCGATTCCCAACGGGGGATACATGTATGTGTACTCAGTTGGTGGTAGGACTTGTTTGTCCGCCTGGCTAGCTAGTACCGTCTTATCTACAAAAAATTATGTTATGGCGACGTATTTAACGTCGCCATAAGATCAATATATAATAATAGAGTGATATAAAAAAACATTATATTATGATTGAAATGAAACAACTTTTACGGATCTAGTCGCGTTTATTTTATACATTTGTTTTAATTAATGTTTATCCTGACGTTTCTTAAAAGTCTGTAAACGTTGTTTCATTATGTGTAGTGATCGCGTTAACTTTAGAAAACAATTTAGTATTATGATAATAAATTTGATCGTTTTATAGTTTTCAGTTACAGCACGGTGTGAGCGCGGTCCGCCGGCGCCCGGTGGACGTCGCGTCGCGACGCACGTCGTCGTCGTCGCGATCGCGCGCTCGTCGCTCAGGTGACCGGCCGGCGCCGGCGCCGGCGGCGCCCGCTTTAAACATCCTCAGACGGAGTTGCATTATTTACAACCAGACCGTTATATAGGTTAGAGCAATTACTTAAAGTCGCATAGTTCACCTATATCCGTTTTATTATGCTGCGACTAGACTTGTACTTACTATAGGCTACCTATGCTCTTAGTATCTACTGTTTTATCATGAAGATACCAACGAATATTATAGTCAGTACAGTACCTAAACAGCCTTTAAGGTATAGAAGGTATAGCGGTTAGACCCACGAGATTCCCAGAAATCTTGTAAAATCATCTATTTTTGTATTTGGGACGTTTGATGGTAGGTTTTTTTAAAATTCTGCCTGGTTAGCTACCAACATCTTATCTTAGTCTGTCAACATAGCCACAAACCACAATGACAGTAACATTGTAATTACAACTGTTAAGTTTGTAACTATAGGTAGGTATAATACTATAGGTATACTATGGGTATATTATAATAGGTCCCAGATTATCTGGGACCTATTATAATATGACGAGTGACGGAGGCCTGACGATAGTAATATCGTCAGGCCTCCGTCACTCGCACGAACCGCGGGTTTAATCTACTCCGCCCGCCGGCTAGCGCACGTTCGAAACTGCAAGTATCAGTGCTGCGCCGCCGCTTGCTTTCTTGAGTGCACGGCAGAATTGCGTTATCTATATTTATAAAAATCTATTGTTGTCCGTTTGTCTGGCTAAAACTCGAGCATGGCTGGACCGATTTGGCTAATTTTGATTTTGAAATATTTGTGGAAGTTCAGGAAAGGTTTAAGCGGCGAGAAACATAAATAATAAGTAACGGAAAATACTAAAAACGACAATTTAATTTTCCGATACAAAATTATTTGTTTATTTCGTTGTCATGGAAACTGTCACTTTGCTCTTGTTTTCTATTTGAATATTTATGAAAATCATTTATAAGATTCAGATTATTTTCCACCATTAAGTTTAATAATAGAGAATTCCGAGAAGGAAAAAAAAGCTATTCATCATTATGTAAAACTGAAACATATTTATAATAATAAATTTAAAAGTATATCAACAACAATCACTTACATTACACTTTGACTGCCGCAAAACCAGACACAATAAAATATTTATTGTTTGTCGGTCACCGGTGACCAAGTTTAAGTTTGTTGTTAAAATTAGGTATAATAAGGTGTGTTAACATTGCACCGACAAACGCATTATCATTTGATTATAAAACAAATATTGGTTTTATTATTTCTTGTCTTTTATTTATTTCACCATCTTTAGACAACCCTAGCGTGTTCGCTCGATGACGCAGCTATACAAAGACCGCGCGGTGGGTGTCTTCAACTCTCGATACGCGTTGATAAGGTATATTTCTGCTTGCAGCTAACGCCAGCTATTATTATTACAATTTGTAGGCCTATTATAGAGTAGGTATTTTCGCTTTTGTATGGCAATAATGCATTTGTACTATCGTTACCCGAGTGGCTTTTTGACCGGTAAATTAACTAACTAATCTACGCAAATTGGCTAATTGATAACGAATAAAGTAACGAAACCTTTTTAGACAACGTTACCTGCATTACCGCTACCAATTTAACTTTATAGAAATAACGTTACTTAACGATACTTATAATGGGAATTTGGTAATGGTATCAACCCTGGTTCGTCCTTACCGTACGCATTGCTTTGAATTCATCCTTACTAAAGTTATTCAACTAGGAAGGTAATAACGTCAGCGAGAGACATGTATAAATGACAAACAAAACACAACAGTCAAAAAATAATTTATGTATATTTCACTTAGCCTACTTACAAAGTTAAAGCTCCAAATATTGGAAAAGCGTCGTTGGTTTTCTTATGCCTGTACTTAAATCTGTTCAGCAATCCACTGGCCGCCACAACGCCACTGGGGCGACTAGACACATACGTACTCGTTTGAGTCCTCTCAAATAATGTATGTACTCGTTTGGGCACGTCTACCGATCGGCAGTTTTTAATTTTTATCCTTATGCACTGGTGTATTGAGAATCGGGTTGGCTCGAAGACGTGCTCGCGGTATAAGCCGTTCCTTAGGGGCGGGTTGGTGGGTATTAGGCGGAGTTTCGGCCGTCGTATGAGCGGCCTGAGTGGTGTGTAGAATTCTTCTTCGGATGTCTTTTCGGCGTCCGCGTCTTTGGTTGTGATGGGGTCTGTGGATTAACAGAACATATGAATAACATAATTTCTTTTCAGAACTTATACAACCACTATGAATTCCTAAAAAAACAGTGAAAAAATTAAACGCCTACCCGACCCAGCCAGGAATCGAACCTGGGTCTTACCCAATCCGGGCGGCTGCACTGACCGCTATGCTACCGGGAAAGCTGACGTAAGCGCTGAATTTTGTCACTGCTTTTTTAATGTTTTGAGTGCTAATAGTGGCACAATGCGCCATCTATCCAACGGTTATTGCAACCGATGGCTATGCAGATTCATATTTGCAGATGAAATACCCCTTGATAACAGACCGCTATAGTAAATTTTTACTTTTTATTTTCAAGTGCTAATTGCTGCACTGAAGCTAAATTAAATATTTATAAAATACAGTGAAAAAAAAATTTTAAATACTACGGTACTAAGTAATATCACGGTATTTTTCCATGTGAATACCACGGTAAACGGCTGTAGGAGTGCCACCAAGTACTACCAGGTACTAAATTAAAAAAAGTAGTAGTAAATTAAATATAGTAAATTAAAAGGAAATTCACCAAATAGTACCACGGTAACTTATATTAATGGTACCATTAGCAGTTAGATTTATTTTTAAAGAAAGTACAAATAAAATTTTGAATTTGATTTTTATTTTAAATGTAAAATTGAATGAGACTATTTTTATTTTAATACGTTGTACGTCACGACTTCGATCCCCGGTCGGGTCAATTTAGAAATTATTGTTTTTCTAAATTGTGTCGGGTCTGGGTGTTTTCTATGTATAATAAGTATGTATTTAAGTATTTTAAGTATGTTTATCTATTGTCTAGTAACCATTTAACGAGTTTCATAACGAAGCTTCTCTTGGGCTAGATAATTGGTGTGAGTGTAGGAAAGTTTATTTAATTCATTTATTTATTTATTTTGACTATGTTTCCATTAATTTCTTTAAAAGTAAGTTTAGAATCTAATATGTACCAGTATAAGGGAATAGAATCCGCCTTGGCATTATTGAGTCCCCCAGCATCTCGTACAGCGTGTAGTCGGCGGTCACGTAGTCCTCCAGGTACGTCGTGGGTTCAGATCTGAGCAGGCAACTCGATGCGTCCTGAAGCAAACGAAATATATTATTAATAAGGTCTTTTCTTATCTTATCTTATCTTATCTTATCTTAGTGGGGTCTGCTGAGATTTCGCTCTCCCAGTAGCACTCCTGGATTACTAATGTTTGGCCAAAAAACGTTTCCCAAAATATCACATCGCAAACTATTTTACGCAAATTTTCATTTGGCAAAAAAACATTTGTCAAAACAACTTATAGCAAACTTTTAGTTAGCAAATCTATTTTTTGGTATATTATTGTTTAACAAATAATTGTTTGGTCATGTTTCATTTAACCAAATATTATTTAATCAATAGTTTCATTTAGCACAACTTACTCTACCCAAAATATTGCATGGCATACGATTTACAAAACAATTTGAGTGGTGCATAGAATACAAATTAGCTTAAATCTCATTAAAACTAACCTTAAAATATGTGAAATGTACAGTTGCTTAAGGTTTATTTGGAAAATGAAACACTTGGTGATAAGTTTTTTGGGAAGTGAAATTTGACGACCAATAATTTGGCCAAAGGAAGGGATACCAACACTTCTACCTATCGGGATCGTTAGTGCTTCTTTCTTGCCCCATCTTTCCACTCTTCTTCCTCTATAAAGATGGATGCCATAACTTTAGCAACGTCTTTATAAGAGAAGAGCAAGAAGTCTTCTGGTTTCGGATAAACCGATCTAGGAGTCCCATTCTTTTTCAAGCCAGTGAGTCACACAAAAGGTGCTGTATTGACGATCTCATACTTTATTTGTTAAAGCCGTTCGCCAGTATAGTCTCGCGCAGGTCGGGCTGCAGGTGGTTCCAGCGCGGGGCGTGCGCGTGCGCGCAGTCGTCGAGGTGCTCCAGGTGGTGGTGGTGGTGGTGGTGGTGATGATGATGATGATGATGATGATGATGATGATGATGATGATGATGATGATGATGATGATGATGATGATGATGATGATGATGATGAGCTCACCAGTAGAGATGGGCCGAACATTGATTTGGCCGAATACGAATATTCGGCCGAATGTTTGGTTTACAATAAAATGAACCGAATATTCGGCCGAATAATTCGGTTCATTTAAGCGCGCTTTGCCTAGCCAAACACATTTGTACAGGTTCATGCCGCACCGTGTCACGTGTCCGTTCACGCACGTCAGGCTAGTAGTTATTGCGCACTAATAGTTATTGTTAAAAGCAGTGTAAAAATTCAGTGCTTATGTTACGTCAGCCTTCCCGGTAGCATAATGGTCAGTGCAGCCGCACGGACTGCGGAAGACCCAGATTCCATTCCTGGGCGGTTAGACATTTAATTTTTTCACTGTATTTTATAAATATCTAATTCAGTTTCAGTGCAGCAATTAGCACTTAAAAATAAAAAAGTAAGAATTTTTTATCGATTCATTGATAATAATGAATGGATAAACTATAGGCCGAGAGCCGAGGTGCTCGGAGATCAGTTTTTATTATAATACACAAAGTTAAGTGTAACTGTTATTCTTATTTTACATCCACCTCACAGTACTTATAAGTCTTTTTACAAGCCTTAGGTCTTAAAATTGTACAACTTTTATTCGGCAATTTTCGGTAATTATTCGGCAATTGAACCGAATATTCGGCCGAATACGAACATGGAAAAATACGCGGAACATACCGAAAACCAAATAATTACCGAATATTCGGCGCATCTCTACTCACCAGTATAGTCTCGCGCAGGTCGGGCTGCAGGTGGTTCCGGCGTGGGGCGTGCGCGCAGTCGTCGAGGTGCTCCAGGTGGTGGTCGAGGCACTGGATGAGTGCGCCGCGGCCGAGCGCCATCACGCACTTGATCATGGGCGCGGTGAGGCGCTCCTTAGTGCCTTGAGCGAGGTAGTCGAATAGGATGCTCTTGCCTGGCATGACAGATATAAAAGCAATGAGCACTTGAGAACGTTTATAGGATACTTTTAGGTCCCACGGCTAATTCTTGAAGGAAGACTTGGGTAGATGACTGTTTAGTCAATAGAGTAGGATAGGTTAGGTTTAGTAATAGATTACCCCTGAAGCAGTACCCCTTTTTTACGAAAATTGCGCGGACGGAGGAGTATGAAATTTCGCACACTTATAATTTATATAGAGGTTATCCGAATGTTAATATATTTTTAAATCAATAAAACATACATTACACACAATACCATGTACTTGACACACACGCATACGTATTTGACACACACGCATATAATACTTTTTTCAAAAATTTCAAATGCAAGAGGAGCGGCCGAAATCTGTCAATGCCAGTCCAAACTCACATTTCGCAATCCGTGCAGCCATCAATAAAATTACGGTCGAATTTCGACCACTGGGCGACCACTATTTTTTTAGTATGCTTAAGTAAGTCAAATAAAAAATAGATTAATGTTTCAATGAACTGTTACGTGATTTCATTTATACGTTAAATGTTCTGGAATTAATTATTGTTTTTGTCAACATCCCTACTCCAGGAAAAAGATGTCCGGGCCGTCTGTGATGCATATGGCTGGCCGACATCAAACAGAGGAATGGACTAGGCTTAGGCTATCGTCAGTTACAATATAGTAAATTGCATCTCAGGAAGTTTTGGGTACACTGATATTCAAAGTTTAGTATGAATATGGCACTTAAAATTATCATGATAGACGGAACCCCATACAACTTTAAAGCTGATGCTGATTTTACCATTGACCCCCAAATTTTAGGTGACCCCTAAGCCATGTTAGGTGACAGTTGTTGGAGCAAAACGTCACCTAAAACTTAGGGGTCAATGGTGAAAATGGGCATAATTCCTTGAAACCAATAAACCGATTTTAATTAAATTTTCTATGCTTAAGTGAAATATAAATATAATTAAAAAGATTATAGAAGACGTAGCTAACTTACCTATCGCTATAAAAGAAGGCCACGTGCGAGTAATTTTCGTGAGTATTGCAACCATTTTCTCCGCCAGGGAGCCGTTTCCTAAAATATTTGAGACCATCACTGGGAATAACCGTTGAAACTGTAAACAGATAAATCCATATAAATAAAAATGATGCTGTTCGTTGGTAAGCGCATCACAGACAGACAGATAGATAATGACCCGAACTAGGGTATTAGATACTTTTTATCCCGGTAACAGGTCCCAGGGCAACAGCTAGTTTAAAAAAAAAGAAATGAGCTTAATCAGTCACTAGTCACATCAAGGGCGCTTTCAAACAAGGTACGTTAGCCAGTTCTTCAGCTAGTGAGGATGTCGGTAGAAGTATGCTTCATCTATACCTACTAATATTATAAAGAGGAAAGCTTTGCATTTTTGTATTTTTGTTTGTAACGAATAAACTCAAAAACTACTAGACCGATTTAAAAAATTCGTTCACCATTAGAATGCTACATTAGCGCTGAGTAACATAGCCTATATTTATTACTAGAAAAAAAATGTTGCTTAATGATAAATAAATAGAAAAAAGATTTGTTTTTTTTGTTGTCATAGAAACTGTCAAAGCGGTACGAAGTCCGCCGGGTCAGCTAGTTTACTATACGCTTCTTGGTAGAGGAATAAAAAAATAAACGCCTTAGAAAAAAAAATTAAGATTTAAATTAAATAATTTTAATTAAAATTTTAAAACATTCAGATTAACTAAGTTGGTATAACAACAATAAAAATATAATAGGTACCTGTTGCTGTATATTCGTGTCCAGACTACAAGGGTTAGAACAGAGAGCGTCGACCATATCCAAAACGTTGGACTGCAGCGGTTTCTTAGCGGGTACATTCAGAGCGTTTAGGTTGTCATCGTTTAGCACCAAAACAGCCAGGTTAAACAGGTTGGGGAATATAGGGCCAATACGCGTGTTTGTGGTCAGATCCTCTACAGCTAACTCCTTCGGTTTCTTCCTTAAATTTAGTATTGCTGCGAAAGAATGAAGAGGGACTTCAAAACAAATGAAGTGTGTCATCACTTAAAAGTGAAGTGGCAAAATGAAAGTGCGGGCGCGTGTGAGTGTTCATTGTGAATATGCCTTTGACATTTTCTACTACTTTTTTACTGTATAATGGAGGCGACTGACCGGAGCGATCATCGTAGCGTAACCGTAACGTACCATTCGCGGAGAGGTACGTCATTGCTGACTGACTGATAACAGGTTGGAGCTCGCGGCGAGCGGCTCGGCTCACTGTACTGACTGACCGTGCGAATGTTTGCACGGAACACGGCAAAAATCGTGTGAATATTATGTTTACAAAAACGTGAATAGGATTATTTTTACGTCGTAGTTTGAAGTTATTTGTCACCATCAACAAATTTTTTTCAGCTAAATATGTGTAAGTATTTTATAAATGTAACAAGTAAAATAACCTTTACTTACAAAAAAATTCAATTGGCAATATGTTGTTTCAATACTCTGTAGTCTGTGTATACGTCTACGGATACGTCTACGTATACGTCTACGTCGTACGTATACGGCTGTGTCCCCGAGTGCATTAACCCTAAAGTTTTTAAAGCCCGAGTAAATAGGCTATTTCTGGGCAAGCTTGTTCCATCGTCGGCCTCTTCTTAGCCCTAAGGATTAGAGTGAGGCCAAAAGCAAGCCCATCTCACAATAAAAAAAATAAAAAAAATACTACTGAAAAGTTTACAACTCACCTCTAGCGACTTTAGTGTAATAATTCTGTAAACTGACACTTATATTGTTAGTGTTATTCAGACTTTTCTCGTCCGTGATCCATTCGACGGAGACGGTGGGCAGTGTGGAGTAGACGTAGCTTTGAGGGGTCAGCGCGCATTCATTCACATTAATTACAGTTTCCTGGAAAAATTTAATCATTATCAGTCCATATAAACGACCCTTAGCCAGATTCAGACTTCCCAATCTTATCTTATCTTAGTGGGTCCCGCCGAGGTTTCCCTCTCGCAGTAACACTTCGACCCTTCGGGATCTTATGTGCAACCCCAACCTTTCACTCTTCTTCCTCTGTAAAGATAGATGCCATTAGTTTGGCAACGTCCTTAAGAGCGAAGAGCCTGAAGTCCTCCGGTTTCGGCTAGGCCGACCCCAGGAGTCCCATTCTTTTCCTAGCCAGAGAGTCACAGTCACACAGTAGGTGCTGCATTGAATCCGTTTCCTCTCCACATGCCCTACACAAGCTATTTGTTGATAGATGAATACTGTGAAGCATTTGTTTTGTGGCATAGTGCCCTGTCAAGGCACCGATGGTTAATCGGGCCTGCCTTCTACTGCCTCCGCATATGAACTTACTCCGTCCTAAGGCGTTTTCGCCTAGGAAGGATTTAAGTGTTTCATACCCGGCTGCTCTTTCCATTCGATGCTGTGCCTGTTTACGATGTAATCTTTTAAGGCCTTGTTAATGTTCTTGGTGCAAGTGCCACGAACGGCTTAGGACCAATAAACTGAGTCTCTGAGCCCTCCCTGGCAAATGCATCCGCCATCTCGTTGCTGTGGATTCCCATATGGCCTGGGACCCAGATCAATCGCACCTTGTTTTGTTATATCCACCTAGCTTGTTTAGAGCTTTGGTGGTTTCTGAACAAGGCCAGCAGACTTCGCAATACAAATAATAGTACGGGCGATCAGGGAGAACGCTAGGTGGCTATTAGGTCCGCTAGATGTTACTCTGAGGGATCGAATCCGGTACGAAGTCATTCGCCAGAGAACCAGAATAACTGACATAGCTCGATCGAAGAATTAGCAAGCAAAACGAAAATATAAGTGGCTTTGAAGCATCGCCTGGCGGAAAACGAGGAAAGTTAAAAAAAAACCATACAAAACTCGTTTTTGTTAATATGATCGAATGCCAAATTGAACTCGCACTGGGTACCCTGACCATAGCGTGCAACTTTTTTTTATTGGTGTTTGGATTAACAATTAACATATAATAATATAAACCTTAATAACTATTATTAGACATCAGTAAACCAATGACAGGTTGGTTTACACATTATATAAGTTTTGTGCAAATTTTATATGTCACCTATAATACCCTACTGCTGGGCGAAGGTTTCCCTTATTACCTTTCACTTTACTCGATCCTCATTTTCCTGTCAGTTTTGGGGACACGAATATTTATCGCCGTCGCCGGCGCCGCAGCTAAAGTTGCATTTCCGCCGAGAATACGAGAAGGTGCGAAACTGCTCTTATATACGCCCAAGGGTAATAACAGGTGGTTTCCTTAGAGAATCTATCGATATCGGTGATGACTATGCGAAGCGTGTTAAGCGCCTTCGAGCGACAAAAGCGTCCACCGGCCGACAGAAGTGATTATTAGTAGACCTTTACCCAACAATGGGTAAATTAATCCATCGCTTGCCATGAATACAGACAGAATAGAATTTTAGTTGTTTGGCGGCGCTGATCAGCGCTCGCGCGTATCCAAGGTTAAGGTTGAGGTAAAGAAGACAAAGGAGGTCAAAAACTTACAGTTTGACTGCATATCTTTTCTTCGCCCACAGGGGCGTACGGTGTGGAGCACGTGCCTACCACAGGACTCGTGTCCGACAGCATCAGCACCGAGTTGACATCCCAACAGTCCACGCGGGACTTTTTCATCATCCCACTTTGTAAAGCTATAGTCTGGAAGAACAATGAAGTATATTATATTACATTTAAACTGTGTGCATGCATGCCTATTTGCAGTTACCACTACTATAGATATTTAAAAAAACGATTGCATGAAATGAAATAAAAACAAAAAAGAAGATTTTGAAACTCTTATCGATCAGTATCAGCAAGAATGTCTTGATTGTATTGATTTACTAATTTATATTTATAACTAGCGACCCGCCCCGGCTTCGCACGGGTGCAATGCTGATACACGCAACCGCTATGTCCCTGCATTTTAAATCTGTAATATCTTCGAAAATATTCATTTAAATTACATGCTGTAAAGGGTCATATTGATCTATACTAAATGCACAATGTATTTAAGATACTTAATTGGATAAGGATTAATTAAAAGTATTGCTTAAAATCGCTTCGTAAATAAGCCATTATTTCTCGTAAAAAGTAAAGGATAAAAAATGGATAATGTGGGTTATCCCTAAGAGATAGACATATACGTACCATCGGGAACTTTTTTGTAGACCTTTTTAAGATGTACAATACTGTAGTACATTATTTTGATCTATCTCGTAGGGTTCAGCAAGCGTTTGCAATGTAAGCGCAAAAAAATGTGACACCTCTAAAATTATCAGTGTTTCTCTACTATATTATGCATGTATTTATACATAAAAACCTTCCTCTTGAATCAATCTATCTATTAAAAAAAACCGCATCAAAATCCGTTGCGTAGTTTTAAAGATCTAAGCATACATACATACATACATAGGGACAGCGGGAAGCGACTTTGTTTTATACTATGTAGTGATGCATCATACATAAGCTTGATTTGTTGACAATTATGATATTATGTTATATCTTTTATTGTTGCTGTTTAAATGTTCGTGTATTTAATATCAACCCCTAGCTGAAAGACACCAGTAATTTTATCTGTACATCAAGTTCTTCAAAACACAAAATACCAATGCAGAATCAGTGTCCTTTTTCTTTTATGAGAGAGTTTGCCGGTTGTCTCAGTCAGGCGGCATTTTCGGAGTCACCAGACTTTTTTGACGGCAGCAAGAAACTTAAAGGGTTCCTCAAGCTGTGTAAAACGAAATACTGACAGAGGTATTCTAAAGGGAATGGCATCACCTACTAGTGTGTGTCCCCATTTCCTACTAGATTCTCCCAGGGGTTCAGACCGGATCGGATTCAGTGTCCTGTGGTTTGAGCAGTACTTGGTGGATGACATTGGTATAAGGGTGGTGTGGTAGCCACTAGCCACCCAGATAATTTTATGCCTATCACAATCTACTATATATTTTCCATTGTTGTTTTCAAGTCATATCGCATTAACTCACACTGATGGTCTGCCGCAGTTTGTAGCTAACATCTTCAGCGAGGTTGGTGGCAGCCTCTGCGTTGAGCTCAGCAGCCACCTGCTCCGCCATACACAGAATGGACTCCGCACCAATGCCAGCGAACCGGCCTTGTGATGTACCAGCATCCTGTTTGTATATAAAATAACTGTTAACAAATATGGTATAGAACTAAACAGGTAGTTTTTATAGAATTACTAATAGGTATATATTTTTTAAATTTTTGTTTACAAAGCATAGTAAGTATTCTACAAGGAGGTCTTTAACGTGGTACAGTAGTGCGGTACGTAAGGCAAAGAGATCTGCCTAGAGAAAACATTGCGACCAGAGACAATCTGTTTAAATCCTGGGACCCCATCTCTGCAGGCTGTATAAAGCATACATAGCTTTTGGACACATTCCTAGAACATGGAGGCGTGTTAAGGTAATCTTCATACCTAAAACGGGAAAACCAGATTACGAAGAACCCAAAGCCTACAATCCTTTCTCCTGAAAACCCTGGAGAAGAGTGTAGACAAATATATCAGAGAGGGAGCACTGAAAAGATTCCCACTCCATGGACTTCAATGCGCATATCGGGCAGGGAAGTCAACAGAACTACATCATGTGGTAAGTTGAGCGGAATTTGCGCCGGAAAACAAAGAGATTTGCGTCTGCATATTCGTAGATATCGAAGGTGCATTTGATCGCACTACTTTTGAATCCATCAAGGTTGCAGCCTCAACCGATCTGTAATTGGATTGAATGCATGTTAAGGGCCCTATTACATCTTGACTGTGATTTTTGCGTAAAATGGCCAATTTTGGCGTTCTCGATCTCAGAAACGAAAATACATTAACAATTTTGACTTATTGAATAGTGTAGAATAGCTATTGGCATAGTTTGTAGCGGCCTCGCTTTTTGTAAATTTTGCTTAACTTTTTAATGAAACCCAAAATAGCAGAGAAAGATTTGCATAAAATGCGCGAAGGCACTTTTTTGAGCTCCTAGATTGATAATAATAATAATAATAATAATAATAAACATTTATTTGTTCAAGTAATACAGCGAAGTTTGTTTACATATTTTTGATTGAACTACTGTTCTAAACAAATGAAATAAAAAAAATATAATGTTATCTCTTAATATAGTCGAATAGTTCGTAGCGGCCTCGGAATTTTTTGAATCATTGATTTTACATAGAAAAAAAATCTTATTCTAAACCAAAAAACTTCGAAAATCGCTTTAAGATCGCTGTGAATTTCTCTTATCTACGATAATATTATTAAGCAAAATTTATACCAGAATAATTGTTACTTCATGAGGAATAAATATTTTATAATTAATTTATTATCCTATTTCGATAAAAACGATAAATACAACTGCAAAGTTACTACAAAATGCGATGCGCCGGCCGTCCGAACTCAGCTTTTTCTCGCAGAGTGGAAATTTGTAATACTAAACATGAATTTATTATCCTATTTCGATAAAAACGATAAATACCACTGGAAAATTACTACAAAATGCGAAAATGGGCATTTTGCGCAAAAATCACACTCGAGATGTAATAAGCCTCATAAAGGGTAGAATTATTAACTCTGAACTGCTAGGTGACAGCCTAATTGCACAAACAACCAGGGGATGCCCTCAAGGAGGGGTTCTCTCGCCTCCTCTGTGGAGCCTTGTGGTTGATTCAATTGTAGTAAGGCTGAATAAAGGTATACTGCTATACGGTTGGTTATTCCGCATAACCAATCTGGTCATCTCATTCAGTGGGAAATCTCCCTCTACGGTATCGGAGTTAATGCAACGTGCCCTGGGTCTGCTGGAGTTATGGTGCAATGCCCATCACCTCTCTGTAAACCCGGGGAAAACAACAGCCATCCCCTTTACAAGAATGAAAAATACTACAGGACTGGGTAACCTAACACTCTGGTACCCACCTCTCCTGGTCCAAAGAAGTGAAATATCTAGGCTTGGCTTAACGCTGGATAGGGAACTTACTTGGAAACGGCATGTGGACACAACCCTAGCCAACAGAGTTATTACAGAGTCATTGGCATGTGTCGATCTACTTATGGCAATATGTGGGGACTCAATCCCAAAATCATTAGATGGATCTACATGACAATGGTTAGACCGATACTCACATATGGTAGCATCGTTTGGTGGCCCAGAATCAGGCTGTTCTCTGAAGTTTGCTAAGAGTATTCTTAAAGGAATACTCTTAGCAAACTTCAGAGAACAGCCTTTTTGGCGATCACTGGTGCCTGGACCGCCCCAACGGCAGCGCTGGAGGTCCTCACAGACCTTTCACCCCTGCACATTGTAATAGAAACGGAGGCAAAGAATGCGTTACATAGACTAAAGGTGGCCGGACTGTGGGACGCATCTAAACCTTTGACTAGAAACACAAAAAGGGAAACAAATGACATTCCTGATAGGATCATAGAAATGGGGTGCGATAAAATATCCCCCATATTCATGGTGGAAAAGAAATTTAAAATTTATGTTCCAACCAGGGACGAATGGAAACGAGTGCCACCGTCTCCAGAAAAAGACAGCCTAATCTGGTATACCGACGGATCAAAAATGAAGTCGGGCACAGGGGCAGGCGTCTATAACAAGCATAGCAAAGCATGAGAAAATTTGCCACTGTTTACCAAGCAGAAACTTTCGTAATTCTCCTCATAGCTATGAAAAAGCGCAATATATTCATTCTGAGTGACAGCCAAGCAGCGCTCAAGTTTCTCATATCGCTCCGAATCGACTCTGGCCTTGTTCAGAAAGCACCAAAGCTCTAAACAAGCTAGGTGGACATAATAAGGTGCAATTGATCTGGGTCCCGGGCCATATGGGAATCCACGGCAACGAGATGGCAGATGCACTTGCCAGGGAGGGCTTAACTCAACTCAACTTATTGGTCCTGAGCCGTACGTGGCACTTGCACCAAGAACCATTAACAAGGCCTTAAGATTACATCAAAACAGGCACAGCATCGAATGCTTCACAGAATGCATCTATCAACAAATAGCTTGTGTAGGGCATGTGGAGAGGAAATGGAGTCAATGCAGCACCTACTGTGTGACTGTGACTCTCTGGCTAGGAAAAGAATGGGACTCCTGGGGTCAGCCTATCCGAAACCGGAGGACTTCAGGCTCTTCGCTCTTAAGGACGTTGCCAAACTAATGGCATCTATTTTACAGAGGAAGAAGAGTGAAAGGATGGGGTTACACAAAAGATCTCGATGGGTTGAAGTGTTACTGCAAGAGGGAAACCTCAGCAGGTCCCACTAAGATAAGATAAGAATTCTATTGATAAGAAAATCATAGGACACTAACAAAATTAATTAAGGAAAATGTATGAAAATATAAAAGTTAAAGTAAAGGCAAATAGCCTATAGCCCACAGCTCGGTAAAGGCCTCCATCATTTAAATCAAGTCATTGCTACAATTGATGGGTATAGAGAGTGAGTCTTCTGTACAGTAGTACTATTAGTTATACTGTGCCGATAATCACTCACTCTCTAACAAGAGTCAAGTTTAGGTATAAAAATTGGCTACTCTTACAACTTTTATGCGGAATTGAAACTTATTGTGTGACCCGAGCGTTCATAATCCATAGGCAACGTTGACTCGATGTCGACTTAACATCAGGAGCGTAGGGTCCACTCATGAATATATTTAAGTATATACTATACTATAAAATAAATCAATAAAGATACCTAATAGAAAGTAAGCCTAAATCTTGAGTGATATTTTTTTAAAGTCGGCTTGATAAACTAAAAAAATTAAACAAAGGATTTTTCGTTTATTTGTTAGTTACCTAATGATAATTTGTTTTAACAGTCTAAATCGTTTAATTTTAGGTAAGTAGGTACTTAGAACTATACTTATCAAAAAGAGAGTCAAATATTTGTGATCAATAAAAAAATCTACGTAGGTACCTACCTACCTACCTACCTACTAAATACCTAGGCTGCTAATTAATAGTTAATTATTTTGGTTCAGACGCCCTAAACCTCTTACCTATGTAGTTTAACAATCTAAACATCATACAGTAATACCAACAATTGGATATGTGATGATTTAAATACAACTAAGTAGCTTACCTTTCAATATCTTCCGGAATTTAAATAAATATAAATTTTCTTTCTTTTATTTAGACACCCGTAAATACAACAGTATCTTTTATACGGATTATAAGAACGTTTAATATCATTGTTCGGTGCAAAATCGCAGAAATGATCGTTCGTTTTGCGCGCGGCGACGCATGACGCGGAGCGTGCGAGCCGAGCGGCAACCTACTGCCATACGCCTGCTCGGGAGGCACGCCGGCCAAACGTGCCTAAACTACGAAGTGACACCCCCAAGCGGGTTTGTGATCAAAAACCTGAGCTATGCATCAATAAATGCGAAACACAATGACCAACCTGGATATTAGACCTAAGGGTATAGGGCTGAGCACTTTGCCACTCGGACGTGATAACATATAGATGTAATAAAAAAAAGTAAAGTTTTTACATTTAATTAAAGTAATACGTTTGTTAATGTCATCATTATAATAATAATAATTAGACTAACAAGCAAATCATGCTACAAAAAGATGACATTTTACGCAATATACCAATTTTATCTGTTATTAAAACTTTACCTACCTACATTAAAATTAAATTGTTAAAATATAAAATTTGTTATATTAAATTAATGCATTTTACACCTATAAAAAGCCAGTAAAAAGCATAATAATACAACATTATATGGACATTTAAGTGGTGGTAGAACTCTCATGTGTTAGATGTGAAAGCTGACATCTTCACAGGAACTTCTGAGAACATTACGCTTTTACTTACTTTTTCATTGAGTGGAGGTGTATCACACTGACTGGATCCACCAGATTCAGAAGCTACTGACTTATTTCTATCACGATCGCGGCTGCTACCAGACTTTTTATTGTGGTTCTTACTGCTCGAAGAATTAGACATGACGTAAATCACACGTGCTTACGATCTCATGGCAATTTGCATCTTATTAAAGTGATGTAAAAACTATATTGACGATGATTTTACGCTCATTCCATACACGATTTTTGATAAAAGTAATAATACAAAAGTGCGTCCACTGTTTTTCCGTTAACCGTGATGATGACACTTAGTCTTGACATGCATGCATAATGACAATGATGGTGTGACATTTGACAGTAGCTGTCAATTTCAGAGGTGATCGTTTTTAGATAACAATTACATTATAACGTTATAAAGATATAACAATATCACATAATAAATATTTAGCATTTTCTGCTATTTTTCAACAAAACTATTTTAATGTTTTTTTTACCAACGCTATTTAGTTTCGTCGGTTTGTAAACTCCACGGTAGATCAGACAGTTGCTTTCAGAAGAGATGTATTAATTATGCACCTCTTAAAAGTTGCTTTTAGTCAAGAAAACCTAATTTTGGTACTGTTTTGACCTATTCGTTTGTATGTCTTTGGTTTGACGTATGAACTACTACTATAAATTCTATCTTAGACTCACCAAAAATAATCAACACGTTATTTTTACTGCTATTTTATTACCAATAAAAATCAAATATTTATAAAATACCGTAAAAAAATTAAACAACCACCCGACCCAGCCAGGAATCGAATCTGGGTCTTCCGCAATCCGGGCGGCTTCACTGACCGCTATGCTACCGGGAAGGCTAACGTAAGCGCTGAATTTTGTCGCTGCTTTTTAATTTTTGAGTGCTAATAGTGGCACAGTACCTATCCAACGGTTATTGCAACCGATGGTCATGCCAGGTTCAATTCCTGGCTGGGTCGGTTGGGCGTTTAATTTTTTCACTGTATTTTATAAATATTTTATTTAGCTTTAATGCAGTAATTTTCACTTGACAATAATAAAAAAGTAAAATTTAATAATATCAATACAAATTCAAATCAGCCGAGTGTTACGTTCGGTGCAAGCAAACGTGCAAATCGCTTTGTTTTGTTGATAATACTAACGTTATTCTTAGAAAATGCCACGTTGGACAAACATAGTTTAATCGTGAAAGAATTAATATAATAATAACGAACTTTTAAGTATACTTATCTAATTTTAAATACTACGCGTAACCAACAAATCGAATCATAATAAGTAGAATAGCACATCACAAATAAAAATTGTAATCGATCAGCGATTATTAGGTAAAAACGGTAAAAATAATAATTTTAGG
This sequence comes from Eudonia lacustrata, assembly GCA_947562085.1. Taxonomy (NCBI): domain Eukaryota; kingdom Metazoa; phylum Arthropoda; class Insecta; order Lepidoptera; family Crambidae; genus Eudonia; species Eudonia lacustrata. Next base: position 5,468,271 of record OX387317.1, on the reverse strand, counting down.
TGCTATAATAAATCAGTAAAAATATTATAATATATAATATAGCATAACGTTATGCTGTATTATATCACTAGAGCAGATCCGCCCACCTTAATCTTTAATTTTCGATTTCTTCACTCAGTGAAAGAAGGCAAAGAGTTATTGCTCATACAGCCTAAGTTTAATAATTTTGTAATTATTAAACTTAGGCTGTGTGGATTTGGATTTCGATCAAATCTGAGATCGAAGTTCACAAATAATAGATGCTTACAAGTTAATCGAATAACGCACAAAGCAAGCAAACAATACTGTTTCTTAGTTTGCCAATTGCCTCGAACAGCATTGTCAGCGTCACCCAGACTTTAAAGCGGACAAAAGTCCGTCGTCTGCGCACTCTCTCTATACGGAATATGAACTTTCCAATAATAATATATTATTGACTTGTCAACTAGTGCATGCTAGCGAGTTCCAATATTATATGACAGGAATGGAAAAGGATAAAAGTGGAACTTCTTTTCGAAGTTAATTACACATTATTCTTGTGACCTCTTATTGTTCATAGGTAGTGACTTTTAATTTGACACAGTAGCGGAACTAACTGGGATTACTCGATAGAAGATTGTCGTTTGCGCCTCATCTTAAAATCGTCCGTAACAGGGCCACGTTCATTTTAGGTCGGTTATTCCACCGGAGTAAAATGTCTCTTAAAAATAAGACGACAATTTACAAAGCTTGCATTCACCAAAAAAAAAACTGGGACTAACACTGCGCTTTCATTTCTTTCAAAACTGATATTCTCTTCTTGATATATATGCCATGTAACTCAATACACATTTTCAGAAAGCCTACTTTAGTTTGTAAACAGAGAACGGAAGCAGCAAAATGGGCATTAATGGAGTTAGATGTTGATAAAGAAATAAAACCAAAGTACTTTTTAATCTTACTATACAAATTTATTAAAATTTTCATTTCCTAATTATTAAATAAATGTATGGTTGTCATAAAAATATCAAACAAGCTTACACTCTTATCTAGACGTACTAAGTTATTGGCATAACATAAAAAATTACTCTGTTCAATTGAGGCACGTTATTATTATTATATTATGTCACTAGTACATAACCGTAAGTATACATAACTTTAGACTTTACTTAAAATTATGAATAAAATAATTATGACATAAAAATAATGCATATTATTTACTCTATGATGTACCCTCACTTAGTTTATTTAAAAAAATTAAAAACATGGCAAGAGTCAATGTAACACTTGGTTCATTTATACTCGCAAAATTTTATACCAACATCGTTGGGGTTTACATGTTGCTGAAGTGAGATTAAGAAAAACAAAATATTACAAGATACATGAATCAGAGGTAAAAAAATAAGACATCGGCATGTATTAAACCATATTAGCTATTTAAACAACATTTTTTTGTTATATTTTTTTACTCTGATTTTACAAATTATATAATGGACACCATATAAAAATGTTTCATGTACAACATGCCCGGCAATCTATTGTTTGAATCTCACGAGGCTGCTATTTTAAATTTGGTAAAATTCAATAATTTTACTTTTATAAACAAACAATCCGAATTAATGCAACACATACATTGCATATTTGAAGTGGCGTATTATTACTTTGAATGAGAAGCACAAATATTCAAACTTAACATATTTACAAATACTCCCGAGATCAGTGGCACTACTACGATCCCTTATTCCGATCCAACGTTAGTTTAATAATGCAATGGTTATTTTTGGAAGACTACTTGCTGCTAGCCATAAATAACTTTTTCAGCATCACTTCACTTCGGCATCACTTTGTAGGAGTTTTATCATACCTATACCCCGGAGTCCCAACTTGATACCTATACATAAACCAAAGAAACCTGAGGGCGTATCTGAAGCCTCAGGTTAACCGAGTCGTACAGGGGGAGGTTGGAATTAATTGGTCCTTCGAACCAGAACAATATTGAACTAACTTTGGATCAGAAAAGAGAGCATAGACAGCCCCTACATCTTCAAATTAAATAGGGTGTATCATTTTAAATAGTACATACTATTGAGTGACACGAAACACGTCACTATAAGAAATATAATTCGGAATACTTGCAACATCCAAATAAGTAAATTTCGCTGCGGCATGAAATGTAGAACACACGTAACGACTCAAAACTAAACAATCCAATTATATACAGAGAGAAGAATGTTTCTCACTCGCACACCGCAAGCGAAATGGTCTCATTTATCATAAAGTGGTCAGTCTCATATTCAAGAGTGTCCAGCACGGAAGAGACCGATTACACATAAAGTAAGACAAATAAAATTAATGCAAATGCTTTAAAAAAACAGTCCGAAGGTAAAAGTATGAAAATAAATCAACGTGTGGTGTGTAAATATTACTATGACCAGAAAGGTATGTCTTTTTGTAAAGACCTAAAAGATAACTTTTCAACCATAAGAGAAAAATAGAAATAAGGTATTAAGACAATTAAAGATACTATTGGTCTACATCGAAGATATATAAAAAAAAGGTTTACGACTTTTAGCTGGACTAGTCCCTATTTACACAGACACGGAAAATTATGTGTTAAATATAGACACTTGCCAAGTTTCACAGTGGTCTGGCTCTACCATGATCCCTTGTCGCGATCGCCTTGAGATTTACATTGAGTTGTTTCTTTAAAAGTGAAACTGTAAATCACCGGTCATAAGTCAATACCTCCTCTATACTAATATATACTTTTTCACATAACACCTTTTTATGTCTTTGAGTACAAAAACCATTTTTGCATATCTGTACATAAGTCGCTATTAGACTGCCTATTTTTAACTTGAATTTATTACACTTTATGACATGTATCCCGACCAGGGGTTTGTGTGTTGTTGTAAATGGAACTCTAAAAGTATTATATTAGGGTACATAATATTATAATACTTTTAGGGGTTTGACAAACAATTGAACTTTTATTGTGTCTGGGCTAGACCTGTGTCGATCGCGATTGATCGAATCATTTTGATTCGATCGCAACCTGTGAACGATTAATCGAATCGCGGATCTTTACAAGATTTGATTATAATTGACCCGGTAGCAAAACAAACCAAATTGCACTTTATTCCCATATTATAACCGTAACTTATTGCTTGCTTCACTTGCTTGTACAAATGATGGAGTGGTGCAAAACAAACTAAATTGAACTTTATTTTCATATCGTTGCCGTAACTAATTGCTTGCTTATACAAATTGATCGAGTCGTGCATCTAATAACGCAATGAAACGTAACAAACAAAATTTTCTCTTTCGTTTACTTACATTTTAAACCACGTTCGTTCGCATGTCTTTTTCAATCGTCGATCGCGATTGAGATCAAATCAAATTATTCGATCAATCGCGATCGACACAGGTCTAGTACAGACGCCTGCACATCAACCTATCCAAAACTATCAAATTTCTCAATACATTTTCAACCTTATGCATTGGGCATAGAGTCAAAGTCTATTAAGGATATTTGATAGTTTGTGGTACGTTGATGTGCAGGCCTGTGTAACAAACGAACTATGACCCAAATGATTGAGAAGATCGAATAATTTAAACCCGATCACCACACAAGTGGGTCATGAATCATGATCGACCCGGGTTACGACAAATGATCGATTGACACAGGTCTAGTCTGGGCCCCGCAGCGATCAAATTAATTAAAAAATACTTTTATACTTAACTAATATAATTTTGTATTCACAATGCCACATTTACGTAGATCTTAATCATTCAGTACCAACTTCATATTGAAGTTAGGAGATCAGTAAAATAGACAGTACAGTCATAGACGCAATAAAATAAATTCATACTCAAAGACATAAAAAAGTACTTAAAATGCATTGACACTTGTCCATCGAAACGTGGTACAGACGCATGCACATCAACGTATCAAAAACTGTCAAAACTCTTCAATATATGTTCAACCCTATTCCTTACACATAAAGCTCAAAGTCTATTGAAGAAATTTGACAGTAAGCGATCACGATAGAGCAGCGAAGAATGACGTATAGAAAGAAATATACCCAAACCCGAATAAAGCAATAGGTTTAACGTGAGGTCAGTCGGAGTCGCTGCCCGACTCGGACAGGCAGAGGTCATCGTTCAGCACGTCGCTGGGCAGCGGGTTCGCGGGGGTGCCTGGAGCAAACGTTTTACACTTTTTAGAACACTTATACACTCGATGTTCAATATGAAATTCAAAGTTCCAATTTTTACATACTAATTAGTAATAATATTAAATTTTCCTACACTCACACCAATTTTCTAGCCCAAGAGAAGCTTCGTTATGAAACTCGTTTTAAAAAAGCAATTATTATATTTTTGGATGTTGACCAAGAAATGTTTAGAGTAATTTCCCACCCCAGTCGATAACGTTTAAGTTTTACCCATATTTTTCACCAATACAGGTAGGTGATACGAAGTTCACCGGGTCATCTAGTATTAATATACAATCTTGTGTGTAAAATGAGAATGTACAGCACCCCAACAAACCTAATAAGGTTTATGAGTGTAAAGAAGGCTATAAAATTAAGGACTGTTTTATCACACTAATATTATAACAAGGAAAGTTTTGTATTTTTGTATGTTTGCAACGAATAAACTCAAAAACTACTGGACCGATTTAAAAAAATTCTTTCACTATAAGAAAGCTACATTAGCGCTGAGTAACATGGGCTATATTAAAAAAGAAATGTCCACCCGCGCAAAGCCGGGACGGGCCGCTAGTCTTTAAATAAATAAAAAGAAAACTCGAGAAAGATGAACTTAGGAAATGGCAATGGTTAAGCAGTTTTTGCAAAGGCTAGTCATTGGATGGGTGACCAAAGATTTATCACCTCGAGCTCCTCCGTGCTTCGGAAGGCACGTAAAGCCGTTGGTCCCGGCTGCATTAGCAGTCCACTGGGCCCGCGTGGTGGTTTATGGCCCGTTCTACCTATCCATCGATAGGGAAGGCTCGTGCTCCAGCAGTGGGGACATAAAATGAGCTGATGATGATAGTGTGCGATAGTGACTGACCGTTGGGCAGCGGCTGCTTGGGGCGGTCGTCGTCGCTGTCGCTGCCGCTGTCGGAGTTGCTGTCGCTGTCGCTGGAGGAACTCGACGAGCTGTCTACCTGCGCCTTTTGCGGCACAAACGGCGTTTCCTGTATAGGAAATAGACAAAGTTTTTTTTAGAAAGAAATAACGATAACAAAGATAAGAAAGAAACGTTTTGGTAGATGACGTCTAATTCCCCGAATGTCTAGTCACCATACATATATTCTCCGGATGTCAAGTCGCCATACATCTATTCCCTGAATGCCTAGTAGCCGCAAGTCTATTTTCGCCGAATGTCAAGTTGCCATACATCCATTCTCGGAATGTCTAGTCGCAATGACAGTGTTTAGTTTAGATGTTATTCATACGTAAAATAAGAGTACAGTCAGCAGCAGAAATAGCTACGCATAATGTAAAAAAACGTGTTCAAAATGATCTACACAAGAAGAAGAAGAAGAAGAAAAAACATTTATTAACAAACACACGTACATAGTAGTAAATATAAAACAAGAGGACAAAAAAATATAAAAAAAAGCAATTTAAAAAAAGAAAACATTAAAAAAGAAAAGGAAGATTGTGATGTTAAAGGGCCCTTTAAGCTTTAAAGCTTTATTCTCTTGAGAGCAGAATCGTGTGTAGATAATTTTGAGCCTTTCGTTTGCGTAGCTACTTCTGCTGCTGACTGTAGTAGAGAAGAACACAGAGAAAAAATGGCTAAACAAAAATAAAATAAAAAAGAAAACAAAAAGTGTGAAGTTAAGGGTCTGCCTCAGCATAGGCTGCTGTGTCAATCGTGGATGTTCAGAATGACACAGAAGCGCTGTTATTTAGACAGGGCCTGAATAATTATCTTAACTAGACCTCTTCACAATAGATACAAACGATTTGTATAATTGTAGGACTATTGTTTTCAATGCAGGAATTTCATATTGAAATTTATCACTTTATACGGATGCTGCTCGCGTGTAAATTACAAATTATTTATTTCTGACTTTTATGGTCGGAATTTTTAAAAAAGTAGATTAGTATCTACTATCCAAACGTAGAGATCATATAAGAATAATATATATGTATAACAAATAGACATATAGTATCAAAGGCTCGCTCTAACGTAGCGGGCACCGATAGTTGGCGGGTGTCGGTTTTTTACCTTGTTATTATAAATATTCCTTGCTTTAAATATATTTAATATCAAAAGCAAGCTGCATGAAGCTCAAGTAAAACTTAATACAGCACTGAAATATTTACATTAGCATTTACCAAAACCAGAATGTTAGTACAAACGTAATCACTTACCGGCACTACAGGCGGGACGTGGGAGTTGATTGGCGCCTGGCGCTCGGGGTAAGTCCGCTCGGGGCGCTCAGTTCGCTCCGGACGCTCGGTCCGCTCCGTCCGCTCGGGACGCTCGTACCGCTCGGCGCGCTCGGGGCGGGCGTAGCCGTTGGAGGGCGGCGCGGGGGCGGGGGCGGGGGCGGGCACGGGCGCGGGGGGAGCGGGCTCGTCCAAACCAATCATAGGAAGCGAAGCGAGCGTACTGTTGCCGCCGCCGGACCAACTGTATGGCGAAACATTTATATAAGTATTACCTATTGTTATTTAGCTACAATATAACCATTTGCATTGTAATAAGAAACACAAAATACACTTTTAAATTTCGGGTATAAAGATAAGGCATGATACCTTTTACAAAGCTTGCGTTAATCCCCATTTAAATAAGAAATTATGATAATAATTCATTAATAAATGCTGTAAAAGTTATTTATTTTTTCTTTAATAAGAAATTATGATAATAATTCATTAATAAATGCTGTAAAAGTAATTTAAAGAAAGATTTATTCGTAGTTAAAAATATTTTGAAAATATTGACATTATAAATATTTATTTATTTATTAAAAAGGTAAGCCAATTTGTGTAAAAAATGAAACTAAAGGCAATGTAAGGAATTTAGAATCTTAGTGTTAAAGGACTCTTATTATGTAGGAATGTAGCCTACCTGATAAATTCTCTAAATTGACAAAAAGCAAATAAAATCCATATCAATGATATCTACACAAAACACATTTAATTTAGTCAAATTGAAATTGTTGTTTTTGCAATAATTTTGCTATAGCATTCGGTTGATCATTATTAGAAACAACTTTCTTAGAGAAGCAATAATCAATTGCCCTTTACGGGATTCAAACCGAGTGTTTCATAGTCAGGATTGCTAAAACTAGACCAATACAACCGACAAATGAAAATAAAAAATACATACCTTTGAACACTTTACTTTGGTGTGACTGTTGGAAATATATGTTTATCAAGCCTTATTTTTATAGCAATAAGAGTCACAATTTATAATTGGACAATAGATAGAATAAATCAATTGTATGCATACCTTTTTAATTATACATTTTCGACTATGCATAGACAGAAAAAGAAACAAACTTTGTCTGGCAGTTTTGATTATATTTTTTTTTTAATATTCTCTAAAACCAACATAAAAATCAGCACTGAGACTATAAGAAAGTGAGTCATGTTTTTGCGGACACAAAACACGGAATAACAATTCGAAGCTTACACTTTGTTCTTTTGTAAGGCCTTTGGTCTTTTAGAAAATAAGTAAAGACTGGCGGCCTTGGGATCTTTGTAAATAGCGGCAGAATAATTAGCGCCTAGTGCTCTTTGAGAGGTATAATACTGAGTCGAGTCCTATTTGGTGCTGCTGCTGCTGAGGTGCACCAAGTCTTATGTTCTTGTTGGATTCGTATCTTTTGCTGTCGGTTAGTTATTTTTATTTAGTTAACTTTTATACTTAGGTACTTATGGGGGTCTCGAAGGCTTTACTGGTTTTAAGAACAAATCGCGTGTACGCACATCGCCGCCGCCGCTGTGGCTTATATTAAAAGCGAGCGACGCGGTGCAAAGGATTTTCGACTGGTAAGGCGTATGTGGCCGCCATGGTATAGTCGACCATGAAATTGCTTTATCACTTTTGACAAAAACTTCCATTACAATATAAATTCGCTAAGGCTCATAGTCAATAATGACAACGTATCTGTCACTTGGTCTTTTAAACAAAAATAGTACTTGTTGTTTTATTATATGCAAACAAAATTCACTTCTAAGGTGGTAAAGCAATTTCATTGTCGACTATACATGAATCTATTTGTAATTGATTTTAGATAAAATGCGTTATATTGTATTGTGTATTATAGTAGCAAATAAAACGATTGTCTATGACTATGTCTAAGTCAGTTATTAGAATACTCACGGCGCAGCCTGTGGCGGTGAGGTCTTGACTCTGGGCGGGGAGCGGACCATGTTAGGCGGCGGTTTGTGCATATTCATGTTTCCATTGAACCGCTGATTGGGCTGCGAGCCCGCACTCGTCGCCGCTGTCGCTGTAAGCAGATTGGCTGTTAAATATTTTCAACCAATCGGCAATCAACACATTGCAAAGGAACTAAATAAAAATACTTTTTAGAATAGAATAGAATTTAAAAAAACCTTTATTTGGTACAATTACACATACACATTGTAAACACAGGAACATCACTTTTTATCCAGGATTCAGACGTATTCATATACATATTTGTTTCGGGTCTGGGTGTTTTCTATATATATAATAAAAATGTATTTAAGTATATTAACAGGTTGAACGCTGTCGATCCCAGACCAGACACAATAGTAATTCAATTGTTTGTCGGTCAAATGGCATTTAAGGTGTGAAGTATGTTTATCCGTTGTCTAGTTAATTTATCGAGTTTCTTAAGGAAGCTTTTCTCGGCGCTAGATAATAAATTGGTGTGAGTGAGGGAAACATTTATTTATTTTATTTATATTGATCAGAGATACATTTCGAGAAATTATGGATTCGACGCTGGATAACTCCTACCAGCCACCTTGCGGAGATCGTCGCTCCACCTAGTCTCAGGGCGTCCTACAGTACGTTTGCCGATACGCGGTCTCCACTCGAGATCTCGTTTACTCCAACGGTTGTCGGTTCTGCGACTAAAATGGCCGGCCCACTGCCACTTCAGCTTGCTAATCCGATAGGCTTCGATTACTTTCGTTCTCCGTCGGATCACCTCATTCCGAAGTCGATCCTTCAGAGAAACTCCGAGCATAGCCCTTTCCATAGCTCGCTGAGCGACTTGAAATTAGTGAACCAGAATGCCTAGTGTGAGTATTTTTTTACTATCCGTATTTATTCAATTACGTTAACCTTTTTACCGCCAACAACTTCTATAGAAGTTCGAGATTTTCGTGCCGCCCACGCCAGCATATCTATAGAAGTTCTTCTTTGTACCTACTTTATTAACCTTTTTACCGCCAACAACTTCTATAGAAGTTCGAGATTTTCGTGCCGCCCACGCCAGCACTTCTATAGAAGTTCTTCTTTGTACCTAGGTACTTTATTAAAATACATTTATACGTTGGCGTACAGCGGGACATCGCGTGCAGGATAGTTGGGCGGTGAAAAGGTTAAAATACATTTATACGTTGGCGTACAGCGGGACATCGCGTGCAGGATTAGGTAGGCAGGAAAAGGTTAACGAAAACGAAAATTAGTATGGCATTGAAGCAGCGCCTCCTGGCGACATACGAGAAGAGTTAAAATTTTGCCATACAAATTCTCGTTTTCGTAAATGTGATCGAATGTCAAAAACAACTCACTCTAGGGTCCACGTGTCCACGTTTTGGCTCCGTATGTCTGACGGGTCATGTCATGACACAATTAAGGGCATTCAGTTATCTTTATAACATTACTATTGTTTACAGTTAATTTATGATGAGTATATTTACGAGATACGCTTGGGAAGACTGCAGCTTACATCAAACTAAGCGATGAAAGAGTTAAGTGGTAATCTAAAAAAAACTATGTGCCAATAAAAAGGAATAAGGTCCGAATAGTTATTCCGTGTTTTGTTCCTGTCATATGTAAAGTAAAGTAAAGTAAACAGTAAACAGCCTACATAATTGTCCCACTGCTGGGCAAAGGCCTCCACATCATTGAAATCATGTCATCGCTACAATGGATGGGTAATTGGCTTAAAATCACCACGCTTGCCAAATGCGGGTTGGTAATCACAAACCCGGGCTATGCATCGGAAACCAATCGGAGATAATACATATTTTTTTGCCCGACCCTGGAAATTGAACCCGGGACCTTCGGGTATCGGGCCGAGCGCTCTGCCACTCGGCCACCGAGGCGTTAATAGGATAGGAGGATATGTAAACGTTATATCAAATTAGAGTACAAGAGACAAAACACGGAATAACTATTCGGATCTTATTCTTTGTTTATTGGTACGGCACATATATTCGTACAGTTCGTTGAGTGACTTACGCTGCGCGGCGTGCGTGCGGCGGTTGGTGGCGACCCTGGTGCGCGACGTGGAGCGCTGCGTGGTGTTGGTGAAGTCCGTCGTCACCGGCGTCAGGGGCCGCGGCTTCTGCGCAGTCTCTTGTCTACGTGGATTTAACAAATCGATAAAGTTAACATCCATTTATAAAACAAATTCGCCGAATTGAGAACTCCTCCTTTTTTTGAAGTAGGTTAAAAAATATTATTATAATTAAACAGACAAGCAGTTGAGACTGAGAAATGGTCTAGTCTGTATCCTGTTTTTTACTCTTTACCATAAGAATAAACAATAACACAGTAGAACGGAATCTTCTTTGAGCGAGTCCCAAACGCTGCCATTTATATACCTACTTCCCCCTTCACGTCGTTACGCCCCTCTCGCCGTCCAGGCGCGTGGCCAGGGTTGCTTACTGTTGAATATTGCTTACGTCTAAAAATAATATCGCTAAAAATAAGTTTGTCTTTACTTTGAAATCATTATTCTATTCTAGTTTTACAAAATATGAGATTTATAAATTACTCGTGGTCCCGGCGGACTTCGTATCGTGACAACAAAACAAACAAATCATTTTGTATTGGAAAAATAAATTGTCGTTTTTAGTATATTTATAATGTGATTCCCGTGGGAATATCGGGATAAAAACTATCCTATGTGTTAATCCAGGTTATAAACTATCTGTATGCCGAATTTCATCCAAATCCATCTATCCGTTGCAGCGTGAAGAAGCAACAAATATACGAACATACATACACACAAACTTTCGCATTTAAAATATTAGTAAGATTATGTTACGTACCTACCTACATAGATACTTATAAATAATAATCTATAGTAATTGTACCATACCAAATGAAGCCATTTAAGTAAGTATTACTTACTTATCTACAAATATAAAATACGGAAAACGGAAATATAATATAAAGTACGGAACGCACAAACAGGCAAACGCGCGTGCGCTGACGCCGGCCGTTGTCACGGTTGACGTGCGGGCTGTCGCCCGACTTGAGCATTCTGTTTAACAGTTAAGGTACCAGGGGCCCGACCGCCTAACCAATCGCTTTGACTTCGTGTGTGGTTTATGACGTCATCTTGTCGTTTCGTGCCGCCTATGAAAGCAATATCGAAAGCTATAGCCTTTAGCTTTTGATATTGCTTTCATAGGCGGTGCGAGGTGGCAAGATGACGTCATAAATTATACGCGTAGTCAAAGTGATCGGTTAGGCGGTCGGGGGGCAGTTGGTAGCCGAGTGCACGCAGCAGCTGCAGCAGACGACGACGTGTCGTCGCGACACTACTGGTTTCTATGTATTTCGTGAATGTTGTGTTTCTATGTTTTTAATTTACTCTCATATCGCGACATTGAGCCCGTCCGAAGCGGAAGTTTCCGTTCTACTGTGTATTGTTTATACTTATGTCTTTACATCTCTTTTTATAATTTCAAATGTTCGTCAAGCCTGTTTTTAAATTGGTTTATGTAATGTTGTGCTGATACAATTTCTTCACGCAATATGTTCCAGGATTCAATTACTCTGCAGCTAAGAAAATGCTTGTGTGTGCTTAAATTAATTAATGAAGTACTCTTATTTTAAAGAAAATACGATTACTAGCAGTGCAGTTTAAACAGAAGGAAATAATTACAAAACGTGTTTGCATTAAATTCAAATTCAAAAATCATTTATTCAGTTTAGGCTACAAGTAGCTCTTGTGAATGTCGCTATGCCATCGGTTCGTAAGTCTACACTGGGCGGGAGATCTTGTACTGAGAAGTATCATTATATTATTAATTATGATTAAGTCACCTATTCACTACGGGTAAATCTCTAGACTCGAAACATATTAGTCATTGGTTGTCATAAAAACACTGTTGGAATAATTTGTAAATTACCTGTAGTTATGTTACGAATGGATTTTCCTAGAGATTTAACGCTCGTACTCTCGTTGAACATCAATAAACGAGGATGCTACTTACGACATACAGGGTGCTCAATGCAAATGTGTCAGTATAAGGAAGTTGAAACAACGAAAATTTTGTCAATGTTTCTCATACACAACAGGAAAAACCAAATCAAATCTCTCAAAATAATCGCAAGTAGTTTGTATTGTAGTAGTTGGTAGTGTCGGCTGTTAAGTATAAATTATGCAGGGACACTATGTCCACACCACAGTAAAAAGCCAAGTAGAAAGTTAAAAAAAGGGTATATTTTAGTAGATTTTCAAAACAATCAATTCATATCTTTAAAAGGCAGTTTTCGTAATTTGAAAATTGACAACATGGTCTTATTTGAACAACTAATTTGCATCGACAATATGGTCTTATTTTAGAACAAACTTACTAATTTTCATTAATTTTCGTACTTCCCATACTGACTGACCTATTGGGATCGCTCAGCCTGTATAACAAAATAAATAGCAATTTTTTCGTTCATTTAAAAACCATGCTTTAAATATTTAATTTTGTTCAGCATATCCTACTAAATCTTAGCAAAATCAATGTTACCAATAACATCAAAACATATTCCCAATAACAATGGCACTGACAGAGTTGATTGACCTTTCCATAGAGGAGTATAATACTACGGGAATAGAGAGCCCTCTTACGGAATTTTTATGCATGTTTCATTTGATGTGTCAACCAGCGCCACCTACATTTTTTAACAAGAGTTACTGACGTATATATGGTACCTACCTATAGTATGCTTGCTGGGTGTATATTCTATAACGTTATCTTTATGTTTACGCTAAACCTCAAAACTATGTTTGTTTGTAAGGTTTACTATTACAAGTTTTTGGAATAGTAAGCCCTTCAAATGGTTTTTTGAGGTTTTGTGCAAACATAAGATAACGTTATTTATTGCTACAAATAACTTGTTTAATGAAAAACAGTACAAATGTAAAAAGTTTACCTTTGAAATAAAACAAACAAATTACAAACATAGTTGCCTTTTATTTTCTATTTTTATAATTAAAATAATATTTTATGCTGCTATTTTAGTTAAATCATCTCCATTAGAAGTTAGTTTTCCTGATAAAATCCGGTTAATCGATCGACACCAACTATAAATGAGATCACATTTAACATCGTAATAACAAAAACATCTTTTAATTTTATTTTATGTTGGGACATTCAAACCTTTATTCAAATGGGCTAACAATTAATATGTCTGTGAACGTTCTAATGGTAAACAAAACACTACACAACACAAAAGCGTCTTTGTCGCAAAGAAAGGAAGAAAGTAATTGTCTTTCGGATAGTCTTTACAACAAAACTGAGGAGCTAGAGCTCGACTCAACGCTTGAATTACAGAAAGTATCTTGAAAACAAAGAATTACACCAAAACACAAACGTAAGTACGTCGTTGCGAAATAGCGAAAAGTAAAACTGAATGTATGTAACGGCCATTTTGACGTCGATGTCAACAGAGTACGTTTAGGAATAATAAGAATTCCATGTCACAAAATTGGTTTTATCTTTTTATCAAACTATGATGTTTTAGGGAAAATAAGTTATATTTGTTGTGTTTTTAGAAAAATAAATATTTACAAATAATTATTTAAACAAAATAACTTCCGGGAGTGTTATTAGACGAGTACGACAAAGTTTATTGTTAAGTAAAGTAGATGGCGCCAGTTTCTTTGAAATTAAAGCTCGATGTATGGAACTGTCCTACCCCTGGACCTTTCTTTGCCCAATAATCTGGTTAACAAATTTATTAACAAAAAAAGCGCGGGAAACCTTAAAATTGGCGGTCGAATATTTTAGCCTCTCTAATTTTAATTTGATTTTAAGTGTAAATAGGATCATTGTGTTTAAAATTTAGTTTATTTATTGTTATTATTGTATATATTTGCAGTCTGTAGGTAAGTTTTTTGTCTTTTCTAATGGACGACGAACCAGATGACCCTGGTGGAGGGACACCTTCTCAGGTAGCTCTGGTTGTGACGGTACCTCATGATTGTTTGGAGATGGATACGGAGGGCTCTCTCTTGGATACGGATGCTTCCGAGAGTAAAATCAATAATTGTAGTAATTCTAAAAGAAAACGTACAATATCTCGAAAAATATGTAGACACTGTAATAAAAAACGGAGGCGTCATAAGTCGTCTTCTGTCGTTCTTTGTGAGAGTGACTGCCAATGCGAATCGAATTCAAAAATCCAGCCACCTAAAGTTTTTAAGTCTCCGGAAGTAACTCCTATCTCAGTATCACAATCTCAACCCTCCCAACCAAACAATGATGAAGCCAAACAGGCTGACCCAGGCACATATGTAGGTAGAAAGCTGTATGAAACTAATGACTCTGCACCCTATAATATCCACATCCAAAAGATCCAGACAAGTCCGAATGACAACATATCTATACACCCCATTTCATTTGGGCATTTTTTGAAAAAGAATTCTATAAAGAACATAGTTAATGGCAGTCTCAAAAAAATTGGAAGAAATAGAGTGGTAATATCATTCAATAACTACACAGATGCTAATTCTTTCTTAGAAAATGAAACATTAAAAAAAATTAACTACAAAGCTTTCATTTCAACCTCATCAGTTACTCGAATGGGTGTTGTTAGAGGAGTACCGACTGATTGGTCCGAAGAAGACATATTAGATAACTTGTCTGTACCTTTTGGATGTGGAAAAATTTTAAAAGTAAGACGCATAAATAGAAAAAGTTTTAAAGATGATAAAATTACCTATATTCCTGTTGAGACCGTGGTAGTCACATTTGATGGCCAGGTGTTACCCAAAAGAATATATTTGTGTTATAATTCCCTTCCAGTGGATCTATACATTTTCCCAACAGTACAGTGTTTCAACTGCTGCCGTTATGGTCACATAAAATCACAATGCAGGTCAACTCTACGCTGTTTCAAATGTGGTAATAACCACTCAGGAGACAGCTGTGATTTTGATGAAGATGATGCTGTATGCTTTATATGTACTGGATCCCACTTTGCTACCAACAGAAAATGCCCTGAATATAGTCGACAAAAAGCTATCAAAGAGTCGATGGCTAATAATTGCATTTCCTATGCGGAAGCATTTAAGTTGCACCCTCCTGTTACTAGATCTTACTCTGAAGTTTTGACATCTGTTGCAGCACCTTCATCTCCTTTAAGACAAACTTTTAATTCAACTAAAGGCAATAGTAATAATGAAAATTCCACTTCATATAAAAAAACAGTTTATATTAAATCAAATAGCTCCCCAAAATATAATAGTAAAGGTTATGACAAATATACACATGCTGCCCTAACTAAAGATTATAACATTCCATTACCATCCATTGGCACAATTACTAGTGAAAATAATAACTCTTTAACAAATATGTCTATTAGAGAACTGATTATTATTTTAATTAATTCATTAACTAAGAATATGTCTGAACCGTCCAACGCTGCTGTACAAAGTATAAATCAACTCATAAATAACAATATCTCTAATAATGGATCATCTGTCCACAATCCTTCAGTGGAATTGTTGCAGTATTAATACTAAAAAAAGTGATTTACTTTATCTCATTAATTTGCATAAACCTGTTGTGGTTGC
The DNA here is from genome assembly GCA_947562085.1 of Eudonia lacustrata. Lineage (NCBI taxonomy): Eukaryota > Metazoa > Arthropoda > Insecta > Lepidoptera > Crambidae > Eudonia > Eudonia lacustrata. The sequence continues at coordinate 5,452,313 of OX387317.1, read as the reverse complement.
CGACCTTCTCTCTCTTCCTAAAGATCATTTGTATCATGCTTGGAATACCCATTGGAATATTTCAAGTTGTCATAAAGGTCAATATTACAAACGTATTCAACACAAAATACCACTCAAAGTATGGTTCACAAAATTAAAACTTTCTAAGCTTGCAACCTCCAGTATAATAAGAATGCGCTTGGGTCATGTCTGCACAGCCTCTCATCTTGCAAGACTTGGTATTATTAATAGCAATTTATGTGCTTGTGGTGCCTGTGAGGAAGATTTAAATCATATCTTTTTTGCTTGCCCCCTCCATGACAGTTCCTCACTCTTAAATTCCCTCATAGTCCTCCGTGTTCCTCTTCCTACATCAATCCCTACCTTATTGAGTTCTATAAATTTTGATATATATAATTTGTTATCAACTTTTTTAATTAACAATAATATTAAAGTGTAATTTGTAAATAATGTACTGTGTGTATGTAGTGTAAAAAGTATTATTTCCTAACTCCAACTAAGTATCCCCTTATGTAGTATATCCATTCATTTATATTGTAACCACCAACTTTGATCCTATTATTCTTTTTTCCAAATTCCGTTCCTTTAACATTGTATTTCAAAAATTGGTTTCCCTACCTTTAATTAATACTCGTTGTGGCAAATGCACAAACCGTGCGATGCCAAGTTATAAAAAAAAAAAAAATTATTAACTAGCTGTCAAATGTACTTATAGAGCTTCTTGGCGGGAAAGTGAAGCGTCATGTCTGCGGTTTTGTCTTATTTTCCAAAATTTGTGTTATGTCGAATATTAATGTGAAATAATGGTGGATTATTAACCGTTAAGTGTTCGTGAGTGTGCATAAGTGTTGGCAAATGAAACAAAACAGTGCAACGTCACTTTTCAAATTCTCTCAAGAAGCCCGCGTGAGGACTTAGTAAAGCCCCACATCTTTACTGAAATACTCGAGGGGTTGGGGGGTATATCATTTCTCACTTCCCATTTCTAATATCATTCATCATCATTTATGGAAATATTGTTTATTTATGTATTACTTGTATGAAAAATTACTTTGACACTGGCTAAATGTGCTAATCGCACGAAGCCATCAACTAAAAGAAAAAAAAAAAATGTACTTATAATTAGTTTACTTACCTCGTTTTCTTGACTTGAATATTACTAGATAGTTTTTCTAATGTGATTGCGCCCGTCACTTTGTCGATAATAAGTACACATTCTTTTGTATAAGGCCTCTGGCTTCCCTTAAATACGGTCTGTGGTACACCTGCACCATCTGAATAGAAAATTAAACAACATTATAATTAGTTTATACAAATCATCATCATCATCATCAACCATCAAGTCTACTTTTTAAAGCTTTATTCTCGTAAAGGTATATTTCGAATGGTACATTTTGTACATTTGTTTTAGATCTTTTATAGGGATAATTGTTCCATCGCCCTAAGTAATTTCAGGGGTGCCTAAACAGCACGGTTAAAACAATTAAAGCACGGGGATACGATTGCGTGATACCAGGCCCTCACTCAAAGTACAGGGAATGTTAGGTCACTATGTCCTCTATAAAAACGATTACACCGCATGTTTCGTCCTAAAAATCGTAACTCACTCTAAAAGAAAACATCATAAAGGTGCATGACATCCCTAAAATGCGTGACATACTTTGATAGGTTGCATTTACAGTATCTCATCTTTACAATTACCCTAGTTGACCCTAACCAATGAAGACTTGGAAAGGCTTCTATTAGCGTAGGACCTCTGAAGGCTGATAATAATGATGATGAATAAAGACTATTAAAATAGGCAGTCACTTTCTTTAACTTTGACTGCAGCAATCAAAAAGAAAAAATTAAACAAAACACAACAAGTAAATGTTATGAATCATTAACATTCACTTTTGGTTTGTATAATTTTAAAGTGATGTATAATAATGTAATGTGTAATTACCTAGGTGAGGCACAGTGACAGTAACTTGGTTGCTAGTGCCGACATCCACAGTCGCCATTTTGTTGACATCCACAGACGCGGGTTTGAAGTCATCTGAAATAAAGTTTTGGCTAATTGCAAATATTGCATACACCTATTTAATGACATGTGTTGTATCGCTTATGGTTGACTGTCAAACCTAATCCGCCTTTGTTGTCTAGAGGTTGGGCTATCGATATCACGAATAAAGAGTCAAGGGTTTGATTCAAAGCTGGGATACATCTTCGCATTGGTTGGTTGTTGGGTTTGTTCAAAGTCCGCTAAGCTAGCTGCTACTATCTTCTCTAAATCTGTCGCTCTAATAACGTTGAGAATGACTGTGGTCTAAGTCCAAGATTTGTATGTGAAGTAGACAGTTCCTTAGAGGTTGATGGGCTGGGTGAAGTGTGCTTCCATCTTGGGACTTATTATCATTTACCATCAAGTAAGATAAAGTCATGTGTTTATACGAAGCAGTATAAAAATAAAGAAATGGAGCTAAACCTTTTCTTAAGATATAGATTAAGCATAATTAGAGAATGTACATCTGGATGTGAATCTTTCTTTTAATGCTTTTCTGTTGATCTACGGCCACGGACAATTTACAGTATTACTGGATATAAAGACTTACAAATTTGTTCGCACAGTAACCATAAATACTTACATTTGATTGTATGATATTGTGAAGATTTGTTATTAGTAAAACTAGCCCCCAAATTAAGCTCTCTCTCACTGAAATCCAAGGTTAGTTTGTCAGCCATATTGCTGACTATGCCATAAGTAACTGTTTCTGAAATAGAAAAATAAAGCCTTTATATAATAAGCACATTACAACACCACTAGCTCATTATATGCCCCACTGTTGCTCATTGTGTTGCTAGGGCAAGATCTGTCCCTAAGGATGGATAGAAGAACGGACCATAAACCACCACGCAGACCCAGTGTGGATTGATGATTGTTAACAACTGCTAATGCCTTCCAAAGCACAGAAGAGCTTGAGATTATAAATCTTTGGTCACCCATCCAATCACCGGCTTTTGCGAAACTTGAACTTTAGCAATCAGAGACGAGGCGCATTGTCACTCGATAGCATATCAAGCTCCTCAATTTGATGCACATTATACTAATGCTCTTTTTATAGTTGCAATCTTGTAAGTATAGCAATCTTCGCAATACTGAGTGGGTTAGCAGGTGGGATATCATATTAAAATATCTTGTGCTTCTTCATATTTCAGATGGCATGTTAAGCCATTGGTTTTGGCTGATGTCGCATGATGGTAGACTTTTAAACCTGTCCAGCTGCATTAGTACATCATCAAGCGTTATGCTCAATCTCTCCATACATATATACTACAGTTAGTTTATGTTTAAAGACCTAAGCCTAGCAGTGGGATGTCTGGAGGCTAACGATGGTGAAACAACTTTTATGGATCTACTCACGTTTATTTCACGCATTACTTATTTAATGTTTGACCTTAGGACCCTATTGGATAAGAGTAGCGGCAGACAGAAAACAGTGGAAAGAGTTGGAGGAGGCCTTTGCCGTAAGGCACACCGAAATAAGAGACATTTTATAAGTGCAGTTATTTAAATTCTTTTTATATATTGTTTTACCTCACCAAATTTTATCTAAGAATTTCTAGCCACAATATGTAATTTTCGGAAAATAAAGGCTTTATTATTATTATTATTATTTAATGTTTATCCTGACATTTCGAACCCTTTGCAGGGTCCGTGGTCACAGGGAGACAGGGAGTCCTCGTGGTCAGAGGGAGATCTCCCTGTGACCACGGACCCTGCAAAGGGTTCGAAACGTCAGGATAAACATTAAATAAGTAATGTGTAAAATAAACGTGAGTAGATCTGTAAAAGTTGTTTGATTTCAATGTATAGTGTTCACGTAAACTTTAGAAAACAATAGATGGTAAGAAGTTTTGCATGTGACTGATAATGATAATTGTAGACACAATATTAACATAGCAACTAATCAGAAGGTCAAAGTTTATTGTCTATCTTAATTTTCGCAAACTGCTTGCATTGAATAAAGAAGGCTGATTAAGCTAAGCATGTAGGCCCATGGGCAAATTAATGTAATTTTGTTCGCAAACTGCTTGCATTGAATAAAGAAGGCTGATTAAGCTAAGCATGTAGGCCCATGGGCAAATTAATGTAATTTTGCAATGATGTTTCATTATTGATTATGAATGTAAAATATATATTTTAAAACAGTACTTATTTATTTTTGTAAATAGGTAGGTAATAAGTTTGGAAGATAATTTGGCTATTGGTGAGTTGCCAGCATTGTATACTGGACTGTTTTTCACACTTGAACCTGTAACGCATACATTTTAAAAGTGTGAAATTTTTGGCTGTCATTTCATTTAACCTAGTATCAGGCAACAGGGTCAGTCTGAAAACCAGGGCTGATTCTTGCTCAGTATAGGCATTAAGCAAAGACTGGTACATTTTGCCTTCCATTTTAAATAGTTTTTTATATTTCACACCAATTTAACAATATAACTATTTAAACTATCATGGTCACTTGCAATAGAGTAATTATAAACGGGATTCTTACCATGTTTATTATTTATGAGTATCCGATATTTCGGCACAGTTGCATGCGCCATGATCACAGAATTACTATACTCATAAATAATAAACATGGTAAGAATCCCGTTAATTATTACTCCACTAACAATTTAACAGTTTATAATAATAGTTGGTTGAGTTAAAAAGTGTGTTATATCACAAAACTATCCTTATCTCCCAAAATATAAGTAGGGAGTGGAGTGTGTGTATGAAATTTTCAATACATGTCAGATTGCCAATCTCCACTATTTGTTAGATAGGTTTACCTATCAGGTGTAGATAGTCAACTATAAGCTGGTAGTTGAGCATCTCATCATTTGCATTGCACTATCAGTGTTGAAGTGACCTTGATTCACCCATTATGATTATTAATTACATAATAATAAAACTACCTGTATTTTTATTTATGTTATATATTATTCTATTTATTAAAGGTATGGTATTAATAATTATATAAATAATGTGTATTAAAGGTATTAAAGGGACAATTAAGTTAATCTGTTAATATAACTTTTTATTTTCGAATTATAGAATTTATACTATGTAAATTCTATAAATTATCTAAATGTATAAATATATATGTATATAATATACAGTTAATACCTATTTATTTGTAAATATTGAACATTTTAATTTGCTAAATACAGTCATGAAAAAAGATAAAGAAAGATACTTATTTATGTTTTATGTGGGTGGTAATTTCACAAAAATTAACTTCATACATAACATAAGATACATTAAACAGTTTACAGAGCAATTCATAGAATGTACACCAAAATCTTCATTATTTTCTTAAATAACAGTATAATAATAAACCAAAAATTCTGAAATAATTTTTGTTAGGTAGGTATCAAATAACAAAAAAATATATATTTGAAAATGTATACAAAAAGTGTTTCAGTGACATTGAATAAAATAAAAGCTATGTGTAGGTTTTACTCATTGATATATTTATTACACGTTTTAATTATTTAAAAGTAAAGAAGGCAAAATTATACCTATCCTAAATTCTTGCAAATAGTTATTTTAAAGCGTTATTTACACGAAAAACGTTTTAATATGATAAAGTACGACGTAAAGGTTTGAACAATAAATTAAACTGCAATAGAAACAAATAAAAGAAAGTTTAATTAGATAAAATATGGCAAACAATTTTCAAGTGTTGCTGAGTGCTATGCACTTACCTTTCTTGATTAGGTTTCGCCGAGGTTATGTGCTGTCTATCCTGCCGAAACAATTTATCATCGTGGGTACAACTCCCAGTAGACCTACTCCGATGATAGTTTCACCAAAGGAAAGGCAGAATATAGTTAAAATAGTCCAATAAGTTAGACATTTACAATTTTTTCGACCTAGTTCTCATGACGTTTGCGTTTGACGTACTTAAAAGCCAGTGTCGTGTCATTTTGGTAAAAAAAAATATCGATTGTCTGTCGTCAACAGCCTTTCTAATCGATAATATCGATGATTTACACTTTATGATTATTTAATTTTTTTATCGCAATACATTGCGTAGACAATACTTTCGTGGGGTTTTGGTAAAAAGAATTGAGCGTGGGAAGTGGCTGTGCAAAGTTTTAATTTATGGAACTTTTTAGTTTTTAGAAATAAACAAAATAATATTTTAACAATAAAACTTGGTTTCAAAAAACATGACTCTTGATATTTATGGTGGTAATAAAGGGATTCTTTGTTAACTCTTCTCCTCTCCTCATGACTTCTTTTATACTCCTCAAATCAACGGTTCATAAAGTGCAGATTAACCTTGTTTATTAATACATACAATACATGTTGATATTTCAATAGTGATAGAATTTGGTAAAATCCATAAAACCGGAATTCTAAAAAAACCTTTTAAGCAATGTATTATTTAAAGATTAATATTCTAAGGAATATTTGAACTCACCCTTCGATGATCTTGGGATTTGGATCAATTTGAAATCAAAGACTTGATTTCACATAACCAGAATTTATTAAACTTTTTCAATACACATTATCCAAAACTATCCATGGTAAAATATCTCTTATTAAAACTACATGATTCAAAGCAATAAAATAAAACTTCAAGTAAATCTAAACACCGACAAAACAATAATGATCCATTTTTCCTTTTGACAATATTATGAAAATATTTTGAAAACGTTCCTGACAAACTTTACTTTTAAACGTACAAAACCGAATATCAGCCAGCAACAAGCCATAGATAAAATTCTATATTCTAAAAAATACAAGTAAATTTTGAGTCCCTTGATTTTAGCGATAACTTGTAAATAGTGTTTACTTAAATACCTACCTACCTACCGATTACCGATTTTATTCTATTTAGATTGTGTGCAATTGATTTAATAATGACTACTTTTGATTTCATTGACCCGAAACAGCGGAGAATTCTGATTACTAGTTATATAATGTCGATATTTTATAAGCATGATTAGTTACAGCACTGTGGCGAGCTCTGTTCCTATTACCAATTATTATTTTTAATATTAACAAATGCGTTGAAATAAGAAGTACAAAAAAAATACCTGTCATTCGAATCGTGTTTATTTATTTTGTCATTTCATTGAAAAGGAACAGGCCTATCATTATTTGAAAATGGTAATTGTGATTGTTTGAGGTATTTTTTCTTTTCACCTGCAACTCCATAGTAACCAAACAAAATGACTAAAAAGTCTATATCATTGGAAATCGATCCTTCAATAATGGAGAAGACCATGAGAATTATAAAGGTAGGTAACAAAAATCTTTCGGCTTTAAAATTTTTCCTTTAGAGCTATAGAGACATATTGATGATATATTTTCTTTAAATAGATATTTTTTACCTTAGTATTAGCTATATACTAAATAATATCCGCTGACGTTTAGGTATCTCTTGTACGTTGTAGGAAAATCCTGTTGAAGAAGAGTTCAGTAAACTCTTGGCAACAGTGGATCCAGTTCCTTCGAAACTTGTGAAACCGAGACCTGGTAAGTGTATCTTAAATATCTATAATATTTAGGTTTCTCATGTCACCAAAATGTGTGCTTTAAATAACAAGGCCTATAGCTAGTATATGATAGTTAATTTAACCATTAGACTCTTAAAATATTGAGACAGTTTATATGTATTTTTCTTTTGTACCTATGCTTTTCAGCACAGTACATTATATATCTTAAATTTAAATGTTGTCTTTGGCACTTCTTAGTATGAGTTTTCCTTATTTCATTTTCTCATTTAACAAATAAGCTTGTTATTATCTAGACTAAAAATTACAAGAGAATAGTTTTCAAATGATAATTTATCATGAACATTTAATAGGTTTTCATCAGTGAGTATGTAATTTATCTTCACAGGATTTTGCGTCAAGACTTTCACAAAGCCAGACAACAAGAAAGTGTTTGTAAACATATGTCTCACTGAAGCTATACCATGTCCAAGAGATATTACTAATGATGAGCTTATGCAGATACTGAGTTCTGAGGACCCATCTAGTTACAGGGTGCCGATGAGCATTGGGGAGGGCCGTACTGAACAAGACAAGTCTGGTGCACCAGCTACTGTCTACGATGTGGCTATTAACCCAGACTTCTTCAAGAAAATTGAAAAGGATGATTTGTTCCGCACATTCTTCCTCACAGTGGTGTTCGAAGGTCTTCAAGACAAGTACCAGTTTGAGTTGGATGTCCAAAAGTTTACTGTATTGAAGAATAGAAAATCTATTGGCACTCTCCAATGCCACAGAATTCAAATCAGAGATATTAAAAATTGTGTTGAGAACACTAAGTCACCTCTTATTGAAGAGATTGGAGAAAAGACTCCTAAGATTACTGAGATAAAAGTGGCTGATAAAAACAAAATTATCTATAGATTAAGAAGAGAGCCTCCAACTGGCGAAATTGAATATTTATTAGCTGAATTTAAAATACCTGCCTCGGTAAGTAAAACATTTCTAACATTGACTTTTACTACTTACTAGTAGCTGAACTAACAGACAACTGGCAACAAACCATACAAAAAGAACTAAATGCATTCATCACATATAATGTTAAAATCATACATAAGTGCCCATCCAGTGTTTAATCTTATTATGCAATTTGATTGCAAACAATTTTTTCATTTAGAGAAAGTTCAGATTGGTACAAAAAAAATAATAATTGAGAAACTTGAAAACTTTGAGAACTGAATCCAATAATTTTAATGATTCTCACTGCTCAGAACTATATGAAGGGTCTACTGGATTGATCTGATCAGACTAGATACCTATACTTAAATATGTTGTGAGTTGTTTTAAGAAAAAGGAATTTAAAAAGTTTTAATTTATTTTTATTAATTTCAATAAACCTAATAGCATGAATCAATTTTTTAAATTATTCCTATGCAGCGAGGCCAACACAAAGTAGTCAGTTAATCAGGTTTCAGATAATCTATGGCGATCGGTCCTATTTGTAAAGACTTAAAAAACTTAAAGCCACAAATTAGCAAAGTAAGGATTTGGACAATCTAGGTGATTGGTCCTATCCTTAGCGACTCCAGCCACACCAAGTAGCAGAATAAAGTTTCGAACAATTCATGGATCAGTCCTTATCGAGTCGACTCCCAGAGCCAGAGAGCAAGTGACTGCTGTGCAGTGTTTTTTTTTTTTTGAGAGGGATTGCTGATTTGCCTCGAACGGCATTTTCAGCGTCACCGAGGTTTTTGGGGGCGGCGAGGTACGTAAAGGGTACCTCAAACCGTGTTGAAACGAATCACCTTCAGAGGATTTCTAGAGGGAACGGCATCGCACACTTAAAAGTGCGCGTCCCCGTGCCCAGAGTCTCCGAAGGGTTTGAATCGGATTGGGGAGCGGAACCATCCGAGGGCGCCTCTAAAGGCACAGACCTCGGCTCGGGTAGACCGGGCCGTGGAGGAGAAGAGAAGCGCCCAGGTACATGTCTGTACCTGGTATAGAGCGCGTGTGAACCGGTTCTTCGTACCCTTGTTCTACGAGTACGGTATCTTGGGCCTAAATTAGTGTGCATGTTTAGTGTATTCTGTAAATGTGTAGTGTCATTCAATCAAAAATCAATCAAAAAATTCAAATTCAATTCAAACGTCTAGATGAGTACCGTCTTATTGTTGGAAAGCCTTCAACATTAGTTTAGTTGGCGGCCGCCACAACAGGCGGGTTTGGGTAGTGGGGGGCGTTATCAAAGTAACGTCTGGAGACGTCCTTGATAAAGTCTTTGATAGTGGGGAGATACAGATCGCGGTGGAGATCTACATTGCGATAGTAGTGCGGACAACCCGTAGCACCACGCAAGAAACGATTTTGGAGGGTTTGTGTGGGGATACAAATAGGCGGGCGCGGGCTGTGTGGTGTGCACGCCTTATAAAGCGAACGTTCGGAGTGGGGCGGTACGACGACCGGTTGTGACGTCACGGCGAGCAGACCATGCGCGCGCGTTGAGTTCCTTGTATTGTTTTTGCGCCGCCGACGACATATATATTGTTTGTCAAAGTTAAATTTGTTATTCGTTTTTCTTAGTGCTAATCTGCTATCAGTCAAAACAGCAGATTTGTCTCCTTCATCTTTCAGAATTAATTCTATATTTTAATATGAATGCTATTTTACAGATTGACCTGAAAGATCTCATTTTGGAGGTGGGTGAAGACCGTTTGGTGCTGGACTCCAAAGGAGTCTACCAGCCTGTGGACTTTTTTCTCCCCTGCAGTGTAGACCAAGAAATAATTGATGCCCAGCTTAATAGAAACAATGATGTAAGTACCTATGTTAATTAAATAGCTTATATTCTGTCCCAATGCTGGGCAAAGGCCATCATTGAAATCAAGTCATCACTAGTTGATGGGTAGTGTTTTAATTACCATGCTTGCCAAATGCCAGTTGGTGATCACAAATCTGAGCTATGCATCGAAAAATCCGGAAAACATTGCCCAACCCAGGATTTGACCCAGGATATGGCGTCGAGCGCATAGTCACATTGACATCACATTTTTAATATGAAATTTATATTTAAAGCAATACAAATTAAAGTAATTATTAATAAGATGTCTTAGCACTAGCACCAACTATGTTCAAACAAACAATACAGGTAAGTATTTCTTAACTCTTTGGGGCATAGTGGTTGATTTTTTACCACATGTTTCATTTTGTTTGCTATCTTATCTCAATCACATAAAGTTAAAAATGTGGTGGGAATATTCATCCCTTCTGACCCTGAAAGAGTTAACTTGTCAATAATTTACAACCATCAATCTGCACTGGACCCGTGTGGTGGCTTTATGGTCCGTGCTTCTTGTGGTGTTTACATCCATAGAGTAGGCTTGTGCCACAGCAGTGGGACACAAAATGGGCCACGAAAGCTGCACCTATTTTAGCTGTTTTTTGCTTGACACCATATAGTGATGATGATAAAAGTTTAAATGTGAAATAGATTAAAAACCAAGACAAACTGCTATTCAGTTTGGCAGATATTAATTTTGTAGCAAACATTTATATTTTTCTTGAAAAAAAAAAATAAAAAAAAAAGATGCAACGTTAATGTTAATTGAAACTATGTACAATAAACAGTAATCCAATTCCCCCATTAAATTTAGTTGTTTATAGATATTTATTACAATTCTAATTCTTAAATAATATTTATTTATCTATCTTATTCCACATGTTACAGTATCACTTTTACATTATTTAATATTACAAAGTTTGTTTGTTTGAACGCGCTAATCACAGGAACTGCTGGTTCGAATTGAAAAATTATTTTTGTTTTGGATAGTCCATTTATCGAGGAAGGCTTTAGGCTATATAACATCACGCTGCGACCAATAGGAGCGAAGTATCAGTGAAAAATGTTGCAAAAACGGGAACAAGAGCCTAAAAAATTAAAAATGCTGCCGAAAGTCATTATTCCACGCGGACGAAGTCGCGAGCACAGCTAGTTAAATATAAGATTACATTACTCTGTTATGGCGTTGTAAATAATTCAACCTAGGAATTTTACAACTTACTTAATAAAGTTACGATATAAATATAAGAGCTTCCTTTGCGTCGATGAACGGTATTTATTTTAATGATTCTTTCACAAGTTTATTTTATTTTATCTTAATTTTAATAATCAATCTATAAGAAGAATTGATACTTCTCCATTACATTAAACTCCTCTCATAAAATTGACACTTTTATCTGCTTTTGAAGCTTAATAGTTTAAACGGTGATTGTTTGTGATTGTTTCGAATGTTAGCCATAGAAAAGTACATCTTTGATTCACGTAAGTTAATTTTTTGCTGTAAGTTAAACAAACTTAAACAAACAAACAATGTTAAACAAACTTAAGTGTAAGTTTGGAGTAGTTGCTCCGTGTTTTGTTACCGTCATGTAAACTTCATTTCATATTAGAGTAAAACAGACAAAAAAAAACTGACTTCATAAACAGGAAACTTAAAAAAGTAAAAACAGCTCTAAAAAGCAATAAATAATATTGAAATCATATTATTAATTACCTAGATACGCATATCAGTTTAAAAAAATGTCTATTGAAGTCGGGTGGTTGGTGGTCGGCTGGGGGGCAATTTTGTTGCATTTATACTTTTATAGTTGTTCCATTATCTCCTCTTTTTTATTGTAAAAGCCCCACCCGACTTCAGTAGACATTTTTAAAAACTGATATGCGTATCTAGGTAATTAATAATATGATTTCAATATTATTTATTGCTTTTTAGAACTGTTTTTACTTTTTTAAGTTTCTATTACTTATTGAATCTACGTTTACTACGTTACGAATGTCCCCGGTCAATGGTTCCGGTTGTGATCGTCAGTTGGTAGTCGTTCAACCAACCAAGGGGGGTATGATCCTATCTCCCCGTGTGCTATTAGGAAGGCTTGAGCCCAGCAGTGGGATGTTTATAGGGGTCGATGTTCAAAGTGACGTGATAAACACATCGAGGATTTGCGGTGATGAATATAAGTTACCAGTGATCTTGAATAAGAGAATAAGGAGCACTCGTAATTTATTGATATAATGACGTGAGCATTAGTTATCGGTTAAAAAAAAATCGTCTTCTTGATAATGATGAGTAGACGCTCACGGGTACCCTCGGCTTTTAGTATGACGATGAGACGCTACGCTAGGGTATCGTCTCTGCACTGAATGTGTTACCTACCTACCAAGTTGTAGAGCTATGGCGCTTTTCCTGTGTGTTATATACAAGATATATTTTTTTTATCAGTGCGCAAATTTTCTGGAGCGACTAGGAATCGGTAAGTAAACAACTTTCTCATAGTAACATGGGTTGAAATATGTCAAAAATGTTGAGATTCTTCATACAAATGAGGCTAATCAAGTATTCGCTAAAGTATGGGAAGTCCAAAAAATTTTGACATATTTCAACCCATGTTACAAGTAGCGGCACGTAAGTCTAACGCTGACCGTTTTTGCGCAGAAGTCAAAATTAAGGTATCAGAGGGGGCTGGGGAAGAGCGGGCGTGCGTGCGTAGCGCCAATTGGCTCTTTAGTCGCATTCCGTGCCCCACATTGGTCGCGCGACAATAGTCATGCGCAGCTATCCCCTCCAAGTTTCGTTCAGCGCTAGACTTACGTGCCGCCACTTATACTATGAGAAAGTTGTTTACTTACCGTTTCTGAGTCGCTCCAGAAAATTGGCGCACTGGTAAAAAAAATATCCTGTATAATGTTATTGATGTAACTTTTCTCAAATTTCAGATGCTGTCCGTGAAGATGCCTGTTATTCACTAATTTGTTTGCTGCTGCTTTAAAGTGCTTAAAATATTAAAAATAAACTACTATTATATAATTTGTAATTCGTTTTTTTCTTGTAAAAGGCTCCCGGCAAAAGAAACAACATTTTTTTAATAAATTAATGTATTAGTAAATTCTACTAAAACGTAGGTAGACATCATTATGTACTTGAAAATATGTACACACGCTTGCACATAAACCTACCACAAATTGTCAAATTTCCTCAACTTTATAACTAAGTTATATGGTTGAAAATGTATTGAAGAAATTTGACAGTTTTGTATCGGTTGATGAGCAGGCGTCCGTACAGTCAGAATAGATTTAATCAAAGCATAGTAAATGGTCAAAAAGGTCTTTAAAATGAGGTAAAATAAAATAAGTTTATCGAAAATGTTGATCGTATCTGTAAAATCTTGAGTAGGTTTTTTACGTAAAGTTATTATACCAACGGAATAGAGCAACAAAAGGCTGAGCGAGAGAGATGTCACCAGCAGCAACACTGTGTGATAGAAAGAGATGCGTGATGCGACGTAACAGAACTGTTTTTAGCAACTGTTTGACAGTTCGTCTGCTTTTATCGGCTTGCTGAGAATTTGAGCTCTGTGAATTTTTATGATTTTACGTGAAATCGTGGATATTTTGTTTTGTTCATTGATTGATTGTTGTACAACACAGTGCAATAACCCCGAAAAATTTTCATTTCACAGGTAAATTATTCTAAATCGACACCTCTTGATCTAGGATTTATTTTTGCCAATGCCTTCTAATTTTAAGCATAAGTGTGATAATTCTCTTCTATAAACATTTATTTATGTAAGAAGCAAAGATCGAATACACATAATGCTGAATTTACGAATATTTTGTGTAATGAAATAATTTTCGTTTTACACTAGCGCTGCATCAAGTTATCGATATTTTGTGTCCACTGTCTATCACGCGGTTATGATATGGTACGAATATTTATTACTGTTGTTGAAGTACCTAATATAATACAATACAGTACAATTATACACACACAAATGTCATCCTATTTCGGTTTCGTTTGACAGCTCGTGTTTGTTGCTCTATTCCGTTGGTATAATAACTTTATGGTTTTTTATGAGATTACAGTAATAATGTCATAATAACAGTGAAAAGATTTACCATTGATTGAACGGTAAGAAAAAATTACATTGGGCTTTATTTATGAAATACAACATTTATTAAATGCTTCATAAAAGTACGTATTAGAAGTGATTTGTTATGTATTAATTACTTCAGGAATGTAACTTAAATAATAGTTATTGTGACCAATAATATTCCGTTGGTATAATAACTTTATGGTTTTTTATGAGATTACAGTAATAATGTCATAATAACAGTGAAAAGATTTACCATTGATTGAACGGTAAGAAAAAATTACATTGGGCTTTATTTATGAAATACAACATTTATTAAATGCTTCATAAAAGTACGTATTAGAAGTGATTTGTTATGTATTAATTACTTCAGGAATGTAACTTAAATAATAGTTATTGGTCACACAATAATAAGTAGATACGACGTTTCACTTAAATTGTAAATATCACAAAATATCTATTAAACATAACATCATTATTTCACTTAATTGCATTTGTAGATAAATGCAATTGCAATGCAAAAAATGCAAGCATACAAATTATTGCGACCACACAAACAAAATAGAATGCTTTATTTACATAAAACTTATACTTATGGCAACGTAAAATATCAAAACTTATTAGTAACAAACTTAACATACCTACGTAATTATGTCGGATCGGATGACGTCATGAAGGTATGAACTGACTGCCATTTTATTAAAATTTAACTAGGAGTTTGTTACATAGGAAAAACCTTTTGACGATTAGGATAGGATTTTTCTATGTAACAAAGACGCTTTATTGCTGTAGTACCATCATTGGATAGTACCATCAATGGAACTAGTGACACACTTCTATATCGTTAGTACCTTTAAAAACATACATATTCAAATTTCCAGAGTTTGCTCGCCAAATAGTTATTTAAATTTTAACAAAACTTTTTGGAGTAAAGGGGGTAACAGTTCGCACAAATCAAGCATAGCCATTAGTCATTAGCATACGATATTATTAATAACTTACTATAAAATTAAATCATTAGGTATATTAGAAAATGCATTAATTTTGCTAAGCGTATTATGTACATTGTTACTAGCTGGAGCTGTAATATCCGTAAAAGTACGTGTTAAAATTAATTATAAAAATTGTAAAAATAGTTTTTATCTATTGTTATGCATTCACAATGCTAAATTAATATCCGAACTGAGAATAGCTCTTCAAAAAGACCGATTGGCTCAGATAATTGTCGAACCCACGACTTTTCGCAATCTCCGGATAACAGCTCTTTCAACCACATAACAGTGCTGTTCTGAGGTTCCAACTCAACTGGCATGTCGTGGTTCGTGGTACAGTAACTAGCATTAACATTTATACACTATGTATGTATACCAGTGGCGAGGGGTCGAAATACGGCGATGGTAAGCCAGCCAAGAATTTACAAATCAGAAAATAATAAATCATTTTGTTCACTGTGCAACTGCCTGGCACATGTATATTTAACTAATTGGTGACAATAATCACACTAATATTATAGATGCGAAAGTTTGTGTGTATGTGTGTAGGTATATTTGTTGCTTCTTGACACTGCAACGGATGGATGGATTTGGATGAAATTCGGCATACAGATAGTTTATAACCTGGATTAAAACATAGGATACTTTTTATCCCGATATTCCCGCGGGAACGGAAACCACGCGGGTGAAACCGCGAGCGGCCGCTAGTTACTGACATAATTATTAAGATTTGCACGGTGGATCCCAGGAGTGGGATTTCTAATAGGGGAAGCCGATGGGAATCGGTATGTATGGATGCTTCGCCACTGATGTATACACTGTTGAATCTTATTGCATTGTATTAAGAGTTACATTGTTTGCATGTTATTGCTCGTGAAAGTACCACTTCACGCAATTCGTCGTTTTTTCAAATGCTATTTTCATTTTCGGTTTGTGTATTAACACTATAGGTTCTATATATAAACGAGATATCAGTTGTTCGAGATTCCAATTGTAGTAGTTTGAGATTTGTTAAGTCAACTTAACTACTCCCGTAACCCGTAATCGTAGCCTCCGTAGGTTTCATCTGCCTTATTTCATTCAAAAACTTTAGTCCAGCAGTGGACGTCTTTTAGCTGTGAATGAATCATCATCTGGTTCAAAGTTATGAAAGTCTACAAAACTTATTGTGACAAGTTTTAGGAAATAGAGAACTTGTCATGAACTAACATTATTAATATATTATACTATACTATACTATAAGCCACTTTTATCATTGCTAATATTGTGCTTGTTTACAATGGTACGGTAAACTTTTTAACCGTACACTTAAAAGTAATTAGCTACCACAGTTAGCTTCTTTGTTACGTGGGATGTGATAGGCAGCTAAACGGTGCGCGAGAAAAAATCGACCAATAAGATTACTTTGTTTTCCTTGCCCCGCTCGGGCTGTAAAATAAAATGATTCTATTGGTAAATTTTTCCTTGATTACCGCTTAGCTAGCTTATCAATCAGTGCAGTGCAATTTGTACTTGCTATACCTAGCACATCTCAAGTAGAAAGCTACCTTTAGTGTTAGGGCGCTTTCAAATTAGACGTTTTGTGTCGGACCGTTTGCTGTCGTGCGTTTGAACTGCGATCCATATTAAAACAGTCAGCATATTAAAACAACAGCGGCTGTCGTTTAATATGAAAACGCACGGCAGCGGTACGACACGAAACGTCTAAATTGAAAGCGCCCTTAAGAGGAAATACTAAGATCGACTGAATTGAAAAATATGTATGAAAAGTAGACAAAATCAACGTTTCGTAGTCTCCTGATTCCTCCTCCAAAACTGGACCGATGGCTTTGGCTGTGTCCCCATGTTTTGCTTTTTTTATATAATCTCGAAAAAACAGCGGAAAATCTGGCCAATTTTTAAGGTTTTTAAAGGTTCACGTCTTTTAAAAAAAAAAGGAAGACATAGGGACACAGCCAAAGCCTTTCTTTAATTTTTAAAGAAAAAGTAATTAAATCGGTCCAGTTTTTGAGGAGGAATCAGGGGACTACGAAACGTTGATTTTGTCTACTTTTCATACATATTTTTCAATTCAGACGACCTTAGTATTTCCTCTTAACTGCGATTTGTATAGTCGACCATGAAATTGCTTTATCACTTTTGACAAAAACTTCAATTCAATTCAATTTCTTGAAAAATGGCTTTCGCTACGATTTAGCCAGTGTCTAGTTTTAGGGCAGGTTATTAGTGTTTTGACATTGTCCGTAACTCTGCTTAAGACTTTAATAGGCGTTGTGCTTGTACAAGAGACAAAATGTCTAACACTGAGACCCAATTTTGAAGATACAGGTGGCTACTGATTGATTATGTTGAGATACCTGGAACAATGACAAACAATCAACTAACTAAACGTGTTAGTAAAGCAAATAAGATTTATAATTTAATATTATTAGACATAATGTACGAACACAAGACATTCACAAAATCAGAATTTATATACGAATATGGATTTAAAATTAGTAGGCCGCGGTATGTACGGAGGAAGGAGGGAGTATAAGGAGGGGTTATTTTTGAGGCAATTAAAGAATATATGTTCTGTCGAACCCTCGTCGAGTCCACATTCGGACAGGGACAAAAACTTCCATTACAATAAAATGTCGCTAAGGCTCATTGTCAATAATGACAACGTATCTGTCACTTGGTCTTTTAAACAAAAATAGAACTTGTTTTTTTTTTATACATAGCTCGGCAAATGACTCCACTCTACCTGATGTTAAGTGGAAATGGAGTCCAGACGTAAGGACAACTGGTGCAGCGAGAAAACAACGCAGCATTATGGGCATCATGGGCCGGCAGGGTGAGGGTGACCCTCACCCTGCCGGCCCACAAGGTGCCTCTTCACGCCTCGTTTGAAGGACCATTATTGATTATTATTTGCAAACAAAATTCACTTCTAAGGTGGTAAAGCAATTTCATTGTCGACTATACTTGCCTAAAACAACATCACAAAGGTTCTTAGAGCTGCAGTATGTAGTGGTACCAGTGTTCGACTGGCACCGGTGACCGTCACTTTTTTCCTTTCATCATTAAAAAAAAAAACCCGGCTAGATGCGAGTCGGACTCGCGCACGAAGGGTTCCGTAACGTATCTATAAAAACGGCAAAAAATCGCGTTTGTTGTATGGGAGCCTCCTTAAATATTTATTTTATTCTGTTTTTTTTGTATTTGTACAACAGAAATACATCTGAGAAAATTTCAACTAACTTTTTTTTTTAATGAAAATTCTTTATTCATTTTAGGCATATTTAGGAACGCTGCCAGTATTTTCGGAACCTTGCCTAAAGGGACTCCTTTTAATAATATTTTTTTATTATTATATTATATATATTTTTTAAGGTTTTTTAGTTATAGGTTCATTGTTCTAGTATATATATATATATATATATATAATTTCTGTATATAGGTATTATATAATATGTAACCTTTTCCATGTAAGCAACTTTAGAGGTACCTAGTAGGTAATCTTGTGGTAATTGCACTTATGAACGTCAAGTAGTCAACTATCACGGTTCATGAGATACAGCCTGGTGACAGACGGACAGACAGACGGACGGACGGACAGCAGTCTTAGTAATAGGGTTCCCGTTTTACCCTTTGGGTACGGAACCCTAAAAAGGAATCGGCAACTGATTATTGACTAAAACTTCAATTTGATACAGACCACCTGTTCGAGGAGCTCGGTGGCGCAGCGGTTAACGCGCCCGGTCGGAGTGCTGGCGTTAAGCAACTTCGCAAAGGCCGGTCATCAGATGGGTGACCAAATATCATTTCGAGCTCCTCCGTGCTTCGGAAGGTACGTAAAGCCGTTGGTCCCGGCTGCATTAGCAGTCATTAACAACTACCGCAACGCACTGGGCCTGCGTGGTGGTTTATGGCCCGTTCTCCCTATCCATCCATAGGGAAAAGGCTCGTGCCCCAGCAGAGGGGACATTATGAGCTGGTGATGATGATGACCTGCTTCCTATCTGTCATCCAGTAATTATTTGATGTTATCTTATATTATTTTTAGCCTACAACTGGTGTTAAACACTGGTTTACTGTGCCGAAGACTGATACCATTACGATAGTTTATAAACGCTTCATCCTTAACACACTAAAACTCATCATGTTTAATACTAAAGCTGCCCACACCCAAATCGTCGATCCAACTCGACATGCTATCGTCGTATTTCAGCAAATGCGGCTTGATATCTTCCAGTAAGCTGGTAAAGTGTTTAAGCTGCAAATCGATGACGCTGCTGAATCCCTGCCGCCGGTTCCTGTGCAGGTAAAGCCGGAGCGAAGGGTAGCTGGTTATGTGCTCGTGCTGGCACAAGTTCCGGTCGGAGATACAGTTCACTTTGCCGAGCGATACCGCTTTGTGGAGATGCTGGAATAGTAAAGACGAGATTAGTACAGAATGAATGAAGGAACAAACGTTTTCCTACATAATACAAAAAGTTATATTGGCAAAGTAAATGGAAACTAAAGATAGAGTCATGTTGTTTTACAAACGTTAGGAATTTAGGTAGTCTAGATTTTGCTGTTTTCGAAATGGGAATAATGATTAACAAGTATAATACAATGAATGCAAAATAAAGGACAACACTCTTAAAGCTCTTTCGTTTAGGCAGTTGAGATTTTGATGTTTCCGAAATAGGAAAAAGATCAAATAGTATACAAAGAACGCAAAATAAAAGATAAAATTTTGAGAACTTAGTCGTTTTTTTAATGTTAGATTTGGAAGCTGAATTAAAACCGTAAATTAAATTATTGAAATGAAAAATTGCTTTCTTCAATATAAAGCGCTTATGAATGCTTGACGTAAAGTACTCAATATTCAATACTTTATTGCATTCCATAATGTTTACATAATAAGATGGTAGGTTTTTACAATGGATCAATTATGGACCCTGTCGGGCACAGCACAGCTTTAGTAGGAGAGAGGAAGAGAGATCATTATTATTTTAATTATAATTATATCATATTTAATTGTATTCGTAATTTATCATTGATTAAAAATTCATTTATAATGTTATATTGGAATATTATACCTATGTATTTTTGGGTTGTTTGCCGAGCGAGCGGTATATAGAATATTACTTACTTTACTTACTTTAGTTATAATTTATTATCTGTTGAAAATATATATATATATACCTTAAAATATAATAATTATTTTACAGTTGATGATTTGTCATTAAAATATTCTTTTATGTTATAATAGCTTTTAATTAGCAGAAAAATTCTTAATTTGTTAATAAAATTTCTCAACGTGTCTTCATTTTTAATATGTTCAGGTAACTTATTATATACTTTTATTGACATAACTAAGTGACCGGAAGAGTGCATTGTTATACGGGAAATAGGAAGATTTAACCTGTTTTTATGTCTAAGTATTATTTTGCTTTGTATATTTTTTCTTATATTATAAAATTCAGGGTATTTTCGGACAAACTTACATAACTCAAAAATGTAGATACAAGGTACGGTAAGGATGTTGAGTTTTTCAAAATGTGGTTTGCATGTGTCAGTTTCATCAATATTTACTAAAATTCTGATTAATTTCTTTTGCATGGTAAATACTGAGAGTGCGTCTGTACTATTTCCCCATAGCGTAACCCCGTAGCTTAGCCAAGAATGAGCATAGGCGTAGTAGGTCACGAGTGCAGTTGATTGGTCTGTGGTTTTTTTGACTTCGCGAAGCGCATAACAAAATTTAGATAGTTTAGCACGCACCTTTTTAATATGAGGTTTCCAATTAATATGTGTGTCGATAGTTAAACCGAGCAAGGTGAATTCGTTTACAACATCCATCTGCAATCCTTCAAATGTAAAATTTATATTTAAGGGTGTTTTTTGATAAGGGTAAAACGACATAAGTTTAGTTTTTGAGAAGTTAATTTCAAGATTATGTTCATGCATCCAGTCTACTGTATTGGTAAGTATAGAATTTAGTTGATCATTTAAGTTTATATTATTTTTACACGAGACAAGCAAAGAGATATCATCCGCAAACAAGACACATGGACCTTTTATGATTTTTTGGCAAGTCGTTGATATATATAAGAAACATTAGGCATCCTATCACACTACCCTGAGGGATTGAGGCGTTTAAATATTTTTTGTTTGAACGTATGATTTGTATTTCGCTAGTTTTTTTATTTAAATATTCTATCTCGACTAATTGTTGCCTGCTCGTTAGGTATGATGTGATCCATTCGTGGGCTTTTCCACGTATACCTATTCCATAAAATTTGTTTAACAATACAAGGTGGCCGGAAGATTGACGTCCAAAAGAAAAAATTAGGTCTCTCGTGTCGTGGGGTATCCGAATCACCTCCATGTATGTTCCGCGATTTTTCACGGTTTTCGAGTTATGAATTTTTTTCTAAATTTTTGAGAATTTTCGAGCGATCAACTTAAAAAATTTCTAGAAAAAAAAGTAGAAGACTTTTTTGGATTTTTTTTTTGCAACGAAATCTTCATAAGTTGTACTTTTATGCATAAAACAATTAGCTTCGTAACTTTGATGAAAATTTGGAAATGCAGGTCTCAAGAATAAAAAATACGATTATTGAATTATGACTAGAACATTAAGATTAAAATTAAAAATCTAAACAGATGACTGCATGGTTTTTAAGTGATCCTAAAAAGTGCGACATACTCTCAGCTTTCATAATCATTGAAAAAAAGTAGTACTTAATGAGCTAGTTTTCCTAGAATCGGCCTTCAAAGACAGCCACGTGGCATTTAAAAAAAAATCCATGTGATTAAAACAAAAAGTCTTGCTATTTTATGGTTCCTAATGTTAAATTGGTTTGTTGACTAACCAAAAATTGCCGCAAAAAAGCTAAGATTAGATAACATTTAGAGTTTTTAATTTTAAGGTTGTCAATTTGCTGATAACTAAAAATTCTTAAGAGATTAGTTAACAAACGTTTTAAGTAAGAGGTGGTTTTGTCAATAAATCAGAGATGGTAATCAGAAAGAAAATTTATTTTTTAAATTCACAAAAGGTTTTCAAAGTGGCTACCTCCAGCAGCAATGCACATTCTACACCTTCGTAAAAAATTGCCTTTTAATCGTCTAAAAGCTTCCCTATTCTCTCTCACAACACGTTCGGCTTCTGTAATCTTTTCTCTAAGTTCTTGTTCACTCGAACATTCTCGGGCGTAAGCGATTTCCTTGTAATAGCCCCACACAAAGAAGTCGATTGGGTTAAGGTCAGGTGAGCGTGGAGGCCATCTGATTGGTCCGCTGCGTCCGATCCATCTGTTGGGGTAAGTTTCATTTAAGTGGT
This sequence comes from Eudonia lacustrata, assembly GCA_947562085.1. Classification (NCBI taxonomy): domain Eukaryota; kingdom Metazoa; phylum Arthropoda; class Insecta; order Lepidoptera; family Crambidae; genus Eudonia; species Eudonia lacustrata. The sequence continues at coordinate 5,429,600 of OX387317.1, read as the reverse complement.
TTCGGACTTGCGTTGCGTAGTGACACGGGGCGCCATCATTTTGAAAAACCATGGTGCGTCGAAGCTGAAGATTCACATCTAGCAGCAGCAATGGTAGTTCATTTTCTAAAAAGTTTTTGTAAATTTCTCCATTAAGTCTGGATGGCAATTCAAACGGGCCAATAAGTTCGCCGTTGAGGATACCCGACCACATGTTAACACTAAACCGGTGTTGAAAAGATGAATCTCTCATTTCGTGTGGATTCTCGATTGCCCACGAGTGGTAATTATGAATATTGAATATTCCAAATCGCTCAAATCGTGACTCATTGGTCCACAAAACTTTATCGAAATATCCAGGATCTTCTTGCTGTTTTCGTAACATGGTTTGGCAAAATTCAACGCGCAATGGATAGTCTGCAGGTAGCAAAGCTTGAACTCGTCGGATATGGAAAGGGTGATATCCTTCATCGTGAAGTATGGCTTGAATAGACGTTTTTGGGATGCCCAGAGCACGAGCCATTCCTCTCGTACTCGTGGACGGATTTCGCTGAACTTCTTCGAGCACTCTTTCTCTGCGATCTGGATCGACTCGAGGGATTCCTTCACGACCACCGCGTTGACCAGGAATGTGGCCTGCCATCAACGTGTTGTGCGTGTTAATAAAAACACGATGGTCGGGATAATGTGCAGGTTGCGGCCCACCACGTCGTTGAAGTTGTTCGCGATACAATCGCGCTGCTTCACGGCCGTTGCCTTGTGCAACTCCATAAAAATAATGCATTTCTGCATATTCACTTAATGTGTAACTCATCTCTTTCACTTCCAAGTAAACAAAGTCCAAATCAGAAGGCAAAACAGTCCAGTAAACGAGCAAAGTAGTCAAAAAAGTAGGGCAAGCAAATTTGGGGCGAGCGATGGCGACACGAGTAGCAGTAAACACAAAGTGAGTACGACTGAGATAACATTTTGGCGTTGGCTTGGGTTGTCGCCCGCGCTACTGAGAGTGAGAGAGATGACAATTATTCCGTCTCTATCCTCGCGGTCGACCTATTGTTATTGCAGGTAAAATAATCGCGTTCACTTTTACAACCCATGATTCGCAAGAATGCAACGCGCAGAATTGATAAAATTTAAAACTAAAATTAAACAAAATGTCAATTTTTTAGGCATTTTTTGGTTAGTTAACAAACCAATTTAACATTAGGAACCATAAAATAGCAAGACTTTTTGTTTTAATAACATGGATTATTTAAAAAAAATACCACGTGGCTGTCTTTGAAGGCCGATTCTAGGAAAAGTAGCTCATTAAGTACTACTTTTTTTTAATGATTATGAAAGCTGAGAGTATGTCGCATGTTTTAGGATCACTAAAAAACCATGCAGTCATCTGTTTAGATTTTTAATTTTAATCTTAATGTTCTAGTCATAATTCAATAATCGTATTTTTTATTCTTGAGACCTGCATTTCCAAATTTTCATCAAAGTTATGAAGCTAATTGTTTTATGCATAAAAGTACAACTTATGAAGATTTCGTTGCAAAAAAAAAAATACAAAAAAGTCTTCTACTTTTTTTTCTAGAATTTTTTTAAGTTGATCGCTCGAAAATTCTCAAAAATTTAGAAAAAAAATCATAACTCGAAAACCGTGAAAAATCGCGGAACATACATGGGGGTGATTCGGATACCCCACGACACGAGAGACCTAATAGTATCCCAACAGCGTATTGTTTATTGTTAATGATGTTAAGGGTTTCTTGGATGTATTTATAGACTGCTAACGTGGTAGACTTATTTTTACGAAAACCATTCTGGCATTCGTCAAATATGTAGTCGCAGAAAGAATATATGCGATTACACATGGCTTTCTCGAAAATCTTTGAGGCGGTAGGTTATAAAGCTATGGGACGATAATTGTTTGGGTCTTTTTTAGAGCTTTTTTTATGAATTGGTTTTATTAAAGCCTGTTTCATTTGGTCTGGGACGACACCTTCTTCGAAAGATTGGTTAATCAATATAAAGAACGGCAAAGTGAGCAGCTCATCAGCGCAGTATTTGATTAGATTAGGGGGAAGTTCATCAATTCCATGACTTTTTTTTATTTTTAAGGTTTTTTATTATTTTGTTAACTTCGTATGGATCTACTGGGCTAAGAAACATTGTATTTTCAGTAGGATAAAGTACAGGAGCACCGTTTAGTTGTCTGCCTGATGAGGCGGTGGAATTCTCCCCAATAGATGCGAAAAAGTCATTGAAATAGTTAGCTATCTGTCTAGGTTCAGTTGTAAGGTTATTGTTTATTTTTAGTTCTATATTATGTTTGAGTTTTTTTTGTTTTTTGTTTGTTCGCTCATTTATAATACTCCACGTTGTCTTTATTTTATTATCAGATTTAATTATTTTATTTTTATAATGTAATTTTTTTGCTGTTGCTACAGTCTTTTTTAGTATTTTTTCATAGTGTTTGTAATATTGTGTTAATATTGAACTTTTCGTTTTAAGTGTAAGTATTTTAAGAAGTCTTTTGTTTTTACAAGAAAGTTTGATGCCTATTGTTAACCAATACTTTTTATATTGTGTTTTTAATTTTATTCTTTGTACTGGTAGGCATTTATTTAAGATATTAATTAATGTTTCGGTAAAATTATTATAATTTTCATTTATATTATTCTCTGTTACTATAATATCATGCCAATTTTGGGTTTTTAATTTAGATTTAAATTGTTGCATATTTTTTTGATTATACATTCTTTTCATAGTGTACCAGGTAGCTTTTTTATTTTGTTGGGGCAGTTCTAGATGGATTACTGTCCCGCTATGATCTGAAAAGCCTAATTCTTCAACTTTTGTTTTTAAGTTATAATTATTAAAATTTGTAAATATTAAATTCAAACATGTTGAGCTAGTTTGTGTTATGCGTGTAGGTAGTTTTATGTGTTGCGTAAATTTATATTCCAACATGAGATCCAAAAATTGATTTGATTTCGTGTTATTATCTAATATATTAATATTGAAATCCCCTCCCAAAATTATATTTGATTTAGAATATTTTCTATTGATATAGCTTAAAATTAATCTCAACTGGTTTAAAAAAATTTCTTCCTCTCTTCTATTCCAGTACATAGTTATAAGTAAAATATTTTCATTAAGTAATTCACATGCACAAGTTTCCAAAACATATTCAATAGACATATCTGCAATCTCATTGATATCTTTACATTGTATTTGTTCTTGTAGTAGGATGCATACCCCGCCGCCTATTCTGTTGGCTCGAGAGTAGGAAGATGCAATCTTGTTGCCAGTGATTTGTATAACGTCTAATTTTCCAGGAGATAGCCAAGTTTCAGTTATGCATACAGCCTTATATATTGGTTGTTGTACTAAAAATGCTTCTAAGATATGTTTTTTATTGTAGAGGCTTTGTAAATTTTGAAATAATACATCAAAGGGTGGGTCTGTGCTTGCGAAAGGAATGATTTTGAGTGTACTTGGTTGAATCGAATTCATAGGTTTTGTTAATATTATAATTGTTTAACTCGTCATTTAAATCAACCTTTTTGCCCTCTATGAATAGTTGGTTGTTGCGAATTATTGCATATAGACCCTTTTTACGTGCTTTTATCATTTCCTCTTGTAGTATTTGCCTCTCCTTTCGTGCGCTGTTATCTAGAAATCCGGAAATGAATACTCTAGTTCCTTTTAAGCACCGACCATTCTTGATAATAAACTGAGCCATTCTTTTACTTAACAGTTCTATAATTAGCGGTCTGTTTTTATTCATATTTCTTCCTATTCTATACATATCTTCTATGTAGCCCATCAGGTCTACATGCATGGTATCGCGAAATAGTTCAATTAGTCTGCTGTGTAGGTCATAATCCGGTTCATTTTGATGTTCAACAAAGCCATAAAGTACAATTTTTTTGGCATTTGTTTCGGTGCAGTTCATTCCGAAGGGTATCGTTTTTGCTGATAGATCTATTATTCTTTTATTCAATTTTTCATTTTCAATTTTTAAAATATTTATTTCAGAGTGCATTTGCTTTATTTCTTCTTTTCTTTGTTCGTTTTCATTAGACAGGGTTTCCGTTTTTTTCTCTACCTCTTCTCTTAATTGAGTAATTGCTTTTTTTATTTTTGTTTCTATTGTATTTTTTAACTCTTTAATTATTAATTTATTATTTTCTTGCAGGCGTTGTATTATTGTGTCGTTTAGGTTTTGCAGCGTTAATTCAGCTTGTGTATTATTCAGCAGAGTTGTCTCCCTGTCCTCTATGTATTTTGTGTCACCTAGTAGACTAAGGTCTTCTGAGCTTGCAGTATCATTTATGATGTTTGGTGTCCTTTTCCTGATAGTGATATTATTTTTATCAGTTGGTGAATGTCTTATCTGGGTAAAGTCACGATCTTGTGCGCGTATAGGCGTGTTCGAATTGTCTGATTTTGGCATTTTACAGCGACAAAGTTGGCATTTCCATGTTGTTATGTACTCTGTTGTCATTGAGTTATTGTAGTCAGCACTGGTAACATTTGCACATTTTAAATCGTATGTGTCTTTGCATAGTGCACAAGTCAAATATCGTCTGCTCTCTATAGTGTTTAGACATCCTGCGCATGTATGTGCCATTTGAATATTAAATAATAGAAAAGAGTTGTTTCGATAATATAAGAAAATAAGCAATTTCTCTTCGTAAGTGATACACGGACGCCCTCTATACGACGTGTGATGAAATACTAGGTCGGTTCGAATTGCTGAGTGCTTTAAGCTTGGGTTAAGTAGTAACAGGGATTTTTTGGTAGATGGCGTTAGTTGTGATCTATGATCTATGATCAATGATCTAGTTTGAGGATGACGATCAGCACTTTTTAGGTTATTCACTTTTAATAGATCTTTTTTTCCACTAATTTGCACACTGTCTTTAGCGTAATCTTAGCTCTTTTAGTTTAGATTATAATAAATATTTAGTCTAAGTTAAATATTTTCAATTAAAGTTCACTTATTAACCGAAAGTCCGTTGTGTTTTTCTTTTGAAAGTTCTTTACACTATGTTCACTATGTTTTCAGTAGTATCTTCATACAATTGCCACTGTTTATAATCCAAATAATATATTTGAGCACTTTTCACTACTATTTTTGCAGTAATTGTATTTTTTATTTCACTTTATATATAGACTCGATGTAAACAGTAGCACAGTCGCGCCCTCTCCTCCTCTCAAGTATATTGTCATTGAAGAAAATATATAGATTTATCTAATAAATTATAAACAAGATAATAGGTAGGTCATCTTATAGTCATACAATCATCGGTGTTCCGTCCGTACCTACGTATGTAGTGATAGGTTTATTCAAAGTTTTATGTCGTAAACTTACAAACCGATAGCATAGAGACATTGACATTCACAAGATTTCAATTATTAGAGTATTATTTTTATTCAGTGTAGTATAAAAATAATAATTTTGAATTAAATTAGACTCAATATCACCATCTTGTCTTCGCCATAAGATTACCCTAAATGGTTTAGGGCATGGATGCACAGACTACGGCCCGCGGGCCGCATGCGGCCCGCCGGTCGAATACTGGTGGCCCGCCGACAGCAAAAATAATACTCTCGTACATTCGAAAATATTGAGTTCTATTCCAGAATAAAACCAATAACAAATGTTCGAAAAGTAATTTGAATCTCGCGCGCGCGCTCTATCAATCTTATCGGTGCGCCGTGCATGCGTCGGTAACAGCGGTCGGTAATGTTCGTGCTGATCTCGGTTAAATTCGTTTTCTTGAGGAAGCGCGCCGCGTTATACTGTTCGAGCGAGCGAGATAGCAATAGTCCCAAATTCCCGATAGCTCGCGTAGGTAGATACACGAAGCTTCCAGAGTCGGTTTCGAGATTTCTCCAGACAGTTTTCGACTCTATGCGCGTGGTATAAAAGCCACGCTAACCGCAGCGACCGACAGTTCGGTTTTAATTTGAGTAAAGTGTCGTTAGTTCTAGTGTAGATTTTAACTCGACTAGCCGGTGTCATAATTATAATATATTTTGATCCACATTCAACGTAGATTTCCCGTCAAGTGCCGTGTATAATTGTGTTGTGAAATCGTAAGTAAAACTGTTATTAATTTTATCTACATATTTTATCAATTATTTTTGGTAATTAATTAGGAACTGTAATTGGTTTTAGGTGCTGTGGTAATCCTAGTCAGGATTAAAACGCAACATGGACATGCCAGGAACTAGTAAAAAACGTAAGGTTAAAGATGAAAATCGGCAGTTTCAAGAAATTTGGACTGAGAAATACTTTTTTGTATGGTCGCATAACAAAGTCGTTTGTTTAATTTGCAAGAATTCTGTTGCGATTGCAAAGGAATATAATGTAAAAAGGCACTATGAAACGCAGCATCCTACTTTTACGAAGTTTACAGGCGAATTAAGAAAGCAAAAAGTTTTGTCTTTAAAACGGGAGCTTATTGGTCAACAAGCTATGTTTACAAACCCATTCAAGATACAGAAACAGCTACAGAAGTTAGTTATGAAATTTCTCGAATGATAGCAAAGCGGAGTCGCCCTTTCAATGATGGGGATTTTGTAAAAGAATGCATAGAAATTGCCGCTAAGAAAATGTGTCCAGAAGCAGCAAAAAAGTTTGAGAAAATTCAACTGAATCGTATGACCATCCAAAGACGAATTATGTCTTTGTCAGATAATATTGCGGAACAATTAAATGAAAAAACTAAGATAATTGATTTTTTTTCATTAGCACTCGACGAATCCACTGATATTAGTTCCACAGCTCAACTTCTTATATTCATACGAGGTGTTACTCAAGATTTTGAAGTCTTCGAAGAGTTATTAGGAATGTGTTCATTGAAAGGTCAAACCAGAGGAGTTGATATACTCAATGTACTTTTGGACGAGTGTTCAAAAACTGATTTGGACTTATCGAAATTATCGGGAGTTTCGACTGACGGTGCTCCTTCGATGATTGGTGTCAATTCTGGGCTAGTTACTTTGTTGAAAAAGCATTTGCAAGAAAAAAACTTAAACGCTGAAGATCTCATGCAGTTTCACTGCATTATACACCAAGAAGCCCTCTGTTCTAAAAAAATTGAATTTGAAAATGTCATGAAAGTGGTAGTTTCGACTGTGAATTTCATAAAATCACGAGGACTCAATCACAGGCAATTCAAACAATTCCTTGATGACATTGAATGCGAACATGGAGATTTACTGTATTATACAGAAGTAAGGTGGCTAAGTCGTGGATTGACACTGGAACGATTTTTAAATTTAATAGAAGAAATTGATATTTTTCTGGCGGAAAAGCAAAGGGACGTCCCGGAACTTAAAAGTCCTGATTGGTTGTGTGATTTGGCTTTTTTAGTTGACATTACAAATCATTTGAATGTCTTGAACACACGGCTTCAAGGCAAAAATCAACTGATATCCCAGCTCTACGCACATGTATCATCCTTTCAATGCAAGCTGACACTTTTCAGATCGCAATTGAATTCTGGAAATTACAATCATTTTCCGAATTATAAGAAAATGGCTGAAAAATTCAAAAAAACTGCTATTAATTTCAGTTATGTAAAAAAGCTAGATATTTTGATTCAATCTTTTCAAGACAGATTTTCGGAGTTTAAAACAGTGAAACCTCTGTTGGACATATTTAGCAATCCTTTCACGATTTCAGTTGAAAATGCGCCAGAGTTAATGCAGTTAGAAATTATCGACATTCAGAACGACCAAGATTTACGCAACAAATTCAACGAAGGAGACTTGCTGAACTTTTACCGCTGCATTGATAAAAATACGTACAAAGAGTTGCGCATAAACGCTCTGAAATGTGCAAGCTTATTTGGTTCTACCTATATATGTGAACAAACCTTTTCAATCCTAAATAATAATAAAACAAAAAATCGAAACCGCCTTGCAAATGAAAGTTTGGAAGCAGTTTTACGTGTTGCTACAAGTAAATTTGAGCCAAATATAAAAAAGATTGTAAGCACTATGCAGTGCCACGCTTCAAATTAATAAATTCTTTTTCAATTTGAATACATTATTATCAATTTTTCATTGTCTTTAATTACCTATACTTCTGGTGGCCCACCATCAGTTCATAATTTGCCCGAGTGGCCCCTAGTCTTAATAAGTCTGTGCATCCATGGTTTAGGGTAACAGATAAAAGTGCGCACTTACAATTACATGGTAAAAAGCCAAGCGCCCAAGGCCACCGAATAGCGGTGTGAAATAAAAAGTTCAATAATAAATGCCAAGGTAAGAAATATAAGCCAACAATAATAACGTTGTACTTACAATGCCTGCTATCGCGAAATCTGCGTACATCTCGTAGCAGCGGTAACATCTCGGCGAGTGGAAGTACACCAACCAAGGTTTTCTGTCACTGAAATAAAAACATGATTTTGATATTTTTTTATTATGGCATAATATATTTTGATATTTTCCATTGGCCATTTTTTTGTTGTAATTTACGGTTGTTTGATGCCAAAAATAACATGAAAATAAGTAAGATAAACGTAGGTATATATAATGTGGCAACGGATCGTTAAACGTGTCACCAATCCTAGAATCTCTAATGATGACAGCTAAGCGTGACAAGGGCTAGGAAAAAGAAGACATGGGTGTTTATTTTCAACATGAATGGAGAACATCCTATATTGTACAGACAGGATACACTCCAGTGCGTATGCATGCATACGTGCGGACCAACAAGGACGAAATATAAAGATTTCCAATCCATAAAGATCCGAAATTCAAAATCAACGAATAGAAAGAAAGAAAGAAAAGACATTTCTTTGTCAGTCGAAACACATTAAAACAATTAGGTACGTAAAGAGTCCAGTAACGGGTCGACACTTTCCCGAATTCGCTACTTTAGATAATTCGCTACTTTCCCTAATTCGACACTTTCTTGAATTCGGCACATGTCTTATTAGACACTTTACTGTTTTGATACTTTGATACAGTCATTGATAAAACAAAAATGAAAATAGCTGAATTTATTCTAACTAATAATACAATTTATAGTTAGTAGAGTACTTATAAGACATGTGATGTAATTTTAGTTAGGCACCTAGTCAAGGTGTTAATTTTAGTTAAAATAAATTCAGCTATTTTCATTTTTCTTTCAATTTGTTTTATCAATGACTGTATCACAGTATCAAAACAGTAAAGTGTCCAATAAGACATGTGCCGAATTCAAGAAAGTGTCGAATTAAGGAAGGTAGCGAATTATCTAAAGTAGCGAATTCGGGAAAATGTCGACCCGTTACTGGACTCCAAAAAAAAAAAACAGTAGAGGGCTGTTTGTTTTGTCCCACATCGAATGCAAATGCATCCTTGCTCAGCATAATAAAGAAATCTCTCTCAAAGTTAGCAACGTAAAGACATCTCTACGATTTCTGACGCCTAGCCAGACTTCTAACATAGAAAAATAAATAGTTTCTCACCTTGATGGGTTCAGCTCTTCAGCCACCACAGACTTAGAGAAGCTGTGCCAGCTAAGGGTCTGCACGGAGTCGTCGATGTGACTCAGCGCCCACTCCAACATGTAAGGCGCTTGCGATAGGTGTTGTAAGCTGACTCTGGAAACAAATATGATATTAGTCTAATTATAAACCGCTAAAACAACAAAAGTGCCGTTTCGCGTTTTAAAATTGAGAGTGTAGTGTGTTCGAGTGAATGGTGACTTAGAGACCAGTGGTACGTGGTCAAGCTCCAAAAACAACTAAGAAAGAGGGTAGAACATTTTGTCTGCTAATACTTAGTACATCCGTGATCGAATATTCAAACATAATATAGACAAAATAAAGTTAAGTTCAGGTCGCACATCGTAAGGCGCGTCGCGCAGCGAAGAGACGATTGCGAGAGCGACGGACCGTCTCTTTCTATCGCGCAGCTCTTATTGCCTGTCGGGCTTTTTAAACAGACCCGACGCACCTTTAACGTTATAGCTAAAGTGCAGAGTGAGACAGGCTTGCCAATAATTACTTTGGTTAATGTTAGTGAAAGTTGTAACAGAATAAAAATTAAACAGTAGGGTAGTATAGCACCAGTGTTCGACATTTTTTCTTTTTAACCGACTTAATTTTTTGAAGTGTAACATCTTTCCGCTCGCTTTCTATATAAACAATTTGTGGGAGTGATTTCGTTAAATGGAACGGAAGTGTGTGTAACAGGAAGTCAGGGGAAGCGCGCAAGCGCGCGCCAATTTGTAAATTTAAAATCAATATAATGAACATGACATATTATTATTACATTATGTCATTTGACTAACAAAGGTCATTTTGATATGTCAAATGTCTTCTAATGAGTATTTACTGCATTTATTTTATAGTTATAAAATGATGTAATACCTGACCCATTTTTTTCAGAATATAATGTTAAATTGCTTATAGTAATAAGCAATTTTAGCTTATAATACCTTAGTAAAGGTGAGATGTAAAATGTTACACATCATATGCGACTACTGTAAGGTTCGCTCGTTTTTTTTAATGCATGGTACCCGATTACTCGAAGTCGCCTGAACCGATTTGGATAATTCTTTTTTTTGTTTGAAAGGGTATACTTCCCAAGTGGTTCCACGGTCATCAGGTCAGGATCTAATGATGAAACCCTGGAGAAATCGAGGGAACTCTTCATATTTTCGCTCAGCTGACTCGTTTGATAGCCAGTCCCGCATTTGCAAGCGGTGATCACGTTTTTCTGCTGTCTCATTAGACAACCGCCCACGAATAAGCGACAAGTGATGTTCACATTGTTCTATAGACTCTTTGGACAATTTCTTTGTACATAATTGCGCATTTGAGAACGCCTTACTTCACGGTCTTCAGAAGACTCCAAGACGATGGGCTACATTTCTTTCTCTATTGCGCTTTAGGCGTTCATCTTTGTCATTTTTAGACTCCTGTGCTCGACGCTTTCTCGTACGAGACGCACGTAAGGAAGGCCTCCCCATCATGTACCACCTAATCTACCTATCCTAAGCACCTATTTTTTAATAATTAATAATAGGGGTGTGCATCCGTTTTGAGTCTTTATTAACAACATTCGAATACATTCCACCCGCTTTCTAGCTGTCATATTATATTGTCATATAATTATTTTTTGGCGACGTAAAATGTGTTGAACACTGGTCCCACTACCTTACAATACGTCGGCCGCACTCACGTGTGGTGCGTGTCCGCGGCGCGCGGGTATAGCCTTGCGGTGGGCGAGCGCACGTTGCTGCAGAACCCGACGGTGTCGGTGCTGCACTGCAGCATGCCTACCCTCACCCACTCCAAAGGACGGAGCTGTAGAATATACCACACTTATAAAAGGTTGTACACTATTGCACATTGATAATTATTTATATATGATAAACTGGTTAGGCACTGGTTGCATTATGTTTTTTTTTTGGGAGAGTGATGTTACATCACTACCTTGATGTTACATTACATCACCTAAAGTAGGTGTAGCCTCCGCTTGGACTTTGTATCTAGAGCACACACACTCACTGTTTCCAGCTGATGCACATACTTAAGCATTAATTAGTATATAACATGTAAACACAAATAAACAATCTCTTAGCTCTCAGCTCACGGAGCTATAGACAACATACTGTTTGATTTATCTCCCACGCTAGGAGCTAAACGGTTATATATTAAAAGTTGACAAACAATACTCTGGAAGCTCAAGTAGGAATGGAACCCACGACCCTTGGATTACCGGTCCAATGCTCTGACCGCTGAGCTACCGACACTCCAGAAGACTCGTTGATTTTTTCTAGTACTTTGCGATTTACGCTGTAAGCCACTGCGGTATTAGGACACTGAAGTTGCTGAGAAGTTTTTCTAGTAACATTTTATCTTGTAACTACATATAGCATTACGAATGCAAACATTAAAAATAATAAAAAAAAAAACAATGCTCTGCCGCGCAAACGGAGGCGTAACATCGCAACAGCAGTCAGCCCGTGACCACGGCTGGTGTAACTCGGTCGGGCTCGGAACGTCGGGTAAGTACTGAATATACAATGTCGAATCAACGAAACCAACTCTACTGGCATCGAGAACAGGACCTAGAAATTGCTATTTGAAACATCCATAATCTTGTCACAGTGGCCTGATCTTCATGAAGATCGGATCACCGATGAAACAATAATAATTGGTGAATTGTTGTTGCGAACATTTTACTCTTAAAAATTAAATAAAGGCAATAATTTTAAATTGATTTCGACTTAAAAATTTTGTAAACTCAAAAAGTTGGCAAATTCATCATGGGTATTCACGGAGCCGTAATCCCACTAAGGCTGCTAATTTAAAAATAAAATGAAAATATAAGTCATGCCTTGTTAGCCACAACCCGCCACTCGTCGGCCAGGTCCCCGCAGAGGCGTCCGCAGCGCGCGGGCAGGAACGCCACCAGCCAGCTGTGCAGCCGGCTGGACGGGTCCAACAGCTCCAGCACTTGCTGCTCGTCCAACTCCAAATCTAAGAGAGAGACAGCAGTATAGTAGAGAGAGAGAGAGCAATATAGAGCGAAGAACTCTACGGCGGCTGTGAAGTTAGCTGCGAGCGCGAGTACGAACTAGAGAAGTTCAAGTGCTCTGATGACGTTTGAAGGCGATACTCGCGCCGCGCCCTTTCATCTATTTTCGGCCATCCGAAATATCCGCGTTTAAGGTGTTGCACCTGCGAGAGACCACGCGCTGGTGTTCCAAGTCCGTACTCTAGCAAAGTGCGTCTGCCGGCCACCAACCTCGTGCCGGTTCCGACTGCTCGCCCGCCTGCCGCACACGAGTCATCGGCCGTTTGCGAATCACGGTATGTCCTTTGTCCCGGCTTACCTTTTATCGTGTAGCCAACCCTCGCCGTTCGAAACAGCCCTTAGCCTAGTATTACGCCAATAAAAATTACACTAAACATCATAACATCGCCCGCGCCGCCATTTTTTGACCTTCTCGCCCACCCATTCAGTCATCGAGCCGCATCACCATTTCTGGTGACCAGTACTAGTTGTTCCGGCAGCTAGAGATAAGATAGCCAGTGCCTCAGTAGTTGAGATTTCCGGGTGAAGTGCGCTTCCACTAATGGCCTCATCATCGCTTAACATGTAATGTATATCCGGGGATACAGATAATTAGTGACTAGATCCCCGGATACAGATACGGAGCTCTACTTTTTTACTTAGTCTGTGCCGATCCACATGACCTTGAAACGACAGTTTAACGACAGACAAATTGCGTCACTAACATGACATTCTACTTGCACTGCGCATGTTTCATGTTTGAAATCGTGTACGCGCTAGACCCACAATTTATTGGTACAAAATAAACACATACCGTCGCTATCGATCAGTAGCTGCAAGTACTCTGTCAGATGATTTACGTCTATATGGCCGTTGTAATAGTGTCGCTTTCGGCCTGCCTGTATGACGATGGCGGGTCCGTCCTGAGCCAGCTGGCGACAAGTCTTGTCCGTGTTGAGGGTGCATGTTAATATACCGAACTGTAACAAAAAAGAGATAATTTTATTAAAAAAAAATTTTCAAAAATTCAAAATCATTTATTCAGTTTAGGTTACAAATAGCTCTTATGAACGTTCCCATGCCATCGGTTCGTAAGTCTATCTACTCTGGGCGGGAGATCTTGTACTGAGAAGAACCGGCAAGAAACTCAGCAAGTGTCCAGCTCTTTTCTCCCTTACAACGTCATAAATATTGGAAAATGCCCTATCATAAAAGGACACTTTCCATCACAAATAAAAACAAAATATAAAGGACAGTCATAACATGTAAAAAAACAAAAAAAACAAAAAATAAATAAATAAAATATTTAAGTTTGCAAAAACATCATTTACTAGTATAATTTTTTGCAATGTCATCCAGTACTAGTAAAAGTCAAAACCTGTCTTAAAAAAAACAAAGTTAAACTATAGTTAATAATAATAAAAATAAGACAAGTACGCTAGAGCAGACCAGCCTCCACAGGCGGCACCCGTTCACGAGTGTGACATATGAATCAGCCATTGCATCACTCAACCATATTTTAGGGAATGTAACGACCCGACGTACATGCCACCACCGCAGAGACCATAAAGAGAGCATGACACACCCAAGCTACTCTAAAATCAAAACTAATTGAAATGTTCAACACAACGCTATTTGTTATCTGTAGAACACTGTTTATAAAGGCTATCATATCAGTATATTTTTTTATTATAAAAAGTAAAGTATGCGTTTTTTATTATAGCCAGGCTGTTTTATCATTAAAATATTCTTTGACTGTATAATAACCTTTTTTTAAGTAAAGAAGACTTTACATGTTTTTAAAACTTATCTAAAGGTAAATCTAGTACAGTATTTGGTATTTTTAACCGACTTCAAAAAAGGAGTAGGTTACTCAATTCGACTCGTATATATAGGGTCTAACAATATCAATAAGCGAACGTTTAAGGGGAGCATCTATATATCACACTGAGCATGCTCACCAAATTTGGTCTAAAACTACAGGCTCGTTACCGAGATAATCAACAAAACATTATCATAATTTACCAAAAAATACACCCTTTCCTAACTCGTACAGCTGTACTACACGCACACAAAGATAGCCGTTGTGTTGTGTATCTGTACACTAACTTTTTATCGACGCCTGCGTGCGTGTTAGTAAAGATACAGCATGTTTCATGATGTGCATTATTTTAATTGATTTAGTTTGTTAGAAAATATAACTTTGAAAATCACTTTAAAAATGGAGCCCATTTTTTGTCATTCTATTCAGAATGATGTATAGATACCGCCCTTAAACGGTCGCTTATTGATTTTGTTAGACCTTGTATATATTTTTTTTATGTGTGTTCGCGGGTAACTTCGTCGTTTATGAACCGATTTTGATGGTTCTTTTTTTGTTGGAAAGGAGATATCCCAAGGGTGGTACCATGATAAGGAAACCAGGATCTGATGATGGCACCCCAGAGAAATCGAGGGGAACTTTCGAAAATTGTAGGGGCGACTAGTGCGTTTGTTAATGTTTTCATTAAGTATTTTAAAGCACTACTACTTAATGAAGGTCTGGAATCATCTGATGATGGAGCCGAAAGACAGTCGAGGGAACTTCTCAACGAATTACAGCAATTACATGGTGTTTCATCATCATCATCTCAGCCAAAGACGTCATGGTGTTTGGGCTTGATTAATTTGTATTGATGAGAACTTTACACCTAGATGGGTTGTGACTGCCATTAGGGGTCTGATGATGAAGACGAAGGACAGTCAAGGGGACTCCTCAACGTTTAACAGTAGCTACCTTGTGTTTGGTCTTAATTCATTTCTATTGATAAGAACTTTGCACCCATATGGGTTATAAGTGCCATTACAGGTCTGATGATGGAGACCATAGGCAGTCGAGGGAATCCCTCAACGATTTACAGCAGTTACCTTTTGTTGGGCTTACTTCATACGGTTCAAAATGCCAAAATGTTTAGTTCGTACAAAAATAATACCTAATTAAGATTGAAGTTTTACATAGGAATACCACTACCTACTAGACCATCGTTTCCTCATCCGAGAAGCATCTTTCTTAGGTCTACGTCTACCTATCACTAAAAATCGTAAAATAAAATAATTAAAAAAAAAACCGACTTCAAAAAACAGGAAACTTAAAAAAGTGAAAACAGCTCTAAAAAGCAATAAATAATATCGAAATCATATTATTAATTACCTAGATACGCATGTCAGTTTAAAAAAAAATTCTACTGAAGTCGGGTGGGGCGGGCTTTTACAATAAAAAAGTGGAGATAATGGAACAACTACAAAAGTTTAAATGAAACAAAATTGTTGCCCAACCCAAACGGGTTGGTTGTCGGCTGGGGCCCACCAAAAATTATTAACAGTAAACCAACTGAGTAAATCTGAGATATGTATATCTTCTATCGATAGATATATCTTCATTTAATAGTGATTTATAAATGAAAGAAATAAAATAACGATAGTATAATCCTCTTAATCCCTTTGGCTTATAGTAAAGATGGCAGAAGTTACTCTAGCCGAACTTTTTTAGAAAATCAAAATGGAATTGGGCTTTTTGGGTACGGACTAAGATCATTGTTTGTTTTGCACTTGATTGAAATACCAATTTATGCGATAATAATATAATATAATACTATAGCATAGCCAAAGTAACATGACATAAAACACCGAAAGATAAACTCACGCTAATAGAATCAGAGTCGATGAAGTGAAGACTTGTTTTCATGAATGGCTCCGCGATATGTTCCCACGAAAGCTGGTATGGCACCACCACCAAAACCCACATGCCCACATCTGAAAACATTAATTGTATAGAATTTGAAAATAGGGCGATAGAATGCCTACAAAAGTAACTAAACCTTGGAAATAATTATATTTTCTCTCGTTAATTTGGTCTCTATATTGCTCTAATGGCTGGCAGGTCTCTCCTACCTTCAGCATTGCCCATGCAGCTTCTTTAAGTGAAAGGTCGCGGTAGCGTAAAGGTAGCGGTCGGCTTCTCTATTATATAAGCATACCTCCTCCTAGTATCCTCTGAAGATCAGATGAGGATAGTGTGTGCAGGTTGGTAGCGGCGACCAAGGCCCTGGCGTCTGGTAAGATCCGGCCTCCTTAATTTCAGTGGTGCCTAAGTGGGTGGCTCTTTTAAGGAAGCTGGTACTACCAGCTATTGTGTTGCTTGCCGCAGCTGCAGTTTCTATGAAGGTCCTGGCGTCATTGTTGTGCGCGCGATGGTAGACCCCGCCCACTTTTAGTAGTGCCTAAGCGGGCGGCTCTTGTTGAAGACAAAGCTGTTTTACCAGCTGTTATATTACCTCCTTCCAGTATTCTCTGTAGATCGGACGCGGAGAGTGTATG
Source organism: Eudonia lacustrata (assembly GCA_947562085.1). Classification (NCBI taxonomy): domain Eukaryota; kingdom Metazoa; phylum Arthropoda; class Insecta; order Lepidoptera; family Crambidae; genus Eudonia; species Eudonia lacustrata. The sequence continues at coordinate 5,412,734 of OX387317.1, read as the reverse complement.
CAGGTTGGTAGCAGCGGCCGCGGTCTCTATGAAGACCTTGACGTCATTGTTGTGCGCGCGTTGGTAGGCCCCGCCCACTTTTAGTACTGCCCACGCGGGCGGTTCTTCTACGTGAAGCGAGGCGCATAGTTCGCGCCATTTGTCACAGTCGATCTCACCTGGTTATTCGAAAGACAGTGTAAAATGTTGCCGGAATGATAACGTATGGTTTGGTTTCTGAGATGTTTATTGTCGGGATAAGTAGACCCAAAGAGTGCACCCCTTTGTCCGCCCCTTTTATACGCAAAATACGCATAACCCCAACAGCGCCCTCTGGCCACATAGCTGAAATGTGTTTGTGAATTTGCTGGCGTATGCGGGTGAGAGCGCGTTTGTTTTCATTGCAAGCCGGTTAGCCGAGATTCGGCTAGATGGCGCTGTTTTACACACATTAAACCAAGTACAAACTGTAGAGCTTTTCCTATTAACGTGAAAGATTTAAGTGTTGTGTTTTGTATTGTTTGGAATATGTTTTACAACATGTAGCGTAATGCGTAACTAAATGAGAGAGCTATATAGGTACACACGCCTGCACGTCAGACTATCCAAAACTGACAAATTTCCTCAATAGACTTTGAACTTTATGACCATCACATAAGGGTGAATATTTATTAAAGAATTTTGACAGTTTTGGATAGTCTGATGTGCAGGCGTCTGTACTATAACGTCACACAGGTCGTGGTCACGTTGCACTCATTTACCAGAAATATTATATAGTACAAACAAATCGAAATAATTTAAATACAGATTTATTTTTACTAGTGGTCGCCCAGTGGTCAAAATTCGACCGTAATTTTATTAAGGCTGCACGGATTGTATCCTTGTATGATTCCTTGTGAGTTTGGAATGGCATTGACAGATTTTGGCCGCTCCTCTTCCATTTTTGAAATTTTTGAAAAGAGTATATAAGCGTGTGTGTCAAATAGATATGCGTGTGTGTTGTGTCAAATACATGGTAGTGTGTGTAATGTTTGTTTTATTGATTTAATGTATTTTTTATGCATAATTTAAAAAAAATATTAACATTCTGTACTCCTTCTCTATATAAACTATAAGTGTGCGAAATTTCATACTCCTCCGTCCGCGCCATTTTCGTAAAAAGGGGTACAAAGTTTTTGCTTCACGTATTAATATATAGATGTAGAATATGGTGAACGACTGTCGTAGTCGTAGTAAATATACCTACTTTATTATTATAGTACACCATAAAAAACATTAGACAGTAAAAAGGGATGTCTATCACTCAAAGAGATCAACTACAATTAACCTTTTCCAGACAAATACAAGTAGAAAACGCGTTAAATTAAATGTTTATAGATTAATAATAAATCTCGTTTCAATGTGTAGTGATCGTGTAGGTAGTCTATTACTCACCAAAATTCATATCAGGAAATGCGACCCTCGTTTGATGTAGAAGCAAACTGTCATGATCTTTCGTGGAGAAGTACAACACCCATGGAGTCTTGGTGCCACTTCGCAATCTATTCCGCAATTCCTGTAAATAACACAAAAAGGCGGTTTAACCCTCTTCCGACGCGTCGTCCAAGAGAAGGCCCAAGAGAAGTTTCGTTAAGAAACTCGTCATATGGTTACTAGGCAACAGATAAACATACTTAAAATACATACTTATTATACATAGAAAACACCCAGACCCGAGACAATTTTAGAAAAACAATAATTTATAATTTGACCCGACCGGGGATCGAACCCGGGACCTCAGAGATGGCGACACCATGAAAACCGGTGTACAAACCACTCGACCAAGGAGGTCGTCAAAGTAAGCGACCGATATTTGAGCGATTTGTGTCCGTAATACCAATTTATTAACCGTACGCGTTGCAATTTACAACTGGTTGCTTTTTTCGGTAATAAGCCTGCCGTTTTGTTAACGTGCATTTAACTAGAAATTCACTCACTGCGTCCGTCGCTCGTGCTTGTGGCTGAATGAATAAGGTTCAATTTAATTTGGTCGCTATTATGTGATCCGTTTTGCAATAAATGATTTTGCCTTTAATTCAGACCACTGCCTGTCTGGCTAAGAGTTTGATTTACTATAAATAACTATATATATTTACTATATATAGTATTGAATTCATGTGAATAACCAAATAATATCTAACTTCTGGGCAAAGGCTTTTTCGCTCGTGTTTGCGGCCGAATGAATAAGGTTCAATTTAATTTGGTTGCTATTATGTGATCCGTTTTGCAATAAATGATTTTGCCTTTAATTCAGACCACTGCCTGTCTGGCTAAGAGTTTGATTTACTATAAATAACTATATATATTTACTATATATAGTATTGAATTCATGTGAATAACCAAATAATATCTAACTTCTGGGCAAAGGCTTTTTCGCTCGTGTTTGCGGCCGAATGAATAAGGTTCAATTTAATTTGGTTGCTATTATGTGATCCGTTTTGCAATAAATGATTTTGCCTTTAATTCAGACCACTGCCTGTCTGGCTAAGAGTTCGATTTACTATAAATAACAATATATAGTTATTTTAGTATTGAATTCATGTGTGTTTCTTGTGAATAACCTAAATAATATCTCACTTCTGGGCAAAGGCTTTTATTGATGGGTATTTATACTTACTTTCAGTTCATCAGGTCCAATGAGATCAACTTTCGGCAGGACTTCGACAATTTCTTTCAGTAGTTCCTTCTCGTCTGTGGTCTCTATTTCTTTGGCAATGCTTCTATATTTGACCACTACAGCCGTGTTATCATTGTCTGTCAGTTTCGCGCGTAAAATGTCGTCTTCTACTATTACGACATTCGCTATGCCATTCTGTTGGAAATAAAGACAACATACTTTTTTTATATTTTAGACTTTATTTTATTCAACTGAGTTAGTAAGCTTACATTCGCTTGATTGACACCAAGGACGTATTGCGCGGCGTCGACCTCAGGGTCAAACTTAGTTAATATGCCTCTGTACTTACTAATTATATTAGATCTCTTAAGAAACATAATAATGTAGGACATGGTTATTTGACAACATTTCTATTTATATTCCATTTTTTTACATTCATAGTCACAAAAGTAAATGTCGATAAAAATAAAAATTGTAAGTGGCGGGTTATGAACCAATGTGTAAAGCATTTGGCCTTCATCTTGATTGAAGTAAGGCCTAAAGTAAAGGGCACTTCACCTGGAATCATTAACTACTGAAGAATTAGATATCTTAAGTGTAACTGTTTTCTGGACACTATCCAATCTAACAAGTTTGGATACCTTATGAAAGTAGTAGAATCACCCAACTGCGAAATTTGTGGCGTCGTTGAAGATATACAACACTTGTTGGTGGAATGTGTCCGTTACCAAGATCAACCAAGAGCGTTTATGTCTAGGTTTAGAGTAAATAAAATGAATGTTGGTGTATTTTATGAGATCTTGGCTCAACCATTGTCAGAAAAAGCCAAGAACTTGTATCATGTTTTGTACCCGCCGCGACCTGCACTTGGTTAATTCTAATGTTCTGTGTAAAACTAAGCATAGGGTCCGATAAGACTGACATTATCGTAATCGATAAAAGTCCTTAAATTAAAATAAGATTAAAAAAAAGTGTAACTGTTGGAACTTTGAACACAACAATGCTACATCCATTGAAGTTAAGGAGAAATAATGAGATAGTGGTAGCTAGCCAAGTACAATCATGCAATTCCCTGCTGGGAAGCGAACCAGGGACTTTATGGTCTGAGACCGATAGTCTTAACTCTTAACCACACTTTTCACTACTTTACTTACTAAATGATAAGCAATCCTGGTGAGAGCACCCCTCTCGATTCTGTTTGGGCCCAACACATACGCAATAGGTGTGTTCGTGCTCCTGATCTGTGCGACAATGGGTATGTGCACACGGCTGTTCAAGTAAGCCATCACAAACTTGTCCATGTGTTCCAGAGTGTGTTCTCCTCGATAGTATATAAAGTTACTCTGCTTTCCCTATAGAGGTTGGAAAAAAAGGTTAAAGGTTAATTGAAGGTATTTCTGCTAAATTCGTCCAGCCATGTAGATGGGATTGGAGAACAAACAACATCCATAATTTAACATTTACATTTATAAATTAGGAGGATTTTTGATATAATATTTATCTTACATCTAAATTCAATTTCTAAAATTAAACCTTTATGTAAATAACCACATTTTTTAGTAGTAATAATATCAGAAATCTTCAGATTTTACATGTAGGTGGTGTATGCCAAGATGTGATAATGTTACATTGAGTAGGTGGAAAATGTAATGACATTATAAATGAATAGGAAGAGATAACAGCTAGTGTTCTACTAACATTGTATCCATGACACTATTATACAATGGTTGTGGGTTTGAGTACCATTTGGGGCAATCGATATTTATAAATGTTTTCAATATAAATATAGCATTGTGAATGTAGAAACAGGTAACAAATTAAAATTATTTATCATTTCTCTATGGACAAGCCACAATTAGTAATGTGTTGATGTCCTATTATGTTGGCAATCAATCACTCACAATATGTTTTAATTGATAATAATAACCAGTGGTCGGAGTAGGTATATTGATTTTAGATACTTGCGTCATGATATCATAACATGGACATGCATTTCTTCCGGAATGTACCGGAGTTTCCAAAAATTTGGTAAATAGAGTAATAAAATAAAAAACCATATGTAAGCAAACAAAATTGTTTATTGTTAATACAAATAATCATTATTACAGTTTTATTAAAAATAATTATTTTTAATCCTCATCGGTTACAAGTTCTACATTTTGATTTTCTGTCTCTATACAATTAAAATAAATAACTATAATTTTTTCAATATTTTCTAATTTTAAGCTATTTCTTTTAACATCTAAGATCCATTTGTAAGTGGAAAATGATCGTTCAACATCTGTAGATGTCAATGGAGCGAATTTGAAATAAAGTTTCTGATTATTTGCTACGCTTTTTTCAATACTCTCGCTGTATTCTCTAATTGTATCTAAATCTGGATTTCGTTCCATAACTGATTCTATTTTATTTTTTATATTCTCATTATTGCACTCGTTAAGCGTAGCCCTTACTTGATCAAATACTAAAAGTGAATCAGCTAGAGATAAATTTTGTTTTTGTAACTCTTTTAGGGCTAGTAGTATAATAGAGTAATTTTCTTCAATATATTTTAAATCATTTTCTAAATTTTGTTTTTCCAAAATGTTTTTTGCGTTTCGTATGGCTATAGCATCAGAACTGCTCAAGCAGGATAAAACTTCTTTTATTTTATCTAAATGTTGAGCGTAGTAAGATGCTGCCTGTAACCAAGTACCCCATCTGGTAATGACTGGTTGCGGAGGCAACGGTAAGTCAGGATATTTTTCTTTTAAAATGTTTACCCTACTAGGAGCCTTTAAAAATACTTTTTTAACATTTGATATAAGAATATCAACATCGTTGTATTCTGACCTTATCTGCTCACTTACACGATGAAGAGCGTGCGCCAAACATGTCACATGCTTCATTTCAGGTAAGTAATGTTTTAAATTTCGCCCTGCAGATAGCATGTACGCTACACTGTCAGTGCAAAGCATTAAAATATTGTCAACTTTCGCTTCAAAAGTGTTTTGCCATAAATTTTCTAGACATTGCAGTACAAATTGTGTTATTGTTTGTCCATTTACTGCTGTTAGCATTTTACAAGCAATCAAATAAGGCCGGCCTGCACTATTACTAGGATGCAATGGTTTTATTAGGAAATTGACTATGTATCGACCAAAAATGTCTGTTGTCTCATCCAGCGATATCCATAGTTTCTCATTTTTATTAGTTTCATAAATCGAATTGATTTTATTCCTATAAAACTTCTCCAAATAAACTTTTCGTAACTGTGATTCGTCAACCACTTTACGATTGGTACAAACGCAACAACAAGTACTGCACATATATTTCTGAAAAAACTCTTTGAACGCTGGATTTTTCATTTGCGACCAAGGAATATTGCATAGAATCAGGAACTTAATGAGGTCGAAGTAAAATTCCTCTTGCGGTCTCTTAAATTTTCCTTGATGTACAGCGCCTTCAATGTGTTTGGTAATGTTGCCTCTATTCACAGCTTTCAAATGACTTTCACACTTTGTACAGTATATAGTGCCACTAGCGTTATCGTAAAGTAGCTCAGGATAGTGCAATAACCACTTTTGCACTGTTTCAGCCTTGACCTTTGCCATATTTATTTATATCTCACCTAAAACAATGATTTAAATTTACAATATATACATACACAACTGTAAAGTCGATAATGAAATTCTGTTTCATATAAAGTGTTTTTTTTAACTGAAGCGGTGATAGCCCTGCGGTGTGCGTACCGGACTCTCATGCGCTGTGATGATTGCTATAAAGTGTTTTTTTTAACTGTTTCCAAGTTCTAAAACCTTCTTAAATAGTGAAAATAATTAAAACTTACCCGTACAAAAACAACTTCAAATGGGCCCAATCCAAGAGTAATAAATCGATGTCCGTAGTTATAAGCCAAATTCGTCGTTTTAAGTAGATTTCAGAAGACAGTAAACAAGCCAGGGTCAAGTCAAGATATTCACAACACATAAAATAAGCGCACTCCACGAACCGAAATAAGTGAGTGAGCCACTTGGTCTGGATGTCGGTGCGAGCGCATTGTTTTCGAACAAACAGTCAATGAGTCATCCTGGATACTTGATTCTAATTGGTCAGATGCGTTGAGCATAGAGATAAGAGGACAAAAGACCCTGTTTGCCGGATGTCGTGTGTTGAAATGAATATTATTATTATATTATTTTATACATGCTTAGGCTTTTACTCCAACACTTTTACTACAACAAGGTTTTTACACACCAGTCATTTTTTACTATTAAATTCTGGTCATCTACGCCACTAGCAGCATAGCGTTGAGAGTATTGATACATTTTTAACTAGTTTCATGTAATAATTTCGATGTTTCGGTATTTTTATCATAATAATCCGGAAACTCGGAGGAGTATCCATATTAACATATACGTTTGATGTCAGTGACCTTAATTCAATATACCTACTCCGACCACTGATAATAACACAGGCCTTTGCCCATAAGTGGGAAAGCTATGGCTGATATAATAAAACATAAAGTATACTTACATTGGGGTAAAATAGCAGTGATGGGTAGCTTCCTATTCTCATTGAGTTGTAGCAAAATGAATTGTGATATTTACAATTTACAGCGCCAATTTTTATCTACAAAACAATTGAACAATTTATTTTTGTATTTGAATTTTTACAAATTTTAGTTTGCAAGAATTTAAGTAAGTAATTAGACTGTACTTACAACTCCTTTGTACAATTCAGCAAGTTTTTTCCAATGATCTACTAAGTTTTGACATGGAGGACAGAATGGTGAATAGAAATTTATGAAGTGGAATCCACCGTTTAAGTAATTATCTGAAAAAATATATTACAAGTGGTAAAATATTAAATTATGCTGTTGTTTACAGTACTCTAATGCAGCAATTCCTAAATGCATAGGCAAGTAAGAGGGTAAATGGGTTATTTTTTACTCTCATTTTAAATTGCATATCTTTAATTTATTGTCATTTGATATGAGGTTTCATAAAATAAAGGAGATTTTTTTTAATGTGCTCCAATGTATATCCAATATTAAGTAGCAAAATACTTACAATAACTTTGCGCAGTAAGTGTGTCCACAAACAGATCATCCTTGTACAGTCCGTTGTAGAAGAGATTATTGTACTCTCTCTGTGAATGGTGGTCATACTTTCTTGTATATGAAGGGTATGAACCATAGAGGTCGTACTTCTGCCTTTTTTCGGCGTCTTTCAAAGTTTCGTACGCCTCTGTGATTTTCATAAACTTTTCTTGTTCACTGGAATCCTAAAATGACTTTTGAGTAAGTTTTTACGCATCGCTCTTTAAAATGTAAAACTACAATAATTATAAAACACTTACAGAAGTCTTGTCTGGGTGCAACTTTACGGCTAGCTTTTTGTAAGCCTGCTTTATTTCTTGTACAGAGGCTTGTTTCGATATTCCCAATATCTCATAGTAAGTCACATCACTAAGTTTAACTATTCTTATTATAACAAAACCTATGAGCAATAGTTTGTACCTGAAAGCAATTTTTTTTTAGATATTAACAACGTTAAAGTGCCTCCGTAAATAGAAAGACGTATTAATATTATTCTTAGTTATAAATAAAAGGCTAACAAAAAAACTTACATTTTGTAGCAAGAAGCCGGTGAGTTCGTTGCTCTTTCCTATTAAATTATGACGTTCACTCCAAAATAATTGACATACTTTTAATTATCACAATCTGGCATAGCGATTCCTTGACGAAGGGAGATAATAGTGTTTACTTTCTGTGTAGGCGTTCAATGTGATTAAACTTGAAAGAAAAGGAAGTAACGGGAAGTACGCTCGCCTGCCTGCCTCCACCGCCGCACCACAGAACAATTAAATTAAAATAAACTCAGCCGGCCAGCCCGTTAAATGTCAATGTCATTCAACTGTCAAAGATTTTTACTTTTCCTTTCAGGATAGACAAAGGGACTTCGTTAATGCAACCTAATGGTTTTTGTATTTTTATGGTGTTAGTCTTAGAGTATTATATATAATGTTCTAAGGTGTTAGTTGATTAGAATTACAGAAATTAGTTAACTTTAAAAATGTTAAATAAACCTTGTATCTATGAAACTTGTTAGGAACTTCTAAATCAAAATCAAACCAAATCGAAATATTTATTCAATTTCAAATTAAAGTACCTACGTAATAAACAAAAATAAAATATAAAATAAAGAAAATGTTTTTAAAACATGTATACTTTGACATTAAAAGTAACATTACCATGAAGCTGTAGATATAAGAATATTTATTATAGTAGTAGGACAGCATTTTTCTATTATTTATCTACTAAGCTACGTACTATGTCCCATGCTGGGAAACGTAAGAAAAATTTATCAGCTGCTTTACTTCTCATGCATATCATAAGAGCTGATTAGGGACATTGTAGGTACTCGCATATCAGGCGATCGGCTAGTAACCCATCACTGATGGTATCTGTTTCTACCTCGATCGAAATCCATGTATATGCTAAATGTGGCGTCGTCGGGTCATTAATGGCGAATATACTCAAAATTTGTGATTTTGATGCCTTTACTAGGTACCCCTTTTGTCAACCCCTTTTTGGAAGAAAGACGTGAGAGTATTTAAGTATGTTTGTATGTAGTGCAGGGATCTAAGTGATTACTTACATTATTTTAGTAACGATCGACGCGAGGTTACGTTCCATCTTACAAAATAACTAATAGTGTGTGGGTAACGTTAGAATAAATAAGGTGACCTTTTACAACTTTTTAAATTAATTTACTGTTATTATCAAGTGGATTCTAAGGTGGAGCTCGACGGTGCAGTGGTTAACGCGCCCGGTCTGAGGGTGCCGAGGTTAAGTATCTTTCGATAAGGCCGGTCATCAGATGGGTGACCAAAAATTTATTATCTCGAGCTTCTCCGTACTTTGGAAGGCACATAAAGCCGTTGGTCCCGGCTGCATTAGCAGTCATTAATATCAACTACCAGTCCGCACTGGGCCTGCGTGGTGGTTTATGGCCCGTTCTCCCTATTATCCATCCATCTCGGGAAGGATCGTGGACCAGACGTGGGTACATAAAATGAGCTGATGATGATGATGATAAGGTTAGGTATAATGACTTTGAACAAGTCCAGTCACCAACCAAACCGAGTACAAAGTGTACCCCTCTTTATAAATGAAATAAACAGCCTACTTATACTGGAGCCTCTATGAGCCTATAATTATTTACTTATTTACTTATTTTCCATATTTCTCGGGATCATTGTCAATCAAGCTGTTTCTAAGCTTGATTATTTTTTCACTTGATCCCAATGGGAAACTTTTTGTTGATTAGAGGGCAGGTAAGGTAACGGACGGCAGCGCCGACTGTAAGGTAGAGCGAGTGGAGTGGTCGCCCCTAGGCGCCCAGTAGCAATAGTTACGCCAAATGCTAGATGCGAAAAACAATGTCAAGCAAAACATAAAGTTTTGTTAGCTCCTTTTTAGATGATTGAGTGACATCGTGTTTTATTTTAACACTCGCTCTACCCTGATCAAGGACTGGGGCCGGCGCCATCGCCACTGATAAGTAGGTAGTGGTAGATCGGGATATTTATTTAGCTAATAATAAAAAACAACTAGCTGGAGCGACGACCTTAAGAAGTCGGCGGGCGGGAAGTGCTTGGATACAGAAGGCGGAGGACCGGGTGTGGTGGCTATTTCTTGAAAAGGCCTAAGTATGTTCAGCAGTGGACCTCTGCAGGCTAAGGTTAATGACGACGATAAATAAAAAACAAATTCGTACTTAGAAATAGCTTTGTATCACAGAATACAATAAAACTATTGTCTTACAATTAATTATTATTATCTCTAAATCATGGCAAGAGACGATTGTTCAGAGTAAGTGATTGCTAAACCGGTTCATCAAATTCTACAAATACACAACCAGCACTTAACCTTTGATATGCGCGAGCGCTGATCAGCGCCGCCAAGCAATTAAAATTCTATTATTGTGTCTGTATTCACGGCAGACGACGCAACGGATTAAGATAGTTACCCACCTATCTTAATCCGTTGCTATTCAGGTATAACATAGCATCGGTAGGTATTTATTAAAGAATAGAAAAGGAAACATAAAGATAAACGCTCGGTCTAAGCTACAAAAGTATTACGTCAGCATCGGAAGCTGGCTTACCACTTTAACCATGTCATAATAACAGTGCTCGAAGTTGAGAAGCGCCTGATAAGTTGGTTTGACTCTTGCAGTTGTTATACAGAAAACGATTTACAATATAGTTAAAACATACAAATATAATTTCAGTCCATGTAGCGTTAGAACGCTTTGATTACTTGAGCGAACATAAGGAAACAATAACAATTCAAAGTAGTAATCTAATATCATTCCGAGCGTTTCCTATTTCAAGATAATAGGTAGATAGAATTACATTGCCTTGTATCATATTGAAAAACAAAGGTTGGAGACGGAAAATATTATGTGATTAACCAAAATCTTCTTGAAAATAGAGAATGCTATAGAAATAGCGATAGTTCATCAGTACAAGAACAGTTAATTGAACAAGAGTAGTTAACTCTTGGTAAAGTGGTTGCTTAGCTCTAGTTTAATTTCACATTGGACCACGAGATTTCGCTATTGGCATAATTTAAACTCGCCTCTTTTGTTAGTTACCGGAATCGCTGCTTTTTTTAAATACAAATTTTCATTTCGTAATCGAAATTTGAATGTAAAATAAAACTTGCACTAAGCCATGTACTGGCTATAGCAGTGGTTACCTTTAAGCCGTGAGGGACCATTTCACCAAATATCTGTCATGCCAGGGACCACATTAAGAAAACGATAGCGAAGTTCGAAAAGAATAAAATGTATGGGATTGACTTAAGATTGACCACGTGATTTAGCGAGGCTTAAGTCAATCCCGCATTTTTGAACTTCGCTTATCGTTTTCTTAATGTTACTTTAACTACCGCCACTTTTGTTTTACATCACGAACGTCAAGGTTGTCAAGTCACTTGTTTATTGTTTATCACGATTAGGCTTCGCGGACCACTTGGAATGCCTCCAGGGACCACCAGTGGTCCGCGGACCACCGGTTAAGAACCACTGGGCTATAGAGAGATAGAGAAAGAGAAATAATAGTTGATATTTAACGTAGTGGCATGAAGTGTTCGACACAGACCAGAGTGCCTGTGTGAGTTTCATTCGCCATTCGATCACGTTAACGAAAACGAGAAATACGTGTGGCCAAATTTTAACTCTTCTCGTATTTCGCCAGGTGTTGCTTCAATGCCATACTAATTTTCGTTATCGTAAACGTAATCGTATGAACAGGTACAGATAGTGAACAAAACTCACACTAGGCACTCGGTGTTTGGCACCAGCTTTCGTCACAATAAAATAAAAAAATAAAAAATATTAAAATAAAAATTTTAAGAATTTCATCGACATTTTATTAGACGACAGCTAGAAGCAGGTGGTCTGAGGGCCTAGTGTGAGTTTCATTCACCATTAGATTACTTTAACGAAAACGAGAAATTGTATGGCAAAATTGTAACTCTTCTCGTATGCCGCCAGGAGGCGCTGCTTCAATGCCATACTAATTTTCGTTTTCTTTAACGTAATCGAATGAATACGGATAGTGAACAAAACTCACATTAGGCACCCTGCATTCAATTGTTGCTAGAGTAAAAAACTTTGTTGCTGACCCCTTGTTTAAATGATTAAAAGAAAAAAATGTGTCGGCCACTGATTCTTGTCTAATTGCTACCACTGCCCTTTATTAATTTGCGTGTAACTTAGTAGATCAATTTTTATTTTTTATTTTTAAGTGCTAATTGCTGCACTGAAGCTGAATTAAATATTTTATAAATACCTACAGTGATTTTTTTTTAATTTAGCATCAGTGCAGCAATAAATAGAACTTAAAATAAAAAGTAAAATTTGCTATAGCGTTGTGTTATCAAAATTGTAGGTTGCTATAACCGTTGGATAGATGGCACTCTGCCGCTAAACAACACTCAAAATTTAAAAACCAGTGAAAAATTCAGTGCTTACGTCACCCTTCCCTGTAGCATAATGGTCAGTGCAGCCGCCCAGGATTGCGGAAGACCCAGGTTCGACTTCTGGCTGGGTCGGGTGGGCATTTAATTTTTTCACTGTAGGTACTTATTTTATAAAATATTTATTTAAGCAATTTATAATACTATATAATAAATTTTGTCATTATCTAGGTAAATTTATACAATTTAATAAGTACCTACCCAATCTGACCTTCAGCTTTTGCGTTGTATTATACGGCGCTTAAGCAAAGACTAAAATACCCTTTAATGGCTACAGAATGCTGTACTTTAGCAATGGCTAAAGTAGGGTTCAATGTTTGGTAATACGGGATAAGTAGCTCCAAATGCCTTCTAAAGGGTTAAATGCGGCTTTGTATCAGATCGTAGCAATGCTGTATTAAGTAGTAACGCGTTAAGTTAGGATATCCTTCTTCAAAGTAGGTACGTCAAGTACCTTTTACATTAATAATAATTATGAACTTGGTTACCAACATAAATTTATTTACTTAAATATATAAAGTCTTATATTCACATAATTAAAAAAAATAACGTTCCAACACCATAAACATATCAGAGAAACGTTTCCAACGTTAGGTAAGTACCTTTAGTAGACCTAACAGGGTGATTGAGAAAAACCTTGTTCATTTGATTGCCTAAATAAATAGAGTGAAATGCACTAATTGGATTTCTTAACTATTCTACTTAAAGTGAAATAAGCAATTATCCTGATGACGACGATCTCTGCGAACAGTATGCCGATATCGGGCCAGTAGTTGTCGGTGTTGAGACTAAACTGCTTGATTATTTCTGTGGGATATCTGGAAAAAAAGAAAAAAAAAGTATAACGTATAGGCACAGAAGTCAGATTGTATACCTAGGTAACAGCTAGTATTTTCATTAAAACCGTATAACTCCCAACTCCTGCGAAGTCCATCGTCAATGTTGTAGACGATACTTGACAACCTTGGGCATGTGATCAAAGCTTCATCCAGCCAGCGCCCCGACTGCCTAACCGATCGCGTTGACTTCGTGTGTGGTTTATGACGTCATCTTGTCGTTTCGTGCCGCCTATGAAAGCTATATCGAAAGCTATAGCCTTTAGCTTTTGATATTGCTTTCATAGGCGGTGCGAGGTGGCAAGATGACGTCATAAACTATACGCGTAGTCAAAGCGATCGGTTAGGCGGTCGGGGGGCAGGTAGGTCTAATTTCGAAAAAGAGGTCAATACAGTTTATTGCTAAATTTGCACGCGCCGCCTGGCCCGGTTTATCAGCAGGTGTGGGTTCAAATGCTGCTCTCGGAAGCTCTTTTAAAACCTGTTCTGAATTATGTAAACGTTACCGAACATAACAAATAAATGTTTAAATAATTTTTAACGCAAATTTTGTTGCGAACAAATTACAAAAACACAAATGTTGAAAAAATTTCCACGAGCAGGGTTTGAACCTGCACCCTTCTGAATAGGCGCCTTTGGCTTTCAAAGTAAAAAGTAAATAGTGTTGAATAATTTCGGCGGGCTGGTTATAACCACGATAGCTCAATTGGAAGAGCACCTGACCCGGTATGTCAGAAGGGTGCAGGTTCAAACCCTGCTCGTGGAAATTTTATAACAAATAAAGCTTCGTGTATGGGCACTCCAGCGGCTGCTGCTCGCCTAAGTACCTACAGGCCACACTGACTCGCAGGAAACCCGCGAACGTGATCAACGCGCACGACCTAGTAAAAATATGAAAACTACTTCCAAAAAGAATGCTCACTGTCTCACTGAGCGTGGCACTAGAGCTTTGTTTCCAGCACTTCAGCGTACGAGCTAAACACGATGGCCTTAACGCGTATACTGCTATAACACCAACCACCCATGGCCTTACCGACCTTCCGGTCATACAGGCCGAATCGCGGGAGTTGCGCGCGGAATCTGCGAGTGCACTCTGCCGCGCGCAATTCTTGACTCCCTACAAATTATTTCTACGTCCACGTCCCTGTGCCGTTTCTCCCCCTTCTGGGGCACGACGATAACGAAACGTACTTCGCCAGCGGGCTACGCCAGGTGATCTCTGCGTCAGTCCTCCTGCAGTCGCCTCCTATTGTGCCACGCGCGCGCGAACTCCAGCAGCCTTCGGAAGTTCTCCGCCGAGGCTACCAAGTCCGCGTAGTAGATCGGGCCCTCCTCCAACCGAGTAATTCCATCCATCATATCTCCTCTCAAGTCCGCATACAACTCACAGCACCACAGCACGTGGTGCGCATCCTCATCTTCTCCACACTCACACAGACTTGTGTGACATAGTGTCATACTGTGCAGCCGCTTTCTAAAGCAGCCGTGGCCCGTCAACAACTGCGACACCTGGTAGTTGGGCTCTACCCAAGACGCGGCCAGCCGCAAGCGGACATCCGGGAAGAAGAGGTATGTCTCCCTTCCCTTGGAGTCCCTCTCCCACCGCTCCTGCCACTCAGTGAGCGCGTCCTCCCTACACTGCCGAACCGCTTTCTCAATCTAACGCCTGTGTGGGCGCTCCCCCCCTGCCACTTCCGCCACTCTCCGCGCATCCTCCGACCTGCCGGCACGAATGACCTCCAGGTCCGCGGGCAAAACCCCCGCCAGTATTGCGAGCGCGGCCGAGCTCGTAGTCCGATAGGCCTTGGTGAGAAGCACCAAGGACGAGCGCTGAGTCCGCAACAAAGCACTTCGAACAACATACAAGTGGGCGCGATGATACCATACCGACGCGGCATACGTTAGGGTGGCGACAAAAGTACCTTGGTAAAGGATGCGGAGTGATGGATACCGAATGCCCCAGGATGATGCCGACACGCGCGACATTTTCCCGAAGCACCGTCCCGCTCGCTCACCGATGCTTAACGCGTGCCGCGCAAAAGAAAGACTTGCGTCGACTGTCACCCCCAGAATCGTCGCCGACGTGACGCTCCTTAGCAACGCCCCCCCGAACCTGATGACTGGCGGCCTTTGGAGTTTCCCTCGGATCGTCATTGTAAATGACTTTGCCGGCGAAAACTCCAGTCTATTGCGAGTGCCCCAGTCCGCAACCAGTCTTAAGGCCGATGAGGCAGAAGCCTCAATGCCAGCTCTGGCCTGCGCCTCAATGAGGATGGTCACGTCATCAGCGTATGCCACCATGGTGACTCCCTCCGGTAGCGGCAGCCTAAGCAGGTCGTCTAGCAAGAGGTTCCACAATGCGGGTCCTAATACCGAGCCCTGGGGGCACCCCATTGTGGCGGTCTTCCATTCCACGTGGCCTCCCACGTACATGCAGCAGCGTCGGCCGTCGAAGTAGTCCATCAGCATCCTGTAGATGTTTGACGGACACCCCGACCGCTTATACTGCTATACTGCTATAAGGACAAATTAAATCTAAGCCCATAAAGTATAAGTAAGTAAGTAAGTAAGTAACTGCATAATTTGAGCGGCTGCCGCCCGCCCGTGTACAGGCTGAGCACGAGCGCCTCGAACGCGTACTTACCGCACGAATAAAACATGCGACTACGCGCACATCGCTGCGTTCATGTGCGCGAACGGCACGAGGAAGCCCGCGAACGCGATCATCACCCCGCGAACAAACTAAATACGATGATCTTAACGCGTACCTACCGCATCAAAGAACAAAAGAAAAACTACTTCCAAAAAGTATGCATATGTAAACCGAGCGTGTCGTCCGTCAACGTACTGGCTGAATTAAATATTTATAAAAAAATACAGTGAAAAAATTAAACGCCTACCTGAATTTTTTTTTAACTTTTTTTAGGGCTGATTTTTCAATCGTCAGATAAAGTTTATTCATTGAATAATTTTGACATAATGACAGATTCTCCTTAGAAAATATGTCAGAATGACAATTTTATTCGTTGGATAAAACTTATCTGAGTATTGAAAAATCAGGCCTTATAAATATTTAATTTAGCTTCAGTGCAGCAATTAGCACTTGAAAATAAAAAGTAAAAAATGTACTGGCTGAATATTGTGGCCTCTAACGTATACCACTTAAAGAACGAATGAAAAACTTCTTCCAAAAAGTATGCATAACTCACCGAGCGTGGCAGTAGAGCTTCGTGTCGGGGCATTTGAGCGGCTGCCGCCCGCCCGAGTACAGGCTGAGCACGAGCGCCTCGAACGCGTACCGCATGAACGACACGTGCGACACCGCGCGCATCCCCGCGTTCATGTGCGCGAACAGCACCAGGAAGCCCGCGAACGCGATCATCGCGCACGTCGTGATCGCGCCCAGGAATGTGCCGTTCTGTTGAGCGAGGGACCGATGTTCTCATTTACAATTATAATAAATTAATTTAAATTAAATTAATAACTAGTGGGCGACCAGTGGTCTAAACTCGAGCGTGATCGGATATGAATGAAATTTTGCACATAGACTGACCATGTGCATGACCCGAACGCAACCGATTCCTATTGGATAGTGTACTTAGTTCTCGCAAACGAAGTCGCGGGCAACAGTTAGTACCTACCTAAAATGTTGATATGAAATTATTAACTAGTCACAAGTTGTGTCGCAGGTTGAAAGAAATTCAGCTTGTCAAATGGGACACTACAATTACCACGCTTGCCGGGCTATGCATCAAAAATCCGAAACACATTTTGCCTGAGCTGGGAATTGAACCCGGGACCTTCGGGTATCGGACGGAGCTCTCTGCCACTCGGCCATCGAGGCGTTTACATATTTTGTTAACCCTATCAGTGTATTAAAAAAATAAAATAAACAATTGTTTCCCACACTCGCACCAATTATCGAAACTCGAGAAATGGATAACTAGTTAACCGGATAAACATACTTAATATACTTAAATACATACATAATATACGACACACCCAGACCCGAAACAATACCTATAGAAAAACAGGTATTTCTAAATTGATCCGACTGGGATCGAACCCGGGACCTCAGAGATGGCGACACCACGAAAACCGGTGTGCAAGACACTCGAAACCAAGGAGGTCGTCTATTAAATCTGTTAAATCTATGTAGATAATCTTAAATTTGAACCTCAATAATTCAGTAGCAGCTCATGTTTTTATTGCTGTAAAATTGTTTTGCGTTATAATTGTATATCAGTAGGTACCTACAATATTAAACCTACTTGTTGTCAATTTGAAACAATTATAAATGACTATAATTTTCTGTTACGAACAGTACTTAAGTTACATTATACTATAGTATATATAAGTACTCGTAGTATATAGCCTACTAGGAAGTAAGTTATTGCTGTTACTAACAACATAATAGAATAATTATATGTTTTGCAAATCCCATTTATCAAGTGTGTAAATAAATGACAGCATATTATCTATCACGTGAAGGATACGAATGGGATCATTGGGTTCAACCGATTAGTGTTGGCCAAGTAATAATCACACTAATATTATAAATGCGAAAGTTTGTGTGTGGTGTGTAGGTATATCTGTTGCTTCTTCACGTTGCAACGGATGGATGGATTTGGATGAAATTCGGCATAGGTACAGATAGTTTATAACCTGGATTAAAACATTGGACTTTTTATCCCGATATTCCCACGGGAACGGGAACCACGCGGGTGAAACCGCGAGCGTCCGCTAGTATAGTATATAATACTATGCCGTCACTTGTATTACAAACGCTATTATGCATAGGCTATATATATGTTTCCGCAAAGGTGTAGGACATAATCTTATACGTAATTAAATTACCTAACTGCCAACACATTGGAATCAGAATATTATGTTAGTCGATAACGTAGATAATTGAGGTCAGATGTTACTGTTATCAGGGTGCAAATTTTATTTGGCAATTCGATCACGTTGACGAAAACGAAAATTTGTATAGTGAAATTTTAACTATTCTCGTCTGTCAGTGTCACCATTAGGTGCTGCTTTAATGGCATATAAATTTTCGTTCAAATTCAAAATGGTAAATAAAACTCGCATGTAAGGTGCATAGTGCGAGATTTATTTGTTACACAAGTTAGCACACTAGGCAGCGCTGCTTCGACACACATTGTACACTACATTTGTAGTTGACTTAACTCGTTCGAATAGTGATAGATAACTATAACACACACATTCCGCAAATCTTATCTTAGGTGCTTGATTTGGCGTAGGATACGATACGAAAGAGAGAGTTTTGTGGCATTGACAAGCAGCGCCCCCTGGTGACTAAAGAGGTCAGGGTGGTCTAGTGTATATATAATAAATAATAAATAACTAAAGCTATAGAAGGATGGCTAAAATAAAAATCGTGCAACTATGTTTAGTTCCGTTCTATCTTATGGCTAGAAAAGGAGGTTGGAGTGCGACAAATGGTTGACACTTAGTTTTTATTTTTTGTATTGTTATGTCAAACGGTCATCAGATAATCGGTGATCAAAAAAAATCTTCGAGTCCTTTTTATAGTCACTCACTACATTACCTCAAATATGACGTCACAAATCTGGTGACACTTTCGAAATAACGAAAGAAAAGGGACAATCGATCTCTTTCCAATACATCACTTAGGTTCATTAGTTAAAATAGTACGAACTGATGAATGAGTGTGGCTATTTTAGTCCGGTTTCTATGTGTAAGTTTCATTTGACATTGATCACACGAAAACGAGAATTTGTATAGCATTGAAACATTTTGACATGCAAAGAGCGTTTACGCCGCACACTAGCGCCGCCAATGAAAAAAAAACATATCTAGTAATTACTATAGAAAATCAAATTATGCTCAACAAACTATTTGAATGAAGTAATTTAGCATTTTTACGTCACCTAATGAACATCTGACATGTTATGGTTTAGTTAAATAAGACGTTACAGCTAAAAACGGTCACTTTTAACTATAACGCCGTATTTAAATGTCAGATGCTCATTAGGTGACGTAAAAATTCTAAATTACTTCACTCAAATAGTTTGTTGAGCATAATTTAATTTTCTATCTCTAATTACTAAATTTGTTTTTTTTTTATTGACGGCGCTAGTGTGCGGCGTAAACGTCTACGTACGGTATGTCTGAATACGGTAGGAAGGAATTTCATTCGAACGACTTTTAAAATCGGCACGATTGACGGATGTGAATATAAAAATGACGTTTTAACGACTGAGTCTAGCGACTACGATATCGATATGGTTTTCGTTACGGGAATCAATGCACTGCACTGGGGCCTTACTTTTAGAACCGTACAAGGTACCTACTGCAATGTTATTGCAGTTGTGAAATCGAGACACGTGTTTATGTACGCCGCTATACGCGTCTCGTTTTTAAAACTACAATCACACTACTACAATTGGTAGGTAGGTACTGCTAAAGAGCGTTTACGCCGCACACTGGCGCCGCCAATGAAAAAAAAACATATCTAGTAATTAGAGATAGAAAATCAAATTATGCTCAACAAACTATCTGAATGAAGTAATTTAGCATTTTTACGTCACCTAATGAACACTTGATATGTTATGGTTTAGTTAAATATGGCGTTATAGTTAAAAGTGGCCGTAACGTCTTATTTAACTAAACCATAACATGTGAGGTGTTCATTAGGTGACGTAAAAATGCTAAATTACTTCATTCAAATAGTTTGTTGAGCATAATTTGATTTTCTATCTCTAATTACTAGATATGTTTTTTTTTCATTAGTGGCGCTAGTGTGCGGCGTAAACGCTCATAAAGAGCTCTAAAATTTTTGTTAAACATACTTTTGTTTTCGTTAAAGTGATCGAATGGCGAATGAAAATAGGCGCTGCTGTTTGGATGCCATTAAAAAATCTCATTTTTTTCAATATATAACCGAATAAGAAATAAAAATCGCACTAGACACCTTGAGCCCTGAGCGCTATTGTTTTCACCTTTCTAAGGTAAACTACATTTTAGTTTACTATCTAATAGTCCGGTCAATCTAGACATAAAAATGTGAGCGAAGGTACATAAATTCGCATCAAGCTGAAAATTGGTAGAATCGTTAAAAATGTGATTATAAATAAAACTTAAAAGTTCCCCATCATTCCCGTGTATGGAAAAAGTTTTACTCGAGGTCAAAGGTCAAAAAAATGTGTTTTTCTCGATTTTCAGCGAAACGGTAAGTCATATTATAAAAATATTTTTGACAAAAATTGTAGGTCATCATATTATCTATCAAAAATGTATCAATGCTTTTTTTTCTACGAGCCACCCTTTCTGGGATGTAACGATTCAAAAAGTTGTTCATGTTGTTATGGGCATAATATGCACACGTTTCCACGCCACCTATGAAGTAGTGTACTTAGCGCGTTTTTTTAACGTAGTTTCCCCAGTAGGCCTACTCCACGGGTCAGTTGTGATCCTGTTTAATTTAAAACTATTGCAAAATTACGAAAATTTGTAAATATTGTAAAAGATAAAAAGCGATGTAAATTAAAAAAGTGGTGAATTTTATTCGTCTGAATTGTAACCTTCAAATTCTTCTCGTTCTTCTTGTTCTTGTTCTCGTTCTTCTTCTTCTTCTTCTTCTTGTTCTTCTTCATCTTCATTCTGCGTGCAAGTAAATTGCGTCAATAGTGATGTATCCTCGTTGGAATCAAACGAATCCTCTTCTGTTAGTGATTCAACATTGAAGCACGACCGGCCTTTACAGTTTGTACATGCCAAAGAGCAGAACAGTCCGACATTTTTGCAACCACATTTAGCACTGCATCCCTTTTTGTAGTTGCAAAAAATGGTGTTTAGCAGTTTTTCCGGTGCAGGTTTGAACTGGCTCCAATGTATTGTCGACCAACTTCCAACCCCAGTCTGTAGGGTCTAGCTGATAACCAAGCCACACTTGAACTTGGTAATATACCCGAAGAAGATGTTGATGAGCTGCAACTGAGGTTGGAGGAAGAGAAGCTAATTGAACTTGTTTCTTATTCTTAGTGTTTTTAACGAAACATACTTAACGATGCTTATCTAAGCAGGTAGTTTTTTGGGTTTCATTTGACCTGATATTCTTATATAGTTATGTATATTTTATATTTTAAGCATAAGTTACAATCACCGATAGAAAAATATTTCAACATATATAACAACTCTAGATAAGAGATGTATAGACGTGGCGCACTCATGCATATTATGCCCATAACAACTTGAACAACTTTTTGAAACGTTATATCCCAGAAATGGTGGCTCGTAGAAAAAAAAGCACTGATACATTTTTGATAGATAATATGATGACCTACAATTTTTGTATAATATATTTTTATGATAAGACTTACCGTTTCGCTGAAAATCGCGAAAATCTCATTTTTTTGACCTTTGACCTCGAGTAAAATTTTTTCCATACACGGGAATGATGGGGAACTTTTAAGTTTCATTTATAATCACATTTTTAACGATTTTACCAATTTTCAGCTTGATGCGAATTTATGTACCTTCAAATGTCTAGATTGACCGGACTATATAATTTGAATTTAATACTTAGTTTTGACGTCAAAAGTGCCTGCAAAGGCTTATCCTATTAATATTATAAACGCGAAAGTTTGTTTGGATGTTTGTTACTCTTTCACGTAAAAACTACTGAATGGATTTGGATGAAATTCGGCATACAGGTAGTTTATAACCTGGAATAACACATAGAACACTTTTTATCCCGATATTCCCACGGGAACGGGAACCACGCGGGTGAAACCGCGAGCGGCCACTAGTATCCAATAAACGATTTGACTATGACTTTTTACTGTGACTTTAACTTTGACTTTAAAACGAGTACCTAAAGTTGACTACGTATTGTAGGTATGACGTCGATGTTACCTACAAATACCAACTCGTTTTCGTTTACGTCATGAAATGGCAAATAACTATAGTTAGTGTAGTATAGGTGCCTGTGGCACCCACTTTATTTGCAAATACTTACAATGGGATTGACGCAGGTGCCGATGACGTTGCCGATGGCGTCGGCCAGCAGCGTGACGTTGGCCAGCACCATCACGAACATCAGGAAGCGGGAGAACTCTTGCGGTTGGCCCGTCAGGAAGTACGACGGCGCTGAGTACACGAAGCTGTACCAGATCTGGAACATTTGGAAAAGAGATAGCGGTAGGTCCTTACCTTACGTCGTTTCGTACGTTTTCTTACTTTCGCAATACCTTCAGCATCCAGTATGCCAATACCAAGTAGTTTGTTCTAAACCCTTTGTTATGTTATCGTATTGCAAAACTTTCCTCCACAAAGACCTGGTTTTACCTGCATCGGTATTCCAGTGACGAGCACAGCTGCATAATATGTCTTCAAGTTGTACCAGTTGTTGAAGTTTTCCTTCTTCAGAACCGCTAGCTCCGAAGGAACTGGAATAGACAACAATAACGAGATTTATATATTTCATTATAAAGGTTATCCAATTAAATAAGATAAAAAATATAGAATCATTTATTGCAGTATCTATAAAATTTTTGTTAGGATAAACAATAAAATAAATTATGAAATATATAAGCTAATAAAAAAATATTGCCTGTTTCATAGGTAAAAAAAAACGTAAGTAACGCTTCATCATCATCCTAATCAGCCCACATGAGTCCACTGCTGGACATAGGCCTCTCCCAATGCATGCCACTGAGCCCGATTTTCGGCTAATCTCATCTAACCGCATATTAACAAAATAAGTACCTACCTGCTTTTTTTATATTTTTTTATTAATAGCTCGCAAATGACTTCACTCCACCTGATGTTAAGTGGAAACGGAGTCCAGACGCAAGGACAACTGGTGCAGCGTGAGAACAACGCAGCATCAGTCACCCTCACCCTGCCGGCCCACAAGGTGCGTGCGAGGCGTGAAGAGACGCCTCGTTTTAAAGACCCCATGTCATAGGAAGGAAGGAAAACGTGTGCTGGTAGACTATTCCCTCTTTTGGAAGTGCGACAAAGAAACGAGTCACCAAATTTCTTTGTGCGCGATGGAATATTCGAGACAGTACAACGGTGACTCCGGAGAGCAGCATATGATTCAATAAAGCCGATATAAATAAGAAGGGACTTAAGGCGGTCATACACGGGCAGCTTGAAGCAGTCACGATCGACTGCTTCAAGCTGCGACTGCATAGACGATTTGTTAGAAACAGTCTTCTATTACAAACATACATGGGACCGCTCAAGCAATTGCGACTCTCCGGGCGGTCAGCAGCTCGGTGAAGTGAAATAGCATCTTCACTATCGACATTTTTGAGAGAGTTTGCCAATTGCCTCAGACGGTATTTTCAGCTTCACCGGGCTTTTTGGGGGGCGGCGAGAAACTGAAAGGGTTCAAGCCGTGTGAAACGAATCACCTTCGGAGGTTTTCTAGAGGAAACGGCATCACGCACTAGTGCGTGTCCCCGTGCCCTTCTCTGAGGGGTTCGGATCGGATTGGAACTGGCTAACTGTTCGAGCAGCCCGCGTATGTAAACACCTTCGAACAATTAGTTTATAATTGATCGAAGGTAGACATTGACA
The DNA here is from genome assembly GCA_947562085.1 of Eudonia lacustrata. NCBI lineage: Eukaryota > Metazoa > Arthropoda > Insecta > Lepidoptera > Crambidae > Eudonia > Eudonia lacustrata. Next base: position 5,388,652 of record OX387317.1, on the reverse strand, counting down.
AACGATGGCGCTAATTACCTACTGACTTATTTATTTTCACATTGATTTATTATCATTAAATGAATAACATTATCTTTAACCATAATTGCTTTTTAATTAGATTCAAGTAGGTACTGTAGTAGGTCGTGATCTATGTTAAATTAAATGACTATAATTTTATGTTTTTTTGTGTTACACGTAAAATGCAATTTTCAGTAATGTCCGCTCGGCACATTACGCCAATGATGATTCTCAATTACTCAAACGGACCCAACGGTTAACCTGTTCAGTATTCATACCATTGCGTTGAACAAACACTGGCCTGCATGTGGATTACCTGCATTACTACGGATTGTAAGGCGATTCGTTCAACAACGAACACTAATCATTCTGTATGACGATAATTTGTAACCCACCTCGTCAGTGAATTTCAATTACAATACAGGGCACGTAAGAACAGTGGAAAAAAAAGTAAACAGCTTACAACTGTCCCACTGCTGGGCAAAGACCTTCATCAATGAAATCAAGTCATCACTACAATTGCTTGCCAAATGCGAGTCGGCGATCGATCACGATCCTGGGCTATGCATCGAAAAATCCGTAACAGACTCTGTCCGAATTGGGAAGTGAACCCGAGACGTTCGGGTATCGGGCCGAGTGCTTTACCACTCGGCCACCGACGCAAAACAATATATAATTATAACATAGTAATATAATTATAACGTTGTAGTTATAGCAAGTGTTATATTAATACTTATATAAATAAATAAAATAATTAAGTTGAGAAATGCATTTGATTTTCACTATACTTATTAACACGTGTGTGTTAGGTACCTAATGATAATAACAAAACATTAAACGGTGAAGCGATAATTTACGCAGAGAGTATAAACTAGGCAGGTGGTTACGAGAGAAATTACATAAAATAACAGTAGCTATGATAATATATTACCAGAAGCAGAAATAAACAATTCCCCCAACTACATAGGACATAAACGAGGACATAGGCTAGCTTAGGGAGCTTTCTTATCAGTATAATCTAAATGTTTCAGCGTAAGGAGCGTAGGTGAAATCTGCATCTTTAACCATTTCCCATGGAGTTCTAGAACGCAGAGTCTTCCTGAGGTTTTGTCTGGCAGTAATTATTACATATTGAAACAAGAGCTAAAGAAACCTTACTACTTATAGAGAATAACTTGTTAATGTTATGTGAATTATTACTTAAATTGTCTATATTCAAACATTTGACTTCATGTAAATGATAAGTGATACTTTTATATTTGAATTTGAATAACGTTGTTGATTTTTATTTTTTTATTTTTAGCTGTTTGAGTCACATTCTTCAATTATTTGTTGCACAAACAAAATTAAATTAAACCCTCACATTTGAGGACGGCCGGCGGCATGAGCGAGGTGTAGCACAAGTAGGGGATGGAGACGAGCAAGTAGCCCAGGTTGCTGATGGTCTTGGAGCCGTCGTTGCCGGCTTGCTCAAACAGCAGACCCAGCCGATCCGATCGGCTGGGTCTGCTGTTTAGGGCACGGGGACACGCATTAGCGTGATGCTGTTCCCTCTAGAAAACTTCTGACGGTACTTCGATCCAGACGGCTTTAGGGACCCTTTAGGTTTCTCGCCGCCCCCAAAAAAAAGCCCGGTGAAGCTGAAAATGCCTAGAGTGATTGTCTCTACAAACCTTCCAACATAAAAACGAGCTTCAGTAAGCACACCGATGAATATGTGCAGCAAAACTTAGAATAGCGTGACTGTTAACTCACATTTGAGGACGGCAGGCATGAGGGAGGTGTAGCAGAGGTAGGCGATGGAGACGAGCAAGTAGCCCAGGTTGCTGATGGTCTTGGAGCCGTCGTTGCCAGCTTGCTCGAACAGTAGACCCAGTATCACACCGATGAATATGTGCAGCAACACTTTGAGATGCGTGACTGTCTGTAAATGGAAAGGAGGAATTAGTTTTGAGTCATAAATGGTTTTGGAAAGCGTAATACCTTGAAATAGAACCCGGGATCTTTTGGGGGCCACGGGCTGAGTTCTTTGCCACTCGGCCTCCGATGGCTAGAGATAGAAGTTTTTATATTTGTACGGTGCATTTTAGTAACAATAGTATTTACCACGTTATGCATATCTGTAATAAATCTAGTCTACCACAAAAAAAGAGTTGCCTTCAAAAAAAATTAAGCCTGATTTTAAACCTAGAACCCTTACTTGTCGTCTTACATGTCAAGGCACATTCAATTAAGGCTATCGTGCTAATCGCGCCACACATCAATATTATTTTCCAATCGTGCCTCTCGTCAATTGTTGAAACGACTATTACGTTTTATTTAAATATATTTATTCATTATTCTAAAGCAATTCAAAATATTCATACCCAGTCTCTGTATTGTTGTATAAGGCATCTCCTAAACAGAATGCCGAATCTGTAGAGCTCATGAGGTGGATTGATGATGATGGAGATCTTGCCGCAGGAGAAACCTTCAACAGCTTCGGCCAGCGGCTGTGGGGTCGACTTCTCCAACTTTTCACTTAAGCACCTCTCTGCCAGCAACTCATTCAACTTGCCGTATTCACCGTTCGCTATTTCTAAAACTGTGAGACAAAGAAGATAACATTTTAATTGATGATTTATTAATTTACTTATCCTTTTATTAGCTACAAGAAACAGGTGTCAACAGTGTACAACGATTTGTTACACGAGTATACCACTACAGTAACAGATGTCCTTCTCTCAAAGTCTCTATTTCTAAAAGGTCTTTTTTAAATGAAAAAATTTCGTTCGGTTGAAATTACTAACTAAAAAAATGGGAGAAAGGGAAAGCTGGATCGTTTTCATTATACTTACTGTAGTCGGCGGGATTGTGGTACTTCGGGCAATGCAGGCCGACGGAGGCGAGGTAAGGGACAGTGTTGCCGCTGGCCCCGTGGTATATACACAGGCCGTCCGCCAGGATGTATACCTGCCAAGAAGTATTCGTTTAAGCATGCTAATGAAAGAAAGGAATAGACGCGTTGGGCAAAGGAAGAAATCGAGACTGCGGATCATCCAGGAGTAGACAGCTGTTCTGCCTTGTTATTGAATGTAAGAATATACACATCTGAAGGCAAAACTTCAAGATTGAAGAGGTACAAATAGAAGAAGAACATGCTATTGGATGGTGATGATAACGATGTGGATAATGATGCCTGGGTAGTATTCTGCCAGAATGTGACAAGACAGCAACCACCTAGCATTGTTCTACATTGCAGTGTTCCAGTTTGTAGGATATAACTACTTGATCTAGTGAAATAATATAGACTAAGGACAAGAACTGCAGTTTCAGGGGCGGAACCGCGTGATACTCATAGCCCCTTACAAATAAACAAAGAATAAGGTCCGAACAGTTATTCGTGTTTTGTTCGTTGTAAAAGAAACAAAACACGGAATAACTATTCGAACCTTATTTTTTGTTTATTTGTAAGACACTTATTAGTGTTGCAAGCACAATCCATTTTTAAATGGCGGTCTTGGTAGGCAGTTAATTAGCATTACTAGACAGATTTGTGTCACGTGGAGAGAAGTTGCTGATCATTCTAATACCAATTAAAACATGTTCAGCAATATAAGTTAGGTCGTCTGTAACACGCTTAACATGCGATATTGCTTTAGTAATTTTAAAGTGTGCTGCAACATAAGGTACGTTAAAATAGCATGAAGTTAGAAATAGGTATGAGTATAATAGCAAGATATTTACCAAACAAGCTGTTCTGTTTTCTACTCAGTTTCAATAACATAACTCCCCCCCGCAAGAACACAAAATTTTTCCCCAAAATTGATTTGACCGGAACTTTTACACGCCGCAATTTCTTGATTTATTCGCAGCTTCCACTGCATAAATCGTTGACTCTAATAAGGTTTTCTTTATTTTTTTTTTTTTTTAGTGACGTCGTTTCTAGTAGTCTAAATAAAACATTTGTGTTTACCTTTTAAACAAGTTCGTAGCTAACTAATAGAGTATTTCCTACTGAGTTGATTTAGAGGAAAACGCAATTAACCCCTTACCAATTTCCTTAGCAAAGCTCTAGTTTGGTATAGGTATACTGACCTGATCGAACATAGAGTACACGGATGCGGGGGGCTGGTGGATGGTGCAGACGATCGTCCTGCCATCGCGGGCCAGATTCTTCAGCATGTCAATACATTGCATTGACGTCGAACTGTCTAGACCTCTGCAATTAAATAGACATGTCAATAATAGTTATAAAATAGTAAACTCAATGATACCTACTTTAAGTACCCTTGTAGTTAGATAATAACTCACCACCCTGTTATTCCAAAATAAGAACTGAAGTTAAATCTAATTTGAAAAAAAGTGAGTGGAAGAAACGGACATTTTGCGCTGACCCCGACTCATGTAACATGAGACCAGGGCAGGAAGAAGAAGAAAAAGAAGAATATACGCAGACGAAGTCGTGGGTAGTCGCTAGTAGTTTTATAGCTTTACGATGTTACGAAAATTCTAACGTTAGAGATCGAACGCTACAGATAAAGATCAACACAGATAGTGTTGATTAATTTCGGCGGGTTGGACAGACTCACGACAGCATAGTTGGTTTTGCACCTGACCCGGTATGCCATGATGGGGTGCGGGTTGAAATCTTTTTCAGCACTATTTTCAAATCTAACTTCTTCTTCTTTTTTTATCTAAGGCATGTATTCCTAGAACTTTTGACACCAGTGACGGCAAGGTTATACCTCAGAACAATAACTAAAGCTATAGAAGGATGGCTAAAATAAAAATCGTGCAACTATGTTTAGTTCTGTTCTATCTTATGGCTAGAAAAGAAGGTTGGAGTGCGACAAATGGTTGACACTTAGTTTTTATTTTTTGTATTGTTATGTCAAACGGTCATCAGATAATCGGTGATCAAAAAAATCTTTGAGTCCTTTTTATAGTCACTGACTACATTACCTCAAATATGACGTCACAAATCTGGTGACACCTTCGAAATAACGAAAGAAAAAGGACAATCGATCTCTTTCCAATACATCACTTAGGTTCATTAGTTAAAATAGTATGAACTGATGAATGAGTGTTGCTATTTTAGTCCGGTTTCTATAGCTTTAGTTATTATTCTGAGGGTTATACTTACGTGGTAGGTTCGTCCAAGAACACGACGGGAGGGTTGTCGATCAGCTCCAGGGCTATCGAGAGCCTCTTCCGTTGCCCTCCCGACAGGTTCCCGCAGCGAGTGCTCTCCGTGCCTGTCAACCCTAGCGTCTCTAATACGTCGCTTATCTGTGGACAATGCATTCTATAAATTCGTCATAATTTTACTCAACTTCTGGTCACACACAGCACAGTCCTATTACGAAACATTGAGATTACTATTACTTGATTCGTTGTTTCGTTTGACAGGGATTATACGAATGCCATCCGAAAAAAAATCGCACAATATCATTACCAGCTTATTTTTGGGGCACGAGTCAGCCAGCTCAGTGCGGATTGGTGGTTGTTAACGACTGCTAATGCAGCCGGGATCAACAGCTTTACGTGACTTCCGCAGTACGGAGAAGCTCGAGGTGATACATTTTTAGACACCCAACCGATGACTAGCCTTCGCGAACAGACGGGGCGCGATAAGGATTGGTTTGTAAGCTGTAATTCTATAACCACAAAGTTATAATTCATGTAAACAAGCGAATGTAGGTAGGTATTTATTTAATTATTTAACCTTTTCACCGCCCAACTATCCTGCACGCGATGTCCCGCTGTACGCCAACGTATAAATGTATTTTAATAAAGTAGGTACAAAGAAGAACTTCTGAAGTGCTGGCGTGGGCGGCACGAAAATCTCGAACTTCTATAGAAGTTGTTGGCGGTAAAAAGGTTAAAGGACAGCCAACAAGACAAACACAAATACAAGCAGTAACTACCGTAGAACATACTGTAGAATTTGAGCTAGTTGTCGTCTCAATTAGAGGCTGCTACGCTACGACATGCAAAGTGGATTACATTTTTTGAATAAATAATATTTTGGTTCAAACTTTAAACTACCATATTCAATAATAAAAGGTATATAAATGTGGCTGTTATTAAAGAGTAGGTATGTTTATGTATGTTCAGTCCTTATTGGACATGGAAAAATACAATGGTTTTATTTGTACAATTAAAAAATCATATAAACGATTCAACAATATAAAAGGCATTTTTAGATTGTTGAATCGCTGTTTGTTTATAATAAATAAGGATGTTTGTTTATCTTATTCGGCAGCAATGTAAAATAGTGTTTTTGCTATAATTAAATACTCGTAAATGTGTTTTATGACTTTTAACTCTCGCGATCGAAAACTCATTGCTCGATAAACATTTGACTTTAAACTTAAAGTTAGAATTTTCTGTATTTAGATACAAGATGTTCGTATTTGGTTGTAAGTTACTTGTTCCAAACTGTATGAATGAACTGGCATAGTTTCTTGGAACTATTTTTGGACTATGACATTGACCGCACAGCTAGTATGCTACTCAATAGTAGATCTGTGTTTGCTACAGATAAACAAAAGCAAAATGACTGAAGTGACGTCATTTCTAGCGTGACTAAATAAAACATTTGTGTTTACCTTTTAAACAAGTTCGTAGCTAACTGTGTAGCTAACGACAAAAGGTAGTACCCAGGCAAAGAATAAAATACTATTAAGTTGATTTAGAGGAAAACGCAATTAAAAGTTTCGAAGCTCTTTTTTCTTACTGAGATTAAAGAATACTACATTCTTAATTTAGGATTTCTCATTAGCTATTATTAAACTTATTTTTGATAATGTAATATTTTTTAGTTGTAAACCATAAAAATAATAAAAAAACTTTTCTTAACATTTCATAAGAAGTAAACCTTTTTTTCGCTGTATAATTTTTGGGTGTAGACAATAACGTATTTTTAGGAACACCTGTTTCTTTGTAAGAACTAGTTAATAAATGTTTTCCCATTAAAATCTAAAATAAAAATAAATGTGACACTCACTGTTCCCTGTACCCCTCAGTTGTTTTAAGATTAGATAAACATCACGATGTGCACTTGGAGAGGCCTATGTCCAGCAATGGAATAATAATATTATTATAAGCTGATGATGATGATAATGATGAAACATCGCATCTCATTTATTTAGTAGGTACCTACTAGCTGTGCCCGCGATTTCATCCGCGCAGAATAATTGTTTTTTAATATTTTTATTATATTATATTATATTAAATAAATTTCTGAAATAAATAGCCTAAGTTACTCCTTATTACATCAGCTATCTGCCAGTGAAAATCCCGTCTAAATCGGTCCAGCCGTTTCAAAGATTAGCCGGAACAAACACACAGACAGACAGACAAACAAAAACTGTAAAAAATGTTATTTTGGTATACTTATGTAACGTGTAAGTATACATCGATATGCATTTAGTAAAAAGCGGTTATTTTAATATTACAAAAAGACAATCCAATTTTAATTATTTGTATGTATAGAATGTTTAGAATAGATTTGTTGGCGACCTAAAACATGAGCCACACACAGCTGGAGGGTTTTTTTTATAGGTTTTATTTTGTCTTTAAATAAGTTATGTTTCTTTTCTGTTATCATTTTTAACTTTGGTATTAATTTTAAAAATCACTAAGATTTTTGGTCTATTTTATTTTTCTACTTTCAAATATTCTTTTGATTTAAATGTCTTACAGAATAATCTTTTAATATAAATAAAACAAAAATGTAATTAAAACGTTTTTGGTTACTCACACTTTTGCTTTAAAATACAAAATGACACACAAGGTTTTACCATGAGAATAATAAAAGATTTCTTTAGTTTCAATAAACTAAAGTAAAAAACACCAATGTGTTTTTTTATGGTTTTGCTTTAATAATTTGGGCTAATAACAACGTGGATTGGACATACATTTAACCTTGTAATAATCGTATTATAATATTGGGTCCTTACCTATGAAATTGACGTTTTTTTCTCACTTATTAATAGGTGTATTACTTCTAAAAGTCAATACCGGTTGTTAATATTATTATACACCTTTTACAAGGACTATGTTACTTAGGCTTCAGTAATAACAATTATTATTAATTTTGGGTCTTTATAACCCATTTTTTTTTAAATTGACTTTTTTTTTGCTCGCGGAATTGACCTTTTGTTTCATTGTAGCTTTGAAGGGTCTTGTTTTTTTTCTTTTTAATGTCTGCTATATTTAACTAAATGAAACAAACACACTACTCTACATTTTTTATAGTGTTAACATAAATAGATGCTAAGAAAATAAAAAAAAAACGTTAGTATGAAAAATATAATTTTATAAAAAATCTTCATAGAAAACGTCAATTTCATAGGTAAGGAAAGGACTTAATATTTAAATTACATTTGCTGTATTAGTTTAGTGCTGCGCAAACGTTTTTAACATTCTTCAGTGACTATATAGAAAATGTATATTAAATGAAAAATAATTACAAAGTGTTGTTATTGTTATTGCTTTCATCATTTCTTTAATATAGTTTTATGTAGGTACTAATAGATAAGTTTTCCCATCATAAGGGTCAATGCCATTAGATAAATTAAAGTGCCTTCCGTTTTTAGGATTCCGTAATAAATCGATTGGAAGTATATTTTTTTAAAATACATAATAAAGAGATCTCTTAATTTGTACATACAAATCTACAAAAAAAGAGATAGCGTTTGCTTTTAATCCGCGTATGTAATAAGATGTCGGTCCGTCTGTCTGTCCGTATGCGTTCGTATGTTCAATTTTCGCCACACATACCATACGGGCTTTTTACTCTACAGCTTCAAGCCCTCGAGTCTAGTTTTACCGGTTACAATAACTACCTTAAGCGACGTGTTATCCCGCCAAGTTAAGTTACCTATATGTGCTTTCCATATGGAAAACCCATTTATATTTACTTAAATTCTTGTAGTAAGTAATAAGTACAAAAGTTCCAATCCCAATAGGTGCCTGTGCATTGAATAAATGATATGTATGACCTTGGCATGCCTTGGCATTGACTTTGAATGAAGGTACCTACTCGAATTTTGGGTGCACATTTGAATTTTTAACAGCTCGGTGGCCGAGTGTACGCTCAGCCCGAAATCCGAAGGTCAATATTTAATTACCAGCTCCCACGAAGCATGTTTAAAATTTATAAATAAATCTATAATATTAATACGTAAAGCAAAAACTTTGTACCCCTTTTTTACGAAAATTGCGCGGACGGAGGTGTATGAAATTTCGCACACTTATAGCTTATATAGAGGAGTACCTACAGAATGTTTTTTTTTTAATTATGCATAAAAAATACATTAAATCAATAAACCAAAAATTACACACACTATCATGTTTTTGACACACACGCATAATATGTATTTGACAACACGCTTATAAAGGTACTCTTTTAAAAAAATCTAAAATGGAAGAGGAGCAGCAGAAATCTGTCAATGCCAATCCAAACTTATAATCTATCTTTTTAATTTTTCATTGCTTAGGATACAATCCGTGCAGCCTTAATAAAATTACGGTCGAATTTCGACCACTGGGCGACCACTAGTATTATTAAATAAATAAATTATCGGTGCACACGGTTTGTGATCAATCACCAACCGGTCATAGAAGCAAACGTGATGATTTAGCCAATGAATATTGGGTGAGTGGCAGTGCCCGGCTCAATAACCGAAGGTCTGGGTGCAATTCCCGGTTCGGACAAAGTGTGTGTTCGAATTTTTGATACCATATAGCCTTGTAATAACTAATTCGCATTAGGTAAGCGTGATGAATTTGCCAACACCCATCAATTGTAGCGATATTGATTTCAACGGCGAGAGTGGGCTTTACCAAGTGGGACAACACTGCTAACACGACTGACACCCTTTACCAACCGATTGGTTATACGAAAGGTGTTATATTACCCAGTGAGACAACCCCGCTAGATACTGACACCCTTATCAAGCAAAAAGGTGCCAGACAACCTTGCGCAAGCAAACTAACACAACTAACTTAGAGCCAGATCAGAACACGCCGTGTCTCGAGCGAGTTGCACCGTGGACACGTGTAGTCCAAGTGGGACAACCCCGCTACACACGACTTTAAAGTTTATACTGACACCCCCCACCAACCGTTAGGTCATAAAGAAGGTATCAGACAACCTTGCGCAAGCATAAGGGACCATTTCCGTCAGGTCATACGCGCCGAAGCGCTTTCTTCATCCGGAATCTTAAGACTAGTGTCTCGAGCGAGTTGCCCCGTGGACACGTATAGTCCACTACTTAATATCCAGTTACCGGAGCTGTAAGCTCGCTCATGCACTTCTTGTTGCATTAGGAGTACAACTCTCAGTTTCCACTGCTTGGGTTGTCAACTCTTAAGTCGACTACCAAATGTCCTCTTTGGTGGCGGAATTGTAAGCCTCTTCTCAGTACCCATCCAGTTACCACGCCAGTTCCACAATCCTACGCGGCTGGCTTAGCCGGAGACATTGCATCTAGCGGGCGCCTCTACTAGTTATCCAGACTAGTGCCGGAGATGTTGGAAGCCTACCTAGCCTAGTCCAAGTGGGACATTAGAACTATATTATAACTTATTTAATTAAAAAACTTACCACAGTTAACTTCAGCTTCTCCGGCAAGGTGTTCCCCAGCTTCATGTCGGCTGCGAACCGCATGAGCTCGCTGACAGTGAAGAGCGGGTTGAGCCGATCATCCTGCAGAATGTAGCAGGACTTCTTCCTGTACGCCTTCAAGGAATGGAGCGACCTCTCGCGCTTGGCTAGTTCGCAGACGCTGTCTCCAGCGCGGATCGTTCCTGTCACCCCACTTATTCTAGAATAATAAAAATAATAATGTAATACCAACGTCGGGACACCGTTTAGATGACCAGACATTATGCTGAGTGGGAGCTATAGCCATACACATAGACCATTTTCGTATGTTTTTATTTTAGGGAATACAAATAAATAGATAGATAGATAATACTTTTATTGCAACACTATAAAATAAAAACAAAAACTTGTCAATAAAACAATCAACGATAAGTCCCAGATTTGCATTGGTGGTCAATATAGCTTCGGAAAGATTGACCAGTGGTGCCTAACAATATATTTGTAAATCGTCTGCATATAGTGGTAAGAAGTAGAAAGCCTTTCTGAAATAGAGTTGATGAAGGTTGTTAACAGAAGAGGAGACAATACGCCACCTTGAGGGACACCAGCCGTCGAGTCACACTATGAAGAGAACTTCTCCTCCTCATATATTATAGTGATCGAAAAAGTAAAGCTTAAAGCTAAAAAAAGCTTGTAACAATTAAGTTGAACTGGAACTGTTCCTCCACTATGAATAGAAGAGAAAATTGTTCTAGTACCTACTAAAGATCTTATTTAATAGCTAATACTTACTTGAATCCAATTAGTGCGTTCATTAGAGATGATTTGCCGGCCCCGGACGGACCCATAATAGCTGTCAGCTCTCCAGATCGGAACAGTCCAGACACACCCTTCAAGATAGTTTTCTCTGTAAAGATAGAAAATATAGTCATTTAGAAAGATTATTTCACTAGGTATATCATACGTAGGTATTCTGGTTATAAAAAGGTCGGAAGGAGGTTTCATTCAGCTGACACAGGCAGCATCACTGCAGTTGGAGCGCGCTCTACTAGGGGGCGCGCTGACGGCGTATGCTGCTTCTGAGTAACGCAAACTAACGACGCCTCTCGCCCTGTCCTGAGGCGGCTGTCCGATAGCCTTCGCAGCCCTTCAGGCTAAAGGCATCCCCAGGGGTCATTTGCCGGGTCGGTCTCCAGCCAAACTGGATCAAGGCCAGCCTCGGATCTTCCGCAAGGTTGAACCTGCGTGCAGATTTTTCCCATAGGTCAATAAAAAGAAATTTCTGCGTCTCCCCCAAGCAGTGGTACACGAAAGGCGTTTTATCCAGTAAAAAAAGGTTGGTAAAAAAAATGCTCTAAGGTTATAATAGGAACATGTGAGTTAAGAAAATCGATATTCGGTAACTATTAATTGTTAGCAATCGCAATAAGACGCATTACTGCATTTGTTTCTAAAGCTTATACCTAGCTTATGCTAATCACGATATTGTAAAACTTTCAAACCAAAAATGTATTTTTCGGAGTGAAAACAGGTTTACGTAATGAACTGTTCAACGACTGTGTTTTTAAATTTCGCTTGCAAAGTTTGCGAAATAAAATTCCTTTGCCCAAGAGCGGGACGAATGTTGCTCACATTAAGTACTAAAGTTGGTAAATCGTTGGGTTTTGCGAAAGTTGTCAGTACGAGTTATTCCGTTCCGATCCCCAAGAACTGATACCCTAGTGGATCAGTTTTATTTTAACTACTTAATAAGGCGCAATACGGCTACGTCCTTTACAAGCTAAAATATTTGAGTCTAATAGACGTTGTAAACTCCTTTTATGTCCTTTTATGTTAAGAACGAGCCATAAGCCACCACCCCGGCTCAGTGCGGATTGGTGGTTGTTAATGAAGGCGACGCATCGCTAAACAATTAATCTAATACGGAGCGTTTGCGCCCCGTACCATAAGAAAAACTGTTTTTTTTCTTTCCAATTAAAGCTACAAATAAGTTTAAAAAAATGACCTAGTATATTGAAGTGTGTGTTAAGACTAATCTACTAAGAAAATTTAGATGCTCAAATCGGTCTGGTTTGCCTGTAAAATGCAAATCTATCTTTTAAAAGAGGTTACTTTGAAATTTTTTTCTCTGTTAGAGAAGTTAACAAATCGTGTTTCTGCAACTAGCAAAATGAAGTCAATAAAATGAAAAATCATGACATCAAATATCACTTTCATATGTTTTGTAATTGTTTGGAAAAATCAAGATCAAATCAAGGACCAACGGCTTTACGTGCCTTCCGAATCACCCATCTGATAACCGGCTGCTAAACCATAGCGATCGCAGACCGGGCTCACTGCGCCATCGAGCTCCTAAAGTAGTAAATAGCTTATAACTGTCGTACTGCAATGGGCAAAGGCTTCCACCATTGAAATCAAGTCATCGCTACAATTGATGGGTAATGGCTTAATCACCACGCTAGCCAAATGCAGGTTGGTGATCACAAACCCGGGCTATGCATCCGATCACACTTTGCCAGACTTGGGAATTCTTCTACGCCGAGCGTTTTACCATCGCGTCGACGAAGTCTTTCGAAGGGAAGATGATAGGAGAGGAGTCGAGTATTTCGTTTTCTTTTTAATTTTTTGATTGACACGTCTAATTGGAACTTTCTGCCATATATTGTCAAAATAAACTGAATATTATTATCAATTAATCTAAGACCAGCCATATTGAGTCTTCGTTCGCATATATTAAAATGTTATGTTAGAATAGAATAGAATAGGTGTATTTATTTGACTATCATGGTACACTCAACATTTATAAACAAAATTTAAAAGGAAAAGTTGGTGAAAAATAATAATTAAATATTATGAATAAAAAGAATAAAAAATGTATAAAAAATCAAAATAAAACAGTACATCGTCGAGTTATGTATATACGTTTCTTGCATAAACATACACAGTGTCGCCAAACAACTGCACTCAACATGAGCTACGGATTAGGTATACATAGCGCTGATTTTCAGTACTAAACCCTTGGATGACGTAGGAGTAAGTAGCAGACACTGAACATTTTATACTCCACACGCCTCCTGGCGCTTGCAACGGCCCGGTCGAAACGGTCTGAGAGCAGATTTTCCAGGGTAAAATAAAAAAGGTGGTTAGTTCGGTTCAACCTACATGGTTCTCTGTAAAAGTTTGCACGTTCATAGAGTTTCCAAGTACCTACCATTCCATCATCATCATTCCGTCAGATATAATGCGAAATAACGAGAGGTACCTGACGTGACCGTCCTTGTAATTCATACTCATCCGTGGTACTCATGAAGGAAAAACAAAAGCCACTTCACTCATGTCTGCGCGGCTTACAAATTGGCAGTTATTACTACAGATCGTTCTCGTGATAGTCCTATTATCATTTCATGTTAAGTACTAGCAGTTACCTTTGGATAGTTAGCGTCGGAAGTTGCTGACCACTTTAGTACCATATCATAGCTTTACTAGAAGTTGACACTTTACTATTTAGTCGGTGGTGGTGGTTGGTGGTGCTAACGTGTTTAGTTACTTTCGCAGCTGACTGTACCCAACCATTATGATATTTAACGTAATTATGTTCCTAGAGTGTTTTAATTTCTTTAATTGTTTAATTGTTGGGCTAATCATGTTATTCTGCCTGTTTCTTGTTATTGTATAAGTACGTTTCTAAATACACACACACACACATTTTTTACCGCAAAAAATGAGGTGTTAACTTAGAAATGTAACACGGATTTTACATATTGCTTTATCCTGACGTTACGAACACATATCAGGGTGTCTAGTCATAGGGAGACTAGATCTCGTGTTAGGAGTCGTTAGGAGAAGTTCAGTGACATACACACATATAGAACAATTAAACATATAAAGATAAACATACTTCTATTTATCATAATTTTATAACTAGTATCATGAGTTTTTAACGAAATTTAGAAAACGATTATATTATATCCCATTTCCTTTGAGTATACACGAACACTGTATTATAATGAAAAGCTTTAGACGGATTCTCTTGCTTTTATTATAAACTTTATAGTAGCCAGACGTTTCGATCCTTTATGGTTATATAACCTGCAAAGGTCACAGGGCGTAGCCTCTCCTCAATACTTGCGGATGTTTTTTTATATATTTGAATCCGGAAGTATTTTCTGATTTGCGATTAGTAGCACTTATTACTAAGTAATAAGAGTTATGGTATGTTATTGAATTATTAAAAATGTATGGTAGTTTCGATAAAATAATGTCAATATGTCACTTAGCTTAGCCGGAAGCCTATTCCAAGTAGTATTCAAGGCAATTACTATCCTACTGTAGTATATCCGTAAATGTATAGGTCGCTCCGTCGCTGAATATCATAAAAGCAAAACATGATGTTCGCAAAATATCATAATATTTGCAAAACACCATAATTATTCGCAAAACATCATATTCGCATGGTACTTCATTTAAAGTACAGTCACGGTAGTACAGTTAAAGTCATAATGTTAATATAAATATTTATCAGGAAATAAAACAATCAGATAACAATGACATGTAATAACTGCTTTTTTTATATCAACTTCAAAATTATTCTTATTAATAAACAATTCGTAGGTACAACATAGAGTTGTGGTTATTATCTTTATTTCTTACACTTTATTTTAGAACGTAAAGTTTTACCATCACTTAAGAATACTGCAACCTGTAGATCTTTCATTTTTTGAATACTCAAACAAACATTTTTTTAAATATTTTTAAGTAAGTTTTCATGTGACACTCCATGAACGAACACGACAGTGTTCGTTCATGGACATTCTGTAATGACATAATGCAAGACATTCATGTAAGACATTCTGTAATGCAGGTTTGACCACTAAAGTCGAGAGCTTCGTAATTATTTTTACGATTTTATGTCAATGAAGATTCATTTTAGCCATAAAGTAGCCATAGGTAATGCTTCTGTTTATCCTTGTCAAATTAAATGAATAACATTTATAACATGAATCTAATATTTTTTCATAAAGGTAACATTTCGATATGTTTAAAAAGAGGTAAAAGATACTTCATTTGCACATTTTTTTGCTTGCACACGTGTAAAAAAGACATTATAATTAATGTTAGAAATTAAAATAAATTATTTATGTTCATTATTATTATAAGGTTGGTTGTACGTAGACTTTAAGTCATTATGACAAAGAGTAGGTGCGTTTTGTTTGGAGAAAATCTGTAAACAGTGTGTGATCAGATCGTATAAAGCTCCGGAAGCCATACGGAGAAAACACTCATGTGAAGCCCTCTACCATCATACCATGTGTTTACGCTAGCGACAGCGTAATGTTTGCACACCAAAATTAACAGCGCCTTGGTACTCACTTAACCCCAAAGTTTATTTCTGCGTATGTACAAAACAATAAACTCGTATAAAAGTAAATTTTGGTTTACGGCAAATTGAATTGTACTACTAGATGTTAACTACAGCGTACGGTTAATTTTGCTATAACAAACATTAACTTTCGCATCGCCAGCGAGGAGGATGTAAACTCATGATACGGCTACTGAACTCTGATATCCTGAGGCTGTTACTTTCGTCATCAAGAGACGAAGGTCAAGGCGACAAGCTTTTGTTGAAAGTGCAAAAAAATCGAGGACGTATCTCTGGTACGGTTTTTTCTGGCACACAACATACTTTTTGCCGCGAAATAAGTATTTATCACTTTTATTTCAACAAAATGTTATGAGATCTTAGTTGGTCAACCGGTCATGTAGCGGTATTAAAGCTTGTTGAGGCCGACAGATGACGACAGATGGCTTGTGCAGCGTTGACGGATTTGGAAGGCGAATCCAATAAAGGAGACTTACGAATAGAATATGGAAAACGCTGTATTGCCAATATTGTAGATCGCATCGTAGCCACAGCTATGATTCCAGGGAGCCAACCAGCCAGCCAATTTGCTATTGGTTGTTGTTGTTGCTAAGCGACAACAAAATGGACTGATATTATATAAAATTGCGAGTTTTATTTTGTCATTCGATCACGTTGACGAATAAGAGAGTTTTCATGGTATTGAAGCAGCAAATCCCGGTGAAAAACCAGGAAAGTTACAATAATTTTGCCCGAAAAATCTCTATCAACTCGAATGCTAAATAAAACTTGCACTAGGCACCCAGGTAGGCAATTCTGTGAGCATCACTTCTACGGAGCAATGTCTCCAATACATTACTGGATTCTTTGAGACGTTCGTGTCAGAATATCGAGAGCGGGAAACCTGTTTAGTTGTAAAAATAATACGGATTACGTGAGAAGACCGCATTATTATTTGACACTAAATCATCATTTGTTAGACCGAGGACATGAGATTTCGGGTAAATTATTAATTGGATATAAGAATAACTATAGTATATTTTTATTAAGAAATACTATACATATTAAGTACCTACACAACAACGCAATGTGTACCGTAATCTGTTGTAGGTCCTATGGAAGGTCATATAAAAAAAAAAAGTTGTTAGTCGTATGAAAGGTCGTGCATCATCATCATCATAATCATCAGCTCATTTTATGTCCCCACTGCTGGGGCACGAGCCTTCCCTATGGATGGATAGGGAGAACGGGCCATAAACCACCACGGGTCCAGTGCGGTTTAATAGTTATTAACGACTGCTAATGCAGCCGGGACCAACGGCTTTACGTGTCTTCCGAAGCACGGAGGAGCTGGAGATGAAATATTTTTGGTCACCCATCCGATGACCGGCCTTTGCGAAAGTTGCTTAACCTCAGCACTCGCAGACCGGGCGCGTTAACCAAAGGTCGTGCATGCCAAAAGAAAAAAACCGGACAAGTGCGAGTCGGACTCGCCCACCGAGGGTTCCGTACAAAAATAACGTTAATTACCTACTTATTATATTTAATATTATTTATCTTTATGTATCTATCTACTTCTATTATTTATTATTTTCTATTATTTTTATTTTTGACTAATAAATCATTTATATTTGTATTTCTTTATTATTATTATAAGGAGGGAAGATTTGTTTTTTATTTGTAATGATTTAACTCTAAAAATATAGATACTCAACCGATTTTAAATATTTACGCTGCTAGTGTATTATGTACCTACCTATGTACTAATTTGTAACTTATTGTTAGGTGCTTAACATACAAAGTAATTGAATCTATTATTGTATTAACGTTTTTTGCCTGTTTTCTTCGTGAACTGAATGTGACCTATGTCTGTTTAATTTCCTATTAAAATATAATATGTATAATACTTCAAGACACTTTCAGGTTCAAGACACTTAAGTAGGTAGGTCTAGGATTGTATTTAATTACAAAATTAAAAAGTAAGTAGGTACGCATAACAGTGCAAACTGTTAGGTACTACATACACCAAAGTTATTAGGTACCTACACATATAAAAGAGGGAAAAGGTATTTCTTTTTTCATTCTTCGTCTTAAATCGAAAACTATACATCATAAAAATAATAAAAAATCTGTTTAAGCTTGTGCAAATAAAGCCCTTTCATACGATACCCCACATGACACGGTTAACTTACTTTAAAATTTGGACCCCGTTCCTTGCATAAAGACCCTGTTTTTTTTGTGATTTAATTAAATATGTGTAGTTTCAGATTTTTCCCTATACTTGTAGTATAAGACGATAA
The DNA here is from genome assembly GCA_947562085.1 of Eudonia lacustrata. Classification (NCBI taxonomy): domain Eukaryota; kingdom Metazoa; phylum Arthropoda; class Insecta; order Lepidoptera; family Crambidae; genus Eudonia; species Eudonia lacustrata. The sequence goes on along the minus strand of OX387317.1, from coordinate 5,370,396 downwards.
TACTTGCCAAACTTTATAGTTCTTGGTCAACGTCAAGTAACCTATGAATTTTGATTCCCTTGAGAGTGTCGAAATATAGGTTTTGTGCGACAAAAAAAGACATGAACGGCCGTATCTTTTTTTTTCGTAAACTTAGAAGTTTGATTTTTTCACAGCTTTAAGGAACCACATACTTGAATACATGGTTTTAATTTCAACTCGATACCTCCATGCGTTCCCGAGATAAAGGGTAGTAACAGACAGACAGACAGACAGACAGACAGACAGACAGACTGACGGACAGACGGATAACATAGTGATCCTATAGGATCACTATGTTAGGGTTCCGTTTTTTCCTTTTGAGTTACGGAACCCTAAAAATGAAGATTTTGTGCAAAAAATACACAAAGATACAAAAACATACACAAAGATAGGTACACTTATATTTAATTAAATCATTAAAAAACAAAGATACACTTATCAGATATGAATATAATAAGTTTTTTTTAAAGGTGACTTTGTTGCGGACCAAGATTACAGTACTATGTTTCTTTGTTCATCAAACGATTTTTGTTTTGGGATAATAATTTTCGATAATATTAATTAATGCTGTTCAATGAAATGTTAAGTTCAACATTGATAACATTGATAAATTATCCATAAACAGATAAAAGAAAAGTGGCATTGAAATAATAAATAATTCTGTGTTGTAAAAAAAATACTGTACAATTTGATAAAAGAGACAAATTTGTTGAAAAAATTCCACGAGCGGGATTCGCAACCGCACCCCATGACATGCCGGCTCAGGTGCACTACCAACTATACTGTCGTGACTCGTTGTAGTGCACACCTGACCCGGCGTGTCATGGGGTGCGGGTTTGAATCCCGCTCGTGGAATTTTTTCAAGACATTGTCTTTTTTTTTTCAAATTGTAATTTGTTTGCAACCAAATTTGTGAAAAATTATTATTAACCTTAATCATAAATACTGACATTCACGTGTATGTTTGTGTGTTTTTGTATGTGCATCTCTGAGTGCCTTGTGCGCTTTCCATTCGCCGTTCGAACACGTTAACAAAAACTAAAAATTGTGTGGCATTGAAGCAACGGCTCCTGGCGACATACGCTGTTCGTATGTCGCCTAACAGTTAACATGTTGTCATAAAAATTCCCGTTTTTGTTGACGTGATCAAATGGCGAATGAAACTCGCACTAGACACCCTGTACTATCTAACGGTAGTAGGTACTATTATTTATTGTGTCTAAAGTCTTTTCGTATATAGTATGTATGAACTTAAAATAAAATCTCTTTGGCTCTATTTGTATCTGGCTGGTTTTGGTATCATTAAAAGTTTAAATTTTAAAGAAGATAATTACAAATTCAAATTAGGAAAAAGTGTGATTTTCATTTGCTTTTCTTACTGTCAAAGTGAGTGAATCTAATGAAGAGATACATTTTAAAATTTTACTGCAAAAAAGGTAAAATTGCAACGCAAGCCACAAAAAAATTTTGCGATGTTTATGGACCTAGTGCAGTTTCTGTGAGAGTAGCATTTTGATATAAGCGTTTTCAATCCGCAAATTTTGATGTCAAAGATGCACGTCGCTCCTGGTCGCCCTTTACGGATAAAATGGATGCCATTTTTAAAAAAGTGGAGCAAGATCGGAAAACACAGGGTACACAAAAAATCTCGATATTTGGGTACCTCACGAGCTCACTGAAAGAAACATAATGAACCGTGTACTCATTTGTGATTCTTTATTACGAGGTAATGAAACCGAACCATTTTTGAAGAAGCTGATAACTGGTGATGAAATGTGGATCGCGTACGACAAGAACGTGCGAAAAAGGTCGTGGTCAAAGGCCGGTCAGGCTTGACAGACTGTGGCAAAACCCGGGTTAACTCGCAACAAGGTGATGCTGTGTGTGTGGTGGGATTGGAAGGGCATTATTCATTATGAGCTGTTACCACCAGGCTGGATCATCGATTCTGAACTCTACTGCGAACAACTGATGATATTAAAGCAAGAAGTTGAGAGAAAGCGGCCGGAATTATTCAACAGAAGGGGTGTGGTTTTTTATCATGAAACGCTAGACCTCACACATGTTTAGCCACTCAACAAAAATTAAGAGAGTTTGGCTGGGAGGTGTTAATGCATCCGCCGTATAGTTCTGACCTTGCACCTTCAGATTTCCACCTGTTTCGGTCTCTTCAGAATTCTTTAGGTAGTGTCAGGTTAACATCACGAGAAGACTGTCAAAACCACTTGTCGCGGTACTTTGATCAGAAGCCCCAAAATTTCTATAGCAATGGGATTATGTCCCTACCTACAAGATGGCAAAAAGTTATCGAACAAAATGGCACCTACATACTTTAGTTAAATGTAAATAAACCATATTAAAAAATGTTTTGAATTTTCTTTAAAAATGCGAAGAAACTTTTTCCCCAACCTATTATAAGTACCCATTATTGTTATTGGTTTGGTTAGTACTAAGGCTTAGCTAACACTGCCGCTTGTCTGTATGTTTTAGTAACACTATTGTGTTCTGGCAACTAAGAGATAAGATAGAAAAGTGAGGGTGTGATGTGAGATTCCACCTTTAGGTATTCTCGTCACTTACACTGTTGAAAGCAAAGTACATCGTTATAGTATTTAAAAAAAAAACTTTGCTATTTAGTCAATTAGTATTACATTTATTTAGTTACTTACTTTATCTAGAAGCAATATAAAGTTTTTGAGCATTTTTATACAATACGATATTAAGCGTTTAGCCCGCTATATATTATTATACTAACTACGTAACGTAATACCTACCTATTGAGAAATTCAAACACTTTTATTTTCCAACACTTATAATAAAACAGAGCATCTTCTTAATAAAAACAACTAATGTGAAGTCGGTTATATTGAAAAATAGAATAAGAGTATTATTTTTTCTGAATACTTATACTTGAAACACAAAACAACTTTTAAAAACCGGCTAAGTTCGTGCCGGGCCACGCGCAGTTTAGGATTCCGTAGCCCATCTCTATAATGCGGACTCTGAGAAGGGGGCTTTTATAAACATTTATTTAATGTAGATACTACCGGTTTCACACACCTGACAACGTTATTTAAGTTCCTGGTAGCATAGCGGTCAGTGCAGCCGCCCGGATTGCGGAAGACCCAGGTTCAATTCCTGGCTGGGTCATGTGGTTTAATTTTTTCAATGTATTTTATAAATATTTAATTTTATAAGTTGGTCGACTGTTACTCGTAAACTTGTAAAGCCTACTTAGCTGTGATAGTTTTCCTTTTAACTTCGTCATAACAACTACCGTGAATTTTTTCACGTATCCAAAAACAACCATTTGGCTGGCAGGGGGGGGGGGGACACTTGACTCTTACAAAATTTTGCACTTTAAAGCTTAATAGTTCACAAACGGATGCCTCAATCAAAAAACTGTTTTTACAAATTAGCAATATTTTTGAAATTACTATCCAACGATTCTCCACACTATGGGGTAGACAATAAAAAAAATTATATCCCCACTTCACGAGTAGGGGAGGTAACCTAAAAAAAATATTTTTAAAAATTTTACTTCACCACTTTGTCGGCGTGATTAGTAATATGTATATCCATGCCAAATTACAGTTTTCTAGTACTAAGCTAAGAGACTATGAGCTAGGCTGGGGACAGACAGACAGATATGGCGAAACTATAAGGGTTCCTTCTTGACTACGGAATCCTAAAAACGGGATACAATACGGAATGCGAGGCCAACAAGGGTTTTTTAAAAGATTTTGCTGATTCTTTAATAAGGTCCTTGTCTCAGCTTAATAATATGTTTGTTTTACAGATCACGAAGAATGAGCTGACTTGACAATGAGCGACAGGCCCTCAGAACAATTACTGTTCTAAGGACCAGACGTGTCACGTCACCACTACTAAGCCAGCTTAGTAGTGGTGACGTGACATGACAATTGACAAAAAGTGTATCTTTAGACCATGGCTCAAGACAACGAAAAAATATACATACTTAGGGTAAGTACATTCAATGAGAAAAAAAATATTAAAATTTCACAACTACTTTTCATCATCATCATCATCATCATCATCAGCCTACACTAGTCCACTGCTACGGCTACTCTCATCCAGCTCTTGCCAGCCACCTTGCGAAGATCGTCGCTCCAACTAGTCTGAGGGCGTCCTACACTACGTTTGCCGATACACGGTCTCCACAGAACTCGTTTACCCCAACGGTTGTCGGTTCTGCGGCTAATGACCGGCCCACTGCCACTTCAGCTTGCTGATCTGATGGGCTATGTCGATTACTTTCGTTCTCGATCAGTCGATCCTTCAGAGAAACAACCACTTTTACAAAGTAGTTAAAAAGACACGTGCGATATCCACTCGTGTAGTCAATAGACAATTGAGCACGTACTGAAGACGACGTCGACTTGATAATGAAAAGGTTTCACAAAGATAATGCATGAGCTTACCAATTAAATGCAATGAATATTATCGACGTCCTGTTATACAGATGAATCTTTTTTATCCCAATTAGGTTACTTCCTTGTTTATATATATAGTTATATATATTGATATACTTTTTGTAAAGTTAATTGTCATTGTCCTTCAAAGCTACAATGAAACAAAAGGTCAACTCTGCGAACAAAAAAAGAAGTCAATTTAAAAATTAAACTGGGTGATATAGACACTAAATGAATAACTATTGTTATTACTGAAGCCTAACTAACATAGTCCTAATTAAAGGTGTATAGTAATATTAACAACCGGTGCTGACTTTTAGAAGTATTACACCTATTAATAAGTGAGAAAAAAACGTCAATTTCATAGGTAAGGACCCAATATATTAGTGTTTTTAGTTCGAATAAGGTAACTATTTTCTTTATTTTATGCGAAAAGGTTGAATTAATTTGATGAAGTGCAACATCAACATCATCATCATCATCATCTCAGCCAAAAGACGTCCACTGCTGGACAAAGGCCTCCCCCAAGGATATGAGGGGTATTTGTCGTAATCGCCACGCTTGGTAGACGGGTTGGCGATCGCAGTGCAACATACTCCGATTTAAATTTGACTTTGCAAAAGTTAGTAGGTAGACTGACTTTGTAACCATGAATTTTTAAATCACTTAAGTACCTTTTGATTTGATTCAAATTATGTAGGTATTTGACTCATATGAATTGTATAGGCACACGTACGCGATTGTCGGGTTTGGAAAGAATTAGTTATTTAAATGAGACCTCTAAAGACGCATAGAGCATTTACATAAACACAATTGTAAACTGTGTCTAGTATTATTATGTCGGGCAATCATTATTATTTATAATTAGGTACTTGTCGTTGTTGTTGGATGATGATTGGTGTGTCTCAGCAATTCTTTGTTGTGACACAGAACGCGAGCGTGTTTTGAACGGGATACCTTGAGTGCGAAAGCCGTTTCATCGAATTTTGTTTCTTTGAAAACCTTTCAACGACATCTCTGTACTGCGACGCCTTGTTTAATCGACGTCTTGTTACTGCGATGTTTCGTTACATCGAAAAACTGTAAGTACTGCGAACGATTTTACTGCGAAAATATCATACTGCGAAGCCTTGTTAAATCGACGTCTTATTATTACTGCGATGTTATAAATTATTAAACTTTAGGTAAACACATTAACATAAACAAGTTGTTCCTGGTTATTTATTAATTAACGACAAATTAAAGGATCAACATCTAAATAAATAAAGGAAATATAGATAATCAACGATTTCCTCAAGTAACTTAACATCGAAGTAACAAGCTGCCTATTGAACAAGACTTCTGCAGTATGATAGTTTCGCAGTACAGTTTTTCGATGTAACGAAACATTGCAGTAACAAGACGTAGATTTAACAAGTCGACGCAGTATAGAGATGTCGTTGAAAGATTTTCGCAGAAACAAAATTCGATGAAACGGCTTTCGCACTCAAGTAGGTATCCTGTTTTGAACGCATCTTTTAATGATCAGAGTTGATGTACCCGTAACATGTAGCTAATGATGTACCTGGTCTTATTCTAGCCTCGTAATTAAAACACAGTTCCCTGTAATGTGTTTACAGTTGTTTTTGTTCTTTATATCATAGACCAAGCGCTGTTGGGAAGTTTTCGGTTTGTTTGTAGTTAGGTTTGTTATCGAGATACGATTGTTATAAAATCACAGTACTATGTTACAAATCAAAATTTTTATATAAAAACAAACAGTAAGTTAGATTCTTTAAGTAAGTAGGAATAATCTAGACTACAGTAGCCACTCAGTTACTGGGTTTTAGCTATAAATAATAAAAATGCATAAATTTTTACACATCAATATATGTTAGATATAGGTATATTACACATAATCAAATTTTTAACGTTAGTTACATAGATTGCCATTTTTATGATCCGCAGCATTTTAAAATGTTACTACAAAAAAGGTTAAAAAAAACTGAGTTCCGGTGCCTGACTTCTTTTGCTTCGTCATAGTCGCTTAACAATTTTAATCAAGATATTTTATCGCCACCCGTGAAATACTTATCATTAAGGAGTTCCGATGGCAATCTGTGGTCTTTTCATCAGTTGCACTTCATCAAATGATACTTTCTGAATGCAAATGCTTGACTTATTTCTGAAAATATCAAAATCGCGATAGGTATGCCTATAATATTCGAAGAGTTCCCTAAATTCCTTAAGGATCCCATCATCAGAACTGGACCAAATTAAAATGGGACCACACGGGAAGCACCAGCTTTTAAATAAAGAAAAAATCATCAAAATCGATTCACGCAGTCGAAAGTTCTGAGGTAACAAACATAAAAAAAAAAAAATACAGTCGAGTTGATAACCTCCTCCTTTTTTTGAAGTCGGTTAAAAATCAGAACAAATCGTCCTTTCCTCCTCTTCGTGTTGCAGTTCCCGACAGTGTCCATAATATTATGTCCACATGTATCACACTTATATAACACCTATACATGTAAAGAAAATAGCCTTTAACTGTCCCACTGCTGGTGGTACACTGCGAGTTGTGCTCTTAGTGCAACGAGAAGTGAGCGAGCCTACAGCTCGGTAACCTATCTGGATATTAGGTAGTGGACTATACGTGTCCACGGGGCAACTAGCTCGAGACACTAGTCTTAAAAGTACCGGATGAAGGATGCGTACCGACCGGCGTGTTCTGATCTGGCGTTATGACCTGACGTAGATGGTCCCTTGTGCTTGCGTAAGGATGTCTGACATCTAACTTTATAACCGTGAGGTTGGTGGGGGGTGTCAGTATAAACTTTAAAGTAGTGTCTGGCGGGGTGTCCCACTGCTGGGCAAAGGCTTCCATCTTTGAAATCAATTAGTCATCGCACAATTGATGTGTATTGGCTTAATCACCACGCTTGCCAAATGCGGGTTGGTGATCACAAACCCGGGCTCATATGCATCGAAAAATCCGAAACACACTTTGCCCGAACTGGGAATTGAACCCGGGACCTTCGGGTATCGGACTGAGCGCTCTGCCACTAGGCCACCAAGGCGTTATAGGCAAATAACAATAACAAATAATAGTAACACTTATGGTTGGCAAAAAAATATCAAGTATTGAGATGGTCTAATTCATATTCGAAGAGACACTGAAAGACCTCGTAAGGTGTAGTTAGGCCGGTTTTGTCGTAGCTGTTACAAATAAATGACAAACATTTGAATGTCGACGTCACCAAAACACGTCAATAAACTCATTAGGACGCCATTTATATTCTTAATCGTTATTCATAATTCTTATTATTTTAACAAAATATAAGTTAAAGTTATATTGAACAAGCAAAATAAGTAAATAAAAAATTTGAATATTTAATTAATCATGTATTCCTTAACAGGTTACGTTGATTCTTTTTCAATTTTATTTTTTGTATTTTTTATGGATTGAATACAGAAATAGCATTGCGGTCAATAATATATAACAATTTATTAAGTTAGTTAAATATCACAGATCTGTGGGCCCCCGATCCGATCCGAACCCTTCGGAGACTCTGGTTGGGCACGGGGACGCGCACTTTTAGGTGTGCGATGCCGTTCCCTCTAGAAATCCTCCGAAGGTGATTCGTTTCAACACGGCTTGAGGTACCCTTTACGTACCTCGCCGCCCCCTAAAACCCCGGTGACGCTGGAAATGCCGTTAGAGGCAATCAGCAATCTCTCTCTTATAAAAATAAAAGATCTGTGGGTAACATCGCTGATGTACTTTTGGTAAAATAGTTTTTAACACGTAAACGTTTAGTCTATATTTACAAAAATACAAAATGCTGAACAGTGTATAGCAGAAAATACATCAAAATCATGTTTTTTCTTAATTAGATATTTCTTTAGACCTATATAGCTAAGACTTTAACACAAGCTTGACGGACGTACTGACTTGCTCTTAATTTATTAAAAACAAGATAGAATTTTGTTTTGCTAAACAACATGCGTAAAAACTAAAACAGGATCAAAGACTTGATTATAATTTGACATAGGTTGTTGTTTTATTCATAGCTTCGTGTTTTTTTAAGTTATTTAAATTTTGAGTACTATTTGATCCGATTTCCCAATCTTTTATATTGTCTACAATCGTATAGATTCGTTAAAACGGTTTCATTTCTCGTAAGTTTTAGATAACAATTGTTTATACAATGAAGTATCGTACGCTGCTATGACATAAATGATGTGATATATTTAAATCAGATGACATAACAAATTATTTATATAAACTAGAAGCTCTTGAAAAAACCACGTCGGCCGGCGCTCAGCCGCAATTTGACTACAAAATTAGGAAGTATTTGACGTGCAGGAAGCACATACAGAACTCACTTTCGCATTTAATTCAAATTCAAATTCAAAATTATTTATTGCATGCCTTATTTATGCATGTAAAAGGTATTTAAATAAACAATGTAGCGCCCCGTAAGGGCATGGCAAACAGACACCCTGCTACACACTACTTTAAAGTTTATACTGACACCCCCCACCAACCTATCGGTTATAAAGTTAGGTGTCAGACATCCTTATGCAAGCACAAGGGACCATCTACGTCAGGTCATAACGCCAGATCAGAACACGCCGGTTACGCATCCTTCATCCGGTACTTTTAAGACAAGTGTCTCGAGCTAGTTGTTGGACACGTATAGTCCGTATAGATAACTTATTTACTACTGTATTATAATTTATTATAAAAACTGAAAATGAAAATTATATCCTTTTAATTATAGAGGTTATGCCATGATACACTAAAATATTCCTTAAATTTTAAGTGTTAAGTGTTTTCTCCAGTATTTAGATAATGTATAATACTGTATTATACGCTCAGAATAATAACTAAAGTTATTGTTCTGAGATTATACGAGCATTATCTATGACAGGTCAGCGTTGCGTCAGAGGTGTGATACAGATGTAAAAATAACTTTCGTTGGTAAAATTGCAAATCGTCACTTATATAACTACTAGCAGTTTCCCGCGATTTCGCCCACGTTGATATTGATTTCGTATTTCTAAAAACCGTTAAAAAAGTTAAATGTATCCTTTAATATTCGCAAGGAATGTATAATTGTGAGGAGCTCAATGGCGCAGTGGTTAACGCGCCCGGTCTGCGAGTGCTGAGGTTAAGCAACTTTCGCCGGTCATCGGATGGGTGACTGAAAATTTATCATCTCGAGTTCCTCCGTGCTTCGGAAGGCACGTAAAGCTGTTGGTCCCGGCAGCATTAGCAGTCGTTAACAACCACCAATCCGCACTGAGCCCGCATGGTAGTTTATGGCCCGTTCTCCCTATCCATCCATAGGGAAGGCTCGTGTCCCAACAGTGGGGATATAAAATGAGCTGATGAGGATGATGATAATGTATTAGTGAAAGAATTTTTAGAACTGGACCAGTTCCAGAGATTATACACCTGAAACAACAAATAAAGCCTCGAACTTTACTACTTTATTAAAAGTTATAGATACCGCGCACGCAAGTCAAAAATAGCTATGTGCCGTTTAATACATCATTGGATGCTCGCCAAAAAATTATACCCAAAGAAGTGTAAAACATCACATGTCCATTTTTTGAAATGCAAGCTTATACATAATCTGTTTGATAGAATTAGACCTTGCCTTGATTAGCGACGCAACATTGTAAACTCGCAAACCACGTCGCATCAATTCTACTTTAAACTGAAAGCTCTGGTATGAGGAAAAGGTAGGATATAGTTTCATTTATGTAATATAATATTATAAACAAACATAGTATCTATGTATAAACAGTAGTCGCATATGATGTGTAACATTTGACATCTCGCCTTAGTAATAAGCAATTTTAACATTATATTCTGAAAAAAATGGGTCAGGTATTATTTGAAATGATTTTTCATAACACAGAATAAATTATTTTTAATGAAAATTGTATTTTATTTAATTGACACTAAGAGTAATGCAATACCGCGCGCTCATTCGTCAAATCAAATGGCGCGCGCTTGCGCGCTTCCCTGACTTCCTATTACACACTTCCGTCCCATTTCTCGAAATCACTCCCACAAATTGCAAGAAAGCGAGAGGAGAGATGTTACACATCATTTGCGCTTTGATCTCCCACTTGTTGTAAAGATTTTACAGCTTTTTCAACTCACTTAGTTATTGTCTAGCTTTTTAAAGATTTCTTAAACTAAAAACAAAACACTATTTAGTGTTATCTATGGACAAACTTTCATTTTTAATTTGGCGCGGTTAAGTTAAAGGCATTTTGAAGTAAAATATTATTTATTTGTAGCGAGGGATAGATCTAAGACAAATATTTGTGTCATCATTATTATGTTTAAAAAAACGTAAGTCAGAGGACAAGCGTTTAAAAAAGTATCTTAGGAGATACAAATTGCGCGCGTTAATTTTACATTGTTTTTTGTTATTTGTATATACTCCCGCTTTGAAAAATAGTCTGCCAGGAATATCGGCCCCGTTCCAAAATAACAAGACCAAGGTCATGCATGGTTATCTGCTCGCGTGTCAGCCGATGTTTAACGGTGCGTTACAAAATCATAGCTTACGTAGTCTCGAGCATAAATATGTTAACAATGTAACTCTTAATACAATATAATAAGAGTCAAAATGTATACATGTCGGCGCTCCGGACTGTACACTCCGCAATTTTTTGTAGCGTGATCAAAACAATTGTTGTTTGTGTATCACATTTCAATTGTATTCAGTTGAGGTACATTATCAGACGTCCATGCGACCTGTGGCTCTTGCACAACTGTTAGATGTATATTACCAACACGTGCATTAAATAGGATACCAAACTAGAACGATGGGAAATGCAAATTATAACAAATGCCGCATCAATAAATGCCATAAACTTATCATAACTTTATGATAAATGCCGTGTCAATTCAGACAGTGTCAGAATATTTTGTGTGCGAGTTGTCAGCAAATCTACAAGTCAACAAGCATAAAGTTAATGAAATAAAGTAAAATAAAATACGTGACATGATGTAAAGTTAAGTTGTAAATTTAATGAAATAAAGTAAATTATAATAAAGGAAATGTTTTTTTGGTCGTTATTTTTAACGAAATCGTAATGCAGCAAATGACTGATTGCAATTTCACCAGCTAGAAACTGCCTTTGACAGTTATGTATAGGTATTAAAACTTGAATAAAGGTTATTATTAATCAAAACCACCCAGTCTTTAATTTTATTTACATATTTATTAGTAGTTTATTTAGTTGCATATTTACAATAAATAGCAAAACTCTTAAAGTATTTATTGCATACAAAATAAGTTCAAGTAGATTATACCTACTTGCTTAATATAATTTTACCATTATAATACATTAAATAAAATAAATAAATAAATTTTCCTACATTCACACCAATTATCTAGCCCAAGAGAAGCTTCGTCATGAAACTCGTTATATGGTTACTAGACAACGGATAAACATACTTAAAATACTTAAATACATACTTATTATACATAGAAAACACCCAGACCCGAGACAAATTAGAATAACAATAATTTCTAAATTTACCCGACCGGGGATCGAACCCGGGACCTCAGAGATGGCGACACCATGAATACCGGTGTACAGACCACTCGACTAAGGAGGAATGGGAACAAAAAAGTTCTATCTGTCAACTTAAATCGACTGGTGGACGGATGAAACTTTTTTTAAATTTAAAAGTTCTTAATGACGGGGTGACAGATGAAACTTTTTTCCCCATGCGTCACCCTAGTGGACAAACCAGTGTGTCAGATGGGAATATTCCGATCCCAATACCCTAGCTACACGTGAAGGGGATGTACAGTGGTTTTTAGTGGGTAGGCTCCTCCTTCTTTCGAATCCCTGTCGAGACCCTCGGGCCTGGGCAGGAAGGCGGGAGCTGTAGGAGAGAACATAACCGTCCGCATCTCCCCGGGCGTGGTGGTACTCGGATGATGAGTTTTCCACTGCCTAAAAAGAAAAAGGAAAAAGACAGCAGTGCCTACCAAACCAACAGTCTGACAATGTACTGAAACACTTTTTTATAAATAGAAGTAGTTAATTAACTAAAACAGTGTTATGAATTTTTGACCATGTTTCTCCTAGAAAGCGTTATACGTTTGTTAAGATTATAGAATTGCCTGCCTACTGTAGGAGCGAGAATCTCCACCACATGAATAAAAATTACTTTATGATTATGCTTCACCAATAAATAAACAGTTTATTATATATTGAAATAAAGAAAAACAAAAGGAAACAATTGTTATTTATGTTTCAAATATACGCGAGCAAGCAGTGAGCGTGAAATGGAATCGATACATTGTCACAGCCACAGACATAGATCTAAACTGACGTTTCAAGTGTATTCACAATAATGCAATCTTATTTAATTTGTTTTTATACGTTTATTTACTTCTGCTGAGACAAAATCGACCTTAAACGTTAGCAGCGAGGCTAAAATTAAAGAATAATAAAGTAAAGCCCAAATTGTATCGTACCCAAGCATATTATCCAGCTGATTAAACAAAAAAATCTGATAATAGATAAAATGTGTCTAATACCATAGGTAATTTAATTTTATCTGTTTACCGTTTTGGAATGTCCTTTCCACGCATAATACCTAATGTATTATGATATCGATTATTTGATACGATACACTGCTTTAAAATTTCATAGATAAACAAAAGATTTACCTCTTCAAACCTTGAGGAGAATTACTTCAAACCTAGTAGCCCCAGTACACATTGTAACGCAAATAAGTAGTTAGTTAGATCCGAAACAGTAGCTCCAGAAATAGCTCTCTCAACCACAACTCACGTAGTCTATATCATGTTATGTTATTGTTTAACTACACAAAAATAGGTCAAGCGAGCGGGTTCCGGATGCTTAACGTGATGCCAATCGATCATGTTAATAAAACGTTAATTTAATATGGTTTAAATATTCTCTTTATTAGTCACGAGAGTTCCAGGGCGATATTTATGCACCAATCACGCTCTTCACGTTAACGAAAACCAGAATTTTCTGTATACTCTGTGGTTACAGAAGGGCTAGCAAGCTAGTAGAAATTGATCCAAGGACCAGAAAACGAAAAGAACTTTGACTGGCTTATTTAGACCTACTGACTCTCTGTTACATATTCATTTCCAAAATTAGCTCTAACCAAACAAACTCATATCATAATACACCGAGGAAATTACCTATAAAGTAGACAACGTACTTGAATTGGATATAATTTATTCTAATGTAAATCATTCTAGACTTAGTCGGTTTTCCGCATTGAGATTACTTACCTACTTTTTGTTTAAAAATCTAAATATTTGTGTCACTCAATACACATTAGTCGCTTTTTCCCAGCGTTAGTTCTATTGTGACTGTTAAACACGTTAAGAACTTGTATTAATTGGAAACACGTACGCACACGGTGCTTTGAACCCGGACCAGAGATAATTAACAAAAGTTAATTTCCTAAATTGACCGGTATCGGATGTCATATACGAGTAGTATAGGACCGGAGTACCTAGTACGAGTATTGTTAGCCATTCCATTAAGTTAACGAATACGAAAATTGTTATGGATTTTAATGGAAATTCGTAGTTAAAATATACACATAACAGCTTCGAGCAGGAGCTGTTTCAATGCCATAAAAAATCGTTTTCGTTTACGCGATCGGATAAAGGACATGCGAGAGAGCCAAGTTTCCGATGACGATGTCGAGGAGAGCAAATCGGAGGCGAAAGACAAGGAAAACTGACTCCATCACCATGCGAGCCACTATCAAAAAAAATGTTGAGCCCTGCCATGTCCTCACATGATCCGGGAAGACCAAACTCGCCCGAGAATATACCCAGGCAATGGGATACTTACAGCCCGACATCCGAACCGATCCACCGGGTCGAAGAAAACTGCTACTCCACTTACCAGAGGGGGGGCGCCCCGATCCGATCCGAACCCTTCGGAGAATCTAGTAGGGCACGGGGACGCGCACTTTTAAGTGTGCGATGCCGTTCCCTCTAGAAAGCCTCCGAAGGTGATTCGTTTCACACGGCTTGAGGTACCTTTTACGTACCTTGCCGCCCGCCCCCAAAAAAAGCCAGTGACGCTATAAATGCCGTTTGAGGCAATCAGTAATCTCTCTCAAAAAAAAACCAGAGGGGTAACTATATAGTAGTGAAAACATTGTGGAAATAAGATGCTTGTATACGTACATACACTCGTTTTCAAAACTGCAATAATACCGCTCATAGTCAGGGAGCTGAGCTAGCAATAGAGCCGAAATAGCAAATAAAACTCGCTATAGGTACCCTTTAAACGGTGACGCTGGACTCCTCGGAGGATATAAATACTAGCAGGTAGATTCCCGACATAATTTGTGTAGTAATTATGCAAACTCTTCAAAATGCCGGAAAAATCTAAAGTAGATTTTTGCAATGCGGTAGTTTAAAGAAGCCTTTTGTTTTCCTGTGCCGTTTACTGTCTTCGTTTTCTTTGTTTTTCTTGTTTGCTGTGCTCTAGCTTAAGCCAAGATTGACATTGCGTCGGTTGGAGTATTGATCCTTTGGGCAAACACAACAAATCATTAGTTCCACGCTGTTTAAATGATGACGATTGCTGCTTAGGATCAAGCTGTTGACATTGAACTCGTTGTTCGAAGTGCAGTGCTTGCTAGGACATATTATTATACGAAATCTTGATTTACTTAATCAAGATATCGTACAATGTTAATTTAATGACAAATTGTTATTATTACAAACTTTTATCTGTCTTACTATAAAAAATATATAATTAACTTTTTATTGAAAATGAATAATCGTGTATTAAATTTTTTGTCTGGGCGTTGAACGCTTTTGGTATTCGGTCAGACAAACAAAAACTGTATAAAAAATCACGCAGATCGTTGCTTTGTTTTGACATGACGGATATACCAATACTTTTGCATAATATAATATTGTAGTGATACATCCATCCATTTATCCATCAATGTTAAAGAATAATTGAAATACTGTCTTGGTACAAACGTGGTACAAACAGAGCATTGAATTTTTTTGGAAAGTTTTTGATTGCCTCAGGCGGCATTTTCAGCGTCACCGGACTTTTTTTAGGACGGAGAGAAACTTATTTTTCTATGAATTGGTTTTCTATGAAGAAATGGCATCACGCTACTGCGGAAAATCTAGTAGGACTAGTGTCCGTGTCCGTTCCCTACTAGATTTTATGAGGGGTTCGGATTGATGCGGGTCATTGAACATTGAACGCAGTTCTTTCTATGGTATAGGAGAAACGCGTCTTTATCAGCCTATTACCTATACCCCACTGCAAGACGTGCCTCCTTCACTTGTTTCTGTCCGCTACTGCAAAAGGCCATCTGAGATGATCATTAGCTCTCATAGCATTAGATATTACTGCAATATTATTGCAGTTTTTTTTTATATTAAAAGGAGGCAAACGAGCAGGCGGGTCACCTGATGGAAAGCAATCACCGCCGCCCATGGACACCCGCAAAACCAGAGGAATCACAGATGCGTTGCCGGCCTTTAAGGAAGGAATAGGCTCGTTTCTTGAAGATTCCTAAGTCGTATTGGTCCGGAAATACCGCCGCTGAGAGCTGGTTCCACAGCACTGTAGTTCGTGGTAGGAAATTACGTGAGAAACGCACAGTAGCAGTTGCAGTTGTGAAAACGAGACACGTGTTTATACGCGTCTCATTTTCACAACCGCAACAATACTGCTACAATACTACTTTGAGAGCCCATGGTTAGCCTACTGAGTCTTGGTCGAGGAGAAAACAATTGAGTTTTTTATGCGATCCTGCAGGAGACATTGAATAGGCGGGGATTTCTATACAATAACATCAATAGGAGAGTCAAAAAACGTCAGGATAAAGTAATCTAAATTAACGTGTAAAATAAACGCGAGTAGATCCGTATACGTTGTTTTATATAATTAGGAGAGTGAAAGGAAAACACAAAGGTAAAGTCCAATGCAATTTGAACTAATTAACCTAATTTCAGTATAATCCGTGGCGTACATTATTGACCCGTCTAGCGATAGGTAGGTCACTGTGTCTGACTTGCCTTCTAGATAACGATTAGGCATACTCGTAATAGGAGTAACAATTCAATGTACACAAACAACCAAATATTTATTGATTCCGGGATCTTGCTACATTGATATCAGTGTAGCAAGTTACACATAATTGCATATACTTGCCATTACTAGATTGTTGGTACTTAACAAAGGCTTAGAAAAAGATTTTTTTACGGAGTCTGAAATCAAAGTAAGCTGTTGACGCTTGCAATTATATTACAGGTATGTGTGATGGAGCACAGCAGCAATATAACGCTTTAAAGTAACGTTATATAACACGATAACATTAAGTAACATTTTCTGTTACACGTCACCTACTCTGGTAAAATATTTTCTGGCATGTTTTATAGCATCATGTAACATTTTGTAAGTATAAATTATTGGGATCTGTTTTTCTGCACCATACTCTGTTAGCCCCGCCTAGCTAACAGTTATTTTCGACACATGCTAACTTCAAATATGAGTGTGGGAGTAAGAGGAAACACAGGTATGTCATTGTGTGAGGAAATCAATGGCGGAGGACCTCAATGATACATTGGTAAACGAGACGGCATCGAGAAGCATCTTTCGCAACGGCCGGTCATTGGATGAGTGACCAAAAATGTGAGTATCATCTCGAGCTCCTCCGTGCTTCGGAGGACACGTGACCCATTGATTGCTCCCGGCTGCATTAACAGTCGTTAACAACCTCTCATCCGCACTGGACCCGCGTGGTGGTTTATGCCTCGTTCTCCCTATCCATCGATAGGGAGCATCGATAGGGAGCTCTTCAACCAGCAGTCAGGTCATAAATGAGCATCTGATGTAAGAATTCATTGTCACCGATTTAAAAATAGCACAAAATACCATTTTCTTGTCTGCAGAAATAATTTCTAACCCTTTTCGTTGAAGTCTTTTCTATAAGAGTACTTTCTATCGAGGTATTTGATACTTTAAAAATCAATAAATTTTACAAAAACAAAAATACTTTAATTGAAATACAGCAGAAAGGGTCACAACAAAGGAAAATATCGTAAAACTCGTTAGCAACTAGATACATTTCAAACTTAACGCGGCTCCCTTCTATTTTATTAATTTATTACAATAAACCAAGTTTGCAATTCTAAATAAAAAACCAAATAGACAAAAAAATTACAACTCGTTTGCCGCCTTTCTAAAATACAAAAATATTTTAGATAAAAAACACAAACGTAAAACGTTTGACCTCTGCCAAAAAAATTAGCGCTCTGACGCTAAGGTGACTAAAATGGTATTCACTATATTGTTAAAGTGGAAAAAAAATAGATTGAATAAACAAATAGCATAAGTATAGTAAATTTGTTCTCCAGCAAAAAAAATTCTTAGACGTATATATATAAGTTATTCATCATCATCACCAACCTCTGAGGTATAGTGACCGGTTTAGACCCAGGGACCCGGGTTCGATTCCCAGCGGGGAGTACATGTTTGTGTACCTACTCGTTGGCTAGCTACCACCATCTTATCTAAATATGTATATGGTTAAAGAATCTTTATTTCTCATAAGAACACATAAGATTCACTTACTGAGAAAGATACATTTTGTTTTATCACTCTTAATTTTT
Source organism: Eudonia lacustrata (assembly GCA_947562085.1). Classification (NCBI taxonomy): domain Eukaryota; kingdom Metazoa; phylum Arthropoda; class Insecta; order Lepidoptera; family Crambidae; genus Eudonia; species Eudonia lacustrata. The sequence goes on along the minus strand of OX387317.1, from coordinate 5,352,266 downwards.
AGCACAATGAACGCACGCACTGAGAAGAAAACAATATTGACAATATTTAACTTTACTTTACTTCACTTTACTTCACACCAGCAGAGACACTTCGCCACGGATCACGGACGACACCAGACGCGCGCGCGACATTATAATAATACAATATACAAGTATATATACAGTCCACTTCTCTCTCTCATTTAAAGTCCTTTAGTTAGGACCCTAACAGGTAGGTAGTTTGCATTTCTGTGCGATTGCGGCCGTACCACCAACTACAGTGTGAGGCAGGTATCTATAGCGCGGGATATATGTCACCATAACATTAATGTTTGTAGCATTGTTGTGTTCCAGCAGCTAGAGATAGATAGCCAGTGCCTCAGTAATTGAGGATTCCAGGTGAAGTGCGCTTCTATCTTCGGCCTTATCATCACTTAAGATTACCCCCCGCTACACACGAACACGACTTTAAATTTTATACTGACACCCCCTACCAACTGTCAGGTTACAAAGTAGGTGTCAGACAACCTTGCGCAAGCACAGGGACCATCTGCATCAGGTCATAACGCTAGATTAGGACGCGCCCAAAATGCATTCTTCATCCGGTACTTTTAAGATTAAAGTCTCGAGCGAGTTGCCCCGTGGACACGTATAGTCCTCTACCTAATATCCAGATAGGAACGATCGGACAGATGATGAGCATCTGGATCCTCCATTCACCTCGCTAGAGCTAAAGACCGCGATGGGGAGTTTCAATCCAAAGAAGGCCCCGGGAGCGGATGGCTTCACGGCAGACATCTGCAGCCGAGCCTTGGAGCACAACATCGAAGAGTCGCTTGCCCTATTCAACAAATGCCTAGAATTAGGACATTTCCCGGACACCTGGAAAGAGGCCACAGTAGTGGTACTCAGAAAACAGGGCAAGGACGACTACACAGTACCCAAGGCGTACAGACCCATCGGATTACTGCCAGTACTGGGCAAGGTTCTTGAGAAGATGTCGGTAGCACGGATTAAGTACCATCTTGTACCGAGGATTAGTACTCGCCAGTACAGATTCATGCCCCAGAGGAGCACCGAGGACGCCCTCTATCACCTAATACACCACATCAGAGGTATGGTTGAGCTGAAGAAGCTGGTTACCCTAGTGTCATTGGATATAGAGGGGGCCTTCGACAGCGCGTGGTGGCCAGCAAACAGAATCCGACTGGCTGAGAAACAGTATCCGGTCAACATCAGGAGGCTACTCGACAGCTATCTCAGCTGCAGAAAAGTCACGGTAAGATACGCTGGGGAGGTAAGCACGCGAAGCACCAACAAAGGATGCGTGCAAGGGTCAATTGGTGGTCCAATCCTCTGGAACCTGCTTCTCGATCCACTGCTGAGGGGGCTGCAAGAGAGGGGGGACTATGTCCAAGCTTTTGCCGACGACGTGGTAATGGTGTTCCACGGGGATAGGGCCAGTGACGTGCAACGACAGGCTAATGCCGCTCTCGCCTATGTTCAGCAGTGGGGTGTCAGGAACAAACTCAAGTTTGCGCCGCACAAAACCTGTGCGATGCTGATAACGCGCAAGTTAAAGCACGATACACTACGGCTGAGCATGGGGAGATTAGCATGTCGAAAGAGGTGAAGATCTTGGGCCTCACTATCGATGAGAACCTTACTTTTAAAGCGCATATTACCAATCAGTGCCGAAAGGTGGTAGGCATTTATAGGCAGCTATCTAAGGCTGCAAAGGTTAGTTGAGGCTTGGACCCCGAGATAGTTAGGTCCATTTATACTGCGGCGGTAGAGCCAGTTATTTTGTACGCAGCGGCTGCGTGGGCTCCGGCGGCGAATAAACTCGGTGTCAGGAAGCAGCTCAACACGATCCTGAGGGGTTTCGCGCAAAAGCTCTGCGGAGCCTACCGCACAGTCTCCCTACACTCGGCACTGGTACTTGCAGGGATACTGCCTCTCGACCTCAGGATTGCAGAAGCAGCCGCTCTGTATGAGGCAAAGAGAGGGTCATCGCTGGAAGTACTGGGAGGCAGTGAGACCGAGAGTGCGGTGGACTTCGTCGGCGCTCCACATCCGGCGGCGCATATGGGTCTGGAGTTCGTGTGTCTGGAAGACCAAAACCTTGTGGACAGGTACAATGTGCAGGAGGTGCGAATCTTCACCGACGGCAGCAAGCTTGAGGGGAAGGTCGGGGCAGCACTTTCCATATGGAAAGGTGAGGCCGAGACCCGATCCTTAAAGCTAAGGCTGTCCGCGTACTGCACAGTCTACCAGGCGGAACTTCTAGCCATATGCAAAGCCACGGAAGTGATTGCGCGGGGAAAGGAGACGAGTTATGGTGTGTATAGCGATTCGAGGGCAGCGCTGGAGACGATCGCCAACCATCACTCTCTCTACCCCCTGGCGGTGGAAGCACGGAAGAATCTGCGAGGGGCCTTCACCCAGAACAAAGCTGTATCTTTGTTCTGGATCAAGGCGCACGCGGGACTTCCGGGCAATGAGCGGGCCGACGAGCTGGCCAAGACGGCTGCACTGAGTTTGAAGAAGAAGCCCGACTACGACGTATGCCCAGTCTCGTATATCAAGAGGCTCTTGCGAGACAAAACGTTAGAAAGCTGGGACCAACGCTACCGCGAAGGGCAGACCGCCTCCGTCACAAAACTCTTCTTCCCGGACGTTAGATCGGCGCACAAGATGGTAAGGAAGCTGCAGCCGAGAGGTCCGTTGACGCAGATCCTCACCGGGCATGGGGGGTTCGCCCAATACTTGAACCGCTTCAAGTGTAGGACGAGCCCTTCATGTATCTGCGACCCCGAGGTCGAAGAGACCTCCTCCTGGAATGTCCCTCTACTGGTACACACAGATTCGATTTTGAGCAGAGATCTGCTATCGAACTTAAAATTGACAACTTGCACGAAATTATTTCGTGCAAGTACAAATCGAGAGATTTTATAGAGTACTGTACAAAAATTTGTCAAATAGCAATAAGTAGAAATAAGGATAGCGACTAATATTGTTTTCTAAAGTTTACGCGAACACTACACATTGAAATGAAACAACTTTTACGGAGATCCGTAAAAGTTTAAGTAGATACTCGCGTTTATTTTACACATTACTTATTTAAAATAAACGCGAGTAGATCCGTAAAAGTTGTTTCATTTCAATGGATAGCGACTAAGTTTTGTTTCGCCTATAATAGATGTTATAGAGTTGTAAGCAAAGCAATATTGGTTAAGTTATCTCTTGTGTATACCTTTTGTTGTTTATGTGTTGTCAAAAATAATAACTGATAAACAATATTGTATAGTGTTTAAGAAATATGTTACTAGAAATAAGAATTGTACTAGATAAGACTCGTAACAAATAAAATACCGTGTACCACCCTTTTCTTGCTCCCAAAGACTAAATAAAAAGTAAAAGAAACAAAAAAGGATAGAAAAGAATAGAATAGATTAGATGGAAAGCCTTGTATATACTATAGACGGGAATCCCACCCGCAACAGTATAAAAGATGATGTATGAAAGTGTAGTATGAGGTATGAAAGTACGAGAAGCATAAAAGATAGAACTGGAATGAATGAGAAAATTAGACAATAAATAGGCTCCGATTATATTGGAGGTGCTAGAATTAAAAAAAAAAAATAGATAGGTTACCGGAGCTGTAAGCTCGCTCACTCCTCGTTGCACTAAGAGTAGCAGTTCCACTGCTCGGGTCATCAACTCTAAAGTCGACTACCAAATATCCTCTTTGATGGCGGAGTTGTAAGCCCACTCACTTCTCAGTACCCATCCAGGCACCTCGTCAGTTCCACAATCCTACGCGGCTGACTAAACCGGAGACATTGCATCTAGCGGGCGCCTCTACTAGTTATCCTGACTAGTGCCGGAGATGTTGGAAGCCTACTCAATGAAAACCACCGGGCAGAACAACCAACTATGGACAACTCACGTGCCCGCACATCCGTTCACCTCGGGCCCCACCAAGACCGCTACTCAGACCTGCTCGCTGCGCACGAGATGGAAGCCTGGCCAGACCTCAACCAGAGAAACGAACATTACTCTACAGCTAACCACATAGCCACCACGAGTCCAACCCAGGTTCGGGCCCTGCTAGAGACGCCCGCTAAGGCATAACCGGCAGGGGGCTGGGATCCGAACTCCCGTGGTACCCTTGAAAAGACAGCCGTATCCGTAGTTCCAACTGCCATACCCTATCCATCAGGGTCAGTAGATAGGGACAATGATTAGATCTTGAGATCAGGTGAGATGAAAGACAATTGCTTACCCGTAAAATTATTTAAAAAAAATCATCATCATCGCATCGACGTCTCATGTCTAAGCCAGGCCATCTCACATTTACTATAGTACATCAGGAAATCGGACTATAGCCCCGTGTGGTGCCGGGGATAAAGAATTGCACCACCCCATCTCTTCCCGTGGGTGTCGTAGAAGGCGACTAAGGGACCATTCCAGAGGATGGGCAGCAGCGTCTCTCTGTGATTATTCTTACCTTACTGCGATCGCCAACCCGCCTGCCAAGCGTGGCGATTATGGCAAATTCCCCTCAAAATGATTTATCTTTGAGGGAGGCCTTTGTCCAGCAGTGGACGTCTTTCTGGCTGAGATGATGAGGGGATTACAAATAATCTTTAAAAAATCTTATCTGGCGTAAACCTTATGTTTTACTTGTGACCATAATCCAATAGCCCAATATAAGTAATATAAGTTGGTGGGTTTTACCTAGTACCATCTTACAGGGCAAACGGCTTTTTTATATATTTTTTATATCCGTGCTGGTGACTCGATATCTATAAATGTTATCCACCATATCCATAGCTCTTACTCAATACTTGCAACCTGCTTGCTAGCTGTTTTGCCAACAAACTCCTCAATAAATCTTTTAATATAAGACAATAATTATTGTCCTTTTTGTTCAGTCTATAGGTAATCACCCACTGCCGAGCGTAGGCCTCCTCATTTGCAATAATAATTACTAATAACTAAATAGCGATACAAAACTCTTCCCATGTAACTAAGTGACCTTGATTATGTTCAAGTTTCAAGAACAATATTTTTCCTTATTTAAAATCTACCAACTCAAATATATCTAATATACCTACATAGTTTCCGTACTAAACGAAACGACCAGTGTTGCTAATTTTAATAGATAAGAGCTTGATAAAATGTGACGCACTAAACTCGTCATACGTCAAGGACAAATGTAAATTGGAACTTAGTTGGGCGACATATTTAATAGCGCTATTCCTCAACTGTTATGGTTTTTTGACTATCAGTAAGTTCTTATATGTATATTTATTGCTACTGACTGAGCCGGTATCGCTGCGACCTTGGAAAGGGTACGCACGACTCGTCAAGCCTAAAATAAATATTATGTTGTGGAAACGCAAGTAGATCCGTCTAAAGCGGATCAGTTCAATGTGTAGTGTTCGTTATAAATTTAGAAAACCATATGCAAATGACGTATTTGTGTAAATGTGTGAAAAAATGTTTATAATGTCTTTTTTAGTACTGTGTCAGTCATTATCTGTCTATTTTTTGCTACAACTATGGGTATCTTCGCGACCATAGATCTTCGAAAAGGCTGGATGCGTCAAACCAAAATAAAATGTGAAATAATTTAAGTACTAAATCCGTTGGTAGGTACAGTTCAATGTGAAGTGTTAGTTGTAATTTAGAAAACAATATGCTATCCAGTGCGGACTGGATTACATTTAAAGCCTCTTCAAAGATCTGAACTCTGAATAAAGTCATGTTATGCTGTACAGTTATAATGTAACATATGTGAGCAGTAGTATAACAGCTTAATTGATAATAAAAAACAATCGTATAACCAATATTGATTGTTTTACACCGCATAACTCTCAACGATCGAATGAATAATCTTAAATGTACAAATAGGACGTTTCCATTTGATAGTAAAACATGTTATTTCTGCTATCAAAAGTTAATAGCATCACCGTTGCATCATTTGAGTTAAGCAAATCAACTGGAACAATTAATAAAAAAATGTTCCGATGAATGGTCAATATGGTCATGCGGTATATAGGTGACTGCTGCCTAGTGCGAGTTTTATTAACGATTTATTAACGATTTGACGACCTCCTTGGTCGAGTGGTTTGTACACCGGTTTTCATGGTGTCGCCATCTCTGAGGTCCCGGGTTCGATTCCCGGTCGGGTCAATTTAGAAATTATTGTTTTTCTAAATTGTCACGGGTCTGGGTGTTTTCTATGTATAATAAGTATGTATTTAAGTATTTTAAGTATGTTTATCCGTTGTCTAGTAACCATTTAACGAGTTTCATAACGACGCTTCTCTTGGGCTAGATAATTGGTGTGAGTGTAGGAAAGTTTAGTTTTTTTTTAACCATTCGATCACGTTAACGACAACGAGACTATGTTTTAAAAACTTTAATTCTCCTAATTTTTTTGGGACAACCCGCTATACACTACTTTAAAGTTTATACTGACACCCCCTACCAACCTTCCGGTTACAAAGTAGGTGTCAGAATAACCTTGCGCAAGCACAAGGGACCATCTACGTCAGGTCATAACGCCAGATCAGAACACGCCGGTACGCATCCTTCATCCAGTACTTTTAAGACTAGTGTCTCAAGCTAGTCGCCCCGTGGACACGTATAGTCCACTACCTAATATCCAGATAGGTCACCGGAGCTGTAAGCTCGCTCACTTCTCGTTGCACTAAGAGCACAACTCGCAGTGTACCACTGCTTGGGCCGTCAGCTCTAAAGCCAACTACCAAATGTCCTCTTTGGTGGCGGAGTTGTAAGCACACTCACTTCTCGGTACCCATCCAGGCACCTGATCAATTCCAAATTCCTACGCGGCTGATTAAACCGGAGGCCTTTGCATCTAGCGGGCACCTCTACTAGTTCTCCAGACTAGTACCGGAGATGTTGGAGTAACTACTCAGTGAAAACCACCGAGCACCACACCAACTAAGGGTAACTCACGTACCCCGCAGATCTTTTCGCTTCAGGCCCCCACCGGACCGCTACTAAGACCCGCTCGCTATGCACGAAATGGAAGCCTGGCCAGACCAACCAGGCAGACGAACATTCCCACTTCTATAGCTAAGCACATGCCACCACGAGTCCAACCCATGTCCGGGGCCTGCCGGAGACGCCCGCGAAGGCATAACCGGCAGGGGGCCTAGGATCCGGAACTCCCGTGGTACCCTTGAAAAGACAGCCGGACCCGTAGTTCCAGCTGCCATACCCTACCTATCAGGGTCAGTAGATAGGGACAATAGTAGACAGGGATTTTTTTGGGACAGTTTGCTGATTGCCTCGTGCGGCATTTTCAGCATCACCAGACTTTTTCGGGGGAGAAACTTAAAGGCCTATTCAAACCATTCGCTGCCGCTGTATGTAAAGGTATATACCGCGCGGGTTCGCTCAGGTATTTAGTATCAAGCTATGTAGTTCTGCGGCTAGAGCGACCTGAGCGGTATTCGCTGCCGCTTTGGGTAGAAGTGCATACCGCGCGGGTTTCGCTCAGGTATTAGGTCCTTACCTATGAAATTGACGTTTTTTTCTCACTTATTAAAAGGTCTAAAAGTTCTAAAAGTCAATACCGGTTGTTAATATTATTATACACCTTTAATTAGGACTATATTACTTACGCTTCAGTAATAACAATGATTATTAATTTTGTGTCTTAACCGTCCAATTTTTTTTTTTTAAATTGACTACTTTTTATGTTCGCGGAATTGTCTTTTTGTTTCATTGTAGCTTTGAAGGGAATTGATTTTGTTTCTTTTTAATGTCTGCTATATTTAGCTAGTGAAACAAACACACTACTCTACAATTTTTATAGTGTTAACATAAATAGATGCTAAGAAAATTAAAAAAACGTTAGTATGAAAAATTAAATTTTACAAAAAATCTTTATACAAAACGTCAATTTCATAGGTAAGGACCTAATATTATAGTTAGTTATAGAAATGACTAACTGGCGAAAACTTCTTACATTCTTGAGCGAAATTCGAATACCGCGCGGTATTCTACCCACAAGGAGGAGGACTCGGTTTTCTCTAACCACAGCGGAAGCGAATACCGCTCAGGTTTAAAGGTCAGACCTTAAAGGTTTCCGCAAGCCATGCGAAACGAAAAACCGTCAGAGGTGTTTTCCAGAGGGAATGGATCACGCACTAGTGCGTGTCCCTGTGCCCTACTAGATTCTCGGGGGGGTTCGGATCGGCCCCGCCCGCGATCCTCTAAATGCCACTACACATTTACAGAATACACTAAACATGCATACTAGTTTAGGCCCAAGACACCGTACACGTAGAACAAGTGTACGTAGAACCGCGCCACCACACCACACGCGTACCACATGCGCTCTATACCAGGTACAGACATGTACCTGGGCGCTTCTCTCCTCCTCCACGGCCCGGTCTACCCGAGCCGAGGTCCGTTCCTTTAGAGGCACCCTCGGATTGTTCCGCTCCCCAATCCGATCCGAACTCTACGGAGAATCTGTAGGGCACGGGGACGCGCACTTTTAAGTGTGCGATGCCGTTCCCTCTAGAAAACCTCCGAAAGTGATTCGTTTCAACACGGCTTGAGGTACCCTTTACGTACCTCGCCGCCCCCAAAAAAGCCCGGTGACGCTGAAAGGTTCGGATCGGGAGCGGAACAACCCGAGGGCGCCTCTAAAGGCTAGGAAGTCGGCTTGGGGTGACCGGGTCGTGGACAACCGGGACCAGCGGCACGTGCCGTCCGAAGCACGGCGGGCGGAGCGCAAGATTTTCTTTTTTATACATAGCTCGGCAAATGACTCCGCTCCTCCTGATGTTAAGTGGAAATGGAGTCCAGACGTAAGGACAACTGGTGCAGCGTGAAAACAACGCAGCATCAGTCACCCTCACCCTGCCGGCCCACAAGGTGCCTCTCCACGCCTCGTTTGAAGGACCCCATGTCATAGGAAGGAGGGAAAACGTCTGCTGGTAGACTATTCCATCTTTTGGAAGTGTGACAAATAAACGAGTCACCAAATTTCTTTGTTTTAACCACTCATGAGATGACCAACCGCCATTGCGAAAGTTAATTAGCTTGCAGATCGCAACCCGGATGCGCTATCCGCCTTAAAGTCTAGCCTTTATTACTTACATCGTATTTTATTAGATTTAAAAATAAATATGGACACTTATAAATTCAAAGTTCAATTCAATTCAAATTCTTTTATTGCAAAAATAAAATATTGTATTATTAATGTGAAAAAAAAGATAAGCGTGTTAAAAAGAATCCACGAACGGGATTCGGGGTTTTTCAACAGTATCTATTTTTAAATTGTAATTTGTATGATATGATTGTAAAAACAAAAAGAAATAAAACTAATTCAGTGTGACCTACAAATCTAATAGATTAGTATTATTAAACCATTCTGTATTAGTGTCTCTAGGCAAAACTTGTTTCATTTAGAGATAAAAAAATGTCTAAAACGTGTACGTGTGTTTTTTGTATGCTTTGGAACTATAATAAATATGTATTATTTTTGGAACTACTGAAAGAAGTCAAAAACTTTTTAATAAATCGAAAGTGACATTATCCCTGGATTGATATTTACTGGGTACCTACCTAAACATCTCGTTCCTACGGGGATTCACTATAGCAAAGATGTGGACAGAAAATAATTATTATTAAAACTAAATAACAAAAAAAGAAAATAATAAAAAATAAAAAATACTCAATAAACTACTTATTTATAAGCTATAAGCTCTTTATAAATATTATTAAGTTACCTATTTATTTAATAGCGATTCTAAACAGGTGCCTATTAGATAATAATAAAAAAATTACATTCTCCAAAAGAACCGGTAGCCGTAATGTCACGGTCTGATACATATTTTATTGTATAAAAAATAGATAAAGAAACTTTGAAATAAAACTACTTTTACAGATCTATTCGCGTTTATTTTAAACATTAGCTTTAATTAATGTTTATCGGACGTTTCGAACCCTTTGCAGGGTCCGTGGTCACTGGGAGACTGAAGTGTTGGTCGTCTAATAATTAGTTGGTAGCTTGTATACCCTCATTTTAATTTAATCACGTGCGTTTCGTTTTACGCAGAAAGAGCTTACAGTATCTTTTGGTCTGGCAGTATGATGTTGGGACTGGGATTTAATATTTTGTATGATGGAATCCCAGGCCGGTGGTAAATTTCAACCACATTCCAACCATCTTCTCTATTGATATAAGGATGTTTTTTTAATTTCAATAGCCTCGCGTTTCATCTTAGGGATGGATCGTTGTTCTTTAGCGAGTATTTGAGGTTTATCAAATCTGATGTAATGCCCTCTAGGGCTTGTAGGGATAAACAATAAATAAACCTAATGTATAAAATAAACGCGAATAGATCCGTAAAAGTTGTTTCATTTCAATGTGTAGTGTTCGCGAAAACTTTAGAAAACAATTTATGAAACGTGTTTGATTTTTTATTATTTTTATTTAGTGATCGAAGACATGTTTTAAACTTGAGTGTTTATTTTAAGACGAATAACCTTCAATATTAAATTAACAATACGACTGCATACTCATAGTCCAGTCGCTACCTAGCAAAAAGTGGAATAACGCGTAGTGAAACTTAGATATTGAAAAAGATAAAAAGAGAGTTTTGAAAGTTGAAAAAATTGCAAACCTAGTCCATTTAAAAAAAAAAATTATATCATTTTTAACGTCCGAATGTTACTATTGTTATAGTCGTGGTGGCCGAATGGTCATCTCCTGGATTCAATTCCCAGGGTAACCACGAGCTGTTATAGCAGTATTATTGCAGTTGTGAAAACGAGACGCGTGTAGCGGCGAATATATTCGCGTCTCTTTTCCACAACTGCAATAATACTGCTTTAAGAGCTCATAGTCAGGGGGTAGGTCAGGCTCGTCTCTTTTCCACAACTGCAATAATACTGCTTTAAGAGCTCATAGTCAGGGGGTAGGTCAGGCTAAGTGTGTTTTGTATTTTTCGCGTTGGGTTTATGATCACCAACCCGCATTCAGCAAGCGTAGTGATCATGCCAATATGATGATGACGACATCATTTCGATGATGAAGGACTTTGCTCAGCAGTGTGACTGTATATAGGCTATTACTACGCTAACTACGCAGATTTGTTAACTTGCAGAAGCTTTATTCACTCTGAAATCAGTAACTGTAGCATTTTTGGTGCGGTTGTGACAACAAGACGTGAGTAGAAACGTATAAGTGTAAAAGAAAAGTGTGTTAAAAATGAAAAGATCCAAAGTATATCCGATTTAGATCTTGTATATGTTGTTACTTAGAAATCCTACTAATATTATAAACGCGAAAGTTTGTAAGTATGGATGTTTGTTACTCTATCACGTAAAAACTACTGAATGGATTTGGATGAAATTCGGCATACAGATGAAATGAAAATGAAAAATGAAAAATGTTTATTTCAACAATAATAGGATAATACAGGATTATACAGTGTATCATAAAGCAACATTACATCCTACTTTGTTGTAAAGATATATCACCAGTTTACCTGTGACATCCACACTAAAAAAAATTGTTTCGTTGATGCCGCCAGTACGATTAACAAGAAAAATAGCCTCATCTTATCCTAAAGTTACATAAACTAAAGTTAATTATAATATACTATATTGTTTTTATTCCGACTGTTGGAGAAAAATTAATAGGTACATATAAAAACTATAATAAAGTAAATAAAATATATATAATAGACGATGTAATTGGCATAACACAGATTTGTAAAAATGTATGTGATGAATATGGACATATATATTATATATTAGTAAAATAATAATGATATATATCAAATGAAATATATATAAAATATTCAATTTAGTATTTTGGAATTATGACAGCATAACAAGTAATTTTTCTGTGGAATCGTAAGTGAGGGTTAAGAGCCATTTTGCTACGACTGTTTTGGCGTCATATATTGAAGCAGATTTCAGATTACAAAAAGAGACAGATAGTTTATAACCAAGAATAACACATAGAATACTTTTTATCCAGATATTCCCACGGGAACGGGAACCACGCGGGTGAAACCGCGAGCGGCCACTAGTAATTAATAACTTTAATTTGTCATGCGATTGCATTATAACTTACTTTTACTGAATTTACAATTACTTAATAATATTTAATTTACAATTGTAAATTAAATATTTTTATTTGCGAAGGCATCGCGTTAGGTGCGCATAAGCAACCAGCAGTGATCATAAATATAAGTACAAAGAGGTTGGTAATCCACTAGGGCTGTGATTTGTTTATTTTGTGACGTAACGTGACAATAGAAATATTTCATTAAAAATGGCATAACAAATTCAAAATTCAAAATCATTTATTCAGTTTAGGCTACAAATAGCTCTTATGAACGCCATTATGCCATCGGTTCGTAAGTCTACTCTGGGCGGGAGATCTTGTACTGAGAAGAACCGGCAAGAAACTCAGCAAGTGTCCAGCTCTTTTCTCCCTTACAGCGTCAAAAATATTGGAAAATGCCCTATCATAAAAGGACACTTATAAGGACACTTATACTAAAACATAATTATTAATTAAAGTTAATAATTATGTTTTAGTAACTCTGCATAGAACATCTAGATCGGATACACTTTAGATCTTTTAATTTCACCACACCTTTCTGTTCCACGTTGCACGCGTCTCGTTTTCACAACTGCAATAACATCGCAGTAATACTGCTGAGGTCATGGTAAGACCCCTGTAGACTTAGACAAAGTAACATTAAGAAAACGATAGCGAAGTTCGAAAAGAATAAAATGTATGGGATTGACATAAGCCGCGATAAATCACGTGGTCAATCTTATGTCAATCCCATACATTTTATTCTTTTTGAACTTCGCTTTCGTTTTCTTAATGTTACTTTGGATACAGCCACAGGTTCTCTTTTGCTATCTAAACAACATTATATATCGTCAGGATGAACATTCAATCAAATTAATGCGTAAAATAAAGCGGGTAGATCTGTAAAAATAATTTAATTTCAATGTTCGCGAAAACTTTAGAAAACATTATTATTTCAATAGTCTACACAAGATCCACACTGCTTCTCTGTTTCGCGGTTACACCTAACGGCCAGTAAGACTAGTTATACAAGAGCGAGGCCTTACTTCGCACGTTAGTACCCTTGCCCGTGATCTGAGCAGAGGTCGTTGGCACCGCAGCGAATGCCAGAGTTGTGGCTCATTCATACTAAGTTGTACAGTCGTTAAATAATATGTAAGCACTTTTGTACCTTGTCACTGCAACGTCTATCGATATATGTACTATTGTAGTTGTTAATTATTTCGGTGTAGACTTTAGGCTACAAAAATTAATGGTCAATGTGGTCACCACATTGACCATTAATTGGTATGTAGGCGACTGCTGGCTAGTGAGAATTTTATTGATCGAAAACGAGACTATGTATGACAAAACTTGAACTCTGCTTGTTTTATTTTGGAAAAAGTTCATTAAAATCATTAATTCCGTTTAGGCTACAAAAGCTTTTATGAATGCCATTATGCCATCGGTTCGTAAGTCTACAAAGGGAGCCCTTGTACCAAGAAGAATCGGCAAGAAATTCAGCAAGGGCATTTCTTTTCTCCTTTACAGCGTCTAAATATAGGAAAATGCCCTATCATAGATGCATATCATAGAAGGACACTTTCCATTACAAATAAACACACACGATATAAAAGATAACATAAAAAAAAAACAAAATAAAAATAGCAGGTACCCAATTCCTATTTCCACTATGTCATTCGTCAATGACATGTCATTTTTAACCGACTTCGAAAAAAGGAGGAGGTTCTCAATTCGTCGAAATATTATTTTTAAGAAATTAAGAAAAATAAGAAAAGTATGCAAGAAGAAAAAAAGTATCCAACATACAATAAATCGACAAGGTCCTATATTGCTGAGATATTAATAGGTGTCAGCAGTTCAGCACCCGTTCGCAGAACGCTGGGCCAATGGCGACCCGAACTCAGGTAGTAAGGGGGACCGTTGTTGTCGGTGATGTCACGACAATCGTGAGGATTAAAAGCTTAAAATATGTTTTACATATAACTTATACCTAATTGATTATTTTTTACTAACATCTCCCGCGGTTTTAGTTTTTAGTAGTTAGGTTTTTCATTAATTACTTAGTACTATACTAACAATGACAATAATAATATAGTTTATTTTGTGAACTTGGTAACTATGGTGGCCTTAAGTATGTGTTACATAATTAGAGAATTCCTTAACAATAGCAACAAAAAGTTTAAAAGTACAGGCCCCTCCTTCTGACACAGTCGGGTAAAAACAACAATAAAGCAGGTGTATGTTAGCGTGGGCACGTGTGTATGTGTATGAGTTACTAACCATAATCACTTCATGTCGAGAATATAATTGAAATTATATGTTATGGGCAATTATGAATTTATGGATAAACTGATTTTCCTCATCTCTGTGATTGTAATCCGTAATTTCAGGAAGTAGGTAATTTCCACCAACAAAACCCAAAAAAGGTCATAAAAACATCAAAGGTAGTGAGTTCACCAGTGTTCGTCAGGAGGAACCGGTGATCGATCGATACTTTTTTTTCCTTTAGTTCATGACTCCGTGCGATTAGCACATTTAGCCAGTGTCAAAGTAATTTTTCTTACAAGTATGTAATACAATAAATAATATTTTCTTCAAGTATGATGATGATGAATGATAATAGAAATGAGAAGTGAGAAATGATGTACCTTCAACCCCTCGAGTATCTCAGTAAAGATGTGGGGCTTTACTAAGTCCTCACGCGGACGTCTTGAGAGAATTTGAAAAGTGCCGTTGCATTGTTTTGTTTCATTTGCCAACACTCATGCACACTCACGAACACTTAACGGTTAATAAAATCCACCATTATTTCACATTAATATTCGACTTTACACAAATTTTAGAAAATAAAACAAAACCGCAGACATGACGCTTCACTTTCCCGCCAAGAAGTCGATCGACACTTTTTACCTTCATTAGAAAAAGGGGTCGGCAACATTTTTGACTTTAGTAGCAATTGACCACCACACACCGCACAACAGACCACCTGCTACCTGCTTTTTGGCGAGGAAAACTAGTGTCGATCATTGGGTTACTGTGTCGAGCATTGGTGCCAATACCCTTCTACAAAATTTTAATATATACCATACTCGTACATCCTACTAATATTATAAACGCGAAAGTTTGTAAGTATGGATGTTTGTTACTCTTTCACGTAAAAACTATTGAATATATTTGGATGGAATTCGGCATACAGATAGTTTATAACTGGGAATAACACATAGGATACTTTTTCACCAGATATTCCCACGGAAACGGAAACACTTGTTTCCCGTTTCCGTGGGAATAAAAAACCGGGAACCACGCGGGTGAAACCGCGAGCGGCCACTTGTCTATAATATGTAGATGTAGAGATCTCTGAAATGATATTCCATTTCACATTATTCGTAATAAAGTTTTTGTGAGAAAACAATAACATTTAAATAAATCATTCACTTATGCACTATAATATGCACTATTCACTTATATCTTTAATGTTAATGTAAGTTCCCTTTTATGTAAAGCTATAATTAGCTTACTTTTAGTCTAAATTTTTTGTAACATAATGCTATTTTCTATAGTTTAACCAAGTCCATAAATGCAATATACTTGGCAACTTTCGTGTTTTAAATTATAACCAGTTTGATGACGCAGAGCTCCGGCTTTTAAGACAGAAAATAAAACCTTTAAGTATCTGAAACATAGCTTTATGCCGAAAGCAGAAATTTTTATTTACCAACCTGTCTCGCGACATATACAAACGCCAGTAAGCCAGTTGTACACGGGTGCGTACATAATAGCGCACAAGACTTAATTGACACTGCATTTTATCAAATCGAATGCGGACAAAGGCAATACAATGTATAGGTGTAATTACTAACGCAGCACAAGCTGCGTTAGTAATTATAATTATATTAGCTGGGCTCTGGTCTGGATCTAACATATACTTAACTATGATTATGAGACACGCTAATCGATAAGGTTATTAAAAACGATATTTTTTCACATTAGCCACATCCGCGTCACTGATAAACGAGCCGATTAGCTCTAATTATTATTACATTTAATTTTCCATAATAAACTGCAAGTGGCAAAACGCCCTATATACAGTACTAGCTGTGCTCACGACTTCGTCCGCGTGGAATATTGACTTTCGGCAGCATTTTTAATTTTTTAGGCTCTTGTTCCCGTTTTTGCAACATTTTTCACTGATGCTTAGCTCCTATTGGTTGCAACGTGATGTTATATAGCCTAAAGCCTTCCTCGATAAATGGACTGTCCAACACAAAAATAATTTTTCAATTCGAACCAGTAGTTCCTGAGATTAGCGCGTACAAACAAACTCTTCAGCTTTATTATATTAATATAGATATAGATTAAAAAAACACTTTTTATGATTTAGACTACTGAGATATACAACGTAATTAATTCACACCCTAAACATAGTTGGTTAGGAATCGGCTACTGAATAGATTACAGCCATTTTAGACGATAGACAATAGACTTCCTGAACGGATAGTAGGTATAGTAGGTAAAAAGCATTTGGACGATTCTAAAATTAAGTTCTAAATCTATTAAGTTTATTTGAATTTAAAAGAAACAATTTGACTTTGACTTTAACGACTTTTTTTTATACTTAGCACGGCAAATGACTCCATACCACCTGATATTAAGTAGAAATGGAGTCCTGACGCGAAGACAACTGGTGCAGCGTGAAAACAACGCAGCATCAGTCAACCTCACTCTGCCGGCCCACAAGGTGCTTCTTCACGCCTCGTTTGAAGGACCCAATATCATAGGAAGGAGGGAAAACGTGTGCTGGTAGACTATTCCATCTTTTGGAGGTGCGACAAAGAAACGAGTCACTAAATTTCTTTGTGCGCGATGGGATATGTGTGACAGTAAAGCGATGACTCCGGAGAGAAGCACGTGTACTCCTATGGAGGAAGGGAGAAGGTGGGATAAGGTCAAACAGTCCTTCACGCCGTGGTACAAGCGATAGAAAACGCTGAGTGACGCTATATCTCTACGCAATTGCAGGGGTTCGAGAGTATTAGTGACCTCTGCATTGCCGATAATACGTACAGCGCGACGCTGCAATCTGTCTAAGGCATCGAGAAGGTACTTTGCGGAACCGTCCCAGTTGTGCGAGCAATACTCCACGCAAGACCGTACCTGAGTCTTGTACAAAAGACACAACTGGTCAGGCGAAAAGAATAGCCGCACTCTGTTCAGGACACCGAGTTTTCGTGAGGCAGTTTTGATCACGGCTTCGATGTAGTCCTTTTGATTCAGATCACAGCGAATCGTCATACCGAGCATGTTGATATTGCTCTGCAGGCTTAGAGATGTGCCCTGAAGAGTTGGAAGGGGAAGGAATGGTGACTATTTGGCCGTAAACGCACATACCTGTGTTTTCTTGGCATTGAACTCAACAAGATTATTGGAGCCCCAATTAGATATGAGGTCCAATACCCGATTGAACTCAATGACAAGATTCACTCGTTTCTCTTCAGTTTCGACTCGCCCAGCCGCAGGGTGACCGTTATACCCACCGTGCACTGTACTATCATCTGCATAGAAATGAATATTTCCAAGTAGAAGCATATTATTGATATGCAGAAGAAACAACGAGGGTGACAGAACGGAACCCTGAGGGACACCAGCGTTCACTGACATGAGCCGCGAAGCGCATCCATCAGACAGGACATGAATTCTACGCTCGTGCAGGAAGCCAGCGACCCAGTTGCAGAACTGTGCAGGCAGACCTTATGCCGGGAGCTTGGAGAGAAGAGCTTTGTGCCAGACCCAATCAAATGCCTTGGCTATGTCGAGGCTAATAGCCACCGACTCACCACGCTTGTCAATAGCCTCACCCCAGAGATGTGCGACGTACGCTAGAAGATGACCCGTTGACCGCTTCGGCCGAAACCCGTATTGGCGATCGTGAATAATGGAGTGTTCTTCTAGGTAGTGGACAAGTTGTTTATTTAAAATGCGCTCCATTACTTTGCACAAAACTGAAGTTACGGCTATGGGGCGGTAATTCGATGGATCTGACCGATCTCCTTTTATGGGGACCGGTTGCACATTAGCCTCTCTCCAAGATTCCGGCACACAACCAGAAGAGAGCGAGAGACGGTAAAGGCGCGTTAATACGGGGGACAACTCCGCTGCACACATTTTTAGTACTATTGGAGGGATGCCATCAGGGCCATTAGCTTTCCGGACATCGATTGACTGCAGCTCCGCACGGACGTCACACTGCCTGATTTTAAAATCGGGCATTGTGTGGCCACAGTGAGAAATTGTAGGTGGCTGTGCATTACAATCATCGACTCGGGAGTTAGCCGCAAAGAGTTTGGCCAGGAGATCGACCTTCTCCTGCGGCTTGTGAGCTAAAGTTCCGTCAGGACCTCTCAATGGTGGCAGCGAGGGTTGGCAGAAGTTTGATTGCACGGCTTTGGCCAGACGCCAGTAGCTACGGTTGCCCGTAGGATGCGTCACTAGTTCTTGGCCGACTCGTGCAACGCGCTGGGCATCCGCTCTAATGTAAGCTCTTTTGCAGGATTTGGTGGCATTATTATAGGCTGCTTTCAGCGAGCGGGTTTCGGGATCCCCAAGAGCTTTACCCCTGATCCAAGCGCGGTATGCCGCCTGCTTGTTATCAACAGCGTTGGCACACTCGCGGTTGAACCAACGGTTGCGCCTACCTTTGCTGATGAGATAGGAGTGCGGAATATAGTATTCCATCCCTAAAACTATCTCATCAGCAACTGCAGTCGCACTAGCTGTCGGGTCCTTCCCACTGAAGCAGCGCTGCCCCCAAGGAACGGATGCGAAATAGTCCCGCCTACCATCCCAATCTGCCGACGAGTAGTGCCAAATCTGGCGTTTCGATACCGCTGAAGGCGGTAGCGGGACCAGAGGCACTTTACTGGATACCAAGCAGTGATCCCAAGATCCCAAAGGAGCTCGAACCTCCACTCGGTAGCCAGCTGGGCGACTCGTCAGCAGAAGGTCCAACAAAGAGGGCGCGTGACCGACTACGTCTGGGATCCTGGTGGGCTGGTTCACCAGTTGAGTCAGGTCGTGCGTGAAAGCGAACGCGTGGGCAGTTCTACCAGCATGGTCAGTTTTGGAGGAACTTAACCACAACTCGTGGTGAGCATTGAAGTCTCCCAAAAACACCAATTCCGCCGATGGAAACCGCTCCTGCGCTTCATCTGCCACCCGACTAAGGTGTTCAATAAGTCGAGTTGTCTCCATGTCGCCATTATGGGATC
This sequence comes from Eudonia lacustrata, assembly GCA_947562085.1. NCBI lineage: Eukaryota > Metazoa > Arthropoda > Insecta > Lepidoptera > Crambidae > Eudonia > Eudonia lacustrata. Next base: position 5,332,901 of record OX387317.1, on the reverse strand, counting down.
GGTAGACGCAGACGTAGATACGGTTATGAGAGCCCAAGTCGACGTGTACCACAAGGAGGGAAAAGGAAGGGTCTTCCAGACAGCGCAGACGACGACAGCAAACATCCGTCCGAACGAACAAGCAAACTCCGGCTTTGGCTTTGAGGGATTCTTCAAGCACAAAGCCCGGATAGTGCAGGTAGGTGGTGTCAGTCGGACAGATTATTTGCGTCTCCGTCAAGAATAACATTGCTGGCCGTGCCGTCTCAAGATGGTGATGGACGGCATTGAGGTTTGCATGGAGTCCGCGGATGTTTGCGAACTCGACCTCAAACGATAAGGTTGTGGTGGGGGTGTGCACCGCTGAATTACCAGTTCTAATGTTATGCGCTGTCATATTGTAAGAAAGAACGGAGGCGTGAATCAAGGAAATGCTGCTGCTTTGCAAATGGTCAAAGTGTGGCGACATGTCTCACCAGGGAACTGCCTATAAAAGAGTTTCACTACCCCGCCGAACGGAAGGGCCCCCGAACCCGCCCGGGAATGGCCGCCGGGACCCCACCTTCTGGTCACCAACCGGCACGACGGACCACCCCGAGATTATGCGTGGCATGGTGAGGCAGCCTCACGAGCTGGTTAGGCTCGCTTGGGCCCCTGTACTGTGCCACGGGCGGCCAGCGTGACAGCCGTTTCTACGGGTCTCCTTGGTCGGCGGGTTAACAAAGTCCTCCTGGCACTGGTTTGACGGAAGCCTCCACAGACCAAATGCATCGCAGCAACATCCACTCGAGCTCTGGTTATACGCTGGCTGATCCTGAAACGCGACCGACAAGCGGTCACTTGACGGGTTTTACACCATGCGTATGGTGGTACGATTATGGTCTCACGCAAATTTTGCTGCGAATTTGACTAGACATATATTTTTTTTTAATAAAATAAAAATCAGGTATATTATTAGTCACACCTCCGTTGGACAGTCAGAATTTTCACTTAGTTTTCAACGTAACCTTTATAGAAATTGCTGAAATCGATTCAGTACCGTTTCTTAAAAGACTACTTTCAGCAACCGACCTGCGTGCAAAATTTCAGCCCTAGGTTTAGAGATTTGGTTTGATGTTGGTCTGAGTCTATGTTAGGACTTCTTTTTAAATATATGTTTATACAGACTAAAATCGCGGGCGGTCGCTAATAAATTAATAAAACAATTGCGGCAGTTTAGTTAGGATGTATTTCTAAATTGGATACGCTAAAAATTTCCATTTTATACACTTATACATTGTATACCTAAGTGTTTTTTTAATGGTATTTTTAAACGGTATTGGCGCTTCGCCTGCCATATACAATGCTAAATGTTTTAGAGTGTGCGTTTAATGTATCTAACGCACACCCTGAAATAGTTTGTTGTTAATTCTGCTGTGACTGTATTGTGTGTTGTTATGTGATTCCAATAAATGATAATCCTTTTATTCTTTCTTCTTAAATAAGTAATTAATTTATTAGGAAAAACCATACTTATAAATAAATGGCTGAAATCGTTTTAGTAACCGATTCTTAACAAACTGCTTTCAGGGTGTTCGTTTATTATATGTTTTTTTTTGTAATTTTGATAACCCGGTATTTAACTCTACTATAATTAACATCGAAGTTTGAGTTATTATAAAACCTTAATTATTGTTTACTGTTCTGTAAAATGCTATAGGTACTTACAATATTTTGAATAGTATCTCACCGTGACCAGGTGGAATTCTGTCTTTGTTTTAAGTAAAAATATATCATGGCTTCACGATAAGATCATATCGCTGAATCTTATCGCTGATTTTCTGACGTCGATCAATCCAGTAATCCAGTATTGTGATGGTGTAAATAATAATAATAAAAATGTTAATGTTATTCTGTTTTGTTTTAGAAAATATTTATAAATGTAAATTAATATGCGAAAAAATAAATAAAGGAAATAATAATATGAGGTATTGACATTACGCAAATCCCAACTTTGCAGTACCTTTCAATTATTACGAGTTTGATGGTTGCGTGACACTGTTCTATTGTTTGGTGAAATATTTTGTCATATTTATTTCTTAAATTGCATACCTAGTTGCCTATGTCGAAAGAGTCTACGTCAATGACAATATTTGATTTGACTCTGTTCGGGTTTGATTGAAGGGCCAATGGCAATTGTTTAATTAATAAACGTCTTCTTCACCATACACTGACCTTTAGTAAAATATATTATTAGCGTATACTATGCGATAATCTGTAGGTATAATTAAGCTTAATCTTAAACAATGTTCCTGGGGGCACACGGAAAAGGCTTTTATAATACTTATATGGATTTCAAGTGAATGAAACCGCCAGTCGAAGCTAGTAATACACGTTTTACAATTAACTTTACTGCGGCAAATAAAACCTTTCTGACCAATCAGAAATGGTAAAAATGTATGCACAGCTGTTCAATTGTCTTCAATAAGAAAATGGACTACCTATTAGCCAGTTTGAGCCAACAATTTAGAGGGATACGATAAACTGTGGCGAGATTATTATTATAATTGAACTTCATCAAGTATAATGATATTGAAGGTCAAGTAAATTGCTATCACTCAGTACATGTCATCACGTTGTTTAACGAAACTGGAGGGTCACAAGTGTGTATAAATATTTGTCCTCACTTGAGGACTGGTTTCTTTGGAGATGGGAATAGCCTCTAAAGGGATTTTCGCTAGTAGTCAGTAGGCCTAGTACGAACATCCATAAAATTACGTCTTAAAATTCATACGGTGTATTAAATGTGTTTTTAAAATGGCAGCAGCATCACAGTATTTTACAATCACTTATAGATTTTATTGAAATTTTCAATCAACAAACAACAACACAAATCTAGCCGTATTTTGTTACCGCTTTTGGTTCATAGTAGGTCGAGATTGTGTTTTTTGGAAGTCTCTCTCAGTCCCAGTCTTAGTTAGACAGTTGCATGCGATGTGGCGATCTACGAAGGTATGTGCGCACGAAATATTAAGCGTGTATATTCTGCCTTCTTAGGCAAGGCACTCAGCACTCTTAATCGTCACGTAAACAGTTCCGAGTATTCAATGATAAATATTTACACACTTATCTCTTAGTGGGAGCTGTTGGGACCCGCGCGGCCTGCGAATCTTTTGTGCAGCTTCAACCTTTTCACTTAATACTCACCTTGGTTATGGCATCGATCTTGATAGGTGCCATGAGTTTGGCAACGTCTTTGAGAGCGAAGAGCTTGAAGTTTTCTGGTTTCGGATAGACTGATCCCAGGAGTCCCACTATTTTTCTAGCCAGAGAGTCGCAGTCTTACAGTAGGTGCTGCGTTGAGTCCGTTTCCGCTTCACATGCCCAACACAAGCTGTTCGCTAATAGATGCATTCTGTGGAGCATTTGTTTTGTGGCATAGTGTCCCGTCGAGGCTTCGATGGTTAATCGGGCCTGCCTTTCTACTGCCTCCGCATAATTAATACATTTACTCTATTTTTTTAATTTAAAAGTATTGGAAACTACAATGTACTGTTCTGTCGTGCACCATTGAAATATGCTAGTACTTAAACCTAGTGTGTAAACTTTTATAATACTATCAGAAGTCTAATAGCAATCGCTCGAAAAACCTTGTCGGCGGCGGCTATAAGCGCTATTCATGGTCAAAGTGTAATTATAGAAACCTAGTTATTTGTATGCGTTTATCTGTTATCTAGTCGACATTGTTTTGATTTGTTTTGGACTGGACTATTTGTGTCATTGTCAGCTTTAAAAGATGATGACAAAATATATAATGCCGGATGTACACTCTTGGGCGAGCGGATCCGATCCGAACCCATCAGAGAATCTAGTAGCGAAGGGGACTAGCGCGACGCCATTCCTTCGAGCCTGGACTAATATATTAGTTTCTAGAGGAACCCTTCAAGTTTTTCACATCCCCAAAAGGCCAGTGACGCTGAAAAGGGCGTAAAAGAGCAACAACAAATCCTCCCAAAAAGAAAATCTAGGACGAATCAGTAAGAGACCACGCTCAGTTGCCCGTTTGCTTTTACACCTTGATACTCTTTTGAAATCGCCTATGTTTATAGTAAGAGCGTACATCCGACATAACTACGGGACACGAAGACCCAAGTAGCGGGTACTAGTAATTAATTGACAGTTAGGAGCACGGAAGCACGCAACAGCCTTGAAACATCTCGTACCTATTACCCAACAGTAACTCTTGTACAAGGCGGAAGCGTACAGTCGAAAGCTAGCTAATATTGAATATCCAACAGATATATAATGCCAACGTATCAGCCTGACAATCCAGAGAGGTAATGTTACCAGCATTCTTGTGAAAATTCTCTTGGTAACTTCTATTTTTCTCTTGGTAACGGCGTGGTGGTAATTAAGGCAATACCAATGCTAATACCCATCGATTGTAGCGATGACCTGATTTCAGTGATGGAGGCCTTTGCCCGTAGTATACAGGCTCTTTACTTACTTAATGTTGTGTATATTTCGTTGTGTTTCTTAATACAATTATATTGTATGACAGATAAGTACCACAGTATAAAATTAATATGGGTATGATAGAATTAAAAGAAATCGTGGTTCGATCTCTATACATCCACAAAGACGAAAACCCGTAAAAATTTGCTTACCTTAACAAGACTATTAACGACTGAATGAGCTTATTAATAAACAAAAATAAGTACTAAGTACTTTTTTTAATTTTAAGGATCTGCAGCACAATCAACTACGAAAATGTTTTAGGAAAACATAAAATATGGGTTGTCGACTCCAATGTGTTTCTTTTACGAGTATTTTATCTTAGTCCTAAATGGTTTTAGGACCAAGATAAAATACTCGTAAAACGAATGATTCCCTAAAATAGCTGAAGAGATCAGAAACTGACAACGGTCGATGTACTCTATAAAATTAGGTTCAGCGCACAATACAGTAATAATACAAATAATAAGGTCACGGTTAGTGGTGCTTGTAACAATTATATTTGTGATATTGACCTCATTAAATGATCGCGAATTTGTTTTCGTCTATCTTTTTGTATGAATTCGAAGATATTACCTACATTGCAGACGTTAATTTTTCCTTGTCAATGTTATCATCATAATAATTTTAAGTTCGTATCCACTCACTACTCCACTGCTAAAAAATAGACGTCCTGAATGGGTAGTAGGTAAAAAATGTATGGACGATTCAAAAGCAGTTTTCTTTAGTTGATTTGAATTAAAAAAAATACTTTGACTTTAACTTTGACTGGGCAGTAGGCATGGCATATATAGGCCTCCTCTATGTTACACCATTCCCTTCTGTTTTGAGCTAATCGCGTCCAGATTTTTCTAGCGAACATCTCTATATCCCATCTGGGAGGTGGTAGGTAGGTTTTTTATCTCTTTGATGGGGCATGTCAATGGGGTACCTAAAATGGAATAACCAAAAACAATAAAAAATAACATTTCTTATTCAAAACTCATTAACATTCCTATTTGTTTCAGACAACATTTTTGTGTAGTGTACCACCTTAGAAGTGAATTTTGTTTGCATATAATAAAACAACAAGCTCTATTTTTGTTTAAAAGACCAAGTGATAGATACGTTGTCATCATTGACAATGAGCCTTAGCGAAATTTTATTGTACCTAATGGAAGTTTTTGTCAAAGTGATAAAGCAATTTCATGGTCGACTATACAGTAGCTACTACGCCATAGGTTCGGAAGTCTACGGGGCAGCGTCGGCCGGCCTCGGGAGACCTTGTATATTTCATTTCATCAAGCGTGATGAAAGCTAAGTGCTTCTCCATTTAGTGGTATTAGAAAAACTATCTTTTAAATTAATAACATAAGCCGATTTTTGTCCCAGTGATTATGGGACGATAGCTGCACATAAAAAATCGGTTATGGCCTCATTTTGAAGAGCTCCAGCCGTAGATGTGCAGAAAAATAAAGAAAGCTGTCATAGGTTTCGAAATTTCTAAAAAATCAGTTGAATAAACGCGAAGTTTTTCGGGCGACCCACTAGTATTAACTATAGTGGTGCTCTGTTTCTTTTCCATTGCTCGGCAATGGGATATAACATGCTATCATCATCATCATCAGCTCATTTATGTCCCCACTGCTGGGGCACGAGCCTTCCTTATGGATGGATAAGGAGGACGGGCCATAAACTACCACGCGGGTCCAGTGAGGATTGGTGGTTGTTAACGACTGCTAATGCAGCCGGGACCAACGGCTTTACGTGTCTTCCGAAGCACGGAGGGGCTCGAGATGATCAATTTTTGGTCACCCATCCGGCCACCGGCCTTTGCGAAAGTTGCTTAACCTCAGCGCACGCAGACAGGGCGCGTTAACCACTGCGCCATCGAGCTCCTCAACTGTTGAGTTGAGGAGCTCGACTACTCGATACAGATACCTACAGTTAGCATGTTAGAGTTGTCTAACATGCTAACTGTAGGTATCTGTATTTTTATTAAACACTAGCTGTGCTCGCGACTTCGTCCGCGTGGAATAGTGACTTTCGGCAGCATTTTTAATTTTTTAGGCTCTTTTCCCGTTTTTGCAACATTTTTCACTGATGCTTCGCTCCTATTGGTCGCAGCGTGATGTTATATAGCCTAAAGCCTTCCTCGATAAATGGACTATCCAACACAAAAAGAATTATTCAATTCGAACCAGTAGTTCCTGAGATTAGCGCGTTCAAACAAACAAACAAACAAACAAACAAACTCTTCAGCTTTATAATATTAGTATAGATTTCATTTTATTTTTTAATTTTCAGGTATACTTTATACGGAATCTTTAGCACGCGAGATAACTCGCTCAAAGCCGTACTAGCCTACTACGAGTTAGCGTTCAATGCCAGTGGAATCTCCATTTAATATCTTTAATGGTTTTGTTATTTTTATTCTAAAAAAAAAATGCATTTTTATGCTAATTCTTTTGTTTGCCTCTTTATACGCGTAATTGTTCGCATTGGTATAATTCTACTTAAGCTCCGACTTAGGGTTAAAAAAAATAAAGAAGATTATTTAATTATGTAAAATAATTACTGCCCGGTTCCATTGTTCAATATGTTGATTGATGTCAATATTGACATAGTAATAATAGTATTTTACATTACCTACATTATTTTTATATAACTCACTGTTTTTTTTTTTCATATTTGTAGTATTTTTGTGAGTCTGGTTTCTTGTTTTTTTAACGTTTCTGCAGTTTAGTGGTAGTAATACTATGGCCCAATCTTCCTATGGGCATATAGGAATAGGTCTAAAAGGCAAAGAATTATGATCAAACTTTTTATTGGAAAACATTGGATCAAGTGCTTAGACGCCCTGCAAGTCTAACACTGACCTTGATGCTACTGAAAAACCTGTAAAAGGTTGGTTAGTTGGTTTAGTACTAATAGTACTAGTAGAACTTACACTTTAAACTAGATTGTTTAACTAGAATAGGGCTTAAACGAAATCATCCGTACCAATGCCAGATCAAAAACTTTTTAACAGTTTTTTTTATGTATAACAATTGGCAAAAGTGAATGACGTCGTTATTGATAGTATTTAAAAAAATAACTATTAACATATACTTGACATATTTCAAGTAAATACACCATATTGTTTTCCTAAGTTTAATAATACGCCATCTAAAAGTCTAAAATAATAATATACCAGTTTAATAACTACTAAGTTAAGTAGCCTACATATACAATAACTCAACAAATTTAGTTAGGACAGTGTAGGTACCACAAATAAAACGTGACAGTAGTATAGCAAACAGCTTCTATTACATTACTGAATAAGGGCGGCCTAAATGTAAATATGTCTCAATTGATGGGTCGTTGTCAGTACAGCAAAATAAACAATAAAACTACGTCTGATTTCATTAAGAGTCAAGTTCCTTTAATTGGAATCAAATGTTAATTTGAATTCCGCAACACAAACAACTTTAACATAAAAACGACTCATCAGCGATTTTTTCCATACATTTGAAAAAAATGTTTTTATTTATTATGCATAAATTAGGGCAATATTGTCGTTGGTATGCAAAAACTTACGTACGTATATTTTTTTTGAACCCGTTTTTGTATTCGAAAAGTAATGATTATTACTATTGATAAATTAAAATCGAATAAACATCAGCATTTTTTTTTCCGGCAGTTAAGAGTAAGATACCTACTTAGCGAGTTATTCAGTGTATGCGGATTCTAGGTGAAAAGCGCTTTCATCTTCGATCTTATCGTCATTTAGGTACCATCAGGTGGATGAAGGTTACCCATACTCTGACGAAATCAATTCATATCTGTAGCCAAAATTTCCTAATAAAAAATAACCGGTAGACATGGGCGTTTTCGGTTTTCTATTAGAACGGTTACGTAACCGATATTCAGTTTTCATATCGATTTCGAAAACCGTTTTCAGATATCGATATCAGTAAGACGGTTTGCTAGTTTTGCTTATAATACGCATAACTAGTTTTACAGAAAACTGAAAACGATCAAAGACAAAGTCAAAGTCAAATATTTTTCTTTCAAATAAACTTTTGAAAAGTGCTTTTGTATCGCCCAAACATTTTTTTACCTACTTCCCATTCAGGGCGTCTCTTTTTACTGTGGAGAAGAATGGACGCAAGAAACTCCACAGCTTTAATTTAATATGTAACGACATTAACAAAATTATATGCCGTTATCAAGTTATACAAGTTTAAAAAACCTTAACAATATTTTGAATTAGAAATACCTGTTGGAGTGATTGGAGCATTTTAAACCCATGCTGTTTTGTCTTCAATGTAATCAGACACTTTATAATAAGCTTTTTTATAAAGCTTTTCTTTAATAGCGATAGACAACACAACGACAATTAATTACGCAAATCTATTCTTTATGTTTTGGGCGGTAAGACCCTTTTTTAATTTTCCGAATGAAATGAAAAGAACACGATTTTGGTTGATCATAGCGTTACTCCAAATTACGTCATATTTCTATGACTATAAAGTGCAAAGCCAAATTAAACAAAATTGCACATCAAAGTAGTGTATAATATTCGCTTCGTCTCATTTACATCACCGTTAACATTATTACATTATTATTATTATTTTTTTTTTTTTCTTTGAATTGATGGCTTCGTGCGATTAGCACATTTAGCCAGTGTCAAAGTAAATTATCTTACAAGTACATACCTAATACATAAATAAACAATATTTCCATATATATGATGATGATGAATGATATTAGAAATGGGAAGTGAGAAATGATATACCCCCCAACCCCTCGAGTATCTCAGTAAAGATGTGGGGCTTTACTAAGTCCCCATGCGAGCTTCTTGAGAGAATTTGAAAAGTGACGTTGCACTGTTTTGTTTCATTTGCCAACACTTATGCACACTCACGAACACTTAACGGTTAATAATCCACCATTATTTCACATTAATATTCGACATAACACAAATTTTGGAAAATAAGACAAAACCGCAGACATGACGCTTCACTTTCCCGCCAAGAAGTCATTTCTACATTATTATTATGGTTTAGCGGAACTTTTTTTTTTTTCTTTTTTCTTCTAGCAGTCACCGTAGCCGAAATCGGCCAGGGAGTATAATTTTATTTAACATTATGCTTATTTAGAAAGGGAAGAAGATGCGAATATCAAAACATTTGGAGATGTGCAGTAAGTAGTTTTAGTTTTCCATGGATATTGTGATATTGGTTACAGTGACGGTATAGGGTTTTTTTCATATCGCGTTCTCATAATTATGCAGTTTTGGTTTTCGATTCAGTATTAACAGTTTTTCTTATATCGGTTATGAAGTTTTCCATATCGACATGCATTTGCCACAAAAGCATTGCTGAGACAGCTACCCTTTGGCCTTGCACATAGCGTAGTTATTTATAGTGTTCTTTCTCTTTTATTTTTATTTCTATTTTTTGTGATTGTGTTAATTGTTTTAAAATGTTCTTTTTTTTATTTTATTTTTTATTTTATTTTTTTCTCGTCTGTTTGTATTTGTTTTTGTGCAGGTCAATAAATGTTTCTTATTCTTATTCTTATTCTTATATGATATGATATAGGGCTCATATCCGTTTTTAAAAAAATATTATGATTATATATCTTAAAAAATTAATGCAAGTGCCGGGCCAGTCAGAGTGCCTGTGTGAGTTTTGTATTACTATCCGTATTCGTTCGATTACGTTTACGAAAACTAAAATATGTATAGTAAAATTTTAACTCATCTTGAATGTCGCCAGGTGACGTGTTTTCAGTGCCTAATCTTCGTTTTCGTTAACGTGATCAAATGTCAAACGAAACTCACGCTAGGCACCCTGAACCAGATAGTGATAGGGCTGATCGAAATAGGATTGGAGAGGCGTAAGTTCAGCAGTGGACGAAGATGCTCTTAGGAAGGAAAAAGAAGAAATGTATTAATTCTGATAATATGTGTCAAATTGGAGACTAAAGATCATTGACATAGTACCTAGCCTGCGGTTGAACTTTCAACATCATTCGAAACTGGTTTCATAATTAGAAAAGAGACATAGGTTTTTCTTTGCGATGTCATTTGTTTTTCCTGGTTTTTTCCATAAACGCTAGTTCCACGGACGTCATAGCTGACGCCCTTACGTTATTAATTTAATAAAGTATCACTACCTTTAACTACAAGTTAATTGCTGGTACCAGGTTCGAATATATACCGTATGAAAAGTAGTACGAGTATAATATAGCAGTGTAACCTTATTGGCTTCTGCCTTTTTTCCGTTTCATTGTGTGTTCTCGTCGTAACTCGGTAAACAGTTTAAAGTTATTTCTTATTTGCGGTATAACAATAAATGTTTGTTTTATGGTTAATAAGGTATTTAAAATGGTAATTGTATGACTCGTGTTCCGTCGCTACACATCAAAGATGTAGTAAATACTTTTGATAGTTTAAGACTGTTTTGAATCAGTGGGACAGGCCGCGATGGGAAAGTGCTTTTCTTGAAAAGTTAATTGATACCGTAAATCGCTGGTGAAAAGTCTTTGAACACTTTCGGTTTGTAATTTGTTTGCAACAACATTTGTGTAAATTATATATTTTATATCCCTATATAATAAATAAACTTTCCTTCCTACACTCACACCAATTATCCTAGCCCAAAAGAAGCTTCGTTATGAAACTCGTTAAATGGTTACTAGACAACGGATAAACATACTTAAAATACTTAAATACATACTTATTATACATAGAAAACACCCAGACCCGAGACAATTTAGAAAAACAATAATTTCTAAATTGACCCGACCGGGGATCGAACGCGGGACCTCAGAGATGGCGACACCATGAAAACCGGTGTGCAAACCCGACCAAGGAGGTCGTCAATATGGTAAAATTATCTATATCTATATGGTAAAATTATTTGTATATTTAATAATATATTTCCTTATTCCTTATATCCTACTTCGCAATTGAATGCCTATAGTGCGAGTTTAATCCACCATTCGAAAACGAGAATTTTGTAGCAAGATTTCCAACTCATCACATCACATCAAAAAAGTGCAATAGGGCCATTTGTGGAATTTTGGCTGACGAATCATGCAGACCTGTATTTAAAAACCTAGATCTGCTGCCCTTTTCATCGCTCTACTTGTATGAGGTATGTCATTTTGTCCATCAACATAGGTATCTGTTTGCTAAAGCATGTGATACATAGTGTATTACAGTGCGCAGAGACAAACATAAACTTGTCTTAAGAAATGTTCCCAAAACATGTAAATATAAGAATAATTGTCTTGCGTTGTGCGTCAGAATATATAACAAGATACCAAATTAATTGAAAGTGCTAAATAGCTTCTTATTTAAAAATAGATTAACTGAATGGCTTAATGACAAAAAGTTTTATAGCGTTAAGGAATTTATTGACAACTAGCTGGATTTTTACTAACATATAATTTATTGAAATTTTGATTCTAGACATTTATTTATTATTGCAATCTTGATTCCATGTAATGTAATTAATATCATTAACATTGTAAACGATTTGCATGCTATTTTATTAGCGAAACATGAGCGCATGTTATTGTTTAATGTCACTATTTTATACCAAGTTTTGTGCAAATAAACGATTTATTTATTTATTTATTTATCACGTTTGTCACAGGAGGCGCATATTAAAATACTTATATATTTTTTATTATTTTATTAATTATTACACTTTTGAAAAAAATAAATGTTCTGCGAAACTACTCAGCAGTTTGTTGGCGATAAATCAAATCAAATCATATAATGCATATCACATTACAATAGATAAGATGGAATACTTAGGCAGGTATTCATGTGACACCTTCAAGGGCGCAGCAACAGCATCAGAGAGCCATCTTATTATAATATAGACTTATTTAATTTTAGTTAAACGTTTTTATCAATAACAATAGTTAGACGCCTGCACATCAACCTACTCAAAACTGTCAAATCTCATCAATAAATAGTCTATTGAGGAAATTTGTCAGTCTGTGGTACTTAGTCTGATGCGCAGGCGTTTGTACGTAAATATAATTTCTTGTTTTCTTTACGTGATACAATCATACTAATATTATAAATGCGAAAGTTTGTGTGTATGTATGTGTGTATATTTGTTGCTTCTTCACGCTGCAACGGATGGATGGATTTGGATGAATTCGGCATACAGATAGTTTGTAACCTGGATTAAAACATAGGATACTTTTATCCCGATATTTCCACGGGAACGGGAACCACGCGGGTGAAACCGCGAGCGGCCGCTAGTATTTATAATATATGATGTGAAATAAAAAGATAGTGTGTTAAAAAGAATCCACGAACTGGATTCGGGGTTTTACAACACTTTATCTATTTTCAAATTGTAATTTGTTCGCAACAAAATTGGCGTAAAATTATATATAACAATAATCATATTATATGATTGTAAATAAAACTCGCACCAGGACTTCGTTTCCACTCTACATAAGGTGAAGCGAAGTCATAATGCCTACTCATCATTAATTAAAAAAAAGTAAAGTAGTAAATGTAACTATCTGAAGTTGCGAGTGTGTTTTGCGTGTCATACTTATTAAGGTCATAATACATTTAGCGTAATAAAATGACAGTCATCGCAGTAGGTATAATTTGATTGACAACAATCCATGGATTTACTTGAAATACATTTTAATTGAAGTGCTTTGTCTCTAAGTATGTACCTATTCATATTCTTTCAGTGATTTAATATTATAAACGTTTTTTTTATGTTAACATTAGCCCTTTAAATCTATCCAGCCCATCTTTTCAACATAAAGAATAGCTAAATTGTATTAACCCATAGAACAAAAATATAGTAGATTTGTGTGTTCACCAGTATGTATAAACCACGAATAAAAACCTTCCCGTTTCGAAAAGTCAAAAAAAAATAGAACATCGACCTTTAATAATAATCTTTCAACCGTGTCTAGCCATAGAATCACAAAAAACAACTTGTTTAGACGGTGCTGATTTCCATGTATGTAATTTTGATATTTTTTGTACAGTACCTAATTATCGAACGTTTGCGATGTAGTGTCAAGGGCACGACACTATAATGATAAATCCGTATTTTAAAAATTGTTGAAATATATTAAACTCAATTCAAAGAGTAGGTAGGTAAACAATCAAGTCCTTGATTGTCTACCTACCTACTCTTTTAAGCTACTGATTTCACGAACTCCTGATGAGCGTCAGATAGCCTATCTAGAACATTTTATTTACGTGATGGTCAAGCAGTCAAAAGGGTAAATTTACAAACAGATATTAAACTCAATCCACAAAATTAGGGTTGGGATTTTTTGTGTTACAGTATTAGCTTACTTTTAGATCTCAGCCCTTCCGATACTTTGAGAGTAATGTTGTTGAACTCGATGTCCACAGAAGTCAGCGCGGGCATATTCACTTGCAGGGTCCTGCACTCCTTGGGATCTTTGTCACTAATCTTCCGTCCCAAACCCTGGAGCATCGTTAGAGCACTTGCCATTGTCACTTTAAAAAAATATCACTCACTTTAAACAAAAAATAAAAAAATTCTATTGCATATTTCAAAAAAGAACGTCTTCGTTCAAACTTTGTTTTTAAACTTTCATATTAAGAACTTTTTTAAATATTTGTAAATATTTTTAATTTGCGTTACGTCTTTTTGACGATGTTTTTTTTTAATTGAACCGTTTTTTCTCCGCGCGCAGTGATGTGCGAACGGCGCGAGCGCGGTATCAGACTGTTTGGCCCGCGTACAAACCACCAATTGGATTCTATCAACGGGCGGCGCAAACGAGCAAACGAGTCCGATGATTTTAATCAGTCTTTATTGTCACTAATTAAGATCGCTTTTCTATTAAACGTCAATTCTTTTTATTTCAAGATTAAAAAAGAATATGAATCAAGTTCAAGTTTGACCAAATCTAGCACATAACAACTGTATAAAATGTGAAAAATGAAGATGTACCGTAATGTGTGTTATTTTATGGCGGGAGGAGGGTGATAAAGATTGTATCTTGGCCCGTTGGCCGTATTAAATTTTAAGAATGTTTTTGAAAAATATAAATTTTAGAACAGAGCATGTTTTTCTCTGCCAGGCTTTTATAGCTACCTACGCAGCTATATACTTATACTTGATGGGTTGAATGAAGTGCTACTGAGAGAGGGAAACCTGAACAGGCCCCACTAGAATAAATAAGATAAAAGACATTGTCTTACACTGACAGTATTTAAAAAAAAAAAAATTCTGTTGTTGTTCAATCTTAGAAAAAAACATTTACTTGTATTCAAGTAGAACTTTTTCGCAAAAAAATTGTTACATTTTGCGTAATTTATAATAATTATGCAAAATACTGGTGTTTTCGCTACGTATGTACGACATGCCCTGTTTATTGTACGTGTTGTGTGACTAACGAAGGTCACGGAACGTTATGTCATCGCTTACACTTTTAGTTGAAATAAATTCTCCACTTTTTATTTTTATATAAATGTGTCAATCAAAAAAATCTTCCACTTTTTAGTTCTTCTTTTATTTTTGCCATGTTTTGTGTCTGCTGCTGAACACATGAAACGATCTCAGAACAATAACTAAAGCTATAGAAACCGGACCAAAATAGCAACACAAATACATCAGTTCGCACTATTTTTTTCTAATGAACATATGTGATGTACCTATTGGAAAGAGATCGATTCACCCTTTACTTTCCTAATTTCGAAGGTTGTCACAAGATATTGTGACGTCATATTTGAGGTAATGTTGTAACTGTGTCGACTTTATTATCGATATAAATAATTGAAAACATTGTCACTATAATTATTAAACATAGGTACCTACATTTTAAATTGACAGTAAATACACAATAATACAACCCAAACCATGAATTGCACTATCAAACAGCAAACTCATTGAGAAGAAACAATTTTAATGAATCTACTCGCATTAAGTCTTTACATTTAACGTAAGATTAAAACAACTTAAATTAATTAATTTAGTTAAATTTTAATAAAATCTTAGTGATATTTATTTATAGATAGGCTAGGAAGCCGATGTCGACGGAAGGAAGCCTTAGATACTTATTATGTAACCACATCACTAGGCTTCTTCCTATAAAGACTATGGCGCCTGGGGCACTACAATTGTTTTGGATAGTATTATTTTGCTGTTTTTAAAATAAACAAAGGCCCCTTTTAACATAAAAATGTAAGTTTTCGGTTTTAGGCAATAGTAAAAGTACGTATTAAATAAAACAAAGCATTTGCTTACGTATTTTTATTATTAAACGTCATGATAAGATTTTGTCTTCTAGTAAAGACGTGGCGCTCAGGGCACGGAAACGTCTGTCTTCTCTAGAAGACCGTGGCGCTCAAAAGGTTAAGCCCAATCTTCGACACAGTTTTGGTTGCCAAAATAACATAGGTTTTCGTTGAAGTTTTACGGGATAAGTCATCTAGGAAGCAGGTGGGCTGGTTGACCCTATTTTTGATGATTAAAGAAAAAAAATGTCGATCCCTATTTTCGATCGAATAATGGTGCCACTACCCTTGGAACTTACTACACTACACGTACAGGGCTTTAAGTCTGCTAATTCAATAACATCTAAATCGCGTGTCGCGTGTGTCGATGTCCTGATTTTGACAACGAAATACGGGAAAGTTTTCAAAAGCATACCTCTGGTAGGCAAATAAAATAGGCCAACATATATACAACTTAAAACAAGTAACCTTTTAACTAATTATGAGCTTTAGTGACATTTGATAAATACTTATACCTACTTAGGTACATGCACCTACATCCTATATGGCATAACAAACCAGATTTAATTTGCATATACAATGCGTTATATATCATTATATTAATTATTTTATGTAAATCCTTTAACAGCTATATGCAGACTGGACTTTTTGTTTAACATATCACGGGTTATTTCATAATGTCTGATTTCTATCATCGTCTTCAGGGTCTATACGTCCCACTGCTGGGGTCAGGCCTTCCCTCACTGAGAGATTGGGCCATAACCAACCCACGCTAGGCCATGCGGATTTGGTGAGTTTTCAACTACTGCCATCTTACAATGATATTATATAAATTTTAAAAGTAGGTAGGTACATACGTTGGTAGCGCGCCGAAGAAACTCCAATGAAGAAAAGAAGGCAACCACCGTATCCTTTAGCACAGAATAAATAATAGTACTACCCTTTAGGCCTCAGTCGCTCACAAGGATAGAGAGAGAGAAGGAGACAGACAACTGAGCCAGTTAACAGTTCCGGTTACTGAAACCGGTAATCCGGCTTGAAGGACCAATGTAAAATGGTATACCTTTGTACTGAAGGGAATACTATTAGGGTTGAAAATAAACCGCTAGTAGCTTAGCTAGTAGAGCAAAGGCTCTAAATAGGTAACAAGTAACAAATTTATTGTCAAAGTATATGGCCTATATGCTATTTATTAAGACACTTCTATAGCGCGATTCAGTCAGAATACGAACCGCGCCATCTAGTAATAAATATTAAAACTAACATTCGTCTTTAACATTCCGCCCACCAAGGACATATTGTGACGAAATGTCCTTCTACGTAAAATAATATAACCTTCCACTAATAATAAGTTAAGCTCTTGCTCTTGGTGAACTGAATTTACAAAATAAACGACTTAGCAAAATATAAAAGAAAACTTTATTATTATCAATAAGCAAAATACATAGTGCTGACCTTTAAACTAGTTATTATTATTATTAATAGGTAAAATACATATTTTTGATGTAGGTCTTTTAAATATTGTAGACTTAACCCGAATGGTGACCACACGGGTAACGTTGTCACCGCCTGGATGTTTTACCGTAATACGTCCCATCAACCAACGACTTGGAGGTAAATCATCTTCTTTGACAAGAACTAAGTCACCTACATTAGGCTCTGGTACCTTAGTTCGCCATTTATATCTGTTCATTAAACTACACAGATATTCTTGTGACCAACGACACGCCAAAAACATTGTAGCATTTTTTGAATGAATTGCCACCTTGCCAATGAACTAGCGTTGTTGTCGACGTAATTTTTAATTTCAGGTACAGCCACTAGAGGACCTCCGATGAGATAATGACCTGGTGTTAACGGGAGGGATCACTCGGGTCTGAACTGTCTACAGTTATGGGTCGAGAGTTTAAACAAGCTTCTACCTGACTAAGGAAAGTACTCATTTCCTCGAATGTGAGCGTTGATTTGCCTATGACACGTCCTTAGTGAAATTTTGTAGATTTCACTCCCGCTTCCCATAATCCCCCAAAATTGGGTGCATGTGGTGGGATAAAATGCCACTCATGTAAAAATGTAAAAATGCTCTGGCGGGTACACATCGAACGGAAGGAAGAGAACCCATATATTGAGTTTGAATGTTGGCCTTCTGTCGAACACATGTAACGTATTCATTAATATGTTGTTTAACGAGACTTCTAACATCAATTATCCAGTATGCGCTCCTCAAGTAGTTAACTATCAATCTTAGTCCACCGTGTAAAATATTCTGGTGTGCATCAGATATTATCAGTTTAGTGATATGGGAACAATGTGGTAGTATTATGGGATGTTTAGTGTCTTCAGACAATAGCGACTTCTGTAATCTACCACTCACTCTCATTATCCCACTATCATCTAAATAAGGACATAATGAATTTAGCTTACTAGATTTGGATTGTAAGTGGTCTTTAGATTGCAATTGTAAAAATTCTTCAGTAAATTCTTCCCTTTGAACTTTCTTTAAGCAACATATTAGTGCTTTTTCTATTTCTACCTTTGTTAATTAATAGATCATCTTCAGTGGTGGTATTAAAATATGACTTCACATTCACAGCTTCTTCTAAATGTACCTTTAAATCTTTAGGCTTATTATATGGGATACTTTGTTCCATAAGGAAAAGAGGCCCAAAATACCAAAGCTTGTTTTCACTAAGTGTACTGGGGAAGATACCTCTTGACGCACAATCGGCTGGGTTTTCTTTTGATGATACATTATACCATTGCGAAGAATCTAATGAAGTTAGGATCGCCGAGACCCTATTGGCGACAAAAGTCTTCCACTTACTGGGATGGCTGTTCAACCACGCTAGGACCACAGTTGAATCTGTCCACGCCTTGATGTTTTATTTACGAATACTCAGTACCTCAGCTATCTCGGTAAGTAGGCGTGTTAAAAGCACCGCATCACACAGCTCGAGGCGGGAAATGCTGAGCTGCTTAATTGAAGCTACTCTGGTCGTCTTGGCTGCTATAATGGCCGCGGTGTCATGACACCGCGGCAAGGTAGAGGGGTAAACTCGCAACTCTCCAGAACTATTAATCATTCTCACATAAATGACAGCTGCGTAAGCTAGTTTCGAGGCATCGCAAAAGCCATGCAGTTCGAAAACTATCGTTGTTACTTACAGTGCCTATTAAACGTGAAACTTGGACTGAAGTAAGTTTTGACAACTCATTACGGTAAGAATACCATTCATAATTTAATTCTGCTGACATAGGTTCATCCCAAGTTATGCCTGCTAACCATAACTTTTGGATGAACATTTTTGCTATAACTATGCTTGGTGCTATCCACCCCAATGGATCATATAACCGTCCTATTATTGATATTATTGATCTTTTTGTTTCAGGTACAGGTGCTGACGCGGAAGGTTTACCGATTACTGGAAGTGATCTTCGCTACGATCCCAGGTAAGACCTAATATTTTTGTTGTAGTTTCTGCCTTGATATCAATGTCTTTATTGCCCGTTGTCCTTATGTTGTGTACTCTGTTTTGCATGTCCTTTTCGTTTGTAACCTTTTTTTCTATATAAATTTGTTCTTCGTATGTACGTAGGGGAGTCCTATGTCCAGCAGTGGACTAATATAGGCCGATGATGATGATGATTTATTTATTTATTTATTTATTTATGATGATATGATATACGTATTTCTGAAAGCATTTTTTTATTATTACTATTCCATTTTTGCAGTTTAAAACCTCCTTTCGATAACAACTCTGTCATTTGCTTGTACAGCTCTACTCCGTCTTCGATGGAAGAAAAGCCGCTCAGCAAATCATTGACATAGAAAATAATATGTTGATTTAATTTTCGTTACAAAAATGCCAAATAACAACACTAGCTGTCTTTTTCGATCTTATTGCTTTAATTACGCTGTCCACTTTACATCATATGACAATATATGGAAACAAAATTTAATAGAAATCACAAAATTGAGTATTTGTGCTGTCGCTGCGTTCGATATTAGTACGAATACTTTCGGAGCATTTTTTGCTGTTGTTGTGTTTGAATATAGAATAGAATAGAATATAATAGTAAAATGTTTATATAATTTTTAACGCAAATTTTTAACACAAATGTTGAAAAAATTTCTGTAATTTGTTCGCAACAAAATTTGCGTTAAAAATTATATAAACATTTTATAAATAGCTTGCCTACTTCTTAACTGATCTATATAGTATTTGTAAAAATATTATGATCGGATGTTAATGACGGTAGTTGTTGACATTGAATGGGCGTCTTTGGCTTTCAAAGTAAAAAGTAAATAGTGTTGAATAATTTCGGCGGGCTGGTTAGAACCACGGTAGCTCAATTGAGAGAGCACCTGACCCGGTATGTCAGAAGGGTGCGGGTTCGAATCCTGCTCGTGGATTTTTTTTTAACATTTGTGTTTTTTTTTATATAATAGTAAGTACATAGGGGCCCATATTATAAATACCTTACAGACTAACATACTTACTTACAATTTATATATAAAACTAAAAATATGCTACACGTAAGGACGGCGACGTGCGACATTACTAAGAATATCATTGCTATCTTACGACAAAAACGGAGACCAACACGGCATAACAAATCTGAGAGCACAAATTCCTTCGAAAAAGAAATGAAAAAAAAATATGGACGATCGTTCTGAGTGAAGATATTATATTAAAAGGTTTTTATCTGACTGTACTGAATAGCTCCAATAATTTAATAGTGTCCGAATCGTCAGTGAAAAAAATTATAAAATTAAAAAGTGTCAATTCGGACACTGTCCAGACATAATGTGTCCGAAACGTCAGCGAGCCCACTGGAGTACCATGGCACAAAACAGTGACAATAGTAAAGTGATATTAGTTGAACTAATGAAAATAAATGTATATAAATTGTCTGTCTATCGGTTTGCACTGCCAGTCTACTCGATGGTTAGCTAAATTACATTTTATTCCGGTTCTAGATTGATTGATGAGATGGTTATAGATAATTAACTACCTTCCTTATTACCTACAACGCCGTCAAATCATTAATATGTTTTATTGTAAATTTGTAAAAGGGAGTTTCTTTTTAAAATATTGAATTGATATGCACTTTCGAAGTTAGCACGGAATTTATTTATTTCTTTACAAAGCAGGGGTTGGCTGGACTATATCTCTTATAGAGATAACTCCACTTTTATATGTCATGTTTTAATTGATTTATATTAGGCTTATCCTATTTTTATTATTATTATACTCGTATACTTTAACTTTGTTTTTCTTAGACAATTTCGGACTTAGATTAGTATTGTATGACATTGTGAAAATTGAAATTGGTACCTACCTGATGTAATTTTTACAAACTTAAACATTTTTTATTTTATTGTTTTTTGTGTGTGTTGTGATTGTCCTTTATTTTATTTTTTTGTGTGTTTATTTGTGATGGAAAGTGTCCTTTTATGATGGGGCACTTTCCAATATTTTTGACGCTGTAAGGGATAAAAGAGCTGGACACTTGCTGAGTTTCTTGCCGGTTTTTCTCAGTACAAGATCTCCCGCCCAGAGTATACTTACGAACCGATAGCATAATTACGTTCATAAGAGCTATTTGTAGCCTAAACTGAATAAATGATTTTGAATTTCATATTACAAATTAGGCAATACTTTAGACAGCGGAACTCTCTATTGTGCTCAATAGAGAGTTACAGGCACATTTTACCATTTTTTAATGAATAAATCCTCGCATTCATTCTTAGATTTTAAATGCACTGTGTGCTTGAACAGTTAAAACATGTGCGTAACTAAACAATTGACCACTTATCAATAATTCCTATTCCATTTAAGTTAATTTACAACTCTATATGGATCGTGGTAAAGTACAAGATCGCTCGACTTTGCTAATTAGATTATTAGCCAACACACGTGGTGTGGGAAGTTATCTCTTAGCACAATAGTGGTTGGGCGTACACACAGCTCTGCGTTATCTGCGTTCTTTATCTGTTTGATAAAACACGTAAGTAAGTACTTAAGTACCGTAAATGTTTTTTTTTCTATACGTGTTCCTTCCATATTAGCTTTTTCTCTTATCCTAAAACACAGATTACAGGTACGTTACATCCGAACTGGTGGAAGATTCAGTAGTTTCAACGTCAGTTTGACGTCAATAAGTGCCTGTAAGGCTTATATTGAATAAACGATTACGAAAAATTAAAATTTACTTCATATGAATCCTTACGTGTATTGGCTACCTTTGTGATATTGGCCGAATTGTGTTCGGCTGTATACACAAAACATGCCATATATAAAAGAATAAGAAGAATAATAATAATAAACGATTTGACTTTGACTTTGACTTTGAATGGATTGATAGGTAGGTATGCCCGGCAGAGCGAAAGTTGCTCACCACTCCTGCACTATCGTTGAGTTTTTTTTTTTTTTTTTATTGTGGGTATCCCTATCTTTCTCTATGGCGCCATTGCCTCGATAGATAGACATTTAAAACGGACAGAACTCTACATAAAATTGAATCACAGTCACCTTCATGAAAATCGCTCTGGCGAACGCATTAGCATTTACTTCAATTAATTTATCTGTCATACGAATATTGTCTACCTTTCTTTGTCTTCTCATTCTGCGGGCCTGCTGGAAGATATTTTATACTAGTGGACCCGGCGGACTTCGTGCCGCTTTGACAGTTTCCATCAAGTGATTAAATTCTCTTTGGTTTCCATGACAACAACACAATCAAATCATTTTGTATTGGAAAATTAAATTGTCGTTTTTAGTATATTTATAGTGTGATTCCTGTAGAAATATCGGGATAAAAACTATTCTATGTGTTAATCCAGGTTATAAACTATCTGTATGCCGAATTTCATCCAAATCCATGCATCCGTTGCAGCGTGAACAAGGAACAAATAAGTATTCAGACATATACACAAACTTTCGCATTTATAATATCAGTGTGATTCTGAAACAAGCAGCACCCTTGACCTTGTCTATTTGTATGTGGTTATTGTATAGGTGAAAAAATAAATAAAAAAACAAAAGTTTATTCCAAAGATTTTTCTACATATCTGTAGTGTATATGCTTCTTGCCTACTAGCTAATGAAGAGTGCGTCCATATCCTATTTAGGCTATTCCTGCAAAGGAACAAAGACGGTGCGGTACGTAATTACAGGAATATAGCAATCTAGCCTCAGATCATAGAAAGGAATCTGAGAATCTAGCTCAATTGTAGAGCAGGGAGAGCGGCAAATGATGTAATTTAAAAATAAACAAATATTAGTCTTACAAAATATTAAAGTACTAAATCCGCGTTCCGGAAAGCGCAGTGTGGGCAGTGGGCAAGCCTCCAACAAGGCGGACCGACAATCTGGTAAAGGTCGCGGGAAGCCGCTGGATGCGAGCAGCACAAAACCGGTCGGCGTGGATATCCTTGGAGGAGGCATTTGTACAGCAGTGGACGTCTTTACTGTACATCAGTTAGGTTAAGTGTTAGGTTTTACCACAGGTTTTAATAAATTTTACACTAACACTTCACTCGCGTTTAGGTTGTGACTTTTTGTTTTTGAAAGATATTAATTAATGTGATATTATATTGAGGACCTCGATGGCGCAGTGGTTAACGCGCCCGGTCTGCGAGTGCGAGGTTAAGCAACTTTCGCAAAGGCCTGTCATCGGATGGGTGACCAAAAGTTAATCATCTCGAGCTCCTCCGTGCTTCGGAAGGCACGTAAAGCCGTTGGTCCCGGCTGCTAAGTCGTTAACAACCACCAATCTGCACTGGGCCCGAGTGGTGGTTTATGGCCTGTTCTCCCTATCCATCCATAGGGAAGGCTCGTGCCCCAGCAGTGGGGACATAAAATGAGCTGATGATGATGATGATGATGATGATGATGATGATGATGATGATGATGATGATATTATATTAACACTTTAACAACAGACCCGACCCACCTAGAAAGCTAATAAACTTGTGTTAGGCATGGATTCTCGCCAGTAGTCTAACGGAGCTATGAGCATCCTGAATTCCTGAGCATTTATCCAATCAGCTATCGAATCTCCAAAATTTTAATTTAATTTAATTTATTTGAACCCTTTGCAGTATCCTTGCTAAAATCACGCGACTGCTAAAATAACTATATAAAATAACCGGCCAAGTGCGTGTCGGGCCACGCGCAGTGTAGGGTTCCGTACCCATCTCAATAATGCGGACTCTGAGAATAGGGCTTATGAACATTTATTTTAATGTAGATACTACCGGTTTCACACACCTGACAAAGTTATTTAAGTAGTTCCCAATGAGGAATTTGTACTGCGCCAAGTACAGACGCCTGCTCATCAACCTATCCAAAACTGTCAAATTTCTTCAATACATTTTTAACCTTATGAGTCAGTCATAAAGATCAATAAGTTGGTCGACTGTTACTCGTAAGCTTGTAAAGCCTACTTAGCTATGACAGTTTTCCTTTTAACTTCGTCATATAAACTACAGTGATTTTTTTCACGTATCCAAAAACAACCATTTGGCTGGCAGGAAGACAAACTTGACTCTAATAAAATTTTGTACTTTAAAGCCTAAAAGTTCACAAACATATGCCTGAATCAAAAAACTCCACAGACCCGCAATATTTTGAAATTGCTATCCAACGACACCCCACACTATGGGGTAGACAAGAAAAAAAATTACATCCCCACTTCACGTGTAGGGGTTCACCATTTTGTCGGCGTGATTAAAATGTATATTCATGCCAAATTACAGTTTTCTAGTACTAAGAGTCTATGAGCTAAGCTGGGGACAGACAGACAGACAGACGGACATGGCGAAACTATAAATAAGGGTTCCTTGTTGACTACGGAACCCTAACAATTATATACTCGTCAAAACCGGACTAACATAAAAAATAACTGCAAAGAGAAAATGAGTTATTGAATTATATATACATTGAATAGGTAGCAATATACATTTAGTATGGAAGCGTTTATACTAGAGTGTTGTGGCATGTCGTGATAGTTTCTGACGTGTCGCATCAGAAGCGATTCCGATTCGCGTCAGAGCGGCGGGTAGGAGGGCGGGGAGGGGCGAGTACGGCGCCATCACAACACGTCAGAGCAATATGCACGCGCCAGTGCTGTGATCTGACGCATCAGAGTTGTTCGTGATTTTTAAGTTTTTGCTCAAGTATGGACGAATTGATTGAAATTGTACGACAGTATAAAGTGATTTATAATACTAAATCACAACAATTTAAAGATCATGCAATTAGACCAGCTATTTGGGAAGAAATAGGAGAAAAACTCATGAGAGAACATTGCAAACGTTTGACCTTTCCTAGAGCTGCGACTGTATTGATCTAAAATATCGTCCAAAGGCGTCAGAACACGACAGATTAATGTAAACGCTAGCCGTCACGTCACGACACGACACGTGTTGTCACTTCAGACAAATATATATATATATATATTATTGTCTGACGTGACAACACGTATCGTACTCTAAATAGTAAAGTCATAGCGCATACAACAATTGTCAATAATCTGAGAAACTTGACGTCTAGTACTTTTGACTGACAAGTTCTTTGAGTTTTGTAAAGATGGGAATAAAATCTGCTAATATTCCCGAAAACAAAACAACTTAAAACGTTGCTGTAAATGAAAATTATTAATTACATCTAAGTCCATAGAAAAATTGGTAATTTCCATTAAATGCCGTAGACGTTGTAGTTCGTTTAAAGAATTTTGATCGTGTGGTCGATCTAACAATTTTTTGGGGTCAAGATCAAGACTAACCCAGCCAATGGTTTTACTTCTTTTTTTATTTTTTTTTATAGCCTACGTCACTCCCCAGTCAAAAAAATCTACCGACACCTCATATGTTAAAATCCATCATGCCGACAGACATACATACATACATACATACATACATACATACATACATACATACATACATACATAATACACTCGAAAAACATAACCCTCCTGACGCAGTCGGGTAAAAAGGCAATTGACCACGAGCCTTGCAAAAGGTCGTTTCACTTTGAAATGTACTGGTTGACAAAAATCATATATCTTTAGGAAATATAAAATCTACCAACATTTAGCTTATTTTTCCTTTTACGGTGAAGATAGAACATATAAAATTTTCACTTTAGCCGTCATTGGCGCTGTATTACGATAACTGCTATCCTTCCGCTGCTGCTTCCTTAAAGACCGGAAACGCATTTACGATTCCTCTGGTTTTGCGGATGTCCATGGCACTGATTGCTTCCCATCAGGTGACCCACCTGCTCGTTTGCCTCCTTCTAATAAAAATAAAAAGAATTAATTAGATGCACCGAAGCTCAGACTCAGCAAAAGTAGTAAATCCTTTATAACTAACTCAATTTGATTCTATAATAAAATACCTGACGATAAAACTACGTTGACAGATAATAAATTAAAAACGCACATTAAACATATTTTAATTATGGAAGCTTATTATCGAATAAATTATGGAAATGATAAAAATTCAAAATTCAAAATTCAAAATCATTTATTCAGTTTAGGCTACAAATAGCTCTTATGATAGCTCTTATGATAGCTCTTATGATATTTAAATTGCAGACAAATGTGTGCGAAATAAGTCGCCTTAAATATTATTATTAATAAGTACGAAATTGTACAAAATTTGTATAATACATGATTGTAATTTGGTTGTAAAGATGGAGAAAAAGGAAATAAGCCACCTGAGGCTCTTGCCAACTCTGTTCGGTCGAAATCTCTCCCAAAATCCGAACTGAACTTTTTGATATTTTTGGACTATGGGGAAAATGTCAGAATCACACCACTGAGACACGATTGTGGACGTTTTAAGACAGCAAAATAAAGCCTAGAATCGAGGCAATGATTTGATACATTGTTTTTTCTTATTTGTGTTTCACTCGATCTTAGTCAGTCATGGTTTTTAAACGAGCTTGCGGTATTTTGGCAAATACATTTTTAACACTAAACAATATAAAAAACTTATAAATAAATTATAAAATGCTATTAAAAGGATATATTTCAACTCAAGATAAAATCTCTACTTGCTATTAATTTGCACTGACGAGTATAAATTGCATAGCTTTAATCATGTAGTTTTTGTCACCAATGGACCAGTGAGTTAAGACACAGTTAAGTTGAGAGAAAGCTACAATAATATATCGCGTTATTAAAGTCACATAGTTCACAGTTGCGTTTCCAAGAACGTCATAAATGATAATAGAGGATGCTAAATTCCGTCTTTGTCTTGGCTGTCACAGCTTAAGGAAAAAGCAGAGGGTATATAAGTTTGACACAAACGTGCCCGGGTGAATCTACAAAAATAATGCGGTTGCTTTTTCGACGCTGTCCGCTTCCTCACACGAATTTCATCATTACCAGCCATACGTATGTAATTGAATATGAGAAACACTTGACTATACCTTATTAACGGACTTCAAAAAAGGAGGAGGTTACTCAATTCGACTCGTATATAATATATATTTTTTATGTGTGTTCGCGGATAACTTCGTCTTTTATGAACCGATTTTGATGATTTTTTTTTGTTGGAAAGGAAATATCCCAAGAGTGGTACCATGATAAGGAAACTAGGATCTGATTATGGCACCCAAGAGAAATCGAGAGGAACTTTCGAATGATGCCGTTCCCTCTAGAAAACCTCCAAAGGTGATTCGTTTCACACGGCTAGGGTACCCCTTTAAGTTTCTCGCCGCCCCCAAACCCCGGTGAAGCTGAAAATGCTGTTTGAGGCAATCAGCAAAATCTCTCCAAAAAAAAAGCGTTGATCGAGCGCGATATGTTTTAAGCTTACCTTCTGGCGTGTTCTTATTTGGTGTTGGCTGTGGTGTTGTGTTACTGCTTACATTGAAATCAAAGATGACACCTTGCTAACGGTGCGGTGGTATTGTGGATTGTGGAGTTATTTCACATACAAGCATCAATTCATGACTGTACTGTAAGCATAGACCAGACATTAATACTACGCCTCAACAATACATTTCTATTTATAAGTTGATAATTGACACATGTAAAAGGCAGAAAAACATGGTCATAAGTCACACACAACGCTAATGCTGGGTACATCAGCGATTCACACTTTTTTTGTACTTTTTTACTTTTTATTTAACTTTTTTTTTTAGCTTTTGCTAACAATTCGGTAAGAACAATAATAGAGAAATAATAATTTGGCATTGCCTGTGAAACAATAAACAAAAAAAATAAGTATTTTCAAACACCAAGTAGGTACCTACCTACACGACAAGATATATTTACAAAAAAAAAAACAATGCACCACGTCTACGTGTATGTTGCCTACTTCTTAATTGATCTTTAGTATTTGTAATAATATTATGATCTGATGTTAATGACAGTAGTTGTTGACATTGAATGGGCGCCTTTGGCTTTCAAATTAAAAAGTAAATAGTGTTGAATAATTTCGGCGGGCTGGTTAGAACCACGATAGCTCAATTGGGAGAGCACCTGACCCGGTATGTCAGAAGGGTGCGGGTTCAAATCTTGCTAGTGGAAATTTTTTCAACATTTGTGTTAATGTACCACGTCGCTAATGTCTAGCTAGTAAGAGTCTTACGACTAAAAATGTATATTGAAATTTACTTAAAATTTAAGACACTAGTTTTTGCCTATTAAATGAAATGATAAATCCCCCACCACCGCGCGTAAGTTTTTCTTAGTTTATTTGTAGATATGTTGCTTATTCTTACGTTACGCTGAGAATAATTTTTATTCTGTGTTTATTTGTAAGGCGGTAAAAGTATATTATATTAGTATAATATGCCGAGCTAATAAAAAAAGGAGGGGAGGCATTTGCCCTGTGTGGGAAAGTAATAGGTGATTATTGTTATTTTAATTAAAAAAGAAGAAAAAAATTGTTGTAAGTAAGGTAAGATTCTCGTTACGTTGGGAGTATTATATATTAAAATGTTTATATTATTTTTAACGCAAATCCTGTTGCGAACAAATTACAAAAACACAAATGTTTAAAAAAATTCCACGAGCAGGATTTGAACCCCTTCCGACATACCGGGTCAGGTGCTCTTCCAATTGAGCTATCGTGGTTCCAACCAGCCCGCCGAAATTACTCAACACTATTTACTTTTTACTTTGAAAGCCAAAGGCGCCCATTCAACGTCAACAACTACCGTCATTAACATCTGATCATAATATTATTAGGTAATATTGTTAGGTACCTATGTCGGAAGGTTCAAATCCTGCTCGTGGAAATTTTTTCAACATTTGTGTTTTTGTAATTTTTTAGTATTATATATTGTTTACCTAGTACGTACGTACGTAAGCTAATTTTATATAGGTTACAAAGTCTGTTACAAAACTTCTGCTATCTTTTTTCTCTACAGTTAGAAGAAAAAAGTCCGGAAGGGGGAGGTGGTAAAAAGCGTTTGGACGTTTCACTCTGAACAACACTATGTCAGAATAATAATAATACTATAAAAAATATTGGTCAATCTTAGTACAGATCACAAAGGTCTCAGATTAAATACTTTGTGTGCCAATTACATACGGCCATATATAAATTAATAACTTAATTATTCTCTAATTATATAACAGAACTAAACCTTCGGCCTTGTCCTCACTTACCATCAGATGAAGGCCAGTCGCTCCCTCGTCGTGGTATAAATAAAATCTACGGTATTTATTGTAGAACTGTCATTTTAAAACAGATTAATTAACTGGTATTTTCTAGTTTTTACCATAGCGTGAAGGTCAAAAAATCAAAATCAGGGTACTGAAAGACACAGTAGTCGTGCTGCACAATAGTTTTCATCGATCGTGAAACTACTATATTACGTGACCCTGAGGAAAATTTTACTCTTTTAAATGGTTGACCTACAACGTAATATATTTGAATATTTTTTTTAAGGTTTTTCTTATATATCACAAAACTATATTACCTATCTATTGCCTCAAACAGCATTTTCAGCTTCACCGGGGTTTGGGGGCGGCGAGAAACTTAAAGGGGTACCCTAGCCGTGTGAAACGAATCACCTTTGGAGGTTTTCTAGAGGGAACGGCATCATTCGAAAGTTCCTCTCGATTTCTCTTGGGTGCCATAATCAGATCCTAGTTTCCTTATCATGGTACCACTCTTGGGATATTTCCTTTCCAACAAAAAAAAATCATCAAAATCGGTTCATAAAAGACGAAGTTATCCGCGAACACACATAAAAAATATATATTATATACGAGTCGAATTGAGTAACCTCCTCCTTTTTTGAAGTCCGTTAATAAGGTATAGTCAAGTGTTTCTCATATTCAATTACATACGTATGGCTGGTAATGATGAAATTCGTGTGAGGAAGCGGACAGCGTCGAAAAAGCAACCGCATTATTTTTGTAGATTCACCCGGGCACGTTTGTGTCAAACTTATATACCCTCTGCTTTTTCCTTAAGCTGTGACAGCCAAGACAAAGACGGAATTTAGCATCCTCTATTATCATTTATGACGTTCTTGGAAACGCAACTGTGAACTATGTGACTTTAATAACGCGATATATTATTGTAGCTTTCTCTCAACTTAACTGTGTCTTAACTCACTGGTCCATTGGTGACAAAAACTACATGATTAAAGCTATGCAATTTATACTCGTCAGTGCAAATTAATAGCAAGTAGAGATTTTATCTTGAGTTGAAATATATCCTTTTAATAGCATTTTATAATTTATTTATAAGTTTTTTATATTGTTTAGTGTTAAAAATGTATTTGCCAAAATACCGCAAGCTCGTTTAAAAACCATGACTGACTAAGATCGAGTGAAACACAAATAAGAAAAAACAATGTATCAAATCATTGCCTCGATTCTAGGCTTTATTTTGCTGTCTTAAAACGTCCACAATCGTGTCTCAGTGGTGTGATTCTGACATTTTCCCCATAGTCCAAAAATATCAAAAAGTTCAGTTCGGATTTTGGGAGAGATTTCGACCGAACAGAGTTGGCAAGAGCCTCAGGTGGCTTATTTCCTTTTTCTCCATCTTTACAACCAAATTACAATCATGTATTATACAAATTTTGTACAATTTCGTACTTATTAATAATAATATTTAAGGCGACTTATTTCGCACACATTTGTCTGCAATTTAAATATCATAAGAGCTATCATAAGAGCTATCATAAGAGCTATTTGTAGCCTAAACTGAATAAATGATTTTGAATTTTGAATTTTGAATTTTTATCATTTCCATAATTTATTCGATAATAAGCTTCCATAATTAAAATATGTTTAATGTGCGTTTTTAATTTATTATCTGTCAACGTAGTTTTATCGTCAGGTATTTTATTATAGAATCAAATTGAGTTAGTTATAAAGGATTTACTACTTTTGCTGAGTCTGAGCTTCGGTGCATCTAATTAATTCTTTTTATTTTTATTAGAAGGAGGCAAACGAGCAGGTGGGTCACCTGATGGGAAGCAATCAGTGCCATGGACATCCGCAAAACCAGAGGAATCGTAAATGCGTTTCCGGTCTTTAAGGAAGGAATAGGCTCGTTTCTTGAAGATCCCTAAGTCGTAATGGTCCAGAAATACCGCCGCCGAGAGGTGGTTCCACAGCACTGTAGTTCGTGGTAAGAAATTCGTGAGAAACGCACAGTAGTAGACCGCCATCCATCAAGATGGTGTGGATGGAAAGACAGTCGATTGCGTGTAGTGCGGTGAAGGAAATCAGCGGCAGAGATCTAACCGAATAATTCATCAGAGCACTCCCCATGATAAAGACGATAAAATATACAGAGAGACGCAACGTCTCTCCAAAGGGCCAGTGAATCGAGCTGACCAGGTTACCACGAGGTTACCACTGAGGTTACCACGTCGTCGACAACTCGAGCAGCTCTGCGTTGAATGCTGTCAAATGGGAGGAGTTGGTACTGGAGCGCTCCAGCCCAAAGATGGGAACAGTATTCCATATGAGTGTGAGTGTGTGTGTGTGTGTGTGTGTGTGTGTGTGTGTGAGTGTGTGTGCGTACCTGTGCTTTGTTAAGTTGTAAGCGATGGGTCGGCGTGAAATACTGTCCCGCTCTATTGAGCATATCCAGCTTTTTCGAAGCTAATTTAGCTTTACCTTCCAAATGACCGCAAAACTGAACGTCACTCGAAATATCGACGCCAAGGAATCCAATGGTCGGTTTGGTATCAAAGGGAGCTCCTTCAAAGTTTAGAGATACGACGAAGGGATGTTTTTTGGCGGTAAACACGCAAACTTGTGATTTGGATGGGTTAAAATGGATTAGGTTAAGTCAGCCCCAATTCGAGACATGACTTAAAATGTTCTCAGTTTGTTATGTTTATTCCGGTTCTCGATGACGCTTTCCAGAGAAATATTAGCACGTCCGGTGTAAAGCGTATCCCCAGTACTGTCGTCCGCATTGCAATGAATGCTGTTGTTATGCAACATGTCATTTACCTAAGTACCTATTCTTAAACTCTTTTATTTTTTATTTTTATTTTATAATGTCATGTACAATCTGTTTGTGGTCAATAAAATGTTATTCTATTCTATTCTATTCTATATGCAGAAGAAACAGAGTAGGCGACAGAACACACCCCTGCGGGATTCCAGCATTCACGGGCTTCTGGTCAGAACATGATCCGATCAGAGCATCAAAGTCGTGGTGATTTTGATGCTACGCCCAGAAAAAAAGCTGGCGACACACGCACACAAATTCTCAGGAAGCCCGTATGATGGAAGTTTAGAGAGAAGAGCCCTGTGCCATACCCTGTCGAAGGCCTTAGCTATGTCCAAGCTAACTGTCAGCGCCTTCCCTTTCCTCTCGACTGCCTTCGCTCATTGGTGAGTGAGGTACACTAAAATATCACTAGCCGAACGACCGCGGCGAAAACCATACCGGCGATCGCTTAGTAGCTGATTTTCTTCTAGGTACCTCAAGAGCTTGCCAGCTCTTACCACTCTCTTATACTGCCGTATATTCTGGTTTCTTGTATCAAATCCGTGTTCGTTTTTCTTAGTATGAAGTAGATTTTCTACGCGCATACATAATATTTACAAATACGAATATGAGTATATACAACCTTATTTTTAGTTTATACGAAAACCGAAACACGGGTCAAATATTTTCATTTAAAGAATCCGTACAAAAAAAATTAAAATAATATCTTGAAAACTCACGAAGTTACAAGCTTTTTGTGCTGCCCCGTTGTGTTTTTAGTAGGGAATAAATTATTTGAAATTTTGTAAATATTATTTGGTCAAAATGTAACATGGTATAAAAAATATTGAAATCGGTTCTATTACTGATTTTGAACAAACAGTTTTCAGGTTTCGTATAAACTAAAAATAACATTGTATAACGAAGGTAAAGTTAAATTATTTATATCATACTTGTCGGCTGGGAGGCTGGATTGTAGTAGGACGGTTGAGCAAACTCTGATTCGTCGATAACACAGTTCATCTTGGATCTTCAAAAAAAAGACGCGGTCGTATTCCTTACAGTCACTTTAATGTTATTTTAATATCACAATTACAATATTTAGAAATAGTTGCCCGATGCAAATGGATTATAGAAACGAAGTGAGTTCTGCGCGTGCGTACTCTCCGGCCGCTACCGTTCAAATGTGTTCAGTCCGTTGTTGCGCCAACTGACGTTGACGTTCCGCGTACCATAGAGCATAGGCTGCGCAGACCACACTCAAGTATAGACTATACTTGTCGTTTCTAAGCGATGCTAGCGCCATGTCTCCGACACGGCCACCCTGATGGAAACACGTCCTCGTGTTTTTCTTTGTAACAAAAGATAACCAAGCACAGTATTTCCCGATCGGTCTATCCTGACCAAACAACAATTGACTCTTAACATTTGGCTCTACATTATGCACTACAATAGGCTCCACAGTAGGCTCTACATAAGGTTCTACAGTAGGTTCTCCATAAGACCCTACATAAGGCTTCACATAAGGCTTCACATAAGGTTTCACATAAAGCTCCACATAAGACTCCACATAAGACTCCACATAAGATCTCCACATGTCTCCACATAAGTCTCTACATAAGACTCTACATAAGACTCTACATAAGACTCTACATAAGACTCTACATGAGACTCTACATAAGACTCTACATAAGACTCTACATAAGACTTTACATAAGACTCTACATAAGACTCTGCATAAGACTACATAAGACTGCACCTTCACACGTCCTCGTGTGTCTCGTCATCGTAATTATCTGTGACGAACAAAATTACGGTCGATAGAACACCCAAGCTCGGCGATTCTGGCGTCACATAGGTGCTGTCATAAACATTTTGTAAGAAAACTGTCACATAGACAATATTATTGTCACGCAACTATTTGTCACACAGACTCTTTGTCACACAGACTCTTTGTCACACAGACTCTTTGTCACACAGACTCTTTGTCACACAGACTATTTGTCACACAGACTATTTGTCACACAGACTATTTGTCACACAGACTATTTGTCACACAGACTATTTGTCACACAGACTATTTGTCACACAGACTTATTGGAGAAGTAACACACATTGTCACTTCATTATGTAAACGTTTTCCTCTGGATATTTGACTTTTTCATCATAGAACTTTCTAAGCATCATAATCAATCATAATGAAACATGAAAACATCACCAGAAACATTCAGCAGTCCAGCAGGGTTGCCGATGCAGCCCAGGTGTCTACCCGATGGCGCTGGTTGTCGTTGCTCGCCACGCCGCCGCCGCCGGTGTCGGTGTCGCTTCTGCCGATGCCGGTTGCGCCGCAGTTGCTAGTAGCGCCCTTCCCCGCGCCTCGCAGTGATGGTATGAACGCGTGGGCACATGTTTGCAACGGGATCCGTGCCTTTATATCTAAAACATAAAACCAGGCGCGTTTGGTCGATGTTTGACAAAATAATTAACACTAAAAATAATGAAACGATAACATGACCTTTTATTATCCGTGGAGAGGCAATCGGTGCTGCGATGTCCCAGTTTCTCACTCATGAAGCATCGCGTGGGACCAGGGCCGTCGAGCAGTGAGAGTAGTGATGTAGAATACTTGATACAAATACAAACGAGGAGGCAACGACGATCATTAAAAAAAAAATTTCGGGTATGTAAAAACACCGTAGAATATTTAATTATTAAAATTGGTCATTGACTTTTTGTGCATTTCCATTTTACACGCGATCAAAACGAACAATCGAAGATGCACCAGTGATTGATTTATCTTTTACTGTAGTAATATTTTTTCTTGTGCTGGCTCCATGGCAAAGGTTTCTATTCTAAAATGACATTCTTGAAATGAGCCATCACTGTCGTTGAAGGTCGTGAAGCATAAAAAGCCATGTTGTTTTTGTCCTTTTAAAGCTCTTATGCAAGGCTTCACTGAGGAATCACTAATGCAGTGCACTTTGTACATTTTTCTCGGCTATACACTCACTGTCGAATGTAGCAATCCATACGTCGACTGTAGCTACGCACGCGTATAAACTCCGGTAATGTGAATCTCCTCATATTACGGTGCTTTCTAAACTTCAAGTCACGCCATACAATTCTGATTTTGCTGTTTCAACATTCGTTGTCATTTACGATAAAACTCGGCATCGTTTTTTTTCTAGTGGTTCACGTCGGTTACATCCCACTTCTGATGTCGGCTGGGAGGCTGGATTGTAGTAGGACGGTTGAGCAAACTCTGATTCGTCGATAACACAGTTCATCTTGGATCTTCAAAATAAAGACGCAGTCGTATTCCTTACAGTCACTTTAATGTTATTTTAATATCACAATTACAATATTTAGAAATAGTTGCCCGATGCAAATGGATTATAGAAACGAAGTGAGTTCTGCGCGTGCGTACTCTCCGGCCGCTACCGTTCAAATGTGTTCAGTCCGTTGTTGCGCCAACTGACGTTGACGTTCCGCGTACCATAGAGCATAGGCTGCGCAGACCACACTCAAGTATAGACTATACTTGTCGTTTCTAAGCGATGCTAGCGCCATGTCTCCGACATACTAATATTATAAAGAGGAAAGCTTTGTATTTTTGTATGTTTGCAACGAATAAACTCAAAAACTACTAAAATTTTTTTTCAGCTTAGGATGCTACATTAGCGCTGAGTAACATAGGCTATATTAAAAAAGAAATGTCCACCCGTGCGAAGCCGGGACGTTCCGCTAGTCTTTAAATAAATCCTTTAAAGAATTACGTGGCTTTACCTGGTATATAAAGCGGACTGCCATTTTCTGGAGAATGAAAATTCTACATATGTCTGCTGCTGGTCCCTATAACAATACTCCGTATGACATAACACTATGGAAGTAACCAAAATAAACCAGCCTAGCAGTGGCTTCTTTAGTTATTTTCCTAATATGGCAGCTGAACTAAGTATTTTGCTAGACCCTTAATATGAGAAGTCCACTGTAGTCTTGTCTATATTTATACCAAGAAAAGAAGTATTATTAACGATTTCTAAATTTCACGTATCTAACTCGGGTCCGTATTGGGTTGCATAAATTAAAGAGGCATATTTTAAGGCTGCATTACGTTTTTTGGCATTCTATTCGTTTCGCATAACGTTCATTCAGAATAAATCATTAGGCATACTTTATTTCCCCGCATCTATCAGCATCAAATGTTCATGCTTAAATATTTTTACAATAACGATTACTAAGTAATCATAACATTTATTGGCATCTCACCCGTATGACATACAGATTACAAGTCATATAATATATAGAATACCATAATAATAAACCCCCTAACAAGAGCTATAAAAATATATATAGCAATTATACTCTTTACATTTATGCTGATTAAAATTATGATAAAGACAATTACAGTAAGTTAAAATTACGCCAATGAAACCATTATGGGTTTATTTATGCGTTGTGCCATTTATGCGAGAAAACTTTATGCTGAAACTGTTATGCCAAACTACATTATGACGAAAGAGATTATGCGACCGAAAGGGCTCCCTAAAAATCTAAGGTATATTTGTATTAAGTTATTAAACGAAAACCTTTGAGATGCTCTCCAAAGTGTATCGTAATTTTTCCAAAAGCTTTTACTTTTGTTTGGCAAAACTTTAGTCAGTTACCTACATGACGACATACGGTGAGAATCCGATGGCGAATGGCGAAGATTGAATACAAAGAATCAGTTACGGTTTTGCTCCCAAACCAGTAACAATACTCGTAAATTATGATTCGTCAACCGACCTTTGTTTAGCGGCAACATGCCGATCACGACGTAATTATTATAATAGCATTCTGTGCCGTATTGCGACCACCGGACTTGGTTTCTATAACATGTATCGTGGCGTAGCTACTGCTTTCCTTATGAATTGAATTATTTTATAAATTGTAGGATTTTGCAAAATGAAAGACGCGTGTCTGTTAAAAATCGTAAGGCGTATCATCACTACATAGTATAAAACAAAGTCGCTTCCCGCTGTCTGTCTGTCCCTATGTATCTATGCGTAGATCTTTAAAACTACGCATCAGATTTTGATGCGGTTTTTTTAATAGCTAGAGTAATTGAAGAGGAAGGCTTTTAGTATCAGCATTGCACCCGTGCGAAGCCGGGGCGGGTCGCTAATATATTCATAAATTAATTTTAATACTACATCGATTGAGGAGAGAGGGTTTGGGAACAATGTAATGCGTCGCTTCGATTCCCACGTGATGTAGCGCGAAGATGATTGGCGATCAAGGGTGGATGAAACCGGCAGTCAGAGTTTAGTGGCTAGAACATTCCAGACCATGCTGCGGCCTGGATAATATATGGCATCGTGCTTACGGCAACGGGGTAACGCTACTGATGTACCGGCTGTGTCTATTTTGCAAAAGCGATGACTTAGAATCATAGCTCTAGTATCTGCTTTACCTAGTAAAGACACATGTAGAATGTTATTTGCAAAACTCCAAGTTTTAATAGTAACTTCTATTTATATTTTTGAATTATGCCGACTTGTAAGGAATCATGCTCACTACTTTCAAAAGATCGGAGATAGGCCGAGTCGCTACATCTCGCGTCGCGTCGCGTTAACAACCTGGTCCTACCCCCACCGCATCTTACGCTATATGTATAAACATGGATCATATCATATGGTTATTAAAGTATACAATCATTTGCCAAACTGCATCAAAGACCTCCAGGGTAGTCAATTTGAAAGGGAGCTCAAAAATATTCTTGTCTTAATCTTTTTACAACACGAAAAAATATTTTGAAAATAAATTTTAAGTTAGTTTAAATTTTAATTATGTAGTTAGTTTAATATTTCACAGAGCCTTGAAAAGGTAAATTTGTAACAAACTTAACATCATATACTTTTATTGTACCTACTTATTGTTATAAATTTATGGTGAATAAATGAATATGAATACACCGGTCAACCCGAGCCGAGGTCCGAGCCTTTAGACGCGCCCTCGGGTTGTTCCGCTCCCCGATCCGATCCGAACCCTTCGGAGAATCTGTAGGGCAAGGGACACGCACTTTTAAGAGTGTGATGCCGTCCCCTCTAGAAAACCTCCGAAGGTGATTCGTTTCACACGGCTTGAGGTACCCTTTAATTACCTCGCCGCCCCCAAAGCCCGGTGACGCTGAAAATGCCGTTTGAGGCAATCAGCAATCTCTCTCAAAAAAAAAAAACAAAGACCTCGCACGGACACGGATCTTGGAACAGCCTTGTCTATGTGTGTTGTCTATGTGTGTTGTCTATGCGTTGCTCTGCTCAAGCGCGTTTGTATAAAGCTTACCCAGTTGTTACTGAAACTATTTTTGATCTCACATCTTTTGTACATTTGAGTTGTCCGGAAAACTACTAACAATTTCTTTAAAAAAAATGGACACTTACATATATAATGTTTTGATCGTTATACTGCCGCGCAATTTATGAACGCAGTAAAGAACATGTGAACAGTTTTGAGAAAATAGATCGTAATGTCAGCACCTCAAATATCACAATCACAAACACAGTATGTTGTACTTACTGCGTTATTAAATTGTGCGGCAGTATAACGACCGGTAGTAACAACTGGCTTTCCTTCTGGAGTCTCCTTATTTTGCGTAGTAATGTAGTGTGTTAGAGGAGGAGAGGAGGAACTCGATGGCGCAGTGGTTAACGCGCCCGGTCTGCGAGTGCTGAGGTTAAGCAACTTTCGCAAAGGCCTGTCATCGGATGGGTGACCAAAAAATTAATCTTCTCGAGCTCCTCCGTGCTTCGGAAGGCACGTAAAGCCGTTGGTCCCGGCTGCATTAGCAGTCGACAATAACCACCAATCCGCACTGGGCCCGCGTGGTGGTTTAAGCCCGTTCTGCCTATCCATCCATAGGGAAAGCTCGTGCCCCAGCAGTGGGCACATAAAAATGAGCTGATGATGATGATGTAGTGTGTTGGTAACCAGTTACAAGCGCTCTTCATCATTCACCATTTTTATTTTTATGTATCCACTGCTGGGGCACGATAAAGAGACGGAGCATAAACCATGACAAGGGCCCAGTGCGGATTGTTGGTTATGAACAACTGCTATAATGGCTATGGGACCGACGGCTTTACATGCTTTTAAGCACGAAGCAGCTCGAGATGATAAATTATTGGTTACCCATCCGATGATTGGCCTTTGCGGAGGTTGCTCAACTTTTGCATAGGTAACTAGTGTAACTTTAAATTCAACTATTTATTCAAGCATTCACACACAAACTAGCAACAAAGCAAAGCATTATACATGCCAACCACAAACCCAACTCTTATTTTTTTTCCTGTAATACATTTGTTGGCAAAGTCGCCTTCAGAAGCCAACCCAACCATTTCGAATACTGTATGGTTTATTTCAATTGATTGTCATGTGGTGGGTGACTACATGACAATCAATTGAAGATTGTTAAATAGCAATCCTTTCGCATGGTAGAACTTAAATAGATTCCATTTTACTACTTCAGGTATAATACGTAGGCGTTTATGCGACTCTACTTTACATATTAAACAAGATTGTAGAGTCGCATAAAACGCCTACTTATACCATGCCTGCAGTATTTGAAATCGTTGAATTTGCTCATAAAGACAACTTTGCTTTGAAATATCACGTATAGACGCTTGCTCATAAATATATCCATAGCTTTCTTCAATACATTTTTGAGTATTCCGGCGACTGGGCCCGCTCTTAGCTGGGCCCAGTCGCCATATCGAGTTATTTTAATATTTTTATTCTGGCAACTGGACCCACCATCGATATGCAAAGATCTATTGTTTAGATCGAATTCTAGTACAGTTAGAAGAAAACGCATTCTTAATAAAAAAGAGTTTTTAAGAAAATTTTTTTTATACATTTTATATATACATTGGGTCAGCCTTTAATAAAATTTAACATAAAATCAACAAATCTTAGATCAATAGGCATAATTATTTGGAGTGAGTTTGCTGATTGCTTCAAACGGCATTTTCAGCTTCACCGGGCTTGTTTGGGGGCGGCGAGAACCTTCAAGGGTTCCTCAAGCCGTGTGAAACGAATCACCTTCGGAGGTTTTCTAGAGGGAACGGCATCACGCACTAGTGTGTGTCCCCGTGCCCTACTAGATTCTCCGAGGGAAAAAGGATAATATATATTCGGATCGGAACAAGTATACTGGGTATAAATCTCTGGGTATCTCAGATAAAATAGGATAGGTACTTATATTTTAAAATGATAAAAGTAAACTTTTTAAAAATCAGATACTTGAATATAACAAAAACAAATTTCTTGAAAAAACTATTTTTATTTCGAATGCGTTTTTGTCCAACTGTACTAGAATTCGATCTAAACAATAGATCTTATATGCATATCGATGGTGGGCCCAGTTGCCGGAATAAAAATATTAAAATAATTCGATCCGGCGAGTGGGCCCGCGGGCTCAAATAAGAGCGGGCCCAGTCACCGGAATACTCACATTTTTAACCATATGCCCAATGTATAAAGTTGAATGTTTATTGAGGAAATAGACACTCAACTTTATACTTTATACTAGGGCGGGCAAGGTATGTGAATTCAGTTTTACAGCAATTCGTGTCTATGACTTAATAACAGGCACTAGAATTTCTCTACGAATAAAATACTTTTTTCTAAAGTTTACGCGAACACTACACATTGAAATGAAACAACTTTTACGGATCTACTCGCGTTTATTTTACACATTACTTTATTTTATGTTTATCCTGACGTTGCGAACCCTTTGCAGGGTCCGTGATCACAGGGAGACAGTCTCCCGACGCGAGTAGATCCGTAAAAGTTGTTTCATTACAACGAATAAAATACATTATTTTTTTGTCTAATTTGTTTTTGTTACATCGGCTTTTCGAAAGTTGAAACAAATATTACTGATGGCAATAATGTTCCGGGTGTTAACTAATATTGTTATTTCCCCTTCTTCGTTATTTTTAAAGTGTCATGACTGTATTATTAAAAAAATAGTGATTTCTGTTCATGAGTTGACTATCACTTGCTTTAGAGGAAACGCAACCACTTAAAATTGATCCTACCTATATCGGTTAATTTACTAACTGTTAAATTTATAAATATATGACTTTAATATTTGAAACTTAATATATAGAACGAAGAAGAAAGAACAGTATTAATTTATTATACTGAAACATTATTGCCATCAGTAATTTTTGTTTATTAAAGGGAAAACGATCATTTAAAAATTGATGGTGTATAATTATTCCATTTTATATTGTAATATGCGACACTGTGTTTGTTGATCTGTTTTTTTGGTTGCAATATATTAATTTCCATAAAGAGATTTTAGTCACTTGTACCATTTAGTTACGAATAGTTAGTGTTATAGGTGTATTGCATGGAAATAAGAAACAAAATTGAACTAGACAACTATTACATAGTATGTAGGTTGTAGTGTCATATTTTGATTTAGTTATTAGTATCTATTCTGTTATGGGTCGTTTTAAGTACCAATTATTATTCTTATTACGATAAACGCAATAAATAGCAATTTTACATAGTAAAAATTAAATATAGCTCACCTCACTTCTTCATCTGATATTTAAGTGTAGCTTTTCCGACGGAACCAACAAAGGAAAAGTTGATAAAGAACTCGTTTGGTGTTCGCCACAAACCGCAGAATAACTACCTTTCGATAATAAAACAATAACATTCAACCGTATCACATATAAACAGATAGTACATTTTTGGTAGAATGTAAGACGTAGGTAGTTAATTCAAAGTCAAAGTATTTTTTTTTATAAAACTAAACTTAAGAAAAGTGCTTACGAATCGTCCACACATTTTTTAACTACTACCCATTCAGGACGTGTATTTTTAGCTATGGAGAAGAATGGGCGCAAGAAACTCCACGGCTGTAATACTCGTAGAAGTACTTATATACAAAAAGAAAAAAAATACCATAATTTTTATGCTACCGTCTGAAGTTGCCTTATAATTCTACCAACTATTTTAAACTTTGTTCGAGGTTTCACCTTCTTCCCTTACAAAAACGAAGACAAATATCGGATATTATTTTTTTGTTAAAGATAATTACAAACAAAATAAATTCTCCTGAGCTTCTTTCCAAAATTTACCTTAATATTCCACCAAGATCAATAAGATATTACTTACTTACCAATTCATCTGCCGTTAGTTTCATCAAATTACCGTCAGAACGAATTTCTTTGGCGAGCTAGCAAAAGTCGTAATGAGTTTTCTAAAACAAACAATTTTGATTTATTCTATACTAGCATAGCAACAGCAAGGCGGCTGTTAAGTCAAGATTTTTTAGCAAATATTTTTAAGTGAACTTTATATCCCACTTATTAGTTTTTATTTTGTTTTTTAATATTTTTTTAATTATTTTATGTTCTATTGTCCACAAAAACCTTGTTAATTAATCTGTTTTTAAACGTGGAGACCTGTTATTGGCCATCTGTTACCTATATCTGAATGTATGTATGTTTCGCGTGCTGTTGGTCTTCCGAAGACAAATAAATAAATAAATAAATAAAATATGTCGTTACCAAATCATACAATATTTAATTTAATACATTAACTCCACATGGGTTTTCCGGGGGTGGTGTCTTTGTTCCAGCCTGGAACAAAGACACCACCCTGGAACTTCCAGGCCACCCTTCA
Source organism: Eudonia lacustrata (assembly GCA_947562085.1). NCBI lineage: Eukaryota > Metazoa > Arthropoda > Insecta > Lepidoptera > Crambidae > Eudonia > Eudonia lacustrata. Next base: position 5,290,065 of record OX387317.1, on the reverse strand, counting down.
GCTCGGCTAGTATTTACTATCATCCGTATTTAAGGCAGCAGAAAAACTGTGGATCAGGGTGCCTAGTAAGTGTTTCATTATCTATTCGATCTCGCTAACGAATGGATTTCATTTTATTATTATTACAGGTGATTGAGGAGCTCGATGGCGCAGTGGATAACGCGCCCGGTCTGCGAGTGCTGAGTTTAAGCAACTTTCGCAAAGACCGGTCATAGGATGGGTGACCACAAATGTATGGTCTCGAGCTCCTCCGTGCTTCGGAAGGCACGTAAAGCCGTTGGTCCCGGCTGTATTAGCAGTTGTTAACAACCACACCAACCCGCACTGGGCCCGCGTGGTGGTTTATGGCCCGTTCTCCCTATCCATAGAATAGAATAGAATAGAATAGAATAGAATAGAATAGAATAGAATAGAATAGAATAGAATAGAATAGAATAGAATAGAATAGAATAGAATAGAATAGAATAGAATAGAATAGAATAGAATAGAATAGAATAGAATAGAATAGAATAGAATAGAATAGAATAGAATAGAATAGAATAGAATAGAATAGAATAGAATAGAATAGAATAGAATAGAATAGAATAGAATAGAATAGAATAGAATAGAATAGAATAGAATAGAATAGAATAGAATAGAATAGAATAGAATAGAATAGAATAGAATAGAATAGAATAGAATAGAATAGAATAGAATAGAATAGAATAGAATAGAATAGAATAGAATAGAATAGAATAGAATAGAATAGAATAGAATAGAATAGAATAGAATAGAATAGAATAGAATAGAATAGAATCGAAATCGAAGTCGCCGAAAATGGCGACTTAGTTACGGATTTTGATTTGATTTGGATTTTGATTTTATGATTTTGAAGATGGAAGTTGCATGTATCCAATGTAAACTCTCACATTATTTGTTTCTTATTTAATTTTCTTGTGAAAATTAAATATGAATAATTAATTGATTAAAATTTTAAACGTTTTCAGACAATGTTAAATGACATTCACTGATGATGTTGACTCAAAGACAATGGTAGAAAGACAGATTGTCAAAATGTGGTTGGATAAATGGCATTGAACCCTGAGGTTAATAACAATAATTATTCTGAGCATTGAACAATGCGACACATACCTACATTGTAAAGGATAATTTGTGGAATTATTATAACTAGTGGTCGCCCAGTGGTCGAAATTCGATTGTATTTTTTACAAAAAGCTGTTTACCAAACAATATTTTATCAAGGCTGCACGGATTGTATCCTAAGCAATGAAAAATTAAAAAAGATAGAATGTGAGTTTGGATTGGCATTGATAGATTCTGGCCTCTCCTCATCCATTTTTGAAATTTTTGAAAAATGTATAAAACAATGTTTATTTAATTTAATGTATTTTTTCATTCATAATTTTTAAAAATATTAGCATTCTGCACTCCTTCTCTTTATAAACTATAAGTGTGCAAAATTTCATACTCCTGCGTCCGCGCAATTTTCGTAAAAAGGGGTACAAAGTTTTTTGCTTTACGTATTAATATATAGAAGAAGAAGACGATACGGAACCTTAACCACATTAAACAATTGTCCTGCTGACCTAACTAACAAGATTATTGTATAAGGTATGGTTCAAAACAGTTGTCTTTCACGCACTCTACACCTATACCACTCTATACCAGGTACCAGGTACAGACATATACCTGGTCGCTTCTCCCCACCCCCACGAACCGGTCAACTCGAGCCAAGGTCTCTTAGAGGCTCTCGGGTGGTCCCACTTCCAATCCGATCTAACCCCTCGGAGTATCTAGTAGGGAAAGAGTACCCACGTAGGTGACTCCATCTAGAAACCTTTTGTCGGTGTTTCGATAACAGTTCGATGGCTTGAGGAACCCTTTAACTTTCTCGCGGCCCCCAAAAATGTCCGGTGACACTGAATAGACCGCCTGAGGGAATTAGCAATTCTCTCCAAAAACAGTTGTATTAATAATGGGTTATGGGAATTGAATCACGATTTCTCGCATTCAACCCGAGCATGTTATCCGATCGGCTAAAATAAGTAACTAAGTACTTACTTTGTTCAAGTAAGTATGAATAGTTTAAGAATAGAATAGAATACTTTATTATACACACAAAAAACAAATATACACAGACACGTTTAAATAAAATAAACAGGAGTATGATAAGAATATATGAATGAATGAAATATAAATAATAAAAAAACGTAACTGCCGAACGAAAAACAAATAATGGTTATACATAACAATGCTTTTGGTTATTCATTTTACAGCAAGCGATGGGCTCATCAGTAGGCTTAGCCAAAGTAACATTAAAAAAACGATAGCGAAGTTCGAAAAGAATAAAATAAAGAATAAACCGCGCTAAATCACGTGGTCAATCTTATGTCAATAACATACATTTTATTCTTTTCGAACTTTGCTATCGTTTTCTTAATATTACTTTGGCTACCGCCACAGTTCACTTCCGTTACTATTAATAAATAATAAACACGTCAACTGTCTTACAATTGTCTGAAACAGAAATAAATATTGAACTCGTACTTTTCTCTGTAATAAACTCGTGTAACATACCATCTCCGTGGTTAGATGAGAGTAGCCGAAGATCGGGCTCGGTGGCATGCATTGGGAGAGGCCTATGTCCAGCAGTGGACTGATGTGGGCTGATTATTATGATGATGATGATGATACCATCTCCATATATCTGTACATATTTTAACCACTTTTCCTTTTTACCATTTTTTCATAATATAATTTAAAAAATTGTGGCTGATCTGCTTTGGTGGAAGAGTGGCAATGGATTAAATTCCCAGGTAGTAGGAGGATTAAATCCATTCCCATAGTGGGTTTCAAATTTCTCAATGTGAGACTATGAACATTAACTCTCATATTTTTTTTTTATTTTTTTTTATTTAGGAACAAACAGTTACACATTATTTATAGATATATACTAAAATTGCAAATATAAAAAAACCTATAGTTCCCTAAATTATCATTTAAAATTCAAACAAGATAAAAATTAATAAATTATCTATATATTTATAAAACAAATCAAATTAAACTAACTATTACATCTGAATGCAAGTCAATCATCGAAATTGTGATTGAAATATTTTTTTTAGGTGTAAATATTGACTCTCATCTAAACTGGAAGTTGCTCATACTTAACTAAAATTAATGATGAAATATCGAGTTACTGCTATGCCCTATCTATACTTGCGAAAACATCATCTGTAGAAGTAGCCAGAGCCGCTTATTTTGGCTAAGTTTATCCTCTTCTTACATATGGAGTTACTTTCTGGGAAAACTCTGTTAATGTAAAATCTACCTTTATACTACAAAAGAAATGATTGAGAACTATTTACAGTCTGATGAGACTCTGAGAAATGTTTTTAGAGAAAAGGGTTATTTGACACTCACGGGTATTTATGTGTTAGAGATGGCTGTTTAAAAAAAAAGCAATATTCAGTATTTTAAACGTATAAGCACAAATAATTGTAATTTGCGGAAGAGATATGCCTTGTCTTAACCAAATATTATTAAAGCCCTGCATCACAAGAGTGCCTATGTAACTGGTATTCAAGTATTAAATCATCTGCCCACAGATCAAAAAGCCTCAGTAAATTTTAAGCTGTTTTAAAATTAAATTAAAAAGATGGCCTATAGATAAGGGGTTTTACAGTTTGACTGAATATTTCGGTACAAAAACAGCATAGTAGCTGTTTCTATGTAACATGTTCCTACCTACTAACAAAAGTATGCCCGACTAGGGTAAATTGTTTATTCCCATTATTATATGCATAACCTGCTATTATTTATACAATTTTATGGCAATAAAATTTTATCTTATCTTATCTATCTTATCTTAACATATTGCAAGCGTGGTGATAAACTTCAACCAATACCCATCAATTGTAGCGATGACTTGATTACAATGGTGAATGCTCTGGCCCTTACCCAAAAGTCGTTGGACAGTGCAGAATTTGCCTAATGTTACTTTCATACTAGGTATTAGCTAACTACCAAAAATTTGTGAGAAGTTAATATGATGTGTATAATAACAAAAATGGTTTTCTAAAAAAAAATACGAAGCTCCACAATTAATATATGCATATTAAAAATCTCTAGATAAAGCCTCAGATAAAACGTCCAGTCTAAGAAGACAATGTTACTACTAATTGAAAAAACACATCACACGTAAAGTCAACAGTAGAGTCAAACATGTAATCCTTAAGCCGATTACCGTAACGAAGTTGTTTACAAAAAATAACAAAAACATAAAGTCACTCCCGCAGAACAACAGGCCTTTATCCCAAACACCGAATAAAGCGCATTGTCCGCAATGAAAATGTGTTCCGACACTCATTTACAAATTGTCTCGGGTATCATACTAACGTGCAATTACTTACGGACAAAGGAGTTTGATAGCGCAATTCGCGCTTCAACCGGCGCCTGCGCAGCGCACTCGTACTCGCGACGCGTCCACCGCCACACGCGTCGCCATGATGCTTGCCGGCGCAGAGATAGTCAGCGACAGCACTGTGACGTACAAACACGAGGATGCTGGGAACGTGGCCATCTCGCTGCCCCAGGCGCGCCAGCAGGAGACCAACGCCCCGGTCATGCCACAGAGAGAGCCGGTGGACATGCACTTTTCCAATATCACGTGCACCGTGCATTTAGGCTTCAATAAAGGTATGTTGGATGTTTCATCAATTAAATTTACTGTATAAAGTATGTATACTGTATACTGTATGTTATTATAAGTGTATAAATTGTTGAAAGACAAAACAAAATCAAAATAACTATGTCACTTCTCCAATATCACATGTAGCGTGCATTTAGGTTTCAATATATGTATGTTGGATTATTATAATTAACAAAGTTTACTCCATAAAGATGTTTAAGATATCACATAAAAACTGAATCAAAACACGTCGCTTCTCCAATATCACATTTAGGCTTATATCACTATAATAATAATATATTTAAGATATAATTAACTAAGTTTTCTGAATAAAGTTATTGAAGAAATCCTTTTTAAAATTATATCAGAATACGTAACTTATCCAATATCACAAACACTGTACGTAAAGGTATATTGGATTTAAAGTTAATTCTATATAGTTATTATATAAATTATGTACAAAACTGTTTAAAGTGTAGCTAAAGAAGAAGTTTCGTAATAACATTTCATACTCAACATAATGTTATTTACTTCAATAACAATCAACTTAACACAATTACCTCATAAATTTGATTTATTTTATTTCTTATTATACAAACACAAACAATAAGTGGAAACTATTCTATGTATCTGTTGCTAACATAATATTAATAAATCTTTTAGTGTTAAGAAGTTTGCATGGTTTTCCCAAATCTAACTGTATTATTAAGATTTGCGTAAACAATATCTTCGTATTAACGTGACACTAATGAAATAAATACTTACCCCCTTACAAATAAACAAAGAATAAGGTCCGAATAGTTATTCCGTGTTTTGTCTCTTTTACTCTAATTTGAAATTACGTTAAGATGACAGGAACAAAACAGGGAATAACTATTCGGACCTTATTCTTTGTTTATTTGTAAGGCGGTTAGTCTACAGATCAAGCGCTAACCTAACTGTGACTTTGTCCAAGTGATTATAAAATCACATTGTACAGAGACGCCTGCACATCGACTTTTCTTTAACCATATATAATTTCTTTAATATATGTTCAACCATATGCCATATACGTAAAATACAATGTCTATTGAGGAAAGTCAGTATGTGGTAGTCTTATTTACAAGCGTGTGTATAACATGAGGTTTTTATGTCTAGTAGGTATAGTTCGCAACATGAGTCACAAAGGTATTGCAATTATATTATTTGTATTTATTTAATAATTACTTATATTAATAAAAATAAACTTAACATTTGTACACACGTTATAAGTTCGTACATTATTATTAAATGTATGTACAAAATCTTCTAAAAACTACTTAATATTCTACCTTCTACCTTCATTCTACCTTCTTCTTCTCCTTCTTCTTCTTCATTCTACCTTCTACAATTTCTTAGAAATCGTATTATCATTTTCTATGTCATGTTTTAATTACTTACTAATACAGTATAGGGTTTCTAATAACAATAAGGAAAGTTATATATATGTCTTATTGTATAATTTTATCGGCATATTATGTTCATATCATAATCGCAGTTGACTGACGTAATGGTGTTATCAATTGTATACTTTGCGCCCTTTGATTGATCCTCATACGAAAACAATTATTGACTTAGTGACTCTTACCAATAATTATGTTCTAAGTAACCTTTGTCTTGACCTTCCTAGAGTTAGAGTGATTTAAATCAAATTACAGTTATTAATATAGGTTTTTCCAAACATTTTTATATCATGATTGTTATGGTCAAGACTTAGAGATGTGGACTTTGGATATACCAAAGTCCACATCTCTAAGTCTTGACGGATTCAATGCGGCTACCCGAATCTTTATAAATAATAATGATTGTGGTTTATTTATAGCAACATTTTTTACTCATTAACATACTCGAATACAGAAAAGTGGTATAGGTTTTTGTTTTATTTCTAAGAAATGATAAAGTTAGGTTGTTCAAATATACTGTGATACCGTCATAGACGTGAGCTCTCCTGCGATGAATGTGACCAGGGGGGCGATTTTTGAAACGGTAACTATTTATCACGCTAAGTTATCAGCTACAACTGCTCCTTTTTGTTCTGTTCAGGGTCATTGGTAACTTATTTAAAAAAAAAATGCAATCCATTATCATCATCACCGTATTTTTTTTTATTTTTCTTTATTAGGGATAACAACAGAATTTTACAGTAGTGATTCTGTAAAGAAAATGTTACAAGTTCGTAAGCCAATTATAGTTATCCACGGATAAATGAACGCACTTATTTATATAAATACAGATATTATATACTTTATAATTATATACATATTTTATATATACATACCAACACATAAGCATATACATATATAAATATATATACTTATATTGTTTTATACATAAAATAAAATAAAAAATGCCAATACTGGTAATTCAATAATACAGCCTATTTCCAAAATAAACTAACAATATAGTGATATTTGATATTTGTTTAAATACCTGATTTTTAATGTATAGATAGACTAGTGAGTCTATACATTAAAAAACAGGTATTTTTATTAGGTTGTATAGTGGTAGAGCTCTGATAGAGTTTCAGAACAGGGTTTAGATTGCCATCTAGCACACTTAGACCAATGGTCTAGCGCACTTATACCAAATCCTGTTCTAATATTCAGTATGTAGTTGCAGTGTTTCTGTTTAATATTTTTTCAGTATGATAGTTTGAGAAGCGGCTTCGCGCAAGGTTGTTCTATATAGTGGTAGAGCGCTGGTAGAGTTTCAGAATAGGGTCTAGATAGCACACTTATACCAACCCCTGCTTTTATTATTTATTATATTCCGTCTATGCAACTGCAGTGTTTCTGCTTATTTGTTTTTAATAAAATAGTTGAAAAGCCGACGGACGGCGCGCAACGATGTTCTTTGCTGGTTTTTTTTTTGGAGTTGCTGATTGTCTCAGACGGCATTTTCAGCTTCACCGGGTCTTTTTGGGGGCGGCGAGAAACTTAAAGGGTTCCTCAAGCCGTGTGAAACGAATCACCTTCGGTTTTCTAGAGGGAACGGCATCACGCACTAGTGCGTGTCCCCGTGCCCTACTATAGTCTCCGAGGGGTTTGGATCGGATCGGGCGTTGCTGGGTTACTTAATATAGCAAAATATCTATTTTATTAAGGTTTTCAGTGACCACTTACCATCAGACTATTCTCGTTGTTGTTAAGGGTGCGCCGTCCGTAAGTGACAAGTGTCATGTGTTTTATTTGAAATGTCGTCGTCCATATTTATTTGATGCCGCGCGGCCATACTAATTTTGTACGGGGAATTTAAGGTGCTTAATAAAAAAATATTATTTAAATAACCACTTGATGAATCCAAAATGTAGTCAAGCAATTTGTAGTTTATCCATTGATGATTGTTTAGACAAAATCAGAGGTACAATAATTTAGATAAACTATAAGAAATCTACTAAACGCCGCCACTCGTTTTCATGATCTTTGCCCAACTTTAAATGATATTGTAGAAAGAACTATAGCGTGTTATGAATTTATGGTTCTGACAAATTGTAAACACGTTCCCTATGACACTAAATATATATTTTGTTCATTTAATACGATAGTATTTTCAATTATATCTACTTAACCGTAACTGCATTTTTGGCATTTTTTTGTCGGCGCACCCTTAACTAAAAATAGTTTTTATTATGTTGTACAAAAAAACAATCCGTGATTTCAAATACGTCATTGAAACTGTTAAAACGTTACTTTACTTTAGATAGACAAAAAGATGACCGTCCAAGCTATTAGGTAAAAGTGAAGGCTAAAGCAATACTAAGTCACAATTCATTAATTAACACTTATCTTCCATCTTCTTTTACGTTCCGTGGCGATAAATAACTGATAATAAACAAGTAAGTTGGAACTGATAAAGGTTGTCAAATTCACTAACAATTAAAGCAACATTTGCATGCTATTTCAACATTTCATTTCATTTGGGAACATTTCGGTAACTTAGATTCAAGGTCAATAACTTAGGGTCAACTTATTTGTGATCGGCCAGCGGTCGAAGTTCACAAAATATACACAATAGTTGTTTATTATAATAGGTCTTTACTTATGAAATTGACGTTTTTTCCTCACTTATTAATAGGTGTATTACTTCTAAAAGTCAATACCGGTTGTTAATATTATTATACACCTTTAATTAGGACTATGTTACTTAGGCTTCAGTAATAACAATGATTATTAATTTTGTCTTTAACGCCCAATTTAAAAAAAAATTACTAACATTTTGGTTACTTAAGTACAAGACCTTTGTCACGTACAATTTATTTAAGTTACAAAATATTAACTATTGCTCCCTGTTCTCAGACGACAAAACAACCCTGTTCAGGGCATTTTGCACGTCCTTCTACACGAGCATTCTGTTATGTTATTTTTATTTTAAAGTTACTTTTTAAATTCAGATGGCTCAATGATTATTTACGAGGCGTGCTCGTAAATGTGAAGTGTCATTGTTTTAATGTTTTAATGGCTGCATTGTTAAAGGGGTCATATTAATACGTTTCAAATTACACTACTAGTATTTACACCTACCTAATGATAATACTTCTAAACTAAACCTTATTGCATTAAATTAAAATTGCAGTGCGTTACAAAAATATACATATAAGACTAGTGCACATCACTCGTATTCAGTAAGAGGTAGGTACTAGTGTTTGTCCAGTGTCGAACAAAGAGGATTTAATCACTACGTCTAATGTCGAAAGTCGGCCGTCATTCACCAAATGTTTCCATACAATGTAATGTAACAGATAACATACAAAAATTGTATCTGCATGCACTTCTTCTCCATATGAACATAAACTAATGCCTAATCTCACACTCCTCCGGCTCCATGCACGCAATGTGCATAAAAAAGAAAAAAAAAGAAAAGTAAAGAAAATAGCTTTTATACTGTCTCACTGCTGGGCAAAGGCCCCATCATCTTATCTTATCTTATTTTAGTGGGGCCTGATAAGGTTTCCCTCTTGCCCCTCTTGTAACACTTCGACCCATCGGTATCTTCTGTGCAATCCCATCCTTTCACTCTTCTTCCTCTATAAAGATAGGTGCCATAAGCTTGGCAACGTCCTTAAGAGCGAAGAGCCTGAAATCCTCCGGTTGCGGATAGGCCGACCCCAGGAGTCCCATTCTTTTCCTAGCCAAAGAGTACACTAGAGAACTAGTCACACAGTACAGTAGGTACTGCATTGACTCCGTTTACTCTCCACATGCCCTACACAAGCTATTTGTTGATAGATGCATTCTGTGAAGCATTTGTTCCCATTTGTTTGTAAGGCCCCATCATTGTAATCAAGTCATTGCTACAATTATTGATGGGTTGATTGGCCTAATAAAAAGGGGTACAAAACTTTTTCTTCATGTAGATTTATGTTTTAAAATCCTGTCTCAGAGTATATTTAAATTTATAATGAATCTAGCCAAATTTCTAGTAGTCTTCTAGTTCCACATCTAAGATAATGTAAAATACCATGTAAAGAAAAAGAAATATGTAAAAATAGCAAATAAATTTGTAAACAGTGTTTCATTTCAATGTAAAATAACTTAATGTTTCGATTAGCTAATACTTATACTAATTACCTAATCTAACTAAACTAAGTAATTACCCCCTTATTCATTAAAACTATTTAAGCATTATTCAGTTAAATATTGTTTTGTCAACGTCACACAAACGTCATTTTGAATTTGAGAAAAAGAGACAAAACAATGATTAACTAAAAAATGCTTAAATAGTTTTTATGAATAAAGGGGTTAATATTTATTATTGATTCTAAATAAAAGATAAACCATTATTACTATGCATTACCGAGCCCAAGTGTCTGTTATCCAAGTACTGCCTGCATATCATCTATCCAAAACACTACCAAACCTGACAATATCCAAAACTGACAAATTTCTTCTATAAATGTTCAACATGTTTGTGGTAGCCGGATGTGCAGGCGTGTATGTACAAAAACCTATAAAATTAAAAACAATAATTACCGCTAGCTTGGCATAATGGGGATGATTTGAGACAATTTTCTTTATATAAAGTTCTTTTTAGTTAAGTTGTCTGAATTTGTCAATGCCAATCTAAAATTCTATCTTTTTTAATTTTCATTGATTTCTATCATATGCCTAAGACATAGAGTTCAAAGTCTATTAAGGAAATTTTACACTTTGTGGCAGTCTGGTGTGCATGCGTGGAAACCTATTGGTAAACACTACGTTTTAATTCAATACAACTCTATTCGAGTTTCCAGTGCAAGTGTACTTACTACACTAAGTAATTAAATAACTGAATTAATTATCGAAACAAGCTTCATTAGGGGAGGCATGACATTATATAAAAACGAGCGAGCCTTACACAACAGTAGTCGCATATGATGTGTAACAATTGACATCTCACCTTAGTAATAAGCAATTAAAACATTATATTCTGAACCAAATGGGTCAGGTATAACATAATTTTATAACTATAAAAGAAATGCAGTAAATACTTATTAGAAGATATTTGACATATCACAATTACCTTTGATAGTCAAATGACACAACATGTCACATACAATAATAATATGTCATGTTCATAAAATCGATTGTAAATTTACAAAATGACGCGCTTCCCCGACTTCCTGTTACACTGTTACACATACTTCCGTCCCATTTCACGAAATCACTCCCACAAATTGCTTATATAGAAAGCGAGCGAAAAGATGTTACACATCAAAAAGTTTTTGACTGCGACCTTACTTGAATAAAACCTTTCTTAACATATTACTTTACTTTTATGTAATTTTATAAAGTATAGACACGATCACTGAAAACAACTAACTACCTATATTCGGTAACATGAAAGTAAGTGAACTTTTGGAGTGACTGCTACAGATCCCCATGTGGTGGAAGAGGTAATCACCCACATCCTACCAGTACCAATATAAACAATTGGGTTGAGTGAACTCCCCAGTAGCGATCCATTTGCTGTCAAGAGCAGTGTTGAAACATAAGTCATATGTACAGAGTACTATGTATTTTATCATAGTATCATTGATAAGTTATCGCGAATCCGGTAAGACACGTGCACGCCGATGGCAGTGTCACATGTCGATCGCTATCAATTAATGCATTCTGGACTTTATTTTTAATTACCTAACGTCCTAGATTAAATACCTCAAGAGCTGACTAAGAGTTACGCCAGGCGTGTTATCATTATGGATTAGGACTTTACGACACTTCTAGTTTATGATGGAGATTAGTGAGAATAACGAAAGCTTTTAATCGAATTGATAACCTTCTCTTTTTTGGAAGTCGGTCATAATATCAAGGTCTATTACTTATAATATAATTATACGATCAATCCAAAGGGGCAATGTTGCCAGCATTCTTGGGACCGTTCCCATGAGCCCACAGTTGGAGGACATCTTCTATTTATAGGTCTTCAGTTTTTAATTTTCAAATTATTTTTCTGTTTTATTTTTTCAAGTTAAGTTATGTTAATTTGTAAGATTTGGAACACATTTTTTATTTATAGTTGATAAAAGATCTAATGTAGTGAATTATACGATTACATACATACTCTTACGTTTTTCTTCCAAAAAAGGGCAGACAGAACATCGAAACTATCGAAATCACACTACTACACTATTTTGAGTATACATACTATTAGTAACCCCACGTCACATATAGCATAAACAAAGAATAATACCCTTATAATGACCACAGATTAGGTACTTAATGTATGAGTGTTTTCGTATGAAATGGTTGTTAACTTACCCATGTAAGTTGTACACAGTTTGGCTCAAATCTACTTGAAAGACGATTCCCATTCCCAATACATCTGCGACAGTTAGTAAGAACTTAACATTAAATTGTTAATTTATTAATTTTTTGTGTTAGTGACTGTATGGTTTTTAATCACACTAATATTATAAATGCGAAAGTTTGTGTGTATGTGTGTATATCTGTTGCTTCTTCACGCTGCAACGGATGGATGGATTTGGATGAAATTCGGCATACAGACTGATAGTTTTTAACCTGGATTAACAAATAGGATAGTTTTTATCCCATTACTTCCACGGCAATGAAACTGATACCTGTTCTCTATAATTGGTTCAGACAGGACAACGTCTGTCGGGTCAGCTAGTAAAAAATAAATATTCTTTAGACTATAAGTCAGAGGAGGAATAGAAAGGTACCATCAGAGATGGGTTGCCAGCAGATCGCCTGATGTACGAACATCATGGACCCTTGTCCCTTAGTTGACTCTTACGACATGCACGGAAAGTAAGGCAGCTGGAGCTGATATACATTCTTTTCACGTAACAGACCAGCATGGTAAATAATAATGGTATGTAAGCGTCGCGCTTACCTTTATTAGTTGAGTCTGTGACAGTTACTACATATTGTTTACATACAATTAATAATGAGTTATTGAACTTAGAACTATTTGAAGTAGATAAAATATTTGTATTTGCGAGTAAGTCAACAAGAGGTTACTTAAATTGCTTTTGTGTTAGTATTTATTTTAGGTGAATTTATAGATATCTAGCTTTCCACTCGCGTGGTTTTAACAATTTTTAAATGAAAACTTTTTTAACACTTATCTAACTTATTTAAATCAATATAAAATGTAGCCTAGTAGGTACTCAAGGATAGTGTAGATTTGTATTGTAGAAATAATTGTCAGAATAAATTTAGTATTTCCCGAGATTACTCTATACTTACAGGCAGACAAACAAATTTTACTTAATTATTATATTAGTGCGTATTTATATAAATACAACATTAAATGATGTTACTTTAACATTGTTAAGACAACAACAAACGCTAAGCAATATTTTTTATTGTGAGCAGTAGTTGTTGATATAAAATAAATGGTCAATTATGCATGCATGCATAATAAAATGAATTCTGCGCTTAATACGTTAAAATACGTAAGAGTGAGCGAGACCAACGCATAGTTCCTTTTCTCTCTGCTGGGGTTTATTCCATATTAGATTAAATGTCCGTGTTCGTGACTCTGCGCAGATTGCGGTTTGGAACCGCGGGTCAGGGTTCCGATCCGAACTGAGTGAAGTGGACCTCGCCTTGTCCGAAACGAGGACATTATGTGCGTTTGCTTAAGATGTAATGTAGAATTGTTGCAACAACCCCCTTATTTATAAAAACTATTTGAGCATTATTTAGCTAAATATTGTTTTGTCAACGTCACACAAACGTCATTTTGAATTTGACAAAAAGAGACAAAACAATGATTAACTAAATAATGTTTAAATAGTTTTTATGATAATGTATGGTATAATTAATTAATCTATATATTAATACGTGAAGCAAAAACTTTGTACCCCTTTTTTACGAAAATTGCGCGGACGGAGGAGTATGAAATTTCACACACTTATAATTTATATAGAGAAGTTTATCCGAATGTTAATATTTGTTTTAAATTATGAATAAAAATACGTTAAATCAATAAAACAAACATTACACACACTACTATGTATTTGACACACACGCATTACACTTTTAAAAAATTTCAAAAATGGAAGAGGAGCGGCCGAAATCTGTCAATGCCAATCCAAACTCACATTCTATCTTTTTAATTTTTCATTGCTTATACAATCCGTGCAGCCTAAATAAAATTACGGTCTTACGAATGTCGACCACTGGGCGACCACTGGTACGATCAACAAATTTTAAGGATATCCAGTTACAAAAAAAAAAAACAAAAACTTTTGCCTTAACGTGGCGATCGTTGTTAACTCCGCCCACCATTAAGATGACAATAGAATGACCAATAGTAAACCTTCCGACTTTTTTTTGTCAAAGCCATTTGTTTTAGTTCATTGTTAAAGCTTAAATAGAAATACATTTCTTTCTTAAGATTCGTAATGATGAATATCCAGAATTTTTTTGTCAAAAACAAAAGGGGCGGGTATAGCCACTGACTAAAACTTAAAACACGATCTTCTTATAACATAAATTATCTTAATAGTTCCGTGTAACTTGTATACAAGGATTTGGACTTTAGACTGTGTATTGCAAAAGTTATAAATTATGTATTTAATACCGTGTTTTGTATGAAATTCTCAATTGTTTTTTTTTTGCATAGTTCGAGGTCGTTATACCTACCGTTGTCGCTGTTGATGATAATTGCCCATAAAGTCATAGCCCCATAACATTCAGCTGTAAAAAAGTTGAGCACCCACTTAGCCAGACGAATTATATTACCCATTTAGGCAGTAAGAATGAAGAATTCTTACGAACTTCGAATGATTAAGTTTGGTGTGATTTCGCTTGCGGTTCGTCGAGATCAGTATGATTTAATTTACTTGTTTAAAATATTGCACTCAATAATCGATTCCCCTGAATTGCTTTCTTTAATTCAAATAAATACTTTGTATCGAACCCGGGCGCCTAAGACTTTTGTACTAAAAAAATAATACATCATATTACAATCCCATTGTCAGAATGTGCCGTCTATACAATGAACTTGTTGCACTTAATAACAACATCGACATATTTTCCATGAAAATACATGAAATAAAAAAAATTTCCGGGAAATTCTCGGCTCGGCATCTCCCACTTATTAAAAAAACTTCATAAAGTTTATTTTCGTAAAATTTTAAAGTCAAACATTAACCTAGAATAAGTTTTCAATTTGTTATATTCTTATTTTTTATATATTTTTTTTTTCACCATTCCTATGTATTGTATTTATTTAGTTTTTAATTGGATATAGTTGTAGATTAGGTAAACTTCAACATGGACGCATGCATTTTTGTTATTTTTTAATTTCTATCTGTTTTGTGTACCTAATAAATAAATAAATGTTATAGTAAAGCCTATAACTGTCCCACAGCTGGGCAAAGGCCCTAATCATCGAAATCAAGTCATCACTACAATTGATGGGTAATGGCTTAATCACTACGCTTGGTAAATGAGGGTAGTGTTATCAAAAATAAACAAGCAACAAGCAGTGT
This sequence comes from Eudonia lacustrata, assembly GCA_947562085.1. Lineage (NCBI taxonomy): Eukaryota > Metazoa > Arthropoda > Insecta > Lepidoptera > Crambidae > Eudonia > Eudonia lacustrata. Next base: position 5,274,415 of record OX387317.1, on the reverse strand, counting down.
AACTATATTTGAAATTAACTTTCTCTAAATCGCACATTAGATTTGCAATACGTCTGATTGGCTCCCAACACAGAACGGCGGCTTTTCATGGCTTTCGGTATGCTGAAACGAAGTTGAACTGAACGAAAAAACAATAAAACCTTAAATAAATGATCTAACTTTTATGGTTTTATTATTTTTTGTGTCAGATACAAATTTTAATATAGCAAGTGGGTATAGAAAGTTGATGCTACGATTACCAAAGCTCAATTAAATTTCCGTATTTTACTCGTCAAATTTAGGCTGTAGCTATGGCCTTTGAGCTCAGCATAGCTATGGCCTGAACCTGGCCTTTGAACTCTATAGGCTTGATGTGATAATAAAATTTATAGTTAAAGAAAATTTTATAATGAAAAGTATATACTTACTTATTATATAATAATATTAAGTACGAAAGATGAAGATGCAAAAGATGCGTATCACTTTACTTTTTGTAGTTAGGTTCTTATTTATTTTTGACTTGTCAAAGACAATACCGACCCGGAATGCGGAAGAGAGTCGAACTGCCTACACTATGTGCATAATGGTTGTATAGTTGTATGAAGCGCTCTTGGTTTTTGTTGGTTCTTGCTGCTTCATATGTTAAGTTAACAATAAGTCACTTAATAATAATTAACTTTTATTCTCTCATCACAATCAGGACAAAATTACAATAAACAATTTGTGTTTGTATGTGTTTATACATATATTAAATCAAACAATAGTACAACCATTACAAAAACAAAACAAATACAGCCAACAATTTATATAGTGTACCCACGAACCCAAAGGTTCCCATCACGCTTGTAGCGTTTATTATTATTTATTTCTTTGTGCACATTTAGCTACAAACATTATGTATCTATCTTTTTATCTACAATAATGTAGATTTAAATGTTTTTCTAAGTCTTTTATAACAATACGACTAAACCAACAGCACAGACAGACATCCCTTTTTTAAAGAGAATTTGCGGCAATTTAAGTGTCACCGTTTTTTGAGGGCGGGGGGCGGGGTCTGATAAGTTGTTGTGTAAACTCGGTTTGTAAAATTTTTGGTAGAAACTTTATTGGCCTTTGTGATATATATTGTGTACTGTAATTTGAGTTAATAAGTGCTGTATGTTTCTCATAATACAAAATAAAATAAATAAAATATATATTAGACATTACACTTAGGGCTAAAATATTAATAATAGATACCTATTATTATTAATATCATATGTTGCAAGTTAGGTATATAATCACTACATAGTATAAAACTAAATCCCTTCCCGCTGTCTGTCTGTCACTATGTATGTATGCTTACATCTGCTAAACTAAGCAACGGACTTTGATGCGGTTTTTTTTTAATAGATAGATAGAAGGTTCATATGTATAAAACATGCATACAATTGGCTCGGTAGGTGGCGCTGCGCTGCCATAGGGTTCTATAGGATACGGTAGTTCACTCAGGCGGACGAGGTCGCCAGCGCTGCTATTAATTATAAAATAGAATTAAGCAATTTTTAAGGTTATCTTTGCTATGCTAAGCATCAATGGGACATTTATAATGCGTATGATGATATGCATATTAGTTAACCTATCTAAGCTTCCTGTATTACGTATTATAACAACTGAACATTGCTATTTGTACTTCGCAACAACATCGACTTCCTACATCCGATAAAGCGGATTGAACTTTCAACTCTGACTAACGATTATAATAATTTATGTTTTGCAATGTGTTTGTTATTAACCGAGCTCAAGTGCAAAACAATAATTCTATAGATAAAATGTCAATAAAAAAACTTTATTATTTGAATTATTTGAGTGCTTGAATTTACAGTGGGACACAGTGGGACACAGTGGGACACAGTGGGACACAGTGGGACACAGTGGGACAGTTATAGGCAGTTTACTTAATTATAAGTTGTAAAAAAGTAAGTAAATAGCCTATAACTGTCCGGTCCTCCTCTCCAGTCTCCTAATTTTGTGTCATCCTATTAATGTGTCTTCTGAAAGCAGTATTATCTGTCACACTAATATTATAAATGCGAAAGTTTGTGTGTGTATATTTGTTGCTTCTTCACGCGGCAACGGATGGATGGATTTGGATGAAATTCGGCATACAGATAGTTTATAACCTGGATTAAAACATAGAATATTTTTTTATCCCGATATTCCCACGAGAACGGGAACCACGCGGGTAAAACCGCGAGATGCCGCTAGTAATATAATAAATCGTTTATTATCTCTTCACAATGTTGGCTTAGCTACTTAATTAGGGTACATTGATGTTAGGTCACCGCCGTTACATTGTGAGAGACTGGTGCCTGAAGTGGGTTTACGTAACCTATAATACAGGTCACCAGTGCCCTCCCGCAGTAAGATTGCTGTGCCTCTTTGCAAAAACTGAGTAGGTACTTACATAGTGAACAGCAGTATAGTAAAACATTATTTATGAGATTAAAATTAAACTTTGTAAAAGAAAAAAAGGACGGGTTGCACTCCGGGAGTGCCGGCAGAAGTGAAAACTTGAATAATAACGTTGTGCATTTTTGATATTTTGGAATGGTTAGGGAATAATTTTGCACGAATTGCTTCAATTATCAGTATAAAAGTACTATCATTTATGTGGTAGAATACAATATTTATTTATTGCGCTATCGTACACAAACATGACAATTTATATTACATTAAAAAGCACTCGAACGTTCGCGCAAGCGCCCTGCGCCGCCTAAACGAAACAGCAGGCATACATTTTCGCCGCGCCGTAGAAAGAGAGGGGGATACTTCCTCTCCTACGCCGCGCCGGCTGTCTACTCTCCATCCGTCTTACGAATTTTCGATCAGGTCACGTGTCCTGACGCGAATTTAACATTTTTTACCCATTACAAAAAAAGTGTATAAAGCTGCTAAAGAAGTTTTCACTTCAAAAAAATCAAAAAAGAAAAATAAACCAGCATTTACAAAATCAAAGATAAAAAGAAGGAAACCTACCTTAATAAAAATAAAAATAAAAATAGGTTATGTGGTGTGTTGGTGTTAGAGTACTTATGTCTGTATATTTTGTATTGGGGTGTTGCGGTGATAATGTGTTTTATGTTATTATGAATGTATGTATGTAGTAGTGTACTTGTGTGTGAGTTTACGTTAGTTTTAAGTAGTGTTAAGAGTGGATGATTAGTGTGTTTTCAGTTTCCTGGTAATTTTGGGTTTTGATGTATGTAAAGTATTTAATGCAAAGTTGGTGAAAAACAAGACGCGTGTAGCGGCGTCTAATAAGCGCGTCTCGTTTTCACAACTGCAACAACATCCCTACAAAATTGCTCTAAGATTCCTTCCCGCGTCATCATACTTCTGGTGATCATCCTGGTAAAGGGAAATGCAGGAATTATTAGTGTCTGTCTGTTTATCTGTGTATCCATAAGCGCAGCGGTGTGCATAATGCATTTCTCCTGTATGAAATAAAAGCCTTCCCACAAAAACATATAGCAGTTTGGTGATAGGACCATAAACTGCTAAGCACACCTATATAGTGATACCAAATACAATACAATAATTGAAAAACAGAAATTTCCGATATAATTATGCATTGTTTACTTTTTTTTATAACTTTACAATTAAACATTTTTATTATTTTTAAATTTTGCATTCACAATACTATAAATAGTTACAAGATAACATTTTATCTTGTAACTTTACAGTTAAGATGAAATAGATTAAAAACGTTAAATTAAGGAGGTAATTCTGTACTATCTTTAAATATCATAAAGACCTAACTAATTGATAAACATTCGTAAAACCACGAGGAATTTTTACCGTGTCAAGAGTATAAGTTTTAATAGCATGATTGTGTTAATAGTGATCAATTACATCACCACAGTCGCTATAATTATTATTGCTATTATTTCTTAGTTGCTATGGTCTTATACGCATTCTATAGACCTATTGTCTTTGGACCGGCCTGTGGATGTGGACTTTAGACGCACGTGGACAACTTCTGCGATGTATAAACTATAAACTATAAACGCTTTAATGCCTCTGTATGGCAACTCGATTACGATGAATGTTAAGGCCTATTGTTTGTCCGCGACTTTCTGCACGTCGATTTCGATTTTTTTACGAAAATCATTTTAAAATATATTGTTTTATCAAAATAAAGTTTATCCATATGTTTCCCGCAAGGTATATAGCCACGTGCAAGCATTCTATCAGTGAATAAATTTTTTTAATTGGAACAGTAGAGCCAGTTCCAGTTAGCAAAGTCACAAACGTCACCTCTTTATTAATTAATAGATATATACAAAACTTACTAATGGCCCTGAAGGCATTCAAATAGAGCCTCCTGGTGACAATTGAGTTATAATTTTGCCTTCTAAGTAAATTCTCGTAATTTTGATCTTATCTGTTGTAACTGGAAAAAAATTTAAAAAGTGGTTTTTTGAAACTTATTAATATTAAATACTAGTGGCCGCTCGCGGTTTTACCCGCGTGGTTCCCGGTTTCACCCGCGTGGTTCCCGTTCCCGTGGGAATATCGGGATAAAAAGTATCCTATGTGTCATTCCCGGTTATAAATTATCTGTATGCCGAATTTCATCCAAATCCATTCAGTAGTTTTTACGTGAAAGAGTAACAAACATCTAAACAAACTTTCGCGTTTATAATATTAATAGGATATTGCTACCTATTATATTTTTGTTGTGAAATGTCCTTGTTACTGTCACAGCTACAATTTTTGTAAGCGGTTCGATCGTAGTTGAGATCCTAGCTTTACAAACATGTTTATTCTGTTAGCTCAATAATTTTCCTGCTATTTTAAGTCTATTAGTGTGAATTTGTCATTGATTTTCTGATGTATAACTGCATAGCTACTCTTGTTATTTGTAACTGTTGATTCGAAGGAAAAAAAAAAAGTAATCAAGTGGCTAATAAATCTCGTACTAAGTAAACAGGATTATGAGCTCAGAAATTTTGGCGGATATGCACACAATCAATCACTTACCAAACCTTCATCGGAATTGGGTGAAACCACAGAAAAACAAAAAAACATTGTTATTTATTTTCCTTTGGTTTTTAAGTTAAGTTACCTATGTTTATTTTTGTTGTGTATAATATTGTATAATAATCTCAGTATTCCTGATATTATTAAATTGATTTAAACGTTAAATTAACTAATGATTTACCCCCCTTACAAATAAACACTATTTAAGCATTTACTTAGTTAATCATTGTTTTGTCAACGTCACACAAACGTCGTTCTCAATTTGAGAAAAAGAGACAAAACAATGATTAACTAAATAAATGCTTAAATAGTGTTTATAATAAAGGGGTTATACATTACTGTTTGAATTTTATGAAAACACTAGCGGCCCGTCCCGGCTTCGCACGGGTGGACATTTCTTTTTTAATATAGCCTATGTTACTCAACGCTAATGTAGCATTTTAATGGTGAAAGAATTTTTTAAATCGGTCCAGTAGTTTTTGAGTTTATTCGCTGCAAACATACATACATACATACATACATACATACAAAGGTATCCTCTTTATAATATTAGTATAAATTGGAATAATAATAAAATGGTTATACTTCATATTATAATCATAAGATTATCATCATCAGCCCACTGCTATACTTTATATAGATGCCAATATTATTGTAAAGCACTATTAGCAGTTATTTATAGTCCTTTGTTTTTATCTAATCGTTCTAATACTCTTTTGTTTCCAATTCTATGATGACACTTTTAACAATGGAGGTATGTCTCAAGAAATCGTAATGCAATATGCCAATTAAAATAAAAAGTCTGAAGATTTTACGTTACTGAGGTAATAATTCAGGGTTTCATTATTTAATTGCATTGTATTCTACAATCCGGAGAAAGAAATTGTCCTTTCCATGTTTCTTGTGGTTTATCTACCCGGTACAAGTTCTCCTTACATTACGATTTACAAAACTAGCTAGCAAGCTAGCATAGCTTAGCTTCGACGTTCAGAAAATGCATTGTTAAAAGTTCACTTTGATTAAATATATTTTGATTCGATTGTAATATAATTTTACTAATTTTAATAGTTAATTAATCCACGTTTAACAATGCGATTAAAAATATAATTGTTAATCTAAATGATTCAATGATAAACTAGCTTTTGCTAGCGGCTTTGCTCACGTGGGCTGCACAACTTGTGATTATTTGTAATAAAGGCCCAACTTATTAAATGTAAGTATCTAAAGGGATACTCCTGAAACATTTCATAATTTCTATCCAGGCTAAACACCGTAAATCATGGATTAAACTTTAAACATGACAAACTTCCATACAAACTTTCCACCCCTATTTCACCTCTCCAGGGGAGGCTTTTTGAAAAATGCTAAAACATCTCATTCTTTATTTTTATTGAAAAATCTTATTATCGATTAAATTATTTCATTGCATAGTTCTTACTTTAAAAATAACGGATTCCCCAAAAAAAATATTCATCCCTTTTATACATTTATAAATAAAATTCATGAGGCACGTCATTCTTAATTTCTTTTCAAAAAGCCAAATACCAATTTTCATGTATTTTACTTCAAAACTGACGAACTTTCATACAAACTTTCACCCCCTATTTGACCCCCAGGATGATTTCCGTAAAATCCTTTCTTAGTGGCTGGTTACGTCACTTAATTAACCTACAGTCCAATTTTCATCTTATTAGCTTCAGCGGTTTCGGCTAGGCGATGATGAATCAGTCAGTCAGGACAAGTCAATGTTTATAGATTATAGCCGAATTAATTAATTGAGTGACGTAACCAGCCAATAAGAAAGGATTTTACGGAAATCATCCCCTAAGGGGGTCAAATAGGGGGTGAAAGTTTGTATGAAAGTCCATCAGTTTTGAAGTAAAATACATGAAAATTGGTATTTGGCTTTTGAAAAGAAATTAAGAGTGACATGACTCAGGAATTTTGTTTATTTTACTTTAAAGGAGTAAAAAAGGGAAAAAGGTTTTTTTGGGTAAATCGTTATTTTTAAAGTAGGAACTATAAAATGAATTATTTTAATTGATAATTAGATTTTTCAATAAAAATAAAGAATGACGTGTTTTAGCACTTTTCGAAAAACCTCCCCTAGAGGGGTGAAATTAGGATGGAAAGTTTGTATAGAAATCTGTCATTCCATATATTTCGGTATTTGGTCTGGTTAAAAATTATGAAGTATTTCAGGATTTTTCGAAAATGATACCTTAAGTAGGGGATGACAATTTGTACAGATTTTTATTCCGTTGTTTTGTTGTTTCACTTTTTACTAATTCTAGCTCGCATGAATGGGCTTTTTAATGATAAAAAATTAAAATCTTAATCTTGAAATAACGTTACATGTTTAATTGTCTAACCCTTATTAAATAAACGCATGATAAGGGTACCTTTACCTTTAATAAGTTTGGCTTCTAATACGAATAAACACAAGTCGTGAATCCACGTGAGCAAAGCCGCGAACAAAAGCTAGTTATGCATATATATTACGGCTAAAGATGGTTATGAACATAAACTTAAGTTTAGCTGGCTAATCTTAAGTTTATGGTCATACCCATCTTTAGCCGTAACTTAAAGATAAAGCCAAAAAAAATATATACATTTGCCCCAGATCATACATCAGGCAGAGTACCCAGTAAGCTAGCACTGCTAGCAGAGCAGTGCCTCGTTGGATAGCGAGGCTTGATTTGATTTGATCTATAGGATATGGAAAAATGGGATGGCCTCATTCTGATATTGACCCTAAACTCACTAAAGTCAGACCACTGAGACACGATTTTGTACGTTTTAAAATAGTAGAATGGACACTTCGATACAAAGCTTTAAAACCAAAATCGTCTTCGATATTGCACTTGGCAACTCCGCGAGGCATTACGAAATAACATCTCGCGCAGGCGCAGCTTTCGAATATCGCCATAATTATTTCACTTGCATTTAAATGTTATGTTGTCTTTACCATTTTCTGTAATCTTACGCCATATTAAACATGTTGGACCGCTTTTATCATATTACCTAAATATCAGTTTTAAGCTAATATTATCTTAATTATTTTGCACTACTTATAAGACGTTTATTTTAGAAAAAACAAAAAAAGCAAAATAAAAATAAGTCTATAAAATACATAGTTTTTATTAAACACCACAAATAAAATAAAAATATTGTTTATCATGTGAAAATGTGAAACAAAAATATCAGTTCGGAGTAAATACTTATTTTTTGGTTTTATACTTTTTCTTCTTTTTAAGAGTCATTTTCTTTTGTTTTGCTTTTTCCTTTGTCTTCGTGGTTGCTGACAAGGTATGTTTTATGTTTATTTCTTATTATTTTAACATAATTGTACGTTTAACTTTTCCCCTTATTCCTAAATACAGTCCACCTTTTCCTTTTTGCCTCCCCGTCATAAATAAATTTGAATTTATTCAAATGTTTTATTTTTTTCTTTGTTATAGAATAAATCTTACTACTAATACTTACTACATAAATACCCTCACTCTATCTTCCTACAAGAATATTACAAGATTATTAACTTACTGTTTTCAGCATAGATTTAGTATATAGTTATAGATTGGTAATACAAAAGAGATAGATCATAGTATACGCATGTGTTAGAGCGAGATAGATAGACGAGACCATTCATGTACACGCTATCGGCCTGTAACGGCCTGGAGTCAATTGCGAACAAAACAAATACCGCTTATTTTTGTAAAATCTGAGATTTAAAGTGTAAATTAGTATATATATGAGACGTGAATGACGTGATTAATTATGGTTACGTGTGCTGTACTTGGATATAACTCATCTAAGATTGAAAACCCACATAATTATACATTTCACACGTTGTACAATTTATATTGTTTAGCAGTCTAAATGCAATGTTTTAGATCTCCTACAAAAGTATTTCTACACGCAAAGTTATAGCCTTTTATCTCATTATTGCTGTGATTGCATAGGAATTAATTTTAAAATAATAACAAATACGTGAATTCCTACTATTCCTAACCTCACTTTTGTAGAGATTGACACTATCGATAACTTCTTATCGATATGTACCTAACCAAAAAAGATGTGCTTTGAATGTAGCCCTTTTCATTTTGGGTAGTATTCTTACAAATACATTTCTTATAAATGTATAGAATGAAATATGTACTTATATTTTCTTTTTTTTGGAAGTATAAAAAATATAATTAAGAGAAGTTAAAAAAATATGTATTTAAAGAAATTTACACTTAATTTTTACAAATAAAAAAGGGACTCCAAATCGCTGCCAAGCGGGAGAGTGCCCAGGACGCTAGCGGCGTTGCCTCTTTGGATGACCAAACTTAGGCGTTGGCCAAAATACGCGCCAGCTCGAGGGTCACCAGGGGGGTAACCACAAGCTCTTATAGCAGTATTATTGCAGTTGTGGAAAAGAGACGCGAGTATATTCACCGCTACACGCGTCTCGTTTTCACAACTGCAATAATACTGCTATAAGAGCTAGTGGTTACCCCCCAGTGGTCTCTATAAGTCGAGCGGAAATTTCTTGAAAAGTTTAGTAAGTTTAGTTTTTAAGTTTATTTCTCATTAATTTATATTTTTATTTTTGGAGTACCGTAGCCAAGTGGCTACTAATATTATGAATGCGAAGTTTGTGTGTATATTCGTATATTTGATGCTTCTTCACGCTGCAACGGATGGATGGATTTGGATGAAATTCGGCATACAGATAGTTTATAACCTGGAATAACACATAGGATACTTTTTATTTAGATATTATTACGGGAACCACGCGGGTGAAACAGCGAGCGCCCGCTAGTTGTAAATATAAAACCACCTATTAATAAACTTATTTTTTTACTACCTGACCCGGCGGACTTCGTACCGCTTTGACAGTTTCCATGACAACAAAACAAACAATTTATGTTTCTCACCGTTTAATTAAACCTTCCCTGAACTTCCACAAATATTTCAAAATCATAATTAGCCAAATCTGTCCAGCCATTCTTAAGTTTTAGTGACTCAAACGAACAGCAATTGATTTTTATATTTAAAGAAGATAGAATATGTATACGTATTACTCTATATTTATCTATCTATCTATATATATGTATATTTTGTACGTATGAAGGGGAAGTACGTGGGAAGCCCGAGGCACATACACGAATAATGCGCAAGATGCTATGACCTACGTGCGCCATTACGGTCGCGACCAGATTATTTATTACTTTCACGTGCAACCCAAAATGGATAGAAATCACTAATCTGTTAAGATCCGGTCAATCATCCAGCGATCATCATATAACAGCACGAATGTTCAAACAGAACCTCAAAGCGCTTACGAACTTCATTGTAAAATATCATGTTTTCGGAGACGTACGATGTTGGATGTACTCTGTAGAGTGGCAGAAGAGAGGACTGCCTCATGCGCATATTCTTCTGTGAAAAAATAAGACCAGATGAAATTGACTCAATAATTTGCGCAGAAATTCTCGAAGTAAATCTAGAATTGTATGAAATAGTGAAGAAGAACATGATTCATGGACCGTGTTGTGAACTCGACTTGCATTACGCGTACGCCGACCGATATTTTGACGCCTCATTCTTTAAATCAATAACATTATATAACACTACGATAAACCTACAAACACACGAAACACCGGTATTACTTTTGCAAAAGAAGCGGTAATGACGTATTGTCCGTTTGAAGTTATCAAATGCTGGCTGAAGAATTGCACGTCATTCTGTCACACTCACTCACTCACTTTTCATAACATAATATTTTAAAAAATCATATTTTAGTAAAAATATCTTTTTTTCTTTTAATTTTCTTCTGTACAAACCTTGTCCTGACAATAAAAAACTCAATGAAAAAGGATTATCCAAATTTTGTGCAGTCGATCCGGAAGTTATGCGCGTACATAAATTTCAGTGATTCATTTTTATTTATATAGATGGATTAGAATAAAATATGAAGCAAAATTGCAAAATACTACGAAAGAAAGCTTACGATATTTTTACAATAAATTAATTCTTTTTGGAGGAAGATAAAAATTCAATACGTTCTGTCTGTAGTTTTATTTAAATTCCTTAAAACTTAAAGATATTTACTTTATAAGTAGATCTGCGTCAGCAGACACGAGACGCTGCAGACTGTGTCGATAATCGAAGTCGAGGCAGGCACGCGCAGCACTATTTGCCTCGCACACATGCGCATCACACGCACACTGAAGTATATCGTTTTTGGTCTCGCCTTAATTATTCCATCGCCAATCTATAACTTTATACTAAATCTATGGTTTTCAGTAAAAGAAGAAAATGTCAGCTGTTTTACGTTCATACCATTAATCCAAAAGCAATGGAACTTGTGCGCTGACCGAAGCATCCGAGTAAGCAAAACCAACACGGGATAAGCACACGCGGACGAAGTTGCGAATGGAACTTAATTTTTTTTGTGATTTAAAACTTTATATTTGAAAAATATTGCTGTTTCAACAACAACCTATCCAAAACTGTCAAATTTCTTTAATAAACGTTCAACCAAATGCCATATTCATAAGGTTCAAAGTCTATTGAGAAAAGGACATCATTTCTTTGGGCCTTTTTTGAATGTGCCGACCAACAAAAAAAAATGGTACGTATTATTAGAACTAGCCATTTGGAGTAATAGTTAATATGGCACAAAAGTATGGCACAAAAGATTGCTTTGAGCCAAGTTATACAAGTTCGAAGTTTCATCATTTTCTTATACTTATCGACTCCTAAAAGTGCTAGAAAACAAAATAATGATAGATATTGTGAGAACTAATGATTCGAAGCAATAGTCATTGTGAAGCGTCAAGCGACTGCTTTGAACTTGATACGAAAAAAAAATGAAAAAAAAAAAATATATGAAAACGATGAATCATCGAACTTGTATAACTTGGCTCAGAGCAATCCTACAACTTTTGTGCCATATTAACTATTACTCCAAATGGCTAGTTCTAACAATACGTAAGTACTATTATTTTTCGTTGGCCGGCACTTTCAGAAAAGGCCCAAAAATGTATGGAGCCCGAATGATCTCCTTTGTCAGTTTGTAGTAGTCTGATGCACAGGCGTATGTACTTAGATTTTAAAAAGGCCCAACAAAAAGTGCCCTCGATTATTTAGCGGTTGCTGCCGCTCGACCGCCAAGGGCGCCTTGCGACATATTGATCCGTGCTCTAATTCTTTTATCGTATATTTCTTTTAATATTGTCTAATTCGTAGTGCTTAGCTGCTGACAAGATAAGTATATTAAGTACATTATGAATGTGTGACACACGAAAACAATGGATTAAATACTACTTATTTATATACTATAGAAAAAGGAAATACATATTATCTTCTCATACCTACCTGTATATTTTATTTTATTATTAAAGGAACACTTTAGAAACTCAAATAGCGAAACTGTCTATGTTTAAGGGACTTTCGATTCTCGAATCGACTCTCTCGAGAATTTCGATAAAATTGGGTTATTGGTTTAAAATAACTAGAAGGGAGAATTAGAACTTTGTTGTTTGTATGGTACTTGGGTGCCCTTCGGTTCGCCTTAAAAGTTTAGTCCTAATATTACATGGCCAAATCGTATTGGTCTAAACTTAAAACGAACAATTATTGTTTCGCCTAACAATTGTGTTTCGCCTAACAATTGTTTTGCCACCATTATAATTTGGTCTAAGAATTGAAAGCTCTAATTTTAGGATCTATAATGTGAAATACCCTAAAATATATTGGCATAACGTTATTTTGGAATTACGACGATTTCGCTTATTATATAAAAGCTCGAATTTTAGCATATCTAATATTAAATGTACCAAAATATATTAGACTACAGAAATCTAGCTCCATAAAAAAAATATCTTTTTTTATAGCTCTTAAACTTTGTGATTTTTAATTTTGTGTGAATTAATATTTAGTAATTGCAAACTTTAGGGATTACGAATTGTTCCGCCAAATGTTGCATTTGGTAAATAACAATATGGCGATAATAAGTCCTAACGAAGTGAAATTAGACCAAACACGATTATGAAGAGTGAAATTATGCGAAAAAAATTTAGGCTAACTGTTTGTGTGCCATTGCCAATCAGAAGTACAAAAAATTAGGCGACCCGATATCGCGAGTCGCCTATACCAAAATGTGGATACCTAAGCTTTGCTCGGTATTTTTTTTTTCGTAATTTTCTAAAAATGAAACCTAGCTAGATCGATTTATCGCCCCCGAAACCCCCTGCATACTAAATTTCATGAAAATCGTTGGAGCCGTTTCCGAGATTCAGATTATATAATATATACATAATATATACAAGAATTGCTCGTTTAAAGGTATTAAATTCAGATTATTTAAATACAAGATACTCGTTCAAAGGTATTAGATAAAGATACTTTATTGAAAAGATTAAAAGGGATGATGATGTAGAATTCATTAGAATCCGTCTAGAAACCGTTTTTAGAGCAATGTCAGATTGCTCTTTAAAAATGGATGCAATTTTACTAATCGTTCATACAATCTTCGCTCAAACTCCAATGTTTTTGTATTACTCATATAGCAAACTTATCTGTACAACGAATACTTAAACAATGGGTTTTGCAAGTTTCCTGTAATAGCACAACACGCTTTGGAATAAAGATTAAAATCGCTTGTAGCTGTTCTTGTGAGTAGCGTTTGTTTGTAGACATGCGGACAAAGAGCGCGCGCGCACGTGTGCTTGCGTTTTGGTCAATAGCACTGTGCGAACTTTGCCGAAGCGGGCCGGCCAGTGACCCGTGACGTCAGAACAGCTGATAATACAATTTGGGTCATGTGTTCCCGAACTGATAACATTATAGGAGCTCAATATCTCAGAGTAGTAAAAGCAACAGTTATTCACATTTTAAAGTGGTGATTTTTTAAAACTAATTAAATAGGTATAATTATTTATAGACTAGACTAGTATTTTTATAGACGTCTTTTTATTAGCATATAACTGTTGACGTAATACCTGTTTGCTGGCTTCTGCGAAATAACTTTATTTGCCACTCACGCATTTCGCACACGGCTATTCAAGGAATTAATCTTATTGATAATGTAGATATCAACTAAAAATTTACATCTTTTTTTAATTAAGTCTTTTGTAGTTTGTTCAATGGATTTTTAATTCGTTTTTTAATATAATAAATATTAACTTTAATATCACATTATTAACGCCGACATGACAGACACTTTATAAAATTTAAAAAGTAATTCCATACAGATGTAAGTAGGTAGTACCTTCAGCAAAACTTTTTTCAACCTTCAACTTAAAATGTTTTGAAGCGATAAAAAAGTGATGCTAATTTCTGAAAATGAATTGCATGCCAAATATCATTAAAAAAAAACTTGAGAGGTGACAAGGGACACCCGGATGGAACGAAGTTCCTTTCGATTAATTAGTGAAGGAATTCCTTTCGATTAATTAGTGAAGGAATTGTTATATTTTTTTTTTTTTTTTAAGTTATAATAATATTTTTTTTATTATTAACAAATATAATGTTATATAAACTTTATCAGTAGGTTTTCTTTTTTTTTTTTGTTTTTTTTTAGGTTATTGTGCGTACTTGCTAAAAATACAAAAGCATTTATTATTATCTGTATATAATCTCTACTTACCTAACTCCATCAGCAATATCCGGAACTTGTGCAGAAACACTGTCAGGATTCATTATTATTATTATTTTTTTTTATTTATTATTTACAAAAAACCTGTATACACTCAACAAAAATAATCGTCGCGACACCACACTGTTCAATGTAATTACCACTTATGCATGTAAACTAAACTTTTTAATTGAATTTAACGCCAACTAAAATTAGACAAAGACATCTTCCATAAGTTTAGCATGACCTAAAGCACATAAACATTTGCTTTAATTCCATGCTATATTAGTTATGATATTCTATCCTAGATGGCGTATGGGGGACTCTCAAATAAATTTGAAACTTACTTGTAGGACATAAAGTGTAGTTTTGTTTACAACAGTAAATATTAGCATGTCGTGACAACTTTTCGTAGGAATTTTTTCCGTCTAGCCCCCTTTCACAACGCGCGATAAGGAACTTCGTTCCAAAAGTATTATTTTGTGTAGAGACAAAAATAAACAAATCATGCTCTTCTTTGTTTCCATGCAATTGTTAATTATCTTTAGTGATGCAGTTATTTTGGTTAAAAAAACGCATTACTCATTTATCCTGCTTTGCAATGTCTACTCTGCTACACAGACATACCTTGATTATTTTTTGCTTATGTATAGGTGATTAACCTTAGTTTGAGACCTAGCTTGATGTCTAAGATCGTGTCTTTGTTTTCAAAGATGTTTTTGTTTATCAACGAAATTGTAAGCAAAGGTAAATAAACTGTTGACATTGACGTTAATGAAAAAAAGGTTATAAATTAATGTTTATTTTTAACAAAATTTGTTGCGATCAAAATACAATTTGAAAAAGTGTTAAGAAACCCGGCATGTGGATTTTTTTTCAATACTTTAAAAAAATGTACTGACTTAGTAAAAACAAAGTTAAGTTGAATAGTTTCACCAATACTTCTAGATAATAATTTTGAGCACAAAAGGTATTGGTAGTCTTCTATAAACGTTCTACTGACGCCTTCTATAAAGTACCTTATTTAACAAGGTCGAATGTATCTTACGCACTATGCGAGGTCAGTGGCCAACCCAGGTTATGTGGAAATGACCTCCGCTTCCCCCGACCAGCTATAAAAAGGTCAATGAGGGGAGCCTGACCATTAAAAACCTAGTACTATCTTTTCTCTCTGCCACGGGAATGGCGCGGGACCAGGAACTTTGCGGCACTAACAGCAAGCACCGAAATCAGTTAATGGTATAATATTTTGTAATTAAGGTTCAATACAAAGTATAGAAACAGCTGTCTTATTTAAATGTATATAGTTGTATTATTAGGTTTAAAAATAAGTTATAGGTGCACGGTGAGGCTATCTATAATTATAAAAGTATGTGTCTAATAATAACTTTGTATTAATAGTTTGCATTTTCTCCATGTAACTCTGTTAAAAAACAACAATCAGACCAAACCAATCTAAGACGCTATATTTCTCAAAAATCTGTAATTATAATGTAAAAGCGAGTATACGTTAATTTGTTAAAAGTGTACAAACATTTATTTTAAGTAAACCGTTGACTGATGATGAAAAACCCCAGTAAAAAATTGATTTCGCCACGTAAGCTGTGCTGCCTTGTCAAATTATGCTGTTAGTCCACATTCAGCAAGGAGGTTGTACAGTCTGTTATCATCACTAATAATGATACGCTACGTTGTAGATACATGTTGTAGCTTCGTTATTATGAAGGCAACTGCCTGGCGAACCGGTCTGGCAAACTGCGCGATTGCAGCTTTTAAGGTCAGTGTCTGACGGTACCAGAGTAATAAGAATGCTACCACGTCTTACTATATTTGCACATTATACACAACTGCTGCTAAATTATTATACTATACTAGCTGACCGGCGGACTTCGTACCGCTTTGACAGTTTCCATGACAACAAAACAAACAAATAATTCGTCCTCTTAAGAACACCCGTATCCCTTGATGGAGCTCTATAGCAGCGTCACCTACCGGGCCCTATTGTAAATCTAAACCATTCTCGAATCCACTTAAACACACACAGAAAATTTCGTCCAAATCGGTCCAGCCGTTTAGAAGGAGTTCAATAACATACACAGGCACCGAAGATTTATATCTAGAAAGATGTTGTTAAGTTGTAAGTTATGGGCATCTGGCACAAACGGTGAGAGATTTGTTTACACATTCTGGTTGGTTAGTTCACTGTCCCACAGACCACATCAATAGTAAAGTTTAGCCAATATAATGTCTCATTCTTGGGTAAAGACCTCCATTTTTTTTTTAATGTTAAAAGGAGGTAAACGAGCAGGCGGGTCACCTGATGGAAAGTAATCACCGCCGCCCATGGACACCCGCAAAACCAAAGTTATCGCAGATGCGTTGCCAACCTTGAGGAAGGAGTTGGATCTTGAGGAGGGAGTAGGAATTGTCATCCATCATCCATCCATCATCGAAATGTAATTGATGGTTATGTGGTATTAGTTCTTACTTAATTATCTTACTTAATTATCTACTTAAGTATCTTACTTAATGCGGGTTAGTGATCTCAAATCCAGGCGAATCTTTAAATCCGAAATACACTTTACCCAACCTAGGAATTTAACTCTTGACCTCCTATCCTCCTCCTGACCATCAGATAGGCCACCTCTGCCACCGGGGCACAAAATAACATTAAGAAAACGATAGCGAAGTTCGAAATGAATAAAATGTATAGGATTGACATAACATTGACCACGTGATTTAGAGCGGCTTATGTCAATCCCATACATTTTATTCTTTTCGAACTTCGCTATCGTTTTCTTAATGTCACTTTGGCTAAGCCTACAGGGCGTTCACATAAGGTAAAGAACAAATTAATTCAACTGTTAATATATTTAATGGACAATGAAAACGAAAACGAACGATGAAATGACGTCTGTCAAAAAGTTAATTTCAATATTTGCATAATTTTCTTTCGTTTTTTTTTCAATTTATCTTTGTGTTTACATCGGCTTTGTAAAGGGGGACATTGAATTGATTTTAGGTTTAAATACCTTTTTACATTGTTTTATTATATGGAAAATTATCTTCTAAACACTCACCTCCTGCAGCAACATTTCGCCTCCCCGATCCACCAGAGTCTACAGATGCTTCGCCTTCGACCAACGAAGACGACGTACCTATACAATTCTATTATCTTTTTCAAAAATAGCTTTGCCGGTGGCCTTGAAGGGCTTATATCCACTTCGAGTGATATATCAGAACTCGCTCGTCTCACTCCCGTCTCCCAGAGAGAGTCGGGCCACTGGCTCCAGGCATTACCATCTGCCAATGTCGGTACCTTGTTGGACGGGCCGTCTCTCACTCTAGCGGTCTGTCTTCGTCTAGGCGCCAGGGCAGTCCACCCTCACCGCTGTGTGTGTGGGGAGGCTGTTGACGAGCTTGGCCACCACGGCCTATCATGCGCTCGCAGTGCTGGGCGTATGCTGCGGCGATCCTCACAAAACAGCATCATCCGCAATGCTTTTGCCACCGTCAGTTTACCAGCTGCCTTAGAGCCAGCTGGTATCTTATTAAGGCTCTTGCGCTTGCAAAGTGTTAAAAACTCACGCGATATTGACCTTCCTGATGCCAACCTTAGTTCACACTTCAATCCGAAACAGCATTGCGGTCAATGCCAATTGTTGGCTTTAGAAAAAGGAATGAGAGTGATCAGGATCCCCCTGCCTGGTTTTATCTGATTTGGTTAGCAGGTAAATACCAGCTGTAAAACAAAAACTTTTTGGACGGATAATTAAATTAAATGTAGCGTTTAGAATTCATGCAAAGGGATTTTCAACAATTGGATAATTTTCACATTTAATGCTTTGTTGTTTGTAGATAATGCTTGTTTTATAGTAATTTATTTGCCGATATTCAAAAAATGAGTAGGTATCTATCTAATGTTTTCAATACGAAACAATAAAATGCAATCAATCGTATCAACGAAGTACTACGTGTGACCCAATTAACCCTCAAACTATGTATATCACTAAATGAATTGTTGTGAAATGTTAAGCGTTATATATTTTTGATAAGGCAATTTCAACGAATTAGGCAAGAACCGGATAATTAAAAAGCCATTGAAACAGTAGCAATTTAGTTAGCGCAGAAAAGGATCAAAACTTCTATTTTGTCGAAAATTTTGGTACATAAGTAGTCATTTCCATACTTACAGATGTTTACTGATCTATAGTTGGTGCTTAGTTACTACAGGTCCAATACAATCATGATCGTCATCATCATGATCTCAGCTAAAATACGTTCACTGCTGGACAAAGGCCTCCCCCAAGGATCTCCACAACGACCGGTTTTGTGCTGCTCGCATCCAGCGGCTTCCCGCGACCTTCACCAGATAATCCAACATTTAATTATAAATTTAAAGGTATCTCACTTAAGCTAGTTAGGTACTAACTTAATTTTGCTTCGGTAATTGCTGAAAATCGCAAACGGCACAAATACGCAAATCTAGGTCGAAATTATTTATTTGCTCCGTTTGCGGTGGAAACAATGGGTCCATCGGGGCCGGAGGCAAAGCAGCTTGTTAAAGAGTTAAGTGCTCCCTTATCGAGGCCTCCGGTGACAAGAAGGCTGGCAGCTACCTCTGCCAGCGTATTAGTTTGGCAATCCAAAGGGGCAATGTGGCCAGCATTCTTGGGACCTTCCCATGAGCCCACAGTTGGAAGACATCTTTTATTTCTAGGTCTTTAATTTTAAATTTTCTAATTACTTTTCACTGTTTTTTTTTCAAGTTAAGTTAAGTAATGTAATGCAATGTAGTGTATATAAACAAGTAAATTGTTTTTAATATAAAAAAAAATAGAATATTTTGCTTAGTTCCCTACAACCTGCTTCCGTGCCTACTACAATGTCAAACATCTCGATTTTTCATTGAACCTCTTGAGTAAAGACTTAATGCACTCATGTAGTATAAAGGTTTTTTTATGCCTTATAAGACAGCTCTTGACCTCGATCTCGCCTGATGGTGAGCGTAGATGAGGTCTACGGTGGAGCGTGCTGCCCCAGAAGATACCTATAAACTCTCAACTTGAAGGCATTCAGGTTATAAGTTTTTGGGAACACAGACGATGGCAGAGAATTCCACTCCTTGCCAGTGCGCAGTAAAAATGATGAATAGAAGCGCTAAGTGCGACGGTACATACTGAAACTTCTACTAGGTGGGGATGGTGCTATACAATGAATATTAATACTTACCTACTAACTACAAATTTCCACGAATCTTATCTGAATCCGCTGTAACATTTTGACAATGATCTTAAGATGGAGTCTCAGTCCCTTATATTATAAATAAAATAAATAAATAAATAAATTTTAAATATAATATTATTGGAAAATCAAACAGCGATAATATAATATTCTTACTTCAATCACATTATAATAAAAGGTTTTTGTAAATGCATTTGTATCCATCCTGTTAGTTTAACATTCAAACACTAACATCAAAACATACAAAAATAGAGAATCTACATTTTTTTTCTAATGTCTAATTGCATAGTTACCGTTTTGTTATTATAATAATATGTTGATTCACATTAAAAAAAACAAAAAAGAATTGTAACTGTTGTAGAGAACATCATCATCATCATCATCATCTCAGCCAAAAGACGTCCACTGCTGGACAAAGGCCTCCCCCAAGGATCTCCACAACGACCGGTTTTGTGCTGCTTGCATAAATAAACATAGAGAACATAATTAAACATTATTTTATTTTCAAACTTGCTTGTTTTAGTGTTCTGACGGTTAACGACCCACTTGGCATTCAAAAACAGCTGTCGTTAAATACTTAAGCAAATTTTTATAGAATGGACATGCGTGCCTAGTGCGAGCTCTATGTTCTATACCAAAGTCATTCGATCACATTAACGAAAACGAGAATTTGTATTGCATTGAAGCCGCAAAGAGTAAAAGGAGGAGCTCGGTAGCGCAGTGTTTTGCGAATGCTGAGGTTAAGTGACTTTCACAAAGGCCGGTCATCGGATGGGTGACCAAAAGTGTATCATCAATGCTCCTCTGTGCTTCGTAAGGCACGTAAAGCCGTTGGCCTCGGCTGCATTAGTAGTCGTTTACAACCACCAATCCGCACTGGGCCCGCGTGGTGATTTAGGCCCATTCTCCCAATGCATACATAGGGAAGGCTCGTGCGGCTCGTGCCCCAGCAGTGGTGACACAATACGATACAATACAATGCAACACAAAATGAGCTGATAGTGAATTTGGTGACAAACATAATTTTGTCTTACAAAGTCTCGTTTTCGTTAACGCGCCCGGTCTGCGATTGCTAAGGTTAAGTAACTTTCGCATAGGCCGGTCATGTGATGGGTGAGCAAAAAATTGTCATCTCAAGCTTTTCCGTGCTTCGGAAGGCACGTACAGCCTGTATGCATTAGGAGTCGTTAATAACCACCTCCTCTTCATCCATATGAAAGACTCGTGGGCGTGCCCCAGCAGTGGGCACTTAAATTGATATGGTGATGTGATCGATTGTCAAACAAATCTCGTACTAAACACCCTGTATTTTAATAGAGGTGCGGTGTGAAGTAGCCAGCTCCCCGCGAGTGTTGACAGCGATAATCGCTGACGTACATATGGGTTATCGGTGGGTCGGGGCGTACGGAAGATCGATCTGCTGAACCCATGTGGGTCGCACAAATAAGTTCTGGTTCATATACCACACTATCTAGGACAATTGCATATACTTAAAGCTATTTCTCTCTCTCTTCCTGGCCACGTGGCGGTTAGTGTCGCTAAACATGCTTTATACGATAGGATCTGCTTCAACTACGTCGCTACGAAAACCGCGTCGTCGACAGTGACTCTTCCTCACTTTGTTCTTAACCTATCTTTGTCGTCCTTTTCAGTCACCTGGCTCTCTCTTTCTCTCATTTTCTCTCGCTCAAGTCTTTTTGGACTTCATCTGTTTCTCTTAATCTTCGACGATAAACATATTATTATTAACTAGCGGCCGCTCGCGGTTTCACCCGCGTGGTTCCCGTTCCCGGGATAAAAAGTATCATAAGTGTTAATCCAAGTTATAAACTATCGGTATACCGAATTTCATCCAAATCCATTCAGTAGTTTTTACGTGCAAGAGTAACAAACATTCATTCATACTTACAAACTTTCGCGTTTATAATATTAGTAGGATTTAACTAGACCAAACACCTTCTCTACCTATATGTTCATAAATCCGGCTATAAGATATAAGCAACTGGCTAATTGCGAAATATCAGGAACTACCTACCTATGAAGTACCTATGTAGCCTACCAAATTTTGCAGACTTATTTTAGTAAATAAGTAAGAAAAACTTACGTACTAATAGTGATGTGTTATATATAATTAAATAAAATGTTGCGAAAATATTGCAATATTCCGCCGTTTTTTCTAGCACTGCTAATTTTATTACTCTTAAGTGGCTTACAAATAAACAAAGAATAAGCTCCGAATAGTTATTCCGCGTTTTGTCTCTTTTACTCTAATTTGAAATGACGTTTACATGGTGGGAACAAAACATGGAATAACTATTCGAAACTTATTCTTTGTTTATTTGTAAGGCACTTAACGTATAAATATAGGTCTTACAAATAAACAAACAATAGGCTTGGAATAGTTATTCCGTGTTTTGTCTTTTTTACTCTAATTTGGAGGAGCTCGATGGCGCAGTGGTTAACGCGCCCGGTCTTCTGACTTCTGAGTGCTGAGGTTAAGCAACTTTCGCAAAGGCCGGTCATTGGATAGGTGACCAAAAATTTATCATCTCGAGCTCCTCCGTGCTTCGGAAGGCACGTGAAGCCGTTGGTCCCGGCTGAATTAGCAGTCGTTACAACCACCGCACCGCACTGGTCCCGCGTGGTGGTTTATGGCTCGTTCTCCCCATCCATCCATAAGGAACGCTCGTGCCCAGCAGTGGGGACATAAAATGAGCTGATGATGATGATGATGATGATGATGACTCCAATTTGAAATGACGTTTACATGATAGAAACAAAACACGGAATAACTATTGGAGCTTATTCATTGTTTATTTGTAAGGCATTATATCTTTTCTACCGTTTCTTTAAATGTCAGTACCAGGAAAATAAAGTGCCTTACAAATAAACAAAGAATAAGGTCCGAAAAGTTACTCCGTGTTTTGTTCCTGTCATGTTAACGTCATTTCAAATTAGAGTAAAAAAGACAAAACACGGATTAACTATTCGGACCTTATTCTTTGTTTATTTTTAGAGTTTTAAATATAAAATATTATTAAAGCCTTCACTTGTTTTATGTTTATTGCGACTTTTATTTTAAGATTTCTTGTCAAAGTGTTTTTTTTAATTTGTAACTTTATTTCACTAGGTTATTCCATTTTACCCCATTGATTTGCCCCATCAATGGGTAAAGTAGACTTTTTCCATTTTACCCCATTAACTGCGTCTTGAGATCATAATGGGGGCTAACTCGACAATATAGGGTCATCAACGAAAGCCTTTGGACACTAGTACTGTGTTATAATAAACATCCTTAGAAGTTGACAAGCGCCTTTTCGACTCATTACTTGCTTTGACAAAGTATGCTACTAAAGTATTTAGCAACTTGCTGACTACTTTTTAACATGTATAGGGTAAAGTCGGGTAATGCCGGTCAGGAGCTAATACCGGTCATCTTGCTACACATATAAATCGGCCAAATACATGCACGCACACAGGTACATCATGTGACGCCACCATTCCCCGTACCGCGGCATCGACCAATCACGCGTTTAGGTCTGGCGCACGTCGATAGTTTTCGCGCCAATTTGATCTAATTTTTCGATCTTCGCAAATAAGAGGTGAGTTTTGTTTGACTAGTTATTTTAACATTCTGAATTAGCATCGGTGTTGCCAAACTATTCATGTACAAGTGTTATTATAGTTTTTTTACATTCGGCCTTAGATTTTAGGGTAAATGGAAAATATTTCGCTAAATCTAGTATCGGGTAATACCGGTCAATGATGACCGGTTTTACCCGCATAAAATTTAAGAGTAGTTTGCAAGTTTACATGATTTTTTTAACAGAATACCACCAAAACAAAATAGTTACTGCAAAGGATCTTCTTCCGGTTCCAAAAACACTTGGAAAGAAAAAACTACAAGCATCTCGTAAGCAGCATGCTACTGTTATAACAGGCACTCCGAATAAAATCATTTTATTTCAGAAAGAGCAAAAGAAGATGGCAAAATTGATAAAGGCTGAGATATTGAACTGAATTGAGAACCAGAAAAATAAATCAGGGCAAGTAAAGGAAAAAGTAACAGGAACAACGAAAAAAAATTAATTAAAAAAGAAAAGGAAACAAAAGCTACACAAGTAAAAAGGTTGAAGAAAAAAAGTTGAGGGCTCACACGACTATAATACAGCAACCGTTGAAACAAAACGGACAGACTTACTTGATGATGATGAAACCGATATTGGTGAAGATTTAGAGAACGAAATTGGTAATCAGAGAAAGAAGAGGATACTAGTGAAAACCTTTATAGGAAAGCTGCAGAAGTAAACAGGGTGAAGAGAAAAGTACTCCAAAATGAAAACATGAATAATGACATGAGAGGGAAAGGGTAAAGAAAAAAGTAGTTCAGGATAAGAGTACGGAGGACGACCTTACATCAAATTCAGAAATTGAGATACGTGACACGAGACAGATTTACGTGAAGATGACGACACCGATTTGGATGATGATATTATTAACAAATGCCTAATTTGCGATGATTATGGGCGGGATAACAAGTTATGGTACATGTGTGTGCGCTGTGGACGTTGGGCCCACTCTGAATGTTCAGGGTACGATTCTGCTGATGACTATATTTGTGAATTATGTTTTTAGATACTTATTAGAATAGAATAAGGCATGACCGGTATTACCCAAGGGCTGACCGGTTTTACCCACCCTTGCGTGTAATACCGGTCAACTTTTCTTTTAAAAAAAATGTATATTGTATTAAAACTATGTTTACTACTGATGATGAATTATATTTTCGTTTGTATTAAGTTTAATAAAGAAATGTTGATTCATACTTATTTTGTAATGAGTTTCCTTAAGTGACCGGTATTACCCCATTCTACCCTACCTATTTGGTTCTGAGAAAATAAAACTTTAATCTCTTGCCCATTTTGTTTTCAGGACACAAACAGATTCTACATGGGGTCCACGGCAGGCTCCGGCCCCGCCAGCTGATCGCCATCATGGGGCCCTCGGGGGCTGGCAAGTCCACCCTCCTTGACGTCCTGTCAGGGTACCGCATCTCAGGAGTTGGGGGCGCGGTCTTCATCAACGGCCGAGGCAGGGTCATGAGTGAGTGGAAAAATTCAATTTGTAAAAAATATTAATTATATGAATGCTTGATAAATAAAACATAATTGAAATGGGTCAATTCAACAATCTTTTTATTGCTTTGTAAATTCAACATCTTTGAAATTTGACCTGTGAACTGCACTTTATCGAAACACTAAAGAACGCGAATAATTTTTGGTATCTGCCTACATTTTATAGAAGAACATATAATTGTACATTTTTAGTATATTATTTAGTTAAAAGAACGAAAAAAGAGAATAAATTAGACATCACATACATTGTTCTGATCCCAAGGTAAGTAGCTGAAGCACTCGTTTTACGTAAATCAGTAACAACGACGGTACCACAACCACCCAGAGCCGACATAACATCGAAAAGTTCGTTTTCAACATTGAACCGAACCGGGAATCGAACCCAAGCAAGAAGTGCAAGCCCTTCGGCTACGGAACTACTATAGTTATCGGTTGAAATAAGTTATTCAAGGTCTTTATCTTTTTTTTTCTATTTTTTTTTTTTGAAGCATGCTTTAACCCTCTTTACATTACGCTGCAGCTTGTTACTTAGGTGAAACCCGAATGACACATAATTACAACCAACTAGTTTTTAATATGAATATGACATGTCTATCACTAGACGTGTAACGGATAATCAGTTAGCGTGACTGTGACCCAACTATGACCTTTGTACGTATTATTATAGGTATTCTCAGTTCAAGTTAATATACCATTCCGTTGGTATATTAACTTTATGGTTCACATTGACTGAAACAGGTTTAATTTATCGTCCAAACGTCCTATCTAAAATCAAAAACAATCTATGGCGCGTCTGATGTCACATTTGGGCTAAGCAGGCCCGAAATAATTACAAATAACTTAAGGACCCTTCTGTGGTCAAAACAGTCCTAAAGAATTGTATATTAAATTATGTAAATTCCTAATTAATATTGACTGATGACTACACGTATAATTTTGTGTTAAAACTGTTGAGTAAAAATAGCATATTCTTTATCGCAAAGTTAACGTAAAAAGTACACATTGAAATGAAACACTACCTTATTTTTAGTTTATACGAAAATCGAAACACGGGTCAGTTATTTTCATTTTCTTCAGTACAAAAAAAAATTAAAATAATATCTTGAAAACTCATAAAGTTACAAGCTTTTTGTGCTGTTCCGTTGTGTTTTTAGTAGGGTGTACTTTAATTGAGATTTTGTAAATATTATTTAGTCAAAATGTAACATGGTATAAAAAATATTGAAATCGATTCTATTACCGATTCTGAACAAACAGTTTTCAGGTTTCGTATAAACTAAAAATAATGTATATGGATCTACTCACGCTTATTTGACATAACTATTATTTTAACCTGAAATGAAAAGGCACTTTAAAAGCACCATTTTTCTTAGTAAGTAGGTAAAAAAATTATGGACGATTCAAAAGCACTTTTCTAAAGTTTATTTGAATAAAGAATATTTGACTTTGACTTTGACTTTGACTAAGTATTAACACAAACCACAGTTACCTGACCGAACTCACGTTCCCTGACTAGTTCATACTAGTGTCGCACAATGTGCCATTACGTGCATTCGTTCGCATGAAATGAGATTAGATTGCAACTCCGACATTGCTTTATCAACAACAGACCGTGAGGAAATGAACCCGGATTCTGAACTAATTCACACAACTCAGATGACGCTAATTAAATATATCACACAATATTATAAATGCGAAAGTTTCAAATGTTTGTGTGTATGTGTGTATATTTGTTGCTTCTTCACGCTGCAACGGATGGATGGGTTTGGATGAAATTCGGCATACAGACAGTTTATAACCTGGATTAAAACATAGGATAGTTTTTATCCCAATATTCCCACGGGAACGGGAACCACAAGCGGCCGCTAGTGTTCACATAAACATGACATAAACGGTTCTAGTCGGTTCTAAAAAACGTTATCTGTAAAATGTACATGACTATGATGACTCTGTTCTGCCTGATGTAAAGCATAAGCAGAATCCAGATGCGAGGACAGTAAGCTTCGCAAGATTGTGCCCCACTAGTCCATCCTAACCTTGCCGACGCACGATTTGCTTCTTCACACCCGATCTGATCCGAACCCCTCGAAGAAATATAGATCCGATCCGATCCAAATCCATCGGAGAATCTAGTAGGGCACGGGGACACGCACGCACTAATGCGTGATGTCGTTGCCCCTAGAAAACCTCTGACGGTGATTCGTTTCACACGGCTTGAGGAACCCTTTAAGTTTCTCGCCGCCCCCAAAAAAAACCGGTGAAGCTGAAAATGCCAAGAGACAACCAGCAAACTCTTTCAAAGAAAAAAGGTTCTTCGCACCTCATTTAAGGACACCATGTTGACCCAATTACCAAGGACCTCTTTTAAATAATGCTGTTATGCTTACTCGTTTGCGTTCCTATACCATTCATCCGATTACAATGAAACTTTGGGAAGTTGTTGTGAGCACGCCCGTGCAGGGTTCTGAGTTGGTAGGACCATCATTTGATACGGGTGTTCAGGCGGGCAAATCCGTGGATGAAATGTACTTAATGAAATGTAAAATAGTCTATGGTAACCGTTTACCATCAGGCAGGCCGTATATCTACTTATTAAAAGATGAAGTGGAGGAAAAACAACAGCTTATGAGGAACACGAACACCAAGATCTACAGCTTAGGCGGATAGATCCTTGAAGTGCTTAAATTCAATTAGTATTTGCGAAAATATCTAGTTTTGCAGTATTCACATTAGTTAGTGTCAAAGTAAAGATATTGTATTATTGTAATATTTTCTTTGTTTTAAAAATATAATTATGGTAATGATGAATGAGGAGCTCGATGGCGCAGTGGTTAACGCGCCCGGTCTGCGACTGCTGAGGTTAAGCAATTTTCGCAAAGGCCGGTCATCGGATGGGTGACCAAAAATGTATCATCTCGAGCTCCTCCGTGCTTCGAAAGGCACGTAAAGCTTTGGTCCCGGCTGCATTAGCAGTCGTTAACAACCACCAACCCGCACTGATGCGCCCACGTTGTGGTTTATGTCCCTTTCACCCTATCCATCCATAGGGAAGGCTCGTGCCCCAACAGTGGGGACATAAAATGAGCTGATGATGAATGATAATAAAGGTTGATAACCATGCATATATTTTTTTAAACTATTGCAAATTTTTCTCTTTTATTTCCCAAGACGCCCACGCACATTCATTCGTTCTTATAAGTTTAGAAAACAATTTTTTATGATGTTCATTTGTTCTTGCGTTCTCTCTCTCACAGAGAGCTTCAAGAAGCTGTCGTGCTACATCCAGCAGGACGACCGGCTGCAGGGCCTGCTCACGGTGGGCGAGAACATGGCGATCGCCGCCGCCCTCAAGCTGCCCACCACGCAGGACAAGTACGAGAAGGGGGAAGTCGTAAGTGATACTGTTATATTTTTCTATCCTTTTTCGGAAAGAAATTTGCTAGCTACTCTACTCTCCACCTTGGTAAGGTTTGTAACGTCAGGATAAATGTTATCCTGCTAATATTATGAACGCGAAAGTTTGTAAGTATAGTTGGATGTTTGTTACTCTTTCACGTAAAAACTACTGAATGGATTTGGATGAAATTCGGCATACAGATAGTATATAACCTGGATTAACACATAGGGTAGTTTTCATCCTGATATTCCCACGGGAACGGGAACCACGCGGGTGAAACCGTGAGCGGCCGCTAATGTAAAATAAACGAGCTCGAGGACCACGATGGCGCACGCAGTGATAAACGCGCTTTGTCTGCGTTTGCTGAAGCTACGTCCGGTCATCAGATGATGGGTGATCAAAATATTTTTATATTGAACTTCTTTGTGCTTTGGAAAGCACGTAAAGCCTTTGGTCCCGACTGCATTTGCAGTCATTATCATATCGTTATTGGCCCGTTCTCACTGTGGTGTTTATATTCATAGGGAAGGCTTGCGCCCCAACAGTGGGTACATAAATAAATAAATAAATAAATAAACTTTCCTACATTCACACCAATTATATAGCCCAAGAGAAGCTTCGTTATGAAACTCGTCAAATGGTTACTAGACAACGGATAAACATACTTAAAATACTTAAATACATACTTATTATACATAAAAAACACCCAGACCCGATACAATGAAGAAAAACAACAATTTCTAAAATTGACCCGACCGGGGGTCGAACCCTCAGAGATCACACCATGAAAACCGGTGTACAAACCACTCGACCAAGGAGGTCGTCTACATAAATAATGACTTGGAGATGAATGAGTGTGTTTTCACGTAAACTTTAGAAAATTATTGATTTGCTGTTGGATAGTCCTACTCATAGCCTTTACATAGTTCCTCAAACCGTAGGTTAGCTGTCCAGAGACCTGACTACTGACCTCAAGCTTTCTCAAGAGACTCGACAGAACAACTTTAACGACAACGCAAGAAAAAAGGATCAAAAATTAAAATTGTTTCTTTTCCTTCCGACGTTAAACTTTTTATTATAGATAATTATTCTTCTAAGAGTTAATATCTCGCTAATTGGACATTCTCCACTGCCAATTGGTCTGTAATCATCTGTAGTTCCTTGAATCAATATCAGGCTCGCAGCACGGCATACTAACGCAACGCATTGCAAAATAGCAAAGATCTCCGGTAGTTTAGACAGTTTTAAATGCATAACTATACTATGTTGTTAATAGTTTGAAAAAAAAGAAAGAGGAAATAAAAAACATTTATTTGGGGCCAAACACATTAAAACATTAGTCAAAAAAAAAAATTCATTTTCTAGTGCTATAATGGCTGCACTGAAGCTAAATTAAATATTTATAAAATACAGTGTTTGTTTTGTTGTAATTTAATATATAATTTAATTTAGCTTCAGTGCAGCAATTAGCACTTGAAAATGAAAAGTAAAATTAGCTATAGCGTTGTGTTATCGGATCTGTGGTAGTTCATCTGCATAGGTGAATCTGCATGGCCATCGGTTGCAATAACCGTTAGATAGATTGCGCATTGTGCCGCTATTAGCACTCAAAAAATTAAAAAAGCAGTGACAAAATTCAGCACTCACGTCCGTTCTGGTAGCATAGCGGTCAGTGCGGCTGCCCGGATTGCGGAGGACCCAGGTTTGATTCCTGGCTGGGTCGGGTGGGCGTTTAATTTTTTCACTGCATATTATAAATATTACTCAAAAAGAAAAAAAAAAGAAAAATTTTAGCTTCAGAACTTATTAGCATGTGACGAGAAAGGTAATGAGCGTAAACGTTGAAAAATATGTTCTTAGAAAGGAAGTAATAATATTATCTCAGTAACATCAAAATTGAAAGCGTCTTTTACGCAGAATCCTCACCTAAAGTCCTTCAGTATTTGCGCACTTTCTCTATCTCCTTCTTTGGTTAAAAAAACCAAAAGTTGCTTGGAAGAGATCGCTTGTAGCAATAAAACCGCCTTTGCTCATACTAGCGTGTGTGAGCATTAAAGTATTTATCTATCTATCTAAAGTGGAAAAACAGAGTTTACCTATACTCGATTTCTATTTTCCAGATAGAAGAGATCCTCACGAACCTGGGCTTGTACGAGCACATCAACACCCGCAGCGCGCAGCTGTCGGGCGGGCAGCGTAAGCGACTCTCCATCGCGCTCGAGCTGATCTCCAACCCTCTCATCATGTTCTTGGATGAGCCCACCACGTGAGTACCTATAACCTCATTGAAAAGAATAGCTCCTATCGAACGGTTACTTTTAAGAGAGTGAAACCTGTGTCATTACAACCCAAAGGTTGTAATGACACAGTCATCCATCCATCCAATCCATGAATCCATGAATCCATGAATCTGATCCATGATTTTTTTTCTTGCTTTGATAACCTGCTACGAAAACAGAATGAAATTGTCGTTTTTGTAACCAAGTTTCATAACCAGTTACGAAAGAAGATTTTTTTTAAGGTTATGCACAAAAGGATCTATGAGTATTTAGAAAAAAACAAAATACTGACCAAAGAACGAACAAAGTGGTTTTCGGAAAGGTAAATCAACTACATTAGCAGCTTTTAACTTAAATGTAACTGAAAATATTGATAAGAATTTCGATACTACAGCGATATTCTTTGATATGGGCAAAGCTTTTGACTTTGTCTCACATGACATACTTTTGCCCAAATGCGAGAAATATGGTTTGAGAGGGAATGCGCTGAAATCGTTGGATACTTACCTTCGAAATCGTACGCAATATGTGAAGCTTAAATACGTTGATAAAAATAAGGGGGAATGTCCTCAAAATCAGTAGTTGTCGAAAATAATGTAGGTGTTCCACAAGGAACGATCTTGGGACCGCTATTATTCATAATTTACATTAACGACCTACCTCATGTGACTACTCGTCGGTGCAATTTATTCACCGACGATATATCTGTGGTAATACCTAGAAATCCGGGCGGGAACTTTAATGAAGATATAAATAATACTATTAATAATATTGCAAAATGGCTGACAGCGAATAATTTAAATGTCAATATCAATAAAACTAAATACATACGATTTTAACATATGGACAACCTAAAGTTAATGATCTTAATGTGCTTCTTAATGAACCCATAATGGAGTCAGATGAAGCAGTCTTCTTAGGCATAGTTATTGACAGACAGTGTTCATGGAAAAATCATATTAAGAAAGTATGTTCTAAGATAAATAGATTTGCTTACGCATTTTGGCGGCTAACGACGCAAATAAATCAAAAAACCTCTTTGATTGCCTATCATGGATACGTGGCATCGAATTTTAGATACGGCTTAATTCTGTGGGGAAATTCAACAAACTTGAATAGAGCTTTCATATCACAAAAACAATGCGTATGCGCCATATGTAACTTGCAACCAATGACAACATGTAAGCAATTGTTCCGCAAGCTTAATCTACTAACTCTCCCTTCACTTTATATATTGGAGTGTTGCATTTTCGTGAAGAGCCATCCCTATTTATTTATTGCTAAAGGTATAAACTCTAAGAGAAGTATAAGATGTCCTGGAAAGCTGTTGTTACCCAAACTGCACACGGAGAAGTCCGTGTGCATCCGTTATAGAAGTATAAGAGAAATTGTTATCCTAGTTGCGTTAAAATATATAATAAGTTACCACACACATTAACTGAGCAAAGCTGTTTGACTGGTTAAAATTAAATCTTTCTACTTAGTTAAGGAATATCTAAATTGTAAAGTTGATATAATATAAATTTTATTTTAAATAATTATTGATGTATAAATTGTATTGATGATGTAAATTTAATTAACGTATAATTAAAAAAATTCTTTTTTGTTCTGTTATTCACATTCACATTCATATATACCTACTCTATTTTCAGTGAATTAATAATTTGACTTTGATTTGATTTGACTTTTCGTACCTAGTTATTAATTAAGAAAATTATGAAAAGCGAGTTTTGAAAATGGAGAAAAAAATAAACTTTTCGTAACTGTATTATTTCAGGAATATAACTTTTACTATCCTCATGGAAAAGTCATTACATCACCAGCTCATTTTATGTCCCCACTGCTGGGGCACGAGCCTTCCATTGATTGTTAATATTTATTTATTAAACAAAACTAGAGGCCTCTCAGTTATTGCATACCAATTATTTGGTTAAACGTGAGATGTCAAAATAATGTAACAACTTGAACCTTCCACATTTACAGTAATAAATAACTACTCTGTGGCGGTAGCCAAAGTAACATTAAGAAAACGATAGCGAAGTTCGAAAAGAATAAAATGTATGGGATTGACATAAGATTGACCACGTGATTTAGCGCGGCTTATGTCAATCCCATACATTTTATTCTTTTCGAACTTCGCTATCGTTTTCTTAATGTTACTTTGGCTAAGCCTACTGATCTATTCCATTCTATTCCATATGGATGGAAACACCACAGGAACACACACATGTTTCATTCATAAACCACTCCGTAAACCACCCATCCGATGGTTGGCCTTTGCGAAAGTTTCTCAACTTCAGCAATCGCAGACCGAACCGAACATCTGCGCCATGGAGCTCCTCTTGGAAGAGTTGCTAGGCACTATCTAAGGGGGTTTCTTTTGGAGCGAGAGCTATCTTGTTACTAGTACTTAAATTATCTTCCAAGAACGACTTGTCACCTCAGGAGAAACCAAGGCCCTTATCATCAGTAGGTACTTAGCCATGATAGCTAGTACGTCATAAATATAAGTTTTATAGTTAATTGTGTGTGACCTATGACAGTTTTAATTTACTTTAATTACCAGCTTCAGCCTTGTTTTTCGATGATTGTACCCAACAAGAACTTTTAGACCTTGAAGACATACGCAAGTCATAGTAGGTATTGTCATAAACAAATACAACACGACGACGTAGGAAACAATAAAAAACAAAAATCATTTTTGTTTTTAAAAATGATTTTTGTGATATGATTCTTATCTGACTTTCTAAAAGAAAGACGCTGGTGTTGTCATGTTTCTTGATAAAGCTAATTAGGTATTGCCAAAGCAATATCGATTAATAATAACACGGCGTAATTAACACTTGTTAACAACAAAACAAGTAGGACGGAACATAAGCGCGTGCGCATCAACTGAACGCGTTATCGATCAGGGGCCGTGACCTTCGCAGCGCCGGAGTAATTCGCTCGATGTCCTTCGCACTTAACAATAAACAATCATTGTTGTTTATGGTCTTCGACATTGCCGACCTTGTATTAAAACCTCTTTTTACTAAAAATCTTTCTCTTAATTGAACCGTGTTGTAAATAAAACACATAAGAGCAGCTGCGCATGCTGTGTTTACCTTTCTGTCTTTCGATAGCATCTGATCTGTTTTTGATCTTGTCAGGGTATGCCAGGGTATGACCTCCAGGTAAGAAGTAGTCCACTTAGACCACAAGACCGAATAGCACAAGCGCGAACAGCACAAGGCCTAGTCCACGAACAGCACATATCAATATTTTAGGCATGTGCTGTTCGTGGATTCAAATTTATTTTTACATTTTTGTCCACGAACAGCACATACAACTGCTGAGTTGTAGATACTGTTGGAGCCTAGTGCTGGCTGCTAATGTATTTCTTATACAGGACGTTATTAAATTAAAGATATCGACAAAATCACATGATAGTAACGTTCGTAGCACTATTTATTATACATGTAGGTTTAACATAATTCTCATACATAAGACAGGACTTCACTGAGGGTCGAGCGAGCCAGAGTGGCGCATGCACATGCACACAGTTAACGTTGTTTCGATGCTATATACTTAGGTATTGACGCCTGCATATGAAACTATACAAAACTGTCAAATTTCGTCAATAAATGTTTAACCCTTAGAATAATTACGGTATAGAAAGATAGTCTTCATACAAACGCTCTGTCAAAAGTGAAGCACTAAACCGATTCACATTTTCGTGACAATTACTTGCTTGCGCTCGGCGACACGCACGCACACGTACTTGTAACTCTGTAGTATACATTGAAAACTCAGCGTTTGGAGCCATATCTGATACGTAATTATTCTAAGGTTTAACCATATATCATCTAAATAATGTTCAAAGACTATTGAGGAAATAAGTAAGAAAAAAATTTTTTTGTGTTTCGTGTGTGGTTTATGACGTTATCTTGTCGTTTCGTGCCGCCTATGAAAGCAACATCGAAAGCTATAGCCTTTAGCTTT
The DNA here is from genome assembly GCA_947562085.1 of Eudonia lacustrata. Classification (NCBI taxonomy): domain Eukaryota; kingdom Metazoa; phylum Arthropoda; class Insecta; order Lepidoptera; family Crambidae; genus Eudonia; species Eudonia lacustrata. The sequence goes on along the minus strand of OX387317.1, from coordinate 5,239,747 downwards.
TGATATTGCTTTCATAGGCGGTGCGAGGTGGCAACATGACGTCATAAACTATACGCGTAGACAAAGCAATCGGTTAGGCGGTCGGGGGGCTGTTTGTTGGTGGTAGTCTGGTGTGCAACCGTCAAGTGCAGGTATTTGGAATTAAAATAAATTAAGCGTGATTTTTTTTTTAATTGCTATTTATCGAGAACGTTACTCGTTGAATAATAGAATTACAGAAAACATGATACCGTACCAACTGATAACACTACTACGAACTGTTTCTAGATATATCTTTATGATATATTTTTGAGTCATCTACAGTATGATGCATTGATGTTTGATAAAATATTGATAAGTGTTCTTCAAGTAAGAGTTCAAAACCAAGAAAATAAAAACCGTCTAATTTTAAAAATAAAGACAAATGCTTTAATGTATTTTACACTTTGAGATGTCTAACTATATAGTATCCGCTTTAAGATGAGCCTTTAACTTTGCCTCACAGACGTGTTATCATTTCAGGGGCTTGGACAGTTCTTCATGTTCCCAAGTGGTCCAGTTGTGCCGCTCGCTGGCACACCAGGGCCGTACCATAGTCTGCACGGTCCACCAACCCTCCGCATCACTTTTCGCGATGTTTGACCACGTCTACATCCTAGCAGCTGGCCAGTGCCTCTACCAGGGTACTACGAAGAACTTGGTCCCGTATTTGGAGCAAGCAGGAGTCCCCTGCCCGATATACCACAACCCAGCTGATTATGGTAAGAACAGAAGCCAGAATAAAGCAGGCTATTTCGCCATCGAAGCCCTCATTAATTTAGTTATAAAATAAATTGCAGTTATCGAGCTCGCGTGTGGAGAATATGGCGACGACAAAATCCAAGTTCTCACTTCAAAAGCGGAGAACGGCAGAGCTTTAGATTGGTTCGAGGATCCACAGGCGATCCCCTCTATGGAGGCTCTGAGGAAGCACTACCCATACAGCATACTGAGAGAGCAGGACACAGGATCAGGGGTGGAGGAGACGTCGCAGTCCAACCAGATGTCGGTACTTCTAAGGAGAGGGTTTCTGAAGGCCAAACGTGATTCGGTATGTGTGCTGATTTAAAATATATTTCTAGGTGTAAGTACTGTGTAATGTTTGCTTAGTATTTAAGAAAATTATGAAAGACTTTTAGCGATAGTGCCTTATTACCAAGTTCAAGGAGGTATACGAATACATCTGGGGGCTGTCATTCCAGACGTATTCGAAGTCACCGATGACTATTTCAACACTGAAATTCTTAAATCTCATAAATATCCGTTTGGGCATTTTTAATTTCAATATCTGCGATAAAAAGTTCACCTCCCTTTGTTGTTCCGTCCACAGACGATGACCCACCTGCGGTTGATAGTGAACGTGGTGGTGGGCATCATGCTGGGGATGCTGTTCATCGACGCGGGCAACGAAGGGTCGCGCGTGCTCGAGAACTACAACCTTCTCTTCGCCATACTGATGCACCACATGATGTCTCCTATGATGCTGACTATTCTCACATGTGAGTTTTTGTATTGACTTGTACGGTGCAGCGCTTAAGGCTCCCACACTCCAGACGCAGTTCAGTAACAGCGCAGCTCGAACGCGTGCGTGCATCTGCGATACAGGAGTCACTGGAACCTGGTGTTGTTCCTACCTAGTTACCTCGCCAGTTAAGTTGGCTAGTACAAAAGTCGACTTTCAAAAATAAAACAAAAGAAAGCTAACACACACAAAACAAAAGAACACAAACAACCCGAAACTTCCAAACCTGTGTTTTTGTTTAAGTGCGATTGAAAGAACTCGCCCCTAAACTGCAGCAGCTTCTTTACCTGTCCTGTCCTGTCCCAGTCCCTTCTTATCCATGCGTTTAGATTTAATTGGAGGAGGGGTTGAAGAAAGGATTGAATAGGTATTGGGTCACTCAACCTCATTTAAAGCTTGAACTGCAACAGACCTTTGTCTACATATCTTCACAATGAACAAAACTAATCTAACAATGTTCTCTTTCCTTTTTTCAGTTCCATCAGAAATGACGGTGTTATCAAAAGAACATTTCAACCGATGGTATTCACTGGGTTCCTATTACATTTCGATAACAGTAGTGGACTTGCCAATATCGGTAAGTAATTTTTAGTAAACTGAAACATTATTGGCTGGCTAGCCGGCAACCTTCATTTATTTTAGATACATGTATGCATAAACAATATCGTAAATCCACGAAGTCATTACCTAAGCTGTTATTCAACCAGAGTGCATCCCGGAATCTGCTGACTCTGAATTCGGAGAATCTTTTTATCACCGCTAAGTAGATTTCTAGTTCATTGCGTTATTTCTATCACCGTTGACTATTGACTACCGTAGTACGCGCAATGAACTAAAAATCTTTCGCCGCGTCATCATCCCAAAACGCTCGACCTCCTGGCTGAGGCCTTAGATGAAAAAACTAAAAATATGGAACGCAGAGCATTCTGTGAAACCCAGCATTAATATGTATTTTCACCTTCCAACAACATGGGGTCCTTTAAACGAGACGTGAAGAAGCAACTTGCGGGTCGGCCAGATGAGGACGGGTAGTAAAGCACAATCCTGCTTCACTAGCTGTCCTCGACCCAGGACTCTGCTACTGCTTAAAATAGAATGGCTTTATGTATAATATTTATTAAATTCAGATAACATAAAATGTTTTTGTTTTGTTTATATAATTTTTAACGCAAATTTTGTTGCGAACAAATTATAAAAACACAAATGTTGAAATCGTGGTACCGCGATAGCTCAATTGGGAAAGCACCTGGTATGTCAGAAGGGTGCAGGTTCAAATCCTGCTCGTGGAAATTTTTTCAACATTTGTATTTTTCAGATAACATGATCCATTTTGTTAGTAATATTTTAATATAAGACTATATTAATAGGTACAGTAAAATTTCATTCAATAGCATACGGATAACATTTAATTGCATTCATTTGATAATAAATAATAAAAATAACAATTCAATTGGAATTCAATTACTGCGCATGTACCATACTACAGTGATTTTGGTACTCGCAGTCAAACCTACACGCAAACGCGCTTATTGTGCCGTTGGAGCTGACCCAGATCCTGCACCCCAGAGATGTGCACCGCTTGCGCATGGTGGTGAAGAAACAGTCCACCCTCGCCTCAGCGAACATCCCCGACGCGCTGCAGAACCGAGGCAACCCCACCAGCACTCTAAACGCGTTGTTAAACTGGACTCGGAGGGCATCATACTGTTTTTTTCTTAGAATAGAATTTATTTGCATAAAGCATTGTAAAATACAGATCGTGACTTAAATTAAACCAACATGTTTTGCCACAATTTGGCGTGTCTATATTTGACATCAGGTAGAGCGGATTTTTTTTACCAATCTAGTATTAATAAAACTGATTTTATCTTCACGATGTTCTGCCCGCAGGTCGTGTCCTGCTTCATATTCAGCGTGATCGTGTACATGATGTCCGCGCAGCCACTGGACGGCGTACGCTTCAGCATGTTCTTCGCGATCTCGCTGTACACGGTGCTGGTGGCGCAGAGCTTCGGCCTCATGATAGGGGCGGCCTTTAACGTTGTCGTAAGTAATCGGACATATAAAGCTCACCATTTCTTTTTACAGGAAAAGGAGTGGAGTCATTGCCCATTTAAAAATATATCATATTATGTACCAGCCCCCCGACCATGAGCTCTTAAAGCAGTGTTATTGCAGTTGAGGAAAAGAGACGCAAATATGTTCGCCGCTACACGCGTCTCGTTTTCACAACTGCAATAATACTGCTATATGAGCTTGTGGTTACCCCTCAGCTCATTTTATGTTCCTGTTTTTTGTTGGAGCAGTGCTGTTCTCCCTGTAGAACGGGCCGTAAAACACTACGCGAGCACAAAGCGGATTGCTGGTTTATCATTATCATCATCATCATCATCATCATCAGCTCATTTATGTCCCCACTGCTGGGGCACGAGCCTTCCCTATGGATGGATAGGGAGAACGGGCCATAAACCACCACGCGGGCCCAGTGCGGATACAGCCGGGACCAACGGCTTTACGTGCCTTCCGAAGCACGGAGGAGCTCAAAATGATAAATTTTTGGTCACCCATCCAATGACCGGCCTTTGCAAAAGTTGCTTAACCTAAGCAATCGCATGCCGGGCACTGCGCCGTCGAGCTCCTTAGTTTGTGGTGGTTTAGAACGACTGCGATTAACAGTAGTGACTAATGGCTTTACGAGCCTTTCGAAGCACGGGGAGGAGATCGAGTTGATATATTTTTAATCGACCGATGAAAGACCTTAGCCAAAGTTGTATAACTTCAGCATTCGCCAGACCGAGTGCGATTACCATTGCGCCTTTGAGCTTCTATTTGAGGAGCTCAATGGCGCAATATCAAAAATTTGTTTTATTCAACAGAACGGCACATTCCTCGGGCCAACGCTATCAGTGCCGATGATGATGTTCGCGGGCTTCGGGGTGACGCTGCGCGACCTGCCCCCGTACCTGTACTGGGGCTCGTACGTGTCCTACCTGCGCTACGGACTGGAGGGGTTCATCGGCGCCATCTATGGGCTGGAGAGGCCCAACCTGGACTGCAATGAAGCACTGTACTGCCATTATAAGTAAGGAGGTTTTCTTGGAAAGTTTTACTGACAGCTGATAAATTTAAACGCTATATTAAAGCAATTGCAATTGCCGATTGTCATTTACGCGAAAGGATCGCAGGAACTGTAGAATTTGCTGTGCTTATTATAATTGTTCAGCATTGTCAGGCTATAAACGCCAGTGCTCCCATTGATCCCAGAAGTGGGGCATTTATATGCTGATGATCCAATTAAAGGCTAACTACTGCGTCATGAAGCTCTAATTTATCAGTTACTAGACCAACGATTCGATACATAAATAGTTATATTTGTAGGTTTAATGCAGATGGTACAGAAAGAACACATGAAAATGTTGCGCCAATAGAATTCACGTGACCAATGAGTGCGTATCATTCCACAGCTGGACATAGACCTTTGTGGCATGCATAAGGAGAGAAAGCCTAATAGCCCTTATTCACGGGCACTCTACTCCGTCACTCCAAATTAATCATATTGGCCCAAATTCAAGACCACTGCACTCAATGGCTTCATCCATCACTCATTGGCATTGCCAAGCGTTGGATTTACAAACAATCCATAATTCATTAAAATGAAGCGACGACGGTGTGGCGCAAGGATTGCCTGTATGGGGTCTTTAATGTATTCCACTGAACCCGATCTTCTCATTTAACTTCTGCCACATTGAGTATTCGTCGTCGTTCCGCGCCAGACGGTGTCCTATACTACGTAATTATTACGTACTAGCGGCTCGTCCCGGCTTCGCACAGGTGGACATTTTTTTATTATAGCCTATGTTACTCAGCGCTAATGAAGCATTCTAATGGTGAAAGATTTTTTTAAATCAGTCCAGTAGTTTTTGAGTTTATTCGTTACAAACGTACATACAAAAATACAAAGCTTTTCTTTTTATAATATTAGTATAGATTGGTACTTATTATGAGCATAACATATTTCTCGTTGCCAGGCACCCGTCGCAGTTTCTGGCAGAGGTGTCGATGTCTCCCGACATGTTCTGGTGGGACGTGCTCGCGCTCTCAGTCTTCGTGCTGGTGCTGAGGGTAGCTGCTTTCCTCCTGCTTAAATGGAAGATCAACGCCGTGCGATAAACGAGAACTGAAACCCTTGAGATTGGACCTTATGTGTATACGTATAGATACCCTATTCCAAAACGCGGACTAAAGCTTAACAAAGTTTTGTACTTTCGAAGAAATTGTACTACGAGTAGAAAACATACGTCGTGAAGCTTTAAAAATTACTAAGTGTTTTAATGTTTCTTACTCACTGTGTATGTAACAATATGTACTAGAACACATCTTAAGGCATAAGCTATACTTATCATAAACTTTTTGTAGTAATCTAAATAAATTTGAAAGAAAATAGTTCAGAGTTTAGTACGTATCCATCGTAATGCCTTTAATTTAAAAAACAACAGATACAGTTGCATTTTTAAAGCAGTTTAGTTCACGTTTCGGAATAAGAGGGTCTGGGTGCAACTTTGTACTAGTAGTCAATAATTGTGCGTATTCTCTATTTGACGAATAAAATTGAAACGAACAGGGTATTTCTAATGTGATTGGGTACTTTAACGTTATATTACGTTAGTTGGATATTGGAAGTAGAGGCTTACGTAGAGGAGAACTTAATAAGATTGTGTAAAAATTGGACAAAAGCCACTTCTTCAGGAATACTTGAAACTCGTGCTGATGTTTGTGAGCGAAAACTTTTATGAGATAGAAGTAAAGAAAATAAGTAAATAGGCTTACGTAAAAAAGTTTAGTACGATAAAAGATTTTAATTTACATCCTATTTCTTAAATTAAAAACATTAATTAGGAAAATTAGTTAAGCGTAACATCTATTAGACAAACCAAATATATATATCTATAACAATAAAAGAAATGAAGGTTCTTTTCTGTGCAATTCTGCAACTTTGAAAATGTTAAAATAGAAAATAAAATTATTGCTCAAACTAAAGAAGGTCCAATATATTTGAAACGGAACTGTGATAGACTTCCTAATCGTTTTCGTAGGACTTGTGACAAATTGACAAATAAAACAACGATAATAATATAGGTAATGATCGCTCGCTTAGTACATTTGCGATTAAAATGTATGTAATAGTTTACATATATTGAGCGATTTGTGGCCTTAATACCAATTCATCAACCGACCGCTACTAGAGCAGCAATAGGCATGACGACAGTATCAAAAAATTTAATGACTTTAGGGGAAAATACATATTTAAAAAATTTAAAACACTGGTTTACTTTTATTAAAAATATTGAGATTATTAATATTCACAGCGCATGACGTCACGCTAAGGTAAACTCCGCTGTCAATACTGTCCTTCACTATGTGTTTTGTAGTTGTGAATACTACCACATGCCTAAGCGTGACGTCAGAGCCGACGCCATGACACCGGGAGCTGTTTTCACGCACTATTGAAAAAATATTAGAAAAATGGCTTTAAACTTTGTTAAACTTAAGTTTGTTACAGAAATAAAGGTTTTTTCGTAAATAGTAAATGTGTACCCACATTACGGAAGTGGATTTCAAAATCTTTCGTCACGCCTACTTGCTTTTTTTCGCTAATAAGCCTGCCGAGGTGAGATCGATTACATAAGTGATAATAAAACTTGCACTCAGCACTCTGGGCCCAACACTACTTGCCTTTAATTGAATTCATCTTGCCATTTAAATAATAATTTGAAGAATGTTTTTTTACTATTATTATTTTATTTTATTATTTATTCGGTGTATTTTTTATAAATGTCTGAATTGTTTAAACTTTATACGAAACTGTGGTTTTATTTAGTACAAATATTTCGCCCAATTATACGTGTAGTTACGGATTCATGATATTATAATTATGTAAAGAGAAAATTTGTACTTATTGCAAATGTTATTCCAATTTTTTATTAACGTTATGTTTTACATATAAAATGTACCTACATGTAAGTAGGAAATGTACACACAGTTGTGTTTTAGTTATAGCTATAATTAGTAATGAAAGTTGCTCAAACATGTTTGAATTATAATTATAAAATATATTTATAACTTACATTTGGTATGTATATATAAATTTTATAAATATGTATGTTATGTAGGTAACATTATTTTAACACTGTTTTTAATATTTATACATTTACTAGCGGCCCGTCCCGGCTTCGCACGAGTGGACATTTCTTTTTTATTAGGGTTCCGTACCCAAAGGGTAAAACGGGACCCTATTACTAAGACTCCGCCGTCCGTCCGTCTGTCTGTATGTCTGTCTGTCCGTCTGTCACCAGACTGTATCTCATGAACCGTGATAGTAAGACAGTTGAATTTTTTACAGATGATGTATTTCTGTTACCGCTATAACAACCAACACTAAAAAACAGGATAAAATAAATATTTAAGGGGGCTCCCATACAACAACCGTGATATTTTAGCTCATTTTTGCTCGATATTGATAACGGCAACAAGTAGACGCTTGAAATATTTACAGAATATTTAGTTATATATTCACTTTAAAAATAAATGATTAGATTAAAATAAAAAAATATTTAAGGGGGGCTCCTATACAACAAACGTGGTTATTTTTGATCGTATATGCTCGATATTGATACGGCAACAGGTAGACGCTTGAACAGAATATTGAGTTATATTATTCACCTTAAAAATAAATAATAAAATTAAAATTAAATTAACAAACGTGATTTTTTTCCAATTTTTTCTCGGTCTTAACGATAACCGTTAGAAACTTGAAATATTTTTATAGATAATGGATTCGGAACTCTTCGTGCGCGAGTTCGACTCGCTATTGGCCGGGTTTTTTTTTGATATAGCCTTTGTTACTCAGCGCTAATGTAGCATTTTAATGGTAAAATATTTTTTTTAAATCGGTCTAGTAGCTTTGAGTTTATTCGTTGCAAACATAGAAAAATACAAAGCGTTCCTCTTTATAATATTAGTATGATTTACAAACACAATACAAGATAATACAATACATCTATATAATTACTGTTTGTATGAATTAGTTTCAAAATTATATTTTTATGTCGTAGATTAAATAAGTCAATAATTTATTTTTTATTTTTTACATGTTATGTTTAACAGTTAAGTTTATTTTTAACGACGAAGGGATATAACATTTTGGGATTGTTGTGATTTATTGAAATCATATTAAAAGTAGAAATATAATTTAGATTGTTTCAACTAAATATATTGACTAAAATGTAAATTTTATTATAATAAATTAAATAAGTAAATTGATCGAAATTGTAGTTGAACGCAAACGTGGCTGTCGAAATACAAATAAACGAATAAAAGTTTTTTTAAATGACTTTTCTTTACTCCACAATTCATTGTTCGTAAATTATTATATTAGTAAATTAATAAATTATTAAATGTAATAAATTGATTGTTAAATATTTTTATTTAAAAAACATACAATATTATTGATTCTACGAACGGGCTCGAGTAACGTACATACGCCTGCACAAAACCAACCTATTACAAACTGTCAAATTTGCTCAATAGACTTTGAATTTTAATACTAAAGTATACGGTTGAAAATATATTGAAGAAATTTGACAGTTTTGGATAGATTGATGTGCAGGCGTACATTGACAACATATCACAGATACGGTAAGTATCTTGGAACAGCTACGCTCGGACTGTTCCGAGCTGTTCTGAGATTCCGTGTCAGTTAGAGGGTTCACTAGCAAAACAGATGGATGCTTGCTCCACCGTAGACCTCATCTACGCTCACCATCAAGCGAGATCGAGGTCAAGAGCTGTCTTATAAGGCATAAAATGTTCGGGATGAATGCGAGAAGTCGTGGTTCTATCCCGATAGCTCCGATCATACTACTGTGGCAGCAGCCAAAATAACATTAAGAAAACGATAGCGAAGTTCGAAAATAATAAAATGTATGCAATTGACATAAGATTGACCACGTGATTTAGCCCGGCTTTTGTCAATCCCATACATTTTATTCTTTTCGAACTTCGCTATCGTTTTCTTAATGTTACTTTGGCTAAGCCTACTGATGTAAACAGCCTATAATTGTCCCACTGCTGGGCAAAGGCCTCCATCATTGAAATCAAGTCATCGTTACAATTGATGGGTAGGTAATGGCTTAATCATCACGCTTGCCAAGTGCGGGTTTTTTTTTTTTTTCTTTTTTTTTTTCAACTGCTCCCCGCTTTTTGGCAGGCCTTTTTGTTCTTTTTATACTTTTTTTCTATTCTTTTTTAGGGTTAATGATCTGGAGCTTGAAGAGCTCTACTCTGTTTATTTCTTTTCTTTTATCTTTTTCTCTTTTTTATTTACTTTCTTTTTCTTTTCTTTCTTTTATTTCTTTTAACAATATGGAACTTATTTCTATTACATTTTCTTTTCTTATGTTTTTTACATGTTATTATATTTCTAGTTATTCTATTTACATTTCTTTTGTTACTACATATTTCTTAAAAACTATTGGTACATTACTTATTTATTTCTAATTTACATAGAATCTTTTGTCTGTTGATGTTTCTATTTATTATTACATTTATATATTATTACATTGATTTCTTTACTTTTATACTTTACATTTTCCAGTTCATTCTTATATCTAGATTACCTACTTATTTTATCATTTCTTTCTATGTTTATATATCAATTTATTGTTTACATCAAAAGTTTATAATCTTATATATATGGTCTACTTTCGCTTTCTTCACATTTGCCATATTGCCTATACATATGTTCCTCCCTAATAAGAATTTCCTGCTTTTGTGGTCTTGCTTAATGTGTTTTCTTTTGTATAATGTGTACCTAACTTGTATTCTTATTTTCCCATTTTGAGTTCTATAGTCCAGTTGGACTGTATGGTTTGGGATGCCCGTGAAAATTCTTGTTTTAGATAGCTGGGGATGACAATTTGGGATTCCTGCGCGTATTTCTGGCGAATTAACTTTCCCACCGGGGGCTTTTTTGGGGGCGAATGGGTTAACTACTAGGAGATGGTCAGCCTCCACGAATGTTGGGTTGCAAAAATCATTTTTGTTTCCCTCATTCGCTTCGGCTGTCCTTCTGCTCGCTTTTTTATGGTCCTCATTCTCCACCATACCATTAAGTACCCGGTAGGAATTTGTTACCATTTTGTGCCGACTCTTTTGAAATTCTCCTCTCACAATCCCCAGCTATCGACGAATTGGTTTTGCGTGCTTTTGGATTGCGCCAAGTGCGGGTTGGTGATCATAAACCTGGGCTATGCATCGAAAAATGCGAAATACATTTTGCCCGACCTGGGAATTGAACCCGGGACATTCGGGTATCGGGCCGAGCGCTCTGCCACTCGGTCACCGAGGCGTTCAACTGATATGAACTCCTAACACAATCTTCTTAGCTTTATAGGTGGTTTAACAACATGAATGTGAATTAATGAATAGAAGATTACACTATTAACGAAATGAATGTATCACGAGGAGCTTGATGGCGCAGTGGGTAACGCGCCCGGTCTGCGATTGCTAAGGTAAAGCAACTTTCGCAAAGGCCGGTCATCGGTGGGTGACCAAAAACTTATCATCACGAGTTCCTCCGTGCTTCAATCTCTGGGCCCGCGTGGTGGTTTATACCCCGTTCTTCCTATCTGCAGCAGTGGGGACAGAAACAATGAGCTGATGATAATAATGAAGTGCTAATAGTGTAATCTGTAAGAAAAGCAGTATTTTAAGTTATTAAAACTGATGGTGTGTGTGCCTATACGCCTTAACACGTTCGCTGACAGTATGTCAAAGGGCTGGAAATTTAAACAGATGCGTTGCGGCAGAACGTCAGAGGATGGGCTACTTTTTTTACGATTTTGGTAACTTTCTTCCTCAGAACAATAACAAGACTTTTTACGTCAGCCGACGACGGCTTCGGTGTGGCTTTGGTTAGAGGTAAGTATCATAGAGAGCTGTATCTACTGTCATATTGCGAGCAATCCCATTTTTCTCACGTAATTTGTAGGCAATTTTATATTGCTATCTCTTTCTCTCCACACACACACGTATCGACGTCCTTCGACGTAGTGTCACATTCACACAGAATCAAATACTATCATTTGTGAGTACGTTAGTACACGAGTAATCATTTAGTATGAAAAATTCCACTGTATCTGAGCAAGTGCTTAGCGTCAGCGAACGTGTTAAGCACTCACGATTCTAGGCTTAGCCAAAGTAACATTAAGAAAAAGATAGCGAAGGAAAGCTCAAAAATAATAAAATGTATGGGATTGACATAAGCCGCGCTAAATCACGTGGTCAATGTTATGTCAACCCCATACATTTTATTATTTTCGAACTTCGCTATCGTTTTCTTGATACTTTGGCTAAGTGCGAGTTTAATTTGCTATTCGATCACGGTAACGAAAAGAAGAATTTGTAGGTTTAATCAAGGCGACAAGGTATAAACTAGTCCCGTACTTTGTGTATCGAACCCGGAACCTTTGGTTCTGATACAGTCCTTTTACCATTAGACCAGAGAGGCGGTCGTGTGGAGCATGATGGCTCGGTGATAAAAGACCGATCAACAGATGGGTGAAATTTATGTATTGTCTCAACTTCCTCCTTACTTCGAAAGGCACGTAAAGCCGTTGGTCAGGACTGCATTAACATTCGTTAGCAACCATAAATCCGCACTGGGCCAGGGTGATGGTTTATGACCCGTTCTTCATATGGTATTTTCACTCAGAACAATAACTAAAGCTATAGAAGGATGGCTAGAATAAAAATCGTGCAACTATGTTTAGTTCCGTTCTATCTTATGGCTAGAAAAGGAGGTTGGAGTGCGACAAATGGTTGACACTTTGTTTTTATTTTTTGTATTGTTATGTCAAACGGTCATCAGATAATCGGTGATCAAAAAAAAATCTTGAATCCTTTAAAAAGTCACTCACTACATTACCTCAAATATGACGTCACAAATCTGGTGACACCTTTGCTATTTTAGTCCGGTTTCTATAGCTTTAGTTATTTTTCTGAGTATTTTCATTTATAAGCAGTTGGGAGTTAAAAAAAAGCTAGTGATTATGATGACAGAAGTGGTTTTAAATATTCCCGACTCAATTGATCTGAGTGTGAGTTTTGTTTACTATCCGTATTGATTCGATTACGTTTACGAAAACGCAAATTAGTATGGCATAGAAGCAGCGCCTCCTGGCGGCATACGAGAAGAGTAAAAATGTTGCCATACAAATTCTCGTTTTCGTTACGGTAACGAATGACGAATGAAACTCACACTTGGCACCCAGTGGCGGTAGCCAAAGTAACATTAAGAAAACGATAGCGAAGTTCGAAAAGAATAAAATGTATGGGATTGACATAAGATTGACCACGTGATTTAGCGCGGCTTATGTCAATCCCATACATTTTATTCTTTTCGAACTTCGCTATCGTTTTCTTAAAGTTACTTTGACTACCGCCACAGAATTGTTTTTTCAAGACTGGCTCGGCCCTGTCTGCATCCTTGACAGTCTGACTTCGTGTAGATTACCCGCGCGTGCTCGATAACACTACCTATAACTACATCGAACGGGTTCAAACCCCTCCGATTTTATCTACTGGCTTTGAAGACCGCATCGTCTTTAGGGTTTCCAGAATTCTGGTAATTTGCAAATAATTCTTTTATATGATATTATGCACGTAATACTACTAGTTTGTTTCTATGTATATTACTATATTACAGTTAATACTATGACAGCGCATTACTGTGGTTGCTCTTTTACGTAATGTTTGTTAAATGGGCCTATTTATTTTATTATGAAAGTGCCGAAATGTATGGATACAATCTTATTTTTATCTTTATGTTTTCTATGTGGACGTATATAGGGGGAAAGGTTTAATTTTATATGAAAATTATGAGAAGTGATTTTTTATATTTTAGGTAGTTTGTAAATTAAGTAGAGCATTCGTAATTAGTTACTCTAAAAATTATAAGACTTTTTTTAAATTAGTAAACTATTTTCGTGAAGAGCTTTAGTCCTGATTTGGTAACTACTTTCATGGCGATCCTTGTTTACGATATTGATACCTACTTACATTTGACCTCATTATTAACAAATTTAATTATTATTTGTATGAAAATTAAGTAGTCCAGGTTAACAGTATTTTGTGTAACATTTTGATTATAATAATCGACCTGCATCTACTAAAATATAATCACTAAAAAAAAGAAGGATTTTCGTCACTCTTCAAAAATTTAAACATTATTTTTATTATAACATGTGAAATGTGAAAATTATGTGAGTTGAAATAAAACATATTTTTTTTCTTCATACTGTAAGGTGATGGGCAAATGCTAAGACATTTTGTTTAATGAACTACTTTTCTAACTATATTATATTTTTACTGAAACTCACATTGACATCAACTATTCTTACCGTTGAAATTTAAAAAAAAAACTAAGATTTATCGGAGTTGATTTTCTGGATGCGAAGCAGCACAAAACCGGTCGCTGTGGAGATTTATGGATGATGATGACGACGATGATGATGATGATGATTAAATGAAACTTGAAAATATCTACTATTTCAATAAAATAACAATGTGTCGTGTGTGTTGCTGACTTTTTTTTCTATTTGCTTCTTCTACGTGCTACGACTCTACACACGCTACGAAAACTCCCGATCCGATCCGAACCCTTCGGAGACTCTGGGAGGGCACGGGGACGCGCAGTTTTAAGTGTGCGATGCCGTACCCCTCTAGAAATCCTCCGAAGGTGATTCGTTTCAACACGGCTTGAGGTACCCTTTACGTGTACCTCGTCGCCCCTAAAACAAGCCCGGTGAAGCTGAAAATGCCCAGTGGCAATCAGCAGTCTCTCTCCAAAAAAAAATTATTAATTCTTTATTGTACAAAGAAATATGAAGTTGAATATATACTAATAGGTATTATAAGCTGAAGAATTGTTTGTTTGTTTGTTTGGTTGAACGCGCTATTCTCAAGAACTACTGGTTCGAATTGAAAAAATATGTTTGTGTTGAATAGTCCATTTATTGAGGAAGGCTATAGGCTATATTACATCACGCTATGACTAATAGAACGCGGGTGAAACCGCGGGGCACAGCTAGTATTATATATTTATACTATTTATTGTTTAAAATGGCAAACTTGAGATATTTTAATTTCTTATGATGATAATAATTGGACCATAATTAAAAAAATATTTTTGTGTTGAATAGTCCATTTATTGAGGAAGGCTATAGGCTATATTACATCACGCTATGACTAATAGAACACGGGTGAAACCGCGGGGCACAGCTAGTATTATATATTTATACTATTTATTGTTTAAAATGGCAAACTTGAGATATTTCAATTTCTTATGACGATAATAATTGGTATTGACCATAAGTACGTAAAGTCTACCAAATATGATAGATTAATTACTACGAAGGTTCAACTTTGGATAGGAATAAGAGTTTCGTAGCATCCCCACAGAACGTTTCGGCGTGGTTGAAACAAACATGTAACTCTCCAAATTTCGCATTCACATAGCCTATTCGTATAAAAACGTAATACTTAGGTCCTTAAAATTGACGTTTTTTTCTCACTTATTAATAGGTGTATTACTTCTAAAAGTCAGTACCGGTTGTTAATATTATTATACAGCTTTAATTAGGACTATGTTGCTTAGGCTTCAGGACTAACAATGATTATTCATTTTGTGTCTTTATCGCCCAATTTTTTTTTTTAAATTGACTTCTTTTTTTGTTCGCGGAATTGACCTTTTGTTTCATTGTAGCTTTGGAGGGTCTTGATTGTTTTTCTTTTTAACGTTTGCTATATTTAGCTAGTAAAACAAACACACTACTCTACAGTTTGTAGTGTTATCATAAATAGATGCTAAGAAAATTAAAAAAAAACGTTAGTATGAAAAATATAATTTTAGAAAAAATCTTCATACAAAACGTCAATTTCATAGGTATGAACCTAATATATTATGAACTAATTAATTCGTTAACAGACTCAGCTATCTTTAGCTAAGTGTTTACTACACACACGTAACAGCATCATGCAGCGACCGATTATTATTCTCGTGATATCGTACGTCAATCATTTATCGATAATTTATAATTAGCGCAACACAGGCCACTATTAATGATAAATAATAATATTTAATAATCTCCTCTCGGATGTAGTCTAGCATGCAAACAAAAGGGCTTAAGCGATGACGGCTCGTGTCTTGTATCAGTGAAAACGTGACCCCTTATCCGTAACATTAGAGTGACCTCCCAAAACATACAAAGAGTTAACTTTTAAATAGGTTATTCTAAAGAGCCAAACAAAATGGGTTACTGGCACAAAAGATATTCATTTGTGTAGGTATTTTGTAGACAATAAAGCTTTGAAAATGATTTGAATGTTTGGGTTCGTGGGTTAAGCCCCAGGTGTGTGATGCCCCCGTGGTGAAGGCACCAGATTTTCAATTCAATTAAGTTATAACAGCCGACTTAGTCGTAATAAAAGTCATTTGTGTACCAGATACAGTCAGTTTTTCTGAACTAAATAAGTAATTTAATTTCACTGTTTCATGTTACCCTAATATATTTAACTGTTTTTTTCTTTTGCGATTTGTGATTTTTAATGTTAATTGTTATTGCTATCATTTTAATGTTTAATATTTTTTTTATCAATGTTCTAAATATTTAAGTAGATACCAATATCATTTATTAGGTATTCAAAATTACCTTAATTACATTTTATATTATGTATTTTATTAAAAGTGATTTTGAAATTGTAATTGACTAATTGACTTGACACCAACATTACAAAGATTTATATTAAAAAACTAAGACTGATAATTTCGTGTAGGCACTTATAAACGAGGAGCTCGATGGCGCAGTGGTTAACGCGCCCGGTATGCGATTGCTGATGTTAAGAAACTTTCGCAAAAAGCCGGTCATCGGACGGGTGACCAAAAGTTTATCATCTCGAGCTCCTCCATGCTTCGGAAGGCCGTTGGTCCCGGCTGCATTAGCAGTCGTTAACCACCAATGGCACTGGGTCCGCGCGGTGGTTTATGGCCCGTTCATAGGGAAGGCTCGTGCCCCAGCAGTGGGGACATTGTGAGCTGGTGATGATAATGACTTATAAACATTTTTATAATAGGTTACAATTTTTTATCTGACTGTACTTTTGATAAAAATATTCAACTAATAAATTTTATCGCACTAAAACGAAATCGGGTGCCTCCACCACGGGGGCGTCACACACTGGGGGCCTAATCCACGAACCCGAATTTTTGACTTGGCACTTGGCCTTTAACTCACCTGAACAAAGTTATCTAACGGGGTTTAGCGCAAAGTTAATTGTGCACACGACTGCACATCAGACTAGCACTAACTGTCAAATTTCCTTGATAGAATTTGAACTTTACTTGTATGTAATAAGTTTGAACATTTATTGAAGTTTGTCAGTTTTGTATAGGTTGATGTGCAATCGTCTGTACGTAGATCAGCGGCCCGTCCCTGCTTCGCACGGGTGGACATTTTTTTAATTATTTTTTTAATATAGCCTTTGTTACTCAGCGCTAATGTAGCATTTCAATGGTAAAAGACTTTTTTAAATCCGTCCAGTAGTTTTTGAGCTTATTCGTTGCAAACATACATACATACAAAAATACAAAGCGGAAAGCTTTGTATTTTTGTATGTATGTATGTATTGTTTGTTTATAATGTTAGTATAGATAAAAAGTTTGAGTTGAAATCTGTTAAAAACCCCAGATGGTTAATGATCCCTCCCACATTCTGTTGCCATTTGTAGGAGTGCAGTGCAGGATTCATTGGATTCGTATGCTTCCACCACCCTTTTTGGTCGGCCTGAGTTTAACAAGGGTCCATCACAGTTCTGGCAACGCTACTACTGCCGTCTACTCTATCGTCATCATAAAAACAGCCTATAAACGTTTTACGCACCGGTTAGCTCAAGTCTAGTCAATGGAAGAATAGAAATTATAGCAATAGCGCCACCCTATTTACAGCGCTTTTTATTTAACTTTCAGTCGGAGTTTCACCCGAGTTCTTCCCGTAATAAGACGTGTTGTGATTGTGAGACTCCATTATAATTTCTATCTACCGTACCTACCTAACCCAGTACTGTTGGTGGATTTTAACACGACGGGTCTTGATTCGATCACTCATCTGCAGGCTGCCCTGGAGAAGGTAGGTTGTTGTTACATGAAGGCCTACAGTGATTCTGATCCATAGTTGATTCAAGTTATGGTCCTATTGAACCAGATCTTGGGAAACCCACATTAAATAAGCTGTTACTGCTGTTACCAAGAACTGCGGGGTAATTCCTTTTCTAAGTAAATATGACAGCCCATTAAATAATCATTATCTTCCTATTTTCCTCGAATCATATGTTTTATTCGTCACCATTGCTCTATCTTAACTTTAGTTTCTCATCATCACTATCAGCTCATTTTATGTCCCCACTGCTGGGGCACGAGCCTTTGCAATTTTCGGAGAATCTAGTAAGGTACGGGGACACGCACTTTTAAGTGTGTGATGCCGTTCCCTCTAGAAAACCTCCGAATGTGATTGACGAATCACATTCGGAGGTTTTCTAGAGGGAACGGCGGACTCACACGGCTTGAGGTACCCTTTACGTACCTCGCCGCTCCCAAAAGAGCACGGTGACGCTGAAAATGCCGTTTGAGCCAATCAGCAAACTCTCAAAAAAAAGCGCCATAAACCACCATGCGGGCCCAGTGGATTAGTGGTTATTAACGTCTAATACTAATTCAAAAGGACTTTTCTTAAGTTTATTTAAATACTTTTTTTTACTTTGTCTTTAACTTTGACTAATGCAGCCGGTACCAACGGCTTTAGGTGGCTTCCGGATCACGGAGTAGCTCAAGATGTTATGTCTTTGGTGACCAGCCGTTGCAAGAGTTGCTTATCCTTAACAAGCGCAGACCGAACGCGTTAACCACTTTATATCTTAATATATTTTATTTAAATAGAACACTATACATACCCACACGTCCAACTGATCTGTGTAAGTATATTTAACCTAGGACAATGACCCAAGAAATCCAAAGTTCGCCAAGATAAGTAGTACCTACCTACCCCTTATGATGCGTATGTCATATGATGAACAAGTAAATCAAACAGTGATAAAAACAAGGATAAATTAAACAATAAATTTGCGTATGTGAAGGTCTCTGTGTTTATCTTTATAAAGTTAGTCAACTCTCTTCAGATATTGTGGTCTAGCACCCACCCTTTTTTTTGTTAGGTACTGTGGAAATCGCATAACGTTGCATACTCGCGGGTCTAGTAGAGTTAACCAGCAAATTTTGAGGGGCTATCCTACCGCACCCCACTCAGCTTCGAGGAGTTCGACTATGCAGGGGAATATGGAAAATTACAAAGGTGGTACCAGTTCCAAAAGGAACTGCAGGGACAAGTGTCGATGGTTATAGACCTGTAGCAGTATTATCAACTCCGGCGGAAGTGTTTGAGCCTACTATACACAGAAGCTTATATCGACAGGTGAGCTCACAGTTGTCGAACGCGCAACACGGGCTTAGACCAGCTCGGAGTATTACGAGTAATCTTCTCGCGCTCGTAGCCGATTTAATACCAATAGTGGATAGTGCATATTTTGATTACAAAAAAGCATTCAACCTGGTAAATAATGATTTGCTCCTTAAAAAAAGGGCAAGCATTGGTTCCACGCCACATCTATTGAGTTTATTTGCTAGCTACAGGTATAGGATAGGCAACAGTATGTGGAGTATGAGGGTTATAAGTCTGAACCGTATTTTACATGGTCTGGTGTAAGTCAGGGTTCGAACCTGGGACCATTGGAGTTTTTAATCATGATTAATGATTGTTGTCGTTGAATATAGGAAACGTGGGGGGTGGTGACAAACTCCAGGAGGACATAGATAGGGTTGTTAAATGGAGCAAAGAAAATATGTTACAATTCAACACACCCAAATGCTCAATGGTAACTTTTACACGCAAACGCACGCCGATAGAATGCTCCTATAACATTGACGGAATACCTTTATGTCGAGTAAAACAAATAAGGGATTTAGGAGTAATGTATACAGCAGATTTAACATATAAGGATCATATCATTGATATTTGTAAAAAGGTTTTTAGAACTCTAGACTTTACTTTGAGAACGGTCAATGGTTTCACTAATGTACAAGCTATTACAGCTTTATATAATACACTAGATGTGCTCGCAACTTCGTCCGCGTGGAATAGAGACTTTCGGCAGCATTTTTAATTTTTTAGGCTCTTGTTCCCGTTTTTGCAACATTTTTCAATGACGCTTCGCTCCTATTGGTCGCAGCGTGATGTTATATAGCCTAAAGCCTTCCTTGATAAATGGACTATTCAACACAAAAAAAAATTTCAAATCGAACCAAACAAACAAGCTCTTCAGCTTAATAATATTAATAAAATATAGATATAGATTAGTTAGGAGTATATTGGAATGTAACGCGATGATTTGGGCCCCTTTTGAACAAAAGTACAAATATTGGAAAGAGAAGTTATAAGTTATCTGTATTTAAAGAAGTATGGAGTGTACCCATTTTACCCACTGCAGTACCCTACGTTATTTGTTCTTAGTATGGTAGGATACAACCAGCTTAGAGTCAGGAGAGATAGGTGGGCGGAGTCCATGGAAAATGCTCAATATGGACTCCGCACACTAGAGGCGCTCTGGCCGGTTCTAAAGGACTGGTTGGAGCGAAACCACGGTGTCCTCTTCTTCCGGCTTGTGCAGGTGCTGTCCGGTCATGGATGCTTCGGACGGTATTTGTATAAAATCGCCAGGAGAGAGCCGACCCCGGTGTGCCATGAGTGTGGTGCTGCGGAGGACACAGCTGATCACACCCTAGCGGTGTGTGAGGCGTGGGCTGCGCAGCAACATACTCTGTTGGGCACTATCGGGGGTGATCTCTCCCTCTCCAGCGTAATAAAATCCATCCTGGACAGTGAGAGGTCGTGGACGGCCATGGCCTCCTTCTGTGAAGCGGTAATTTCACACAAGGAGGCCGCGGAGAGGGTCCGCGAGGAATCTATCCATGCGGACCTAATCCGACGCAGACGAAATGGGAGAAGGAGGCGGCAGTATGCCCGCTTCATTCCCCCGCATTAAGGTGACGGTCAGGGACGGGGAATCCCTGGCCATCCACTAGCCTCAGGACGTCTGGAGCACGATCAAACATCCACGGGCGTGCTCTCTCTGGCGGGCCGCCGCTAGGGTGAACACTGGTGACTGCCTAACCGGTGACCCCAGTCATCCTAGCGGCACGTGAAGGGGATGTACAGTGGTTTTTAGTGGGTAGGCCCCTCCTCCTCCCGAATCCCTGTCGAGACCCTCGGGTCTCGGCAGGGAGGCGGGTGCTGGAGGGGAGAACCCCACATAACCATCCGCGCCTCCCCGAGCACGGTGGTACTCGGCCAACGACTTTTCCACTGTCAAAAAAAAAAAGGAGAGAGCTCAGGCTGGTTTCGTATCTTTTTATGGTGCTTAGAGGTAACATATCCAATCAGGAGATGTTAGGGATGATGGGCGTTTATGTTCCGGATAAATACGTATGGCGACGACGACGGCTGAACCTACTGCACGTCCCTAGAAGTCGAACTAATTTACTGAAGGAGGCGCCACTGACGCGCGCCTTTTGCACAATCAACCTCATCGATAAAGAGACGGATTTATTCATGTGTTCATTGAGCGAATTCACAAAATTAGCTTATTGGACAATTTGTTACAAATAAATTCAATCGCTTCATCTATCGCATTGGGGTAAAAAAAACCTGTAATGATAGTTGTAATTTTGTGTAAATAAATAAAATAAAATAAATAAATAAATATACAGCTCTAATCCGAGGGTGGCTACTCCACGAATAGCAGACATTGAGTATCAATTTGCGGTGGCTCGCCAAGGGAAATCGAAATACAATTGACAAGAGACTAACTGAAGTTTACAAATATGAAAAATATGATTTATTTTCTTTTCTTAAACTTGCTTAATATTATATTCAATGACATAGGTAGGTAAATAAAGTGAGTAAGTAAATAACCTATAAATGTCCCACTGCTGGGCAAAGGCCTCCATCATTGAAATCAAGTCATTACTACAATAATATCTATATATTATATAAATAAAAATGAATCTTTAAATGTGTTGCTAATCGCAAAACTCGAGAACCGCTGAACCGATTTGGCTGATTTCTTTTTTGTTGTGTTTGATGAAGTTTGAGGAAGGTTCTTATGGAGAGAAAAAACGTAAAAAAATACGAGGAAAATAGTTAAAACAACAATTTTCTTTTCCCATACAAACCACTCTGTCCCCAGCTGTCAAACATTCGACGTCAATGAAAACAAAACAAAGGCGCGTTAGGATTATCTTTTTGGTATGCCTTCAAGTTGATTGGAGGTCAGATTTATTTATTTAGGCGCCAAGTAATCAAACAAAAAATATCGTGTACCATAAGGCATTATAATAAAAATATCATCACATTAGATATTATTAAAGTCTTTCAATGTTATTTTATTTCTATTAGACTGCAACAGGCCAATAACTTTTGACAGTACGAAATCTCAGGCAGAAATCAATGTAAGTTACATTGATTGATGTTTTAGAGAAATAGGGCAGAACAAGGTCTGCCGGGACAGCTAGTAATAAATAGATACCTAGTAATTATAGTTTTTTCTATCACGCCCGCCGGCGCCGGCGGGCGCCGCCTCTCTTACACCTCTGAAGAATAATGTTGGTGATAATTTGGTAAGCTGTTTTGAATATAACATTTCTCACCTAGTTCTTTCATTATTTCTCAGTACTAATAATACAATATCCTATCTTCCAGTTGACACGCGATATCGCGAATAAACATAAATTCCAATGACACATACCTCTGTCTGTATTATCTTTACCAAATAAGGGCTCGTCCTTAATATACGAGTATATGGTAGCAACATAATTATTTATTATTAGCAGTAGGTACAAACAACACTATGTTGTAATATATGTCATTAAGTATAAAGGTATTAATTAGGTATTCGTGTAAGGGGCCATCCATAAATTACGTCACACCTTACCAGAATGTGACATTGTGCGACAAGGGGCAGGGGGGGTCAAAGCTTTGTGACGTCGTCACACGTTAAAATCCGAAATGATTTCATAAGACGATCCTCCTGTATTAATAGCTGTCATTTTATGAAATTGCTGGCGTACATAAATATGCTTCTTGTCCAACTGAATGACATCCTACATACTACATATCTGTTGCTATGGTCGTCATCGATATGAAATGGTGACAATTTAACCATATTATTAACATCAACTGGCACATTTACTATCTGTCAGTAAATATAAGAAAAAAATGAAAATACCTAACTGTTTTTTTTTGATTATATTTAAATACAAATTGAAAAATGTGTGACGTCACATCAGGGGCACTCTGTCACGGTTTCTAAAAATGTGACAATGTGACAAGGACTGGGGAGGGGTTAAAAAGTCCTAAAATTCGTGTGACGTAATTTATGGATGGCCCCTAATAACTGTTGCTGCTGTACAATTTGCCGTGAGCATTAAGGTAGGCGTTACGGTCTTAGCTACAAAATGAGATTCAGATTTCTTAAAAAGTAATCTATTATCGTGTTAGCGTGTTGTCGTCCTAGAAGTGATAAGTAACTTGAATTTAATTATTAATAGTCCTACCACCAACTAAATCAAGCACATGACTACAAGTGTGACCCGATCCGATCCGAACCCTTCGGAGAATCTGTAGAGCACGAGGACACGCACTAGTGCGTGATGCCGTTCCCTCTAGAAAACCTTCGCTGCCCCCAACAAGCCCGATAAAGCTGAAAATGAAATTTGTGGCAATCAGCAATCTCTAAAAAAAAAGAAGAGAAGTGTGATCTAACCAATATACCTACCAAAGAAGAAAGAAAGAAAAACGTTTATTGACACTCCGCACACGATTTACAAAATATCATCATCAGCTCATTTTATGTCCTCACTGCTGGGGCACGAGCCTTCCCTATGGATAGATAGAGAGAACGGGCCATAAACCACCACGTTGGCCCATTGCAGATTGGTGGTTATTAACGACTCCTATTACAGTCGGGACCAACTGCTTTACGTGCCTTCTGAAGCACGGAGGAGCTCGAAATGATACATTATTGGTCACCCATCCGATGACTGGCCTTTACGAAAGTTGCTTAACCTGAACACTCGAAGACCGGGCGCGTTTACCACTGCGCCATCGAGCTCCTCCTTACAAAATATACACTTTATTTATTTAAAATATAAAGCGTGATCGATCATTCATCATATCATCCTTGATTTTATACAAGAATTTCAAATTCTATAATATTACAAGCATTAAGTATATAATAATAATAATATTATAACTAAAAATTATTATTATTTATTTACAATTTGCAGCTACTTGGGCCAGCTGCTAGCTTACTGGGTATTCTGCCTGATGGGGATGATTTAGAACAATTTTTTTTGTTTTTATAGTTTTTTTTTTTTCTTTTAATTGATGGCTTCGTGCGATTAGCACATTTAGCCAGTGTCAAAGTAATTTAATTTACAAGTAATACATAAATAAACAATATGATGATGAATGATATTAGAAATGGGAAGTGAGAAATGATATACCCCCCAACCCCTCGAGTATCTCAGTAAAGATGTGGGGCTTTACTAAGTCCTCACGCGAGCTTCTTGAGAGAATTTGAAAAGTGACGTTGCACTGTTTTGTTTCATTTGCCAACACTTATGCACACTCACGAACACTTAACGGTTAATAATCCACCATTATTTCACATTAATATTCGACATAACACAAATTTTGGAAAATAAAGCAAAACCGCAGACATGACGCTTCACTTTCCCGCCAAGAAGTCGTTTTTATAGTTAGTAGTAGTTATAGTTTAAAGTTTTTGTAAGTTTAATTTTAAGTAGTTTAATTATTATCTTGTTTTTGGCTTTGTTAATAAATTCCTAACTCATAACTTTATAAATAATATGTTTTTGTTTTGTTTATATAATTTTAACGAAAATTTTGTTGCGAACAAATTACAAAAACAAAAATGTTGAAAAAATTTCCACGAGCAGATACAGAACGATAGCTCAATTGGGAAAGCATCTGACCTGGTATGTCAGAAGGGTGCAGGTTCAAACCCTGCTTGTGGAATTGTTTTCAACATTTGTGTTTTAGTAATTTATAAATAATATTAAATTTGCATAAAAATGTGTTTCATTACGTTGAAAACTTGAGAACAATATACTTCCTACCACAGAACAGTTAATTCCGTGCTTTCTACGTCTACAATAATTTGTTTGAAATGAAGCTGCAATAAGATAACATTACGAGTATTTACAAAATATTAATGTATACGCTATGTATACGCTTTAGAATTGCAACAATCTAATCAAATTAACAATACGATAGTAACACCTTCTTCCGTAAGGAATAATACAGGTACAGTCAACGACGAAAGTCTTGGAACACTTTAGTAGTTTACTCAAGCAACTGAAGCACTGATGAGAGTGCTAAGTGGAAGTCTTGTTCAACATTTGATGAGCATTTTTATGGGATTTTAAAGCAGCGCCTCTTGACATACCTACGAGGTGAGTTGCTATTTTACGAAAGGTGATCCTTCCATAAATTATATCCCCGCCCGATCCTCTAAATGCCTTCTTCCTCCACGTTTTTCATTGTCAAAAATAACAATAAACTTAAACCAAAACTAAACTTTCCTACACTCACATCAATTAGCCATTATTCTAGCCCAAGAGAAGCTTCGTTATGAAACTCGTTAAATGGTTACTAGACAACGAATAAACATACTTAAAATACTTAAATACATACTTATTATACATAGAAAACACCCAGACTCGAGAAAATTTAGAAAAACAATAATTTCTAAATTGACCCAACCGGGGATCGAACCCGGGACCTCATAGATGGCGACACAATAAAAACCTGTGTACAAACCACTCGACCAAGGAGGTCGTCAAAAACATTGGTCGTCGTCATTGAATTTGTACGAAGTAGGTGGTCGGTACTTATTTGTTGCTAAAAATAAAACCTGTTGCTGGTTAAAGGAAAAATGGTAATTTGAAATTGGGCGGGTAAATGATTAAATTAAGGAAAAATGTCGATCTCTGGGTCCTGTTGAACACTGCGTCCACAACTCCTACAAAATATTTTGTAGTCTTTTCTTTATATACAGGTTGACTTTTTTATCACCGTCCAAACTTTCTGAGATGACACCCGTTATACAAACGAACAACTCTTACTATTGGACCAACTCCCTAACTCGAAAATAAAATTCAGCTGTTCCATACATTTTGGTCAAATGATTATTGATGTTTTGTATGGAACAGCTGAATTTTATTTTCGAGGGAGTTGGTCCAATAGTACGAGTTGTTGGTTTGTATCACGGGAGTCATCTCAGAAGGTTTGGATGGTAATAAAAAAGTGACAATGTATAAAAGATGGATGAGAATATCCTAGGAGAATATGCATAACCGATGACCGTATACGCCGTGCATCCATCTAACTACCGTCAATGGAAGATTAGTCGCATTTCCTTCTAATGACACACTCAACCGACTCAACTGTAGCCTTAGCTACACTGAGAAGGGGCTAGGGTCCGCGCTAATTACCATTTTTTTTTACCCAGGGTAAGCCGTTAAGACTACCCGGCCTTGAGAAGGCCTGACGGCTATGTGGGACTCACCCGTCCGCCTTTCACACCCACTGACGAGGAGAGAAGCTCCAAGTCAGCTGCCCATAAAAAGTCCCAGCTGGGAGGGCGAGACGGAGGGGGATACCCACTAAACTCTGATCAGCAGAAGGCTAGGTGGCGGTCACGGGAACTGACCAACGAGGGAGTTGGCCGCGCGAGGGCCACCCTCCGCGCCAATTACCTACAGGGTGTTTAGAGCAAGTTTTATATTTTATTAACTTCCCCGTTTGTCACCGGGGGGCGTTGCTTCAATGCCATACAAATTCTCAATTGAATGGCAAACAAAACTCGCACTAAGTACTCAGAGGGCTGAGAGCGAGTAATCACCTTTTAACCGGTGGCCAGCGACCGATTCTACATCATCATCATTTCAGCCAAATGGCGTCCACTGCTGAACAAAGAGCAAGGATCTCCATAACGACCGGTTTTTTGCTGCTCGCATCCAACGGCTACCCGCGACCTTCACCATACAAATACAATTTTTTTTTTTTTTTTTTATACTTAGCTCGGCAAATGACTCCATCCCACCTGATGTTAAGTGGAAATGAAGTCCAGACGCGAAGACAACTGGTGCAGCGTGGAAACAAACGTAGCATCAGTTAACTTCACTCTGCCGGCCCACAAGGTGCTTCTTCACGCCTCTCTTGAAGGACCCCATATCATAGGAAGGAGGGAAAACGTGTGCTGGTAGACTATTCCATCTTTTGGAGGTGCGACAAAGAAACGAGTCACTAAATTTCTTTGTGCGTGATGGGATACTTGAGACAGTGAATCGGTGACTCCGAAGAGCAGCACGTGTACTCCTATGAAGAAAGAGAGAAGGTGGGATGAGGTCAAAGAGCTCTTCAGAGCACTCGCCATGGTATAAGCGGTAAAACACGCTGAGTGACGCAACGTCTCTACGCAATTGCAGAGATTCGAGAGTATTTACCACTTCTGCATTGCCGATAATGCGTTCAGCGCGACGCTGCAATCTGTCCAAGGCATCGAGAAGGTACTTAGCGGAACCGTCCCAGATGTGCGAGCAATACTCCACGCAAGATCGTACCTGTGTCTTGTACAAAAGGCACAACTGGTCCGGCGTAAAGAATCACCGCACTCTGTTCAGAATTCCGAGTTTTCGTGAGGCTGTTTTGATCACGGCTTCGATGTAGTCCCTTTGGTTCAGATCGCAGCGTATCGTCATACCGAGCATGTTGATACTGCTCTGCAGGCGTAGAGATGTACCCTGAAGAGATGGAAGGGGAAGGAATGGTGACTTTTTTGCCGTGAACGCGCACACCTGTGTTTTCTTGGCATTGAACTCAACCAGATTATTGGTGCCCCAATTAGATATGAGGTCCAATACCCGATTGAGCTCAATGACAAGATTAACTCGATTCACTTCGGTTTCGACCCGCCCAGCCGCTGGGTGACCGTTATATCCTCCATGGACCGTACTATCATCTGCATAGCAATGAATATTTCCAAGTGGAAGCATATCATTGATATGCAGAAGGAACAGCGTGGGGGATAGAACGGACCCCTGAGGGACACAAGCGTTCACTGACATGAGCCGCGAAGCGCATCCATCAGATATAACACGAATTTTGCGCTCATGCAGGAAGCCAGCGACCCAGTTGCAGAACTGAGCAGGCAGACCGTATGCCGGGAGCTTGGAGAGAAGAGCTTTGTGCCAGACCCGATCAAAAGCCTTGGCTATGTCAAGGCTAACAGCCACCGACTCACCACGCTTGTCAATAGCCTCACCCCAAAGATGTGCAACGTACGCTAGAAGATCACCCGTTGTCCGTTTCGGCCGAAACCCGTATTGGCGATCGTGAATTATGGAGTGTTCTTCTAGGTAGTGGACAAGTTGTTTATTTAAAATGCGCTCCATTACTTTGCACAAAACTGAAGTTACGGCTATGGGGCGGTAATTCGATGGATCTGACCGATCTCCTTTTTTGGGGACCGGTTGCACATTAGCTTCTCTCCAAGATTCCGGCACACAACCTGAAGAGAGCGAGAGACGGTAAAGGCGCGTTAACACGGGGGACAACTCCGCTGCACACATTTTTAGGACTATTGGAGGGATGCCATCAGGACCATTAGCTTTCCGGACATCGATTGACTGCAGCTCCGCACGGACGTCACACTGCCTGATTTTAAAATCGGGCATTGTGTGGCCGCAGTGAGAAATTGTAGGTGGCTGTGCATTGCAGTCATCGACTCGGGAGTTAGCCGCAAAGAGTTTGGCCAGGAGATCGACTTTCTCCTGCGGCTTGTGAGCTAAAGTTCCATCAGGACATCTCAATGGTGGCAGCGAGGGTTGGCAGAAGTTTGATTGCACGGCTTTGGCCAGACGCCAGTAGCTACGGCTGCCCGTAGGATGCATCAGTAGTTCTTGGCCGACTCGTGCAACGCGCTGGGCATCCGCTCTAATGTAAGCTCTTTTGCAGGACTTGGTGGCATTATTATAGGCTGCTTTCAGCGAGCGGGTTTCGGGATCCCCAAGAGCTTTACCCCTGATCCAAGCGCGGTATGCCGCCTGCTTGTTATCAGCAGCGTTGGCACACTCGCGGTTGAACCAACGGTTGCGCCTGCCTTTGCTGATGAGATAGGAGTGCGGAATATAGTATTCCATCCCTAAAACTATTTCATCAGCAACTGCAATCGCACTAGCTGTCGGGTCCTTCCCACTGAAGCAGCGCTGCCCCCAAGGAAAGGATGCGAAATAGTTCCGCATACCATCACAATCTGCCGACGAGTAGTGCCAAATCTGGCGTTTCGATACCGCTGAAGGCGGTAGCGGAGCCAGAGGCACTTTACTGGATACCAAGCAGTGATCCGAAGATCCCAAAGGAGCTCGAACCTCCACTCGGTAGCCAGCTGGGCGACTCGTCAGCAGAAGGTCCAACAAAGAGGGCGCGTGACCGAATACGTCTGGGATCCTGGTGGGCTGGTTCACCAGTTGAGTCAGGTCGTGCGTGAGAGCGAAAGCATGGGCAGTTCTACCAGCATGGTCAGTTTTGGAGGAACTTAACCACAACTCGTGGTGAGCATTGAAGTCCCCCAAAAACACCAATTCCGCCGATGGAAACCGCTCCTGCGCATCATCTGCTACCCGACTAAGATGGTCCAAAAGTCGAGTTGTCTCCATGTCGCCATTATGGGATCGGTAGACGCTGACGTAGACACGGCTATGTGAGTCCAAGTCGACGTGTACCACAAGGAGGGAAAAGGAAGGGTCCTCCAGACAGCGCAGACGGCGACAGCAAACATCCGTCCGAACGAACAAGCAAACTCCGGCTTTGGCTTTGAAGGATTCTTCAAGCACAAAGCCCGGATAGTGCAGGTAGCTGGTGTCGGCCGGACAGATTATTTGCATCTCCGTCAAAAACAACATTGCTGGCCGTGCCGTCTCAAGATGGTGGTGGACGGCATTGAGGTTTGCATGGAGTCCGCGGATGTTAGCGAACTCGACCTCAAACGGTATAGTTGTGGTGGGGGTGTGCACCGCTGTAGGACCAGTTTTATTGTGAGGCGCTGTCATGGTGGAGAAAAGGAGGGAGGCGTGAATCGAGGAAATGCTACCGCGATGCAAATAGTCAAAAAGCAGCGGCCTGTTTCACCAGGGACCTGCCTACAGAAGAGTATAATTAACCCGCCGAACGGAAGGGCCCCCGAACCCCCCCGGGAATGGCCGCCGGGACCCCACCTTCCGGTCACCAACCGGCACGACGGACCACCCCGAGATTATGCGTGGCATGGTGAGGCAGCCTCACGAGCTGGTTAAGCTCGCTTGGGCCCCTGTACTGTGCCACGGGCGGCCAGCGGGACAGCCGTTTCTACGGGTCTCCCTGGTCAGCGGGTTAACGAAGTCCTCCTGGCACTGGTTTGACGGAAGCCTCCACAGACCAAGTGCATCGCAGTAACATCCACTCGAGCTCTGGTTATACGCTGGCTGATCCCGAAACGCGACCGACAAGCGGTCACTTGACGGGTTTTACACCATGCGTACGGTCACTAACCAGAAGGGCAAGCCCTACCACGCAGTGGAGCATATGGAAGCTCGAAAATCCGTTAGTCGCCTCTTATGACACCCACCGGAGGAGAGGGGCGGAGAATAGTATTCTTTCTCCGTCTCCGCACGGATAAAACTACTTTTTAATACTTTTTTTGATATTAAAAAAAATTTTTTTTATTATTTTTTTATATATTTTTTTTTTTTTTATAGGGTGCTTAAAATGTTGATGTTATCAAGAACTTATGTATTGTGCGCGTATAGTGTGCTTAAAACATATTTATCACACGCAAATTAATGTAAAATTTTCATTTATATTTATTATATATTTTTTTTTTACCACACTTACACCAATTATCAAAAGCAATTAATAAAGTCGATAAACATACTTTATAAACTTAAATACATACTTATTATACATAGGAAACACCCAGACACGAAACAATTTAGAAAAACAGGTTTCTAAATTGATCTGACTGGGGCTCGAACCCGGGACCTCAGAGATGGCGACACCATGAAAACCGGTGTGCAAGCCACTCGAACAAGGAGGTCGTCAATAACATAAGAATATAATAATATATAATTACATAAAGAAATATAATTTAATTTAATTAAAATACTTACCTATTTATTTATAATATCATTATTGAATTAAATTAAATAAAACTGAGTATATATTTATAATGGCTGATAATAATAATTATTATTATTTAAAAAAAAAATGGTCATGCAACGCTCTACTGGGATCGCACTATCATTACGGACAGGACTATTGTCGAACGACGTGGTAGTCGACCGATCCCAACGCCGGGCAATACTGGTTGAAATCACCATACCTCATGATGAGAACCTCGTGAAAGCCGAGAAGGACAAGCTCAGTAAGTACCTTGACTTTGGGGGTCAAAGTTACTCGCGTCCGTAGGTTTACCTTTAAGACCCTACACGTGACTCCTGGGTGGTGCTAAATGAATGACACTGTCTGAGTGGTAGGGCCACGCTGCGTTGCAGCACGAAATGGGCCGGCTCGCCCGGCGTAATACCACCCTCTCACAGTATATCGGCGTAAAACAATGGCACTCGTTGCTGTTGTGTTTCGTCCGGTGAGTGAAAGTACCGGAAGCCCATCTCTCACCCCTCCCCCCTCCCAATTCCTACTCCCTCCTCAAGATCCAACTCATTCCTCAAGGCTGGCAACGCATCTGCGATTACTTTGGTTTTGCGGGTGTCCATGGGCGGCGGTGATTACTTTCCATCAGGTGACCCGCCTGCTCGTTTGCCTCCTTTTAACATTAAAAAAAAAAACTTGGCTCACGAGGTTAACGCCATGTGGGATGTGGATTCAACCCTTATTGTACCGATAGTCGTTTCGGCAAACGGTTTTTTAGCCAAGAGCCTCGATCAACACCTAGAGAGGCTCTCGCTGAAAGGTTGGGTCAAGGGTCAGCAGATGCAAAAGGCAGTACTCCTTGACACGGCACGTATTGTCAGGAGGTTCCTCACTCTGCAGCCCTAACCACCGATAGCTTGGGTCTATCCCCGCTGCCGGTGGCAACCTAGGTTAAGTTTTTTATAATATTTTATATTGTAAATGTTTTTATATAAAATATTGTAAAAAAAAAATCTTAAGATGTATGTTTAATAAAGAGAATAATAATAACAATATAAGTAGGTATAAATTATTATATGCATCGACTTATTAAAGTTATATAAAATTTCACCTCATTTATAAGTTTTTTTATCGTATTTATCGTTTTGTCGTGATCATGACCCAATTATTATCCCAAGTTCGAAATTGTGTTTGTTCGTTGTCCTTCCTTCACGGTAAACAAAGTGAGTAACTCGTCAAGTCGTCCCACATGCCTACGGTCCATTTGATATGAAAATCAATATAAAAATATTATTTATTTTGATTTTCCGCAACTCTTCCCAAATGGACCGTAGGCATGTAGGACGAGTTGACGAATTACTCAACAAAGTAACAGGTTAAGTGCCCAAGAGTGCCATAAGAATTAAGATAAATTCTAACCCGGTCAAATACTTTGCTATGTTCCCGGTACTGATAATGACTTTTGAGACAGTCCGACACACCACCTCCAGCGCGAGGTCTCGAAAGCTTTTATAATGTAATAGTAAAGGACTCTACAGTAGCATATTTCGTTGAAAACATAAAATATTTATAACTACAGAAGCTATACGATTACACATAAAACTTTATTATGTGTTACCGATTACATTATCGCACACATCTCATGGAACGAGGACTTGTTAATCACTCAGTGACGTCAGCATGGCAAGTAACCGCCATACAGAGAGCCGTTTCTGACAATTTTAGCATTTATTTCTACTACATTTACAGTTGAATTTGTTTTGTTTATGTCACAAACCACCATGTCTCGCCGCCATTCAATCCCAAGGCTGTATGTCTTATTCATAACGTGCACCTTGTTATGTTGACAAACTATTCAAAATAAACACAAACACACGTGGTATTATGTTGTTGACGATTACACGGTAATAATTATTATCTATACGATTATGCTTATGTAGTGTACATGATAAATATTTTATTTACCTACAGACTTTTTTTACAGGTAAACTTACTTACACTACATACTTACTTATTTCGTATTTTGAGAAGACAAAGAGGTATTACTTAAAGGTCAAAATATAGATCTTTGCAGTTTGTGTAGAGAACCGAAATGTGTGTAAAGGCTTTTAATTTTTTTTAATTCACGTTACCTTGTAAATGTTTAAAAGAATCAGTGTTTTTTTACTAAAGATACTATAAATAGTTTTTAGTTTAGTTACTGCGACGATCGATGCTACAATGCCATAAAAAATTAAATTCTTACTAACATGATCAAATGGTTAGTAAAACTCGCACTAGGCACTCAGATCGAGTTTACACAGCTATTTACTCTGTTTACTTAATAAATACCTATATTGTAATAGAGTCGTAATTTTTCATTCACATCATACATAACAGAGTCATACATTTGTTGATAGATATCGAACAATAGATAACTGATCGTTTAATAAAGCGGATTGCATGGGCGGCCTATTCATCGCGGATAGTTGGGTCAAGTAGGGCGGCCAACTGCACCGGATTTAGCGGGATTGTCCCAGAGTGGCATGAGGCAGTGGTCATTACTGGCATTAATGGCAATGGTCATTACTGCTTATGACTGTGGCTATTACTGACAAATAGAGTGGTCATTACTGGCAAATGGCAGTGGTCATTTTTGCATTTCAGGTATTTATCTGCTTAGATAATTGAAATAAATATGATATATGATATATGATATATGATTATAGATATTTTGCGCTTCCACCTTCGACCTTATCATCATTTAACATCAAATGAGAAGAAATGAAAAAATACTTTGAAGGGCAAATAAAATAAAATGAAATTGACGATGGTGTATCTTATTAAATAAGTAAATATAAATATCTAACATACTATTAATCTGTATAGCCAATCGGTTGCAATAACCGTTGGATATATGGCACTGCTGCCGCTAAAAAGCAGTCAAAAGTCAAGGCAGTGAAAAAAATCAGAGTCTACGTCAGCCTTCCCGGTAGCTTAATGCTCAATGCAGCCTCTCAGTCGGCTATGGCATAACTTTAATGTAATTAGCACTTAAACGCTACCGTAGGCGGCTGTTAGAACTATATTTTCTTTTTCATGATGCTATGACCGTGAGCATGGCCGGACCGTGAGTTTAGGAGGCCCTGGGTTAATACTACTTAGCCCACCTAATTACTAAAAGTATGTATAGGAAAAAATAAGACAATAAAATATTTGATCTAATATATATGTATATAAATTTTACTTTTTATTTTCAAGTGCTAATTGCTGCACTGAAGCTAAGGAAGAATAGCGGAACACCCAGGTTCGATTCCTGGCTGGGTCGGGTAGGCATTTAATTTTTTCACTGTATTTTATAAATATTTAATTCAGCTTGAGTGTAGCAATTAGCACTTAAAAATAAAAAGTAAAATATACTATTAAAACTATAATTATAATAACAACAAAACGTAAAAATCGATGAGAAAACAGTCGCAATTTAATTATGAAGTTGTTACATTTTATTTTTATTTTTTTGTTTTTTTACAACACTTAAGGTAACTTTCAGAATACAGTCAAACATACAACTACTTACCTACCACCCCTAGTAACCACTAGCCAACCGGCTAGTAGAGAATGTTTCAGAGCATTAAGCCCTCCATTTGCTGTATTTTTGCAAAAGAGAATAATTAATAAATAAATAAAAAACACCTACAATGCTGAAATGACTGCCTGCTTTTCCACACTCCACAGTCCTTAACCTTAACCTCTAAAGATGTCCCGCATTTTCCGTAAAGTTGGTCACATTAAAGGTCAAGCGTGATCCGCGCTCAGTGCGCACGTGGTGTACGCGTGCGCAGCACGGGCGCAGCACGCGTGCCGCTCGCGCACTTGCGTGTGCTGTGTGAAACTATTCCCGTACCGGAATCATGGTGACTCTGACTGTACTAAACTTTATTACTGTTATAATTAAAGACGATATTATAATATTTAGATAGGCTGACCTATTTGGGAACAAATAACAAACAAAATAAAATATGTTCATAATTAACTATATCTGTACCAGAATTATGGTGATTGACTGTACTAAACTTTTTTAAAGATTCTTATACGCGCACATGAATAAAACTTTGTCTGACGACTAAGGTGTAAGAAGAAATAAAACTACTTAGTAACGAAATAAATCTGTAGATTATTGATAGTCTGTACTGTACCACACTTGATTATTGTTTTATTAAAAGATACTAGTGGTCGCCCAGTGGTCGAAATTTTATTAAGGCTGCACGGATTGTATCCTAAGCAATAAAAAATTAAAAAAGGTAGAATGTGAGTTTGGATTGGCATTGACAGATTTCGGCCGCTCCTCTTCTATTTTTGAAATTTTTGAAAAGAGTAAAATATATATACGTGTGTGTCAAATACATATGCGTGTGTTTCAAATACATGGTAGTGTGTGTGATGTTTGTTTTATAAATTTAATGTATTTTTATGCATAATAAAAAAAATATTTACATTCGGATAACGTTCTTTAAATAAACTATAAGTGTGTGAAATTTCATACTCCTCCGTCCGCGTAATTTTCGTATAAAAGGGGTACAAAGTTTTTGCTTCACGTATTATTATATAGATAATGATTTTATATACCTATGAAGCCATTGTCTGACTACCGTGCCATGGGACCAAATTGGTAATAAAATAAATCTGTTATGGAAATATAAGAAATAAGTTTACCAGAACTATGGTGATTCAAGACTGAATTAAACTTCATACTTAACTGTTATTATAATGAAAGATGGAATATTACAATAATGCTATTATCTATGGAAACTTTATTTAACTACCGTAGCGTATAACAAATATTGATAACGAAATTTTGTTGTTGTTTCGTAGATTTGTTCTCGAAATAAACAGAAAAGTTGAAATAGATACAAAAAACTTAGATATCAAGAAAAAAATTGTTACAGTTTATTTAACCAACTAATAATTTAGTTAGCTTAAATTGTAATATTACAATAGTTCTGGGGATTTCATTAAATAAAACCATTAAATACATAACCGAAATCTGCAATGGTGTACGTCCTTTTTTGGTTTTCTCATAATTATTAAATCAATTACGGCAATAAAGGGTTAGAAACGTCATTAAAAAATCGCGAATATATCAATAAAAAGTGTTTTCATACACCTGCTTCGATTTTGTTAATTATTATTTTCTTTAACGTTGTTGAAATAATTAATGTTAATTATTTATAACTGTTGGTAAGTGTACCTCGTTTGCACAATGCCAATAGATCGCTAATGATCGGCATGGAAACGTCGAGATAGCTTCGAGAACTTGATAGGAAAGATCCAAACGTGACTGACCAATGCAAATGACGAGTACAACTATTATTCTTGTAAATTTATGTCCCCACTGCTGGTGCACGAGCCTTCCCTATGGATGGATAGGGAGAACGGGCCATAAACCACCACGCAGGCCCAGTGCAGGTTGGTGGTTGTTAACGACTGCTAATGCAGCCGGGACCAACGGCTTTACGTGCCTTCCGAAGCACAGAGGAGCTTGAGATGATAAACTTTTGTAAATTTTATGATGACGAAACTGGGCTAATTTATATTTCCAAAGGAATGACAGCGCAAAAGATAACGTAATTATTTGGTATTTTGATTTACTTTTCTGTCATCATCATTTTCAAATATCCTGCTAAAAGTCTCCTGAGTTTCTTGCCAGCTCTTTTCAGTCTAAAAAAAGGCTTTTCAGTCTGAAGAAACTCCTAAAATCTCCTAAAATCTGAACTGGTAGTAGATTCAGTAGCTTAGTTAAAGTAAATTTTAGTTTATTACGTCAATAAGTGCCTGTGAAAGCTTATGTTGAATAAATTATTTGGCGTTGACATCATAACCATCCGGTGTCAATCAACTGTTGGACATAGGTCGTCCAATGCATGCTACTGTGCCATCTTCAGTTATTCTCATCCAACTAACCTGCCAACCACTTTGTGATTAATGTCGTTCCATTTTCTCTCATTTATTTACACAATTATAAAAAGTTTCCGATCAAGAAAAAATTAAGAAATAACGTCAATTATCTACTGACTTAACAATGGTGTATGATGAAAACCGGGCTTTATATTGATGTAGAATAAAAAGAAAATTACTAAAAGTTTTCCTTTAAACAAAAACAAAGTTAAAATAAAAGCAAAGTTGCTAATAATATTTTTTATTCATGTAGTCTCAAAATCGTATTATTATCTAAAATTCGTTTTAATTAGAAAAAATATGAATTGCACTAGGTATTAAAAGTTGATTATTTGGTTTGACAATCGTGCTAAACTACCAGCCATCAGTTAAATCGTTAATAGTTAACTAACTTTAGTGTGAGTGGGTCTTGAACCCGCAAGTTATGAGGAAAATAACTTATCAAAACACTTCTTCGTTCTGTAAGTAAGTACTAAGTATTGATTGACTTTTGACCTACCAACCTTACTTCATGAATTTTCTCCAGCCAAAGCCAACACCTTGAGCAGCTGACTATGGGTAAAGTAATTTCACCAAACAATGATTACGATATTTCCGAGAAAAAAATTCGCCACTCTCGGATAACAAGACAACACAGGATGGGTCACCGGATTGATAAGTTGATAACCTCATCTGGCGGACCTCTCAGACGCGCAAGAACTCCGCCCTTACGCGGTTGATCTTACGTAGTCTATAAAGGCATCCGACGCTCTGCACAGAAACAGTCCGCATCCAAACTCCGGCGACGATGTTTATTCAGCTGCTATCGAGACAAATTTAGTCCGCGCCATTTGCAATGACAATACACGTACTCAGTGAAGTTGCGTTCCGTTTTTGAATTTCCCACGCTTTTCTGGCGCATGCGCTGTGGCGCTACTGTGATTGGTCGTGAAGAGGAACGTTCGAAAAGGCGAAAACATGAGTGTCTCGAAGAACAGTGCCAGTCGTAGCTGCAACAGCAAAGGCAGCATGATTGTTGTATCCAATAGGCTGCCATTTATTTTGAAAAGGAATGATAAAACCGGCGACTTGGAACGGAAAGCCAGGTACTGAACATTAATATTATATTATTTAAACGCTTTTAGAAATTGTTATTCGAAATATTTGTTTTTATGCGTCATGCGT
The DNA here is from genome assembly GCA_947562085.1 of Eudonia lacustrata. Lineage (NCBI taxonomy): Eukaryota > Metazoa > Arthropoda > Insecta > Lepidoptera > Crambidae > Eudonia > Eudonia lacustrata. The sequence continues at coordinate 5,201,674 of OX387317.1, read as the reverse complement.
CACCATTTGATGTTATTGTTGGAGATACGATTATTGCTATTCATTTTACTGGCGCAAATCTATAGGTATTACTATAATATTTGTTAAAGAGATCTAAATCTCACTGTACATTTATTGCGAGTGTTTACATGAAAAATAGACAACATTCCAAATGTATAACACCTACTTGTCAATTGTAAATGCTTATAGTTACCATCGATAATACCTATTTACATAATATCAGAACAAACGAAAAAAAAATATTTTCATTTTATGACTCACAAATACGGCTGCTGCTATTCTAAGACTGCTACGTAGATCGCAAAAGTTCTAGAAATTCGGTTCGCGATCCGCAGGTAGACACGGGAAAATTCAGTGTTTTCACGGGACGCCGGCCGCCGCCGGGGCGGCGCGGCGCGGCGTAATGCGTACCGGCTACCGGCCGGCGGCGCGTCGATAAATACCGACAAACCCGAACAATTACGTTTCTGTGTTATGTAATGTTCGTAACGACACAGCCAAGTTGGTTGACTCTATTGAGGAAATCGGCCCGTGTCAGGGTTAAACAACTAACGGCTTTGTAACCACTGGTAACCAAAACAGATGTAGCCCGGCCGAGTTGAGACGCCCTCGCGTCGAAGCCGGTTCAATAAGTGAGCGCACCTATCACGCTTATACATGTTATAAAGTTTAATGATATGCAAACCTTGGTCTTGAAAAACCAAGGCAAAAGAAACGATGCGATTGCGATCTCTTTGAAGGAAATTGATGGTCACAGATTCACAACAATGCCTTAGCTCTTAGAGCATTAAACCTAGATTTATAAACGATGATTACTTCCGTTAGCAGTATTTAAATAGTTTGATAGGTAGGTACTACTTTTTTTTCAGTCTGTTTCCTTTAGTAAAAATTTGAACTAATCGAAAAATAATATGACATGGACAATGGACAGTTTTATGTATTTTTGAAAAGTGGCAAATAATTTATCCAATCTATATAATTACCCGTGGAATATCTAATGTTGAGCAGACCGGCAGACTTGGATGGCGTAGGTAGGTACTAACAATATGAATTAAAACTATCCAATATTTTATTTAGAGGTTCTGTCTTTAGTTTTTTTTGCAATTTGTCAATTGCAATTGTGTTTTGTTTTATTTCTAATAGGTAATTTTGTTAAAGAGAAATTGCTTTTGTTTCTTTAATCTAAGTAAAATAAAAAATATTAAAATGTTGTTATCTAGAATTATTAAAAGTCAATAATTATTGCTTAGTTATAATAATAACCAAAGTGAAACCAAACCAGTTCAACTAACCAAATATCAGTTTTTCCGTCTAATCTTTTTCCTTTTTCATTGTACTAGGCCGCGACGGAAAAAAAAGTTAAACTAATAAGTAGACACTTTCTATTCAAGCATAATATCATCTCGGACTACGTCATCATCAGGCAAATTGGTAGTCAAAAGCTTTTCCTGTTTATATTTTTTTAAACACAGTTCTATGGGCAATTTAATTTACTAGAAACTGTCAGATTTTAAAAACTACACATTCCGTTAAAACAATCGTCGTTTTTAAATTAGTACCTACATTTCCGTGTATGGTATGGTATTCTATATTTTAGGGAATACCTACGTCAGTGCGAAAGCCGTATCATCGAATGTTGTTAGTACGAAAACCTTCCATCGAAATGTCTATACTGCGACGTCTTGTTAAATCGACGTCTTGTTACTGCGATGTTTCGTTACATCAAAAAACTGTACTGCGAACGATTTTGTATATAGCATAGTGTTGTATTACTATCTTACTGTCTTCTTTTTATCCGTGCTTCGGAAGGCACGTAAGGCCGTTGGTCTCTGCTGCATTAGCAGTCGTTAACAACCTCATCCGCACTGGGCCCGCGTGGCGGTTTATGGCCCGTTCTCCCAATCCATCCTTATGGAAGGCTCGTGCTCCAACAGTGGGGACATAAAATGAGCTGATGATGACTATCTTATTGAGAAGTCTATTAGAATTGTTTAAGAAATCTTTGAGCAATGTTATTGCCACGCATGCTCCGTAGGACGGGTGTCAGAGGAACCCACGATATCGTATCACACGCACCTTGAACCACAGCGTAATAACATTTAATATAAAATAAATAATAACCGATAACCTAAATACTTAACGACCGACTATAGCGGTGCCCGTATTGAACGACACGTAGATACCTACCTACATAGTTACTATGAAATTGTCCGAATGTGAATTAATAGTTAAGGAAAACTGATTAAACTTCTTAACTTTCTTAGGGTAACGAGTAGATTTATTAATTATGTGTTTAAGAACGTTTAAATATATTTTAATGTCCCAAACTAACTTGGAATTTTAAATTTTTCAAACAAATAATAAGTAGTTTGTGAAAGAAAACATTTTAAGAAACGTTATTCAACAATTTTTTTGCAATTTATGGTTCAATATGGAACTTTTTTTAAAGTTTTCTACTATCAATTTGGATTAGAGAAACTTTTGTTAAGCCCTATTGTTATACCTACTATTGGTTAAAAGGAATCGAAAATTTGAGGTTTGTATGATATAACCTTGGTCTTCTGTCTTCAAACAGTGCTATACAATTTTGTTGTTACTTTGTTGATCTGTGGTCTAGTGGTTACACCGTTACACCAAATCCACAAATCAAAATTCAAAAAGTTTTACGTCGTAAAATACTTATTAAAAAAAAACTTTTTTTTACCACAAAGAAATAAAATATCTCGAGCATTTCCCCATGTGCAATTGTCTTAATAAAAAAAGTTAAACGTAATTGGCCTATAGACCTATACTGACTCACTTATGCTGGGCAAAGGCCTGCATCATTAAACTCGAGAGATCGCTACCATTGGATATGGCTATGAATAGGGACCCATCCCCATCCATGGCCATATCCAATGGTTATCACGCTTGCCTTTCATGAACCCGGGCTATGTATCAAACTCCGAAACATGCCACGCTCGATCTGGGTATTGAACCCAGAACATCCGACAGGCGTTAACCTCAAAAAAGTTCATCATCATCATCATCATCATCCCAGCCAAAAGACGTCCACTGCTGGACAAAGGCCTCCCCCAAGGATACATGAGGGGATTTACCATAATCGCCACGCTTGGCAGGGGGGTTGGCGATCGCAGTAAGTTGAGACTTAAGCTCAGAGAGATGCTGCTGCACATCCTCTGGAATGGTCCCTTAGTCGGCTTTTACGACACCCACAGGAAGAGATGGGGTGGTGCAATTCTTTATCCCCGGCACCACACAGGGAAAAATGTTGTACTGCCTATGTTGACATAATGCCTAATTACAACAAGGTGCCTAGTGCGTTCGATGTAGTTATAGGAAGTGTTATCGAGCACGCGCGGGTAATCTACACGAAGTCAGACTGTCAAGGATGCAGACAGGGCCGAGCCAGTCTTGAAAAAACAATTCAGGCTGCCAAGTGCGAGTTTCATTCGACATTCGATACGGTTAACGTAAACGAGAATTTGTGTAGCAAAATTTTATCTCTTCTCGTTTGTCGTCTTCTGTTTCAATGCCATACTAAGTAATTTTCGTTTTACGGATAGTAAATAAAACTCACGTTAGGCACCCAGTTATCATTCTGACTTGACTAGTTAAAGTAAATCTCGATGATAAGTCGAAATTGGATGCTAACATTACTCGGCAAGTGATTATTATGATCATTGATAATTTCAATTGATCAGTATGACGTCACAACCAAGAATCCTATCATCATCATTCAGTCCGCATAGAAAGAAAAAAAGAAAGTAGACATATTTATTGAAATTAAAAAAATTAAAACAAAAAAAAATATAGTATATATCTGTCTTAAATGTTTACATCACTTCATCATCATCATCGTACACATAACAAATACATAATTTACAAATTGCAAGAGGTAACAAAACTAACAAACTTTTATATACAATTGAATTGAGTAGACTCGTAGATGCCATACATTAAAAGTTTCTAAATTATATATCAGTCCTTTACACTTCTTTTTCATTTATACTTGCACTTTGCTTCCTGAGCAAAGCCTTTACAATTACGCCTTTTCATCGCCCGCCCGCCAGTGCACTATGATTTTTATTATTATTATCTCTCTATTTATTTTTTTACATATTAATTTACATTTTTAAATATTTTCTAAAAAACAAAACAAACATTTAAAAATATAAAAAATAGGGGTCCACCGGCATCGGGACCAGGGTCCAAACTACCGGTGATTGTTATTATTATCTCTCTATTTATTTTTTTACATATTAATTTACATTTTTAAATATTTTCTAAAAAACAAAACAAACATTTAAAAATATAAAAAATAGGGGTCCACCGGCATCGGGACCAGGGTCCAAACTACCGGTGATTAGGGCTCCAGAGACAGGAACCTCCTCACAATGCGTGCCGTATCGAGGAGAACTGCCTTCTGAATCAGGTCCTTGATCCAGCCGCCTAACGAGAGCCTCATGAGATGTTGATCGAGGCTCTTGGCACGATGACAGCCGAGTCCACATTCCACATGTCGACAACCTCATGTGCTAAGTCGAGATATTTGATTTGTTTCTCTTTCTCAGCTTTCACGAGGTTCTCGTCATGGGGAATGGTGATATCGACAATCATCGTGCGGCGCGCTAATCGATCTATCACCACAATGTCTGGCTTATTAGCTACAATAGTCCTGTCGGTGATGATAGATCGATCCCAGTACAACGTGACATGATCATTTTCGAGAACTGGGTCGGGCACATACTTGTAGTACGGTACCTCAGAATCCACAAGTTTGTATTTCAAAGCAAGTTGCTGGTGTATAATCCTGGCCACTTGATTATGCCTGTGCAAGTACTCGCCGTTAGCCAGACGAGAACAGTCAGAAATAATATGTCTGATAGACTCATCCGGACGGTGACATGCCCGACATATGTCAACCGTCCCGTCCTTCATAATAAATTTCCGGTAGTTATTCGTTAGCATAACTTCGTCCATAATTGCACAGACAAAACCTTCAGTTTCCCCGAAGAGGTCACCGAAACGCAGCCAGGATACGGACGCTAAAAAGTCTACATCGGGTCCGTGGAGGGCCCGATAAAAGCGCCCGTGGAGCTCCTTGCCTTGCCATACCTCCCTGCGGTCATTGGCACTAAGTACTACGGGTTTGTGCCAGTTCTCTTTAGCCAAGGACAGCGGGGTCAGTCCCTTGTCCACTGATACCACATCTCGGTGCATACCCACATCGGCTTTTAGGAAATATTCCCTGAGACTGCACACCTCACGGTTGTGGATGGTCTTAGCATTTAAAAAACCTCGACCCCCGCACTTCCGCGGGATGTACAGCCTCATTACCGACGATCGTGGGTGATGCATCCCATTTGCGGTCAGCAATGTACGGACTCGCCTATCCAGGGCATCCAGTTCTGTCTGAGTCCACTTGAGTACGCCGAAGGAGTACATCAGGACTGGCATGACCCAACCGTTGAAGGCGCGCACCTTATTGCCGCCTGATAAGGAGCTTATGAGCGCCTTTTTCAGGCGACCAAAGAAACGCTCCAGCAACGATTGCTTCATGTCAGCCACACTTATTCCTAACCCCTCTGACATACCCAGGTATTTATATGTATCATTTGCGGAGAGCGATTTCAGGTTTATAGAATCTGAGAGTTGTAATCCCTCAGATTCTACAATCCTGCCTCGCTTTACATGCATGACTGCACATTTGTCTACACCAAATTCCATCCTGATGGAATTACTGAAAGTTTCAGTTACCTTCAGTAACTCCATCAGTCGCAATCTGTTGGGGGCAAACAGTTTCAGGTCATCCATATAAAGCAGGTGGGATATTACCTGACCTCCTCTTCGCAATGAATAGCCAAGTCCCGAATCCTCCAGCAATGTGCTGAGAGGGTTCAGGGCTAAACAAAACCATAGTGGACTCAAACTATCGCCCTGAAATATTCCCCGCTCAATCCTTATAGGATCGTCGTTTCCTTGAATTTGTCGACATCCGGGATAGCGAAGGACTGTCTTCCATTGCCCCATACACGACATCAGGAAGGTACGCAGAGTTGCATTTATTTTGTACAACTCCAGCACCCTCATGAGCCATGTATGTGGTACCGAGTCATTGGCCTTCTTATAATCTATCCAACATGTCGACAGATCCTTTCGGGAACGGCTAACCTGTTGGCTTATGGCCATGTCAATAAGGAGCAGCTCCTTCGTACCGCGGGATAATTATTATTATTATCGTTTCATACTATCTGAAACTACGTATTATCTGTGTGTTTTGGCGCTTTTTAGGGGAAATAAATAAATAAATAAATAGTCCTTAATATTGACCCACGGCTGGGCAAAGGCCTCTAGCAGCAGCTTTTGCCACTCGGCCACCGAGGAGGTGATGATCAAGTTGCTATTAATTTCAAGGTCTCCTGTGAGATCCAAAAATCGCCTCCAGATTCAATCTTACAAGCACTTATAAACAAGTAGGTAATATAGTGTGGAAAAATTGGCATAATGTTATACTAGCGGCCTAACGCTATGGAATTATATGCATGTAGTATACATACGAATATGAGTATAACCCTACCTAAGGCTTACGTTCTTACAGTGGACTGTAATAGGCTGAAGAGAGAATACTACCTGAAAGCTTCTTTTTTCTTTCCACTTCTCATTATGAAGTTTAAAACGAAAGCGTTCAGTGATCCGATTTTAACTCGTTCTTGTTTTATTTTGGCCCCATTGACCAAGCCAACGGACCGGTAACGAATAAAAACAGACATCAGCCTTTACCTTACCCGGAAAATATTCAAAAGCGCAAAATAAGTATTCTGTTAATGTCAGAGTTTAATGTACTTACTGAGCGTACTTAAACAAATGCTATGCATACAAAACTATAGTCGACATCTTAAACAAAAATTCGGCGTGCTTGGTTTTATAATTTAATTTGTTAGATTTTTATTACCAAACTAGTCGTTTTTATTTCAGTATTTCCTTTTATTTATTTGTATATACACGAAAAATAAATAGATATATATACCTTCAAAGTAGGCTATTGGTAAACTTCATTAATTAGTATACAAGTAGATATACAACGAGACATTTTAGTGGTTGTTTTCCCGCAGGTGGGTAGATCAGACGATGAAACTGAACAACTTTCCCCAAGAAACATAGGTTAAAAAACGAGATAATTTTTTAACTTTCCCATACAAACCATGCTCGGTCAATAGAGGCTTTGTATCAAAAAAGTGAAAAAATTATCTCGTTTTTTGTGTGTCTGTGTATGTTCTTGGGGAAAGTTGTACAGTTTCGGTTCAATGTAGGCATGTTTTGGTTATGCGTAGGTATTCTTATAAAGATATATTATCTTGATTTAGTTGCAAAACTTTACTGACCTACACATAATAAAATATCTGTATGTAAAAAAATAACTTCTTCACGCCTGATATTAAGCAGCTTTATCTCAGAGTGCATATTGTAAGTATGAGTATTAGCGAAAACGAGAATTGCCATTACATCAGCGCCTGCTGATGAAAAACGAGGAGAATTAAAATTTTGCCATTCAAAATAAAAAACAATTAAATATAACCTATATTATTAACATTTACAGCGCCGGTGGTCTGGTGACCGCGGTGGCTCCTGTGGTGATCCGCTGCAATGGCATCTGGGTGGGGTGGCCAGGCATCCACCTTGAAGACCCCAACGAGAAGATCCCTGAATCAGACCCCAAAGACAAGACACCGACAGCTGGCCTGCTCTCTAAGAAGGTGAGACTATCTACATGCAAGACTATACGTACAGAGTGTGTAACCTCATTTTAATATTAATCAATATCACATACATTGTTCTGATCCCAAAGTAAGAGCTGAAGCTTTCAAGGTTCTTAGGTTAGGTCTGTGAAAGTGCTTAACGTGCGAATTTCATTCACCATTCGATCAAGTTAACATTAACGAGAATTTGTGTAGCATCAAAGGCGCTTCCCGCTGGGTCTAAAGACTGCTACTTCAATAACGTCTCAATAGTGTGTCGATAGCCTGACATGGATACTAGGACTATGGGAAAATTGTTAAAATTAGTCCACCGGGCACACGATTGTGGACGTTTTAAAAAGGCAGATAGCCTGAGTGCCTAGTAAGTTTTGTTTACATCCGTATTCATTCGAATACGTTTACGAAAACGAAAATTAGTATGGCATTGAAGCAGCGCCTCCTGGCGACATACGAGAAGAGTTAAAATTTTGTCATACTAATATTCTCGTCTGCGTTAACGTGATCGAATGGACCCCGAATGGAATGAATCTCGCACTTGGCACCCTGGTGACAAAAGAGGTGAGTGAAGTGAACATTACATTACTGCTGTATTACCATACACGTTTTCGTTAGTGTGATAGAATGTTTCTTGCTTTTTGTTTTTGTTGTTTGGAACCATGTTGTCGTATTGAAGATGTAACCTTAGCTATATGTTCGCGCTTTCTTTGCCACCATCCTATAAACCAAACCAAGTGTCATAATAACATCGTTAACGTGTTATTCGATTGTTTCCGTTCTTTATTATCGTTCGAAATCTAATCGGACGCGTCATCCGACCTTGTTGTATGGTACAGACAATAGACTATGTATAATATGTACAGACGCCTTCAGACTACCACAAGCTGTCGATATTCCTCAATAGACTGGACTTTATGGCTTAGAACTGAACATTTATTCAAGAAATGTGACAGTTTTGGATACTCTTAGTCTATGTGCTGGGTGCCAAGTGCGAGTTTCATTCGCTATTCGATCACGTTAACGAAAACGAGAATTTGAATGGCAAAATGTTAACTCTTCTCGTATGCCGTCAGGAGGCGCTGCTTCAATGCCATACTAATTTTCGTTTTCGTAAACGTAATCGAACGTATACGGAGAGTAAACAAAACACACTAGGCACCCAGGTGCGTACCTACGACTCACTGTCGACTGTGTGGCTAGTGGCTAACATGTTATGGTAATTGTCTAAAACTAACAGTATTTTATTCTAATATTATTCATTGTAGGATAAAATAATAATAAACAACGAAGTGAAAGCATCGTCCACGCCATACGGTGCTGGCTGACATTAAAACTCTCACCCACTTATTTTATAACCTTAACCAAATAAATAAATGAGTACTTTGGACTACTTCTGTAGCCGAGTGGCTTGCATGCCAGACTTTGGGCGGCGCTAACTCTGATGTCCTGGGTTCAAAGCTCGGTCGGTCAATGTCGAATAATGAACATTTCGATATTGTGTCGGGTCTGGGTGGTTGTTACCGTGGTTGTTTCTGATTTCCATAAAACGAGTGCTTTAGCTACTTACCTTAGGATCAGAACAATGTTTGTGATGTTGTCTAATATCTATTGTATTTATTTTAATATGAACAATAAATAAAAAGTTTAAGACCAAAGTAAAGTGATGAAAAATCTCCACGAGCCCACACTCTCTGACGTACCGGGTCAGGTGTACCTCCAATTAAGATATGGTGGCTCTGTAGCTTTATATCATTAACTATCTATCTATTTAGGATTTTTAGGACATAGTAATGCTTTAGATATAAGTAATTTCTCTCATAAAGGTAGATAGAGATTCCATCGGATTTAAAACCTGTTTAACCTTTTTATATAATAACAGGGTCGGTATTTATGCTTTCGATCAATATTCATTGTAATATTTTATCTACGTTTATAAAAGTTAAAATTGGTAGTTATTTTTTAACAATGTAAGAGGTAATCAATCAAGTGCTAGTAAAACAATGCAAGGAAACTTCGATACTCTCGTTTAATTAAGATTGCTATGCTATATAAATGAAAACTTACAGTTAGTTAGATTAACAAATAAATATCTACTGATGAAATAAATGTCTACTAGAGGTACCTGTTACCTACAATAATACTTTAATTCAAAGTTAATATTTACAAAATAAATACAAAGCCAGCTTTTGTTTGTGTACTTACCTACTTTAGAGGTATAGTGTCATTAAATTGTTTGCGGATATTGTCAAGTCTGGTATTAATCTCTTTAAATAACATTCCTACCTAAATATGTTAGTTTAGATTCTAAATAGGTAACTAGGTACTCAAATTAAACAATCAATGAATATTTCATAAAATATTTGAGAATTTATAGCGATTTGAAATGAAATGAAAAATATTTATTCGGAGCATCTATGACAACTTGACATAATGGACATTTTAAATTTATAATTATGCAACCGAAATGGTCACCACTCAGCTTATGCCATGACATTGAAGTGCCAAGGCGCTGATATTCTGTGGAACCAGTAAGGGAGGGAGGGAGGCGCAGCTCCAGACATGAATTTCAAAATTTTACACAGTGACAGATGTATACAATATTAACCATAACATACAGCCAACATACACACAACATACATACCATAACCTACACATAAACACAATTGAACGAAAAAAACACAAACAGTAGGTAGTTACCTAACTATTATAGCACTGAGTATAATCAGCTGGTATAACATGATGCTTTCGATGTATTTCGGTAAATACTAACAAACGTTATTTATACATGCGTCACAAAAAGATTTCCCTCGAACTTCTTGGGTGATAAATACATGTTTTCAAGCGATCTAATCAAGGGTTACTTAAGTGCTATTATTAAAACCCATAAAATAACTTTGTTTTACAATAAGCCTTAATCCACGATACGATACGATTAAGTAATTGTCGGGTACTTTTATCTTACAATCTCTATTTTGTGCAATAAAATAGCCATTACATTATTGTCCTACCTAAAGTGCTTTTACAATTTCATTAGAAGTATGCTAATTCGATTAGATTAATCGAAAAACTATATTGACCTTTATTGCACCATTACTGTATTGGTAGGTACTTAGTACTAAAGACTATATTATTAGTTATATTATTAGTCCATGCTTAGTACGTATGGATTGTAAGGCTTTATTTTGACTTAGATACTTATACTGCATCGGTTTGATCCTATTTCGATCTACATTATTCATGCAATAACATAATAATCGCTTTAGTTATCGTTCTAAGAATAATCCAAAGTTTATAAATAAAGATCTATTCCCATCGTATACCACGTTCTAATACCATTGGTAAATATCTACATACCACTTTTTAAAGCGAATAGGTACCAAAACAAGTTTAATAGGAATAAGGTAGAGTCAGTAAAAATACTTTTATTTATAGTGTTGGGTGGAGTTATGTAGTAGGCACTTGTACTCTTATAACTGTGACCACTGAGCAAGTAATCACTACGTTTTCCTCAGAACATTTTCTGTGACCTTATTGACAGCTAAGATGAAGGTCAAGCGCTCCCCCGCTGTTGCGTCAATAAAAATATTTTTACTTAAATTATAAATAACAGCATATTCTAAAAACGTAAAGTAAAGTGCTCTATCATCTGTCACTTTATTGGCAATTACCATCTCAGCTGAAAGATGGCAAAGCGCTCTCCCATAGTGCAAAAAGTAAAAAAAAAAAATCTCTTAGAACCAAAAAATCAGCATGCCCTTATAAATAATCTCCATTCCAGATCGTCCCCATACGTGCGGAGCCGAAACTATTCGACAGCTACTACAATGGGTGCTGCAACGGCACCTTCTGGCCGCTGTTCCACTCGATGCCGGACCGCGCCACCTTCAGCGCCGACCACTGGAGGGCGTACATCAAGATCAACAAGGAGTTCGCCGAGAAGACCGTACACGCCTTGCATTTGTTGAAACAGGATAAGGAGAAGAACGGATCGCCTCCGATAGTCTGGGTTCATGATTACCACCTTATGTTGGCTGCTAACTGGATCAGACAGGTTGGTGATACTTGGAGCACTTACTGAGATAGGCTTAAACAGGCTTACTATAAGCTGGGACCAAGTCGTCATATGGGTATATGCTACTTGATTGATGCGTGGGTTTTTTTGCTTAAATACAAGAATGATGGTGTATCCTTAATTAATGGTAGCTGCTCCGTAGGTCTTACCCATACTTAAGTACATTCTTAGGAGCGTTTGAGTCGGCTAACGAGAGTTGAAAACCTTAGGGTACTACCTATCAAAGCTACAATGTCGTCCAGCAATGATTAAAGGGACTTGTGGAAAGTTTAGGAACAGTGAACTTCTTTTACCTTTAGTCCATGTGAAAATTGATAAATGAAATATTTTTATTTTGCAGAGAATCGAAGAGGACGATATAAAGTGTAAACTTGCATTTTTCTTACACATTCCATTTCCATCATGGGACATCTTCAGACTGTTCCCGTGGTCAGATGAAGTTTTACAAGGAATTCTTGGTAAAAATATAACTATATTATATAGTACGTAAGTGTACACATGGCAGCAGATCCACCTTCCCAAACCTGTCAAATTTTCTTCAATGAATATTGATCCTTATAACCAAACATTAAAGTTCAAAATTGATTGTAGAAATTGGACAGTTTTGGGTAAGTTAATCTGCCGCCGTGTGTAGTACGTAATTACAGAATTAACATTAATGTTAATGTGATGTTCACAGGATGCGACATGGTCGGTTTCCATATAATGGACTACTGCTTAAACTTCATAGACTGTTGCCAAAGAAACTTGGGTTGTCGTGTGGACAGAAAAAATCTTCTAGTCGAACTGGGTGGACGCACCATTTGCATCAGACCACTGCCGATCGGTGTACCCTTCGACAGGTTCGTGCAATTAGCCCAAAACGCGAAAGCAGTGCTCTCTACAAGCCAACAAGTGATATTAGGAGTGGACAGATTAGACTACACAAAAGGGCTAGTGCATAGACTAAAAGCATTCGAGAGGCTATTGGAGAAACACCCAGATCACATAGAGAAAGTGGTGCTACTCCAAATTTCAGTGCCATCCAGAACAGATGTGAAGGAGTATCAAGATTTAAAGGAGGAGATGGATCAGTTAGTTGGAAGGATCAATGGAAGGTTCACAACACCCAACTGGTCACCAATTAGGTAAGTTTTCCTTTATGATTAGAAATATGAATGTCTTTGTTTACGTATATGTAGGTATTGCAAGGTCCTAATCTTTCACTTTTCGGTTACGCATAATTCAACTACCAGCTTTGTAATATCTAAGGTAGTGAAGAGCGCTACTTTACGAACCCTACTTTTGTTATCTCAATAGTCGGCCGTGTGTAGAATAGTGTCTCTTGTGACACTGTCTACTACCCCTAACGCTGCATGTTTGTAGTGACACTGTCTACCTAATACCCCAAAGGTCACTCATGTGTATATAAACCCTATTTGTTTGTTTTTATCTGTAAGCCATCTCACCGTGTAAGGTTTTTGGTGTGCGTGTTTTTCTCAACTGATTACTATTTCAGGTACATTTATGGCTGCGTTGGGCAAGACGAGCTCGCCGCATTCTACCGGGACGCTGCCGTCGCCCTCGTCACGCCCCTACGTGACGGCATGAATCTAGTAGCCAAAGAGTTTGTCGCTTGCCAGATCAACAAGCCACCGGGGGTGTTGATCGTCTCGCCTTTCGCTGGTGCCGGGGAGATGATGCACGAAGCTCTGATATGCAACCCGTACGAGCTGGACGATGCTGCTGAAGTTATCCACAGGTCTTTATAGTTTTACGTTTGCAATTTTATTTAAATTTATCTTTTTAGAATTTTTGTTTAATCGTCATATAGAGATAAGATAAATAAATAGTTAGTCTTTCAGAGGTTGAGGATTCAGAGTAAAGGAGCTTCCATCTTCGGTCTTAGAGTCGCATAATATGAATTAAAATAAATCTCGTTGTCATCTATAATGAAATAACTCCCAGGAGAATGTTATAGCGTAGAATTTAAGTAGTCTAGATTATTTATTAATGATCGTTACGCGAAGGACTCATAAACATAAAATTAGTTTGTTCAACTGAAAAACAACGTACATTATCTCCTTCCAGAGCCCTAATAATGCCTGAGGACGAACGAACGGTTCGCATGAACCACCTGAGGCGACGGGAGCAGCTGAACGACGTCGACAGCTGGATGAAGTCCTTCCTAAAGGCCATGGACTCACTAGAGGAAGAGGCAGATGACATCGGCGCCACCTCCATGCAGCCGGTCACCATCGATGACTTCGACGAATACCTGTCCAAGTAAGTTGGGTTTTGTGGAGATTACAAGCTTTAGCAGCTGTATGATGTTGATAGCTGGATCGATGCCTTCCTCAAGGCCTTGGCTGACTGTGAGAACCAGTTCCATACATTTGGCTAGCATCGACAACTGCGACGATACTATTCCAAGTAAATTGGGTTTTTATTATTAAGCTTTGATTATGACGGCAGCTGATGTTGATAGCTAAATGGATTGCTGTTATCGGCGCCACCTCCATGCAGCCGGTCACCATCTACTACTTTAACACCTATCCAAGCAAGTCGGGTTTTCAGTTGTTTGGTAATGAAAGCAGCTACATAATGTTGATAGCTGAATGAGGAAGTCCTCATATCTATGTTTTCGATGAATACCTGTAAGAATTTAAGACTTTAAACTTATAAGACTTTTGGTTAAACTTTCCTTTTTTCAGAAAACTTTCCTCAAGACCTTGATTTACTGGGAGGGCCACTTCATGTAGCTGGTCATACCAACTTTCGATTAAGGCATAAGTTCCTCATTATTTGAGTATTCCGAATGCTTCCTTATGTAATTAAAAAAATTAAAAGGTCTGTGTAAACTATCTGACAGTTATCAGCCGATTATTCCCAGTAGTCCCCTATATCACTGTCCCCGGGGTGTCAACTGAAAATTTTCCTCGCAGTTGTCACCATAAAGAAAATTGTACGTTGTCACCCCGGGTGAAAAATTTTCTCAACTGTTCACTTCCGATTTGTACCAGAGGGGCAACTGGTTTTTTTTCTCAATTGTCACCCGTGACGTTGACTCTTAATGTTGAGAATTCCGTTTTTTTAAATAGGGCAAACCAATATATTCTTGCTCCAAACAGATAAATTTTACAGTGAGACAAGATTATTATTTCACCTATCTCTCTTAGAAAATAAATTGAGGAAAAGGAAAAATGCCGAAGGTTATACACAGTCATATCGAAGCGGTCGATATAAGGAAGACCCAAGAAAAATATGACCATGAATGAAACATTTATAACTAATGGATTAATTAATTGTTTTATTACCTTGATTAGAAAATGAGGTCATTTTGAAAATGTATAACGTATACGAGCTGGATGACGCAACAACCAGCATGATCAGGCAATAATATGAAAATCTTTTTTCATGACGTATTACGTACGAAACCGCCAGGTTATTAAATTTTGTACCGATGATCACAGTTCGAGTCGATGGCGCAGTGGTTAACGCGCCCGGTCTGCGAGTGCTGAGGTTAAGCAACTTTCGCAAAGGCCGGTCATCGGATGGGTGACCAAAAATTTATCATCTCGACCTCCTCCGTGCTTCGGAAGGCACGTAAAGCCGTTGGTCCCGGCTGCACTAGCAGTCGTTAACAACCACCAATCCGCACTGGGCCCGTGTGGTGGTTTATGGCCCGTTCTCCCTATTCATCCATAGGGAAGGCTCGTGCCCCAGCAATGGGGACATAAAAATGAGCTGATGATGATCACAGTTCTCATACTGTGTCCTCCAAGGACTTATGCTAGGAACTCCAAGATCTTATTTAGGGCTTTTTCAACTAACAAATATCCAGGCACTTATCAAATCCCAACTCCTCAGATACATCGGATACACCCAGAAGTTGGCCCTACTCCTCGACTACGACGGCACGCTGGCTCCCATCGCGCCGCACCCGGATCTCGCCACCCTCCCGCTGGAGACCAAGCACACGCTGCAGCGACTCTCCAACATGTCCGACGTCTGCATCGCCATCATCTCCGGCAGGAACGTCGACAATGTCAAGAACATGGTAAGTGTCCTTATACTCCTTAAAGTACTTAATTACTAGATGGGAAATGGTAAGACTGCAAGCAGAATTGCGCTGTATCATCACGTGTGCGTAGTAGTCGACAGTCCCCACTCTGCTTTTAAAAAAACGGTATGACGTGGGTTGGTCGGACGGTATGACGGTATGATGGCTGTCGCGGTCTTGACGCAGCAGGGAATTCGTCCTAAGCGTTTGTTTATACCTACATTTTAATATCATAAACAAACTTCGAAGTTTCAAATTTTTGAAACCTTAAGCCGATTTGTATAAAACTTCTACGCTAAAGGAAGAAAAAGATTCAAGCCATTTGAAACTTTCGATAGTGAAATAAAAACCGCATAAATTCTGTAGAATAAGTGTTTTGTTTGTTTTTTATTTGTGTGATTACATCCAAGCAGCAAAAATTGGTAAACAACACATTTCTTGTTATTATTTAAATAAACCGTTTACCTTTATTAATTTAGGTATTATTAATGTTAAGAGGTTCAATATTATCGCTTAAATCGGGAGGTAGATAGGTATAGTTCCAAATCGAGGTTGTTGTTTGTTGTTGATCCGCGTTTATTTCACATCGTATTGCCCTGTTGCCTTGTTATGTCTTCACGTCGTCGGTCCTACGGGAGGCCCCGATATCTCGAAAAACAATAACAAAACAATAGGCTGCAATAAATCTGTACGAGTTATTGCGATAACTTTTATAAGTTCACCCCTTTGACGTCATTATCATATTATTTTATATGGAAGCGAGACGTCCGTCGCCGCGTGCGTATCCTCGTGACTGTAACTTGGTACAGTAGATGATTTGTTTCTAGATTTCAAAATTAAGTTTCGATAGTGAACGTCGGTATTTTGTATATAACTCGAAGGTTTTTCGATATGCATCTAAAAAGTTTTGATTTTCATACTGATTTCATATTTTGAAACTTGACCAATCATCAGTTACCTTTGCTGTTGACTGTACCTTCGATCGATATTGATCGAAGCTTGGTACTATTGGGGCAACAGTTTTTCAAGTACACACGCCTGCACATCAACCTACCACAAACCTTTGAACTTTTTATCTAAGTTATATAGCTGAAAATGTATTGAAGAAAGGAGATGTTCCATTTTTGTATAGAGCCTGGGCTCCCTAATTCCTACAGTGATGAAATTAAATTTTATGAAAAGAGCACAAAATAAGAAAACTTTCCATGTACCTATTAATATATTTTTTAAACATACCCAAACATTGTATTATATAATATAAAAGGTCAGATAATAAAAATTCATAAAATAGCAACCCTAAACTTTTTCTACCTTGGCAACTTCGCTTTTCTAATGTATGTATGTATTTAAAAAATATAACTTATTTTTTAAATTAGTAATGTAATGGTACTATCCATTACAGCCAGCAACCGCATGGTTTCATTTTCAGGAAATTGCATTGAAACCTTAAAATACCTTTTAGAATGTATAAATAAGTTCAGCAATATATAATAAACACTTAAAACTTTCATTAGAACCCAAAAATAATAAGAAAAGCTTGATGAAAAAAACAAGATTTCAAGTTTTTAAATATTTTTTAAATTATGTTACTGTGTAAGCAGTTAGGTTTAGTTGGAGGAGTTCGTTGGCGCAGCAGTTTTCCTCCAAGCTTCTGCTTTAGTTAACTTTACTGAACGCCGTGCTATAGGTTTGTCTGATCGGGTTAGGATCTTGCAAGTACCTTTCTGGCCTTACCTGGAAGTAACCACGAGCTCTTATAGCAGTATTATTGCAGTTGTGAAAACGAGACGCGTGTAGCGGCGAATATACTCGCGTCTCTTTTCCACAACTGCAATAATACGGCTATAAGAGCTCATAGTCAGGGGGCTGGTCCAATCTCTCCATGTGATATTCTTCGTTTGGACACGCCTAAGCCCAGTAGACGGACGTAAATTGGATTATAATGTTCGCTTGATTGGAACCGTCGTCAGTACAGTAGGTAAGCATTTAACAACGCTTGACTGACTATCGATCTCTTCTAATTTATTTTAGCTCTTCCACCAGCTTCTATATTAAAACACCACGGTTTTTTCCAAGAAAGACTTCGTTGGTATCAAGACTCGTGTTTAACTCAAAACAATTGCGAGGGAGCTCGTCGCGTGTTTACGTGCGCGTTCATTCAAACATCACGAGTCGCGACCGTTAAAACAAGGCTAATGCGCAATCGACGCGAACTTTGACAATGTTATCAGTAGTTAAACAAAAATATTTGTAATGTTGTGTACTACAAGCAGATAAATGAATGTTCGATAATACATGCTAACCGGGTTCTAACCTACTTGGGTACCTATCTGTTTATTACGTAATATTTGCGATGACACGGGGACAACCTCGGCCCGATACTTGACATTTGCTTTGTTGATTCTTCACAAATTCATATTGTATGGATGTTGTGTTTACGCTTGGTAGCGTTAGCAATAATCTTATCTGTTTCGTCATTTTCACGGTCAAATAAACAAATGGTCACTCACACATTTTTATCAAGAAAAGTGTTTTCCAATTGTATGTTTTGGACTAATTTATGGTGTCACGTTACAGCCTACCCGAGCTGAGCTTCGATCAATAATAGTCAAATTTTTCGAGCCTTTAAGAGGCACGTTTTCCGCTCATGTCATCCATCTTAAACAAAGTGTTTGTTATTAGGTATCCAGTAAAATGTAAAGCCTAGCCCCTTAAGATTGTGTGGTTACTACAGCTTGAGATTGATTTCCGCCCCCTTATAGGCGTACAAAAGAAAACTCGTTTAAAAAAACATCAATCTTATACCATATTTCGCAAAGATATTTGTATTTACCTGATTGGGTAGGTACTTAAAAGTACTATTCTACTACTATTCTAGAACATTTAATGTGACTTGTTGTATGAACAGATTCGTTATAGATTCTTCCTGTTATTTACTTCTTTCGATCTACTTACATCAAATCAAACAGTAAAATGTCATCAACTCTCGAAACAAAATTGGTTTGCAGGTTGGCATCGAAGGTATAACATATGCGGGCAACCACGGCTTGGAGATCTTGCACCCTGACGGCAGCAAGTTCGTCCACCCCATGCCCATGGAGTGCCAGGACAAGGTCGTGGAGCTTCTCAAGGCTCTACAAGAACAGGTAATTACACATTGGGTATTTGCACGTAATCGTCTTTCAAATCTAAAATCGTTTAAATAATTATAGCTGTAAATAGAAAATTAGGATATGCTCAGTTACTTTTATCAAATTCTCAGCTACTAATTAATGACAATCTTTACTTACCACTTGGAAAAGGCATACTTTTTGCAAGGACAGGGCGAGATTTTCTAAACATTTTCGAACGGTGTGTACCTTAACAGGTTTGCTGACCAAGAATTACAAATGAAAATCAATGGACGTGTAATTTAAAATTATTATGTTTTATGATGTATCTTTCGTCATTTATAATTTCGAGTTCACCAGTGAGATTTAAAATTTGCGCCTTCTCGGTGATACAGTATGTACAGTGATACAATGTATATCAACCTATATACAAAACTGTCAAATTACTTCAATAGATTTTCAACCACATAGTCTAAGTCATAGAGTTCAAAGTCTATAACGTCCTAACTCTATTACCGTCGGCCAGGTGTGCAAGGACGGCGCCTGGGTGGAAAACAAGGGCGCGCTGCTGACGTTCCACTTCCGCGAAACGCCGCTGGCCAAGCGCGCAGCGCTGGAGGCGCAGGCGCGCAAGCTCATCTCCGCCTCCGGGTTCACGCCCGCGCCTGCGCACTGCGCGATCGAGGCGCGCCCGCCCGTGCAGTGGGACAAAGGTGCGTCATACATTTATATATCTATCTAACTAGCTATTCCCCGACTCACCGCGTTGCATCGCGTCGCTCGAACGCATTAATGCTTCGTATTCGCTTCGCGTTTTTCTGACTTGTGTAAAGGTCATAGCGTGATGTTAAATACCCTATAGCCTTCCACAAAACTTTGACTATCAAATGCAAAAATATTTTTTCAAATCGGACAGTTCTAGAGATTAGCGCGTTCAAACAAAAAACAAACTGAAATGAAACAACTTTTACGTTTCTACTCGCGTTTATTTTACACACTACTTATTTAATGTTTATCCTGACGTTTCGTAAAAATTGTTTCATTTCAATGGTAGTGTTCGCGTAAACTTTAGAAAACAATAAAAAACATACTCTTCAGCTTTATTATATTAGCATAGATGGGGATAGCCTATTGATCGAAATTCGACCGTAATTCCCAAAGCATACAATGTAATTTAATGTAAGACATTATCATCACCAACTCAATTTATGTCCCTACTGCAAGGGCAAGAGCTTTACTTAGGGATGGATAGGTGGTACACTCTGCACTCGAATGACGCTGCAAAATTTAACGATACCATCGATTGTCGTAAATCTAATGTTCACGTAAATTTTTCAGGTCGCGCGTCCATCTACATTCTGAGAACAGCGTTCGGCCTGGACTGGTGTGAGAGGATCAGAGTCATATACGCCGGCGACGACGTCACTGACGAAGACGCCATGTTGGTGAGTTTATTTTATTGTTTTATTTTATTTTACTTATTTACAAACATATTAATCTTTACTAATGTCATTATGTTTGTATACAATTGTCCTGGCGAGTTTCTTGCGGCTTCTTCTCGGTACCGTAGATTTCAAAAAGCCGTAGCCTAGATTTAAATACTTTTTTTCATCCCACAGGCGCTCAAAGGTATGGCAGCGACGTTCCGCATCACGTCATCAACCATCACCAAGACGTCAGCGGAGCGCCGTCTATCCTCCACTGACTCGGTACTCGCCATGCTGAAATGGGTGGAACGCCACTTCTCCCGCCGCAAGCCGCGCGCCAACTCACTCACCTACAAAAGCGCTAGGAAGGCGAGAGATTCCCTACAAATGCAGATGTCTTATCAGCCGCCTACCAAAGCGTCCCCGAGGTCATCACCGAAGACCTCCCCTCCCATGACGCCGGACAAAGCCTCCAGCGGATCGGAGTCGAGTTAACCGTTAATGATGTTTCAATTTCGTGGCCCGATTCAACATTTTCTGTTAAGTTAAATACAATTTTTATGAGATCGAAACAGCGCCACCTAACGGCGAACTGGTGCAACTGAGAAGCGATACGAACTTTTGTTTACTTCGATCAATCGAATTCAAATAATGAAAAACGCACAATTTGAACTTTACGACTTTCCCGCTCTCCAATACTAATCCTGTTAGCTGTTTTTTTATTATGTGCTATTTTCGATGTTTTTATTTGACTTTATCGGGTGAGAAAAAACAAGGCGGTTTTGAATTGTTAAAAAATGCGAGTCTCTAATACTTTAAATCGGTGGATTTATCAGGAAGTTGTGAAACGGGTCTTTAACATACTTAATTTGTTCATTAGGTCGTCTGAGTCGGCCGAGTTTAAAACTTTAAATGCAAAATGTAATTTTCGTTTTATTCCATTTTTTTATAAGTAACGACGACCTTTTACTTTTATCTAAATGTTATTTCGATAGTCATGCTCGGCTTTACGGAGCTTTTTAGATAAATGTATGTAACTACTATGTATCGCATACTGTTAATAATTTCTTATTTATGTACGTAAATTAGTGATTTTGTTATACGATTTCTTATGATGGAGAAGTCAGATTTTGAAAGAATTTTTTTTTATGTCAAATGATGCAATGCAACTATTCAAATGTTTAATGCACGTAATAGTGGAACAAAACATTATTTATTTAGATATTTACAATATTTATATACTCTGGCAACTATAGTACTTTATTTTATAACTTTTACCAATTAATAGTTTGGCCGAGTCAAATCCTGAATTTGGGGTCTGACTGGGATATATTTACACATTTATTGAAATTTAATAATTACAGTAGATATGCTTAGACACGGAATATTAATGCGCAGGTATACATACTGCGCCATTATTTATTAAAATTTAAATGTGATATCGTAGACATAGCTTATCATTGTTACTGTGTAAACATGTAATCAGTTATATTAAAAAAAATACATTTGCACACAATATATTATATTTTTTATCAATATATCTAACTACGATACTCCTCTCGTGTGTCAGCTGTTTACTCTATGCTAAATTCTATGGTGAAACCAAAAACTGATGATAAATTCAAAATTTATCATTTGTGTAAAGAATATATCATTAATATCATGTAATCAAATTGAGGCAGAATGTATCAAAATATATGTATGATTTTGTGTAATTTTTAAATCGATTAATTATTATAGTAATTTATATTCAGACACATTAGCTGTCTAGAATCACTCAGGAGCATCATAAATATAATATTTGATAGATAGGAGGGGCCGAATGGCCGATGCTGCTCGCTCTAGAAAATTTCGCTAGCGCTCGCGTTTTAAATATTATTATGTACACATTTTAACGTCATAACTGAAAAATTGTGGATTATTTGTAAATATCGTATTTTATAGTGTGACAAGGCGTAACAGAGAAAGTACTAGTCTAGTTGTTGATGTAATTATCCAAAAAAATACTGTAGTCTATGAAAACCTGTACTGATTGTCTCGAATTTCAATTCCAATAAAAACTAAAACTGACAGAAAATATTGTTGTTTTTTTTATTGTAATCAATTATATACAAAAACGTGTTCCTTTTTACATAACAATGATTTAGAGTAATAATAAAAAAAGCTCAGGGATGCAATTTTTGAATGGTGGTGACAATAATTCTCCCACTATGATATCAATAACGAGTATTCGAAGTTACCAGTAACTATTTTAAGACTAAAAAAATCTGAATCTTGCTAAATATTTTTTTATTATAAGTACGATTATATTTCACAGTGTATTTTCTGTCATTTTTTATTTCAAGTTTACCAAAATGAGATCCAAAAATTGCACTCCTGAAGAATGGAATGCTTACTTGTGCCGCAGAACGCAATAATAATTAGTCTCAAAACAAATTCATAACTGGACGAGAACGCATTAGAACAAATATCAAACTAATACATGACTTACCGCTCGGCCACCACTGGCGGCTTGCGGTGCGGCACGCGATTTCTGTGTTCATTGCGTTTTTTCTATTGCAATCGACTAAGGGCTCCCACGCATAAACACAATACGATGTCGCATCGTGGCACGACGTCGTAGAAACTTGATGCACCCCTGCGCCAGTGCTTTTGTTTTTAAATGATTCAAAGATGACAGAGGACATTGAGGTCCCGACTGCTAATGCAGCCGGGACCAACGGCTTTACGTGCCGTCCCAAGCATGGAGGAGCTCGAGATGATACATTTTTTGGTCACCCATCCGATGACGGGTCCTTGCGAAATTTGCTTAATCTCAGCACTTGTAGACCGGGCGCATTAACTACTGCGCCATCGAGCTCTTCATTGAGGTCCATTACCTAATAAACTAAATCGATTAGCAAGCGTCCGTGGTAGGTATGAGATAAGATATCAGATGACTTCAGGAATCATTTTCGTGATTAACTACAATGCACACGGCATCGTATCGACTACGTTGTGTCGTGCATCGTGTACGTTGCGCTGTTGTGACGTTATCTTTTTAAGATTTCCACGACACAATAATAATTATAATAATAATAATAATCCTTCCTTGGGCGATTTCGGCTACGGTGACCATTGCTCATCTATAAGTTTAACGGTGGGCCCTTAGGTGACTAATGTATCCTATTTTAGCAGTAAAGGTCCGTCTACAATGAGGACATGTTAGGGTACCGTTTAAGTAATTATACCTAATTGAGGAGGGTGCTTTATTTTTGAATAAGTCCCTTTTGTTAACTATTTTAAGCCTCCTCTGTTCCTCAAATAGTTTTACTAGCTGCACAATACGCATCGTGTCTCGACGCGACGTCATACCATATTTATGTGTGAAAACCTACAACCGATGATGGTTACAGTAATATAGGGCATGGAACACAATCAGATTTTGTTTTGAAACGAAATACTTTGTACGGCTATGTCTTCCATTGTAAAACGCACAACGAACTAGAAATTCACTTGCCGCGTCGCAAGATGCTCGCGCTCGTGGCCGAGGCCTTACCGTCGAGAATTGACTTAACCTATAGCATATATTCACATATTATCCTAAAATTCGTATCACAATAATAAATACACGTCTGGTCGACCGCCTATACGTTGTTGTGCGAAACGACGAGCCACGACAATATGAAGTAGAACAGGCATATTGGGTACACCGTCAGCGCCTTTTTACCTTCCGGCTGACTGTCGCCCAGGAACTTCATCGCCGCTGTAAAGAAAACATGAGATAATTAGCCAAAGTTAACAAAATGTTTTTGTTTTGTTTATATAGTTTTTAAAGCAAATTTTGTTGCGAACAAATTACAAAACACAAATTATGAAAAAATTTCTACTAGCAGGATTTGAACCTGCACTTTTCTGACATACCGGCACAGAGTAGATAAAATGTATTCACTACAGAGTCCAAGCTGCCTATAAGCGGCTCGCTGTTGGTACACTCACACATAGCGCGGCCGATGTCCGCGTGACCTCTCACCGACGAGTTCACTGACGCGCCGCCGGGGTAAAAACTGGTTTGCGCCGGCTCAGTTGCGGTATGACTGACAGGGCCGCACCACATGAGTTTGTTCATTGAATAATTTTGACAATGTTATTCGTTGGATAAATCTTATCTAAAGATTGAAAAATCGTGCCTAAGGGAAATTAGTGTTTCATCTAAATATATAAAACAAAGTCGGGTTAGTTACAAAATGCCCAACTCTTGCACCGTGTGTATGAACAATTCTGGAAAAAATAAGGATATTTCTTTTTTTTTGTACCCAAGAAATTATGTGCAGTAAGTATAATTATTTATATCGAATACAACAAAAAAGATTACACAGCTCAGTCAACAAAAATTGCGATTGAAAATGAATGACGATGGAATGCTAAAATGCTAAATGGGTGGTTTTGTATTCCCGGTGTTAAAAAACTATTGCTCGTATAAAATCAACATGTTATGTAGATACTTACTGAATTTGTGTTTAAAGTGATTGTGTTTCTGTGTGACTAAAGTTAGTGTTTTTGATTTCTTATATAGTTTGTATATATTTTGTTTCTTGTCTCATACAGACATTGAGATTTAGATATTGTCTCAAATATAAGTAATTTTAACGCGGGTTTTGAAACTACAAAATCACTGTATTCTTTAAGTTTTCTTTTTCTAACAATTATATTTTGATAAAAAAATATGTTTAGTTAAACTGATAGTGTTTTTTGAAAAGGAAAATTATTTAAATATTATTATTAGTAAACGCTTTTCAGTATTTAAAAATAATTCAATCACACATGTGTTTTTTTTATTACTGTGAAATGACCCTAATAATTCTACTTTGTTATTTTTTGTTAGTTTTCATTTTTGTCACACTTTTCATTTTTGTTTCATTTTTGTGATGGCACAAAAATTTTGAATATTATGGGAGGTGGTCGTTACTCGCGTCCGTAGGTTTTTACCCTTGAGACCCTACACATGCCTCCCAGGTGGTGATAAACGAGTAATAACGCCGAGCATCGGGCGGCGGAAAACAACCCGACCCCCTGGTCTTCCAGGGCGGCTGCTACGAGCCGGGAGGAGCTAAAATACCTTCAAACAAGTAGACTCGCCAATCCGCAGTGGCTTGCGTGGCGTTTTATAGGCCATTTACCTTCATACACGGACAACCAAAAGAAAGGCCCTCAGTCCCCAGCGGTCCTGCTAGGCCCGGCTACGGCAGCGGCAGGGGAACCGGCAGGACGGAGGGTGCTAAGAATCACTGGGGGAAAGATTACGGCTGCCAGCACATAACACATATGAGACCTAAGTTTAAACCAAATTCCAACCCATTGTCACAAGAGATAAAACTGTTAACCGAAGAACGTAGGAAAATCAAGGAAACGACAGATAAAAGAGGCCTTACCACATTCAACAAACGTATCAGGCATCTAATATGACAGCAGCTGCGACAAAGAAAGAACAAACTAATTTTGGAAACGATCGAAAAGCATAGAGGGCCGAAGGTTTTCAGGAGGCAGTTGAAGAGAGGTAACCATCAAATCCAGAGGTTAACAACGGAAGAAAACCGTATTACAACTAACCGCGTTGAACTGTTGGAGGTTGTGGAGAGCTACTATTCCAGGTAATACAGTTCCCATACGCCAGGGCCAAGTTCACAACGGAGAGATCCTAGGGCCCCTCTGATTAAACACAGAACTGAGGACCTCCCTGAAATTAGTCTGTATGAGATTAAGAATGCACTTAAGCTCATGAAGTCAGCTAAATCACCGGGACAAGACAAGATAACGTACGAGTACTTGAAATACGGAGGTAGACCCGTGCTAAAGCAACTTAAAATGCTCTTCAATAAAGTTTTGTTTGAAGGTGTAGTACCGGACACATGGAAGAATGCGGTCGTGGTACTTTAACATAAGAAAGGTGATGTAACCAAACTCGCAAATTACCGACCAATCTCTCTACTAAGCCATGTGTACAAACTATTTACCAAGGTGATTACACTACGCTTGACAAATAGACTGGACTCAGCCCAACCAGATATGTATTTTAATAATCAAATTGTTTTTAATTGGAAAACTATGATATTTCATAATATATTCATGTAACTTTTAATTTCAAGTGTGTGTGTAACGGCCAAGGCTCTAACTATATTAGATTGGGATAATTGTCTAGTAAACGGCAAGTGGACTGTATAATAAGTGCTGGTGTATTTCGCAAACATAACAAATTCTACCCGACAAATTGAGCGACGGCGGTGTGACGTGCGCCCGAGTGGCTGGGGCGTCGTTGAGGTAGAGGGGATCGATTCGATCTGTGTCGTTGCGGTGGACGGCGCGGCGCCCACTAATCCCGGAATTAAAAAATCGCCCCCCTGAATTTTTATAGTATCAGCAACGCGCACATGCCACCCACATCGCATGTGTCTTTCCATCATGAAAGCTATATGCTTAATTGCCAATAATCAAACCGACTTCTAAAAAACTAGAGACATAACTCGATCTTGATCGGTTATAGCAATAAGACCACCTTTGCCCATACCATCTTTAAGTTTATGTGTAACTGAGATTTTCTTTTTATTTCCATCTGTGTGTGAGCAATAAAGAATATATCTAACTATATATATATATATCCAACTCACCAAAAGTGGCCCAGACGAACCCAACGAGCGATATGACGAGCCGCAGGAAGAACGTGAAGGTGGTCTGCGTCGTGAACAGGATCAGCCGGCAGCACACCAGCGCCAGCGAGATAGGCAGCAGGCAGTAGCCCAGCACGCACACCGACTGGAAGAACGAGCTGCAACAACCACGCATCTGGGCGTTATAAATAGGCGCTCACATACAACTCCAAGAAATATCATCATCATCTCAGCCAAAAGACGTCCACTGGTGGCCAAAGGCCTCCCCAAAGGATATCCACAACGAGCGCATCCAGCGGCTTTCCGCGGCCTTTACCAGATCGTCGGTCCACCTTGTTGGAGGCCTGCCCACACTCCGCTTTCCGGTACCCGGTCGCCACTTGAAGACTGTTCGGCCCCAGCGGCCATCAGTCTTGCGAGCGATGTGTCCTGCCCACTGCCACTTAAGCTTAGCTTTCGCGACATAGCCCGACCTCCAATAAATATATGTTATAAGAACATACAGGTTGTAGATTTGCATTCCCGCCATAATTTTACAGCTGATCGTAATTGGTACACTTAATGACTAAAAAATACTTTTAACACGGAGAAAGTAATAAGGAACCGATTGATTAATAAAATGATCTCAGTGTAAATTAGAATAGCGACCGTCGACTGACGAGAATAGGGGTGCAGACCGTAGTAGGTACATAAGAGCGCAGCGGGCGGACATTAAGTCGATGAACTTACGTAAACTTGTAGGTACTATTATGTATTCTGTGGTAAAGTGGCTTACTCTTACGCATAAGTATACTTTGTTGCAATAAACTATTATTAGGTACTTACTGACCATGTTTAAGATACTCGCAGGTACTGCTCAAAGTGGGCACCTTCACGTTCTATGCACAAATGAGCACGGCGCCTTAAGTTTCTAGGTAACTTTTGCAGCACACTACGATTTGACCTTACACTCTCAAAAGCTATTAAAATATTTTGTTTTAACTGCACAACACTCGTGATTTCGTCTTTATAAACCATTCTTTTTATGTCTCCCCACAAATAAAAGTCACACGGAGTCAAGTCTGGCGACCTCGGAGGCCAGGGCACTGGCCCACCTCGACCAATCCACTGGGTTCCGAACACTTCGTCCAAATAATCGCGCACTTGGCGTCCATAATGCGGAGGCGCCCCGTCCTGGTGGTAAAAGAGATTCCGGTGAAGAGCTAGTGGCACGTCGTCAAGCATTACGTCAACTACGTGCTGCAAAAGTTGCAAATACGAGTTGCTGTTGAGATAACCCTCGATGAAATAGGGCCCGAGTAAATGTCCACCAACAATGCCAGCCCACACATTGATGCTAAACCTAAGCTGGAACGAATCGTTTTTGGTCTTATGCGGGTTCTGTTCGCGGTGAGCCCACCAATGTTCATTGTGGACGTTGTAAACACCGATGCGCGTAAACATACACTCGTCCGTCCATAGAATGCTGGCTTCTCGGTGTTCTAGTACCCACTGACAAAAAGTAACCCGGGCGGCATGATCTTGCTCGTTCAATTCTTGAACTCTTCTGAAGTGGAATGGGTGCTGTTGCTCCGACTTAAGAAGCCGCCAGACTGTTGTGTGGTGGACATTGAAGTGGCGGCCAGCATCACGAGTACTGGCACGTGGTTCCCTCTCGAAGTATTCGAGTATTTGCTCTTGCAAATCGACTGAGAGGCCCACACTGCCGCGACCCTGCGCATGTCGAGGAACGTTGAACTGGCCATGATCCCTCAGTCGTTGCGTGGCAGCAAGCATTACCTCGCTCGATGGAGTTGGTCTGTTTGGAAACATTTCCACAAACATGACCACGGCTCGACGTAGACTGTTCCCACTAATTGCGTATAATCGCACCATCTCCACAAGTTCTACGTTAGAATAATTTTCCGTCATTTTACTTTTTTTACACACACAAACAACACACCTAAGAACACGTTTCGCTCCAAATTCGCTAGGGCTAAGAAATGTGTCACTCGTTCGGGGTTGCGCGGCACACTGGCTTTGATGCGTGCGGCGTGCGCCCGCCGCCCGCCGGCCGCCGGCGCTCGCCGCGCCGACAAAGCTGCGGGCGCGCCGCGAAGCTCGAGCTTGTTTGATCGGGTGAGCGGGCGTACGCGAACGAACGTTTATTTTTTAGTGCTACGCAGACGTGCGATTCGTATTTACAGATTTTGAAAATATGATTATTATTTTTTCATATTTTTTTTTATAATTTATTTGTAATAAGTATAAGCACTACGACCGCTGCTATGAATATGGCGTGAAGGCAAATCAACAAGTTGTATAACCATTTTTTTCTTTAAGAACATTGTTGCAAATGTAGAATTGTGACATTTTCTTGATAGGTAGATTTAATTTACTAAAGTACGTCGATAAATAAACTTACTCTTAGTATTTGTTAGAACACGAAAGATTAAAGAAAGAAACAAAGAAGATTAGAAGTGTAAACAACTCACATATTCCCACCGAGCAGTTTGCAGTTCAACGTGACTATCGCCGCTCCGATCCAGACTAGTACGAACACCTCGGCGAACTCAGGGCCGCCGTCGTTCGCGTTGTCTCCTCTGCCCTTGGAACCCTGCAGTATGGTAGCCATCAGAGTGCACAGCAGCAGCGGGCCCCAAAGATCCCCTGTACAAGGAAGCAATAAACATTATCAAACTGTCTATTCGACATGGTTTTACTCCATATATTTGCATATATCTTTATAACGATTCTAAAAGTATCAGAACTTTTCGGAGAATCTAGTAGAGAACAGGGACACGCACTAGTGCGTGATACCATTCCTCTCTAGAAAACCTCTGACGGTGTTTCGTTTCACATGGCTTTAGGAACCCTTTAAGTTTCTCGCCGCTCTCCAAAATGTCCAGTGACACTGAAAATGTCCAGCGGCAATCGGCAAAGGAGATGTTTCAAATTGGGCCGAGTCTATGTACAGTACTTCAAAAAATAGGAAACTGAGGATTCTCAGAAAAATAAAAATAAATTATTTCTCTAGTAATTTTTTGGTTCATAAATGTTGATGTAAAATGTTTTTGTTTTGTTTATATAATTTTAACACAAATTTTGTTGCGAACAAATTACAAAAACACAAATGTTGAAAAAATTCAAACCCTGCTCGTGGAAATTTTTTCAACATTTGTGTTTTTGTAATTTGTTCGCAACAAAATTTGCGTTAAAATTATATAAACAAAACAAAAACATTTTATAAATAGCTTCCCTACTTCTTAACTGATCTTTAGTATTTGTAAAAATATTATGATCGGGTGTTAATGACGGTAGTTGTTGACATTGAATAGGCGCCTTTGGCTTTCAAAGTAAAAAGTAAATAAATAGTATTGAATAATTTCGGCGGGCTGGTTAGAACCACGATAGCTCAATTGGGAGAGCACCTGACCCGGTATGTCAGAAGGGTGCAGGTTCAAACCCTGCTCATGGAAATTTTTTCAACATTTGTGTTTTTGTAAATGTTGTTGTGACGAATTTAGACCATATTTAAAACACAACACGTTCAAAAACAGAAATAAAGATTGACCTTTTAGGTTCTAAGAAATCGAATCCGATCGCGGGCAAACTTCCTTCAAACCCGAGCGCGATCGAGTTCGATCGCGCTCGCCACTCGACATTGGACTTAAATTTCGTCTATTTAAAGCCTACTTTTGTATGAAGAAGTTTAGCCATAAACAAACTAGGATAGGAGAGTTTGAGTTATAGAGACAAAACATGAAAATAAGCCGTGATTAGGACGTCAAACTCATATGGACAAAATGACATTGATTGACGTTCGCCATTATTGAATTTGAAATGTCACATAATATTTTAAAATGCTTTGAACCACAAAATAAAGCTAAATTAAGAAAAATTTATGTTTGTATTTGATTATTTATTTTATTTCTTTGATTTATTTTACCTGTACAAAAACTTAACCCAGTGTCCATACAAACTTGAAACATCTCTTTTCTCCAAAGAAAAAGTAGATAGGAAAAATAAGATGGGACTGATCCCACGACATTTTGTGATTCAGGTCTTCTATCTAAGATACCAATAAGTCAAAGTCAAAACTTTTTATTCAAATAAACTTATGAAAAGTGCTTTTGAATCGTCCATACAAAGAAAAGGTTAATTAAAGTGCTTCAACATTACTCTATTGGCCAATTGTTACTAGCCCGGTGAAGCTGAAAAAGCTCAGCACACTCTCTCAAAAAAAGGCCAATTGTTTTTTTAGATAGGTACTTCTAGTTCCTATCATACTAGTCATACTAATATTATACAGAGGAACGCTTTGTATTTTTGTATATTTGTATTATTGTATGTTTGCAATAACTCAACTTTAATAAACTCAAAACTACTGGACTGATTTAAAAAATTCACCATTAGAATGCTGCATTAGCGCTGAGTAACATAGGCTATATTAGACTCCCACGGGAATGTTTGTGCCACCCTTGCGCAGGCGGGGCAGGTCGCTAGTAGTATAGAAAATTAGTTAAATCAGTCCTATCATAAAGCTAACTAAATAAATCACAATTAGATTCGCTTGTATTGTTCTAAGTATGACATTGTGGAAATTGAAACTTTTACATAATTATCTGATGTAAATTTGTTAACTTACATTTTTTATTTTAACAGCATTGTCCTACAGATAACAAACAGCGTTGCGTTAAATACATCATTAAGTTTTTATTTAGAGTATCTTGAGTGTGTCATGCTCTCTTTACTGTCTCTGCGGTGGTGGCATGTGCGTGGGTTCGTTACGTTCCCTAAAATATGGTTGAGCGAAGCGATGGCTGATTCATATGTCATGCTCGTGAACGGGTGCCGCCTGTGGAGGCTGGTCTGCTCTTGCATACTTATCTTATTTTTAGTATTATTAATTATAGTTTGACTTTGTTTTACCTAAACAATTTTTGACTTTTACTAGAGTACTGTAGTGGTGCTGTATGACATTGTGGAAATTGAAACCTTTACATAATTATCTGATGTAAATTTGTTAACTTACATTTTTTATTTTGTTTTTTTACATGTTGTAATTGTCTTATATATATTTTTTGTGTTTATTTGTAATGGAAAGTGTTCTGCTATGATAGGGCATTTTCCAATATTTTTGACGCTGTAAGGGAGAAAAGAGCTGGACACTTGCTGAGTTTCTTGCCGGTTCTTCTCAGTACAAGATCTCCCGCCCAGAGTAGATTTACGAACCGATGGCATAATGACATTCACAAGAGCTACTTGTAGCCTAAACTGAATAAATGATTTTGAATTTTGAATTTTGAATTTTGAATTTTAACAATAAAGGTTTAGAGCTTCCTACATGAAAAACAATGCACATAGACATATTTATATGTTTAATAAACATAAGTACTAATTGTTTTAAGTACTAATTGACGTCTTGCCCTTGTCACATGTCAAAGTATTTTTTTGTAAATATCATTACCTATAATAAAGCTATGCAGTTTCTTGTGCCCATTCATTTCCATAGCTAAAAAATAGACATCCTGCCTGCCGGTAGTAGGTAAAAAATGTATGGGCGATTTTTAAACTCATTTAAAAATGAGTATGATATTTGTTGTTAAATATTTAAAAAAGAAAAAAGAACTCGCCAACACTAAAATGCAGTTAGATAAATTTAGTTCAATAATAATATTTTGAAAATGTAAATAATGTATTCGATCTTATGAATTGTATCTCATGCTGTGAATTAAAGATAGGCTAATCCAGACCTTGCATTTGTATACAATCTACTTAACTCACATTCTTTTAACAAACTGGTTTTTTCTCTGGGTAGCAGGACATGGTAAAATTTGTTGCCCACTGCTCTGAGATCACGAAGCTAGAGAACAAAAAAGATAACAGTTATTGCAATTTCTAATGTAAAATATGTAGATTTTTTTTTAACTTTTATGAATTTAAATATTTTGCGCTTGCAGTTCGAAATATTGATAAATTAATAAAAATAATAACATAACAACACAAGTACACAACTGTATCATGAAATTTTAAAGTTATTCTATAATCATCATCATCATCATCATCATCTCAGCCAAAAGATGTCCACTGCTGGACAAAGGCCTCGCCCAAGGATCTCCACAACAATCAGTTTTGTGCTGCTTGCATCCATTCTATAATAAATAATATTATTTACAAGGCTTAATCTTGGCCAGGACAGGATCTTTTAAAAGTAGGTCCTAATTCAGAACTTGTAAATGGATTCTCTTAACTTCTATTAAAACATATTTGAACTATAAAAGTTCAACTCACAAATGTTTCTTTGATTGGTTCATCCAGTGTGTTGAACTCCATGCCATTTTCACCGGCTGTGGTGCCCTGGTTTGGAACGTTCATCTCCCCTTCCACCACACCCACGTCACCAGATGGGAACATCTACAAGTTAAATAAAAAAATAAAGTTATGAATGTGCCCATCTACTCTTTTAGATGTTTAGGTACAAAATATCTAAAAAAAACTACAACAACCATACTTGATCAGAATAAATGAATTATTAAACTAATTTAAAAATACTTTTTTCATGGATTTTACTTACTTAATCTAAAATTAAGCAATTAACATTTATTAGTTTCAGTGTGAGATTAGTAACTGATAAGAAATAATGGCTTGTAAATAGTACATCTGGGTACTTCACTGTTGTATCACTGTTGTACATTAACAACAGTGGATTTAAATCAGCATACATCCAATGTACGGTGAAATAATATTTTATTTCGCTTGATGATAATAATTGAGTTATTCTTACAACTTTTCAAAAAATTTGAGCGTGCAATCAAACTGAACCTGTTGCACATTAATTTTACTAATTAGAACAATACTTACATCATATTTTGCTTCAAATGTAGTCATGATTTTAATGCGCTAAGTTATTTTAAAAATAATATTGTAAAATAAATAAAATCCAATTGATTCCAACACATCAAATAGTATGCACAAAAGCAATATTACAAATCTGTCATATTTGACACTTTAAGATTTCTATAGCAAAGAAGCTGACAAATACGCAGCCTACTTTGTAGACCACATGGTTTTAAACTAAGGTTTCAAAAGAAGTCAAGAACTGTTTCCAAAGGCTTCCAGCTTTTGAGTGGGAGGGAGGTTATATTATTAAAGTTTAAAGTTAGATTATAATAATATACTACACGTCGTAGATGTCATTCATTTACAGTTAGTATGTCTTGGTCTTGAATTATAAATTAATATTAATTATTATTAATTCAAATATAATACCTTGGTATAAAAAGGTGTTATTTTGCAAAATAAATAGATAAAATCACAGTTTAATCACATTATCGTTTATGTACACACGCCTGCACATCAACCTACCACAAACTGTCAATAGACTAAACTTTTTCCCAAAAACATATTGTTGAAAATGTATTGAAGACAATATTCCATAGGTTGATGTGCAGGCGTCTGTACAATAATCACACTTTAAACAAAAATAATATTTATACTTTTTGTAAAGTATTATTTTTAAGGAGCGATTTTGCATTTTTGTATCTCAAACTTGTCAATTTTAATGAAACTTTATTTGCAAGGAAATCTGAACAGAAAACATTTAAAAAACGGTTGTCCCACTAAAAAAAGTCAATAGAAAACATAAAAAAAACGTTTGTTCAACAGATTTTATGCGATTTTAACTTTCCGTAATAGTAGACTTTAAATCGCTTAAATTAAGTTGATTTGTTTTTTCTTTTTTCATAAAACTGTTTAGATCTCTGTTCCTTAGAAGCAAATAAAGTTTCACTAAAATTATGTTATTGGTTTGAAATAATTAAAACTTTTGAGTACGTATGAGATACCAAAATGTAGAATTACTCTGAACATGAATGATTTAACTCACACTCATGCACGTATACGAACACATAACTGTTAATAATCCGTCGTTTGACGTTTCACACGTTCATTGATATTCATTCAACTCAATTCAACAATATTGGAATTAAAAACTTAATAGACTTAAGCGCTAGAGTGATATCACAGACATAACCAGCAGACTTGAGAGTAGTATTCAAAAGAAGTTTGAGAACTGATAATCGGCTAACTAAACCAATAAACTTACTTTATAAAAAGTTGCGTTTACTCTCTTAGTAATATGATATGTCACTAAATAATATTAGTTTTGTGTGCAACCATACCATACAGTCGATCACACATTTGTTCCTAGAACTTTACATATTTTTTTACCTAGTTCCACTGCGAATTTACATAAACTATTTCTACAGACAGAGTCACAATTTCACGCACTAATGATACATATAACAATTATAAAAAGAGAAGTTCGCTTTCTGTAAGCACTAATATACTAATACTAATATAAATAACTAATACTAACACTAATATACGCTCTATAGACGCCAGCTCGAAATGTCATTCACAAGTCTTGTTCAATAACTTCGTTCCTTTAAGAGCAATCTTTATGAAATTTTGCATAGCGGGGCCCCGCTATACAAAGTGCTATCAACATTATTATTATTATTCTCTTTATTAAATATATCTGAAGAAATTTTTTTTACAATATAAAAACATATTTACAATATAAAATATTATAAAAAACTTATCCTAGGTTGCCACCGGCGGCAGCGGGGATAGACCCAAGCTATCGGTGGTTAGGGCTGCAGAGTGAGGAATCTCCTGACAATACGTGCCGTGTCAAGGAGTACTGTCGTTTGCCTTTTTTATTATTATCTCTTTATTTATTTTTTTACATATTTTCTAAAAAACAAAACAAACATTTAAAAATATAAAAAATAGGGGTCCACCGCCATCGGGACCAGGGTCCAAACTACTGCTATTATTATTATTATTATTATTATCTCTTTATTTCTCTTTTTGCTTAGCCTAGGTTTGTTATAATATTAATATAAAAGTAAAATACAGAAGCACATACAAAACATAAAAATCTTATAAAAAACCTAGCCTAGGGTGCCGCCGGCAACGGGGCAGGGCTCAAGCTGCCGGTGGTTAGGGCTGCAGAGACAGGAACCTTCGGACTATCCGCGCCATGTCCAAGAGTACCGCCTTCTGTATTATTATAGTAATTTGCCCCCGCGGGGGCACTAATAAGGCACTAAATGTGTGTGTACGTAACTATAATATAAGTAGTCGAGAACAATAACGTGTAGATACGCCAGCTTGACCGTGATTCGTGTGCTTGCGTACACAATAAAAAAGGTTTTTATTTCTTAAACTATGGAGGCACTAATTATTTTATGTTTGCAGTAATTACGCACTAAAAGAGGGCATAACAACAAACTTGAATTAGACCATGTGTACGCCAGCTTAACGGATACATTATGTTTTACAATAACTTTAAAAAAAGCTGTAGATTAGGTTGCACAAACTAGATCCCGTTGCGTTTTCTACCATAGGACTTGCTTAAAAACTCAAGCTTTCAAATTTATCTTCATCAATGATGATGTTTGTTTGTAAATCTTTGACATCGCGCGTTATCGAAATAGGAATCTTTTGACTTTATTGCTATATGTTTAACCCCAAGTTATGAAAGTTACGGTTAAGAGTAGGTTACATTAACAGTTAAAACTATTTACGTACCTACACATTTTCAAAGAGATGATTCAACGAGTTATTTTTGCTTGAAGGTTGGACTGGAGTCGCTACTTGGCGCTGGGTGGCGAACGACGACAACTGTGGTATTTGTCGTATGCCCTTCGATAGTTGCTGCCCCGACTGTAAATTGCCAGGCGACGACTGCCCTCTTGTGTGGGGTGCTTGCTCTCATTGCTTCCACATCCATTGCATAGTCAAGTGGTTACACTCTCAGCCCCAACAGCAGTGTCCTATGTGCAGACAAGACTGGAAGTTCAATAACAAATAAGATTGCTGACCTTATCATGTAAGTATTTTCTATTATAAAATAATTGAATACAGCAGATCAGGTTTTTTTTTGCTAACCCTCATGAGTGACTGTCACTCCTACATCATTGTAGTTGGTAAACATCTATAAATGTTAATATGAAAACCTTAAATGTGGATAACATTAATATACTATGCAAACTTATAAAAAAGAAATAATAAGATTGTATGGATACCTAAATGGCATTAAATTTAGAATATATGTTTATTAGAGTAATAAAAATTATACTAATGTGTCCTTTAAATGCAATTTAAAAAAATAGATGACTCATGGTTCATTGACTATGTTAAAACTATTGCATAAACAGAAACTATTGACAAGGTATCATTGAAATTTGGTGACTTGTTTCTTTGTTGCACCTTTAAAAGATGGAATAATCTACCAGCGCACTTTTCCCTTTTCTGTATGATATTGGCTCCCTCAAATGAGGCATTCAGATTTTCCGGCGTTTTCATGCTGCACTAGTTGTCTTCGACTCCATTTCCACTTAACATCTGGTAAAGTCATTTGCCATAACTGAATATTAAAAAAAATGTGTATTGTATAATCCATATTTTAGGCTTTCATTGTAATAAAAATAGGTTTTAACAAACTATAATGATGTTTTGTGACAGTTCTGAGAACACCTTGCTGTTCGTCATCAAAGTTCAGTGCTGTTTTTGTGGAAAAATAAAACTGTCTCAACAAGTGGGTAAGCAATAAATTTTCCTTACTACTCACACTATCATGATTTGCTGCTATAAGAGTACCTATTTGTTATTCTTTAGTGGTATATAGGTAACTGTTGTTACTTTAAAAATAAATAAAATAAATATCAATAATTTATTTTAAGTTTGTTAGCATCTATAGTCTCTATAGACATTGTCTGTATTATTTATTATTTTTAATACCAATATGGTATTATAAAAAATTCAAATATGGTATTTTTAGGTAATTTCAAAATTACAAATAACTGAAGTTGCTGCTTTTTATTATTTATTTTGTTTTCTAGACATATTTTAGGAAAACACTATATAAATTGAAACAAATTTATTGTGCATACATTTTACTCTTAATTTACAAACCATTTGCAGAGACATTCCTATAATGGATAATCCTAGATGAATATAAAGTGATAAAATATAAAATAATAATAAAATAAATAAAATATAATATAATTAATAAAAAATAAAAAAATTATAAATATAATTTTCTATATATTTTAACATAACATTAAATATTTTAGAAAAATAATTATTTAATTAATTTAAACAATGTTGACTTAAAAACTCTTATAAAATTTAAATTACTGAGACAATTTCATTAATAAAGTGTCTAAAATTACTGAGACAATTTCATTAATAAAGTATCTCAGATAATCAATCCCTTCCCTTTGTGGTGCCGGGGATAAAGAATTGCACCACCCCATCTCAACCCGTGGGTGTCGTAAAAGGCGACTAAGGGACCATTCCAGAGGATGGGCAGCAGCATTTCGCTGAGGTTACTTTCAACCTACTGCGTTTGCCAACCCGCCTGCCAAGCGTGGCGATTATGGCAAATACCCCCCATCTTGGTGGAGGCCTTTGTCCAGCAGTGGACGTCTTTTGGCTGAGATGATGATGATGATGATGATAATCAATAAGTGGAGCAGTTGCTTAGATAGTTAGAATTTCTTTCAGATGTTCATAGGTATCATGTTAAACCTGTTTAATCAAATGTTTCCAAACATATTATTACCTATAGTGAGCGTTATTGAACTTCCTAGTAAGAGTACAGTCAATATTGTGTCACCTAGATACACTAAAATTACATCCATACTACCCACAACAATAGACCAGCGAGTGCCTCCAATATCATAACAAAAGCGGTGGCGATGTCGTGTCGCGTGCGTCCGCCTCCGACCGGTAGCCCTGTTACGTTCTCATAGTAAACAATCGCCTTTACGTTATTAAAAGTGTGGGTCAACCATTGTTCGCGGCACAGCCACATAAATCCGATATACGCAATACTCCGAAGTGATCTCCAACTTAAGGAGGTAAAGTTACGGAGCCGATACGAAAACGTAGCGAGAGCAATTTTTTCGGTTTGTGGTTTAGTTAAATCGCGGCGCCGGGCGGCAGTCAGTGACGCGCGCCCGCGGGGACGGCTGTGTCGACGCCGCGTCTCGAGCGCTCGCGAGTGTAGTGACTTATTGCGGTGTTAGTGCGAACGCGCTCCTTATACTATAGTTTTCCTCTTATAGTATTGTTCGAGTGACGCTTTTAAGCATGCTGATGGTACAGACAAACGCGCAGCCCATGAAGACCAGCAAGCTGAAGGGGCCGCCTCCTGTCCCTCCGCGGCCTAACCAGAGCGTGGTGGCAGAGGCTCTTGCGAAAACCAGGAAGGCTGTTGCTGATTCCAAAGCCAACCTTACAAAATCGCGTACACTGTCCAAACCAAAAGATCACATTAACGCTGCGAAATCCAAAACCTTGGACAGGACGACCACTTATAATCAAACTACAGTTTCGCCGAAACAGAACGGCCTTGCGCGCGTTAAGTCGTTCATCAGAGATGTTATAAGCGACCGAAGCTCGTCTTCTGATGGAAGGAAATCGAGCGGACAAAGCTCCAGGAGGAGCTCCAGCGACAGTTGCACAATACCAACACCGGCTCCAAAAAGATCAAACGAGTCACTCAACTCCAAAGCTGTTAAAACTTGTAAACAAATATTAGTACGATCTCTTTCTACATCCAATAAGTTAGACCAAGATGCCAAGTCCAAAGTTACAAAATCTTCTAGTTTCGCTGAGAAGACGTTGCCATTGAGGAAAGCTCCTCCTCCACCTTTATCACCGAAACCTAAGTTAAAACCAATGAAACCCTTACCTTTACAGAGAAGCTCTAGGAGTAGTAGTTGTAGTTCAGCAAAACAGTCACCCGAAATAAGTCCCTACTCTTCGCCAATAGATGCGAAACCTCCACAAAGCCCCATGCTAGAAGCACCTTACGCCACTGTCGAGGAAGTTCAAGAATTCGATGACAGATTACGAAATAGTCCTGCAAAGCAAGTCAATAACCTCCCGGAAACAATCGACATCCCTATGAGTCTGAAACGTGACGAAAGTTTAAATAAATATAACAATTCGTTAGAACGAAAAACTTCCAGAGTCACCGAGTTGCTTATTTCAGAGATCCTCGCTAGTAGAAATAGTAACAAAAACGACGAGAACACGGTTATAGATAAAGGAAAGGATTCTGAGAAAATGACTAACGGCAATGATTCGCCGGAGATGGAAATAATGAAGGACATGAATAACCACGAGATGTTGATATACGAGCTGCAGACGATGCACTCGCAGGCCAACGTGCCCGAAGTTTTAGACTCTAAAGAAAATACTCCCTCGGAATGCATAGAGAAAAATGGACTGTGCGACTCCGAGGATTCTGATCAGATTTACGCCATGTCTTCAGTGACTAGTGGGAACACGGAAGATGGATATGATCAAACGTATGCTTACATTTTAGACGACGACCTCAAATCTAGGTATATGTTTATTCAATAATGTTTTAAATGCCACAGTTTTTTATCTTTCGTTGTTATTATACCTACGTCACCCGGTAGTTTTGTGTCGAAAGGTCACTAGTACACTGTACTACGTGGAACCCGGTTATGTTTGTTGTCCGGTTAGTCGTCAACCCGTCAGAGTAAATGTTTAACATACTGTAGGTCACACAAATAGCACAGCACTATAACAACTTTATCACAGCTCTTCATATCTTTACAAATGGGAATTGCACGATGATGGTACAATCTAGGGTTTTATGTGTTTCTATATTGACACAAACATGGCTATAAAGCCTTTCAAGACGCCTTTTGTAGTTACAAAACAACAACGCTTAGTTCCAAAAAACAATAGTAGTGCGAACGAATGAGCGACGTTGATGGGACAGTAATAAATCAATTTGTTGTCATGCTTTTAGAATCCCGAACTATTTCAAATTACTGAGCGTTCATTGTTCTTTTAGTTTAAGTGAACACTACACTTTGAAATGGAGCACTTTATAGAGATTTACTCGCGTTTATTTTAGCCAGACTTTTAGAACTTTTGCAGCAACTCTTCTTGTGTCCACGAAGA
Organism: Eudonia lacustrata; assembly: GCA_947562085.1. Lineage (NCBI taxonomy): Eukaryota > Metazoa > Arthropoda > Insecta > Lepidoptera > Crambidae > Eudonia > Eudonia lacustrata. The sequence goes on along the minus strand of OX387317.1, from coordinate 5,160,621 downwards.
CGAAAATATTTCATCTCGGACAGCGTACATATTTTTTTATATTTGTCGGTTATTTTATTATATAGCATTCACCACAATTCATTGTTATAGAATGAAACGTCTCTAGGTCAGTTTCTTACGAAGCACATGTGTTCACTCATGTATATCTCCACTACTGTTTGTATCCGACCGACTTTTTGTTATTTCCTTGTCCTTTTAAAGGTCAAACATTTAGTTTTTCACGTTGTTTATCGTATTATATGGTAATGTATGTGTGACATGATGGAAAGTAACTGAAAACATTTTTGTAACGCTTGCTTTTGTAGAGGTGTAAGCTGATGATGCAATGTTTAGACTATTATTGTTTCTACTTTCTACAATCATGCAACATCAATACAAATGCCCCTATAGAAATACAGCCATGATTGAGTAAACGTATGAATGTAAGAGTAATATATTACGTAAATACAAAGAAAATCACGCCTTTTTTAAAAGGGTAGGCAGATATCTCGGAACTTCAACGTGTCTATTACAAAAATTATTTCATTTCCCGGAAAAATAAGAAAACGTCAAATGAAATAGTGTATATTGATAACTTAGTTGAATACAATGATGTAAATACTTAGTTGAAAATTCCGTTAAGAGCGTTTACGCCGCACACTAGCGCCACTAATGAAAAAAAAAACATATCTAGTAATTAGAGATAGAAAATCAAATTATGCTCAACAAACTATTTGAATGAAGTAATTTAGCATTTTTACGTCAACTAATGAACACCTCACATGTTATGGTTTAGTTAAATAAGACGTTACGGCCACTTTTAACTATAACGCCTTATTTAACTAAACCATAACATGTCAGGTGTTCATTAGGTGACGTAAAAATGCTAAATTACTTCATTCAGATAGTTTGTTGAGCATAATTTGATTTTCTATTCCTAATTACTAGATATGTTTTTTTTTTTCATTAGTGGCGCTAGTGTGCGGCGTAAACGCTCTTAAGGCAAGTTATCTTACGTGTGACAGGAAACACTCAATGTTCCTTACAAAACTTTTTTTACTACATCGAATTGTAAGCGGTTGTATTTTAACGGAATTTGACCATGAATCATAGTGGATTCACAGTTTCCCATTGTTGTTTAGATTGCGTAAGCAGTTCCGCGCGATCAGCACAATGTCCCTCCAAGGGCTACCTCCCCTGCCGAAGAGCCTGAGCGGCTTCGCCGACAGTGAGCAGGAGGCTGAGGAGTCACCGACCTCGCCGATCCAACCCCCTCCCGCTGACTTGGACTCGCAGCTAACTTACCTGAAGAAAGAAATGGTGAGTGTCTTAAAATTGAATGCTCCAGTAACAATGAATAACTTGACTTCTTGCGTCTTTTGTTTTATATTATACTTTTACGAAATGGCATACCTACTAAAAGACCCGTAGATCGTAAATGTTGGCACGAATGAAATTATACGTGTTCTGTAGTTTATTATTGTCCATTGGTGTTTGTATTTTTGTATTGGCAGATATTCTAACCAATATTTGCGTCTTAAAATCTTACTACAGATCCGGTTCAGCTAACTTCACTAAGAGTTCTGAAACTACATCTGACAAGATGCTACGTCCGGTTTTGTGTCGTGAAAAATTACAATAAAATTGCTTTTATATCTAATATGTTATAAACCTCTGTATACCTACCAGCCACAACAACAATTCAAGGTTTTCTAGCGTAGATTGCGAACGACCTCTTTGTAAGAAACATACTATTATAACACGAGCGACAAGTCAAGCCTCAACAAAATTTTATATACTCTATTCAGGTCGTGAAGCCTTCTAAAAAAGTGGTACACTACCGAAGAATCTATAATCGATAAAGGCCATGTGCAACTAATAAAGAAAACTAGTTGAAAAAGTGCCCTATTTTCATTGGAATAAAATTGTTTGTTAAACAACAACAGGTTTTCGATGATTCATAAGGTCGTTAGTAGAACTAATAGTTTTACGTTAACTATCGTTCGCAACTTCGACACACTTTACGAATCGATACAATTTATGTAGGCACCATGTGTATTTCTTTATTCAACGTAAAGTTTATATTTTTGTATTGGCAGATAGATAAATCTTCAAACACGGTTAGCAACGCGTATAATTTATAGACAGTTAAAATAGGAGTTACTTTTTAATACAAAATTTATTATGTAACAAAATTTTTATGCGTGTTTAATTTACACCATAAAATGTTTACTGTAGGTACAATAAAATGTGCCTTTACAGCATCCTGCCTGTGAAATGTTACTGGGATTATATATCCAAAGAATTCAGACAATATAAATGTTTTAATTATTATGTGTTAAAAGAAATGTTGCTTTGCTGTGAAATTGTTTAGACTGTAATATCACTTTACGAGTTCTTACATTAATTATCGTCAACAGCCTATAATTGTCCCAGTTCTAGACTCAGGCCTTGAATTCCTCTTTAAAAAATCTGCAAAATGCGAATCCGATTTATTGTAATTAAAGCCCTTGTCTCATTTAACATGTGACAACCCTTGTTATAAATCATTAAACCACGGCGAGCCTTATCCGGACGTTGCGTTCGTTGCCGATACCGGATCACGAAAAGACCGCAACCAGTTGTTTCATAAAAAACTAAGTAATGCACACCGAAATAGAATTGCTCCCCCCATCATTACGAGCACAAACATGGCAATGTTTGATGTTGGTACGCGCGGGCAAAGTTTAAAAAACAGATGTTTCGGTGTTATACCGCTCGGTGGGTCGTTACGGGAAACTAGGCGCGTTCCGTTCACGCTTGTTTGGCAACATTTGAAACTGAAACATTAACTGGTTTATAGTGGAACTGGCTGTACGTTCTGGTACCCAACTAAGTCATTTTTTTCCTAAGATCAACTCATTATCGTCGTCAATCGCGGTTGCTACTAATTCCTGTCTATCGTCGACTATATACTTTAGCTTGCAAGCTGCATCGTCTTGTGTGTAATCACGGCTGGAGTGTTGACTTAGTAGTCTATCAATCATCATTAATAATGACGAGTTACTGAGCTGATTGGAAAGCGGTCTAGTTAGACCATTATGAGATTGATATTCTTGTACCATTAACATTTTAAATATAGTAATAGCTATAAAGATTGCTTTATAGGGAGAAAAACTCGTGCTAGTTTCTTGCCAATTCCTCTCAGTGCACGCCGTGGTACCTATTACGACATTCTGCTCAATGGGCTACCTACATACAGATAATCCTAGTATTTTTACTGGAAATTAAATCTAAATTAATTACCTATAAAATATTGATGTTAACAAAACAAATGAAAACCTAGGATTCGGCTCAGGCCTATTATTCTGTCTTAAAACAACTGCAACAAAAAATAATTATAGTATAGTAAATTCAAACTAACAATTAAAAATAACCAAATAGCAGATTCATCTTAACCGATCGTTATTTATTTGTAAAAATGTGGCGTTCGGCGGTTTAAGGTGCAATCTTCAATCTTTGATGAAACAACGCTAGCTCTAAGCGTATCGTAAGCACTTTATAACAAGTACGAAAATAAACAGGCACGAAATTACAAGAAAAAGTCGGCAAGGGAATTCATGTTTCGACAGCTCAATTAGGAAGATAGTCGCCCGAATTATATAATTAGTCAAGGCTTCTTAAGTGCAGTCATTGGGAATGTTATATGATATAGCATTGTGAAAGCAAAATGTTATATCCTTAAAAGGGTAAAATATAAATGTAGTGTCAGTAATACAAGGAAATAACCGCACCTTCCACGTTGAGTCGCAGTGTCGAAGCTAATTGCGTTAATTACTCGAGTAGGGTTGCCGTCATTCAGCTGACTTATAGGACAAAAGGTAATATATTCAGAATCTTTATTTTTTCATTAATATATAATACCTACCTGTCACATTATCTAAATAAATGCCTTAACATTACCGTAGAGGTAAGTACAATTAGCTCGACATGTTGAATACCTAGTTATTATATCCGTATATTTTATCATCTTGATATGCAGGCACATATAACAAATTTAATCAGTTTAATATTTTTAAAGTAAGAAATAATGAAGTAACTTTATTTAAACACAGGCACGAGATAATAAGATATACAATGGATAATACCCCATTATCAGCTTCAGGATTTTTCCATATTCCAAAACATCATTTTTCAAACTTTCACAAGAAACAAACAAACATTGGATTGGAATAAGTACAACATTCAATTGTTCTGTGGCACTGTGGTTACATTGGGCGTCCAAGTATCTACGATTTTCTTTGGTAGTTGTTTTAGAAAAACTTATCTTAAAATATGCCAAAATAATAAATAGATATTAAGTACATAACCGTTAAAAATAAATAATACTCATAAAGCTGAACCACTCTATGGCACTGACAGATACCTATGTCACCTTGTTGCGTAATGGAAAACAAATGTGATTCAACGGCGAAGTATTTGTGTGTTAGGACTTGGCAAGCGACAGACGCAAAGGATCGAAAATCATAATATTTTAACTGAACTTCGATTCTGATGTTTTAAAACCACCACAATCGTGTCTCAGTTCCATGATTTTGACATTAGGACTATCAATGTAGAAAAATAAACGCGAGTAGATCCTTAAAAGTTGTTTCATTTCAATGTGTAGTGCTTGCGTATGCGTACGTACGTAGGTAAACTTTGGGAAACAATAGTCTGGACTATGAGTTATACTAGGCAGAGTAAGGCCACCGAGACACGACTGTGAATGTTTTAAAACAGCAGAATCGTGTTTCATAATATATTCCCTAAAAATATGCTCAAGTCTACTCTCCGGCTTGTCGGTTTTGGTACAAATTGCAATAGTCTAGTACCTACCTAAACTTTAATGACTACCTATAGATTTGATATCAAACTTTTTGTAATTTACAAATTCCATTAGCGTATTCCGTGACACGGGAGCTACTTCGAAGTAGGTCTCATAATGAAACGTGGTGAACGTTCGTTTATAAGAGGTGCTGTCCGCTGCGCGTGCGCAACATTGTCGATGACGCAAAAACTCACAACTAAATTAGGTACCTCATTTTACATTTGCAAGCTGTATGCCACATAGTGACAAATGAGAACACAAGTTTTTCTATATTTTGTCTATGCCAATATTTGTTGATGCTTTGAACTTACTAAGGTGTAGAGTTAAGCCTTTTTTGGACGCTATTTACAGGTATTGTTTTTTGCTTTATCTGTAACATGTATTCTCAACACTTAATTTAGAAATAATACGAACTCACAATCAGGTGTAAAGGTAATATAAGTACCTAAATAAGTATGTGTTGCCACAACATTCTAGAGCACCTCAACGATAAACAAATTTTAACAATAAATAAGCTAATATTAATTTAATTAAGGACCAAGTTTGTATAGGAATAAATCGTCCTCAACTCTTGAAGTTTTTTTGTTTGATTGTGAAGGGTAATATCTATAAACGCTGAACCGATTCTAAAAACAATTGTGTAATAAAAAGCTGCACTATTCCTGAGTAATATAGGCATATCGTCAGTCAAATTCATTATTCCCAGGGCACGTGACAAACACTTTTGTGACAGACCGGGCTAAACGCGACGACGACCGACGCCGCGAACGGAAGCTAGTATAGAATATGTACGTAGGTACCTACCTAGCTAGATGCTGGAGCGATTGTTGTATGACAACAGGTTTATTGGAAATTATCATTCATTGGGAGCCTGGTGACCTTGTAATAATTTACATCCTACACGTAGTATCGGCTGGCTGCATATTTTAGTGCCAATTTATCTGCTTACTGATATCTGTATGTTTTATACCTATAAAATCGTTTTTAATATTGAATATAATCGTTCTTAATTATTAAATAGTTTAAGTTTAGCGGTTTTGTTTATATTTAGCATTATAAATACTTACTTATTACTTATTGAGGCTTTTGCTCTTGCTTGCATTTTTATATTATATTTTTCTATAATTTTCTATTTAGTTGTGTATGTAGGTATGTTTTGTTATGTAATTGTTTAATTTAAAGTTTCCCTTATCCATATTATTATTCTGTATATATTAACACTGTGTGTATATAACTCAATGTGACGCCTTTGTTTAACAAACAAACCAATAACCAATAGGTTATGCCGAAATGTTAATAATTTTAGTGAACTGTACACACGCCTGCAGATCAACCTACTATTACAAACTGTCAAAATTCCTCAATAGACTTTGAACTTAATGACTAAGTTATATGGTTGAAAATGTATTGAAGAAATTTGACAGTTTTGGATAGGTTGATGTGCCGGTGTGTCTGTACATCAATATTGAATTTACATGAAATAGGTATACGAAACTTTCGTTCTACAAAGGTATTAAAAAGTATTTTAGTATCTAGATGCTTTGCTAGTATAATATAAAAAATATAATATTATTAAAAATATACTTACAAGTGATTTAGCTATTATCTATAAATTGACGCTTAGGATTACATCATAGTTTTATTGTTTAAAAAAAACCATAGGACATTTCAATGTGTCACATAACAATAAACGTTTCCAAGAATGCACATAATCAGATCCGGTTTAAATTAATTTCAGAGTCAAAGATGTAGCAATCTCATTTACGTTTTATATCTATTCAATAGCAATTCCCTAACATTCATGTAGGCGGAGGCCGAAATTGTGTTATCTAATACTCGTGCGGACAGAGCCCTTACATTTTTCTTTAATGACTACATAATTAAACCTGAGAATGCTAGCATGACCTTAAAACTGATAGCAGTTATATTAATAAATGTGTAACTACTAAAGTTGCATTGCATGCAGCTATTACGAAACAATTGACGATATAACTACGTTCCTCTTGTAACATAACGTGCTTTGCAGCCGTTTTCAGTGTTTTCAGTTTCATTCGTTAATTTTCTGCCAATTAAAGGCTGCCAATTTATTTTTTGTATTGTAATGAAATTAAAAATATCTTGTGACAAAATAAAATGTTAAAAATATATATCACAAAAAAACTCGCAATTAGACCAAAAAAGTATCCCGATCCCCGACACTGGCCTAAACAAATTAACCTTTTCACCGCCCAACTATCCTGCACGCGATGTCCCGCTGTACGCCAACGTATTAATGTATTTTAATAAAGTAGGTACAAAGAAGAACTTCTATAGAGGTGCTGGCGTGGACGGCACGAAAATCTCGAACTTCTATAGAAGTTGTTGGCGGTAAAAAGGTTAAGATACTCTTATTACTAGAATAAATTACTTTGAAAAAGTTCGAAATTATTCAATAATTTAGTTAATATTAGTGTTTTTTGTCAAAGCGTTTCTATATCTTACGAAAAAAAAATTATAAATTGAACCAAAGTGTTTTGGTTCCATTTCCATACAAAGCTCCATTTATCATTCGCGTTGACCCATCGTTTTCTACAAAGTTTACGTCATAGTTCACGAAAGTGATACTTATCAGCGGTATAACGACGACGCCGGCTTTCTATGCGACTTCTTTTGTATGGGACCGTCTTCCCACGCATTGTTTTTACTTTGTCCACCGAGCCGAGAAAGGGGCGAGCGTTCGCTGTTAAAGACATATTATTATGTTTGTATGCTCGTCAAGAATCAGCTAGCCGATGCGCCAGCGTCTAAGCCTGCTCACAAGATAAGAAGGACAGAAAAAAAAACTTTTATTGAAACTGACACACACGATTTACAGTAAACACAGTGCACAGCATAAAACAAAAATGAAAAACATAAACTAAACATAAACAACAAAAAGCATTATGTGAGGCAAACATACAGCATTATAGAGAGGGCGTCGTATCGAAAACATTGAATTCTTACGTCCCTGTTGTATTAAATTCTTTTTTAATAGTTTACACTTGTAAAAGTATCTGAATTTCGTTTTTATCAGTTTCTGAAGACTTAATAAGTGTGCACAAATGTTATCATCAAGATCTTTACAGTGAAAAAAGTGAAAACTAAAACAGTTGTTACAACATACCTGACATCACACCAAGAACTGTATCTCCAAAATCAACGTGAATCACTATCCAGATAAGTTGATTAAAACTGCTAACATACGAAAATATCATAAATAGTTATAACACTATTTTAAAGAAGACACAAACCTTACGTTATTTCTGTTTAAAAACAGCTGTTGATGACACATTCAATTTGAAATACGGAATGATTGCAGTCTCCATAGAAACTAACGCCATCTAGTGTACCTACGTGTGACATGCACAAGTCGGTAAAACAGTTACTATTGCCTTGAAAGACACACTTATATTTGTCGCTCCAAGTATCATCTCCGTTGGCGCAACGGTAGTGAGCGCTCATACGTAGCTACAGGTCAGCGGATCGATTCCCAACACCGAAATCACTTTTTGGACTGTTATAGTATTGTTTAAAATAATTGAAAAATGTTACAACGTAGAAATAGGGCTTTGGCTATAACATGTTCGGTGTGCAAAAAAGTATACAATATATAAGACACGGAAGTGTCCGAAAAAAGATACCGTCTAATGACAAATGAAAATAAAAAATCTTGGAAATGCCACAACTGTATCTCACTTGCATCAGCTAAAACTAAAGTCAAAATAACTCAAGTTTCAACTTTGGAAGAGAACGTCACAACACGTCGGCCACGCTCAAAATCTATAGGTTCAATTAAAGATATATCAAGTGGGTCTCTTGACAAAAGTAGTTACAACTCTATAGATCTTGACTACTCCATAAAAAGTGTACCCAACGCTTCTATAGAAGACAGTCATTTAGTTGAAATGAAGGAACAAATCAAAGCACTGCAAGAAAAATTACAGGCAGCACATAATAAAATTGAGACATTATTACTTGAAAATTCTAAATTGAAAAATAATTTACAACAAAATAATACTGCTTTGAAAGCTTTGAAGGAAATAAGTACGCCAATAAAAAAGAAAAAGAACATAACAAAGCCCATTAAAACTATAAATAAACTATCGCCAATTAAATCAAATTTAACTAGGGCAAACTCTGTGATTATTGAGAATGTAGAAAATTTACAAAGCACACCAAATCAAAATAGGAAGAATGAAACCTTATCTCCACCATTAAACTCTCAGAGCTGCAATGCACCGTGTAGTGCTCCGAAACAAAAGGAAGAGTCTTCGGAATTTTCGGCTAACTCCTCGGACTTAAAGCAAGATACTTTGAAAAATATTAATGTTAATGTTACTATGCATAAGGTTATTATTTTTGGTGATGACGAAGGTAAAGGCGCTTGCAAATTATTGCAGTCGCTCTTAGGTAGTAGTTTTAAAGTTTTTTCTGTTGTAATGCCTGGTGCAAGGGTTTACCAATTGTTGAATTCCTGCTTATCTCATTGTCATAACTTGAATAAATCAGACTACGTAATTGTAATTGGAGGATCAAATGATTTAAATCCCATGGAATTGCAAAGTTTCTTGTATTATTATATAAATAAATTATCTAATACTAATATTATTCTATCTCAGGTTTATAAGCATGCAAATATGAATGGAAATGTATTGCAAAATATGTATAGATATATTTGTAATCAATTTGAATGGGCTACTTTTGCTGGATATACATATAGCAGACATTATACAACCTATCTCAGGCTGGTCGATTTAAGTCGAAATATATTAAATACAATCTTAAACAAAGAATATATACGTAATTATAATGAATATATTGTAAAATTAAAAGAACATAAAAAAATACCCGTCGTAGTAAACTTAATTTGGTGTCAGTGGGCACTCAAACAGAATCTGACGACTTTTTTCGGAACTCAGAATGATAGTTTTCAAATACTGCATCAAAATATTATGAGCTTGAAAAAGAAATATAACGACTTGGAAATATATTTGGAATTTTCGATTATAAAGCCAGACGTACTATGTTTTTCGGAAACTTTCATAAAAATCTCTGACATAAATTGCATTAATTTTAAAAACTATAATTTAGCATCTCATTACTGTAGGGGTCAAACTAGTAGAGGTGGTGTTTGTATTTATGCCAAAAAGACATTGAAATACCAAAAAACTGGACTGGCTAAATGATGTTTCGGTGGACAGAGTCTTTGAATGCTGTGGTATAACAATATCAGATCTAAATATTAGCGTAGTCTGCATATATAGACCCCCAAATAGCGATATGAATATTTTCTTAGCTCACCTTGATACTATACTTTTCAAGTTTTTGCGTAGGTCCTGAAAAATCAACAATAAAGTAATTCTAGTGGGCGACTTCAATATTAATATTTTAGAATCTAATAAAAATACCAAACTTTTTCTGTCATTATTATCCAGTTACAGCATGGTTTGCACAATCAATAAACCTACACGCATAACAGTGAACTCCAGTACGTGTATCGACAACATAATAACAAATTAAAAAAAATATGAGGCAAAAGTTTTAAATAATGGTATTTCTGACCATACTGGGCAAGTAATAACACTTCCATATAAACCAAGAGCTATCTGTGAAATGTGGTATGAATACAAAAGAAAAATTGATAATAACCTACCAATTTTTAACAATTATATCTCACAAATCAGTTTTGCCGAAATTTGCGAACAAGATGATGTGAACTCCGCTTATAATATATTCCTTGAAATATTTCAATTAGTTTATGAACTTTGTATTCCCGTAGAAAAGGTAAAAATTTCAAGAAAGCAAAAGCCAAATTGGATAACTAAAGGTATAAGAGTATCTAGTAAACAAAAAAGGAAACTCCACAAAAAACTACAAATCAAAAAGACTGCAAAAAGTATATACTCTTATAAAAAGTACAAGACAAAGTTAAAAAATATTGTAATGTTTTCTAAAAGAAAGTCTAATTTGGATTATATTAGCAAAAGCACTAATAAAACAAAGGCCACCTGGGGATTAATAAAGTTACATACTTCACCTGAAAAACAACTTAAGCAATCAATAGAGCATCTACAAAATGAAGGACGTTTTATTACAAACCCTCAAGAAATAGTAGATTTCCTTAACCATTTTTTTATTACACAAAACGTAAATAAAAATAAAAATGAACGTAATGGATATAAATCGAGCTCTAGTAATGCCTGCAATAGCATTTTTTTGAAACCTACAAGCGAATGTGAAATTGTGGACTGCGTGAAAAAGATTAAAAATAAAAAGAGTTGTGGAAATGACCAAATACCAATTCAAGTTGTTAAATCTAGTATAGAATTTGTAGCTAAACACTTGGCTTATGATGTTTGAGTCTGGCTGTTTTCCAGAAAATTTAAAAATTTCTGTTATCAAACCACTTCATAAAAAAGGGCCAAAAAATCTAGCTTCTAATTATAGACCAATTGCCATTCTACCTGCATTCTCTAAGATATTTAAGAAGTTATTGTATGCCAGACTACTGAATTTTCTAAATAAACAAAATATAATAAGTAAAACTCAATTTGGATTTAGGAAGGGATCCTCGGCATCCATGGCTGCCTTTTGTTTATTGAGAAACGCATGGCAGGCAATTGACAATAAAAGAGATTGTACCGCTCTCTTAATTGATATGACAAGAGCTTTCGATTGTGTCGATCATTCGATTTTATTAAAGCAGTTAAATCATATTGGTATTCGTGGTAACTCTTTAAAGCTATTGGAATCATACCTTAGCAATAGAGTGCAAAAAACTGGGCTGACTGTTTTTAACAAAGATAGCAAATCACTCGAAGTTGTCGAATCAAGCTTGGAAAAGATAATTATGGGAGTGCCTCAGGGTAGCATTTTGGGACCCCTCTTGTTTTTGATATACATAAACGAGCTACCGCATATTACCAAACGCTTGTGTGTAATGTTCGCGGACGACGCATCAAGTTTATTCGAGAGAAATGCAGATGTCAGTCTGGATGACTTTGAACAGGATATATGTTTAACCTTAAACACATTGACTAATTGGCTCCATTCATTAAATTTAGCAGTAAATTTGCAAAAAACTAATTATATTCAATTTAAAAACTATAAAAGGAAACCACTTGACCTGAATATAACGCTAAATAACATAAAAATTGATAAAGTCGAAAATATTGAATTTTTAGGCTTAGTCTTGGATAATCATTTTAGCTGGAAACTCCATATTGAAAAAATAAATAAAAAGATAAATAGCTTTTGCTACGCTTTATCGGTGTTAGTTGATGTATCATCCGTTGAGATAGCTATGAACGCCTACTATGGAAATATTTATTCAGTCCTAAGCTACGGAGTAATATTTTGGGGTAACTCGGTAAACGTTAAAAGTACCTTTCTGCTACAAAAACGTTGCATTAGAACCATATTTAGAATGAAATATGACGAATCCTTGCGAGCTATTTTTAAAGAATAAAACATTCTAACTTTGACAGCTATATACATTTTAGAAATTTGCCTATTTGTGAGATCTTATAAAAATATATTTCCAAAGATGTCGGAAGCAAAAGTCAGAAAAACTTCAAGAAAACAGTTTGACGATCTATTCTTGCCGCGAGTTAGGTCAGAAATTTTTGAGAGGAGTGCCTACGTGTCTGCTGTACGTATCTACAATAAATTACCTATATGTATTAAAGAAGTTACCTATCATAAATTTAAAAAAACGTTGAAAGATTGGCTTTTGTGTAACGTGTTCTATGACCTGCACGAATATTTTGATGTATAGTACAGTTTGACATGCCTATTTTTATTATTAATTAAGTAATCCTAATGTAGTATTTTTATTTTATTTTATCGATTATTAAATTATTGACATTTTAAGTTTTATTATTGTAAATTATATTGAATGTAAAATTAAATAATATTGGCATGCAAAATTTTTTATAAAACCTTATTGTAATGCCCGGCTAGGGTAACTGTTTGGACTAACAATTACAATTTCACCTAGTAATTATACAATGTAACAGTTATGCAATAAAATGTTCTATTCTATTCTATTCTATTCTATACAGCAGCATAATAAAATAGTGGATTTTTATAACAATCTGGAGTACCGGAGTCGCTTGTCTTTCAATTTCAAGTTCAATAAGTAACTAATATTAGTTGTTTGTATTATACCTGATTTAGACATCAGGATTAGGAAAAAGAAATCGAATTCTGGCAACCGACATACGACTGTTGACGTGTTGTCTGAGACAATCAGGAAATTCTTCATCCCCTGTTGTGCTATACCTACTTACTTAATTTTAATTAAGATGACAAGAATAAAAATGTTTCAATGCATTTTGATTATGTAATCGATCATTCATATAATCTTATACATTGGATCAGGGTGCGAAAAAATCCGATTTTTATAATAAAAATCAAAAAATCGGATTTTTGATATATATCGGATATATATCAGATATATATCGGATATATATCAGATATATATCGGATATATATCAGATATATATCCAAATAATTATTTTTAATTTGTGTGCAGAAAGAAACCATTTTACAAGCCTTTTTTCACTATAATAGTTTTTATTTTAATATTGATTACTTAATAGTCATTCCTTTTGTTTAAGAAGGTAAGTAAGTAAGCTCGTAAATAAGGGATATATTAATAAAAACATATAATTGACTCTAAATGATTTATTAAAATCATAATATTTGAATTGGTTTACTTATTCGTATTTATACTATAAAAAATTATGATTCCTTACCTAATTGGGAAACAAAAGATAAAAAACAAGGCTGAATTAGTTAGGCTGTTTTTTCTTAACCCACTTACTCCTGAATTAACTTTTTTTGTAAGATTGGTTTGAAATTTCATATACTTATTAAATTGATGATAAATAATCCATAAAAGTCGGAAAATGCCGTGTCTTAAACGACACAGTAGGAGAATATGCAACTATGATAGCTTATTGGTCAGATTTATTACGGCTCCATAATAAATTGACAAAAACGACAATAAAATACATGAATCTCAATAAAATGTTTTATATAGGTATTTTTATACACATATGGTTATTTTCTGCATATGATATTCTTCAAAACATGTTTTCGGATGCAATGTTACATTGCATTTCATACAATAAACATTTGCACTATTATGACAGACACCACAACGCAGTCGAGCCTCTCTATAGTTTATCAGGTGACCATTATGAGTATACTACATTGCTGTGGCTCTACTTTGTGATGGCTCTTCATCCCTATGACTGTCAGCTTTCTTGTTTATTTCAAGAACACATAGCGACATTCCTCCAAAATTTCAAAGGATCCAACAGCCCACCATTATTTTATCTTGTATAACTGCCAGGCATCATAAGTGGCTAAATCAAGGCAATGACTTATTAGTGAGAAGAACCACTTTTTCCCACGGACACTAGTCCTATAAATACCAATACTTTGACCTTTTAGATAGCTGTCTATAGATAAACAGTCATCCTTACTGGCATTAGAAGAATCTTCACGTTGAATTTCAGCAGGCGCTCTGAGATGGGACCCAGGTAGACTTTGGAGCAACACATAGTCTTCATCTCCAGAGTCTTCATCTGTAACTTCCACGCTATAGTTTTCTGACGGCATGTCAGTTATAGAATCTGGAACCTCATTTTTATCATTTTGCTCCAACTCTTCAAAAAATTTATTCAACGACAACGGGATTTTAAAATTCTTGTAAGAAATACATAATATTAAAGAAATATGCAATAAAAACTATTATTATTATTTTTAGTGTTTTTTAAATTAATAAAAAGACGCAGTTGGAAAATATTCTAATATTGAATGGTAGTATAGTAGATAGTAGTACATTCTCCTACCGTGTCTTTTACGGAACACCTAAAGTAAAAGGCAAATACCATATGAAATATTATAAAATAACAATTTGTTTTTTTATTTTCTTACAATATAGGAATAAAATATTGATAATCTGTTCTTACACAAATACAAATCGCGATAAAATATTATCTCAACTCACCTTAATTTACTCATTGCAATAATCACAAAATTCAAACTTATTATAAACAAAATATATTAAATGTAACTCACAGTTATTACTTTACAATAACCATGTATAATCTTGACTGTCAGATCCAACACAAAAAAAAGAACAAAGTACCCACATAAACTTTTATATTTTTTTAAAGTTGGTGTGTCGTTAAAGACAGTAGGGGTAAGTGGGTTAAGCTTGTAATTACTCTTACAATAATCAAAAAAAATACAACATACTAATAATAATTACCTTATCACTTAAAAATAAATAAAAAGTTGGTACACCACATAACATCTTTAATGATTTTCATTAATTATTTATAACTATTATTTAAAAAATCTTTTGTTAGTCTAAATTATATCAACTGAGATCACTCTGTTTTGAATTGGGGGCTTAATAGTAGTTTATGCAACTGTCATATAATGAAGGGTATTAAAACACGAGTGTGAGTTTATGAAACGAGCGCAGCGAGTTTCATAATAGTAACGAGTGTTTTAATACCCGTGTTATATGCAGTTGCATACACTACTTTATCTTCACTAATGCAATTAGTCAAACAACAAGAGTAAAAGCTGACAATAGTTTATTTATAATAATTGTTCAAATTTTGGATGGTACAATTTTGAAAGTTAATGTTAATTATTGATCCAGCAGCTGTAGCGGTCGCGGGGCAAGCAGTAGAGCTCGTAGACGGAGTTGGAATATTTATAATTACTTCATTCGTCTTGTTTTCTATACTGTTCAAGATCGTATTTGAGACTTGAATTTTATTCATTAAAGACTCATCAATGTAGCTTTCAGCCACAGTAGAAGACTTCCACCCCCCGTGTCGTTTCAGTGCGGTCAAATCGCTATCTATGAGAAGGGTCGCCGAGGTGCGCCGGAAGCAATGCCCCGTGTACAACGCTGGGTTAGGCAGATTCAAAAAACTTGCGATAGTTTTTCCCAGAGCACCAAATTTATTAATACCAGTTCTTTGATCGACGCACTTCCCCGATCTATAGCTCAAGAAAAAGGCAGGGTTTCGACAGGGGGTGGGTCGAAGTTCCATGTATTTTTTACATACGGCATAGCAGTTGCCCGTCACAACGAAAGAACGATCTATTTTCGTTTTTGTTTTCGAAACTTTCACCATGATTGTACTGTCGTCTATGTTAGAGACTTCATCGAACTGGATGTTGTATAGCTCTTGCCTTCGGCATGCCCCCATTATGCCGAAGATTAGTGCAACCTGTAACAATAAACGATATAATAAGCTTGAGGTACATAGCCAAGGCAAAAACTATGATTTATGAAGTAGTAAAGTGTAGGTACCTACTACCTAATTTATATACAAAGCGCTTAAACGGAGTGTCTAGATAACTTGCGTGTGTAGTACGTAAGTACTAGGTAGATTAAATAATAGAACTAAAATACACTTACCTTTTCAAAAAGATACAAAATATCTGGTGAATCTTTCAGGAACATCTTTATTTGACCTGATGTAAACGTCAAGGACTTTTTTTCCTTGTGTCCTTCTGAACTGCGTTTCAGGAACGCTATGACTTTTGAATACTTCGTGATATCAATATTGTTGTAGATACTCAGTGTGGACTTGAGCATAGAATATTTAGCCCATATAGAAGATGGCTTGAATTTGTCGGAGAGGTCTTTGAGATACACAAGAATGACATTTTCAGAAAATGATGTAGTTTTCTTTTCGATCTTCCATGCCAAAAAGTTATTATATTCTTTTTCATATAATTTTCTAGATTTTTCTGGCAAAAGATTGTGAGTTACTTTTGTTGCCAATTTTAGAATATCCGGAGGCGTACAAATATCATCGTCGCTGTCCATTTTTAACTTTTAATTTGTATTTTAAAAACAAAACACATTGCGAAACATTAAATTCACGCGTACGTGTATTGTCACAGTGAACTTGCCGCCATTAAAATCTAACCAATGAGAGCGCAGCTGCGCGCGCAGGGCCAATCAGGAGCGAGCGCGCGCTGTTCTTTTTTTATTTAATTGGCACAAGATCTTACCAAAGAGTTTTGTGTATGTAAGTTTAGTAGTTTCGACGAAGTTTTCACGTATAACCCAACTGTTTTCAAAAGCCAGCCTAATATCAAAATTTTATACAACTTGTATGAGGATTTTGACATAAGGCTCGCCAGGTTAATTGGTCGCGTTTTATTGATGTTATAATGAGATTTTACGATATCGATGTGGATATTATACCATCATGTGAAATTGCTTAAATTGAGTGTTTTGTTGTCTGCGCTATAACAGTAGTAATTATAAGTCAAGTATTGGAAACATAAGTAGAATGTTACAACATTAGTGTAGATAAATTTATTTAAGGGGGCTCCTACACAACAAACGTGATTTTTTGCTCGATATTGATAACGGCAACAGGTAGACGCTTGAAATATTCACAGAATATTGAGTTATGTTATTTAGGTTTAGCCCATTCAGCCTTTGTCTTAAGAAAATAGTTTAGTTTTCGGAAACTTAAAAAAATGGATATATATCATTGATTTTTATCAAAAAATCCATTGATATATATCGTGATATATATCATGATATATATCCATCGATATATATCCTCGCACCCTGCATTGGATACCTATTCCCAAATTAAAACCTTATCCGTGTCAACTTAAAGTGCAAAGAAAGCTTCCTCCTACTATCAATAGCTGGCATTTATTCTCCAAATGCCAGTAAGGCGCCGCCCGCTGGTGTCCCACGTCCTGGTGATTAACCCTCCACCCGCATTGTCGGTAATGTCATGCGTCCAACTCCGACATCGACATCCGTGTTGGCAGAAGCTTTTAATATGATGAGTTATAGGCGCGCGTTGTCTTAAAGATCAAGCGTAGCTCGCCCATTCGACCGTTCCGATGGCGAACGATGCGTTATTTTGAAATTGGAATAGGTAAGTATTATGATTTTACATGGTAACACGGTGGTCAAACCCTCATTTCTGTTTCTGTAAGAAGCATAAAGACTTAATAAATTTGGCACAAGGGTCGCCAACACGCCAGTTAGTTACTCATGGTTAAGTAACCGTCAATAAACCCTGATACCATGTTATTAATCTAAGGATACCATCAGATAGACCGTGTGTTAGTTTGCTTGTTGTTACTAAATAGGTTAAGAAGTTTGTGTAGCGAGATTCTACTTTGCCGAATGTGGAACAACCCATCAGTAAGTGACTAGTTCCTCGCTTCAATTTTCAAAAGATACCCATATTTTTAAATTAGCGTAAAGAGTGCACTCTATAATAGTCTTAAATGTTTCCGTGAAAAATACTTAATATACTTAAATGTTAAAACTAGTAAACAAACGAGACGAATTATCAATTAATTTCGTTATCTATTTGGTGGCTCGAACATTTGAAATTTTATTTGCTGTAAATTGTCCTCGTGGTATTTGTATGTCAAGGAAGTTCTATTTATATAGTATTCTGATAACAAAATTTGCAGCGTAGGTACATACAAAAATAACGTTGCAACGTTTACCTCAGTAAGTATGACGCGTTGAAGCCATAGGTACAGTCAACAGCAAAAGTAGATGATGTTTACTAGATTTCAAAATTAAGTTTCGATAGTGTAAGACGGTATTTTCTATAAAACTACAGTCAAAGTCTGCAGGTACTAGTAGACTCTCGAAGGTTTTTCGATATGCGTTTAAAAAGTTTTGTTTTTGATACTGATTTCATATTTTGAAACTTGACCAATCATCAGTTACCTTTGCTGTTGACTGTACCTACTGACTGACTAATCGCAAAGTTTCAGTAATTATAAAGTCTACTTTGAAAAGTGGCAATTGTAGTTCCTTAAAAGGAATTGACATCCTATAAGAAGAATTCTTTGAAATTCCCTCGAAACAGGTGCTTGCTTATGGCCTAACATATATATTTTTTATGTTTCTATATCGGCAAACGAGCGTACGGCACCCGCGCCTAATGTAAAGCGGCAACCACAGCTCATTACCTCTAGTACCTAGCACCAAAGGCGTTGCCGACCCTGAAACTCCATTTTATGGCTAGTAATTTGACTGGATCTGGTATCACCTTCCCTTCAAATCGAAACACATCGAAACTGCTTGGAGGAGGAAGTATGACGGTAGACGCCATCCGTATTAGCAGATTCTTGACAAAACCCTACCACCTGGTATGGACCAGTTCAACGTATTCCAAAGAATTAAGCTGACAGGTTACGCGCCTGTCTGTGCATAATAAAGAAATTCATTTTATTACCATTACAAACTAGTATTTACTACACTTCGTTACTTGTTGAATTCACCTACTTAATGAAATGAAATGAAATGAAATATATTTAATTTGCGCTTGAGAAAGGTAAATTTTTGGTCTTATTCTAGTTTTCTTCTCTTTCTCAGCTGACAATGTAGCATGCAACAACAACAACAGTTGTTTTTTGATCTCGCATTATAATGTGGAGCCCGGTGCGTTTACTATAACCGGAGCACGTGACGAGTGGCCGGCTGGAGGGAGCGCCTGCGCACGTGCCGATATTTATAGCAGGAGCGACACCCGGGGGCGTGTTATGTCACATCTATCTATACTGAATAGTGCCATAACAGAAGGTCCTGCTTGCAATCCATATTCACTGTTATAAATTCATCATAGCTGTCCATTAAAAACAAAGCTGCGAACTTTTTCGTAGAGAGTTTGCTGTTGGCCTCAAACGGCTTTTACAGTGTCACGTCTTTTTAATTGAATTGATGACAATAACGATATGTTTCATTCTCTTTCGTGAGATATAACACCTATTTCAAAACAAACTGTAAATCGTCACTGAAGTTTTAGTAAAGACGATGAATGTAAGTAAGGTCAAAGAGTAAGTAATGTAGTCGCTTGTAAGTTTTTTTTAAATATCGGTAATTATCGTTGTAAGTATATGAACCAAACTTCTTTCATCATCATCATCATCATCATCAGCCTACACACGTCCACTGCTGGACATAGGCCTCTCCAAGTGCAAACTTCTTTAAAAGGTACAAATATATTATATTCATATCTTACTCTCAATTTCCAAGTGTCTTCGGACATGTCCTTCTATCTTAATTTTTGTGTATTGCACCCAAATAGTTTAATACGATAATAGGAATCAACGTAACACCAAATGGAGTCACACTAGATTAAACATTGACTGACATCTATTTTGGATGTCAACAACGCGAGCCGAAAGACGAGCTCTTCGCCACAATGGATTGGATTTTAGATTGCGTTGTTGTTATAAGCCTAAGACAAGGTATTATGAGCCGATTCCGAAATTAGTTGGTTGGTGTTGGTGGTATCTTTGGAACAGAATTACACATTTATTAGGTTTTTTCCATATTTTATTTAAACAAAGACATATATACCTTTACTAATCGGTGGCACTGACAAATTAACACTTATGTTCTGCATTTGGCTTGTTATTAGTTTAAAAACTTTACACATTTTCGTGGCTGTATTTATTTTTATTTAATAGGACAACCAACAAAATTAACACTAAATTAAATTAAAGTTGTTTTTGTTTTGTTGTGTATTTGTTTTTGAGCGTTTACGCCGAGCGCGAGACCTTAAGAGCGTTTACGCCGTTTTGCTCAAAAACTGTACTTTTCAAACCTCTTAATATCTATGAATATTTACTTTACAAATATGTTAATTACTTATATCATTAGGCGATCTTGTCATCAAAATAGTTTGTTGAAAACATTTTTAGATTTATGGATATTTTGGAATTTATAACAAGATAATTGAACAGAGGTTTTCATAATTTGACTTTCCGCGTCAACTTCGAAGCTTAAAAATGTGTTTAAATTACTGACAAAACTAAGAACAAAAATTTTATTTCAATTTGAAAGATCTTCAGCAAAATAGTTTGTTGAAAACATTTTTAGATTTTGGTTACTAACAAAAACTATAAAAACTATAAGAATCCTACTTATTTAAGTTTTTCTTCCAATGTATTACAAAGAAATGATTAATTGTCATGTTTGTGTACGATAGCACAATAAATAAATATTGTATTCTACCACATAAATGATGGTACTTTTATACTGATAATTGAAGCAATTCGTGCAAAATTATTCCCTAACCATTCCAAAATATCAAAAATGCACAACGTTAATATTCAAGTTTTCACTTCTGCCGGCACTCCCGGGGTGCAACCCGTCTTTTTTTTATTTTTAACTATGGGCGTAAGCAGATGACTAAACTACGGATACATGAAATAAGTACCTAAGTATAATATTATATTGTATGTATTTTTATTAATGTTTTAATTAATCTTATATCACAAAATTATAATCAATACCTATCTATCAACGATTTATTTTGGACGAATTGATTTGACGACGACACATTTTATTTTATTTTATTCATAGCTCGGCAAATGTCTCCACTCCACTTGATGTTAAGTGGAAATGGAGTTCCTGTTGTTCCCTGCATGACGTTGACAGTTGACAGTTTGTTGATGGTTTGAGATACGAAACATTTAAGAATCCTTCTTATTTAAGTTTTTCTTCCAATATTTTACAAATAAATGATTAATTATATGGGCAGTCAAATAAAATGACCGATTTTTTAGAATATATCAATAATAATATGTTGTTTATTACCAAGCCTAATTTTGCTAATCTCCTTTTAAAATAAATTTTGAATAAAAACTACTTGGAAAATATGAGCCACATAAGCACAAAGCGCATAATGCAGCAATAAAATAGGTGCTGTCAAAACTCGGTCAAGTTATTTGACTGCCCATACAATTAATCATTTCTTTGTAATACATTGGAAGAAAAACTTAAATAAGTAGGATTCTAAAAAACATAATAATAGCTAAGAATACTTAAAAAAATTAAAAAAGGAATACACTTATTAACAAAATAAATAATTAGTCTACAAAAGTCGCACTGCTAGGATATGGCGAGGAGATTGGGCCATAGCCCATAGCGCACACTGGCACGGGTGCGGAGCAGTCGTGACAAAAACTGGGACCAACGGTTTTACGTGTCTTGCAAAGGAGGGGAGAGAGAAACACACACATAGATTGTATTTCCCACCCATCCCGTGGGCCAGTTTAAAAATTTAATTTGTTTATGCTCTCACCAATTATCTAGCTCAAGATAAGTATTCTTAAGAAACTCGTTAGTATAGTAAGATAATGGATAAATGCATAAACATGGACATGCATGCATGAATAAACATAGAAAAAACACCTAGACCCGGAATAAATTTAGAAAAACAGTCCTTCTCTAAATTAACCCGACCGGGAATTGAACCCGGGACTTCAGAGACGGCGCGACGCCCGACCCGGCGCGCTAACCACTCGACCACGGAGGTCGTCCAATTTAAAAATGTTGCAATTCATCAAAAGTAACAGAAAATAATTTATTCACTAAAGTACTAAGATTTGCTTATCGCGCTATAAATTTGAACTATCTTCGAAATTACGGCAATTCTTCGACAATCGTCGGGTAGAGCGTCGAGCGACGTGACCACTCTCTCAGAGGCCTCGCGGCGCGGCGGACTGATTTGATACTAATAGAACGCAGAGTTTTGTAGTAGTTTTAGAGCAGTTTTAAAATATTTATAGAAAAATTATAGAGCTGATTTAGTAAAAAGAATTTTGCGCATAATTTAAAGAACACTTTTTTCTATAGTAAAAAGCTTTTATCTTATATTTATATAGTAAGTATATTAGAGAAAACAATTATTTTATCACCTATAATTTCTTTAAAAATTCAAAATGTTTGGATTTTTATAGTTTTTGTTAGTAACCAAAATCTAAAAATGTTTTCAACAAACTATTTTGCTGAAGATCTTTCAAATTGAAATAAAATTTTTGTTCTTAGTTTTGTCAGTAATTTAAACACATTTTTAAGCTTCGAAGTTGACGCGGAAAGTCAAATTATGAAAACCTCTGTTCAATTATCTTGTTATAAATTCCAAAATATCCATAAATCTAAAAATGTTTTCAACAAACTATTTTGATGACAAGATCGCCTAATGATATAAGTAATTAACATATTTGTAAAGTAAATATTCATAGATATTAAGAGGTTTGAAAAGTACAGTTTTTGAGCAAAACGGCGTAAACGCTCTTAAGCTAAGTGTCATCTTACGTATAGGCTGCCACGGCATGCAATGTGGACTAAAATATACTATTTAAATACTATTCTTATTCAAAACAAGTACACAATTAACGAAAAAACATATACAATTTATGATTACCTACTTACATATAGTTTTACGCAAATATTATTGCAACAAATTACAATTTGAAAAAATACAATTTATTGCAACTGTTCAATAATTATTCTGATGTTAAGAATTGGATGGAAGTAGCCGCGGATCGTACTCGGTGGCGTGCACTTGGATAGGCACTAGGATATGACCAGCAGTGGACGTGCATAGGCTGATGATGATGATGATGATTTTGATGCTTCGAACCCTTTAGAGGGTTCAAGTCATAGTAGTCACTGGTCAAAGATACCGGTTTGTACCATACCATACCTCCGTAGTCTCCCTACAGTCACAGATCAGAAAAGGCTTGGAAACGTCAGTCTAAAATTTTATGTAAAATGATTTCTGTACCTAGGATGTCAATTCAATATTTTTTTAAAGCAATGTTCCCCTTACCTTGGATTTGTTTAAAATTACTCCTTATGAATAAATTTAATAAATAAATCGTTTATTTGCACAAAACATGGTATAAAATGATAACATTAAACAATAAAAGGTGCTCATGTTTCGCTAATAAAATAGCATGCAAATAGTTACAATGTTAATGATATTCATTTTTATTTTATTACATTACATGGAATCAAGATTGCAATAATAAATAAATGTCTAGAATCAAAATTTCAATAAATTATATGTCCGTAAAAATCCAGCTAGTTGTCAATAAATTACTTAATACTATAAATTTTTTTGTCATTAAGCCATTCAGTTAACCTTTATTTAAATAAGAAGCTATTTAGCACTTTCAATTCATTTGGTATTTTGTTATATATTCTGACGCACAACGCAAGACAATTATTCTTATATTTACATGTTTTGGGAACATCTCTTTATCTCTTTGCGCACTCTAGTACTCTGTGTATCACATGCTTTAGCAAACAGATACCTATGTTGATGGACAAAATGACATACCTCATATAAGTAGAGCGATGGAAAGGGCAGCAGACCTAGGTTTTTAAATATAGGTCTGCATGATTCATCAGGCAAAATTCCACAAATGGCCCTAATGCACTTTTTTTGTGCCACAAACACTCTATTTCAATCTGTGCTATTACCCCATATCATCAAACCGTATCTCAATACGGATTCTACGTATGCACGATAACAAAGGATAGCAGTTTTTTTATTTGTCACTTTGGTAACTTGACTTAATGCATACACGAATTTATTTATTTTATTACAAATGTTTTCAATCTGATGTTTCCAGTTCAAAAATTGGTCTATTGTTACTCCAAGGAACTTTACGTTTTTAACTTCATTGATTTTAGTGATATTCAATTTAAAATTATATTTCTCATGTTTAGATTGATTGAATTGAATAAATACTGATTTATCTAAATTAATTTTTAAATTGTCTGCATCGAGACATTCGATTAATATGTCAATAGTTTTATTAATGTCAAATTCGTGATAAGTTAATGTATTATTTCTCTTTTCAGTCGCCACAATTATGGAAATGTCATCTGCGTACAAAATGCATTTATGATTCGTAATTTCAAATATGTCATTTATATATAAAATAAATAAAAGAGGACCTAGAATACTTCCCTGTGGGACACCGGTTTTATTTTCGTGACAACTGGACGAGAACGATATAAATTCACTATTCATTAATTTATCCACTGTTACATATTGCTTACGATTAGTTAGGTATGATGATAACCACTGAAGGGTTATGCCTCTCACGCCTATATTTTCTAACTTTTTTAAAAGTAAATCATGTGAAACATGGTCAAACGCCTTAGATAAGTCAAAAAAGAGTCCTGTTGACCAAAGGTTGTTATTAATATTACTCAAAATTGTATTCATTAAATCAAAAATTGCTAATGTCGTGGATTTACCGTACTGAAAGCCATATTGGCTATTATTAATAACGTTATATTTGACGCAAAAATCGACCAGTCTCTTGTGCATGCACCTTTCAAAAATTTTTGATAAAATAGGGACAAGAGTGTTGGGTCGATAGTTATCAACATTATCTTTTTCACCTTTTTTATAAAGTGGTCTAACAACAGACAGCTTTAAAGCTTCAGGAAAAGTTCCTGTGTAAAACGATTGGTTTATGAGGTAGGTGAGAACTGATAGTATTTCGTTAATACAGCTTTTTATTATTTTAGTGCTTATACCATCATAGCCTTCCGCATTTGTTTTATTTAATTTTGTCACTTCCGTTTTTACTTCCTTCTCTGTCATCGGCATTAAGAACAAAGTATTGGATATTTTTGTGGAAGTCGGTCGTATCTTTATGAGTGTAGACGAACAAGACTGGTTATTGATAAAATGATTATTAAATGCATTAGCTATGCCCGTGGGATTAGTTAATTTAGTGATATTATCAATTTTTAATTCAGTTATATTATTACTATTTTTTAAATTCCCTATTTCATTTTTTATAACGGACCATGTCGCTTTACATTTATTATCACTGTTATTTATAAATTTTATATTAGAGTTTTTTTTTGATTCGTATATAATTTTTCTCAATAATTTAGAATATGTCAGATAATTATTTTTATTGTTTGTTGTTTTTTGTGTATAATAGCGATAACGCAGATGTCTTTTGGTTTTACAACTTATTCTCAGACCTTGGCTTATCCATCTACTGTTAATATTATTGTGTTTTGGCTTGACCTTTATTACGGGAAAACACAAATTATAGAGCAGACATAACATCTCGTAAAATTTAGAAAAAGCAGCATTATAATCAGCCTGTTCATAAACGTCGTACCATGTAAGACTACTCAGACACTCCTTTAACTTATTTATGTTCTCAAGCGAATAGTCTTTTTTGAACACAAAGTATTTCTCTGGTGACACCGGCTTCTGTTTAACGTTGAAACTTAGTAACTGCGCAGTATCATGGTCGGATAAAAACAAAGGTAATGTTTTGGCCTCAGCGTTTTTTATATTACTAAGAATATGGTCAATGCATGATTGTTTTCGAGTAGGCTCATTTATGTGAATTTTTAAATTGTGAGTTTTGCATAAATCTTGTAAGCATTCTGTAATTTTACTCTTTTTTAACGTATTTATGTTTAGATCTCCTGCAATAACTATTTTTATATTAGACTTGTATTTTTTATATATTTCGAACAATAAACTATCCAACTTACCCAGGAAAAAATTAGGGTCAGACGTCGGAATTCTGTATAAAGAAATCACTATTAACTTATAAAGAGGGATTTCAATGCCACAAACTTCAAAATTTTTTGGCAAGGCATAATTTTTTATCCACGTTAATTGTTTGTGAGATACATGATTTTTTGTTAATATGCAAGTTCCGCCCCTTTGCTTTTCTCTACAAAAAGCAGCTGCTAACTGATAGTTCTTAATTTTTATGAAACTGTCATAACCCGACTTAAGAAATGTTTCTGTAAGGCAAATAATTTCAGGATCCTCATTCGCTTCACGTAGTTCTTGTAGAGTTAATTCCAATATCGACTGTTTTGAGAGAATACTTGCAATATTTTGGTGAAATATTTTAAATTTTATTTGTTTAGACTCGAAAAAATGATTTATCATTTACTTTAGGAAAATAGTCAATTATAGTCTTTGTTTTGCTTTTTGATGGTTTGGTGTCAGGGGACATCATATTTGTACACGAACCGTTATTTGTTGCCTGTTTTTGGGCAAAATAATATGGAATCGTACCCTTCCCATAGTTCACCTGCATGGGTCTAGATTTTTTTCTCAGTATAATTTTTTTGAGTGCTGTTACATCCAAATATTTATTTTTATAGTTTGTACAGTCAACCACATAGTTGATCGATCTACATATGTCAATTAAATTATAGTTATTACAATATACAAATTGGCAATTATTAAATTGTTTGCATAAATTACTGAGTACATTATTCATATAATTCTTATTAATTCTAACATTCTTAAAAATATTTAATAATAAAATGTCACAAAAATAAAATTTACTAAAAATATTTCGCAACAGGGATGTCAGCTCTTTCAAGTCTATGTCGTTTTCACCGACACCTATTATCAATATGTCTCCAGTCTTCAGATCGATGTTATTGCAACCTTTTAACACTTCATCGCTTTGTGCATACGGTTTTGTTTCAGCTGTAACCTTATATTTTCCGTATGGAGAAGTTTCTCTGGAAGATAATAATGCAGAAGAGAGGCCTACGCATTGTTGGGTACCTAGGATGTGTAACCGGTGGAAATCCACCTTGTTATCGGCGTTTTGACTTGATGATGAAAGTTTCGGTGAATGCGTCGTCGTTTGATCTTTTGTTGAATCCCCCGCGACAACCTGGGCTTGTTTCGAGACATCGTTGTTCAGATTGCCTTCGCATAATATACTTTTGTTCGTCCCACATAATTCTTGCTTCAGATCATCTATTTGTTTATTGAGGTTACCAATCTCTATTTGTGCATCTAAAAGTGATTGTTTTAAGATAGAAATTTGTTTTTGGAGAAATGAAAAATCTTTTGAGCGCTTAGTATTGCCTTCTGCTGAAGAGGCCCTTGGGGGAGTAAAGAAAATATGTGGCTGCAATGTATTTATTTTGTTTTCCTTACTAGTGTATCCTGGGAAATTTCCACAAAGATTTTTTAGCAGGTATAATTCTTTATTCAGTTTTGTTATGCATCTGTTAAGCTGATTATTTTCGATTATTTGGTTTTCTAACTCAGATTCAGTAGATGCTAATTTTATTTTTAACGAATCAATTTACTCTTTCAGTTCATATCCCGTACTAGTAGTAACCTCAAGCAGTGTGTGTTCTGCGCTTCTTGAAACTCTTTCTGTCGCTGAGTACGAGTCATCTAATATTTCCTGCTGCGTCAAAACATGGGAGTCATAATAGGTTTCTGAATTGCATACAGATGAAGGTGAAGATGATGTGAGAGGCGAGTTTATAACATTCTTATTAGGTACTTTCCTTCGCAAGGTAACGTTTTGTTCACTAGTAGAAGTCTTTGTTTTGCTTTGCTTGAGACAAGTTTGACATTTCCAGTTTTGTTTCTTATCTTTGTACATAATACGGTACAGTTTTTCTGAGAAACCAATACAATCGAATTCATATCTATTCCTACACTGGGTGCACAGAATGGTGTCTTTAATATTGCTGTTTGCACCACATTTAAAGCAAATCACTATCTCGGGTGTTTTATGGTTACTCATTTTTTCTTTGCGTTTTAATATAAGTAAAAACAATGTTAAGAGATGTGGATTCGAACCTGCGTTGTCGGGTCCCACGCTGATATATATAACCGTTGAACCAAATGGACTTAGTTCTATGTGACACAGACTACAATATAATAAAAATAAATTTTAAATCGTAGAACTGCACAAAAATCAATTATGCCAGGGTTTGAACTCCGGACCTCCTGGTTCTTAACGCGGTGTCTTATCCACTGCGCCACGGATATCTTTATATGTGACGGCCAAATTAGTGTACTTATTCACAACAGCGGTAAGTAGGTACTTTTAGTGAAGGTCAGTAGGCGCTTCTTGTTTGCAATTTGAACTAGGAGAACTGTTAACACTTTTTACCAAATTATTTCACTGTTACCGTCTATTTTTATTAAAAAGTAAAGATATGAAATATGAATAAGAGTAGTTTTTCTAACAATTATTGAGATTATAATATTGCTTCACTTTATTAGGGTTTGTATTTTAATCACAGTTAAAGTTCACTCTTTTGTAGAACAGGTTCACACAGTTACTAATGACAGTTTTGTTTACAGTTCACTTTTACACTGTTTTTATTTGTCGCATGTCCAACGAATGATTGAGAAAACATTCACAGCTATGAATTATGACTTAAGGCACTTATTAAACACGTTTTTCAAAAGATTAGGGTAAGATTAATAATATTTAGCAATGTTTCGTACGGAGCTTATGTTTACTCTGCGGCGCCCTCTAGCGCGTAAAAAGAAAATAACATTTTTATTAGTGTCCATATACTTGTTACTAGACTACATCGCTAATGGTATCACGACAAGGCAATATTGGCAGCACATAATTAAACTTAGGCAACGATCTGTTCATTGCACCTCCATTAGCTCTGGTTCCGTTGCTCGCCCTATTCCACTCGCTGTAAAACCTGGTTGACGACGCGACGTTGTGCCGAGCCCAGTAACGCGCGTCCCATAAATAACGGAGTCACCGACGCATCAACCAAAACAAACCACGTTGACGTGTTACCCAATGGGAGGCACGGATCGTTTGCTACACATATTACGGAGTTCTGTCACTTCACCCATTCTTTGCATCTTCCCATTGTTGTCTACTGCATCCTGCCTGCTAAACTAGCTTTTTTAAATGTTTTTTTCTGTTTTAAAATAATCGCAATTCGCATAATGTTGAGATTTTTTTTGTATTCTGGTGTTTTTATAAACATTACAGAAAAGATTTTTTTTTTTAAATATTTGCCTTTATCTTGCAGACTATGATACTATGCTGTTTCTGACATATATTATATAGGTACATAACATTGACAATGAAAATATCAAAGTGCAACCGCAATGTCGGTAAGAAAGCTATTAACCCGATAAAAGCTGTTATTTATTCTGCACTTGAGTCGCTATCAATAAACTCGACACTGATAACGCTACAAGACAACGAATTCTGCATCGTAAAAATCCTGGCACGCGTTCATCAGAGTATGAATGGGGCGGGCGTTGACCCAGCCATGATATAAGACCTCGTGATTGCATTACTGACATCTAGTGTCCGGCCGAAGGTGGAGTTCTGGCCAAAGCAGAAGCCGAAGATGATTGATCGGCTAGCGCCTAAGAAATTCAGATAAACAATGGGCTAAAACAGAATAAAATAATGATTATTAAAACTTTATATTAACTAAATCGATGTTAACTGTATATAAAAAACTTAACGAGATGATTAAAGTAACCATGCAACATGCAACTTGCCAAAAATAATTACACATTTAAAATAATGTCAATTTCATATAATACAGCAATTATGAATCTCACGCATTCGTTTGCAGCAGCTCGTTTAATATCAGCGCTTGCTAGAAACCTTCGGCTTCGATCAAAACTAGTTTGGATTTGGCCGAAGCCGAAGCAGAAGCCGAAAATATGATTCGAAACTACTAACAACTGCAGAAGTCATAATTACTCCACCGTCTGGAGCTCTCACTCGTCTAGTAGTTGACTAATTCGTATAATTGGATTCTTTTACCACGACCCAATTTCTATTCATCTATTTCTATTAATATTCGTTCGAACAGCTGTCTCGGAATCCCAATAAATGTTAAATGCCAATGTAATAAGCTGGTATGCCCTAGTTTTTACTACTGTTCACTTTCTTTGATTTTAATTACTTTTCTTAAATATTTTCATTTGCTTTTGCTAGAAACTTTTTCCTCATTAATGATTCATATTTCTTAAACTATATTGCAAGCTTTGCTTTTTTCATGTCCTTTACAAAAACCTCCTAAAACTCTTTTTTACAGAAGTATCTAAAATACCGTGACATCAAAGTGCGATATGTTACAGTATATTCAAAATTCAAAATCATTTATTCAGTTTAGGCTACAAATAGCTCTTATGAACGTCATTATGCCATCTTACAAATGAAAGCATAATTTCACACCGGTATGCCACGTTGACGCATAAAGACGCAACTGCAATGGGATTCCATTGAGCTCAGCTCAGTGAGTTAGTGGTACAGTTGCATCACGCCATTAGCTAACTCGTCTTGCAGCACGCGTGCATTTAGCACCTCTTTACTGGATGACAAACTTTGTGTTTTGTTTTATTTTTTCTTTGTAAGCGGTTGTTGTTAGCTTAACCTGCTTGAGAGACGATTCCCAAACCCAATATATCTACGAACTACTGGACAGTTAGACCTACCTACATTATATTAATAATTTCTTATGTAAGTGACTGTATGGTTTTTAATAAGAAATAAATATTCTTTAACCCCAAGGGCTAAAGTAGCTTATCGTTTTTTTTATCTCTTCATTTTTAGCTGATTTGTAACTTTGAAACAGTTTGAAACCGCATTACGGATATATTTTTGTGGGAGACTTTGAAAGGTGATGATAACATATTTCACAAACTATAATAAATAATAAATTGAATATATTACCTACTCTGCACTATGCCGCCATGAGGGCTCCTTGGTGGTAAACTTGGTGAAATGGCGTAAGTGTTGGGTCAGAGCAATCAAAATGTCGAAAAAGCCTATCCTGCAAACTTTGATTAATTTTGTTACGTAGTAGTCTGTAGACTGTAAATATCTTACGAAACCATAATCAAGTGTTCCTTATTTTCGGTCCGGTCACCAAGGTCCAATTATTTTTAACATTTTCTAATTTACTTTTTTAGTAACCAAACTTTGCATCAAAAAGGCTTTATATATCTTTTGTTGATTAAAAAAGTTTTGTTTTCCTAAAACCTCATCAGAAAATCGTACTTACCAGTGCACAGTAGTACAGTACAATGCAAACTTTATGACGGTCGGTCGTGACGTGCCGTACTATGGCAACAAGTACCTATGGCACAAGCCCCATCGCAGCAACAACCAATCCGCGAGATGTGCGAGGTGTGCAACCGCAACCTGCTCATCGTCGTGGCGCTCGCAGCTAACTTTACAGCCGCCGTAAAGTTTGCATTGCACTGTGGTAAATAACATCCTATTGTCCTATGTCCGCTCTAGTTAGGATTAGCCAACAGTTTACAATTTGCGGGCAATTAGCTGTTACATGAGCGTCATACAGTTAAGAGTTGAACCGTTTCGCAGTTGTACTGTACATTGTTTATTGTAATGCGTAGATATTAGTGATGCAATTGAACTTTTCACATTTGCTGTTATCTAACCGCTTTTGCTTTGGTTTGACACCTGCTGTCGAATCTGCAATCAACAATCTTCGCTTGTTGCTGCTAATTTATGGTTACGTTCCTTATTGCAGTCACTTAGCAAAATCCTTACTATTGTTAGTG
This sequence comes from Eudonia lacustrata, assembly GCA_947562085.1. Classification (NCBI taxonomy): domain Eukaryota; kingdom Metazoa; phylum Arthropoda; class Insecta; order Lepidoptera; family Crambidae; genus Eudonia; species Eudonia lacustrata. The sequence goes on along the minus strand of OX387317.1, from coordinate 5,128,578 downwards.
AATATTGCTGATCCTAAAGTGCCGTTTTCTTCCATGCATGCAATCAAACAGGCACCCTCGCAGTCATTACAAAGATTGTAAAATTTACTTTAGCATGGTCAGAATTTACATACAAGGTGCTTGTCGTCGTGATCCCAACCCCAAGCCATTCCCGTGGCAGAGAAGAGATAGTACAAGAGATTTTAGTGGGTATTTCACCCTATTCTCCGTCAAGCTTTTCGTGGTTGGGCGGAGGTAAAAAAAGTCCCTCATAATCCGAGGTCGCCCACGGCTGGTCTCGGTATATTCTTATGACAACTTTTTGCCAGGTCTTAAAAAATTCTTCAGTATTTGGTAGATGACAATATCGTTTATAATTATCCCCTGTGCTTTGGACAGCGCGTTAATGCCACACATCCATGAATACCTACACCTACCTGCCAATGCCAATGCCAATGCCTAAATGGGTGACTTGAAAAGTCTTTAGATACGCTAAGTCGATATATCGAATACTTACGAGATTGCCCTGAATCCTTGACATGAATTGCCCAGCTGAAGACGTTCGACTGTAATAACAGCCAATTGGTGCAGTGGGTGCACAGTGGCTCACACGTGTGCTTCGGCGGTGGCGCGTGTCGGCCACGCTTGGAGTACGCCGGACGCGCGCGCATCTATGTGGCACACAGTATGGGAACTTGTTACTTCCTTAAAACAGATAGATAGATAGTGTTTTTTTCCACGATGGGGAAGCGCTTTGATAAAATCTCACTTGATGGGACGATAAGGCCGGAGGTGGAAGCGCATATTAAACGGAATTCTTAACCGCTGTGTTGGCTATCTTACCTGTATTCTGCAACAGAGAGGCGCTATGATTTCCTCTCACCTGGTTTTAGTTGACAATAATGACGAAGGATGCGCTCTTCATCCAAAATCCTTGATCACTGAGGAGGTGATTTTTTACATCTACCTGACGGATCACCAACAATGCCATTAATATTGTTGTTATGACTACAGATAGATAAGATGGTGGAACTTAGCTAAGCAGCCTAAAACAAACAACACCATCAACCAAAATAAGCACAATTGGCCACGTACCACAGTTGGGTATTATACCCGGGACCTCTAGGACTGAAACCACTAGACTATAGGGATTAAAGCGGTAAGACCGCCAAATGTAGCGTTATTATTCCAAGTTTTATGTTTATGGTTTTGCAATTTAAATATTATATATCTTGCTATCTATCTATCAATCAATTGTATCAAATGTTACTGGCGCACTCATTGACTATGACAGGTGCGGTGCTGGCTGTCATTACTTTCACACGTCACGACATTCGATCGCCACAATTTCACCTACATTTGGTATTGATTTACATTCTTCCACTGGCTACAGTCATGCAACTAGTATTTCATTTTTATTTTTCACTTCATTAAGATTTTAATGTATTTGCTTATTTGATGTTTCCTCACTTGTAGAGAAAATGTGCGGACATGGCACACGATTGTAGTCGATGCGTAATTGCGTACATACTGTGTTAAGTTGTGTTAGTTATTTTAAAAGTTTTTAGAATCAACCTTTTTGCATATCTTTTTTGAGATGACTGCTGATCGAGGAGTATGGAAGAAGAAAGTGGATCGTACATACCCCAAATAATATTGGAAATAGAGCCATAATTATGATGATGATTTTTGCATCTCCTTTTTTGACCCTGTGAAACATCCTTAATAGGCCACTAGAGGGTAAGTACGGTTATATGGCGGCTCTCCCGTCCCCGTTTTCCCTGACTAGAGAAATCTGGATAAAAGGTAGGGACATACCTACTGAAACCTGGGGGAATCGCGACCAATTACGCGAAATGAACGTGGGGTCTATAGGGAAAACCAGAAACGGCAATTTCACCTAAATTAGCTATACATTGTCAATAGAGCTTAAGTTTTAAATTGATATTGTGCATTTACTGTGCTTTGAAACAGGTGAGGCAAGTCTTTATTTTTCAAGGGATATTTTCAATCGAGAGCCTAAATGTTTGCTACTTATCGTCGTCACTAGGCTTGTGTCGTACTCGTTCATGTACTATTAGGAAGCAATTCCTTCATGTGAACTAGAATGAACTATTCTGTGTCGATCGCTCAAATCGGTCTTTTAGTACAGTTTAGTTCATTATTCTTTAGCGACATTCGGGGTCCTCGCGAGCGAGAGCCGAGTAAGAACGATTATGTACGAACGAGTGTCTGAGCAAGAGAGTATTAGAGACGCGTATGCGTGAGCGTGATGGAGGATGAACGAACTAGAATGCTAGTGAATCCCGACTTGCGTTTGCGAGTATTCCGCGAAGTTGTACATTATTTTAATGAGCTTAAGGTCTAAAATCACTTACAATGCAGGGACAAAATGATCCCCGGCCGCTCTTTGATTTGTTTTAAAATAATTTTCTGTTTGACGAGATAAAATATAAAACTTAGATTGCGTAAACTTATAATAATGTTCATTGGTAATTTACTGATTTTGATGTTTTTATTTATAACGGCAATGTATACGATTATGTAAGTTTGATAATAAACTTATTCATAGTTAGGTATTTATTACTGCTTTTGAAGTTTTGGCGCGATTGGTGGATTGTATTTTATGGACTGGACAGTGAAAAGTGTGTATTATAAACTGTAGCAAATGCAAGTGAATATAAAATACATTAATTTAAATCAAATTAAGTTAAAAAAAAATACAAATATCTAAAAAGAAAAATAAAATGTACATTTATAACAAAATATTTGATTTTTAATAAGGCAATTTATTCAGTCATTTAGTTTTACATATTTAATGAAAAATGTTCAATTTATCAAAATGACAGTCCTAAGCCTGCAAAATATGAAGGGAAGTCAAATATTTATTCCATTTCGTCCGATATGTTCTAATAAAATCAGTGTACTATAACGTACTAATAGTACTAGAATACTGAACTAGTTCATTTAACGGATTGTACTAGTTCGGAGCGTTCCCTCTAATGACCGAGTAAGAACAAGCCTAGTCGTCACCTATATCTATACGTGCGCGCGTGTTTGAAAGCTGCCTACGTGGGCAAATCATGTCAATGTCACATATGACAAGTGACAGTTTGGCTGCGTTCAGTGTGCAGTCCGCCTCGCTAGTTTTTTATTTATTTAGGATCTGTTTTTGTTGTATGTACGATGTCTTTTATTTTGTATAATCAGTCTTAAATAGTGTTTTATATGTTCATTTTAGTATATATATTTAAATATATTTATGAGTATCTAGGTTTAGTTATAATATAAGTATTTATATCCAAATATAATTATATATTCTATTTTTCTTATATACCTATTGGAAACGATCGTCACCTCGCACAGGCCCTGCCAGAATACCAGCGCCGTTGCGATGTGACTTGCTCACACCGTAGCGGCATATGCTGAGGTAGGGTCCTGATTGGCTCGTCACCTGTTGTCTTTGTTATTTTTTATTTTTATTGTTTTTGTATTCCATGTCTTTTTTTTTCTATTTTTAATCATATTATGTGATGTGAGAGTCAATAAATGTTTTTTCTTTCTTTCTTTCTATACTATTAATAAAAAAGTAAACTATTTGTAAAATCTTTGTTTGTTTGTTTGAGCAGGGTAATCTTTGGAACTACGGATCCAATTCCAAAAAATATTTCACTGTTAGAATGCTACATTCCCTGCATGTTATATATACAGGGTGTCCCAGAATAGGTAAATCAAACTGCTATGGAAGGTAACTTGACCTCTGACCTACCCCTAAAAATATGAAAAAAAATATATAACGCTTATGACTATCAATTTTTTAGTACAGAAAAAATATTATGATTAAGTGCTCTGAACTCAAAATCTAGTTATTATTTTTAAAAGTTTGTTTGTAGTCAGACCAGACAATTATTTACAATTATTATTGGTAAGAAAAAAGTGCAAATAAACTCAAAACGCAATAATTATAGGCATAAACTTAAGAAGATTGCATACAATTTCAATAAATAATTTAAAAAAAAAAATTATATCCATGTACGTTATTTTATTTTTCATATTTTTAGGGGTAGGTCAAGTTACCTCTCATAGCATTTTGATTCACCCATTCTGGGACAACCTGTATATAGGCTATAATTTATTTTGATAAAAAGCTTATTTTTAAAATGTTAAATTCACGCCGACGAAGTCGCTGGTAAAGTGCTAATAGTCTATAAGTCCTACTGCTGAGCTTTGGTGTCAACGTTGGGTAATAATGATTTAACGTGTACCTTTCGAAGCACGAAAAAGTCGAGATGTTTAGTTACCCATACAGAGTCCAGGCATTGCGAATGTTGCTAAACTTCCATCGTTATCCGAAAGCGCCACTGCCACTAGCCACTACGCTAAAAAAACCTCTCAATCTGCTTGTTATTGGTTTTTAATTTGGTTTATCGAGTTGCTTTTTACTGATTACATCTTTTCAATGTCATTTAAAGTGACTTGTAGATATTTACTTACTGGTTCCAAATGTTGATCACCTTAATTATGTCTACTTTCTTTTGAGCATGACAACAACAAACTTGACCGTCAGCCTCGCTGTTGACATGCTATGGCTTTTGTGGGTCAGGAAGTAAGTCGAAAATGTTCAAACGCACCTCACGTGCCCGACCTCTGAAAGGCTTTTTGTGGTAAGTTTAATCTTGTCGCTTCTTTTTAAAAATTGTTCTTTTTAATTTGTTTTGTTTTCTGCAACGTAGAAACGTGGAAACTCTTTTCTCATTTAAGCCACGATTTTGTTATTTTTAATATACAATTTTTTACTGTGTACTAGTTGTGTGTCACAGACAGCCTGATATTGATTTTCTTTCATATAGTCCTAGTGCTAAAATCATATCGTATAATGAGACAACCGACACACCATTAAGAAGCGTATTAGCAAACCCTGATAGTAAAGTTCCCGATGAAGACTCTGAACTCTTAACTAATCATTCAGTAGTCGTTTAATCATTGTAGTAATTTTCACAGAAAATGACCCCAATGAATGGTGCGGACTTAAAACAAGCTCTACCACCAACCAAACTGAGCACAATAGAATGTAGTACAAATACAAATACAAATAAATTTATTTGATAAATGCTTAGGTACTTACAAACTTAAAAATACAGTGGAATATATTGTTACCTAAATATAAGCATAATTTTCAAGGAGGCTGAGATTTTCTATGACCCCACACTAGGCACTGCCTGACCTGCGACGGTCAAGTAAGACGTTTTCAAAAGTTAAACGGGTGCCAGCAGTTATTAATAAAATAAAAAATAAAAATAAGAGTTATAAAATGTTGTAAAAGGTGCATCACATTCGCATACATCTACTTTAGTACCTCCATGAAAGTCTCCGTAAATTTATAGCTCCACGTCAAAAAAGTGAGCGAATCTTGAGCCTCGCAATTCTCAAAGAGCATCTCTTAATTTCGCATAGCTCCAAAATGCGGTTGCTGAGAATCGACCTTGGAATCTGTGGATGGTGATTAACCACTACAGACATGTTCAGTTTTCCTGTAGTAGGTAACAGTTGGATTGGTAAATACTAACACCCGTTACACAGTTATCCAGTTATATATATTTATACAGTTACGTTACGTTAGTTACGTTATACGTTATACAGTTATATATATTTTACTTATGCAACATGTAACATAATAAAATACCTGGAAGAATGTTTATAGCAAGCTACTGAATCAATCTGAGTCCTGTTATAGGTATTTTTATTTATTTATTTATAAGAAAAAAAAATAAGTAAAGTGGGTTTGATCTCTCTTCAAAACTACGCATCTAATTTTCATGATTATGTTGCACAGAAACAGATTTGGACACAGGCTACCACTTGTGTATCAATATGCGTATAAGTCAATATGCGTGTAAGTCAATATGCGTGTAAGTCAATATGCGTGTGAGTTAAAATGCGTGTAAGTCAATATGAGTAAAAGAAATCAGTCGTTATGCGTGTTACCCGTATTTTATTCTTAATAAAATAAAAATTAAGTAAGTGAACAGTCACACAAACAAACGAAATTAAAACTTGTGTCTACCTTTTATTTTAATGAATTGAGACAAATAGATTTATTACCTACATCTTATTATGAAATCTTGTGAGTGATTACTTCGAAATGGAAATTCAGTCCTAACATGCCGTATGCCAAATATTCAGCATTTGTGATTTAGGAATTCATTCTGCATCAAAGAGGCTTTAAATCGCTCAACGCTTAACGACACGCGATTACGTGACATTATACGAGAATCCAAACAAATGTTGCCTGATTGTTTAAAAATTCTTAATAGTGACACCTTGATTGTCGGAGCATGGAGTCTTAACTGAAGCAGTATCTAGGTCATTCTAGGTTAATTATGTTCACGGATCACTTAGGCTGCGATCTGAGCGCGTTATGGTCATTGCGTCATAATAAATCGTCATCTACCACGCTAACCGTAACGTATCGTTTCGTTTGTAACATTTTGTAACGCTTACGCTCACATAACGTTCCTAAATAGGTAATTAGGTAATGTCGCAATCTTCCCATCAGGTTGGTCGATCAAGCCTTATTTGTATAGTGTCATTTGCATGTTTCATATTTCGTTTTGTTTTTTTATAATGGCTACAATTTCTGTCTCATTAGAATCTTGGAATTGCAGAGATTTCATAATCTAATTTAACTATAATTATAGAGTGAAGGCAAATACTTCTTTTCCATGGCTGGGTAGACGTAGACGGGACATTAATGTAAAACACTTTACCTTACTAACAATAATTTTGTTTATTAAAACATTACAAAACAGTTGTTATGCTACCTATACAAAAACAACATGCGTTTAATGTAACATATGAGTTTAAAAAGACTTACTTATGTAAAAAACTTAGACACAGCATTTCTACATTTCCCTGTAAGAATACTGGACACCGTTGAAGCCTAGTTAAGTAACCCGAACCTAACGTGCTATCAGCATATTAAAGCATATGCAGCAGTATAATTTTATTCCAAAAGGTTCACATCGAGGAAAAGTTTCGTTACAAATCCTCTTAACTCGATTAAAATTTGAAGTGATTAATTGATGATAGAACTGCACCGAAAGCGCTGCGGTTAGTACTGTCGGTTCCAATTTTGAAAGATATTTTATATTATGTATTTTGTTATTACTTACTGTAACTATGCGTCTCAACGTTTTCTTGATTCATTAAAGTACCTTCTTATTTATGTTGTAAATAAGAATTAATACGATTAATTGAAGCGATCAAGTCACTCATTTATTAAAACATCGACATCGTAAGACTCGTTAGCCAGTATCTTTTTGACAGTTCATAGGAATTGGAAGGTAAGATTCTAATAATAAATCTTGTATGCGCAGATAAATGGTCTGGCTTCGGTGTAAGCGAATCTAAATAACCATCTCCAAAGAGGCGTGGTGATCGCTTAGAGACACTGATGGTTGTGTATTATCTTTGGTCACGCTTTCTTGTTGCTTAGTTGCCTTGTCAGTAGTAGGGATTCGCCGGTGCTGCCTCACGATCTAAAAAAGCTATTCAAGTGGCACCCAAACCTAAAAAAAAAAAAAAAAAAAAAAAAAAAAAAAAAAAAAAAAAAAAAAATGAAACCCCCCCCATTTGAATCGATTGCGCTGGGTCCCCGACCTGTATCTCTTCAGGTTTCAGAGATAGCCTCCACACTGAAACATCTCCAATACCCCTAATTAAATTATCGCTAATGATGTCCTCGCGACTGTATTGTCGACACTGCTAATGATGCGTTCATTATCGTTCGCTCGCCATCAATGCTAATGAGGCGTTCGTTTGCTAATGAGGCAACAATCGGTTTGGGCTGCTAAACTGATTATTTAATAATTTCAATAAAATCTTAGTTTTCTGAAAGATTGGCTTTCGTCGTGTCTTTCATAATCTAACCTAACCTAAACCTAACCAAACATAAACCTATTAATCGTTTACTTTAAACCGATTTTATGGTTATTGTATATGGTAATTACGGTTTTACTTTATGGGAAACAAAGTTTCTAGCTCATACAAGAATGATACAAAGTTATGATATTCCAAGTTGTTTTATTACTTTACAAACTGTTTAAACATATCTGATACTATCATATCATTATATATGGTCTCATTGCAGAATACCCTAAGGAAATTCATCAATGATATTCCATAGAATTTATGATATATGTACATAATACAATACTCTCCACATACTGAAGTCCACTCATTTTGTAGTGTGCTGGTATTGTACTCCCACCGTCTTGCATTCCTCATCAAAAACTTTCGATGATAACCGCTTGGTGGTCTACCAAACGAATCGAAATATTGTCCACATTTGTTTTGGTCAATGTGTATTGCCACCCAGTGTGATCCAGGTTTCGTATCAGGGTCTAAATTGCTTATCAAGTACATTGGTATGTTAACATACATCGGCAATCGGTTTGCGGCATACACGTTAAATTGTAAGCAAGGATGAATTTTATTTAAATAATATTGTATGTCTATTGTATTCATATTGCATACAAAGTGTATTACATGCTATCTACATCGAGTGTTAGATCCAATTGAATCAAAAAGGGTAGGTACAGTGTAAATAAATGATGCAAAGTATAATAATAATTTCTTTTATTTCAATGACTTATACTAAATACAATGCAGCAGCATTAAGCTGAACCTTATAACTATTACAAAGATTTATTAACTACTGTAATCTACATTTACATTACGATTTTTATCGATTTCTATAACATTATCAAACTCTGCATACACAATGCAGTTTATGGTTTGTGAAAGTGCTGAATCAAAACGTACTTCCAATCTTACACTACCGTGTTTAATCAGATTCCAATGAGTAGAAGAATTAGCAGACAAATCAGATGTTAGATCAAATGCCAATAGACAATAACCATTTGCATAGTTGTCTCTAGATATTCCGTTACCTTCGTTAAGAAAATGTATACCCGTCCCTGAGAATAGTGTGTGATACGCTGATGTATAAATATTATTTACGAATGATGGTTGTAAAGCTTTTGAAGGTATTTGTTGACCATCAATGTATAAACAGAATGTATTCATTTCATAATTTTCAAAATTAAATGGATTTTTAGTGAGACTACCATTGAATGCAGTATTATTAACAAAGCCAACTATACATCTCTTAGGTACTTGTCCCAGAAAAATATTATCCAAAGTCTTTCCCTGGACACCTGATGGAATCGTTAAAACTTTAACTTCAGCTCGGGTTATAGGATATTTTGCTGTTGTTGTGGCTAATACTTTCTGATGTGCAAGTAAAACAGATGGATTGATTCGTGCTTTGCGAACAATAAGTGTAGCATCTGTAATGGATACTTTAAACTTCACGTCAGTTGAAGAAGCCATCAAATTAAATGTTTCTCTAGAACGTACAAATTTAACAGACATTTCAACACCATTGAGTAAAAATTTTTCTTGATTAAATATATCTCCATGTAAATGTCCAATCATTTCTATTTCTTTACTTTCACTAGCTAATTCTTGTCTTTTAGTAAACCCTGTATTTGTATTATCAGTGGCATTCATTTTTCCAGCAGTGTCTTCATACCAAAGACCACAAGTTAGATGAGATTTTTTAGCTGTAGAACCATAATTCAACAAAGTTTCCATGTACGCGCGATATGGATAAGTATTATTTGGAGGTGATACAAGTTTTTGATTCAAATAAACATCAAGTTGGCTAAACAATGCGTGTAACCAATTATTTACAGGTGCCACTACTGTTGACGCTGTAAGCTTTGTTAAGTCTTGATTCAATATTTTAACTTTCACTTGTATCAAAGTATGTGATAAATCAATATAGTCATCACCGGTTCCGGGTACTTGAAATTCAATAGGACCATCATCAGCAAGAGAAGAGATAGGTTTGTAATGTATCCATGTTCCATTTTCTATACTTGTTTGAGTTGATGGTAAAGCAAATATATCTAATTCTGATTTAATACACTCACAAGAATGACTATGCAAAAACGACATTTTATTTTATGAAAATATGTCTTTGGTATTTTTTCGAGAGCGTTTAATTTTTTTGTTCGAAGCTCTCACCTTAGTGGTTAGAGGATGAATGAATGCTGATAGCTGTTTCCGTTTGGTTATATATCCTGATCCAGACATATTGATTCTATCAATTTTATCATCTGCTTTTCTTTTTAAGTTAGTGCTGGCTTCTTTAAGTCGGTTCTTAATTGATTTTTCCATGGGTTGGGCATTAACCATATCTGATAATAATCCTACACCAACATTTAAGGCCTCTTTACCAATCGCTCGAGCTCCATTGGAGAACAATGGTAATACAGATCTAAATAAACCCCCTAAAAAACTACCGATACCATGTCCGCGTTGATACGGTGCACCTCTATAAATTACTCCTATGCCTGACCCAGCTTGGTGTGAGTAATAGTTTTCATAAGGACAATTTGTATGATTTATTTGCGAATACATTATAAATGTTTTTTAAAATGTAGCTTAACACACACTGTTCCAAACTGGAATGGTATTTTGTGACCTGTGCTTGTCCTTATATCTATTTCAATAGTATCAAACTCTCTGCGCATAACATGTAGATAGTGGGGTGGTGAGAATACATGCATTTTATTAGCTCCATAAACATATTTTGATTGATCTAATGGTATTATTCTTAGTAGAGGAGTCATAACATCTCCAACGATTTGAGGTTCAATTACATCACAATAAACAAATAATTGAGATGGTAACCCCATGTGTAAGTCTGCTGGACATTTGCCCAATCCTCTGGTTACCAAATTTGTTTCAGGTTCGAATCCGAGTTGTAGACACAGTTTAGGTGATAATGATAATGATGTTATTGATTCATCCATTACAGAAACAGATACGAACTTAGATAATTCATCATAACGAAACCTAATCTTCTCTTTAATGTTATTTAAGGCTGATAAAATATGATCAATATTATCATAGTTTGTTGCTGGTATGTGGGTTTTGTAGTATACTATTGAAGGTTTCTGTTCGTTAGGTATCAACATCCATTTTGTTATATACACCACATTTTCATGATCTTGTACAGTAAACATTGTACTCGGATATTGAAATTCAGCAATACCTACAGACCATCTTCCCTCTAAAACTATAGATTTGGGTAATTTAGTAGAAAAAAGTGTTGTTGTATTTTCAGGAAAATATTGCATTGAACTATTACTTAATAATGTAAGATAAAAATCTTCCTTCATTGTAGTTATTTTATGCTAGAAGCCAAAATCCAACTATTGAATTTATTTGGATAACCTTTCCACTTCACGAACACTTGCTTTCTGTCACCAGAATAGCGTGTGTTTATTATTTTATCTATTTTGTAACTGGAAGTGGGATCATAATCTACTTTTTGAAGTTCTTTTTCATAAAAAGTACCTACTATGGATTCATTTTGTAAATCTTTCAATGTGTATACCAACCAAGGAGATCTATCTATTATTGAAGTAATAATAAAAATTTCATCACTCCAGTTGGCTTCATATCCTTTTTGGAAGATATGTTTATATTTAGTAATTCTTACATAGTCACCAACATGAAACTTAGGTAGTGAAGTGTTAGAAACTTGAATTTCATTTTTTCTATCATACAAATTATTCCAAACAGTCATTATGTTACTAAAATTAACATCAGATGGACACATTTTTATGCTGGAATGATAACTATGATTATAAGAATACACCAAGTCTTGTAAAATATCTACATATCTATGTGTGTTCTTGTGTGTAAAATAACGCCACATTTTCATTTTAAGTGTTCTTTGAAATCTTTCTACAATACTTGCTTTAATATCCGGATTATTTGTTGTATAATAGTTTATCTTTTTACTCTTAAAGTATTTTTGAACTTCCTTTGAAACAAACTCGGTCCCCTTATCAGATTGAATATGTGTTGGAGTGGTATTAGCTTCAATAAATATACTTTCAAAATGTTTTTTGACTGTTTCAGAGTCTTTACTTTTCATAGATCTTACAAATGCATACTTAGTAAATACATCAATAACACAAAGAATATATTTAAAACCATCATTACATTTGGAGTAAGTTCTCATATCACTTAAGTCAGCTTGCCAAAGTTCATTGAGATTAGATAAAATATATTTATTACGTGGGAATTTTTTGTGTACAGGTTTATGAAGTGTGTATGCCTCCTGAGTTTGCAACCATGTTTTGATTTCTTCTTTAGTCATTTTACCTTTTAAAGCTTTGGTTAATTTATTGATACTTCCATAACCAGCAGGGTGTGAAGGGTTATAGTAAATTTGGTATATATCTAATATGGGGTCCATTTTTCCCAATCCAGCTTCTTTCTAACCTTATTTATATGCACTTTAGAAGGTGAGGAATAGGTTTCTTCTTTATCAGGTTTTTTATTTATATACACTTTAGAAGGTGTGGAAAAGGTTTCTTCTTTATCAGGTTTTTCATTGACATCTTTTAAACGCAGGTTGGTAATGAAATGAATTCTCGCAGGATTTCCAATGTATGCAAGAGGTATTTTAATATCTTTCAATGATTTTGAAAACTCTTGCCAACCAATTGGATCACTTCTTTTTAATGGTCTTAGTATATCATTAATTAAATCAACAATATTACTTCCAGGAATAGGTTTATCATCAATAAAAACTGTACCATCATTGTCCCAATGAATTTTGTTTTTACTCAGAGCTAGTGTATTTAATATTAACTCACCTTTTTTTACATAAGTTTTTGGTATACCACTTAGTATATAATCATTCGAGTAGGTAATATTTATCTGAGTGAAAGCACTTTTTTTCTTCTCCTCTTCAGTTGGTGGTTGAACGTTAACTGAGTTTTCATTTTTGATCTCATCATTTAAATTAGAACTGTTGGAAGTTATTATTGGTAATTCAATAGGTTGACGATCTTGTTCAGTAAAATGGAGAAATCTTTGTAATATTTGCAAGTATAAAATACATTTCTTTCGATCATCCATGTTACTATTTAAAATATTTTGCATTTCTGTATCCAACCGTGAAGTTGGAGTTTCAACACCATGTTGGTTGTCTCCATGTTTTATTTTTTCTATTATACTTGGTTCAATGAGTAACATTTTTTTAGCGTGCTCCATTTTAAACAAGAGATTTGATTAGACCACTTAAAATAGAACCCAAAATTATTGGTAAAAAAGCACCACCTTCTTGTATTAATATTTTCTTTCTCAATTTCTTAGGACCTTTACGAACCAATTTCCGAAGCAAATCTTTAAATTTTTGTAGTTTATTCCTTTCCTTTTTTTCAAGTGGAATCTTTCCTTGGAGAACGTTATGAACACATTCACAAATAAAATTTATTTCTTCATCATTACAAGTTTTTAAAATGGCTTGTTGATATTTTGGTTTAAGTGTGTGAAGTGCGTTGAGTAAATCTTTATGCGTCTTGAGACTACGAGACATTATTTGTAAATGATCGGAATTTGTTGATTCTTAACGTATTTAAAGTTTTTTGTAGGAATGTAAACAGTACAGTATCCATCTGTAGGAAATATATTTGATTTAATTCGACATACGTCTTGAGTATCTTGTTTGAGATCTATCATTAAATATCCATGGGGTTCTGTAGTTGCATCTCTATAAGCATCTTCAATGAATTTTACATTATCCGGTGATACTTGTCGAGCTAAATATCGAATTTGAGTTTTATCACATGGATTTTTAAAATAAATAATATAGCTTGAGTTGAGTGAAATGTCTCTTTGTCCTCTACCTTGATGGAATAAATTTTGTGTTATGTAAAACACACTCAAATTTCTATGATGACTGCCTTTAGTAAAAATATCAACAATTCTACCATCTGATTCTCTCATAAGATCATCGATTATTATAAGATTAGCATCTTTACCATCAAACATATTTAAATCTGGTAACCCTTGAATATAATTTACATTTGGCAAATTGTATAAAGGTTGCATTTCATCAAAACACCAAGTAATTTGATTAAATTTTTCGTTACAAATATCTGTATTATGTTTTATAAAGTTTGTTACAAACTTTGATTTTCCACAACCACTTGGACCTGCCACTATGGCAGTAAATGGATGAATAAATTGATACATAATGAAACCTGCTACACGTCTGGGTTCTACAGGGGTATTGAAATGAATAAGTCGTTTAGTCTAAATTATAATATTTTATTAACACTTGTACATATTATAAAGTACTTATTATTCTAAACATACTTAAATAATATTTGGTAGTTACTAATACATTTATATTCGTAAAACATTTTATTTAATAAAAATAACTATTTGATATATTAGTATTTGTAATATTATGTTATCAACCATTTCTTATTTTATATAACATTTCACACATCATAACTTACAATTTATTATCGTGGTATTTACAACTTAATTAACAAATTACATACTATCTAAAAAAAATGATAACATTTACTAATTACTCTACACAATCAACTAGTTCAAGAACAAGGTTCAACTTTATAATGACCCCAAGCTAATGTATCGATATTATTAGATAAAATGTAACGTTTGGTATCATTGTATGACAAACTGGTTTTGTTAATTTTTTGAGTAAAGATTGTATGTTTAATTGATTTAAATCTATTCATATTACAATATTGATTATTTTTATCAAACAGACATGACTTAAAATTTTCCATTTTCATTTTCTTTGTGACGCATTTGTTAACACCTTTAGCTTTAGCAGTAATTTTATTCTCTACTTCAAACGCATACATTTTTGATCTGAGACCTACGAATTCCTTTAAAATTTTACCATTATTTTCATCTTTAAAAAACCCTAACTTCTTTTTGTTAATTCTTGGATAATCAAATAAATTATTTGTGGGATAATCAGAAGTATCAAATCGTGTGCTCAAGTCTGGTTTAATATCAAGATAAAAATTATCAGTAAAAATTTGGTATATAAAGCTGTCAGTGTCTGTATATAATAATTTTGTTTTATTAGGAAACTTTTTCAATATATAGTTATAATGAAATTCATACATTAAAGTTTTTGAAATATCTAGTATACAGAATCCTAAATAAATAGGTTTATTATGAAACAATTTAGTTTTTTTTAATTGTATTGCAACTAAATTTTCATTAAAAATTGATAGACTGTGAAACTCTGGTTTAGCTATAAAGTCTTGAGCACCCAAAGATTTACCTCTATTTTCCCAGTTTGACAATAGTTTTACATTTACACGTTTTTCTATATTCTCCATTGTTTTACCGAATACCGAATTATTCATCAATTTGTAAAAATCTTTTTCAAAATCCGATGTTGCTTTAGTTCTTAATTTTGTATTTAAATCTATATATCTTTCTAGCCACGAACTTTGTCGAAATTTTAGTATTCGATGAATTTTATTTAATTTTAAACCCATTTCAATGCATTGCTTAAGATTTCTGTAATGGATTTTATATTTAAACTTATTGCGAAGATTGGGGATGAGTTTTTTTTCTTTAGAAGTTCCAGCATATATATTCTCAGGACATAGAGGTAGATCTGAATGTAGATCATGAATATCAATAGGATACTCTAAATCCACTTCTAATATGAAACCATAATCAAAATTATCAGACACATCAAAATTTGTATCAGGACTAACCCACTCAAATTCCCCTTCAGGTAGGTATTGAGACATAGCCCAACCATAAAGATTATTAGCATCAAAATATGTAAGGTATGATTTGGGTTCATTTACATCAAAATCATCTAAGAACTCATTATTTGCTTTAGCATAGCGATTACTACATTGTGATACACCCCCTCTTATTCCCGCCCTAATGAATGCAATTTTATCGAAATCTGTTAATAACTCTAATTCTATCTTAGTATATTTTAACATGGCATCCCAACTTAAGCCTGGTGCTGTATAATAATGTGCGGGGTCTAAGTCATATGTTAACATGCAAAGGTCTCTAAAATTTTCAAAAATATCTGTTAATAACAAAACATCTGTTTTCAGGTATAAGTTTGAATAATCCATCATATTTTGACACTTGAAGTGATTCCAAACATCAATAGCACGATTGTAATCTTCATTTGACACACTAGAATCAGTTAGTGAACTATAAAAATGGTCTTGACTTGGGAGTGAAGTTAATTTTAAACAATCAAATGATGTCATAAACTCATATGGATATATTCCCTTTTTTCTAATTCTACTAAAATCTTCATCATTAGGAAAATGTTTCCTAAGTGTTTGGAATTGTTTATCCATGAGATTTCTTGCTAGTTGATCAAGACTGCAAGGTAAGAATTTAAACGAATCTACAAATCTCAATTTAAATCGTTTATTATTTATGTTAAGTACTTTTGTAAAAGAAATGTATCTTTCCTTATTTTGAGGAATAACTTCAATGTCACCTTCCACAAAATTCAATGCATGCACAATAAAATGTGCATCGTAGTTACTGAGATTATGTAGGAATACAGGAATGTAATCGGGTGGTTGAAACTTTTTTATACAAATCTTATGTGCTACACCTCGAAAATTACCTGTATACCAATCAAAATCATGTAAGTTTTCACCATTTAAATTGGTTTCACAGATGTAACAGTTTTTGGTATTTTTTATTTTATTTAGATTATCACTAGACAGTGGGTTAGGACTCTTTCGAAAATTATGTAATCTACAAATTTCTTTTAAATCAGCAAATAAACGATTCATAAATACTTGTGTACAGTCCGATCCACTGTAAGTTTCATATTTTGATAAGTTATCGTCATACGAGCATTTAAGATAATATCCAAAACTATAAACTTCATGCTTATGAACATTTGTTGTGTAAGGTTTAGTTGAATCATTGCAACATGTATGAATCGGTTTAAGAAAAGATTCAAAATCAGCATAAACAACAAACGGGACTTTTAACTTTTTTTGAAATTTATCAAACATTAATTTGTTATTAGAAACCGGTTGATCAAACCAGTTTAAAGATGATTTTTCAGTGGATGGAAGTGTACATGAAATGTGTGAACAATCATGTTGTTGATGGGTACTCAATCTCTCTTCTGTTGTGAAGTTAAGTAAACATCCATCACATATATAAACAGCATGTTCGTGATTAGACAACTGTTTACTAACCAATCGAGATAAGTTTTTAATATAACAGTAATGATTGTTTGTACCGTTTTGAATGTACAACAGATTCACATGGATCGTTTTACGAGATTTTGTTAAATAAAATGGACCGACTACACTATTTTTCCTTGTTTTTTCATTATATTCTAAACCGAAAACGTTAATACTAATATCATTCAATTTTTCAACTTTAGGTATATCAGTTAGTTTTACTGGAAAGGGTACACCATTAAACTTTAATTTGTTTTCATGCATACTGTATGATGTTACGCGATCAGAATTTTTATTAACTGGATATAGAGCTGACAGTAATGCCCATTTCAAACATAAGTAATCAGCATTTCTAACATTAATTATTGCCTTTTTTGATTTTATATCTGTTGGTAACTCAATGTATGAACTTCCCCGAAGCGGGTTGAATTTATTTACATTCATATCTAAACAATCGATGAATGAAAGACTCCAACCGCTGTCTTTTTTCTCGAACGAGTTTATTTTGTTTGTAATAGTGTCACACAAAGATGAAAAAAAAATATTTAAGTCATCTCCTTGAAATATTATGTAATTACATGTTTGAAAATCAAACTTGTTGAACACATCTTTAGACTGCTGAACAAAATCTGCATGCAAAATAAAATTAACTTTAAATACTGTATGCTGTTTGATAGATTCTTGAATCAAGAACATTAAATCATCTTTGATGGAATTTAAAAATTGTTCAGGTGTTTGAAATGTAGATAACAAATCTGATGAAGACTTGTTTTTAATTTTATAACATATTATTCGTTGACCAAAAGCCGATTCAATTATAGAAACATTTGGTAAGGAACCATGTAATTGTAAAACATTGTTTTTGTGCATATTGCTTTTTAAATGATTAGAAAAATAACGTGATTTAACTAAAACATGGCATATATCACAATTTACCTTCCTGTTATTATCATCTGCCGTCGGTCTTGATGTAGATGGAGATGAATGTTCGTTATCACATCGTTGCACTTTTGGTAATCTGTCGCTAGTTTCTGTATTATTAAGCGATCTTTTGTGGAGGCCCATTCCAATCTGTGTTGAAGGGCTGAAATCAGAAAAAACATCATATTAAAATTACTGTTTAGTAATGATACATATTTTAAACTGAAAAGCTGAACATATATGCTACTTACATGAATTGTTTTTCTGCTGCAACACAAATATTGTAGAACTCCTCATCGTAAAAGGTATTTTCTAATTCACATTTTTCAATTTCTTCACAAATGATATCAATTTCTTTCCATTGCATAAGTTCCAGATTTTCATCTTCATTACACACACTATTACTAACACAGATGTCTTTATGTTGTTCCATTTTTATTGAAATAGAGTAAGATGATAATGCAGCGACTTCAAGTTTCTGAATAATATTAGTTTTAATGTGCACGCATTGATAACCAGTACGATGGGTAATTAACAAACTATTTAGAAAACAATTATCTTGTTCGTTTCTTTTTAATGATTTCCTTTGTTACATTTAGGTATATAGATATCAAATACAACTATTATTATCTTAAGTAACAATTAACTAAATCATTCTTTGTTTTGAAAAACAAATTTTTTGTATGTTTCGTTTTTAACAATATTCTTAGTTACATTAATTATTACACTCTGTTGGTTTTTAAAGATATCAGTATCTTTTTTAGTGTAATATTTTACTCGTGTATCCGCATGCTTCCAATGTTCTTCCTTTGGATATTTTGATAACTTTTTTATATCAAAAATTTCTATTTTTATTAGGTGAGTAGCCTTTATGCTATCATCAATATTTGTAGTAATCAAAACCGTTCCGTTGTTGTTATTGTGAGATACGTTTGATGAGAGCTTTTTTTTTGTATTTTTCATTGGTATACTCGCATTGAAAAAATCATCTAAGCTTTCTTTATCTTCATTTCTTTTTCTTTTTAATGTTGGTGACTCTTTTATGATAAGGTTATCGCTACTATCATCAGACACTGTGTTATAGTAATATTTAAATGTGTTTTCATCAAAGTTGTCACATGTGTTCTGCAACAAAAATATTACTATGAGCAACAATGAATTTACAAGTTGGTAAGTAAATAAAATAGAAATTAAAATGCAACAGAACTTACCTCCATTGTTAATCAGGTTTGTTTCACTAGACTTAGCACAACTTTAATAACTTTAACTACTACACTTCACTGACTGATGAAACACAATAATTTATTAAGAGTCTCACAACACGTGTTATTATAGGAAGAACTCGGGTAAAACTCCAACACAATAATTCTGTTAAATGAATAGCTTTGACTTATATACAAAACACTATCTAATTACAAACATCGTTATCGAGAACAAGTTGGTTCTATGAAACATTATCTAAATTACACAATAAATTAAGTTAATATTACTGCATTCTATTGTAGACTCACAACATCTAATTAGTTTATTATCTACGGAATATCTAGAGACAACTATGCAAATGGTTATTGTCTATTGGCATTTGATCTAACATCTGATTTGTCTGCTAATTCTTCTACTCATTGGAATCTGATTAAACACGGTAGTGTAAGATTGGAAGTACGTTTTGATTCAGCACTTTCACAAACCATAAACTGCATTGTGTATGCAGAGTTTGATAATGTTATAGAAATCGATAAAAATCGTAATGTAAATGTAGATTACAGTAGTTAATAAATCTTTGTAATAGTTATAAGGTTCAGCTTAATGCTGCTGCATTGTATTTAGTATAAGTCATTGAAATAAAAGAAATTATTATTATACTTTGCATCATTTATTTACACTGTACCTACCCTTTTTGATTCAATTGGATCTAACACTCGATGTAGATAGCATGTAATACACTTTGTATGCAATATGAATACAATAGACATACAATATTATTTAAATAAAATTCATCCTTGCTTACAATTTAACGTGTATGCCGCAAACCGATTGCCGATGTATGTTAACATACCAATGTACTTGATAAGCAATTTAGACCCTGATACGAAACCTGGATCACACTGGGTGGCAATACACATTGACCAAAACAAATGTGGACAATATTTCGATTCGTTTGGTAGACCACCAAGCGGTTATCATCGAAAGTTTTTGATGAGGAATGCAAGACGGTGGGAGTACAATACCAGCACACTACAAAATGAGTGGACTTCAGTATGTGGAGAGTATTGTATTATGTACATATATCATAAATTCTATGGAATATCATTGATGAATTTCCTTAGGGTATTCTGCAATGAGACCATATATAATGATATGATAGTATCAGATATGTTTAAACAGTTTGTAAAGTAATAAAACAACTTGGAATATCATAACTTTGTATCATTCTTGTATGAGCTAGAAACTTTGTTTCCCATAAAGTAAAACCGTAATTACCATATACAATAACCATAAAATCGGTTTAAAGTAAACGATTAATAGGTTTATGTTTGGTTAGGTTTAGGTTAGGTTAGATTATGAAAGACACGACGAAAGCCAATCTTTCAGAAAACTAAGATTTTATTGAAATTATTAAATAATCAGTTTAGCAGCCCAAACCGATTGTTGCCTCATTAGCAAACGAACGCCTCATTAGCATTGATGGCGAGCGAACGATAATGAACGCATCATTAGCAGTGTCGACAATACAGTCGCGAGGACATCATTAGCGATAATTTAATTAGGGGTATTGGAGATGTTTCAGTGTGGAGGCTATCTCTGAAACCTGAAGAGATACAGGTCGGGGACCCAGCGCAATCGATTCAAATGGGGGGGTTTCATTTTTTTTTTTTTTTTTTTTTTTTTTTAGGTTTGGGTGCCACTTGAATAGCTTTTTTAGATCGTGAGGCAGCACCGGCGAATCCCTACTACTCTTGTCTTTTCTAGGTTTTATCTTATTTTTATTGTTTTAGTTCCAATTTTCAGAAATGAATTCTGTTTTTACTTCATATGTCGCTTTTACTGCATATAAATTGTGTAGTTTGTCCAAAACTAGAGTGATATTAATTCTGTTATGTATGTCCAACGTACTGTCAAACATTTTAGTGTATTATGATGACTCAAATGCGATGCGACTATCACGCGTTCATTACACGCTTGTAAATCGATTTCGAATCATAGGTGATTCGATATTTTTTTTATCGATTATTACAAATTGGAAGTAGCTTTCACTGTGAAACTAAATGAAACGATCGTTTTCAAAAAACTTTCGAGTTGTACGTCTTGTCGCTTTGTAAGAGTGAAATGTGCATAATCTTTTAGAAAGATAACTTACCATATTACTTACTTTTCCTATTAAACACTGAGCAGACATTTCTTAATTAGCAAGTGGTATCACATAAATAGATTTAAGTAAAATAAACTCAACATTTTATAGGCTGTACTATTTTTAAAGGCTTTTCCTTTGCATCCAATTAAAATATGGCATCTTTCCAAGGCTGCATAATTGACGGACTTGTCATTAGTCTTTCGACAGCATAAATAATTCATTTAAAATTGCAAACCTTTTTTAATTGTTAAAAAATATATCATGGAAAAAAATTTAGGATATTGTAAGGACTATAAACATAGGTAAAAATTCTTGTTTTAAAATAAAAGTTTACAATAATTAATCAAAAGATGTCTAAATCTAACCAAATAATCAGTTGAATTTTTGAATGTTCCGCTTAGGGTTTAGGACCCTATCCCTGTTATTTGCTGCTGTTTTTGCTATATACTAACATATAACAGATACCTAGAAGATATTTTTAAAAGCTGTAACTAACGGATGCGAATGGATTATAAATGTGGTTGATATCTGCAAGTGCAATTTAATCACCTAATTAACATAAACCAGTTTTATTTGGCCAACCAACAGATAAACGAAATACCTACAAAACCGCGCTATTTACATTCATGATTGGTCTTAAAGTCTTAACATCGAATACAATGCTCGCTATTATATGAGTAGCCTTGAAAACGCCGTATATTATGTACCTACGCATAGGTAATTTAGGTAGGTAAGCTCCCCGCTGACTACAACAATATTTGTCAGTCGTCATAGATCAACGTCGGGCGGAGGAAGCTCTGCCGAGCCTTCCCTAACGACCCATTCATGTCGTTCCTTTCATAAACGGTTACGGCACAGAATAACGACACTACAGAAGGTAAGCTTCATATAAACGCGGTCGAGCAACGCCCCCGCCCGATCCACCAAATGCCACTACACATTTACAGAATACACTAAACATGCACACTAGTTTAGGCCCGAGACACCGCACTCGTAGAACAAGGGTACGACGAGCCGGCTCACACGCGCTCTATACCAGGCACAGATATGTATCTGGGCGCTTCTCTCCTCCACCACGGCCCGATCAACCCGAGCTGTCTTAACTGATTCTGCTCGCGCGCCGGACGCACGTCTCGCTCGTGCTCCCTCCGCGCCCGGTCTCAAGATCCCGTTTGCTGTTTCGGTCCATATTATCGTGTACCGGTAAGGCTCTGGTACACGGTACGCCGCGTCTCAAGCGCTTTCGTCGTGGTTTTCATCGCGGAGCGCTTGTCGCCGTTTCACACGACAGGGTGTCATTTTCGAGTCTACGCTTAGCAGCCAACTGGTGGATACGTAACCGTGACAACTAAGCCAGTTGGGGCACTGACCCGGCTGCCCTCCTGACCCTCCTGGGGGGGAAAACACTCCGGAAGAGTTCTGGCAAAGTTGGCCTTGGGGGATCTCCTAGTCAACTCAGAACTTTAGCTACACTAGAGTCTAGTTTTAGTAACACACCCTACGGTGAATTGATTTTTACCGGAGGATACACTATTAGGGCCTACAAGCTAGGTCCCTTTTCAACTCACGCCTCCCTGTCTACAGACAGGGAGGGTCTGACACTACGCACGCATCTCGGTGTATGGCCTTAGGCCACACACTGAGATGGAGATCGAGGCGATCGAGTCCCTTATAGGACAAAGTCACCCCGATGTCTACAGTGTCCTTAAGACAGCCCACAACAACAAGTTGTCCTCCTCTGCGCCCTCCGCGCGTCCCTCGCCTTATGCGAAACCGGCCGTTCAACTGCCGGCCCTTCTAACCGCCCTTCTTAGCCCCTCGCTCGGCACTCCGCCGACCGACGCTAGGCCTATCGTTCGGCTGCCTCAGCCAGCCTCCCCGTCTCCTCTTAACGAGCCCTTATTCGCTCCAATCGAGCCCCAGCCCGAGCGCCCAACGCTCATGCCCAATTGCGCTCCCGTAGCGCCGTCGTCCGCTCCCGAGTTAGAGATGGAGGTTTGCCCCTCCGCCTCTAACGCGGAAGAGGATAGCCCGTACGTCACGGGCTCCGAGTCCGAGGAGAGCTCATCGCATTCCGATGAAAACTCATCCGACTCGGAGTACGAGACGGTCGGAAAAAACGGTAAGCGCGTCCGCAAGACCGCCCCTCCCTCCGTCCCCCCGCCTAAGGCCGCGAAAGCGAGTAGCGCGCCTAACTCCCGTCCTAGCTCCCCGAGGCCCGAGCCGGCCCAGCCGCGCAAGGACAAAAAGCCCCCGCCAATTTTCATCCAAAACACCGTACGGTGGCCTGATCTTTCGCGATCTTTTAAGGCGCGATTTAACATCATCCCGCTTAGGACCTGCCTTGTAAAAGGCGATATTGAGATGACTAAGGTGAATCTCTCTAACTCCAACGAATTCCGCACTATTACCGCGTTTCTACGCACCAATAGTGTGCCGTTCCATACGTACTCGCTCCCCGAGGAGAGAGTACTTTCCGTTGTAATCCGAGGCCTCCCCTCGGATTGGGAACCCCAAGTAGTCCTTGACGACCTTAAGTCGCAAGGCTACCCGGTCCATGAAGTGTCCCGGATGCTCGGCCGGAACGAAAAGCCCCTAGGCCTCTTCAAGGCTATCTTAGATAATACCCCAGAGGGTAAAGCAATTTTCAATATCAAGGCGATAGAGAGCTTCTCTCGTCTATCGATTGAGGCCCCTCATAAGCGTGGCATTGTCGGACAATGCCACAAATGTCAACGTTACGGGCATGCCGCCCGTAACTGCTTTGCGCGCCCCCGGTGCGTTAAGTGCCTGGGCGACCATGGCACTGAAGCGTGCCAGAGGCCCAAAGCGCCGGCACCGGTCTCCGACGACCCGCCCGGTTGCGTAAACTGCGTTGAATTGGGTCATACCGCGAATTATCGCGGTTGCCCCAAGGCTCCGCGCAGTAACGCAACCCGCGGGTCGGGACCGCGCCGTAACCCCGCGTCCCGCGCCCCTCCGCCTTCGCAGATCGCGAAAGTTTCGCTCCGCCCCGCGGCCCCCTTACCACCGCCCCGCAACGCTTGGACTACACCGCTAGCTCCTAAGCTCGCGGCGCAGGCCCCCGCGCTAAACTCGCTTGCCGAGTTTCCCGCGGCTGGTCCGGCTCGTGACCCACCTCCGCCTCTGGCCCCTACTCCTATGGAGCAAAGGCCTCCCGAGGCCCCTCAGGCCGCAGTCCCTGTGGCCAAGGCCCCTCAGGCCAAGGCTAACAAGCCCAAGGCCCCTAAGGCCAAGCCCCAACCGGCTAACAAGCCGGCCCCCGCCCCTAAGGCCCCTAAGGCCCAACCCAAAGCCCGCCCGCAGCACCCGTTTGCCGCGACCGTTGGTGCTTGCCCGGTTAGCTTCACCGCCATGTCTACGGCAGTCGAAATTGTAAAGTTATACCGTTACAAGGACGAAATCGTAGAGATGGTGGAGAAGCTGCGCTTAGCCGCGTCCGACCCGTCCGCTTGCCCCGCCACTATCATGGCGGCGATCTTTAACGATCACGGTCCACTTTTGGACATGATCACGTCCCTTTTCGACTCCCTAAAGTCCCATAATGAATAATACGCCCAATTCGAGACTAAAACCCCGCTCCCTAACGGTTGCGTTTTTCAACGCGAACGGTTTCTTGAAACAACGCGACGAAGTGTTCGAGTTTTTAACCGAACACGCCGTCGACGTTTTACTAATACAGGAATCCTTCCTGAAACCCTCTAACCGAGACCCTCGCTTGGCTAACTTCAACCTCGTCCGTAATGATAGAGATGGCCGCGGAGGCGGCACTCTTATCTATTACAAGCGGTCACTTCACTGTGTCCCGCTCGATCCCCCGCAACTTTCCGATCTAGAGGTTTCGGTCTGTCGGCTAGGCATGACAGGCCACGCGTCTATCACTATCGCTTCCGCTTATTTGTCCCCAAATAAGCGTTTGACACAACCCGATCTCGAAGCGCTGTTCGCTATGGACACCGCCGTCATTATTGCCGGCGATTTCAATAGTAAACACGCTCAGTGGAGTTGCAATACAACCAACCGTAACGGTCGGGTGTTGCGCCAACTCGCTGAGACAATGCTCTTCGATATCGTCGTGCCTATGGAGCCCACCCACTATCCGTTAATAGATAATTTCACCCTAACCCGCTAGATATGGCACTTCTACGGAACGTAACCTTGCGGCTGCGTTCTATAGAAGTGATCCACGCGCTCTCCTCCGACCATAGGCCGGTTGTTTTACAGTTAGGCCCCCCCACCGACCCCACCCCCGTCATTAAGGTGGTGACTGACTGGGATAAGCTCGAGAAGCTTCTCGAACCTACCGCCAGTGAGTCATTAAACCAGATTCCCGACGTCATTGACTCGCCTCACGAGACAGTGGCCGCGATCGACGCCCTCGGTAGTCACCTCACTAACGCTATAAGCGAATCGTCCAGGCGGGTTGTAGCGACGGCTGACCATCGCTTCAAACTGCCGGACGATATGAGGCGACTATTGCGGGCGAAGAACGCCGCCACTCGCGCTTACGACTCCTATCCCACCTCGGATAACCGGGCTCGTATGCGCTCCCTGCAGCGTGCTGCTAGAGAACGCATAAAAGAGCTCCGCGATTCGAGTTGGCATGGCCTTCTTAAAGATATCACGCCTTCTCACCAAGCTTATTGGCGGTTGGCGAGGACCTTTAAGTCGGAAACGGTCACTTCGATGCCCCCTCTCTGTAAACCCGACAATTCGATCGTCTTTGACGACGACGAAAAAGCCGAATGCCTGGCCGACAGCCTCGAGGCCCAATGCTCGCCCAGCACGCTCCCAGTCCCCCAAAACCATATCGAAATGGTTGATAGCGAAGT
This sequence comes from Eudonia lacustrata, assembly GCA_947562085.1. Lineage (NCBI taxonomy): Eukaryota > Metazoa > Arthropoda > Insecta > Lepidoptera > Crambidae > Eudonia > Eudonia lacustrata. The sequence continues at coordinate 5,102,356 of OX387317.1, read as the reverse complement.
CGAAAGACTCTCGTCCCTCCCTCCCACCGCGACCCTCCCGCCCGTTACGGAAGATGAGGTGCAAACGCTCATTAAGCGTCTTAAACCCCGTAGTGCCCCCGGGGCTGACGGCATTTCAAACAAGATCCTTAAGATCTTACCCGCTCAGCTCATACTTTTAATAGTAGCTATCTTCAATAGCGCCATGACTAACGCCATCTTTCCCGCTGCGTGGAAAGATGCGGTAGTCATAGGTATTCATAAGCCCGGTAAACCGCGTACCGCCCCCTCTAGCTATCGCCCCATCAGTCTTCTCAAATCGTTGGGAAAACTGTATGAACGCGTTCTAGTTTCCCGATTAAGGGACTACATCCTTTCTAACAATCTCCTTATCAACGAGCAGTTTGGGTTCCGGCCCAAACACTCGTGCACCCACCAATTGCACCGCCTCACGGAGCATATCCTTTCCGGTTTCAATAGAAACCGTCACACGGGCACCGGAGCTCTTTTCTTCGACGTCGCGAAGGCGTTCGACAAAGTCTGGCACAACGGCTTAATTTATAAGCTGTACAAACTCGGCGTGCCAGACTGACTCGTGCACATCATACGAGACTATTTGTCGGGTCGCTCCTTTCGCTTCCGCGTCGAAGGAACGCTCTCCGCCCCCCGCCCTATTCGAGCCGGCGTTCCGCAGGGATCCGTGCTCTCTCCAATCCTCTTTGCGCTTTACGCAAACGATGTCCCCAAGTCCCCCGGCGTAGAGCTAGCTCTATTCGCGGATGACACCGCGCTATATTCGTCTGGTAGAGACAAGACCGCGGTTTCCAAACGACTCCAAAAGGCCGCTAACACCCTCGGCGCTTGGTTTCGCAAGTGGCGGATCGAAGTGAACCCCGAAAAAAGTGCCGCTGTGTACTTTCATCGGGGTCGCGATGAATCCTGCCGTCCGATTCGCTTATTTGACCGCCCTATCCCATGGGCTAGGCAGGTGAAATATCTCGGTGTCACCCTCGATAGGAAGCTTACGTTTGCACCCCATCTCAAGATCGTCCGTAACAGGGCCGCGTTCTTTTTAGGTCGGTTATTCCACCTTATAGGCAGGAAGAGTAAAATGTCTCTTAGAAATAAGACGACAATTTACAAAGCCTGCATCCGCCCAGTCATGACCTACGCTAGCGTAGTTTTCGAGCATTCCGCGCCCTCCCACTTGTACCCCCTACAAACCCTACAAAACCGCTTTATGCGAGGCGCGACGGGTTGTCCGCATTACGTTCGTAATGTTGACCTCCATCGCGACCTCGATCTCCCAACTATCAAAGATTTTATCAAGGACGTCTCCCGTTACTTCGATAACGCCCCCCACCACCCTAACCCACTTGTTGTGGCGGCCGCCAACTATAAAGTTGAAGGCCTTCCCGCAACAAGACGGTACGCGTCTAGGCGTCCTAAGCACGTCCTACACGACCCCGACGACCCAATCACAGTTGCGAACGCCCCCCCGCCCGATCCTCCAAATGACAGCACACATTTACAGAATACACTAAACATGCACACTGTTTTAGGCCCAAGACACCGTACTCGTAGAACAAGGGTACGAAGAACCGGTTCACACGCGCTCTATGCCAGGCACAGTCATGTGCCTGGGAGCTCCTCTCCTCCTCCACGGCCCGGTCTACCCGAGCCGAGGTCCGTGCCTTTAGAGGCGCCCTCGGGTGGTTCCGCTCCCCGATCCGATCCGAACCCTTCGGAGACTGGAAGGGCACGGGGACGCGCACTTTTAAGTGTGCGATGCCGTACCCCTCTAGAAATCCTCTGAAGGTGTTTCGTTTCAACACGGCTTGAGGTACCCTTTACGTACCTCGCCGCCCCTAAAACAAGCCCGGTGAAGCTGGAAATGCCCCTCGGCAACCAGCAGTCTCTCAAAAAAAAAAAAAAAACCCGAGCTGAGGTCCGAGCCTTTAGAGGCGCCCTCGGGTTGTTCCGCTCCCCGATCCGATCCGATCAGAATCTATATAGTAGGGCACGAGGACACGCACTAGTGCGTGATGCCGTTCCCTCTAGAAAACCTCCGACGGTGATTCGTTTCACACGGCTTGGGGAACCCTTTAGGTTTCTCGCCCCTCCAAACAAGCCCGGTGAAGCTGAAATGCCGTTTGAGGCAACCAGCAATATCTCCAAAAAAACGCTAGAGCGACGCACACAGACCATCTTTTACGGTGCAAGGTATAGTACCTAAGCTATGCAATCAATGCAAGCTAGTACCCAAGCTGTATAAACGAGCGAGTTAGCGGAATTAACACTACATATTATTTTTGTTACATTTTTTTGACCTAAGCTATGTGTGAGTTTTTTTGGAGACAGTTTGCTGAATGCCTCAGACGGAATTTTCAGCTTCACCTGCCTTTTTTTGGGGGCGGCGAGAAACTTAAAGGGTTCCTCAAGCCGTGTGAAACGAATCACCTTCGGAGGTTTTTTAGAAAGAACGGCATCACGCACTAGTGCGTGTCCCCGTGCCCTAATGGATTCTCCGAAGGGTTCGGATCGCATGTGTTAGTTGCTGGAGCGTGGTATGTGTTAAGCTTACTTTCTGGTCCTCCTTATTTGGTGGTTACGGCGCGGCGGCGTGACTCACGCCGACGACGGTCGACACCGGGAGACATGCTGCCTTGTGCACAGTCACTTCTCTTATTACTTGACACTGTATGTGAGGTTGTTAGTTGCCGAGCCACCCCCTTCATACTTATTTCTGCAGATGCAACCGTCATTTCTTTTATTAGGTACTGAAAATTTTTGCCGATTTGGTGATTCTACTGGTTAGGACGGCCACACCTTTCTGCCGATGCAACCGTAATTTCTTTCATTACTCTGAATAGTAAAAGCCTGTATTGTTGTATAGGGTAGAAAAATATGAGGAGCTCGATGGCGCAATGGTTAACGCGCCCGGCCTGCGAGTGCTGAGGTTAAGCAACTTTCGCAAAGGCCGGTCATCGGATGAGTGACCAAAAATGTATCATCTCGAGCTCCTCCGTGCTTCGGAAGGCATGTAAAGCCGTTGGTCCCGGCTGCATTAGCAGTCGTTAACAACTACCAACCCGCACTGGGCCTGCGTGGTGGTTTATGGCCTGTTCTCCTTATCCATCCATACGGAAGGCTCGTGCCCCAGCACTAGGGATATAAAATGATGATGATGTAGAAAAATCCAGTAAAATTACTGGGCATAGAAAGTCAAAAGGCTTATCAGGATTTCTTACCACCAGCTACCCATATAGAACACTTGTTTACCGAGTAAATAATTATAAACTCTTGGCTCTACTATGTGAAGCACAAAGGTTTTTTTGTAGCCTTCGTCTTCATTATCAATATTTTATTATACAATTACAGTTCTCTTACATTTTTTTCTTCACCAAATGTCCTGAGAAAAATACACCTTATCGTACTTTTTACATAAAAAATGTAGCCTAACTGGGTACTTTGAAAAAATAAAAAGCATTTTAATGCATTTTCGTGATTCAAAAGAAAGCCAATATACGAGATCTGATAAGTAGGATGCTGGAAAGTTGGCGGATGTCAGCGGCGGCGGCACGAAGGTCGAAATTTGGTTCGGTTTAAAATTCAAAGAGCCACTCCAGTCTCCACCCGCGGCGCCGCGATATAGCCTACGTGAACTAAACCGGGTCGAGCAGACGGACGAGCCGCGGTTCACACGCCGACCGATTTTAACCTATTTCGTAATTTGAACACCTCGCCATGCATCGTCGCCAATATCGCTTAGTAATATTTTTTTACCGCTATGGTTTAGCCACAGAATAAACAAATCTAATCTTTGTCACACATGATGATCCCGATCCGATCCGAACCCCTCGGAGATCTAGTAAGGCGCGGCGGGGTCCGGGTGTAGAAAAGGTGGGCCCCCAAAAAATAACATAATTTTTTTTTCACGAAATACCAAAAAACATAGCTAACAAAAAGAGATTTAAATTTTTTGGTTTTTAATTATTTTATTTTTATTTTTTTGTATGAAGCTAGATTTCTATGCCTAATTTTAAAAAAATAACCTCGAAATTAAAGACAATCGCTGCGCTTCGCGATCGCGATTGTCTTAAATTTCTAACCTATCACGTGACCTACAGCAAAAAGTGAAAAATCTTACAAGTCCTAGCCTAGCTCCATACAAAACATGGTAATAGGTTAAAATGCTAGGCTATGTCTCGGACCCCCTTTGCTACACCCTAACCGCGCGGGGGACACGCACTATTGTTTGATGTCGTTCCCTCTAGAAAACCTCTGACGGGGCTGTGTTGGCTTTGTTTCACACGGTTTGAGGAACCCTTTAAGTTTCTCGCCGCCCCCAAAACCCCGCCCGGTGAAGCTAAAAATACCGCCTGAGGTAATCAGCAACCTCTCTTATGAAAACATGATGATGAGTAATGCCGAAGGTGGGCTTTTACCTACGTTTTTACCGCAACGGTTCAGCCACAGATAGACAGCGTTTATCCTTCGTCTCACCTGATTGTACCTGACTTTTTTGTTCTGCAACTGGGTAGGTATCGTCTCGGCCTTCATCTCTCCAATTCATGCGCTCGCACTTAACCCGTTGCCACAACCACTGAAGTACTAGCTGTCTTCTCCAGTCTTATCTCTGTCAGAACATAACATCGCTACTATTTTTACCTACGTTTTTACCGCAACGGTTCAGCCACAATATAGACAGCGTTTATCTTTTGTCTCACCTGATTGTACCTGACTTTTTTGTTCTGCAACTGGGTAGGTATCGTCTCGGCCTTCATCTCTCCAATTCATGCGCTCGCACTTAACCCGTTGCCACAACCACTGAAGAACTAGCTGTCTTCTCCAGTCTTATCTCTGTCAGAACATAACATCGCTAAATTAAATATTTATAAAATTTACAAAAACATAACATCGCTGCTAATTTTACCTACGTTTTTACCGCAACGGTTCAGCCACAATATAGACAGCGTTTATCTATCGTCTCACCTGATTGTACCTGACTTTTTTGTTCTGCAACTGAGTGGGTATCGTCTCGGCTTTCATCTCTCCAATTCATGCGCTCGCACTTAACCCGTTGCCTCAACCACTGAAGAACTAGCTGTCTTCTCCAGTCTTATCTCTGTCAGAACATAACATCGCTACTAATTTTACCTACGTTTTTACCGCAACGGTTCAGCCACAATATAGACAGCGTTTATCTTTTGTCTCACCTGATTGTACCTGACTTTTTTGTTCTGCAACTGAGTGGGTATCGTCTCGGCCTTCATCTCTCCAATTCATGCGCTCGCTCTTAACCCGTTGCCACAACCACTGAAGAAGTCTTCTCCAGTCTTATCTCTGTCAGAACATGACATCGCTACTAATTTTACCTACGTTTTTACCGCAACGGTTCAGCCACAATATAGACAGCGTTTATCTTTCGTCTCACCTGATTGTACCTGACTTTTTTGTTCTGCAACTGAGTGGGTATCGTCTCGGCCTTCATCTCTCCAATTTATGCGCTCGCACTTAACCCGTTGCCTCAACCACTGAAGAACTAGCTGTCGTCTCCAGTCTTATCTCTGTCAGAACATAACATCGCTACTAATTTTACCTACGTTTTTACCGCAACGGTTCAGCCACAATATAGACAGCGTTTATCTTTTGTCTCACCTGATTGTACCTGCCTTTTTTGTTCTGCAACTGGGTAGGTATCGTCTCGGCCTTCATCTCTCCAATTCATGCGCTCGCACTTAACCCGTTGCCATAACCACTGAAGAACTAGCTGTCTTCTCCAGTCTTATCTCTGTCAGAACATAACATCGCTACTATTTTTACCTACGTTTTTACCGCAACGGTTCAGCCACAATATAGACAGCGTTTATCTTTTGTCTCACCTGATTGTACCTGACTTTTTTGTTCTGCAACTGGGTAGGTATCGTCTCGGCCTTCATCTCTCCAATTCATGCGCTCGCACTTAACCCGTTGCCACAACCACTGAAGAACTAGCTGTCTTCTCCAGTCTTATCTCTGTCAGAACATAACATCGCTACTAACATTCATCTGATGGCAACAGACTTAGAAACCATTGGGTTGGGCTTAAAATCGAATCCAGGACTAGACTACAGACGGCAACCACGTAGTTAGTAACTTATTTAGGTAAACGCTACAAAGGCTTCCATAGCGTGACTAACTGTACCTTTACTGAACAATGTCTTTAAAAATGAAGTTTTTTAGTGCAATGTTACTCGCTAAAGTAAATAAAAAATTATATAACATCTATTAATGAAAAAAATGTACCTTTGACATAAGAACAATCTATGTAATTAACAAAAAGAAATGTCCTAACTGACTCGCTGAAAAACGATTAACATCGCACAACCCAAACAACAGTCGGCGCGATGGAAGAGAGGAAGGATCCTCTGAGGGTGAGCAGGAGCTTAGCACCCGATTCGATGACGACCGACCCTGGTACCTAGTTCTGCCGCCAAGCAGCATTATTTTGCGTTGCTATATTACAGTTTGAAGATCCAGGGAAATAACAAGGCAGAAATATACAAAGTGAGGCTTTGGGGTTAGCAACGCGGATCGTAAGCACCGATCCAATCCGAACATCTCGGAGAATCTAGTAGGGCACTGGGACACGCACTAGGACGTGATGCCGTTCCCTCTAGAAAACCTCTGACGGTGATTCGTTTCACACGGCTTGAGGAACCCTTTAAGTTTCTCGCCGCCCCTAAAAAAGTCCGATAAAGCTGAAAATGCCCAGTGACAATCAGCAAATTCACTCAAAAAAAAAAGGATCGTAAGCTCGTTTGACGGCTCAGTATCATTAAAAAAATATATGAGATCTATTGTTACACAGTGGTATGCAATAATAACAATAAACCTGACCTCGGTATCATAATTTGATTTGATTTAGTCTACTGATAAACAGTTATTATATATTGCGATTGATATTAATAATTCCAACTACAAATCTTGTTATGATAAATTATTCACCAATATCCGTTTATGGTTCAATGGCAGTTGTTGTATTGTTCTAACACTTGAGTACTCCGTGAATATATTATTTGTTATTTTAAATTATGATATAGATTTTTTTATTCAAAATTTGTATTTAGGTATTATTTGTCATGTTTACTTTTAAAATTCCGGTGATATTCAAACATCGGTCCCCAGGTTTTAAATCTATATTTTCGTAAACTAGATTTTGCAATGAAAATATTGTCGTAAAGAGGGCAAAGTTAAAACTTTAAAATTCATTTCCCACCAATTGATGTTGACGCTTTAGCAGTGTTTCTTTTCCACCAACCATAAAGAAAAAGATTCAACTGTTTTGTCAATAAATATTTTTCTTTCTTTCTCTTTTTTAAGTAGGGACACATACACTACACATTAAAATCTAGGAACTGATTTAAAATAAATAACGAATTGAATAATTCAAAATGGCTTAGCGCTTAGTCGATTCAGATGTAAAGCAAACCTCTTGCCGACTGCTTCACCAGAATGAGGCCCGTCGTGAGAAGGCCATTGTTTCTGCGCCGTCATAACGCTCACTGGAGCGCGACTAGCCCCAGGGCCTTCCATTATGACTCGCTTGTGGTCATTTCGTGGATACCCAAAGGGCAATCGTTTTTCACAATGTAGGAAGAGCTATTGTCTGTTGTGTCGTATTATTAACTAATCAGAGAGATAGAAAAACCACGACCAAATGTGTTGTGTACCTTCAACGTTTTTCCTCAAGCGTTGTCACGTACGTAGTAATATCAACTTATGTACAATACAGTAGGTATTATGTCACGACTTCTTTTGTCTTGAGTTTCGCTCGCGTAAAAACGGTTAGTCGTAAATTTCCAAAGGCATGAGATGTTTTTCGTAATAAAAAGGGACGAACCTGCCGAACCAAAGATCTGTGTTCAAAAACACGTCGATCCATTCCTACATTTGGAACGCAAATAAACACGCTTTCGAATTTATGATATTCTAAATTCTAAAGAATAAACAATAGGCTCTAAGAATTTGAAGGTCGATGAAGCAATGAACCAGCTACCTATCTATCAAACTTGACCTTTGGCGGCTGCAGGCAACTTTTACGCAAAGGTTTTGCGACAAGTCACCTACAATATTTGCGCGAGCCATAAATCACTGGTGTCCAGAGCGGTGTGTTCAATTCGCAGGCGACTTCACGACGCATTGTTCCCGCCACGCTAGGAACTTGTTTTCACTGGATCTCGTTTCATTCATAGCAACGGGAGCGACGTTTTGCTCTTTGCAAACCATACAGCAAACACATCGTAACGAGTATTGAAGGCAGGAGGTTGGAAACGATTTTATACTAGGTTTAGGAACAAATGTTGTGATACGTATTTACCTGTTTTAGTTGTGATATCATACTTTACAACTGAATACAAACTTATGCGAGTAAGTACATCAATACACAAATGTAATAGATAGTTTTTTATGTTTTCATTTATTTAGGATGGATTCGATGGATGGATTTGTGAACGCGACACCAAATTATGTCCACGTAATGTGCCTGCATGATACATAATAGCCGATCATCTATCTATTCAGGATCAGTATCCTGGCTACACGGGAGTTGTAGCAGCGCAGTGATGAGTGATAGGATTGTACCGTTTACATCATAAACAACGTTCATAAAACTCGTCTTAGCGTGTCAGAGGCGATCCCGAGGCTGCGCAGGCGTACACATATCAGACCGTGAGTCACCGTCGACCTTTGCGGAGCGGCTAAATTCGCGCTGCCAACGACCGGCGAGCGTCAGTAGTCGGTACCACCACACCGTAATTGATCATTAACACGGCTAGTCTGCTCCGTGTAGGGATAAGTCCCTGCAGAGTACGATGGGATGACGATTCACGACTCGCTCAACTTAAATGACACGATTCTGCACGTTTTACAGCTGTATGGAAGCGATTTCCTGATACAAATTATATTCTTTTAAATTCTTTTAAATAGTTCAGCTCTTATGTATGCTACTACGCTATCTGTTCGTAAGTCTACGGCAGCAGATGAGTAGACGTTGGAAAACCGGCAGAAACTTCACCAAGGGCTTTTTTGTCTTCCTCTCTAACAGCGTTAGATAATATTGGATGTCCTTTGACACTTTCCTTATTAAATAAACATAAGTAATTTTCTGTGTTCCATAATCTTGCGCAAACAGTTAAGCTTAAAATTTGACATTATCGAATATGAATTAGGTATAATGTCAAACTTTGCAGAAATACTTGTTAATTATAAATAGGAAATATATTAGAACCTGTCTCGATAGAAAGGTCAAATGTTATAATGAAATGTAAATTCTACTCTCAAGGTGGTTGTGTGGTTGTCAGCAAATAAGCTGCCATTGTGAGGATAAACTGCGTTTGGTTTATAATCATGCTTTTTTAAATTTTGATAATAAGGTGTTTTCTTTATGTGGCTACTTTTCTTAGTAGAGGATACTAGGAAATATTCGACATCTTCTTTCATATTTGGCTTAAAATTATTTAGGCTTCCTTAGTCATAATCCTATAATTTTAATGTTTATTCCCTTCTAAATAAACTGCGTGGAAGAAAACAGATTTATGCACATAATTTTAGAATAAAAAAAATTTAATAAGAAAGTTTTGGGAGCTTCAAATAACTAATAAATAAATTTAATCGAACCTATAACCTAACGTCTCATTTAACAGATTCTTTTTTACTGCTGGTCTCTCCCCAATTTCCCATCCCAAAATATCGTGAACACAATCCTTAATAACAATTAGCCTTCCCTTTACTTTCATTGGCGTCATATTAAAGCGCTGTTTAATTTCTCCCATGTGCCTTGTGCCACTTACTAAAGAACGCGGTGCAGCGGACGAACGTATAAATCCGCCGTTTGCGTTTTGCATACTAAATTGTTATTTGGACTCGGTTGTTCATTCAGTACGTGTCCTCTATTCACATCTTTAACTTTCAAGTTTCGTGTGTTGTCCGTAATGTTTAATGTTTTGGAGTAATCGTGTTATGGTTTTTCGAATGTTTACTGAAATGGTCTTCGGGTTTTTGGCCACCCTAAGATATTTAGACCTCAGAGATGACTTGCTGCTTGGTTTTAATGGCAATCATCTAATAGGTTAAGGTACCAAAATTCAAAAGGTATTCAAAATGTGAATTCTGGTTCTAATGCGATCGTTTGATTGTAGGTATCATCTCGTCGCTACAGTACGGACCGAACTCAGTATTATGGACTAAAGCGGTTTATGTATTTGTCTATTTCAAAAAGTGTAATCCTATTAGCGCGTTGTAATATCCCAAATGGAGTAACATGGGTGTTCCATTAGCTATTGTGATACGCAGCAGCCGTATTACCGTTGTTGCCAAACGTTTCCTGCTCCGCATACGGATTTCTTCATTCGTCTTGGTCCACGTTTCTACGTGTTTCGAACCCCACGGGTCCATTGTTTCTAAGGCTCCATCCGTCACGCCATGCGCTGTCACTCGCCGCTGCAGACTGTGTGGCTCTTGTCTAATGACGCCATTGTTAACTTCTTTGAAGGCTAACTACCTAGTGCTATTTTCGCCAAACGTAACGTTACAGAATCATTACACTGTGTGAAAAGATTTATGAAGTCTTATTTTTCCTGTAAGGTATTATCATCATTCATCTGCAATTATGGTTTCTTTGCCACTTCAGTTTAATTATTTGTTTCGTAACCTTAGTTAGTCGAAGGATAATCGGTCATCCATAAATACATCTAATAAATTGTCAGCTGAACTCTTGAATAGGTGTTGCTTGCCAAATCCTTCATACCGTAGAACGGATATTACCTATACTTATACGTAGTCGCCGGGACAAACAACTGCAATAATGCTGACATTTGCATCTGTTTGTGCCTTCTTGATTTCTGTCGACTAAAATATAACTGAAGTAAGTTATATCCGTTACAATTTCAATTCAATTCAATTCAATTTAAATTTTAAATTCACAAATGTAACAGAGAGTTTTTGCCCCAACTACAATGTAGTTGAATTGGCGAATGCGTTATTTCAACATACTTCAATATAGTATTGACCGTCAGAACATTATGCTTTTTCTCCGCAAAATGACCTTGCAAGTTTTAAATGATGATCCTATGCTAGCTTCATTACGTTGCTGTAAGGTGGGTAAATTATTGTTATTTGGATCGTTTGCGTGTAGTCAATTAATATTCAGCCTTTGTCCTCTAACGGCCGAAATTAATTACGGGTCCTGTTGTTATTTCCCGTCATTTCACCTTTAAATGACGGGAAATAACAACAGTTGCCTAGTAACAAATCCTCAGTAGGCTATCTCTATCTCAGGATCGGTTATTAATTTCGGCCGTAAGACAACTCTCATTTATTTGTAATATACTACAAACATTTGAACCAAATAAGCCAACAATCGTTATGGATACCACAAATTACAAAAAAAAAACGCTTAGACATAAAACTGTTAAGCAATCTTTTGATGACTAACGATAGTACTTACCTACTGTTTAAAGGTTTTGCTTTTTCTTACAAAGTTTTACATATAGGCGTAATTATTTATAACTGACGTGGCGTTATATATAAATCTTCTGTGCATGTGTTTGTAATTGAACTCCTTTTAAACGGCTGGACCGATTTTGATGAATTTTTTTGTGTGTGTTCAAGTGGATTTGAGAATGGTATAGATTTACAATTGGACCCGATAGGTGGCGCTGCAATAGGGGCCCATCATGGGATACTACGGGTGTAAGCGGGCCGAAAGTACGTTATAAAAACTGTCTTATCATGTGTCTGATAATTTTTGTTTGTGTAGACCATTTTGTACAGTTCTCCTTTGGTTTTAATTAAAATGAAGTCTTATGATTGAATTATAAAATTATAATGCATGTTCGTGCCTTATAAGTCATTGTTACGTACAGAAAAACAATAGAGAATAGGTACTTGAAGCGTTCTTCAAGTTATAACAACGTACTTACATGCGAACTGCGGTCATTGAACTCTATTTTAGAGGGTCAAAACGGAATCTTATTAAGCCTCACGTGGGATGCAACTTTATTATAAGCGTGTTTCATTCAAATGTCTATTGACACCGCAGCCTACGCTAGGCGGGAACATGTGGTTTGTGTTTATACTAGCTCGGTAGGCACTTTACTTACATGAAATACATAACCTTACCTACAAAACATAGGACAAACCATTGCCAGGTTGTATGTCTGCATTATGTCCGCCGCCGCCGCCGCCGTGGTGGACACCCCGGTGACCAACAAACAATAAATTTTCTATCGTGTCTGTTTTTGCGGCAGTCAACGTGTTTAAACGAGACTTGCAGTTGCACTTAATACTATAAGAAAGATCATGCAAATTTTGATCCATTTGAAATGAGTAAGAAATCAATTTCAGTCACGAATTTTGAGCCTAATCAATGCTTCGTATGAGTCATAGAGCAATGTTTACTAAAGTTACTCGCTGTGAACGCTGAGTCATCTCTGGGTAGAGAGGAAGCCATAAAAAATGTTAATATACTGGATAATGAGGCGAATATCAAAAGTCGAAATAAGCCACGTTGCAGTTGACGTTTTAGCTACGTGGGGCTGACATATCCGATAAGGATAAAAGCTTCTTAATATGTAAGCCTTCAACTCAGCAGTGGAACGTTTATAGCTATATGATGAAGTTTATTAGTAAATTCTAAAATACAGAATGTGCATGTGCTCAATTCAGGATATTACCACGATGACAGATTTAAAACGACTTAAACTGACTTTGAAAATGCAAAATTTTAATATTATTTGATTTCTTTGTGTGTGCCAGAGTGCTAGCATTCAACATCAAAACATTTCGCTAATATTTGACATGTAAGAGAAGATAGCTAATCATTTATTATGATTATAGAATTACCTAATCTAAATCTAATCTAATAATTTGCTTCTAAATCTTATTGCGTATTCCTCAAGAATAGTGCATTGTAATTAAGGACACCTAATAAATAGCTCTGAATATTCGATCGAAGCTAGCGAATGCACACAAGGATTATTGTCAAAATTATTTTAATGCCACACGCTTTGTTTTATTTTAGAAAAGAACAACATTAATGCTAATAAGCCTGGATACTTTATTAAAGTATCCACTCGTTTGTCGTTACGTCTGGCTGTATTCTTTGAATGTACGTCATCACAACGTTCAAGATTCGTTTTCGTCCTTTGATACTATTTATAATTTTAGACGCAACTGTTTCTTAATGTATTAATGAATCATCACGTCCATTAATAAATCATAAAGAGCTGCTGTAGATATTTGTCTTTGTAAAGTTATTGGTAATTACTTTCGTATGTTATAGACGTGTCAGTTGCCAAATATGTATAGACCACCGCCTCCGTGGTCTATAGTGGTTAACACTGGTTTAGACCAATAGGTCCCGGGTTTGATTCCCAGTGGGGGATATATGTTTGTGTACTCTGTTTAGTTTCCCTGTGTGGTGCCGGGGATAAAGAATTGCACCACCCCATCTCTTCCTGTGGGTGTCGTAAAAGCCGACTAAGGGACCATTCCAGAGGATGGGCAGTAGCATCTCTCTGATGTTACCCTCAACCTACTGCGATCGCCAACCCGCCTGCCAAGCGTGGCGATTACGGCAAATACCCCTCATATCCTTGGGGGAGGCCTTTGTCCAGCAGTGGACGTCTTTGGCTGAGATGATGATGATGACTCTGTTTAGTTGGTGGTAGGGCTTGCTTGTCCGCCTGGCTAGCTACCACCATCTTACCTAAATATGTCGCCATAACATCAATGTTTTTAGCATTGTTGTGTTCCGTCAGCTAAAAAAAGCTAGAGAAAGATAGCCAGTGCTTTACTAGTTGAGGATCCGGGTGAAGTGCGCTTTCATCATTGGCCTTATCATCACTTAACATCAGGTGAGATCAAGGCACTATGCTCTTTCTGAGACGGTACTATACACGTCATCAGCCTATAATTATCGCACTGCATTACATGGCTTATACCTTCATGGTATGGCAGAGGCCTTCACAAATGAACAATAGCACAAGAAAGCTCCTGACATGACATGATGACATGACATTCATATGCATAACCTACCAAGCTGCCGTAATGCCGGTTGATGGGTTGTTACGACTGCCACCTTACAAAAGCTACCGTAACTAAGCAACGGCTTAATATGCCTACCAAAGTACGGGTTAAATCGAAATATTTTAATTTTGTCTTAAAACTTGCTTAAATTCGAACACCCCAACTGCTTGTATTTCATTAAAAATATTTAACTGTATTAATGGAGTTTCGGAACTAACATACACTATTGTTACTCTACGCCGGGTAGATGTAGCGACACAAAAAGTTGCGGCGCAGCTGCAGACCACTTGTCAGTCAAGGAGGCGCGCGTGCGCAACCTGCCCTGCGACATTGCATTCTACAATAATATTCAACAACTACGGGGTGGCCCTAATAGCAGTTTATACTATACTATTATTTTAATAACCCCCTTTTTCTAGGGTTGATAAAAATTGTTTCACATAAATACCCTGTTATGGTTTTTTGGCATATTAAACACGAATAACTTAATGTTGTGTAATTTATGATTGACTAGCGGTCCGTCCCAGTCCGCACAAGTGGACATTTTTATTAAATGTAGCCTATTTTACTCAGCGCTAGCTAATGTAGCATTCTAAATAATTCTAACATTCTACATACATACATACATACATACATACAAAGTTTCCTCTTTATAATATTATTAGATTAACAAAAAAGAGTAAGTAAGTATTTTTATAATAATTGTGTTTTCTAATTGAGGGTGTCTGTCAGACGCAGTCAATATTTTTATGGTTAAAATGATTATAGTGACTGCACAAAATAATTTGCAACATAATTATAGTTTGAGACCGAAGTTAACACCTTGGGGTACGCCAATTTATTCAAAATTAATTTAACGTGATTCATGTTTTATACAATTTACCATCAACCTATCGATCAAATCGTAAAACTGCTTACCATTGTGGTGGCATCCAGTGCGGATATTTTGAGTACAATTCATTTACCTACTCGTCAATAAAAGAAATTGCTTTTGAAACAGTACTGTACACTATTTTTCGACAAGATTCACTTTCGCAGTGAGTTCACGTGAATGAGTAAGTTTTTCGAGTCTTCTACAGTATGATGAAGATATTTTATAAAATATTGGTATAAAAATCTAATCTTAAGTATAAACTAAATTATTTATGTTATTTTATAAGTTTAAAGGCCTGGCCTGTGAACATATCCGTACTTGAATCAATGACACCCTTTATTTGTAGCTATAATGCTGAAGATCTCATGTTTAATCGATTTTGGCATGCTACCGACGATAATGAGAGCTGTGGCATATATACATCTGCCTTGTCCGCACATCTCCTTTGTTTGCCAAGGCACCTGCTTTGACGGTTACGATTAATAATGAATGACTCTCATTTTTCCTATACCAAACATTATAATATTTAGTACAAAGTTTATTTTATGAGCTTAGAACTATTTAAAAATACACTTTATTCAGTTAAGTTTAACCGAGAATGTTTACTCAGGTGGTGAAGATGTATTTACTTCCCCACGTGTCACTGTCGTCCTTAAGTTAAATCTGAAGTATATCAAGTAACTTACAAAAATCTTTAATGTACTTATTTGTATTTGTTTCTAAGAGATAATGCAAAGTTTTAATTATTAATGAGTTTGTGTTCTAATAAAACTATTAAATGTATTTTCTCGTTCTTAGCCACTAAATTTTTTATTTATTAAATTTTATGGTTCAACTAACGGGATTTTTTTAAGTCTGCGTGGAAAAGTCACCTATATGCCACTCTCCCGGCCTTCCAACTATGTTTGGACGAGAAATCTCGCCGATCACTTGGCTTGCTCCCCAAATCTGAGCATCCTATCCTTAAAACCTGTGTCGGAACTCTTCAAATATAAATGGCGAGACTTGTTCGGTTTTTTATACCCTTGGTTCCTAACCGGCTTTCTCACACGATCTTGAACAAATGTGTGCGTCTATATGTAAGCAGTTGAGCATACGCAAACTAAAAATTCTGTACGGCCGAATATGGCGGACCACTGCGCGAGCGATTTTGTGGGACTGCTTAAATTATCTGTTTTTATAGCACGCATTAGTGATTCAAAGTGACACAGAAATATCATTCGGAAAGTTAAGAAACCTTGAATTCAAACAACTTCGTTGGAACTCGAATTTTGTTGCAGGATGATTATTTATTTATTTATTTATTGGCACGACAACAGAATGCAAACCACATTTCATACATAAACACAATTTTAAAAAAATACAGTAAAATTTTCACTCCGATTGTGGTCGGGCACAGCGTTTACTTATTCTATCATGCATACATTAAATATTATCTATATTTACCTATAGCTGCTATATATAAAATAGAATCCAAATTCAAATAATGTCAATTGTATCTTTGACTTCTTGAGAGTAAAACCTCATGTGGTAAAACTGTGGCAACACTTTCTTCCTCGTCTTGTGCTCGTCTCCTCGAACGATTGTATTATTTTATATATTAATTTTTTTGGCTGTTGTTAGTTAATTAATGTTAATTTGGTTAATTTCAAATCAAAAATTGCTTTTAACTTTAAAAACACAATCACTAAGCCGCTTATATATCTTCATCAATAAATAAATAAACTAATAGGTAATATTAATCAAAACAATTGCCTTCACTCGCCAGTATTGCCAGGATTTCCCTCATATTTTTATGCTAATCGTACTGACTCTCAACGGCAAGAATGTCGGCAACCAGCAAACGTGCACACATCTAATCACCATACAGTTATGCGTTATGCAAAAGATGACGGGTAAACATGCTTATGTAAATTACGGTGTCCGCATTTAACTTTAACGTCGTCTACCTACGCTGTGGTCTCGTACTAAAAGCTATCAATAAAAAGTTGACAGCCACCGATAGGAACAAGTGTACGTACATGGTGAAACGAGGTCTGGATATGACCCGTGGGTGGACTGGTCTTACGGGCCAATGTTTTTCTAACGCCCTCAGCGCTAACTGTATGGAATGCTTGACCGTACGCGCGCGGTATGTCAATAGGGCCTGGCTTGGGAACCACTTGATCTGGTAGTTGGTATATAAGCGCTTGTCATAACCTTCTATGGCCGTTTCTTGCACACCTCAAATGTATAAGACTGTAATGCCAATTCATTTTGGTAAATACTGTTCTGTATTAACCACAAAAATAAACAGTATTATTAGTCGCTTTGTATGTCTAAGATATCAATTATTTCATATATGTTTAATCGAACACTGTTATTCCAAAACTGGATGGATATCATGTTTTTTAATAAAGGCAGATCGAGCCATCCTCATAGGCACCCAGTTTTGACCAAGTTTCGGAATAGCTATTTATACTATTACTTAACTGTCTTATTGCTAATCACAAGTCTCTTATTGTGTTATTATTTATATTCATGCCAACGCGTTCGGCCACCGTTCGGTCCGATATCCGAAGTCCCGGGTTCAATTCCCAGGTCAGGTGAAGTGTTTTCGCACTTGGTGAGCGTGGTGATTAAGCCAATACCATCAATTGTAGCGATGACTTGATTTCAATGATAGAGACCTTTGGCCAGCAGCGGTACAGTATATAGGCTATTTACTTACAGTCATGCGTGATATATGCTTATAACTGTATTTTTAGGTTACATTCTTCTGTGGAATCAAAATGTGAAATGGAAACAAGACAGAAATAAAAAGTTACCAACAATCCACTAACAGAACAACAATTTCTCAAGCCTATCTATCACTTATAATAAGTATACAACGCGTTATTGCCTCCTTCCGGTTTGACGATAGTATCTTCGAAACACGAGACGGGCATTGAATTCAAATGATGGTTGACACGAGGCATGGTCCCGCCTCCACCGCTGCGCTGGCGCCACTGCAACTACCAGATATGGGTGGGAGATATTGTAATTGACGGTTAGTGATAGTAAAACTTCTTTAACAGTGAAAATATACATTTGATTTAGTTATCTTTTTTAAAAGCACCAGAAACACATTTCTGATGCTGTAAAAGAAAGGGAGTACTTACAGTCAACATCAAAAGTAGATGATGTTTACTAGATTTCAAAATTAAATTTCGATAGTGTAAGTCGGTATTTTCTATATAACTACAGTCAAAGTCTGCAGGTCGAAGGCTTTTCGATATGAGTTAAAAAAGTTTTGATTTTCATACTGATTTCATATTTTGAAACTTGACTAATCATCAGTTACCTTTGATGTTGACTGTACAAAGTAGACTTAGGGACCAATGGCGTAAGTGACTTTTAAAAGCTCAAATTGTAGCCAAAAATAATAAAGGACTTTGTATATTGTCAAGGCAAAAACTGTTAAACTTAGTTATGCATCGCTTTTGAAAACAACAAAATGATACAGCAAAATAGTAGTAATAGTGATACTAGGTAAAGATCAAGCACAGAAATAGAAACAAGTGTTAGTGGCATTTCTCTCTTTTTCCCTTGCGCCGCAGCTTTCCTTGGAAAACGTGGCAATTAACCTAGCGCTGACTAACTAACTAACCCAATCGGACGCGAAGGGATTAACGACTGTCATCCTATTAGAGAAGACGCCAGGCTGTAAGCACCTTTATCGGGAGGACCCAATATGGTGGTGTGTGATAGAAATAAAGGAAACGTGGAGTAATTTGACAATGTCAGTAATCAGTGTATTCCGAAACTAATCGGTCTAATGGAAAATGAAAGTTATTTATTTGCTTAAAATATTGTGATACACTGAAGTTGCATTGAAACGACACGTCCTCACGTTTAAGTAATTTGTTATGCATATAATATAAATATCATTATTAATTGTGATATAGCTTTGCAATACATACCATAATATTGAATGTCTAAAGGATAAGATACAACGTCACAAATAATATTCCCGGTTTTATACCGACTTATACCGACTTGCAAGGCGATATTTCAAAGCGATATGTATAGTGAAGCTCTGCAAAAAGCACATGATTATGTCATAATCCATAGGCGGATAACATCGGTGAATGTAAATTATGGGGTTTCTGATCGGACAGCAAATACGGCGTTTAAAGGAAGGAAAGTTGGCGCGAGTGAACGACCCCTCGTTGCTGCTGGGCATCGAATCCCTTACCGTGCGATTAGGTTACGTGAGAACGCTCTTGGAGTTTGCTTCCTCGACCACTGCCCCTTATTATGTTATAGTATTAACGTAATGTAATTTTTCCCGTTACTTGAACTGGATTTTTGAAGTGAAAACTTCTTTAGCGGCGTTGTACACTTTTTTTGTAATGGGTAAAAAAATGTTAAATTCGCGTCAGGACACGTGACCTGATCGAAAATTCGTAAGACTGATGGAGAGTAGACAGCCGGCGCGGCGTAGGAGAGGAAGTATCCCCCTCTCTTTCTATGGCGGCGCGGCGAAAATGTATGCCTGCTGTTTCGTTTAGGCGGCGCAGGGCGCTTGCGCGAATGTTCGTGTGTGTTTATGTTACAGCGTGCCACGCGCATCCATGGATGGTGACAGGCTGTCAATAAATA
Organism: Eudonia lacustrata; assembly: GCA_947562085.1. Lineage (NCBI taxonomy): Eukaryota > Metazoa > Arthropoda > Insecta > Lepidoptera > Crambidae > Eudonia > Eudonia lacustrata. Next base: position 5,082,810 of record OX387317.1, on the reverse strand, counting down.
TTGTATTCTACCACATAAATGATGGTACTTTTATACTGATAATTGAAGCAATTCGTGCAAATTATTCCCTAACCATTCCAAAATATCAAAAATGCACAACGTTAATATTCAAGTTTTCACTTCTGCCGGCACTCCCGGAGTGCAACCCGTCGTTTTTTTTACAATTTAGATTGTATTTTTGTAAACTTTTAGACTAAAATGTTAAGAAATGGAAAATGTTTTATTTATATAGAAATTATAATTTTAGACTGATGAATCCCACATCTCTTACTTTGCTCAGATAAAAAAAATCGAATGAAATCAGCGAATTTTCCATCAAGCCGCGAATTTTCCGCCAAGTAAATTGCAAAGTACATTCATGTACTAGCTTTAAACCCAAAGCCAATGCGAGAGCGCTTAACTATAACGGTGATCCAACTTTAGACGGATCGCTTCACAATGGAACGGACGTCGATTCACTAATAGGAGTTTCCTTTGAACTAGCAACAACAACAGCCACCGCATTTGTTGATGTAACTGCTCGCAGCCGTTCGTAGAAACTGTTCACTTTTAACAGAGCGCCGGAACACATGGTAGACTAGCCCATCGCACCCACTTGATTCTTTGAAGCTCCATTTATGTGCGGCAGTTAACAGTTTTGGTTTATATTCACACATCGTATCACTTCAATCAACTCGTGTAAACATATCTTTAACCGTTCAAACAGAGACTATGAAAGTTCAATTGGCACCTTCCACGACTTTATACGTTTCAGAATGTTTGCCTTTTATGAATGTTAGCTTCTCCTCAATTTACCGTAATGCTTTTAAAATAGTTCAATGTCCATCGTAGGAGGGTGTGGGCAGTTCTAATTTAATTATGGATCCATTTACTTCCCCTCTGTCAAAGCTTTACTCCATTGCCAGCAAGAAGGGCTAATGGTAACTCATAGGGTAAATGTGAAATGCCTTTATAGATACTTTGTCAAATAATGGATCCTTGACACGAAAGGTCTAAGTGATTTTATTAAAACCCGGATCACGTTAGACGGTTTGACGACGCAACGCGACAGTCTAATATGATAGCTCTTTATGAAAGCTCACTCAGAAGCTTTCATCTTAAAGTTTACATTACAGCAATAACAACAACAACTTCTATTATCCGTCAATAAACATCTACCGGAAACATCGAAATCGATGACCGGAAATGATAAACAACATCTCATTGCGTTTCAAAAACTATACGTATGGATATTGTTTCTAGAGACGTGTTATTGTCATATTTTGTAAAAGATAAGTAAACACGATGGTAATTAATATAATGGCAATATAAAAAAAACAATCTTAAGTATAAAATATATTAATCACATCACACTAATATTATAAATGCGAAAGTTTGTGTAATTTTGTATATTTGTTGCTTTTTCACGCTGCAACGGATGGATGGATTTGGATAAAATTGGGCATACAGATAGTTTATAACCTTGATTAAAACATAGAATACTTTTTATCCCGATATTCCCACGGGAACGGGAACCACGCGGGTGAAACCGCGAGCGGCCGCTAGTAATTTATAAACTGATTATAATATTAGTGTGATTTATTCTCTAAAATATAGGCTTAAATACTTTATATCAAGTAACTTATTATGACCAGATACCTAATTGCAATTTTCGCTAGTATATATTCTGTTTCCGATTTGAAATTGGTTGAATTAACTATAAGATTATAAAGAGATAAACCTTTTGAAAAAAATATAGTAAAACACACTAGTCAGGGAAAAGAAAAGTTAGGTATATCATGAATATAAACGAGGTAACAATTCTACCACGATGTGTGTTGGCATAATTCGCCGGCCTTCGTACTATTTCTTTGATCTACAAACGCTAAATGATTTGGCAAAGCAAGCGGCATATTTAATTTATGTTTCCTAGAAAGACAAAATAAAGACTCGGTACATTAGACGGTAACGCAAATATTAATATTATTTGTATATACCGCTGCTGTGGTTTTCAGGATGTTTGAATTAATATTACATTATTATCATATCAATGTTATTGTTCCGTTACTTTGTGAAGGATGGATAAACTATTTAACGTCCTTGATGCCGAAGACACGTAGGGTAAAATCCAGAGCGCACATGATCTAAAGTTTTCTTAACTCCATAACTGATTTAGTCACAGATAATGAGCTTTTTTTTTTGCAATGTATGTCTTTTATCATTAAAATCCACGAACATACAGTCTACCCTAGCTATCAAGATTTACATTTTCGAGTTACCTTGGCCAAATCATTGAATTTATTGATGCGTTGCGTAATAACTGCACATACAAATAGTAGCAACTGCATAATGATGTTCTCAATTGCGTCCCATTTGTGGACAGCTGCGCATGCGCACCACCACCACTTACAATCGGAATATGAAATGGTTAAAATTGCCTCCGTACCTCCATGAAGAAGAGCCAATTTTATCCAATCGAAAATAGGGCTTTGAAAAAACATAGCAAACGAGCACAAGTTCTATTTGTTAATATCCTTAGGCCCGTACAATAAACGGATTTGAGTTTCGAATGACTATTCCATGTTTATCTCTTTTACTACTTGTTAAATGAAAATTGCTTTTACTCATACTGTAGAATTTTTTTTTACAAAGTTGTTTTTTTTCAGTTGTCGTTTGCTACTTTTAGCTCAAAGTTTTTCAATTTCCTGCTGGTTTATTTTACATACTTTTATACCTTATTATAATTTTAGCTTGATATTTTATATTTCCGTTTGAATGCCATCCCTGAATCAGTCGGTCATCGACACATTCTCCACACGGAGGAACGCTTAACAAGCGTGCGATGACGCTTTTGTCTACATCGATAGATATATAGTGATAGATAGTGCCATCGTCATCGTTATAATATGTTTAGCATTTTGTGTCAACAAAAAGGTTTAACACAATTTTAAGACAGGCCAGGATAAAAATTTTACCTATACTAGAGTAATTCATTCTAAGAAACGTCGATATTAGAGTTAAAAAGAAATTCAATAATGTTTCAGAATAAAACTACTGGCTCTTTTGTGCGTGACTCAATATTCGAATTCGGTCATATTGAAGAAAGAAATAATATTAAAAATGTGTTTGAAATATCTCACAGCAGCCAGAGAGATCAATATACAATATCCAGAAAAGGTTAACCATTTTGACATTTTCTTCAATAACATACATGCAGTCTTTCTTTGAATTGTAGACCATAACAATATTTGGTTCTTAAAAAATGGATTTGATTTATTGTCTTCTCTCTCTTCCGTAGCATATCTGAAAACCTATGATTCCTTATAAAAAAAATTCCCCACGTAGCCATTGCCTCTATTATTTAAAAACGTTATTCTAAACTCAACACTACCTTCATATCTAAAATCTATCAGAACCGATATATACTTTCTTTTTTTAACAAAATCTGTGCTGTGATTGATCACTGACACGGCATCGCTGCAGTCATAGAAGTTTCGAAATAGCACAATAATGAAATATCTTTCTTCAGAGATAAACCGTCATTCATGTTATCCCTCGTTGGTGTCGTTTCTCTGTCAGGTTTCAGGCGTCATCTGATTGCGCTCCGTCGCTCGTGACGCCACTGAATCAATGAGTTACTCGGCCAGATCATAATCGTTCATTACATCTCCGGCTGAGCGTAAACATTTGTGCACTTTCCCTGTTTTCCTGCGCATACTCATGTCCGTTGCTTTAAAAGCAATTTCAATTTCCACTCGCGATCCATTGCTGTCATTTTAATTGATTCATTGTTGCTCTTCTTTGCTTTCCCAATCGTTTGATGTTCCATTGTGATTGTCAGCATCTGCATTAGTAAGATCTAAAATTGGTTGTAACATGACTGCGGCTAGTTTTGATTCGAGTGTAACATTGATTCCAGCTTCTGAACTTTGTAGTTAAGTTCTATGTGAACCCATGGAATGAACTTGAAGCACACTTGAACACTTTCGAAGCTATATTAGGATCTATAACTAATTCAATGTTACCATTAATTTTATAGTTAGCTACAATATCTTACGGTATGTACTTGGCCGATAGTAGCAATGAGAAGGCGTTTTAAAAACATAAATACGACGACGAAGTGTTTTAGTAGAAATTTTTGCCCTTAAATGTCTGTTTTTTAAATCTTTAAAGTTAAACTTTTAATCTTGGGCAATAATAGTAGATGAAAGGATCGGCCTATCCGACACCAAATGACTTCAATCTCTTCGCCCTCTCGACTTCACTTATGATGAAGAGCGAAAGGATGGGGTTGAACAAAAGATCTCAATGAAAAAAATATTAAAAAGCTGTGTAAAAATTCAGTGCTTACGTCAGCCTTCCCGGTAGCATAGTAGTCAGTGCAGCCGCCCGAATTGCGGAAGACCCAGATTCGATTCCTGGCTAGGTCGGGTAGGCATTTAATTTTTTCATTGTATTTTATTAATATTTAATCTTGTGTACTGAGAGAGGATATCCTATGCAAGCCCCACTAAGACAAGATTATAGTCTCTCATAGGAAAACAGTAAATCATAAGCTATTATCCGGAACGCAAACTAGTTTTGCTCAAGCTCTAGATTGAACGGATTCGTCTCAGATGTCGCCCTGTGATTGGTGCTGTATCAATGAGCGGCCTACATTGCGTCCGTCGTGAGCGCTCTGCATTCCGAACCACCGCAACCGGCGCGCGAAGGTCGATTAAGGCTTTTGTAAACTCACTCCGACTGTCGATATGCGTTTGCAAGTGCGGACTACGTGATAGTGTTGCCGTGTATTACGAAACCTATTCTGAAAATGTCAACATTTCACAACACTAGCTTTTACACTTAGCTTTTCAGCTTTTCTAAATTAAGAAATGCGAATCCTTGGACAATAGATGACTTTGTTGAATGCTTCTGTTGAGTGCTGAAAGTTAGTTTTCTTTAATATTCGATTGTGTCAAAGTTAATTGTAATTTTTGTGGAGTAAGAAGTAGCGTAGAATAGCTTCGAATTCGTACAAATTGCAGTGAACTTTATTAAGGCGACGCATCGCTAAACAATAAATCTCATACGGAGCGTTTGCACCCCGTACTTACCATAAGAAAAATGGGTTTTTTTTCCTTCAAATTAAAACTACAAATTATTTAAAAAAAATGAACTACAATATTGAAGTGTGTGTTAAGACTAATCCACTAAGAAAATTTAGATGCTTAAATCGGTCCGGTTTGCCTGTAAAATGCGAATCATGTTTTAAAAGAGGTTACTTTGATATTTTTTTCTCTGTTATAAAAGTTGAAAAATCGTGTTTGTGCAACTAACAAAATGAAGTCAATTAAATGAAAAATCATGTCATCAAATATCACTTTCATATAAAAAATACGTAATTTTATAATTTAAACGCCACGTAACGCCACGTAAATTTCCAATGCGTCGCCTTAACTCGACTGAATTGTAACACAATTCGTACTGAGCAAACTATGTGTGGCAGTCGTTAAAACCCACCAACTTGCATTAAGGGGTGGGTTATGGGCTATGGCCCGATCTCCCCATGAGCTACTGTTCATGTAACAAGGCCTAAGCCCTGCTGTGGATCATAATGACTCATGATATGTAACATTATTTAAACATTATTTCGCACTACCAATAGATACAATACTGTTGTTATTCAAAATAATATACTGATATTTTAGATTTTACCGTATTGTAAATAACTGTACGGTTTTATCTCCAATTTCAGTATATTTTGAATTACTTCAGTATTTATTGTATTTACTTTAACCGTACAAAGCAATTGTTTAACTCATATTTTTACCTTTATATATTTTCTCTCACAATTTCTGCTATTATGGTCCATGACCATTGTTTCATGGTTCACTGGTGGCGACGACTTTTTTATGCTTTCTACTTTTAATCAGATTAGTTTATATAATTAAGCTTTTGTTTTTGTTTTACACTTCGAAATGAAACGGCTCTTAATGAAAACTCCGAGATATTCTTATCATACGGAACGTCAACCAACGTCTTACTTTCACGTCCAAGCACAATGCTGATAAGGCTTGGGAAATTAAATACTCCTTGCTGTAGGTCCTGTTATGTACTCTGTGCGACATTAAACAATCATATCATAGCAATCTGCCACTTCATTGCCAGTTTTGGCATTTCGGCTTAGTTTAAGTCCGCCTGACTAGCTACCACCATCATAACTAGGTCTGTTAGCCAACCAACCAGCAATGTTACTAGCATTGTTGTGTTCCGATACCCAAAATAAAATGTTTAAGTATTAGGGGGAAGGGCGCTCCTATACTATATCCTATATGAGGAGCTCGATGGCGCAGTGGTCAACGCGCCCGGTCTGCGATTGCTAAGGTTAAGCAACTTTCGCATAGGCCGGTCGTCGGATGAGTGACCAAAAATTTATCATCTCGAGCTCCTCCGTGCTTCGGAAGGCACGGCACGTAAAGCCGTTAACATCCCCAATCCGCACTGGGCCCGCGTGGTGGTTTATGGCCTGTTCTCTCTATCCATCCATAAGGCTCGTGCCCCAGCAGTGGGGATATAAAATGAGCCGATGATGCTGATGATGATGATTATGATGATGATTATGATGATGATGATGATGATGATGATGATGATGATGCGCTCCTATCTTAGCATTATCTATCATCCCTGGGTGAAAGAAAGGAAGAGTTTTTTAAAAGAAACTACCTTTAACTCGTAGTCGGACTCTGTCGGCGGCGAGGAACTAAACGTCTCTCAAGTCGTGGTGATCAAACATCCTCAGGGTATCTAGAAGAGATGGCATCATCACACAAGCGTGTTCCTGCCCCCTCCTAGATTCACTGAGACGTTTGGATCGGAAATAAAAGCGGGACAACCAGAAGGCAGCCTCTAAATGCTAAGACCTCGGCTCAGGTTGACCAGGTCGTGGGGTGGGGTGACATTGTTTTGTTCCGACAGTTATAAGTTAAGACGAGGGTTTAAAAAAACGGTGTTTTTAAATGAGTTTTATTCGAAATGTATAAGGAATTTAAATCCAAAAAAAAAAATATGTTATTCATTGGCCTTTTATCTGGTAATTTCGGCTGGTATTTTCACGATATTTTACAATTTCCTGCATCGAATATAATAGCAAACATACGTCTTATTAATAAACTAAATATCATTTTATTCAGGCAATACACCGTTTCAGCCAAAAAAAAATATACCAAACTAATTGTCTTTGAATATGTAATAGTTTTCGGCCATTATAATTTTAATAATAAGTAAACGTTAATAAAATCCACATTATTGCCTGATTCGACCCTCGCGCCATCATTCAATCCCGAGCGGACGTCTTAGAAATCTCACAGTCGGAAACGCTCGCCTTAAACGGCCTATCATTACCTTATCGACACCCTCAAGTAACAAGGCCAAACAATTACCCTTTTTTATATAAAGCCTTCAGACTAGTATGTATTGTAAACACAACACGTCATTAATATCCTCCGTCTCTTCTTTACAGGCGAGTCTGCGGCAGCTGGACCTGTCCCTGCTCTCCGAGCTGTGGACCCTCAGTGAAGCGATGGCGTCGTGGCGCCGTCAGCTCGAGCGGGGCCCGCGTCTGCGGCCCGCGCCGCCCCCGCCGCCCCCGCCGCACTACCTCCGGACTTAAGCAGCTGTAGATTAACCACGTAGATACGATACGAACCATAAAGGACTTGATGTAGCAAGCTGCTAGTGCGTGCTATCGGAGCGCTGTGACTAAATTTTAGTTTGTTATAGGTCTTATATTGCTGCGTGCTATATCAAGTCCCTAAGTGCTTCGTGCAACACGTCCATCCCTATACTTCTTAATTTCTAATGCCACTACACTTGAATACCGTCGATGGGTACGAAGACCCACATCCAACGGTTTACCAGGTACAGTCTGCAGTAAAAAGTCGTTAATCACTCTCGTACTTTGTCAAAGCAAGTAAAGCAATGAATCGAACAGGCGTAGGCGCTTGTCAAGCTCTAATGATGTTATTATGACACTGTACTAAGTTCAGCTACTTATGTTGCTGGCTGTACAGATATGCCTGGGCGCTTTGCCATACATTTTTTTAATATTCTACTTGCACACGCAGTCTGAGCCTTATTGTATTAAACCGTTCTACATGTTGAACTAAGATTTATTTTCTTACTAGTCTTACTAAGCTGAGATGTTACAAAAAAGATCTAGGATTTGGAAAACAAAGAACTGTTTAGAACACTCAGAAATAAACCAAGTTTATGCGTGCCAAGGGACGGTGTGCACCTATTTCTTTATATAACAATACAAAACCACCTATAAATTATTTTATGTATGTTTCGCATAATGGTGTTTCGTTGTATGAATAATGTAAAGCATTTCTATAAAGGTTTTCTCAGTTTAGTAATCAATACCTTCCGATCAATGAAATGTTTACTGATTTACTTTTTATTTACAAAGACAATTGTCCTTTTAAATAGTTTTTTGTCTAATTTTTAACTTATCTCTGTGTTTCAATGAATTTCCTCTAATAAAAAGATTATATGGTTTTTTTAAAGGCATTGTTCACGTTTCTAAATAGTTTAAAAACAGCATTTAAAATCAATAGCTACATTCAAAATAATGTTATCTGTGCATACTTGATTTGGTTTACAAATCCTTTTTTGTACTTAAATACAAAATTAATAAATATAATGTTTCGTTCGTCACGTCTTGGCGTGACCACTATGTCAATGATATAACTATTTAAATTGTGATGGTCACTTGCATTAGAGTAAATTATTAACGGAATTCTTACCATGTTTATTATATGTGAGTATCCAAGTATCCATATATCCATATCTTTGATTATATACCATATCTATATTATATAAAAATTAAATGCTGTTCGTTTGTCTCGCTAAAACTCGAGAATGGCTGGACCGGTTTGGCTAATTTTGATTTTGATTTTGAAATATTTGCGGAAATTCAGGGAAGGTTTAAACAGTGAGAAACATAAATAATAAGTAACAAAAAATACTAAAAACGACAATTTAATTTTCCAATACAAAATGTTTCTAACTATTTAACGATTTGTTTGTTTTGTTGTCATAGAAACTGTCAAAGCGGTACGAAGTCTGCCGGGTCAGCTAGTATATAATAAAAATGGTCAGAATCCCGTTAATAATTACTCTGTCAATTGAGTGGTAAAGGTATCGTAGCATTCGTAGCACCAGCGTACGCACAGTAACACCCAAAAAACTAGTTTGTGCTCGAAACTAGTTTGCGTCGCCAAAAACTAATATAGAATTTCATTAGAATCTTACTGGATGACTGCTAGAAAGCAGGAGGCCTGTTTTCAATTTGTTGCTAGAAGCATAAAAATTTTTTTTTAAAATCGGTCAACAATTGGCAAAGAAATCGATGAACATACTTAAAAACAACACACAGTGGAACATGGAACCACCTCCTTCTTTGAATTCGGTTAAACATTAACCCCTTTATTCATTAAAACTATTTAAGCATTATTTAGTTAAATATTGTTTTGTCAACGTCACACAAACGTCATTTTGAATTTGAGAAAAAGAGACAAAACAATGATTAACTAAATAGGCTAAATCGTAGCGAGAGCCATTTTTCAAGAAAGTTATTGATCTATATAAATAAAAATGAATCGCTAAATGTGTTGCTAATCGCAAAACTCGATACCGATTTGTCTGATTTCTTTTTTGTTATGTTTGATGAAGTCTGAGGAAGGTTCCTATGGAGAGAAAAAAAGTAAAAAATACGAGGAAAATATTAAAAACAACAATTTTCTTTTCCCATACAAACCACTCTCTAGTGGACCGATTTAAAAAATTCTTTCACCATTGGAATGCTACATTAGCGCTGAGTAACATAGGCTATATATATATAAAAAATGCCCACCGGTGCGAAGCAGGGCCGGCCGCTAGTGCTTAAATAGTTTTTATGAATAAGGAGGTAATTGCTGATCCCTATTTATAATAATTAAAGATAATTCGATCCTTGGTTCCTGTAGAATACTGGTGTCACTATGTCACATTTTTAATTTATTATTGTCCACTTTTACGTGCGTTTTGTTAAAAGGCTGTGTCCTCAAAACCCATGTTGTCCAAGAATAGGAATGTCCAAACCTTTTCCGAACAACCTGTAGGTAGGGTTGTGAGTGGCAACATTGATCGACGTTTTATTCCTTTTAGGGTTGCCAACAATTTTTCAGGAAATTAAAGTAAATCTATCACTAACTAGTATAAAAAAAAGGATCTGAAGAAAACATAAAGTATTTTCCAAATTTATTTATTTAAGCGTTGCGTTTCGTTTCACTTCACCTGAGTCTGAGTATCATTCAGTAATTCAGAAATTAAGTCAACAGGAATATTCCGTTCAAACGCACGCATTCGTCGAAATTAAGTATTTTCCATACTTTATTTTTATTAAAAATAATAAAGTATGGAGATGGAAAATATCGTAGGATACGTTATTTTAAAGTATGGTTGGCAACCCTAATTCCTTTAATCATTAAAAAAAGGGTCAGGGTCACTGATTTTAGTTGAGCAACAATTTAACACACAAACCAGCTGCTTTCTACCTGTCATCGCGTACAATTTAAATGAAAGCAAGCAAAGTTATTCTTTGGCGACGAAAACAGTGTGGAACACTAGTTCAATTACCCTATCATCATCGGCAAATTTTTATGTCACTGCTGGGGCACGAGCCTTCTCTATGGATGGATAGGGAGGACGGGCCATAAACCACCACGCGGGATCAGTGCGGTGCGGTGGTAACGACTGCTAATGCAGCCGGGACCAACGGCTTTACGTGCCTTCCGAAGCACGGAGGAGCTCGAGATGGTAAATTTTTGGTCACCCATCCGATGACCGGCCTTTGCGAAAGTTGCTTAACCTCAGCAATTGCAGACCGGGCGCGTTAACCACTGCGCCATCGAGCTCCTCCATTACCATTACCCTATACAACCTTAGAAAGAAATAAGCAATAAAATTTGAGCAGCCTACATGTTTGGTGATTCCGTTTTTTTCACAAGTACTATGTAGCTGAGAAATTTATATTTTTTAGACAAAAAAGAGCTCAAGTTTTTGTTTAAACTCTTCAGCAAACGCGGCGCGGGGCAGACGGCGGGGGTACAAGCGTGTCACGTGTCAAAGGTCACTCATCCGGCACTGCGCTTGCGCTTGTCAATCAATAACAAAATAGGGTTATACAAAATGTTAACTTAATGTTAATATTTAAGCAGTGAAGTCTTTACAGGGTATATCTACGCACCCTTAAATATTATTGCTCATTTTTTTACAGATTGTATACATTTTGATATCTCACTCAAAAATAACATTAATTACCTATAGATTATTGTTGAATTCCTTACTTTGCCGTATAAATAATTGTATCGACAAAAAACTCAGGCAGTGGCTGTCTCTACACCCATAAACTGTTGCAACAAAACCAATGGACATTATTTATTTTATAACACATTAATTATGTATTTAAATTATAATATAAGTAAGAACATGGACGCTGAAAATGTGATGCAGTTAATGTAACAAATAAAATACCAATATTTTTATTTGCGAAGGAATTATAAAATCGCTTTCACAAACTTGAAGTAATAGAGATCAGTTTGTTTAGTATGAATATGATCGGTTGTAAAAATGTAGTTTCACGACTAGTTGTAGTGTGTGTTATGTGTATATCGTGTGTAAACTATAAAACTATAGATGTAAGATCTTTTTAAAATAAATCGTAACAATTGTTTGAATGTGTTTGCTTTTTTTTAATACTTAGTGCCTGGTCACGACCACGCCACTGAGCGGCGTCTGCGCAGGAGCTGCGAGCTGTAATTGTAATTGCTGTAAATCTTTGAGGAGTTCCTCCTTCTTTCGGCTCCATCATCAGATCGACTCCAGACCTTCATTAAATAGTAGTGCTTTAAAATACTTAATGAAAACATTAACAAACGCACTACTCGCCACTACGATTTTCGAAGGTTCCCTTCGATTTCTCTGGGATGCCATCATCAGATCCTGGTTTCCTTATCAAGGTACCACCCTTGGTATATCTCCTTTCCAACAAAAAAGGAATCATCAAAATCGGTTAATAAACGACGAAGTTATCCGCGAACACAAAAATGAACCTTTCACGGTAAATGTTGATCCAGTGTGAAGTTAGAACAATTGTTGATCCACCTATTTTACGTGTATACTCGGCTCCCCGTAGCGCAAACTGATATACTTTGATCCGTCCTTGATGCGCGTGTGACGTCGGTGGAGCTGCACTTACAGGTTTTCAACATACTCGTCAGCGATTTGACCAACATTTGTTGATCCAGCAACGTTCGAAAAAATCATACTGAATATGATTTCTTAGATCCAGAATATATTTAACTTATATGCGACATTTACTTAGACTAAGTTGATCCGGAGCCAAAATGGACGAATAGGTACTTGAACACAAAGCGGCAACTTCGCGTTCTGCGTGTGACAGAGAGAGGACCCAGTAGAATATTTGTAGAATTTGTGTTATTTTACAATACAAGCTTTTATTTAGTTTCACCTGCCCCGTTGTTTGTTCGTCTGTAATTAAAACTGGCAAGTTAAATTTGATTCACTTCCCGGTTAACGATTGAGATGAAATTTTGCATGCATGTGTGAATCGGACGACAATGCAAAATTATTATGACATGGAGCTGATCTGATGATGGAACCGGAAGGTGGCCATAGGAACTCGGTAGTTAAACGACACAACCCCATCGAGTTTGGGCTCGTATGATTCGTCTTGATGAGTACTTTGTTGCTAGATGGTAACCAGGGTCTGATGATGGAACCGGAAGGTGGCCATAGGAACTCGGTAGTTAAACGACACAAACCCATTGAGTTTGGACTGGTTTGATCCGTCTTGACGAGTCCTTTGGTACTAGATGGTAACCAGGGTCTGATGATGGAGCTGGAAGATGGCCATAGGAACTCGGTAATTAAACGACACAACCGCATCCAGTTTGGGCTTGTATGATTCTTCTTGACGAGTACTTTGGTGTTAGATGGTAACCAGGGTCTGATGATGGAGCTGGAAGATGGCCATAGGAACTCCGTAATTAAACGACACAACCCCATCGAGTTTGGGCCCGTATGATTCATCTTGACGAGTACTTTGATGCAAGATGGTAACCAGGGTCTGATGATGGAGCTGGAAGATGGTTATAGGAACTCAGGAAAATGAGTTCATTCGTTTGTTCGTTCCGTTTGTTATGAATGTGGATTCTGTCTTTGATTAGATAGATTAGATGAGTGACCCAATGAAGCTTATCTGATGATGGAACTGAAAAGTGGCCATAGAAACTAATTAAACGACACATCCCCATCGACTTTGGGCTCGTATGATTCGTCTTGACGAGTACTTCGGTGCTAGATGGTAACCAGGGTCTGAAGATAAAGCTGGAAGATGGCCATAGGAACTCGGTAATTAAACGACACAACCCTTTCGAGTTTGGGCCCATATGATTAATCTTGACGAGTACTTTGACGCTTGGTAACCAGGGTCTGATGTTGAAGCTGGAAGGTGGCCATAGGAATTCGGTAATTAAACGACACAACCCCATCGAGTTTGGGCTCGTATGATTTGTCTTGACGAATACTTTGGTGCTAGATGGTAACCAGAGTCTGATGATGGAGCTGGAAGATGGCCATAGGAACTCGGTAATTAAACGACACAACCCCATCGAGTTTGGGCCCGTATGATTCATCTTGACGAGTACTTTGATGCTAGATGGTAACCAGGGTCTGATGATGGAGCTGGAAGATGGCCATAGGAACTCGGTAATTAAACGACACAATCCCATCGAATTTGGGCTCGTATGATTCGTCTTGACGAGTACTTTGGTGCTAGATGGTAACCAGGGTCTGATGATGGAGCTGGAAGATGGCCATAGGAATTCGGTAATTAAACGACACAACCCCATCGAGTTTGGGCTCGTATGATTCGTCTTGACGAATACTTTGGTGCTAGATGGTAACCAGAGTCTGATTATGGAGCTGGAAGATGGCCATAGGAACTCGGTAATTAAACGACACAACCCCATCGAGTTTGGGCCCGTATGATTCATCTTGACGAGTACTTTGATGCTAAATGGTAACCAGGGTCTGATGATGGAGCTGGAAGATGGCCATAGGAACTCCGTAATTAAACGACACAATCCCATCGAGTTTGGGCTCGTATGATTTGTCTTGACGATTACTTTGGTGCTAGATGGTAACCAGAGTCTGATGATGCTGGAAGATGGCCATAGGAAACTCAGGTAAATAAGTTCGTACGTTCGTACGTTCAGTTTGTTATGAATGTGGATTCTGTCTTTGATTAGATGAATAAGATGGATGACCCAATGCCAAGGTGAGCACGAACATTTCAATTTTAAAAGCTTGAGGCATTCATTTTTTTTATTTTATTTACTCATGTCGTTATCCTTTAAAACAGGTTTACACAAAACAAATTAAACTTATGAATTGTTTTCTAAAGTTAACGTGAACACTACACATTGAAATAAAACAACTTTAACGGATCTACTCGCATTTATTTTAGGGTTCGAAACGTCAGGATAAACATTAACTAAAAGTAATGTGTAATGTGCTCGATGGCGCAGTGGTTAACGCGCCCGGTCTGCGAGTGTTGAGGTTAAGCAACTTTCGCAAAGGCCGGTCATCGGATGGGTGACCAAAAATTTATCATCTCGAGCTTCTCCGTGCTTCGGAAGGCACGTAAATCCGTTGGTCCCGGCTGCATTAGCAGTCGTTAACAACCACCAATCCGCACTGGGCCCGCGTGGTAGTTTATGGCCCGTTCTCCCTATCCATCAATAGGGAAGGCTCGTGCTCCAGCAGTGGGGACAAAAATGAGCTGATGGTGATGATGATGATGAATGTGTAAAATAATAACGGTAAGAAGAGGTAACAGACAAACAGAAAGACATAGTACTTTTGCTTTTATAATATAAGTAGGTATGCAATATGAAAGTATGGATTGCCTAATACAAGCTTTTATTAATTAACTAGTTTCGTTCATATGTCTGTGTATCTTTCCGGTTCAAATCATGTAAATTAATTTTGACCTACTTTCCGGTGCCTGATTGAGATAAAATCTGGCATACCTAGGTATCTTGTGTAAGGTGGCTGGCAGCGACTGAATCGGAGAACCGAGGATTGGGTTCAGTAGCGCGCCTTGTTGGGAAGCCTATGTCCAGCAGTGGACTAGTTTGGGCTGAAGATGATGATGAGGTATCTTGGGTGAAAATGCAATAATATGGTACCATGGAGCTGGTCTGATGATGGAAGCCGGAAGTTGGCCATAGGAACTCTTCAACTAAGCAATATCCTCGTCGTGTTTGTGCTCATTAGATTTGTTTTGACAAACTATAGCTCAAGAAACATTTGAAGTCCACTGTTGGACATCCGCCGGTTTGGCGGGTTCAAACTGTGTAGTGAACACAAGCAATAACCAGCATTCTGTGAAATTTGAACTCGAGACAGTTAACAGTTGTTCATGAGAAGACGATCCTGGCTGCAGCATCAGGTCAAGGTCACCTTATTATTGCATTGTCATCGGATGTACATACGTTTACCAAATTTCAACTCTATACGCTTAACAGTTGAGGAGTTCCCTTGTGAGAGACGATCCTCGCTGCAGCATCAGGTCAAGGTCAACGCATTATTGCATTGTCATCGGGTGTACATATGTGTACCAAATTTCAACTCTATACGCTTAACCATTGAGGAGTTCCCTTGTGAGAGACGATCCTGGCTGCAGCATCAGGTCAAGGTCACCACATTATTGCATTGTTATCGGGTGTACATATGTGTACCAAATTTCAACTCTATACGCTTAACCATTAAGGAGTTCCCATGTGAGAGACGATCCTGACTGCAGCATCAGGTCAAAGTCACCACATTATTGCATTGTCATCGGGTGTACATAAATGTCCAAATTTCAACTCTATACGCTTAACCATTGAGGAGTTCCCTTGTGAGAGACGATCCTGGCTGCAGCATCAGGTCCAGGTCACCATATTATTGCATTGTCATCGGATGTACATACGTTTACCAAATTTCAACTCTATACGCTTAACAGTTGAGGAGTTCCCTTGTGAGAGACGATCCTGGCTGCAGCATCAGGTCAAGGTCACCACATTATTGCATTGTCATCGGGTGTAACAATATGTGTATATATGTGTACCAAAATTTCAACTCTATACGCTTAACCATTGAGGAGTTCCCTTGTGAGAGACGATCCTGGCTGCAGCATCAAGTCAAGGTCACCACATTATTGCATTGTCATCGGGTGTATATATTTGTACCAAATTTCAACTCTATACGCTTAACCATTGAGGAGTTCCCTTGTGAGAGACGATCCTGACTGCAGCATCAGGTCAAGGTCACCACATTATTGCATTGTCATCGGGTGTACATAAATATCCAAATTTCAACTCTATAAGCTTAACCATTGAGGAGTTCCCTTGTGAGAGACGATCCTGGCTGCAGCATCAGGTCCAGGTCACCATATTATTGCATTGTCATCAAGATTACTTAAGTATACAAAATGTCAGCCTATTCCGATAACGTAAACTAGTTCACAATTGACTTACAACGCAGCGGGCGGCACTCGCGCTCGCACTACCCAGAAACCGCCTTTGATTCCGACTGACTCCGTGTCATGTCCGTGACTCCAGCGGGATAACCCCTTCAGATCGGCTTCAAATTTCGCCATGATTTAGTTGATATTATGTTTAAATTTGTTGACCAATAGTTATCGAGATATCCCATGTTAAAGGGTATCCCGCTGGGGTCACGCTCGTCAAAACTATTTGACCTAAAACAAGCAGGAACGAGACACGCTACTGATATAGTTTTTGTGCTAAGATTTTGTTGATTCAATTATGAATCCATCAGTGAAAATTCCAGGATTCTACCTTCTGTAGTTACCAAGTAATCAAATACCTACTTTTCGTCAAAATTCTTCCGAAAAGTAAGTTCTAGTTGAGGTGTAAGACAAAAGGCTACATTCATGAAATCCAGGGAAGATTTTGTTGACTCTGAGAGAAAATTTGTTAGACAAAACCGAGAACTCTAGCTACAGTACATCCTGAGATATAACGCTAATATGGTTATCCCGCTGGGGTCACGGTGTTGATACCTAAACAACATTCCTTAAAAGGCCAAGATGGCGGCCAATTTTTTTGTTTAAGGGCCGATTCCGATGAAACTAAAATTGGCCACCATTTTGGTCTTTTTAAAGAACCAACTTAATTTTGTCGGTTAATACGCGTACTTTCAGTATGAAAAAGGTATAAACTTTAATTTCTCCTAAAACACTGTACCTAGGAAACTGAAAAGTAGGAACTGGTTAGATTTTAACACCCACAAAATCTTGGCTATAGTCATAAACTCGCTACTTGCTCCATTCCTGTGGAAAAACCATGTTTAGGTATCAACACCGTGACCCCAGCGGGATAACCATATTAGCGTAATATCTCAGGATGTACTGTAGCTAGAGTTCTCGGTTTTGTCTAACAAATTTTCTCTCAGAGTCAACAAAATCTTCCCTGGATTTCATGAATGTAGCCTTTTGTCTTACACCTCAACTAGAACTTACTTTTCGGAGGAATTTTGACGAAAAGTAGGTATTTGATTACTCGGTAACTACAGAAGGTAGAATCCTCAAAATCAACAAAATCTTAGCACAAAAACTATATCAGTAGCGTGTCTCGTTCCTGCTCGTTTTAGGTCAAATAGTTTTGACGAGCGTGACCCCAGCGGGATACCCTTTAACATGGGATATCTCGATAACTATTGGTCAACAAATTTCGATATTTGCTAACAAATTTAAACATAATATCAACTAAATCATGGCGAAATTTGAAGCCGATCTGAAGGGGTTATCCCGCTGGAGTCACGGACATCTCCGTGTCCGTGAGTGGTTGTCGGAGCGCACATTGTATGAAGCTTTTATTCTGTATTTTGTGGCCAAAGATACGAAACGGCAACGTCGCGGCTGCTTTCAGCCAATCCGATCGTTTGCTGTGCTCTGATTGGCTCATTTAAATCGGATCAACATTTTCCGTAACTATCGCAAGGTGGATTTGTATATCGGATCAACTTCGGCGAACTTTAGTAAGCAGTCCCGTGAGTGTAGATGTTGATCCGGCCGGAGCCACATTAGTTACCAGAGATGCATATTGGATCAACAAAAGGCGCCGGATCAACATACATTTTCGGATCAACAAAGTGCTCGCGTGAAGTCGCGTCTGATCAACATTTACCGTAATGGTATCTCTATACATATATATATATATATATATATATATATATATATATATAGTATACTAGTCGAATTGAGTAGGTAACCTACTTTTTTGAAGTCTATGAGGGACGCCACGACCGAGACGACGCCGACGCGACGTGCCGCTTTCGTGAAAGTTGTGGCCGGGCTGTTATAATAATATTCACTTTTACCCTAAGAACAATAAGTTTGTCACCCAGAAGGCGCAGCTTTAATACTAAAAATAACGAATTCAAACGTGTATAGAATGGTGAATAAAATTCACGCGAGTAAAGAAAGCTCTCGGGATTAACGAGGTGAGTTGCAATTTTACCATGCAAATTCTTGTTAACGTGATCAAATGGTGAGTAACCTTTTGTGTTAAGGCCGCCGCACACTGGAGCGCGCTGTATGGGGTGAATGCCCAAAACTTAATTTTTAAAATGAAGGTAGTTTCGAAAATCTTTGTCATATTATTGTATGAGAGACCCAATTACATCACATTATAAAGTTCACATCTACTAAAAGGTTATCGGTTAACTATGTTTGTAGTTAGGCCGCCGCGCTCCGGTCTCCGACCCAGACGTCTTGGGTTCAATTCTCAGCGGGGGACATGCATGTTTATGTACTTGGTTTGGTTTGTGGTAGTGCTTATTGTCCACCTGGCTAGATTTCAACAATTTATCTACATTAAGTCGCCATAACATCAATGTTTGTGAGCATTGTTGTGTTCCAGCAGCTAGAGATAGGATTGCCAATGCCTCAGTAATTGAGGATTCGGGGTGATGGAGGGCGCTTTCACCTTTGGCCATAACATCACTTCACTTCAGGTAAGATGAAGGCAAAGTACTTGCCTGTAAGCATGGATCGAAAGGGATAATATCCTTTGATCGAAATTATAGTAACAAAAACTATACTCTACTAAAGTGAACAGTATTCGAGCGACGAAGATTTATTACCGCACTCATACGTATGTGCGTGCGGTTGTTGAGAGCAATAAAATATTTTAGGAATACAAAATATTGTTAAATTAAAAAAAAAAGTATTTTGCATTCTTCATATTTTATAAGATATAAGAATAATAAATGATTAACACTTGATGATTTTATCAAGCTGTGTTTTTATCTTGATAATTTCGAACCCTTTAGCTGTAAGATTAGTCCATGCCGTAAGTAATAAACATGCCTGTAATTGGCTTTAATGAGTCCGCTTATTCTGTTAGATGAAAGCCGGTGCTAATACTGTGAAATGTACATGTGATGGCCAACTAGTGTTTTAGAATTGTCCCAGGTTACTGAGAGTATTGAGAATTTGCTAGCTCGATTTCCTGGGATGTTGTGTAAACTGTTGTAAAATATGCATTTTTGAAACAAGAGAACAAATAAAACCTATTGAAGAGTCGCTCGAGCCTTAAAACAAGCCAACTAAATATTCACATGAACATGATACGTTAAACAAGCACACTCGTTTAGGCCCAAGCCCAAGACACTCAAGAGTAGGTACGAAGACTATTCCTCTCAAAACATTGTCGTGGCCAATCCGGGCCCATAACGTTCTATCTAACTAATATTGTAACAACTCATGTATACTTATGGAGAGCAATAAATGATTGAATTGAATTGACTAGGTTCACTGTTTCACAGGCGTTCTATATTTTTAGGGTGATTCTCCCTACCCCTACGCCCGGTCAACCCGAGTCGGGGTCCTAGCTTTTAGAGACACCTTGGGTTGGGTTGCTCTGCTTCCGATCCGATCCGAACCCCTCGGAGAATCTATAAACAGAGACAAACTAGCGTGATGCCTTTTCTGCTTGAGAAACCCTTTATGTTTCTCGCCGTCCCCCCCAACTGACGTTGTAAAGGCCGTTTTATTCAGTCCAAAAAAAGAAGAAAATAATATACAAACCTAATGAAGAGTAGGCTGTATGTTCAAATCACTTTGCTTTCTTGAAAAACAATCGTTTGTCTCTTGATCTCTTCTTGTCGTGACCTTGTCTTGTTGTCTATGACTGACTGACTGTCTCTGACTGTCTGTCATACTGCTTGTTTGTTTGTACTCATTTCTGTAGTTTTTAGTTTTTAAATGTAAAAATATAAAGACTAATTTAAGTGTTGTGCTTGCATGTCTCTATAAAAATTGCAACCCATGTCAGAAGCCTCACTGCACTTATCTCCTAAGGAAGATAGTAAACCTCCGTCCAGAATACCTGAATCCGTTAAGGTTAGATGGTGGAAGACCCAGCTACATTAATTTATTATTAATATATTTTATGATTCGTGTATAGTAAAGATGTATTGTTATTACAAAATATCTAACATCTTTGAAAAATTGTGTAGCAGTCGTATAAATTTGCTGTTATCATATTGTTTGTTTTTTCACAATATTTTTGATAATAATACAGAAGTTTAGTATGCTTGTATAAAACACTAAAATAATAGTATTCGTATTATAACAATCAGGTTATTGTAATAAATACTAAGTAAATATTTATTGATTTACTGAGCAGAATTCAATAGCAAAAACAATTCGTAGGTATATAAACAAAAAACAAAGTAAAGAACTAAACTTAAAACTATAACCCAATTAATCTAATAGGCCCCATCAAACCATACTCGGTCCAAAGGTTCCCATCATGCTTGCAAGGTTACCCTGCTGTATGGCTCAGTAAACTCTTAGGACCATGTACACACCGGAGCGGGGGTCGTAGCCCTTGTCCCTGCAATGCCGACCCAACTCCGACAAATTGTTTTGAGCACTAACCTTTTGTTACAGCAAATAATATCAATGGAGAAAGAAAACGATACAAACGCTAGTCGCAAATCTAGAATTGATCTCAATGCACTACCCACTCGACAATACTTGGATCAGACTGTGGTGCCAATACTGCTACAAGGATTATCGGCACTAGCCAAAGAGCGCCCTCCAGACCCTATTAACTATCTTGCTGCATATCTGCTCAAGAACAAGACAACATTTGAAAATAATATCTCTGGGGCAAACAGTAACCAGCCACAAAACCCACAAAGTTAATTGTACCCAAGTTCTCAATTAGAAATAACTTATGTTAATGCTCCAAGTACCAAGTAATAGGACAAAGTACGCAATACTTTGTTAATTTTAGTTATGTTAAATGTTTTATGTTTGGAGTATTCGCAGCTGCTGCAAGATGTTGTTAAGTTACTGTCTATAGTGAAATATAGATCTCAAAGTTAAAATTTGCTCTATGACTGTATTGAATATCAGTTTATACTTATAATAGGTATACCATAAAAATTTGTAAAATCTTTACAATACCAAACATAGAATATTAGTTGTCTATTAGGCTAAGGTTGACACTACCATGTTGGCCAAATAATATTTAAGAATTGGTTACTTAGATCTTATGACACCAACGGTGTTCTAAATAATGTTTGATGTATCATAATGATAATCAACTTATTTGCTATTCAACTCTAGAAGTTAGAGTTATGTAGAAGTAGCTTTATTTTCTTATCTAATAAATTTGTACATCTAAATACCTACTATTTGTTTTCTTTTAGTTTATATAGAAATTATATAAATAGACCTTTATCATTTATGTAGGTACTAGATTCCCGATGAGAGCTTAAAAAACGGTACGCGACTTTGGTGCAACGGAGCCACAATGAAGTTTGTGGCGATGACAGTTAATATTAAGTACAAATATTTGCAACCTTAATTAATCTTTTAAGGTTCACAATAAGCTGAAGTTGTTAAAGCTATCCAATGATTTTTCAGATTTTGTTATTCTAAACTTAAATGTATAGCAATGAGCAAACAGGACCACTTTCAATATGTATTTTTGTTCCGAATCCTTTATCTAGTACATTATTGATCAAAGAAAAAGACAAATAATTCTTTTGCAAATATAAACAAGTTCCTTTGATAGATTAAAATAATTGTGAAGCAATATCTAACAATATTTGCATCATTTTATGAATTTAATAATTCCTTATTATTTCATAACCATTTAATGAAAATTGTAGAACAAACCAATAATCGATTAGATGACCTCCTTGGTCGAGTGGTTTGTGCACCGGTTTTCATGGTGTCGCCACCTCTGAGGTCCCGGGTTCGGTTCCCGGTCGGGTCAATTTAGAAATTATTGTTTTTTTCTAAATTGTCTCGGGTTTGGGTGTTTTCTATGTATAATAAGTATGTATATAAGTATTTAAAGTATGTTTATCCGTTGTCTAGTAAACATTTAACGAGTTTCATAACGAAGCTTCTCTTGGGCTAGATAATTGGTGCAAGTGTAGGAAAGTTTATTTATTTAATCTAATGTGAAATAAAAACCTCTATTTAACCGCAGTAGGTAATATGTACTGTTGAGTAGGCACTTTTATATGTTTAATTTAATAGCTACAAAATTATATACCTATCCATCAAAATAAGTAGGTACCTAACCAATCAATAAGCCCAATAATGATTATTCTATGTACCTATGGTTATAATGTCTTGGTCTAAGATGTAGGTAGCAACTATTTTTAGAATGTGACAAGACATAAATTCTACCAATGCAGAAGCCAGGGGTCATTGCCAAATAACAATCCAATAATCCATTTATAACAGCCTTTATTAAGTAGGCTACCCACTTGGAGGTTTAGCACTTATCTAAAACGTTCACTGCGAGCACGCTGCGACGAGGAGCTCGATGGCGCAGTGGTTAACGCACTTGGTCTGCGATTGCTGAGCTTAAGCAACTTTCGCAAAGGCCGGTCATCGGATGGGTGACCAAAACTTTATCATCTCCAGCTCCTCTGTGCTTCGGAAGGCACGACAAGCCGTTGGTCCTTGCTATATTTTACAACAAGCAGTCTTTTACAACCAACCAACCAACCAATCCGCACTGAGCCCGCGTGCTGGATTATTGGCCCATTCTCCCTATCCATCTATTGTGCCCTAGTGGGGACATAAAATGAGCTGGTGTTATGATGATATATACAGACGGGCTCGCGCTAACGTACTCAATACAGTCTCAGGTGGTACATTAAGAGGTACCAAGGTCGACTAAATTGAAAAATATGTATGAAAAGTAGACAAAATCAACGTTTCGTAGTCCCCTGATTCCTCCTCAAAAACTGGACCGATTTAATGACTTTTTTCATTCAAAATTAAAGAAAGGCTTTGGCTGTGTCCTTATGTTTCCTTTTTTTCATAAATTAATTATTAAAAAAGATATGAACCTTTAAAAACCCTAAAAATTGGCCAAACTTTTCCGCTATTTTTTCGATATTTGACGAGATCATAAGTAAAAAAAAGCAAAACATAGGAACACAGCCAAAGCCTTCCTTTAATTTTTCATGAAATAAGTAATTAAAGCGGTCCAGTTTTTAAGGAGGCTACAGAGGACTACGAAACGTTGATTTTGTCTACTTTTCATACATATTTTTCAATTCAGTCGACATTATAGTATTTCCTCTTAACGTGCTACAACTCCAAGTGGATTTGCTTTAAAACCGTGCAGGTAAAGTAGCCAGCTATTCCTTCTGCTCGGTTTCTTCCATGAACTGTTGTCGGTGCAGTAGCCAGGAGTCGGTGCCGTCGCCGCCCTCCTCCTCGCCGTACACCGAAGGCGGCTCGAACTGCATCATGTCGGTATGGATGCTCTCGTCGGACAGCGACGGCACAGAGTCATGCACGGGCAGAGGGACGGCCTCCGGCGGCAAAAACTCCGCCATGTACGCGGTCACGTTGCGCGCGCGCCATACTGCTATCTTGCCTGAAACGTTTTAATGAGGTTTGTCATGCTAGTCCACCTCTTCCACTCCTGACTTGGTCAACACGAGCCGGGGTCCTGACATTTAGTGTTTTTGATTAGGTTCGGAAACTCTAAATTAGTGTAACAGGGGCGTACAATCCATGTATGCAAATAAGCACTGAAAGTACCTACTGAAACCCTGTGATTTTATGCATTACATACCTAGTGGCTACTAAGTTTTAATTTATACGTCATATATTAATGTTTTTAGGAACTTAATCGCTCGAACAGAGCGGTGATCGACGATCCACCACCAAACATAACCAGCGCGATCGCGCGCTCGGCCTTCCTGTGCTCAAACGCAGTACCATATCGTCACGATTATAAGTTATATCTTAGCCGATGCCTAGAAATAAATAGTGAATCTCGTTTGTAAGACGTGTTCTATGCGGGAATATTATCAACAGCATTATAGGCAGTACTAGATGAAAGTTTAAGTACCAGTTAACGTTAATAAATAGTGTACAGTAGGTAACTGTGATAGGGCATTTTCCAATATTTTTGACGCTACAGGGAGAAAAAAGCTTGACACCTGCTGAGTTTCTTGCCGGTACAAGTTGCTCAGTACAAGGTGTCCCGGCCTGTGTAGACTTACGAAGCGATGGCATAGTGACATTCACAATAGCTACTTGTAGCCTAAACTGAATAAATGATTTTGAATTTTGAACTACAATACTTAAAAATGTCATAGTACCAAGCGTTTCATCTATCTCCATCTCTTCTTCCTCCACCGGTTCATCCTTGACCTCCTTTTCTTCTTTCTCTTCCTCGCCTTCCCCATACTCTTCCAACGCCGGGTCTTTTATCAACAAGTAGAACCCGTGCTGCATACAGTTAGTGTCGAATACGAAGCACCCGGGCCCCTTGGGCTTGCCTTTCAACCAGGAACCATGGTAGCGTACTCGAGGATAAATTATCTGACCCGGACCTTGAATAACACCTTCCATCCACGTGCCCATAAATTTGACCTGGTATTCAGCGTAGAAGTACGTCCCAAGACCGTGTCGTTGGCCCTTGAACCATGCTCCTTCGTAGATATCTCCGTTGGGATAATAATATGCCCCGAAACCCTGTTTTAAGTCGTGTCTCCAATCTCCTTCGTAGCGCGAGCCGTCCGGATAGAGCATATTGCCTACACCGTATTTCATCGCTCGTCGCCACTCGCCTGAAAGTAGATAATAATATTTAGATCATCGACGAACGAAGCAAGATGCAATGATTGTGTGAACATCAGGAACTGAATGTTATGATGATACCAGAAACGCGATGCCACGGATACCCAATTTAGTAAGTATCAATTACACTTGATTCAATAGAAACCGCGTTTCATGGTACAGACAACAAGGAAAGCTTGACACCTTTGGTGATGTTATTTATTACTTACTAGCGGCCCGTCCCTGCTTCGCACGGGTGGACATTTTTTTTTATTTAAGTATAGCCTATGTTACTCAGCGCTAATGGTGAAAGAATTTTTTAAATCGGTCCAGTAGAGAGTGGTTTGTATGGGAAAAGAAAATTGTTGTTTTTACTATTTTCCTCGGTATTTTTTACGTTTTTTCTCTCCATAAGAACCTTCCTCAGACTTCATCAAACACACCAACAAACAAAAGAAATCAACCAAATCGGTTCAGCCGTTCTCGAGTTTTGCGATTAGCAAAACATTTTTATCGATTCATTTTTATTTTTAATACTATAGATAGATTAGGTAGGTAGTGGCACCAGCGATCGGCACTTTAAGACCAGCCTCAAAAACTAAAATCTGTTGGTGATCCTATTATTAATGATTGCAGCTAAAGAAAGTCGATCACAGAGAGGTGAATCTTCCATACATTGAATATTTACAAAAATGTTATATACGGCAGCGCCATCTTCCGTAAGAGGAACCTCAAGTTACTAACTGGTTATCCATATAATGTCACTAGATGGTGGTAGTATAGACAGCATTTTAAATAAGTAATTAATAAATTATGTTTAGTTATTTTCTAGTAACTTTCTTACAACTTTCGTAATTTTTTAAAAGAGCTCATTAGCCGAGCAGCTGCGACGACACATCGTGCTATAGCAATGATAGAAAAATCCTGGGTTTGATCCTTCGGAAATAAAATAATAACTTTTTGATTTTTATGTTCATTTATAAGTTTTTATTATGTTTAATCAATCTTACAAATAATATTATACACAAAAAAAAGTTATCTAGTTTTTGTAAATATTATATATATTTTTAGCGCCATCTATCGGGAAGAAGCGTAAACGCGCACGCAAACTTCTACTACCGCCATCTATTGTACAGGGAACCTAGTTTCCCATCTTTTTTCTATGAGAGGCACATCTATGTCGATCATTGGGTCCTGTCGAGCACTGGTGCCACACCCTTCCAAAGTGTGTATTGACCTTCATATCGTGAACCATTTTTGAAGACGTAGAACCCCTTCCCGTTCCTCATTCCTCGGCAGTAGCAGCCCTGGTAGAAGTCGCCGTTGGGCAGCACAGCCCAGCCCTCGCCGTGCCTGTCGCCCTCGGCGTTGCGCGCGCCTACATAAATCTAAACGGCAATGTATCCAATTCATGTTTACCGCAATACCACAGGCAATACTTTGTTTTTCTACCTAATTGGAAAATTGGATGGGGTGAAAATCATCATTATCATCATCATCATCATCAGCCTAAATTAGTCCACTGCTGGAAATGGGATAATCTATTTCCTTAAACAGTGTCAACTAACATAATATAGAACAACCTCGTGTGTTATACTGTTTCCACTTTTGTTGTCGCATCTCCCATGTCATTTCTGCACCACCCTATGGTTGACTGGTAGAAAATGCCTCTGACATTAAATCCGCCATGTTATATTTTATTGCAAAAGTTTAATATAAATAAATAAATTGTTCTGGAATTATTTAAACATAAGTACACGAGTAAACTAACTCCCTAGTTTATGAATTGATTTTGAAAGTAACTAAATAGGTTTGATGGCGCAGTGGTTAACGCGCCTGGTCTGGGATTGCTAAGCAACTTTCGCAAAGGTCAGTCATCGGATGGGTGACCAAAAATGTATCATCTCGAGCTCCTCCGTGCTTCGCAAGGCACGTAAAGCCGTTTGTCCCGGCTGCATTAGCAGTTGTTAACAACCACCAACCCGCACTGGGCCCGCCGCGTGGTGGTTTTTGACGCGCTCTACCTATCCATCCATAGGGAAGACTCATGCGTCGCGCGTGCCCCAGCAGTGGGGACATGAAATAAGCTGGCGATGTGATGTGATGTGAAGGACTTAATAATTTACACATCAAATATTATTTAATAGATAGTTACGCCAATAGTATCTTCATCTTCTCCTCTCTCTCCTTTTTCTTCAGCCATGTTTTTAAATAAATTATTTCACTAAAACCAATAATATCATTGACTGAAACGGTTTGTTTACTTTTATGTGACAATAGAGTGACGTTGATTCTTATGACAACAAAAGTCAAACGACATTGACAGGGTTAAGACCTAACTAAAGCTATATATAAATAAAAAATCCTTTGCCAAGACACTGGCTAACTCATAGCGAGAGCCATCAAACAAGAAATTGAATTTAATTTAGTATTTTTTCTGTTCCTTGCACTAATGTATTTAGAAAAAGTATAAAAAAATATCGGTCCTAGAGTCCTAGAGTTAATCATAGTTCATAGTTTTCTTTTCATAGTTTTTTTGGTTTGACAGAGTTAGGTTTGGTTTAAAACCTTATTTTTAGTTTATACGAAAACCGAAACACGGGTCAAATATTTTCATCTAGAGAATCCGTACAAAAAAATTTTAAATATTCTTGAAAACTCACGAAGTTACAAGCTTTTTGTGCTGCTCCGTTGTGTGTTTATAGTACGGAATAATTTATTTGAGATTTTGTAAATATTATTTGGTCAAAATGTAACATGGTATAAAAAATATTGAAATCGATTCTATTACTGATTCTGAACAAACAGTTTTCAGGTTTCGTATAAACTAAAAATAACATTGTATAAAAATATATTTTGATCCACGCCATGAATACCTATAGGTACTCATGACTTTACCAACTAAAACGGCCGGCACCATGGCACAGCAAAACCAATGCCAATCTAAACGCTGTTAAAAATCTAGGAATAGAATAGGTATCCACCTAGGTCCCGATTAGGCTTGCCAACTCCAAAAAAGGCATTCCCGGGATTACCCAGCTCGACATCCGGGACTTGGGCATATTACGCGGGACACAACACACCACGTCTAAAATGATTAGAAAAAAAACTGCATATATTTTTTTACATCGATCACTCCCGACGCGAAATACGCAATGCAGGTATTAAGAAATGTTTTATAATGCGTAACAAATTACTGGGGCCAACTGCCTAACCCGAGGGTAGTTGGTACGAGATAGATACTTATATCATATTATCACTGATTTCCGGGACAAAAAGTGTCCCGCAGGGGGTCACGGCGGGACGGCCCAAAATTGACTCAGAAGCGGGACGTCCCGGAAAATCCGGGACGGTTGGAGCCTAGTCCCGATGATTTGATTATCTTATCGCACAGAAGCTAGACGCCGAAACGTACTAGGTGCGAGCGTTTACGCCGCACACTAGCGCCACTAATGAAAAAAAAAACATATCTAGTAATTAGAGATAGAAAATCAAATTATGCTCAACAAACTATTTGAATGAAGTAATTTAGCATTTTTACGTCACTTAATGAACACCTCACATGTTATGGTTTAGTTAAATAAGACGTTACGGCCACTTTTTTTTTCATTGGCGGCGCTAGTGTGCGGCGTAAACGCTCTTAAAACCGCATGATTTTCTATTGGAAGGAAATTTTTTATGCTCTAGAGACTGCTCGCCGGGCGGCGCCAGCGGCGGGCGGCGAGCAGTCTCTAGTCTAAAGCATAAAATTATTTTTATTTTAGCGGCGACTCACCGCAAAAACAAGATGACAACAACGCCGCCGCGTGTATTTTCACTTGGTTACCATTATACGTAATAAATTAAAATTTACAAAATACAAACCATTGTGAATAATTGTACTGTGTTTTTTTACCATTCTTAACATATATTTTATTAAAATCAAGAGTTTAAAAAATTTGCTGGATGGATTCGAACCCGCACCCCATGACATGGTGGGTCAGGTGCACCACCAACTATGCTATCGTGGCTCTATGAAGATGGCACTAAACGATGATGATTAGATACATATAGATACCATATTATGTATTTGTTGAAGTTACACCTCCTCAGAACAATATACATAGTTATTATTCTGAGAGTTACACAGAGTTACACCCTTGCACAGATTAAAAAAGAGTTACCCTGTCATCATGGAAGTACTTACCTAAGTACAAAGGTTCAGACTTCAGAATATTCTGCCTTGTTCTGCCCTCAGAACTATAAGGGCTTATCGTGCTCATCTCATTTTTCTTTTTTTTTATGCTAGGGAAAACTAATTCGGGGAGAGGGGAAAGAGGCTTACCCACTTAAAACCCTAGAGCACATTCCCTTACTTGCCGCCCGTCCGGGTGACTCGGGGCCATTGCTTTAGAGCTAAGCTAGTGACAGCTACAGAATCTTCCGCGTCATGCAAGGACCGTCATGTGAAATTCTCGAGCAAAATGATTATCTAACTAACAAAGATAATTTTTTTTTTAAATATACTTTGTTTATCGATGGTTGTTGGATGGTGGCACTAGACGGCACACATTCCTTTAAACTAACGTGTGTGCGTACAGGCGCGCCATTGCGTCATCGTATTTCTTTGTATGGTGTAAGTAAAATATGAAATAAAACGCAGTTCTTATTGCGCGCCGGTTTTGGCCGCTCGTCAGTCAACCACTTGTTTAATTTACTACCTATCCTTCTGAACAATATAGTTAACTGGGCACACATCCATACATACGCCCAAAGTGGTGACCCCGACTCAATATTAGCATTATTTTTACTAATATCTCACTATTATTATTATACTAGAAATAAAAATTACATGTGGTACCGTAGTTTACATAATAATGGTTTTGCTTTGCTATAAATATAGGCTCTAACAAAAAAATGTAGTTACGTAGTAGGGGCACCTGTGATTGACACTGGTTTCATCGCCAAATATAGACTTAGATTTTCATTAAAATTTTACAACAGCTAGAAAGCAGGTGGTTTAAATGTATAAATTTGCTGCTAAACAACCTTTTATTATTAAAGGAAAAAATGTCGATCAATGATTCATGTCGTACACTCTGATGTAACTACCCTAGGTAAATAATTATAATGTAAATATTAATATTTACTAGCTACTTTGGTACCACCACAGCCCTATATTTTGTCTGTGGGTACCACCTATGTGTTATTTGTATTAATTACAAGGAGACACAAAATAAACCAGAAGAATATAAAACAGAAATACATAATTTATT
Source organism: Eudonia lacustrata (assembly GCA_947562085.1). Lineage (NCBI taxonomy): Eukaryota > Metazoa > Arthropoda > Insecta > Lepidoptera > Crambidae > Eudonia > Eudonia lacustrata. The sequence continues at coordinate 5,052,342 of OX387317.1, read as the reverse complement.
TCTCACAAATTGTTTTATAATAAATTACTTATATCTATGTACTTAAAACTATCCATATAAAAGACGCAAGCAAAGGCACACTGAGTAAAATAGTAGGTATAGATTCAAACATTTAAACATTGGTCAGGCAAGATGCAGACTCGTAAATACTGACTAGAAATTAAAAGAAGAGATAGCAAGAAATATGAAATTCGATAACAATTTTTTTTTAAGTCTAATACCTAAATTGAGATAACTATTTCAACGTTTTATAGCCTCGTTATAACGCCAATGTTTGATATAAAAATACTTTTTTATTGATGTAGGATAAACTTTAGATAGTTAAAAATAATTAACATCTTCATCGGAAGAAAAACAGGCATTAGAAATTTGTAGGACAAAGCTTCCTATCTACATTTAAAAATAAAATTATTTCTATTTTGTACTTTTCGGTTTCTTTTTCTATTACACTCAAGGGATGTCTTAGCTTAAATTACTTTTCGCTGGCAAGTTAGCATCACACGTGTTTCTTGGCATATTCATTGACTACTGGCAAAAGTTCTGTTATGTTCGATTGATAAACAAGGTCAAGCGCTTAATTCTGTCTTTAGGTCACGAGACTCGACGCCGTGACCTCGATCAAGTCGCATTCCAATCAAAACATGTACACTTTACACGGAAGTTGTACTTTATAGCTCATCACTAGGTACTCAAGTACCTAGTACCTACTAACATCAATGTTAGTATCTCGATCTAGCGTGGTGGTGCCTGTGGGGGCGCGTCTTCAAGTTTCCCCCACACAACGTTACACATTTCTCGAACTAAGGCCTGCTCTCCTGAATCTAGATCAGGCGCAGGCCGCCGCCTTTCCCTTTCAACGCGTTCTCTCACCTCCAACACCTGTAGCGCTCTGACAACCGCCTCGGGCCGTTCATTCATACCTCCCCCTAAACCTTTCTCTGCTTCCAGTCGCCGTACTTTCTGTTCCAAGTCGCGGACGTACTGCACCGTCCTCTCTGCCAGCTGGGGGTGGGTGACAGCCACGCTCGGCGCAGCTCGAGGGCCGTCTTCAACGTTCGTACCGCTGCTGCTGCCATCGCCGTCATCTCGCTCTCTGCCCGCCGTCCGACCACAATTAACACAAGTACTTCTCTCCCGCTCTTCATCTAAATATAAACACAATTCTTTCAATTCCAAATTATCTCGTATAAGCTCTTGTTGCTTGTCGTCGAGCTCCCTCAGCTTGCTCTGGTATGCCGACACTTCCTGGCGCATCACTGATGCTGTATATCTGCCGAACCTCTGCCACTCACGAGCTAGTTTACGGCCTTTCTGTCTATCGTCATCCAAAAAGCAACATAAGTCACGAAGTTCCTGATTATCTTCACTTAATCGTCGGTTAGCTTCCTTCAGTGCTTTAATTTCATCTAAAAGTGTTTGGATTTGTCGTCTCTGATCCGTCGAAGCTCGTGGACCATCTGACTCCACACGCTTTGTGAACTTAAGCATGTCAGCTGACCTTCGATGTATCTGTTCTTCTTCGATGTTTCGTTGAACTCGTTGTGTATCGTCCGCACTTCTAGCCCTAGTAGTTGGTTCTGCTTCGTGAACGATAGCTTTCGTTGTTACTTCTGCTGGTGGTCGAATCAAGCGCAGCGCGCCTGGTGGCAGCGGGTATCCCTGTGGATAGCCTTGAGGATACTTCACGTATGGCACTGAGCTACTCGGGTACGGGCCGGGGCCAACTCCGTGTATTCCAATTCCAAATGGATATGAAATTTTATTGTGGTCGATAGGCTTCCCCGTATATGGAGGTTTGAACTCTTTGGCGGACGAGTCAACAGTGGCTAGTTTGGGGCCACCAGCGGCCGGCGGAGGCGGATGATAACGCGGTGGAAAGTTGACCGGTTCCGCGGAGCCTTGTTTACCTAGTTGCTGTTTTGTTTTATTGAACTTACCCGCGGTCTGATTGATTGACATTGTCGTTGCAACAGATTCGCGGACGGTCGTCGGCTCAGTCACTGCATTGCTGCGGATCCCATTCGAATTTCATTTCCAAAACAGCGAGTTACGTCGACGCGAAAGCCACATGAGTTCAACGATTGGTCCTTGAATGAATGGAGGTGGGAACGCCGCCGGCTGCGTAGGTTGTAGACCGTGGCATTCGCGCAATTAACTGGATTGTGAATGCGTTTGGTGTCACTGGTAGCACTTGTAGATCACTGTGGTTGAATGGTGAATATCGTCGATTGTTTTGATAGTTATGGGCGAGTGTTTTGTTTTGAAACGTTGTTGTTTTAAGGGCAGGTGTGCGCGCGGAGTGTTAGTGCGAGTGACGCGGGCGCGCGCGGGGCGCGTGTCTCAGACTGCGGCGCGGGCGCGGGCCTACCTGCGCGAAGGCTCTCGGCGTCTCGCTCCGCCGCGCTCTCTCACCTGTGCGCCTCCAATCCAACCACGCACACAAACAACTCTATCGTAGAGATTGTGCTGTAGAGCAATCATCGACTCCTCAAACGTCCCCACGCCTACACCGGCAAACCTCATTCTATTGACAGTCATGCTTTGACAAGAGATCTACGTCCTTATTAAAATTTCAGCCATATACTCGTAGCTATGTGTAAGTGACACTCAGGTTTCGTACCTTCTTTGCATTGAATTGACATTTTACATAGTTGTAGGAAAAATTAAAATTTTCATAATGTAGGTAACTAAAATATTTGCTCAATAATCATGATTTACTTTCTGTAATACGAGATCTAAAGCTCCAAACACAGATATTTGGTCTGTGGCTCCAATAGACATTTAAAAACTTATAATAAACGTGAAAAATTATTTTCCATTATATTCCTTGCTCGTCATTTGCAAATTATCCGTTCTTTGTCTTCATTTGATTACTTACACCTAATCTAATAAAGGAGCAATTCTAAATTCGTCTTACAATATATACCTACATTGCTTGCAAAGAAATCCTATGATGCGACGTGACTGCGTTAAAATTGATACATAATACCTACTGAAATATATCTAGATTTTATAGCATTTACGCTACAACGCAGAAAAGCTCCAGTGTGGCTCCAGTATATCAGGCGCTTCGAATTATCATGTTATTAATAAAAGATCAGACGTTTCCTGACTTCAACTTACGAGTACGAGTATGTGTATGTAAATAGACAATTACTATTAATAATGGAGGAGCTCGATAGCGCAGTGGTCAACGCGCCCGGTCTGCGAGTGCTGAGGTTAAGCAACTTTCGCAAAGGGCGGTCATCAGATGGGTGACCAAAACTTTATCATCTCGAGCTCCTCCGTGCTTCGGAAGGCACGTAAACCCGTTGGTCCCGACTGCATTAGCAGTCGTTAACAACCATCAATCCGCACTGGGTCCGCGTGGTGGTTTATGGCCCGTTCTCCCTATCCATCCATAGGGAAGGCTCGTGCCCCAGCAGTGGGGACATAAATGAGCTGATGATGATGATTAATAATCTAAACTAGCTTTTTCCCACGGCTTCCCCTGCATTAAATTGATCTATAACATATCATGTAAATAAATAGTAGCTTAAGGCACTCTTAGGTTTCTCGCCATCAAAGATCTCTATGCAGTAAATCACGGAGATTCGTCGCTGTGTTTTAATATTATGGAATTCAAACGCTGGAACAACTGAAAATGGTTACTGGACAGGTTGTGTATACTCACGAGTTACGTAAGATTTTATTCTGGAAAAATATCTTAGTTTAATTGAGAAATCATGCATCCTGAATGGTGGGCCAAGATTTCTACCGATTGGTGAAATACAGAACCAAGATGCCGAGGAAGACCACGAAAGCGTTGGGCGACGACTTAGATTCGTTCTGCCTAGACTGATCACAATCAGTTGAAGATCGTAATGATGGGCTAAAAAAAAACGAGAATTTATTTTACACTTTGTAGTTAAACTGAATTTAAAGCTGCTGCTGCTGCTGTAAATTCGTTTAAAGCTTCATTCGCTCTTATGACAGCCTTATTCGTTTTACGCAATATTTGAGCTCTTAAGACAGTCTTAAGACAGCCATCCATGGCATTGACTATTATGGTACCTACCTAATTCTACGGCACGGCATGCGGCAGCAGACCTCGTTCTGAGAACAACCGACAATAAACTCAGTCAGAGCGCTATAATTCTCGCTATTTAGCAAAAGAATTTACATTACACAAAAAAGTAAATAATGAAAATGAAGCTTAGGAACATGTTTTTTTTTCAAATTTACGTAACGTACAAAGAGCCTGTTTAGCGTTCTACGGTTACGCTATTTCGAAAATAAAACGATAATAATGTCCAATAATCGTAACTTTAAATATCAGGGTGTCTAAGTGCGAGTTTAAACGAGATTTGTATGATACAATTTTAACTCCTCGTTTACGTTAACGTGATCGAAAGGCGATTATGAAACTCTCACTATGCACCCTCAAAACCAATGAACGTTCGCTTAAAAAGAAGAAATATCTTTTTAATTATTTTAGTTAATTACGGTTACGCGCGTTGTGCGGTCCACAGTACTTTTCTTACCATTCCTTGCACCTTGCAAGTGTATTGTCTATAACTAACTAGTTAGTAGTGTCAGTGTAACATAGTCTTTTGGCCAGTAGCTCGACGTTTACCCGCCGAAGAGGATGTGTGCGCGTGCGCTTCTGTTTTGCGCGCTGACGTCGACTCTACTCGACCAAGGTACGTTTGCAAAATACTGTCGAAGTTTCCTAATGAGTGTTTTGCCGAGATTCCGTTTGCGTTGTATACGTATTTGATTATTCATTTACGTATATTATAACGATGGATGAGTTAGCAAGCGTTTCTCAATTGTTCCTCAGAAATGTAAAAATTAATTTAATTAATTGAAATGAAACAACTTTTACGGATCTACTCGCGTTTATTTTACACATTACTTATTTAAGTTTATCCTGACGTTTAATTTTTTTTTTTTAACTTAATTAAATTTTATTTAACTGTTGATTTTATATTGATTTCGTTGATTATTTGGTACCTAGTGAGTCTTTAATTTGTGTTAAGTATTCTACTTCAAATACTTAGTATTTATTGTGTTCTCTTTGATTCAATTTTTGATTATACATATAGCGCAGGAATTGTTTTAATATGATATAAGTATTTAATAGTTGTACCCAACTTTTCCTTAATTTTATTAGTGTTTTTTTTGTATTGTGTAATTTGTACTCATCTTGGCGTTTTGAATATTCATCTTGTTACTTATTAGCTATTTTAACAAGCTAAAAGCATTTTTTATCATAAACAAAAAACTATAGATAACGCCGTTATATTAGTAGTATTATTTTATTGATAGTGAAGTTAAGTATTGTTCGAAAAATCGGAGTTCCGACTTTCTATGGGCGTAGAAACTGTGTGTGGTCTGTGAGCGGAATAATGCATGGGGTACGGTACGTGATATCTTCAACTGTAACCGTGCTTGCGACACGTTGGATAATTTCCGCGGTCCCATTACCTAAATGTACAAATATGTATTAGTACCTAGGGTTGTGGCAGTGATCAACATTTTTTCCCTTAATAATTAAAAAACCGGCCAAGTGCGAATCGAACTCGCGCACGAAGGGTTCCGTATAATCTTTATACATAAAAACGCAAATGTTGAAAAAATTTCCACAAGCAGGGTTTGAACCTGCACCTTTCTGACATACCGGGTCAGGTGCTCTTCCAATTAAGCTATCGTGGTTCTAACCAGCCCGCCGAAATAGTCTTTATACATATAAATCTTCTGTGCGTGTGTACCTATGTTACTGAACTCCTTCTTAACGGCTGGACCGATTTGGATGAAATTTTCTGTGTGTGTTCAAGTGAATTCGAGAATGGTTTAGATTTACAATTGGACCCGGTAGGTGGCGTTGCTATTGGGGTCCATCCATCACGGGATACGGGTGTTCTTAAGCGGACGAATGATTAAATGTTTGTTATATTGTCCTGAAAACTGTCAAAGCGGTACTAAGTCCGCCGCCGGTCAGCTAGTTATCTATAAAAACGGCAAAAACAATCACGTTTGTTGTATGGGAGCCCCCTTAAATATTTAGGTTTATTCTGTTTTTTAGTATTTGTTGTTATAGCGACCACAGAAATACAGCAGCTGTGAAAATTTTAACTGTCAACTAACACGGTTTATGAGATACAGCCTGGTGACAGACGGATAGACAGACAGACGGACGGATAGCGGAGTCTTAGTTATTTTTTAGTATTTTTATTTAGCCGTTTTTTTATATAATATTCTATTTCGATGTTGTGCGCAGTTGTAATAGAGATACAAATTTATACGTTTATGTAATTGTACTGTTGTATTTTTTGTATTGTATGATTTGAATCTTGTAACTGTGCCAAAGATAAATAAATAAATAATAGGGTCCCGTTTTACCCTTTGGGTACGGATCCCTTAAAAAGTGGTCAGCAATTGACTTTAGTCTTTAGCATCAATTGAATACAGACCACTCGCTTCCGAGCTGCAGCGCTATTCTCTAAGCAAAACAGCGTCGAACTCGACGTTGTACTCGCTCATAACTTGCAAACGAATTTCAACCTACTTTTAAATAGTAATAAATAATAAGAGAATAGCACTGCTGTAATCCCGAAAAAATTCAATGAAAATCTACGTTATTTCTTAGAGAGGAAAAATGTGTCGAATTCTGGGCTAAAGTGTTGAACACTGGTCTCATTATCATCCTACGTGATACATCAGTCTTTTTCATCATAATCTTACATATAATAAAACTAAAGAGGGTCGAAAGTCTGTACATGGAAGATATTCGAAAAAAAGTTGACTGGGGACACTTAGAATCGATAACAGAACACGTTCCAACAGTTTTTAGAATTTTTGTCTGTTTGTCTGTTTATCGGTTTGTCTGTTTATTTGACCGCGCATCACATGAAAATGGCTGAACGGATTTGTATGAAACTTTGCACATATACAGACCATGACCCGGACTAGGATATAGGATACTTTTTATCGCGATGACAAGTTCCTGTGGGATAGCGTAGTCGCGGGCGACACCTAGTAAAGGAAATGTCCCAGAATATATGGAGTCTAAGCGTGGTATATGTACAGTATACCAAAATAACGACAAACACACGTAGAACAGTTTTTGATAATCCAATTTCTCTAATATAGCTTTGTTTTTTGGAAGGGACAATTATTTGAACAATAGAATTGCAACCACAGATTACAACACACAACAAAATGGTTGATGATATTATTGACATTTCGATGACGTTTGTCGCTGTCACTTGTCAGTCAATTCAATCCAACAAAACTTGCAAAACTTGTTAAATACTGTTACAAATCTAATAAACGAAAGCCAGGTAGGTTGATAAAAAGAACTTAAGACACTCAAACACAACGATCACAACGAACAAACGAAACAAACTAACCAAACAAAGCGAAGCGACATTTCACATTGACATTGACAGTTCTTTTTTTTTTGTCTTTGGTCATCCGTCGTATCATAGTGTAGGTATAGCTATTTTTATTAGCATTCAAGGATGAAAAAAGGTTATCTTTTTTATTTTATAACCGCTAAAATATGCATTATATGTATTATTGTATTTTTCTCTTATTAAGTAATTTTTTCCCCATTTTTTAATATAGCCTACATAGACCCAACCTATTATGGGGCATCTCCTTTATAAATTCTTAATCGCACAAAAAGTAATCAAGTGTGCACTCGTTTATTTTTTAAAGTTTAAACAGTTATCAACATAATTAAAAGGCGGTGGGTTTGTGGGGTCCACCTGCAGTTGTCTCTTATTGTATTTTATTTTATGTTTACTTATTTTATTTTATTTTAATTTTTTATTTTAATTGTATTATTGTATACTAACATAGTCTTATAAGATAAATTGTAACTAACATGATGGACTACATAATTGTCTGAAGTAAAACATTTTTATTTTTATTTTTTTATATATTTTTTTAACTCATTTTCATAATTACCAAAATTATCATCATCATCATCATCAGCCATATGACGCCCACTGCTGGGCATAGGCCTCCCCCAAGGATCGCCACAACGATCGGTCCACATGTTGGGGGGTTTGCCATAATCGCCACGCTTGGCAGGCGGGTTGGCGATCGCAGTATGGCCTGTTTGAGGGAGGCGCTGCTGCCCGTCTCCTGTAGGCGGTTTTCCCTTTGTCGCCTTTTACGATTCCCACGGGAAGATAGGGGGTAATGCTATTCTAAGCCGGCATAACACGGCAAAAAACTACCAAAATTATAAGGCTAATCAATATTTGCCAAATGGGCCGCCCTAAAAATATATCTTGGAATTGTAGATTTTTCTTTCTAAATTGTTATATCGCATGGTAAAATATACATTTAATTATAATTATAATTGATTTATAATGCATTTGTGTCTGTTCACTCCTCAAGTTCCTCAAGTGTCTGTCTTATGGGAAATTCGAACCGACTACCTCTCGCAAAGCAAGTCTTCTTTGTCTGGTTTAATTAAGTATATGTTCTGTTAACAACATGCGATAAATAACGTAACATTACCCAAATAATATGAATTGTTTGTATGAAAATGTTACAAGTTGAGTACTCTACCTAGGTTTATCATTCACCACATTGCCATATCCGATCCGATCCGAACCCGGATCGGAGAATCTAGTAGGGCACGGGGACACGCACTTTTAAGTGTGTGATGCCGTTTCCTTTAGAAAACTTCCGAAGGTGATTCGTTTCACACGGCTTGCGGTACCCTTTACGTACCTCACCACCCCCAAAAAAGTCCGGTGACGCTGAAAATGCCGTGTGAGGCAATCAGCAATCCCTCAAAAAAAAACATTTCCATATTTAAATTTATTTTCGATTTTATTGAGTAACGTTTGCAGAGGGATGTGGCAAGAGGTGACTGTGTTAATAACCGTAAAATGTGAGAACAACATCATAGATTACTTAATACTCGTTGTTGGGGCAACTTCTTTTAAGCGGCGATGGGCTCAGACCAATTAAGTATACTAAAAGCATTAGATGACATAGAAGATTACAAGCTAGCTAGAATTAAAGAGAGCGGAATTCTTCAGGAGTTCAGTCATAAATTGACATTTGATTTAGTACTAAAATCCGTTACTCACTGTATTTGATTAAACTATAAGTTGTGTCACTATTTGATTGAGTCAGCGATGTATCTAATAGATTATACCGGCCGCCGCGCTGTCTGCAAAATACCCAGTTGCCTTTTAATAATAATAATAATAATAACGGTACGGTCGACATCTGTCGGGCATGCCGCCGTCCAGGAGAATCACTCCGACATATTATTTCTGGTTGTTCTCATCTTGCTAACGGAGAGTATTTGCACAGACACAACCCAGTAGCCAGAATAATTCACCAGCAACTTGCTCTTGGATATGGCCTTGTTGAATCAGAGGTGCCGTACTACAAATACGCACCTGCGCCAGTACTCGAAAATGGTCATGTAACGCTCTACTGGGATCGCTCTATCATTACGGACAGGACTATTGTTGCCAATAAGCCTGATATCGTGCCGGTCGACCGATCCCAGCGCCGGGCAATACTGGTTGATATCACCATACCTCATGATGAGAACCTCGTGAAAGCTGAGAAGGACAAGCTCCAGTAAGTACCTTGACTTGGCTCACGAGGTTACCGACATGTGGGATGTGGATTCAACCATTATTGTACCGATAGTCGTTTCGGCAAACGATCTTTTAGCCAAGAGCCTCGATCAACACCTAGAGAGCCTCTCGCTGAAAGGTTGGGTCAAGGGTCAGATGCAAAAGGCAGTACTCCTTGACATGGCACGTATTGTCAGGAGGTTCCTCACTCTGCAGCCCTGACCACTACTCGGTAGCTTGGGCCCTGCCCCGCTGCTGGCGGTACTCTAGGATTAGGTTTTTATAATGTTTTATTATTGGTTTTATATTAAAATATTGTAAAAATCTAGTTTTAAGAAAGAAAATAAATAAAGAGTATAATAATAATAAGTATTTATTTCAGAATAATTCCATAGACTGTTAGTAATTACAATAGACCTAAACACTAATGTTAGTTACAAGAAAAATCCGTACAAGTGCGAGTCGGACTCGCGCACGAAGGGTTCCGTACCATTATATATAAAAACGGCAAGTTGGCAGTTGTATGGGAGCCCTCTTAAATATTTATTTTATTCTGTTTTTTAGTATTGGTTATTATACTCGTAGCGGCAATAGAAATACATAATCTATGAAATTTTCAACTGTCTAACTATCACTGTTCATAAGATACAGCCTAAGCCTCGCCTAGTGTGATTTTTGTTTACTATCCGTACCTGTTGATTCCATTACTTTTTCGAAAACTAAAATTAGTATGGCATTGAAGCAGCGCCTCCTGGCGGCATATGAGAAGAGTTAAAAAATTTCCATACAAATTCTCGTTTTCGTAAACGTAATCGAATAGCGAATGAAACTCACTCTAGGCACTCTGGTGATAGACGGACAGACGGACGGACAGCGGAGTCTTAATAATAAGGTTCCCCTTTTTACCCTTTGGCTACGGAACCCTAAAAAGGAAAAAGCAACTGATTTTAGACTATAGCAACAATCGAATACAGACCACCGGCACTGGTTTCCCAGCTGTCATGCCGTAATATGTATTTTATTTTTATTTAATATTTTTTACGAGTAAAGCGGTTTTATTCATAAAATGTAATCCACTATGCATGTCGTGGCAGCCTCTAATTGAGACGGCACCTAGCTTTAAGTCTACAATAATGTTCTACTTAGTTATTGCTTGTATTTGTGTTTGTCTTGATGGTTGTCCTTCATGGTGGCACTTCACATGGCTATTTGTATTCGCATATTTGCCATATTTGGCAAATAATTGCCCTACAACACATGGCAATTATTTGCCAAATATGGCAAATACGCGAATACAAATAGCCATGTGAAGTGCCACCATTAAATAAATAAATAAATAAATAAATAAAGCGCAGTGCCTTGACCTCACTTAATGTTATGTGATGAAGGCCAATGGTGGAAGCCGATTTCACCCGGGATCCTCAACTAGAGAGGCACTGGCTATCTTATATCTAACTGCCGGAACGCAACAACAATGCTACAAACATTGATGTTATGGCGACATATCCTACTAATATTATAAACGCGAAAATTTGTAAGTATGGATGGATGTTTGTTACTCTTTCACGTAAAAACTACTGAATGGATTTGTATGAAATTCGGCATACAGATAGTTTATAACCTGGATTAGCACATCAGATAGTTTTTAACCTAATATTCTCACGGAAACAGGAACCACGCGGGTGAAACCGCGAGCGGCCGCTAGTTATTCTATAAAAATTATTTATGTTACATATGGTGACGAAAAATGTGTCTTACTTCTGGTGCCACTATCCTATATGCCTATATCATGTTGCAGGAGTGAAAGCACAGCGCCACCCGATCAAGGAGGCTCTGTTCCTGCACAATGACGCGTTCAACAACGCCTCGTTCGAGGACTGCGTGTGGCGGCGCGAGAAGGAGCCCTGCCCCGACCCCGACGTGCTGTTCCACATGTACACGGAGGCCGAGCCGGTCAAGAAAGTCGTAAGTCTTTTTTCTTGTCTGTAATCAATTGGTCTACATCTCACCTGAAGTTAAGTGACGATAAGGTCGTAGTAGAAGCGCACTTTAACCGGAATCCTCAAATACTGAGCTACTGTGCCCTTATCTCTAGCTGCCGAAACACAATAATGCAACTAACATTGATTGGTGACATATTTAGTTAAGATCGTGGTAGCCAGACGGATAAACAAGTCCTACCACCAATTAAACCGAGTACACAATCATGTACCCCCGATGGGAATCGAACCTGAGACGTATGAAAAAATATTTTTGTCTACAACTACTTACTCGGAGTTAAACACTTTGATTTCACTTTTAACTTTCGCGTTCCATAGCTAAACAAATTTAAACGGGGATTAACGCAAACTAATAGTAAAAAGGTTTCATACCTTCTTTATACCCAAAATAATGTGACGGTGGATGAAGACTCTGCCGCGCAAATGGAGGCGCAACATCGCGACAGCAGTCAGCCCGTGACCACGGCCGTTGTAACTCAGTCGAAACGTCGGGTATAAAGAAGGTATGATACCTTTTTACTAATTAGTTTGCGTTAATCCCCGTTTAAATTTGTTTAACTTTTATTTTCATCTCAACTTATAAGAAGTGACAATGGGAGTAAAGAGATGTACACCCGGGACCTGCATCTACCGAACCTGGTTTATCTTTTGACTGTTGGAATACTCGGTACAACAATGCTACTATACCTTTCTTTTAACGATTTCATACAAAAAACATCAACGCGCTACGACCTGATAAACTAAAACAGAAACTAAAATATTTGTGTAAATCTGGGTTGAGATTCTTTCTTATTTCTTTTCATACCAGTTTTTTTATTATTTACCTGAGAGATTTTAAGACTATTAAACTTAAGACTAACATTATTAGTATATTTTAATATTTATTTTTACAAAACGTGGTTAATCAAGTACGTAATTATTGTGGTTTAAAAATCAGACTAGCATGTGAAACTTATACAATTTGATTGGGTCTATTTTATTTATTATATACTACAAATTTGATAACACAACGCAGCAGTAGCATAGCGGTCAGTGCAGCCGCCCGGATTGCGGAAGACCCAGGTTCGATTTCTGGCTGGGTCGGGTAGGCGTTTAATTTTTTCACTGTATTTTGTAAATTTTATAAATATTTAATTTAGCTTCAGTGCAGCAATTAGCACTTGAAAATAAAAAGTAAAAATTTACTATAGCGTTGTGTTATCAAATTTGTAGTATTTCATCTGCAAAGATGAATCTGCATAGCCAATGGTTGCAATGGTCGTTGGATAGATGGCGCGCTGTGCCGCTATTAGGACTCTAAAAAATTACAAAAGCAGTGACAAAATTCAGCGTCTACGTCAGCCTTCCCGGTAGCATAGCGGTCAGTGCAGCCGCCCGGATTGCGGAAGACCCAGGTTCGATTCCTGGCTGGGTCGGGTAGGCGTTTAATTTTTTCACTGTATTTTGTAAATTTTATAAATATTTCATTTAGCTTCAGTGCAGCAATTAGCACTTGAAAATAAAAAAGTAAAAATTTACTATAGCGTTGTGTTATCAAATTTGTAGTATTTCATCTGCAAAGATGAATCTGCATAGCCAACGGTTGCAATGGTCGTTGGATAGATGGCGCGCTGTGCCGCTATTAGCACTCTAAAAAATTACAAAAGCAGTGACAAAATTCAGCGTCTACGTCAGCCTTCCCGGTAGCATAGCGGTCAGTGCAGCCGCCCGGATTGCGGAAGACCCAGGTTCGATTCCTGGCTGGGTCGGGTAGGCGTTTAATTTTTTCACTGTATTTTGTAAATTTTATAAATATTTAATTTAGCTTCAGTGCAGCAATTAGCACTTGAAAATAAAAAGTAAAAATTTATAATAAAAAATAACAATAATATAAAGTTAGGTGCTATATTGTTAATCTCTTTGTAAATTAATGAAATACTCTTTAAGATGTTTTTTTAAAAGAGGCCAACGATATTTATAAGTACATCTTCGGTTTTCTTGGCGGGAAAGTGAAGAGTCATGTCTGCGGTTTTGTTTTATTTTCTAAAATTTGTGTTATGTCGAATATTAATGTGAAATAATGGTGGATTATTAACCGTTAAGTGTTCGTGAATGTGCATGAGTGTTGGCAAATGAAACAAAACAGTGCAACGGCACTTTTCAAATTCTCTCAAGAAGTCCGCCGCGTGAGGACTTAGTAAAGCCCCACATCTTTACTGAGCTACTCGAGCGGTTGGGGGTTATATCATTTCTCACTTTTCATTTCTAATATCATTCATCATCATCATAAAGGAAATATTGTCTATTTATGTATTATTTGTAAGAAAAAATACTTGACACTGGCTAAATGTGCTAATCGCACGAAGCCATCAATCAACTAAAAATAATAATAATAATAAGTTCATCTTCAATAAATTCTACATACCAATAAAATTAAAAACAAATAATGCGCAAAACAATTAATTGCCAAGACAATTGTAAGTTTTTAACAAAATGATCGAAATTATCTTTGTTACTTCTTGATAGTGTGTTCACCTGTGATTGTGTTGGGAGCGTTTCCCACATAACTTACGCAGCAGTGTACTCACAGGCATCGTTCATCGTAACTTTATATGCATTCGCTTGACCTCGAATAAAAAATAAATAATTTCTTCATTGTAAATATGGGTTAACAAATTTTATATTGTGAACAAATTATAATTCGGAAAATTGTTGGCATTTGAACGTTCCTTTGGCTTACAACATAAGATTACATATTAATTGAGTATTTTATATTTTTAGCTGTTTTTTAATAGTATGTTGTTCCATATGAAAAAAGAGCTAAAATACTCGACACTAAAATAATTAATTTATGTGAAGTGTCGCATTTATATAGAGGCCACGGACGATGCGTGTGTACAAAGTAGACGCACTGTTCTTGACCTTTGAATCTTAAAGCATATTTTGTATGAAAACTGGCAGCTTGTATATTGTCATCACGAAACACGAACTTCGAACTTACTGCGTTTTTTCACAGTGGCATTAATCTTAGCTGTTGGAAAGTGAGGATGAGACCGAATATGCAATATTAAACCATCGAATGTCATTCAATAAAAAAACCCCGTTTAATCACTCAAAATCTTCCATAACTGAGAAGCTGGCCATCTTTAATCTGGCTGACCAGGTCATGGCTAAAGACTAGGGCAAAATGCTGTGCAAAACAAGCCCATGATTTCGGCAGGCTGGTTAGAACCTCGATAGCTCAATTGGGAGAGCACCTGACCCGGTATGTCAGAAGGGTGTAGGTTCAAATCCTGCTCGTGGAAATTTTTCCAACATTTGTGTTTTTGTAAGCCCTAGCCAAACCAAATACGATAAATAATAATAGGGCAGGGCACATAGCTAGCAGAACTGAGAGTCGGAACAGTTCTCGAGTAACAACCGCGTCCAACAAGGTTGACCGACTATCTGTTAAAGGCCGCGGGTAACTGCTGGATGCAATGCTGCACAAAACCGGTCGTTGTTGTGGAGATCCTTGGGAGAGGTCTTTGTCCAGCAGTGGTCGTCTTTTTCCTGAGTTGATAATGATGGGTGATGAACAATACTTAATAATAAAAAATCAAACCCGGTCACCTCTGAGATCAGTGGTGGTTGACCACTAGTCAACATACGTTGCTGTTCTAGAGCACAGTTTTGTCATGAATGCTATTATGTTATTTGTTATTCATACGCTTTTGTCATCGGACTATTTTCGTCGAAGTTTCACTTTTGCCCTATGCAAAGTAGTAAATATTCCGCTCGTCCGTCACTTTGCGGAATGCGTCCGACCGCTAGCCGGCTCCTACCGTGCATTCTTGGCACGTTCGAGTCCTGAGGAATCATTCGTGTTATTTGTATCAATTAGTGCCGATATTATCAGGTCTGGCTTTGAAGGCAATAATAATACCATAATTTCGTTTATTTAATTTAGCAATATTTTATCAAATATCTATTTCTATTCACATACCATTTATAGCCTTAACTATAATGTTTTTTTCCATTACTTTTGTTTTGGTTCTTGAATTAGCTATCTTCCATCCTCCGTGCTGTCATATAGGTTTCATTTTATTACACTAACTAGTTTGCAAATGGACTGAGCAGACAGACCTATCCAGTAGGCTTAGCCAAAGTAACATTAAGAGAGCGATAGCGAAGTTCGAAAAGAATAAAATGTATATATGGGATTGACATAAGCCGCGCTAAATCACGTGGTCAATCTTATGTCAATCCCATACATTTTATTCTTTTCGAACTTCGCTATCGTTTTCTTAATGTTACTTTGGCTACCGCCACAGTCCTATCGGATGTTACATGGTAAAACGAATATAGTTTTGACAATTGCTAAAAAGTTACCTATCCCGGGCAACTAACTACATGGCAAACATTATTGTTGACAGACCAAACTACAATTTAAAAACAAAATCGGTTAAAAATTTTGTACTATTTTTTTTTAGGTAGACTTGTTCAGCGAGGATTGGCTTCGACAGAGCAGCTGGGAGCCCTCGCACGAGACGATACTGCTGATACACGGGTACGCGGGCGGCGACGATGTTCTTCCCATCACGGTGCTGAGAGACGGTGAGACTCCTTGTGCTGAGAGACTGAGAGACAGAAAGCCTGACTTCTTCCATCTGATGAAAAATGGTGGTGGAAAATATTAATATTTGTATGTAATGTTATCAAATTATTCTTGATTTGAATATGTAAATGAGTGTGATGACATCTAGTATTCATTCGGTCATGCTAACTTATACCTAAGCTTTCACACAAAACAAAACCTAGTGTTAAATTAGGCCTAAATACTAAGTACTCCTGCCTCAATTTCACTCGTTTCAGTGGTTTGGATACGAATATCTTACATATATGATAGCGTTTGTTCTGGCGATACTGGAGTGAAGCGGAAATGCACACATCGCATGCGCGACTTACAGAAACTACGCTATGTCATACAAAATAACAAAACGCTGTAGCACTTCATCTAGCTGTTGCACAAAATGGTAATCCCGGTCGTCAACCCTCAGAGAAAGCCGTGGGAACCGTAACTGTCGCCTGCAGCGCTGCAGTGATCAGCCAATGTCGTCGATGTGTTTCCTTTCGCTTTCATTGCCGGCAGTTTTCTTATGATCTCACGGTTACGTTAACAACCGTTTTATTACAATATGCATAATGCAATGCGTTTCGTTTTAGAAATTGCCGATTTTATTGCATGACAACAATTCGTACAGAATAACAAATAAAATTGTGTCAGGCAGGTGCCTTGTTTACAATGGGGTATTTGACAGGTTTAAGAAAAATATGTCTAATGGTTCATTATAGCATAATATATATTTGCAATTTGATTAATTCGTTATGAATTTCTTTATTTTTTATGAAAATCGCCATTAAAATTAAAATTAATAAAATAACCGCCAAAACGCTGAAGACGCCATGCATGCAGGTCACGTGATGTCGTGACGTCACCTGCTTGTAAGCAAACTTTTAGCTGTCAAATTAAACGTTACAAAACTTTGATTGACATTTACTGTAAACAAGCTGGTGACGTCACTCCAGATTCAGCGTCATCCCGTGCGTTTTTGATCACGTGGTCAATCATAAAAAAAATATTATGTTATTAATGATTTTTTATAAAAATCATACTTATTTTAAAATTATGTGCTAAATTAGTTTAAAAACATGTTTACTATTAAGTTAACAACAGTTTGATCAATATTTTCATTGTAGTCAAATACCCCATTTTGTTCCGCTGTCATCGTCATTAGCTTAAACGTCCCACTATTCGCTCAGGTCTCCGTAGGAAGGTCGAGCCATAACCCCGTCGCTGGCCCAGTGCGAGTTGGTAGGTTGAAAATCCATCTTACCACTTCCTGGTAGAATCCATAGGTCATATCCGAGTCGTAAGACCAATAAGAGTCGCTTTACTAGTACACTTGTACTCGTAAATGTCCCTTATATAGTAATGTCAATGCAATAATTAAGTAATGTTATTGCAGATCATTGCTGAGTTGAATGATGAGTTGACGGTAAGACTTCTATTTGAAAAAAATCTGAGGTGGAAATGATACAACCCAGTTGTTACTACCGATCGTTATTACGATCAAAAAATGTAATGCTAGTTTACATTTTTTCAAAGAAATTATTAGTAGTTTTTCGGATAACTATGCATTTTTCTTTAATATGAACAAAAAAAGTAACATATTTTCGTAAAAATAATTTGTTACAAAGAATTATTTTATAGATAAAATAATTTAGATGAAGATTAAATTTCTTTATCTAAATTATTTTTCGATAAGACTTTGAAAAGGTAAGTTTATTTTTATTATTTTATTTTATGCGACATATATAGTTATTTTTATTAAGATTATAGTTTCCCCTGCCCAGCAAAATAATTATATCTCTAAACTGAAGTAAATATAGTGACGTAAATTAGTGTTACATAAGATGATCGTTATAACGATCAGTAGTAATACAAACTATACTAAATTGCTTGCTTTTATTTTAAAATCTAGTATAGAAAATATTAAATGATAATTATCGTCGTATAGGAGTGCAAGAATGATGTGGACCCTAGGCCAAGATAAAGAAGAAATTCTACCACCAGCAAATTCTACTGCTAACAGTAGAGTTGGGGACTCAGGAGATCAGAAGTTTCTATCTCTCCACTGAAAAAATATTTGTACAACTTCTTGCAGAGTTATTTCTTGGAGGGTCTCAACTGCGGTGCTGCGGTACTTTGTCTAATATCAAGATTAAAAGTAAACTTAAGGCCTACTTTCTTGATAACTTAAAAAATATTTCGTAGATGTTGTGACCCTATCTTCTTTATAGTAAATTTAAATTATTTTGTACTTATTAAATGTCCTTAGTTAAGAGTATTGTGAATGTAGTCGCATTATGACAAACCTTAGTGGTTTAACAATGCGACTAAAAACATAATTGTTATTTTATTATGCATGTTTTATTATGGTAATAAATAAAATAAATAAAAAAACTAAAATCTTGAGAAGAGCTTATTAGCTGGGTCTTGTCAAGCAATCAGCGCCACCTATGTCTACTATGTTTCTATGCAAAGTCCTTAAGTTATTCCTAGTATACGACAAATAATATCTTGGAGATACAGTACTTGAAGGTGTTTATTGCTTAAAATAAAAACTTATAATGTAAATATGGGAGACGTTGACCAGATTGGTCATATAGTCAAACAGTACATCTGTACGTGGCAAGTAATAAATTTTATATAAATAACTTTTGTGGTGTGGACACAAGTACAACGGTGGAGTCTGCGATAACCTGACGTTCCGTAAGGTAATGGCAATTGACTTACTGGAAATCATAGATTTAGTTAACTATATACTAAATCTATGCTGGAAATCCACAAGCAGATCAAGAAGCGTGGATCATGCCCTACACCTGAAAATTATCGAAAAACTAGATAGATTATTATCCTTGTACCATTTTAGTACAAGGATAATGTAGGTACAGTCTGTTACATGTTTTGTAATTATAATTATGTTAAAAGACCAAGTTTTGTTATTATGTTAAAAGATATCATACGACGTAACTGTACGTACTGTAATAATAAAATCATCTGTGTCAAAACAATTAACTAAGCTTTTCATATTAAACTTTTGTGTTTCTAAGGTCAGAGTTATGAGTTTTTTGACGACCTCCTTGGTCGAGTGGTTTGTACACCAGTTTTCATGGTGTCGCCATCTCTGAGGTCCCGGGTTCGATCCCCGGTCTGGTCAATTTAGAAACTATTGTTTTTCTAAATTGTCTCGGGTCTGGATGTTATCTATGTATAATAAGTATGTATTTAAGTATTTTAAGTATGTTTATCCGTTGTCTAGTAACCATTTAACGAGTTTCACAACGAAGCTTCTCTTGGGCTAGATAATTGGTGTAAGTGTAGGAAAGTTTATTTATAAGTTTATTTTTGTATTTTTTTCCCCATCCCCATTTTTCCCCATGTACTACATTGTCCTTATTAACATTTAAAAAAAATCGTAACAATCTGAGATCAAAAATATGTAGTTTCAGTAACAACTGGGTTAAGATTATACTCAATACGGAGAGACTGCACTTTAACGGGTTAGGATACTTCTGGCATCTCATCATTCATAGACTCTCACTACCAAGCGGTTCTGCCCAATCACCACCTAAAGTGGTACAAAAAATTACGATAAAAGAATCTTTGTAATTCTCCCCAGCTTACCTCCGCCGTGGCGGCTACAACGTCATAATGCTGGACTGGGGCGCGCTCTGCCAGCCTCCATGCTACGTGGCAGCGGTGCACAACCTTCGGCCAGTCTCCAAGTGTGCGGCTGAAGCTCTAGGCAGCTTGCGCCGCGCGGGGCTGCGGCCCGACCGGCTGACGTGTGTGGGCCACTCGCTCGGCGCGCATATGTGCGGCATCATAGCCAACTACCTCACTTTTAGGCTTAACAGGATTATTGGTAAGCGCGCAGGTCAGCTGCATCATTATTACCAGAACTTTGCGGCCCCTGCTTGGAGGAGCCTTCTCTATCGAGTGTGGAAACACCACAAGGCTGCATCACGACATTTCAACAATGTTTATATTAAAAAACACAAATGTTGAAAAAATTTCCACGAGCAGGATTTGAACCTGCACCCTTCTGACATACCGGGTCAGGTGCTTTCTCAATTGAGCTATAGTGGTTCTAACCAGCCCGCCGAAATTATTCAACACTATTTACTTTTTACTTTGAAAGCCAAAGGCGCCCATTCAATGTCAACAACTACCGTCATTAACATCCGATCATAATATTTTTACAAATACTCATCATCATCTCAGCCAAAGACGTCCACTGCTGGACAAAGGCCTCCCCCAACGATATAAGGGGTATTTGCCGTAATCGCCACGCTTGGCAGGCGGGTTGGCGATCGCAGTAGGTTGAGGGTAACCTCATAGAGATGCTGCTGCCCATCCTCTGGAATGGTCCCTTAGTCGGCTTTTACGACACCTACAGGAAGAGATGGGGTGGTGCAATTCTTTATCCCCGGCACCACACAGGGAACAACAACAAACAAATACTAAAGATCAGTTAAGGAGTAGGCGAGCTATTTATAAAATGTTTTTCTTTTGTTTATATAATTTTTAACGCAAATTTTGTTGCGAACAAATTACAAAAACACACAGTTTAATTTTAATGTTTATATTATTTTGAAAAAAAATCAACCAGCCTCATGAAGCTCGAGTGGGATTCGAACCCTCGACCTTTGGACAATCGTGAAATCTCTAGATTAAGATACTAAGATAAGTAAGAAAGCTAAGCAGATATTCATCCTCCTAATCAGCATGTGCAGCAACAGAGAAGGTCAAGTGTGTGTCAGTGTGGTCTGTTTTGTAAATGCACCGGCAGACTACACAGACTGTGACTGTACGATCTGTTGGCAACTTTAGATGATAGGAATGATTAATATTAATATTTGATTTAAGATGTGAATAGTTTATTTATAGAAATAATATGATAAAATGATAGTAATGAGTACACGCGGTGATTGCTAATTATGCACTGAAAATATTGCTTACGCTGAAACTTAAAGTAATTATAAAATAAATGCATATTTAATGTGAAATGCTGAGACGGCGCAATGTGCGGTCATTCACCGTACATGCTCCGGGAGAGGAGATGAAAGGATGCTGGTGAAAAGAATGATGAAGGTTGATAATGATGAATGTTAGATAACAATAAGTAGGTATTTAAAACCAACAATAAGTTCTTAATTATATACATGTCATGTAAGTTCATGAATTATTGCGTTCAAGTCACTTGACGTGTACCGACAGTTAGAGATAAGATAGACGTTCCATTATATACCTACTTGGACGCCCAATGTAACCACAGTGCCATAGAACAATTGAATTTCTATTGTGTCTGGTTTAAGAACAGCTAAGTAGCTATTGGTTATAAATATAAGGTTTCCGAAACATTCGGTCTTACAGTTACTATTACCATCAGGTGACATGACAGCCAAGCGCATCCCTGCTCTGGAATGATTTGGCTTTTCATCAACTAACAAGATTATTGCACAGGTCTGGACCCCGCCCGGCCGCTGATCCGCTCCGCACCAGCACTGCGGCTAGACCCGGGCGATGCGCGCGCGGTGCACGTGCTACACACCAATGCGGGCCGCTACGGCGAGGCCGCGCGTCTGGGCCACGCCGACTTCTGCCTCAACGGCGGCCGCAGCCAGCCCTACTGCGAGGATACACCGAGTGAGTCATATTTTTTCGAACCGGTCAGAACTGCTCACGGAATCGAGTAGGAGACGAGGACACGCTTAGATGACATCCTCTTTAGAAACCTCTAACGTTTCGATTACACGGCTTGAGGAACCCTGTCAGTTTCTGCAACAGCAAACTTTCTACAAATAATGAGTCATCTTTCAGCTAGGTTACGGCATGGCCGCGCGTTTGGACCACGCCGACTTCTGCCCCGCAACTATAGTCCCAATATACGCCATGCTATTAATTGTTTCAGCCAGAATACTGATCGACAAGGCTGGTTCAGGACTGTGGAAAAAGGCACAGGTCTTTCAAGGTCTTTACCTAGCACCCTGAGCCGGGTGGCTCAGGGGGCTAGGTAAAGACAATTATGATACTTGTGAATACTTGTGATTGGCGATTTCCTCATCATCATCACCGTTATCCACAGCAGGGTGGTAACCACGAGCTCTTATAGCAGTATTATAGCAGTTGTGAAAACTGAGTCGCGTGTAGCGGCGAATATATTTGCGTCTCTTTTCCACAACTGCAATAATACTGCTCCCCTGTGTGGTGCCGGGGATAAAGAATTGCACCACCCCATCTCTTCCTGTAGGTGTCGTAAAAGCCGACTAAGGGACCATTCCAGAGGATGGGCAGCAGCATTTCTCTGAGGTTAAGTCTCAACTTACTGCGATCGCCAACCCGCCTGCCAAGCGTGGCGATTATGGCAAATCCCCTCATGTATCCTTGGGGGAGGCCTTTGTCCAGCAGTGGACGTCTTTTGGCTGGGATGAATAATACTGCTATAAGAGCTCATGGTCAGGGGGCAGGACTTAATCTATTGTTGACTGGGTAAAATCCTCCCTATCACACGTCATTCTCTATCTACGGCGTGCCTAAAAGTATGCATTTGGCTCACCAATTACTTTGAGTTTGACATGCATTATATCGTATAATCAGCACTAATTTTGAAGTCCCCACTCAGCAGTGATTCCATCCATAAAGATAGCCTTCCATAAGGGTTTTTTAATATTACAAACTGCAAACGAGCAGGCGGGCCACCTGATGGTGAGCGGTCACCGTCGCCCATGGACATCAGCAACATCAGATATGGTGCTTTTGTGTTGCCGACCTGAAAAAACCTCACACCCCTTTTGAAAGAGTTCATGTCGTTGCACAATAGGAAAACCTCGGATGGCAACTCATTCCACGTTTGATGGTACGTGGAAAAGTAGTGCCCCAGCGAGCATGAGCCCTTCCCTATGGGTGGAATAACCACAGCGAGTAGGGGGCATAAATCACCACGCGGGCCCAGTTCGGGTTGGTGGTTGTTAAGGAGTGCTAATGCAGCCGGAACAAAGTGCTGCATGAGCGTTATTAATTTTTAATACTTATAAAAGTATAACGGAGTGTTTTTTTTTCAGACGAGGCTCTGTGCAGCCACATCTGGTCGATCTGCTACCAGGCTGAGAGCCTGTTCCGCGCGCGCTCGGCCACGCCCTGCGGCCGCCGCTGCTCCGTGCGCGTGCCGCCGTCGCGTGCCTCCGCGCTACCCGTGCTATTAGGGCAGCCAGCCCCCATGACGTTAGTATACACATCTCTTTATGCTACTACTTCCAGCTGATAGTAGGTGTTCGGAAAGCACAAACTAGAAGTCCCTCTCAACCACTACAGAACTTACTGTCTTAACAAATGCCGCTGCTCCGAGCATGCCTTCGTCGCGCGCCCCCGGCGCGCGTGCTATTGGGACAGCCCGCGCCTATGACGTTATAGTAATAAGTACACACACTTTGTTAAGAGTGGCCATGACGTCAGTGTAAATGTACACATTAAGAGAGAGAGCACAATGCACATGACGTCAGTTTATCAACGTCTCTGTATGCGTACTATTGGGTCAACCCTAAACCCAAAACATTATATAGGTACACAAAAATATTGTATTCCACCAACTCATCTGATGGTGATGATGAGGCAGGTCTAGGCGTCACCAGTCAGTTACTGGCAGTAACCCTCTTATCTTTAAAGAGCTGATTGACCAGCAGCGACCAGCAGTAAGATATTACCTCCAAATGTCGGCACACACAATGCTGCTAAAACATTGTTAATATGAACAGACTTAGTAAAAAAATGGTGGTAGCTACCTACCTCGTTTTTATACAGGACGAAAGGCATTACGCATACCACTGCGATATCCAGATAACTTAATCTGTGGCCAGGGGAGACGCAGATGGTTACACGAGACTCTCTTCCCGACCCCCTCAATGGTAAGTAGGAAGGTGGTAGGTAAGGCTTGTGAGTGAAAAGATTAAGTTTACATGTGGCAAGTTTAACCTGGTATCATTAGTTTATTCAAGTTTGTGAATAACATGGTGTATAGCAAACTCTATTTCTCTGGTAGTAGCCGGGAGCGACTTAATAATCTCATGTTCCCCAACAGTGCGTCCGGCGCGTACTGCGTGGAAGACTTCGCGACTCCGTTCTGCCCGGCCACGTCGGGACTGCTGGAAGGTGACGAGCGCTGCTGCCTCGACGCGCTGTATGCCGCCGCTGCGACCGCCGACCCGCCTAAGGCTACGAGGCGCCCGCTTATTAGGCTGAGGCAGGCGCAGAAGAGACATTGACGAAACTATCATGGTCTATTAGTGACCATGTTTGTACAGGCAGGAGTAAACATATGTAAACAATTGTAACTCTTAATCCAGTGGAATAAGATTCAAAATGTATACCTACGTGCATACATGTCTGTGCTCGTGACTGTGCTTAAGTTTTAATTAAGAGCCATTTTACATTCCGGTATCCCATAAAAACTCCACATAATTGTTTTGAACCAATAAGGCAATTTTGTTGAAACTGTCTACGTATGCTTGGAAAATACTTACAGAGATCAAAATCTAGAGATAGTTCAATAAGGAAATTTTCGGATAGCATTAGGTAAATGAGTTGAACAAACGTTCTTTTTAATATGTTTTCTACGTTTACGTGAACGAATCTAACATTGACATTAATACATAATCGTTAATATATATTTTACTTAGTATGGTAGAATTTAATCTAAGAATTAAAGATTTAATTACAAAAATAGGTTTTGTTATTAGGTGAAAATAAACATTTAAAAAAAAGTGATTGGAGATGAGCCAAAGACTTTATTGTACTGATAATTAATAAATTACTTTATTGACATTTTGTGTTTGTATGCTACAAAAACCCCGATGGATCTGCATGAAACGTGTATGTAAAGGTAACGTAAAGATTCCCGAATAAAGATTAAGATAAAAAAAGAACTTTACCGCATTATAAGTATCGGCACTGTAAATGCAAGTTAAAATCGCTAACCCATTTAATCCGGTAAGGCGTTTATGTGTTGTTGTAAATGAAACTCTAACTTCCTTACAAATAAACAGAATAAGCTCCGAATAGTTATTCCGTGTTTTGTCTCTTTTACTCTAATTTGAAATGACGTTTACATGACGGGAACAAAACACGGACTATTCGGAGCTTATTCGCTATTTATTTGTAAGGGGGGTAAAAGTATCATTTTAGGGTACAGGCGCCTGCACATCAAACTATCCGAAACTGCCAAATTTCTTCAATACATTTTCAACCATATACCTAAGACATAAAGTTTAAAGTCTATTGAGAAAACAGTATGTGGTAGTCTGAATTGTGTAGGCGTGTGTACATCCTACTATATAATATTATAAATACGAAAGTTTGTTTGTATGTATGTTCGTATATTTGTTACTTCTTCACGCTGCAACGGGTGGATGTATTTGGATAAAGTTCGGCATACAGATAGTTTATAACCTGGAATAATACAGGATACTTTTTATCCAGATATTCCCACGGGAACGGGAACCACGCGGATGAAACTGCGAGCGGCCGCTAGTCTATCTATATAATTAATACGTGAAGCAAAAACTTGGTACCCGCTTTTTACGAAAACGGCGCGGACGGAGGAAAACAATTTCGCACACTTATCACACTAATATTATAAATGCGAAAGTTTGTGTGTATGTCTGTATATTTGTTCCTTCTTCACGCTGCAACGGATGGATGGATTTGGATGAAATTCGGCATACTAATAGTTTATAACCTGGATTAACACATAGGAATAGATAGTTTTTTCCTGATATTCTCACGGGAATCACACTATAAATATACTAAAATCGACAATTTAATTTTCCAATACAAAATGATTTGTTTGTTTTGTTGTCATGGAAACCAAAGAGAATTTAATCACTTGATGGAAACTGTCAAAGAGGAGAGGAGCGGCCGAAATCTGTCAATGCCAATCAATGCCAATCCAAACTCACATTCTATCTTTTTTAATTTTTCATTGCTTAGGATACAATACAATCCGTGCCTTAATAAAATATTGTTTAGTAAACAGCTTTTTATAAAAATTACGGTTGAATTTCGACCACTGAGCGACTACTAGTCTATAAAAAACGTTAAAAGGTGTTATAACACCCTGTCGGGCTAAGAAGGTACCTTACCTACACAATATTCTTTTAAAACACGCAGTACGCGCACGTGGCTGCCCTTCATGGTAGCTCCCACAAACTGCGCTTGTTTGTGGGACACTGACCGCAGCGCCCGCTACTCCGCGGGTTCCCCTCCCTTGCTCTGCGAAAAAATATCTTCGATGCCCAACTATATGCTTTTAAGACTGTCATCATCATCAGCTCATTTTTATGTCCCCACTGCTGGGGCCCGAGCCTTCCCTATGGATGGATAGGAAGAACGGGCCATAAACCACCACGCGGGCCCAGTGCGGATTGGTGGTTGTTAACGACTGCTAATGCAGCCGGGACCAACGGCCTTACGTGCCTTCCGAAGCACAGAGGAGCTCGAGATCATACATTTTTGGTCACCCATCCGATGACTGGCCTTTCCGAAAGTTGCTTAACCTCAGCACACGCAGACCGGGCGGGCGCGCTATCCACTGCGCCATCGAGCTCTTCTATTAAAACTGTGTTATACTTACTCACAAACTCAGTGTCCTAAAAAGACGCCCCAGTGTCCTAAAAAGTAACCGACAGCAGTTTCGTCGCCAAAAAATAACAGAATTTCTTTGAACGAGCTAGGAAGCATTTATTTGGATACAAACAGGGCAAGCTAAATAAAAGCTTGTAAAAAAGCTTGTATTAAGTACTTGCCACGCTTGATTTAAAATTGACTTGATTATGAATAAATAAAAATACCTGTATTTTATTATTAAATAGTTTTTATTATATCTAGTTGTTTCATACATTTCATTTTACCTATACAGAAAACGTTAACGCCAAATTCAGAACTTATGTGATATACTATTGAAATGTAAAGGCTTCATCATAAAGTGATCGGATAATCGGATGCATATTACCTAAAGTTGAGGTGTTGGCTGTTATGGAATGCACTTTTGTATCTAAAAATATCCCGGGATTTCGAATTCAACAAATTTATATTTATTTTTATCAATTTCATCTAATGATTGGAAAAAAGAATGCGATCACGTTGTAAATATAGAACGAGATGACATCACAGAAGATCTGCCTGAATTTATTATACAAGTTGAAAACAGCAGTAGCGCCGGTAGTGAAGACTCTGTGAAAGCGCCATTTTGTTTCGGGATTCAATGTCAGGCGTTGAATATTTAGATAGTGATTTTGACTATGACTCGTAAAAAATACAAGTATACAACAAGAATAGCAATAAATATTTTGATTTTGAAATGTGTCTTTGATTGTTAACTGTTCACTTATTGCACCCTAACACATCATAATCATTCCTATTGCGCATATTAAAGACGAAAAGTTATAAATAAATTCAAAATAAAAAAAAACATCTTCAGATCAAGTATCTAGATTAGTCAGTGGTACTACACGCTTTTGACAGTGTTGCCACGTAGGGTTTTTGAAAGTCCTTATTATTTTCCCATGTAAACACATTTTATCGACAGACTACGTAACTTCACTGCGTCCTGTAATTATGTGCAATAAAGTATTAATGTGTTGTATTTTTTTTAACTAACACTTACTAATGGCTCCTTTAACTGTTTAGCAATGTGTCGTTGTTGTATTATATGCATTCTGTTACCCAAATGATTGTTTACGTGACGTAACGTTTGTTTATTAAGTCTAATAATAATATTTTTATTATAAATTTTTAAATAAAGTGGCGTTCGCATCTCTTGTGGTTGAGATGTATTTTGCCTTGCTTGCTGAAACTTAGGTGAAACGAAGTGAACCATTGTTTGTCTGTCAATGATTGTCATTGTTGTTGTCTGTCACTCATGAATTTTTGTTGAATGTGTTTTTTTTTATTGTACCGTTAGAAGTAGAGATTTAGGATATACAGCGTATATATATATATATATATTTTTAATCTTCTTTTTTTAATAACTACGTACGGCTGCTATTTTTGTTTTTATATTTTTTATTTTTGTGTGTTACGGTTATGTCACTTAAACCGGTTCCGACGGAAGATCAGCGCTGACCTCAAGGCTAGCATCTTGCTGAGTCGGTACCGTTTTGGGACTCCTATGTTTTTTTTTTTAATTTCCACTTTTATCTTTATGTTTAAACTGTTCTGTCCTAAATAAATTTATTTTCATATCATTTTTATTTCATTTCATTTCACTACTCTTCCTCTTACACTCTACTCATAAATTGCATGGGGAGTTAAAAATAAACTACCAAGTAAATACACATGCTAAAGACGTCCTTTCTACACCATGTTACAGAATAGTTTTGCATTCCCGAATTTTCTGGAATCCCGGAATTTATATTTTAAAAAACATGTTTTAACAAGCCGCTTCCATAATTTCCTAGCCAAAAATTAACTTTAGGTAATTGTATACATCCGATTATCCGATCACTCTATCCTTTTATAATTATAATCAAAACTGAACAAATACTTTGACAAAACTCTTTAAACGGGTGCATAATATTTAATGGGAGTTTATGGGATATGAGATATACACAGACATGACATTAAAAATAAATTACGGCCTTGAGTTTCTACTAATGAAATCGTTACAGAATTAGTTTTTCTACTACATGGTAGTAAAAAGCACACTCTGGCAACACCGCCAAACAATATGGCCGAACAGACTGTCGCAAAATTTTGAAGGCGATCAACACTTGTTGTTGGACATCAGTAGAGAGAGCAATGCTGCTTTCTCTTTCTCCTTCTTTCGAACGACGTCTAGGGCACGATTCTTCCACGTACTCTTTCTTAGTTTGATAGGGCGACTGCCGACATAACGACCTGCAATATAAAAATAAATAAAATAGAGCAACTTAATAATTACAGTTGTTAGTTAGCTTGTACAGTCGCCGTCAGATATATTGTAGCAGACAAGGTGACCAAATACTTCTGAACATTTCAAAATGTTAATAAGTTCTATACGCTACAAGTTACCATTAATATCTGAACATTCATTACTTCATTAATATCTGAGCAGATGCTAGTCATTAACTACTAAACACACAACTAACCAATAATATCTGAACACATCACAATGGTGTGGTCTTAAATATCTAAACAGTTTAGGAAAAATTGCAGTAGGAAGTGCTTCCAACATTACAATAAAAACTGTTTTATTATAACTCTTTTGATAATTTATATATAGTAAGATGACGCTGGCAGTTTTTAACACTTTGTAGTTTTCAGACTTGTGATTACTGTCATGATAAGTGTGATATGTGTTTATTTGTTGTTGTAAATAAAAATATTATTGGTTTCATTAAAAAACCAATATCTTTTTTCTTTTATTTATTTATTGACATATCGCACTAAAAATACAAAAGTGTTATAATTAGAAATATCTATTTTTTTCAGAATCAATGAAAAAATATTATTCACTTCACGAGATTGTTACAGTCGTCTGTCAAGAAAAATGTTTTTATTAGATATTAATGAAGTAATGAATGTTCAGATATTAATGGTAACTTATAGCATATAGAACTTATTGACATTTTGAAATGTTCAGAAGTATTTGGTCACCTTGTCTGCTACAATATATCTGACGGCGACTGTACTAGGACTTTACTAAGATTTTTTATTGTACACTGTTAGAACTTTTTCAAAAATAAGTAGTTATTTTGTGAATGTACTGAACACTAAAAACCAAGAAATAATCTAGAAATAGTCGTCGTTCGCTCGTCAAAAAACAGACTTATTATTACTTACTTATTATAAATCAGTTGTAGAATTTGCTGGTAAAACATGTTTCAATAGTTGAGTTGATCAGATCTGTCAGATCGTGATTTGAAATAACACCTGCGACAATGTACTGTATGTTTTTCCTAATTTTTAACATATTAGTGTTATTATCAAATAAATAATTTCTTTACCATCCATTTCCTTCATAGCTTTGATGAAGTCGCCGGGGTCTTTAAAGCTGACGAACCCGAACCCTTTGCTCTTGTTCGTCCGTTTGTCTCGTATCACCTTGGCCCTTTGGAACGAACTGTATTTGCTAAACGTTCGCGTCTGTAATCAAACATAATTTTATTAATATCCCAATTATATTAATAAGAGGCAAAAATGTAGGTGTTGCATAAACAAGGAATGTAGTAGGTACCTAACAAACAAAGTTTCTTTTTTGAAAGGGATTGCTGCTGGCCGTCTTTTGCCTTCACAGCCTAACCGGATTTTACGGGCGTCAAAACATAAGGAGGCTAGCCACTACATGAGTTTGAATGGTTAAACGCCGAGAGAGGTCCTTCATAAAGTTTTTGACAGTGTACATGGTCGCTTACGTGCTTGCGCGCATTTAGTGCGTACGTGCGCGCGTGTAAGTGCGTGCGTGCGTGCGTGCGTGCGTGCGTGCGTGCGTGCGTGTGCGTGCGTGCGTGCGTGTGCGTGAGTGCGTGCTTGTACTCACGAGCAGCTCGTCGGTGACGTCGTTGCCGAGGTCGCCGCAGAACATACGGAAGTCGTCGTCGGGCCAGTCCAGCAGCGTCACGTCCTCCCACACCTGCCCGCCCGCCGTGCGCACCACCTACACATTCCTTTTTTTAGCTAAGTTATTACTTTCCGGATTTATGGGAGGCGGGACACTACGGTTATTTCATATATGGTAGTTTCAGATACGTAACTTATTTGACTTTACAAAAAAATATATGTCGCATCGGCATTTTTAAGGGGTCCGACTTTTTAAACTCACCGGTGATCTCGAAATAAAAAGTGACATTATATTCACTATTAAATATAATAACTTTTGCATTATTTACAAACTTTATTATTAATATACATCATATCATCATCATCATCATCATCAGCCATATGACGCCCACTGTTGGGCATAGGCCTCCCCCAAGAATCGCCACAACGATCGGTCCTCATGTTGGGGGGAGAGGGTTTGCCATAATCACCACGCTAATATACATACCGGTCGAGAATTATCGGTGTCAAAAATAAATTACCACTGACATTGAATAAGACAAAATGGAGCACTCTTAATTGATATCATAGCGTAAGAATCGGTCACCGGTTCAAAAATCACGCTTTAGGTACTTGTGACGTCTCACAGGGCGAATCGTATCTTTTCTTTCCGTCATGCACATTATTATTTTTTAACGTAGCTTCTGTTATTAAAACTATATACTTAATCAAAAATATATAAAAAAAATAAAAAAAAACTTTTCCTACACTCACTTCAATTATCTAGCCCAAGAAAAACTTTTGAAACTCGTTAAATGGTTACTATACAACGGATAAACATACTTAAAATACTTAAATACATAGAAAACACCCAGACCCGAGACAATTTAGAAAAACAATAATTTCTAAATTGACCCGACCGGGGATCGAACCCTCAGAGGTGGCGACACCATGAAAGCCGGTGTACAAACCACTCGACCAAGGACGCCGTAAATAGATAATGATAAAATGTTTATATAATTTTTAACGCAAATTTTGTTGCGAACAAATTACAAAAACACAAATATTGAAAAAAATTCCACGAGCAGGATTTGAACCCGCACCCTTCTGACATACCGGGTCAGGTGCTCTCCCAATTGAGCTATCGTGGTTCTAACCAGCCCGCCGAAATTATTCAACACTATTTACTTTTTTACTTTGAAAGCCAAAGGCGCCCATTCAATGTCAACAACTACCGTCATTAACATCTGATCATAATATTTTTACAAATACTAAAGATCAGTTAAGAAGTAGGCAAGCTATTTATAAAATGTTTTTATATATTTTTTTTTAATAAATATGAGTTAATACGTTGGACATCAGTTACTGCCTTACCTTTCTATTCTTCTTCTCCTTCTTGGCTTTGGGGGCGGGGGCCTCCGGTGTGATGACGGGCGGCGGCGGCGGCAGCGGCATGGGCGCCGGCTCGGGCTGCGGCGCCGGCTCCAGCTTCGGGGGCGGCGGCGGCGGCTCGCGTTTCTACGTTCGGATAGTAAGTAAATAGCCTAGAACTGTCCCAAAGCTAGGCAAAGGTCTCCACCATTGAAATCAAATCGTCACTACAATTGGTGGGCAATGGCTTAATCACCCACGCTTGCCACATGCGGGTGATGATCACAAATCCAGGCTATGCATCGAAAAATCCGAAACACAGTTTATCTGATCTGGGAATTGAACCCAGGAACTTAATCTATGACAACGAGAGCTACTATGACAGGGAGGGAATTTTATGATATACTAGCGCCCCGCCCCGGCTTCGCACGGGTGCAATGCTGATACACGCAACCGCTATGTCCCTGCATTTTAAATCCGTAATATCTTCGAAAATATTCATTTAAATTACATGCTGTAAAGGGCCATATTGATCTATATTAAATGCACAATGTATTTAAGGTACTTAATTGAATAAGGATTAATTCGGTATTGTTTAAATCGCTTCGTAAATAAGCCAATATTTCTCGTAAAAAGTAAAGGATAAAAAATTATTATTTTGGGTTATATATAGATAGATAGATAATACTTTTATTGCAACACTATAAAACATATACACGAACAAAAGAAAAACAATAATAATATTACAAAGTTACAATTTGGCGGTCTTATCGCTTTCAAGCGATTTCTTTAAGGGTTATCCCTAAGAGATAGACATATACCATCACGGACTTTTTCGTACAATACTGTAGTACATTATTTTGATCTATCTCGTAGGATTCAGCCAGTGTTTGCAATGTAAGCGCAAAAAAATGTGAAACCTCTAAAATTATCAGTGTTTCTCTACTATATTATGCATGTATTTATACATATAAACCTTCCTCTTGAATCACTCTATCTATTTAAAAAAACCGCATCAAAATCCGTTGCGTAGTTTTAAAGATCTAAGCATACATACATAGATACATAGGGACAGCGGGAAGCGACTTTGTTTTATACTATGTAGTGATGACAGTGTAAAAGAAAAGGAGAAAAGAAATTGCTGCCCTTGCTGAGTTTCTTTCATTACAAGCCAAGCTCAAATTTTGTAGACTAAGCCTTAAAAAAATTAAGCTATATTGTCGTTACTCTTTCATACAAAAGTTATATATTTGTTGGCCATTTAAGAAATGACTTCATCTTCCTGCAAAATGGTGTAAAAACAGAAAAGTACGTTTCAACAAACTGCTCTTACGCGGTTTTGTACGCACAATGAAAATTGTCATTTGAGGAACTCATTGGCGCAGTGGCTTGCACGTTTTGCGTGTTATCTGCCATTCTCCGAATGGAGTGATCAAATTGAAATGTAACAGCTGGTGATTCTAACATTGTCACGTCAATACAAAATAATGGAAGTCCATACAGCGAGCCCTATGTCCCTGATTATGTATATCATCATATCATCGTTATCAATTCAAAATCACAAAACAGATGCACATTTCGCGGTATTTAGTACTAGATAAGATAAGATAATTTATTGCTGTATAAAACTTAGCCTAAATACAAAAACTTAAACTATGTAATTAATGTTAGGGTAAGAATATAATAAAATAATTTATGTAATACCTAAGCTAAGCAAAAAGATTGCCTGTGTCTTAGGTACCTATCCAAAACAATCAGGTTAGCGTTTACTTAACAATAAAATATTTACACAAAAACAACAACATACATAGTAATAGTAAATAAGGCAATAGAAATTATAATAACATTTGTTGCTCTAGTACTAACCCGCTTTCTGCTCTCATGTTTTTCCTTCTTCTCATCATCCTCTTTGGGTTGCTTGTACAGTTTGGGTGCAGCCGAGAGCACCACTGGCTGGGGCTTCGGCGGCGGCGGCGGGATCAGCTGCGGGCCCGGCAGACCCGGTCGCAGGAACGGCATCGGCCCGGGGAAGCAGTCAGGCGCGCCAGGCGGGCGGAGTCTTTGCACCTACATAGTGTTGCAAGTTAGAAATTTAGCAATAATTATGGTGGGCCAATCATCATGACGGTTATACTGAGCCGAGTTTTTAGTCTACACAGACACCCTTGGGTTTTGTGAAGCTGAAAATGCCATATGAGGCATCCAGTAATCTCTCCCAAAAAAAAAATCTAGGCATTTAAGTTGAATTCGTACGAGGATGTGCGCTTGCGTGATGCAAGCTCCTAAAAAACCACAATTGATCTGCCACTACAGCTTATGAACCTAAATACAAAATTCATTATGACAAGTGACTACACTTCAGCCTATTGTTATAATTAGTGTTGCCAACCACGGGAGTCAGTAAGATATTTAGCTTATGCGAAACAGCAATGCAGGACACTGCTGCTTGGCAGCAGAAATAGGGTAGGTAGGTAGACTTTCATGTGTAAAATTTCTGTAATATTATTTTGTTTGCTGATAATACACTCTTGCAGATTTAGTTCCACTGCTTACTCTGTAAGAGAAATTAGGTAGATAAAGATACTTGTTTGGTTTATTTAAGTTTCTTTTAACAATGTACTATAATCTTATCAGTAGTGTTGCCATTCTACAAAATTATAAGTCCTTAGATAATCTAAAAAAAACCACCAGTAATGAGTGATGGGAATGGAAAAAAATCTTATGAAAATCCGCTAAATGTCCCTAGATCTTACCTGGTATGTAATATCGCTATCGCTTAAGTCTTACCTGCTTTTATAGTTGTCTGATGATAGCAAACATGTTTTTATTCTCCTAAAACGAAGAAATAAATAATAATCCAACAAGATTTGAAACAAATACATGTTGATTGATTTAAAAAAATAGGATAATTAGCCTACTTCTACCTAAATTTCAAAATCAAGCAATGATAATCGAAATGAGAAGTGAGAAATGATATACCCCCCAACCCCTCGAGTATCTCAGTAAAGATGTGGGGCTTTACTAAGTCTTTGCGCGGACTTCTTGAAAGAATTTGAAAAGTGCTGTTGCACTGTTTTGTTTCATTTGCCAACACTCATGCACACTTACGAACATTTAACAGTTAACATCTTAAATGCCATATGTCCGACAAACAATTGAACTTCTATTGTGTCTGGGCTTGTCGGCGGTCAACCTGTTAATAATCCACCATTATTTCACATTAATATTCGACATAACACAAATTTTAGAAAATAAAACATAACCGCAGACATGACACTTCACTTTCCCGCCAAGAAGCCAGAACATGTTTGAATATTTCATTGGTTATCAATCTTATCTTGATCACATAAAGTTCAAAATGTGGTGGCAATATACATCCCTCTCAGGCCTACTGTGAAACAGTTATTAAGAGTTTATGGTAAGTCACCGAAAAGAACTTGCTGAGTTTCCAAAACTTTTTTAATCTCATAAGTGCTCTTTTCATATTACGCTCAGCTTATAGGGAATGGAACTTCTATCTGTGATTACCTGTGGCGGCACCATAATAGAGGGTGGGGGTGGCGGTGGGGGCACTCCCGGGAACATCATGCGCACGGCGAGCGGCTCGAACTGCGGCATCATCGGTACCGCGCGCTCTAACTGCTGCTGCACCGCGCCGAACGTGCCGGCCCCGATCACCGGCCGCAGAGCCAACTCTGTGCCCGATATCTCGGCCTCAAATCTACATGCAAATGATACATAGGAATAATTATGATAAAGTTTCGACAAGTTATTCAGAATCAAGCTTTAAACACGTTCAGTGTAACGATTAACATAGTACAGTAGAGTAGTATTACTTATAATTACTTGTCTTAGTTAAAGTAAAATCCTTTTATTCATGCATTAAGAAAATTGTTCTGGATAGCGAGTTTGGTGGTATTTAAGATGTAAATATAGTATTAACAACTGACCTAGACATTTCATCTTGCATCTGCTGGTATTTATTGTTGTCTTCCATGATGCTGCCTGGTTAATAACCTTAAAACAAGTCCAAAAAATTACGAGTAACGAGAAATATTATTCACGCCACTATCTATCAACAGTATTTCTTGATACATACACGCATTTTTGATCTTTATTAAGTGCCTAGAACTTCAAAATTTATATAAAATATTTGCAATAAATTGTTCAGCCTATTATTTTTTCTCAACACAGCCAAGCTAGCCACCTTGTCACTGTCACTATGATGACTGGACTGACATTGATTTTTTTTTAAGTGTAGTTTGTTCCTGAGGTTTTTTCCTTGAGGAACCGGCTAAGGTCATAGACCATGCTGCCATGTCATTAGTTTCATAAATTCATTAGTACTGTCTGTAATAAACTATATAGAATAATGATGAATGATAATAGCCATGAGAAGTGAGAAATGATATACTTCCTAACCCTCGAGTATCTCAGTAAAGATATGGGGCTTTACTAAGTCCTCACGCGGAATTCTTGAGAGAATTGTGAACATGTGAACTGAGGGCCCACCTCACAGAATGCTGATTTGCCTACCTAGAGCTATTGTGACGGAAATATTAAACCTTATTTTAGCCTTTAAATTCATTGTACCAGATTCCTGGAAGAAGGATAGATCAATTTCGGTGGGCCCTCAGTCTACATGGATTTTGAGGTTAAAATGTCAAAAATCGTCTTTTCTGCGTAATCGCATGAATGTACCGAAAAGATGACCATTCCAAACCAATGTGACAACTTATGTGACAGCTACAAATACATAAAACAACTAAAAAAGATAATTGGGACGAACATATTTTATAAGCAATTATTTATTTGACAATGGTTGAACTGAGGGACCACAACTAAACTTCTAAAATCATCGTGAATCTTGCATGAAAATATAAATAAAACAGAGATTCTATGTTATATAGTCATACCAAATGCCTCATTTACCAATTAACACCAGTACTTCAATAGTTTTAGAGAACATTGAAGATTTTAATACAATGGACAACGACTGTAAAGGGTGACCATAATTTTAATAATTTAAGGATTAGTCCATCCTTTAAAAATATATGCGGGAGAAAATACACTTTTTAATATGATCCCAAAGTTAAGCCTTTTCATTTTAGCGTTACATGGTAGCATTACATAATGGCTATTTTCTCCATGTCCGGATCTGATCTGAGCGACCAGATTTAGGTTGATTAAATTTAGAAAAACGTGAAAAACATTCTGTGAGGTGGGCCCTCAGTTCACATGTTCACAGAGAATTTGAAAAGTGCCGTTGCACTGTTTTGTTTCATTTGCCAACACTCATGCACACTCACGAACACTTAACGGTCACAAACGAAGAAATGAATGACATAACACAAATTTTAGAAAATAAAACAAAACCGCAGACATGACTCTTCACTTTCCCGCCAAGAAGAAGCCACACTCTCTTTAAACTATTTTATTTTTCACTATTATTTTAAGTGTCCGTTAAGCTGGCGTACACGTGGTCTTATTCACGTTTGTTGTTATGCTCTCTTTTAGTGCGTAATTAGTGCGTAACTACTGCAAACATAAAATAATTAGGTAGAAGAATAGAATAGAATAGAAAAAAATTATTTGTAACTAATACATCACACACATTAAAAAAAACTATAAAAAACCAATTAAAAGTAATAATAACAATAGAAATTTTATATAGGTATGTGTGCTGCAGAAGCACAAAAAGGCGATAGCTAAAATTTGTGTTGCGGTTTTGTTTTATTTTCTAAAATTTGTGTTATGTCGAATATTAATGTAATAATGGTGGATTATTAACCGTTAAGTGTTCGTGAGTGTGCATGAGTGTTGGCAAATGAAACAAAACGTGCAACGGCACTTTTCAAATTCTCTCAAGAAGTCTACGTGAGGACTTAGTAAAGCCCCACATCCTTACTGAGATACTCGAGGGGTTGGGGGGTATATCATTTCTCACTTCTCATTTCTATTATCATTCATCATCATTATCAGGAAGGAAATATTGTTTATTTATGTATTACTTGTAAGAAAAATTACTTTGACACTGGCTAAATGTGCTAATCGCACGAAGCCATGAAATAAATGAAAAAAAAAGATTCATTGATTTAATCAGAATTGTGTCACAGACAGAATAAATAAATAATTATACCTTCCTGAAACTCCCAAAAACGAGAAAGCCAAGGAGATAGATTATTCAATCCGTTGCAATTAAAATCAAATTGCTCTAAACAAAATGATTGACAATGATAATAAAACAATTTGGTGTGGAAATTTACCTGAACAAGCTACTGATGAGATACTTTACGAGTTATTTTTACAGGTACAATTACAACTCCAGCTTCGATTACATGCTATTTCGTGTAACCAAAACTTAGGCCTTAAACAATTATACTTTTTCAGGCAGGTCCATTGGAGAGGGTGAGAATAGCTAGAGATAAAGAAGGACGCCAGAAAAACTTCGCATTCATAACATACTGCCACGAAGTGTCAGTGCCTTACGCTATTCTACTGTTTCGTGGGACAACATTGTTTAATCGGACACTCATGTTGCAGTCTAGAGGAAAGCTAGCACTGTTGCCACCACCGATCAGATGTCGCGGGCCCGATCTAGGCGTAGATTTTCAGTCACAGAGCAATGTAGTGCAGCAGTTCGAGGATATGACTGAGCGAATTAACGAGGAAGACCACAGAGCTGTTCAAGCGCCCCGACAAGGTCATGACTTTAATGACAAATTGGTACAAGCCAGCTTACAAGGCAACTGGTCTCATAGGCATCATCCGTATCGCCCTGATAAACCTCAGAACCGCGACGACTATAGGTACAGAGACAATCATAATGACAATAATTATAAAGGGAATAGCCGTAATAAACATTCTGTGAACTGGAGAGAGAGAAGAAATCAGAAAAAGAATTTTAATAATCATAGACGGGACTAACACATTAAGAATGTATAATTTTGTAAGATTCCTTGATTTCTTTTAACATTTTAAACATTTTAAAAATTAAAAGTATCTGCTTATTTAAAGCAGTAAAATGGTGTTAAATGATAACTTAATTGTAATTGTATATTGCCAAATGCTATAGTTTTTGATCCCTTTTTGACTTTAACCAACCAATGGGTGTCGAATTGCTTGGACCGAGATCTGGTGCTGGTGGAGGCCCAGTTGTAACCAATGTTCCATGACAACCTGAAAACCAACCCCTGTTGTGACATTGCATGACACTTCTCTGAAGAAACTTTTTTATTTGTGATAGTTGGTGTTCAAAGTGCATTTTAAACTATATTTTTATCAAATTATTTTTACTAGATATAACAAAGAAGATTTATGACTGTTCTCATTTAACGTTGGAGTTTAATTTTCTAAAACTAAAATGAAAGCATATTGTAAA
Source organism: Eudonia lacustrata (assembly GCA_947562085.1). NCBI lineage: Eukaryota > Metazoa > Arthropoda > Insecta > Lepidoptera > Crambidae > Eudonia > Eudonia lacustrata. Next base: position 5,012,892 of record OX387317.1, on the reverse strand, counting down.
GTAAATAAAGCATATTTTATTGTACAATGTTTTAAAAAATATATATATTTGAATTATTTAAAGTCTAGACATATAAATTGATTTGTTTTCTATTTTTATGATGTGGCAATGTAAACAATGCAACTGTCTTTCAGGTTACAGATAGTTTCAATAGATGTCTTCAAGTATATTTCATATTTGGCTGTTTAATATTACGCCAATATCGTCTAAGTACACCCTGAACTCTTGCTGCAATGAAAATAACAAAATATTAACTAATTTAAACTAAAACATTGGTTAAATGTACGAGTATAAAGTCAATTATTAGATTGGGATTATACCTATTAATTATTTAAAAGAAAATTAAGTTAAATAATATTAAAATAAAACAACTTTTACGGATCTACTCGCATTTATTTTACACATTACTTATTTAATGTTTATCCCTGTGACCACAGTCCCTGCAAAGGGTTTGAAACGTCAGGATAAACATTAAATAAGTAATGTGTAAAATAAACGCGAGTAGATCCGTAAAAGTTGTTTCATTTCAATGTCTAGTGTTTGCGTAAACTTAAGAAAACAATATTAAATAATATTTATTATGTAATAATACTTCATAAAATATTTCTTTACTAGGCATATTACTGTCCAGGGGCACTTGTATACCGAGAAGGATTCGAAGGGGAAGATAAGTATATTATTGTTCAATACAAGTCAGAGTAATAGTGAAAAAAAAAAAGATGTTTTTAACTAAATAGTGTACCTATACTAAAAAATAAAAACAACTTACTTACGATTCTAGTCTTGTATTTGTGGGCGATGTAGCCTAATATCTCGTATATGAACGCGAGCGAGACAAAGTAGAATATCACAGATATAACTTTTTCATCCATGTCGAATATTTCGGACGTAACAATCTTGTATATGACGTAGCTACCGAGTAGGCCCCGCACCGACAGGAACAATACCAAGTATGTCAGCTCGACTAGGAAATATATCGTGCTTTTGTCATATCCTTCATTTCTGAGAAACCTGTAATGGGGACCAGATTTTAGTACATATACTTGGAAATCAATTGGAATAGGAGTAGGACAGCTTGACAGACCACAAAGTTTCTTGCCACCATTAGCTTCATTACGGTGGTGTATAAAGTTAATACAAGGTGCATTGCAAAATATGCTGTACCTCCAAGATCAGAATTTACAACTAAAAAGCAAGTTGCTGGTCGTAAGGCGAGTAAAGCTGTCTTCGTATCTGAGACCCACTGCCGCTTATCATCAATTGGAACAGACTCTTTGCCTTATTTATACAGTAATTTTATAAATACTCCCAGTTAGAGCTTACGTACAATTATGCTTTAGGAACAAAAACAGAGATCTAATTGATTCATCATCATCATCATCAGCTCATTTTATGTCCCCACTGCTGGGGCACGACCCTTCCCTATGGATGGATAGGGAGAACGGGCCATAAACCACCACTCGGGCCCAGTGCGGATTGGTGGTTGTTAACGACTGCTAATGCAGCCGGGACCAACGGCTTTACTTGCCTTCCGAAGCACGGAGGAGCTCGAGATGATAAAATTTTTGGTCACCCGTTCCGATGACCGGCCTTTGCGAAAGTTGCTTAACTTCAGCAATCGCATGCCAAGCGCGTTAACCACTGCGCCATCGAGCTCCTCCTAATTGATTGGTTAATATAAAACTCCGTAGTGGAATACAATCAAACTTTTTTTTATGTTTTCTACTCTAGTAGGTAACTATTTAGATTTCTGTATTTTCCTTATGCATAAAAAGTTACATAAAAAAAAGAGCCTATGGTTTGAAAAATTTGGGACTTTGAATTTTGTATAGAATCAAAATGCATAAAAGCTCTTAGGGATGCCCGCTAACCATCTTGTCTGCAATAGTGGATTGGTAACCTCCATCATAGCCAGGGTACACGCGAACGTGCAGCCCGTATACTCTTTCTGCATGTAGATGGTGATGGCGGCGAGCGCGCTGGCGTGGTGGCACAGCATCAGCTTGTTATCCGTCCAGTACACCAGGCACCACAGCAGGTCGAACGCGAAGTAGCCCCACGACCACACCATTAGTGCGTAATGTTGACTTCCGATTTTCACTGTTGGTATGATAAAACCAGAAGTAGTATGGAATAGGTCAGTGTTTTTCACCCCTGGGGGGTCGCGAAGCCTTTATAAGGGGGTCGCAGGGGATCGCAAAGCCTCCGTGAAAATGAAAAAAAAAACGTGTCGTATAGCTTTTCCTTAGAGCCGCTTGGTGACGAAATTGATGTAAATATATGTCCGTTATAGGTACTTCAATAGGGATACCTAATTATGAAAATAAATAAAAATGCACGGATTTGATATTTGTAACTTAATAAAATACATGTTAGAAACAGGGGAGGGTAGGGGGTCGCGAAAATTTTTTACATAGGGGTCGCGTCATGAAATAGGTTGAAAAACACTGGAATAGATGAAGTCAGGTCAGTCAGTCAATGCAGCTTTTTGTAGTCCAGGCACAGAAGAGATAATAGTAGGTACTTTGTTTAGGGCAAAATGGAGGGCAAGAGATCCCGTGGCCGTGGTCGCTCACCTGCTAGATGGGCAGGCCTCATTAGATAGACACCTCACTCAACCTACCGTGACCGATTGCTGCCTACACAATTTACGTCTTCCAATAAAGCCGAACGCATAAAGAGCATGTGAGAGACGCATAAAGAGCCGGCATTCACCAAGACCCACCCTTTACCACGACCATCCTAACCAGAGTGCCTGACTTAGGAACAAAAGCAATGTCTATTTGTCTTGTCTGCAAATACCTTGATCATTGAAATGAAGCCAATCGCTACAGTTGATAGGTATTCACTATTATTCGCTGCCGAATCGTTCTCCGTGTCTACCTGAGGGGTGCGATTTTTAACCGCCTGAGAATTAACCAGCTGCAGACTACCAGATTAGTGTTGCTCACAATCTTTGCACGGGAACATTTGAAGGCCGCAACCTCTTAGCCCTTGGCTTCCCTTTTCTTACCGCCCTTACTTTATTTATATTATGTGATAAACGCCGCTAACATACAGTCAGTGGACTATATTTTTATATAGAGCGTATTTTTTGTATATAGAGCGTAGTGACGCTCTATATACCAAAAATATATGATATTCGCTTCCGTATATTTTTACGCGCCCTCCGATAATCGGACCCTTCACGCGCTATGCATCGAAAAATACGATACACACTGCCCGGAAACCAGGGGCCTAACTAACCATAAGCAGTGTTTGCGTATACCTACACGTGGTGTGCTGCGTATACACGCGATTTATAACTGAAAAATACTGCTTTAAAGGCTCATGCATGGTTAGAGAGTACGATCCCCGGATATCGGTCTGAGTGCGTTGCCACACCAGCCACCGAGGCGAGAAGAGGACTCACTGGTAAGGGTACACGCGCTGAGAGTGGTGATGCTGCACTGTGTCAGGCCGACGACGGTGGCTACGCTGCCGTGCAGCAGCGTGACCACGCGCGAGCACCACTCGGGGTTGTGCTTGGGCCAGTTTACGGAGCACCACACGTACAGTGCACTCCATAGCAGGAACGAGACCAGCTTTACCAGAGACGCTGGCGACAGTTCGTGTTTCAACTCCATTATGAGATCATAGTGGCCGGGCCACCTAACCCTCGTAGGGGTACATATTTTTTGGTTTTGTTGTTGTGGATTTGACAATGTCAAGTATAAAGACAATGTGAATGTTGTCTCTAGTTTTTTACTTTTGTTTAGGTTCTCTGGTGTTTAGGAAAATAAGGAACTAACGTGGTATGTTATTAACATGAAGTTATTATACCGTTGGTATATTAACTTTATGGTTAAGTATAAATATCTTCTTGAGTTTCATATTAAAAATATTTTTAATAATAAATACGTTTTATTATTATGCACTCATAGGTAAAAATGTAGGTGGCAAAAGTAAGGGCGCTTCAATAGGCAATACAACTTTAAATTTACTTAAGTTCTCTAAAAACAATAGCAACACTCAATACCTTCTAACAGCTTGTAATTGTAAGCTTTGACTATATAAAGCTTGTAAGAACGTTTTCTGACTAACATTTGAAATCTTAGCCTTGGCTTTGATTTATTTTTATATTTTATAAACAAGTAAACACATAAAAATGTTGAATGTATAATGGGGTTGGAAATAAGCACACACGCAGTTTAAATTAAATATTCGTTTATTAGCCCTTCTCATAGATACTTAATAAATCTAGTAAGTATTTGCTAGTATAGTTCTATTTCAAAAAATCTTATAAACTGTACACACGCTGTATATGTATAACAATAAATAAAAATAAGACAAGTGATAAACTTCGCTCCATCGATCGGAGGATAACAATTTTTACCATTACTTTTTACCTACAAAAATACCTTTCGCACATTTCAGTCATGATTTAATTTCACAATGACGAAGACTAGACTCAATTTTACCTACATACAAACAAACTGTAGATCATAATACCTAAGTAGATTAAAAACATATCACAAATTCGTCGGACGGATATTTAGGTATTATTCTGAGGATATTTCCAATAATTTCTCTTAAGATAATAGTGGAACTATTATCTTAAGAGCATTTACGCCGCACACTAGCGCCACCAATGAAAAAAAAACATATCTAGTAATTAGAGATAGAAAATCAAATTATGCTCAACAAACTATCTGAATGAAGTAATTTAGCATTTTTACGTCACCTAATGAACACCTGACATGTTATGGTTTAGTTAAATATGGCGTTATAGTTAAAAGTGGCCGTAACGTCTTATTTAACTAAACCATAACATGTGAGGTGTTCATTAGGTGACGTAAAACTGCTAAATTACTTCATTCAAATAGTTTGTTGAGCATAATTTGATTTTCTATTTCTAATTACTAGATATGTTTATTTTTTCTTAAGTGGCGCTAGTGTGCGGCGTAAACGCTCTTAAAACAAATAAAAGTTCTTAGTGTCATCGAAGTTTCTCGATATATTTCTCGATGGCGCGGTAGCGAGTCGGCGTCATGGCTTCCTTCAACATCTGCCTGAATCGCATATCTTGGGACAGCGTGAGGCAGAGTTGTCGAGCGTGGACTCGCGTCTCAGCGTTGGCATCGCCCAACAGTTCGCCCGCAGCTCTCAATAACACTGTCCTCGGTTCTGAGGGCATGTCGAGAGTCTTGGAAGCGCCATGGTGCTTCACGAGCTTCGACAAAGCCTGCACTGCGGCGGCCCGCACGGGTCCGGCGCGGTGGGTCGCCCCACGCCGAGCCAGTGCTACAGCCGCTCGCGCGTTGTTGCTGCCACACGCAATTCCAACTAGAGCAGCAGCTGCATCCGCTCTAAGAAATCTATTAACGTCTGCGCATCTGTCTAGAAGAGCGGTAATTGCTTCCTCTAACTCAGTATCGAGAGCACGTCCTCGATATTCGAATAGAGTGCCTATAGTGGAGCACGCCTGTCTTGCCACTCGGGAGCGCAACGAGCGGACGTGAGCAGCGGTAGTGCGCACCGCAGCTCGCCAGCTCGCAGCCGGGGCGCGCGCTGAGGGATCTGCTGCCAAGCGCTCAGTTTCTAGAAGCCCGTTCACTATAACTTCCCAGTCTTCGTGACGCGCTGGTATTGTGCATTCCGCAAGGGCATTTCGCACGTCGCGGTGGCAAGGAGACGCAATCCTCTCGTATGCGTCACTTGTCGGTTCTGGTGTCAGATTCCTGCTTTTTATTGGACTCGGCGATGGGCTTCTAGTTTTTGGCTGACTTTGTGAAGATTTACGACTTGAAGGCCGCGATCCTTCCACGTCTAGTATGTTCGAATTAATAGATTTTTGTGATCCAAATAACTCTTGTACGCCCTCTTTTACGACAGCAGGCTGATCGATTCTATTTTGATCGCTATTAAGCGAATGGTGTGACTTTTCAGAATAATCCTCGACTCTTATCGACGGCGATCGAGGTGGCGGCGGTGGGTCGTTAACGTCACCCTCCGATATGCTAATTTGCGTAGTGTCACCTATTAAAACAGACTCCTTGGCGTCGTCGTCCAATTCTATGAAGGATTTGTTTTCGTCTGCCTTTTCTTCGTAGCTCGTGAACGCACTGGAGTCCCTGTAAACAAAGTTAGCTTTTAGATTGAGTCGTCTTGTTTGTTTATACGAGGGTTGTCAGGTGGGGTGTTACCGCGTGTGCGGGGGCAGGTCGGCAACGAGGTCGGGGGCGAGGGCGGGCGGGGGCGCGGGCGCGACGTGCCGCTGACAGCAGCAGAGCCGAAGCATGGCCGCTAGCCGGCGCGGCACCTCCGCGACTGAAGTACTGAACCCTCCGCGGCCGCGGCGGGCGCCCTGCCGCGATCAATTGTCAAGCATGTTGATGAACTCACTACCACGACCGCCTGCATAATTATTATGCTGATTAGGCGATACGTTCACGGAATTATCGCTTAGTCGAAAAGCCATTACTTAGTCACCGCTGAAGTAGTTTATTGAATGTTACGAAGTCAACCAATACATTTCAGACACGGTCTGCGAACGCTTTCACGATTGTTGGACGGAATCGTTAGGTTACCATTTGCACTTTCCGATATTATTTTTTTAGCATTTCATGTCACTAGCTACTACCGACTGTAGCTAAGAAAGTCTGCCATCATCATAACAACAATGTTTGTAGAAATGGTGTTCCTACAGTTGAAAATAAGCAGCCAGTTCCTCTGCCTCTGTGGTTCAGGATTGAGGGCGTACTACGTTTTTCATCATCGCCTTATTTTTTTTAATTTGTCGCTTATCTTCACGTATATGAAGGCGTAACGTTTACCCGTTGTTGCGTAAAAAATGCTACAATCATGACTACACCGCTTCTTACAAGTGGTTTGTAACCTTCGCTTACTTAAGTACAATACTGTCGATAAAGAATTTATAGTTTCTTTGTGACAAATACACGTCAATAAATATCAAAGGCGAAAATTAATTGCTGACTCAACAGTTAGGGGTACAACGAGCGCGGACGTGTGCAAAGTGGAACGATCCGGCGGGCGATAGGATAAATGGGTCGGCTGGCCGCCTTCAATGGAAGTGGGCCATACCGCCCAATTGTAGGTTACTGGTGGCACGCCATCGTACAGTGGCGCACTACAGGCATCTCAGGCTGCCAGCGTTTTCATTCACAGACAAAATCGAGTAGTTGATTCATAACACTTTTGCCGTAGAAACTGTTACCTATAATAATTACCCTATTAAATGTATATCTTTCAACATATTGTAAAGTAAAAAATAACAGAATAAAAAATGCAAATGCTTCAGTACCTAGTATATTAGTAGAACATAGGTACATTTACATTAATCGTAAAAGAATTTAGGTTATGTACGTACATACGGCCCGTGTTTGTATATATGTATAAATCATTCATATATGGTAATATTTATATTATTTATAGTATATTTGAATATTAAATATGATGACTTATTAAAAAGTAAGATTGTTTAATAAGTTTACATACCAAGTATGTAGTACTACTATGTATGTAAAAACATACATAGTAGTACCCCTTTAATACGTTCAAACTGTATATTACTTTTGTCATCAACGAAAGTAAGCACCAACGGTTATTACGTGTACAACCAACCAACAATGGTTAGACCAAGTCCACCACTGGCAAATAAATAGCATTGGAGTCCAATAACTATGAAATGAAAGGGTTAAAGCCTCAAGAAAATTACAGGCGTAGTCGATAAATGTAATAACAAAGAAATCTTGTAGCAGTAATACTTTTTGCTTTGCTACTTAACTAAAAACACATCGTTAAACTTTTATTTAAAGTACGTGTAACCAATACCTACAAATTATTATTATCGTTGTACTATGAAATATTGTTTGTTTTCCAACTGATGAATAAATAAATGAAATAAATAAAATGGTCCAAGCTAGGGTTTCGGCTGGGCGTTGATGAATTTAAGTTCGAAGTAAAAAGAGAGTTTAAGAGTTTAACTCAGTTAGTGAGTCAGGAATTTTCATTTTTTAAGTAGGTATAATTATGGTGGTGGGTGTTGAGCAATAGCACGGAATGCTCAGGGCTTCTTCGTCCGCTAATTCAATAACATCTCAATAGTGTGTCGGTATAGCCTGATTTGACATTAGGACTCTGGGAAAACTATTAAACTAGATCTGAGTTTTTAAAAAATCCGACTATTATGGACGTTTTAAAATCGAGGCCGTAGTCCTTATCGCTAACTGTACATTTTTTTTTTATTTATCGAACAAACGTGGGGTGGTTAGAGCCTAATTAAGGTTTGATTAATTTAACCGATGCCTAAGGAAACAGTCATACAATGCCTAAGTTATGATTCGCCGAATGGTGTTAAATTTCGTTTGATTAACAAATCAAAATGGCAATGTCGGTTGACATTTCATAGAGGCCGTACGAAGCTGACGTGTTTTGAATTTTTACTCCAAGGCTTTCTGCGTAAGGTGTTCGTCATCGTTCCGTTACTCAGGTAGGGGTAGTTGACTTCACTTTGATTCTACGATTTACGGGCTATACAGTGTGTTATCATTTAGTTTCTCCTGATTATAATAAAACTTTGAAGTAGTATCGAAATCGAAAGTAGAACTACAAACAAAATAGGAGACCATAGAATGTAAACCTCATACATAGAGAATAGTTTTTTTACTAGTGCGAAAATTTTCTGAAGCGACTCAGAATCGGTAAGTAAACAATTTTCTCATAGTAACATGGGTTGAAATATGTCAATTTGAGACTCTTCATACAAATCAGGCTATTCAAGTGTTCGCTAAAGTATAAGTAAAGTAAACAGCCTATAATTGTCCCACTGCTGGGCAAAGGCCTCCATCAAGTCATCGCTACAATTGATGGGTAATGGCTTAATCACCACGCTTGCCAAATGCGGGTTGGTGATCACAAACCCGGGATATCCATCGAAAAATCCGAATACATTTTGCCCGACCTGGGAATTGAACCCGGGACCTTTGGGTATCGGACCGAGCACTATGCCACTCGGCCACCGAGGCGTTAAAGTATGGGAAGTCCAAACATTTTTGACATATTTCAATCCATGTTACTATGAGAACGTGGTTTACTTACCGATTCTGAGTCGCTCCAGAAAATTTGCGCACTGGAATTTAAAAAAAAAACCTGTATAGCGCTTGGGTAACGCACACTAAGACCCTGCGAATTAAATTCAGAGTTCCCACTAGATATCCTAGAAATCCCATTGATCTTCTATCTCCCCCCTTTCGTAAATCCGTACTAGGCTCTAACTCCCCGGTTCCAAGGTTATGCAGGCTCCTCAATAAATATAATTGTAAGTTGGATATGTTTTGTTCATCATTATTTAAGCTTAAATGTCAGCTTCGACAACTAGATATTGGTTAGTCTATATTGTAGAATGCGGGTCTATTATCTTTTATACTACTTACTACTACTATATTATACATCTTATAAATGGTAAACACTTTAAACTTAATATTTAATGCATGCAGTGTTTACCGACTTTCTATTGTACACTTAGCTCTAACTGTATTACTTAGTACCTAAATATAAATGTATTAGTGTAACAATTACTGGTAAACAAGCAACAATAACAAGCCACGCTGATAAGCAACGGATGTTGGCGGATGCGGCGAGTTAGCAAAGCTTTGTCGAAAGCTAAGGGCGATAGTAGAGGTCAGAAGATACTGTCGGCCAGAGACTGCATCCAGCTCTTCTCCAGTTGTAGCGGTTTCCGTTCCACTGGACCAAGAAGGATACGGACGAGAGAGTGCGCCTGCAGTTGCGCGTCTGCTTGTGCACTTTAATATATCCTGCGCAATTGACCGCTTCATCATCATCATCATCATCACTGGTAAACCTAATAAATAAATAAATAAATAAATGCTGCGCAGCTGCACTTGCACTGTTCCGAGATTCCGCGTTCGTGAGAGCAGGGCCGTCTAACCTATTAGAGGCCCTGGGCACTTTTTATTTTATTTTTATTTATTTATTTCAGAAACAAACAGTCAATATACAATATTGTATTACATGATTCTACCACGTGTCTAGACCTTTAGTTTCCTTAATTAACTTATTTATAACTAACACATAAGGCTAAAAAAAATAAAAATATATATATATATAATAATATTGCATTAACACTAACATTTACATGGTTACAACAAGACTTTAAGGTTTTCTTTAAATTTTTCTAATGAATTTTGAAACATGTCCACATCCAAAAATTTGCTATTATAAGTCTCACATGATCGCCGGATAAAACTATTGCCAACGTAACGTTTCTTAGATTTCTTAATGGAGAAAAGAAATTTCTTAACACAAAACCTTTCACGTTTCCGGGGCACTCTGAAATGTATCTGATTAAGCAAAGGTGTACGACTGTACACCTTTGCTTAATCAGAAAAAAAAAAGAGTGCAAAAGAAATTCATCAGACTCATCGACTTTGTATCTGCTAGCAGACCGTTTATAATCAATATGGTCGTGACCCATCCTATAATCCAGAGCTCTGATGAATTTATTTTGCACTCTTTCAATTCTATCAACATGAATGTTGAAGAAAGGATGCCAAACACTGCAGGCAAATTCTAATCGGCTACGCACGAAGCTGTTAAAAAGAATCTTATATGTAAAAGAACATCTGAATGGCTTGCCCATGCGCAGGATAAATCCAAGTTGCTTAAAAGATTTAGCTAGTAAGTTATCAACATGCGGTACAAAAGTAAGTCTAGAATCCATGGTTACACCTAAATCACGGATTTGAGTGACTCTAGACAGAGGCTCACCACAAAGGGTGTAACCGAATTTTATAGGGGTAAATTTTCTAGAAAAATATATAACATGACACTTATCCGGATTCAAGAAAAGTTTATTTAACTTACAGAATTCCTCAAAGTTAGCAAGATCTGATTGAAGTTGAACGCAATCCTGAATATTACGAATGATCTTAAATATTTTCGTATCATCTGCATACATAAGTAGTTCAGAGTGGCATGTTATCTTAGTGATATCGTTGATATACAAGGTAAACAGCAATGGTCCAAGATGCGAACCTTGTGGAATTCCGGAGGTAATGCTTTTATAAGTAGATATGTAACCACTATGTACCACAGCCCGACTTCTGTTTTGAATATACGATTTGACCCATCGCAGGAGATCACCATGTATACCGAGTCGCCAGAGCTTCTGTAATAAAGTATAATGACAAATTTTGTCAAAAGCCTTGGCGAAATCAGTATACACTGCGTCAACCGGACTATCTTCATCAAGTGCATCAAGAAGAACTTCAGTGAAACTAATCAAATTGGTGTCAACACTCCGGCCCCTAAAAAATCCATGCTGCTGTGAAACAATAAACCGACACACAGCATCAAAAATCTGCTTGGTAACTATTTTCTCCAACACTTTACCGAATTGACAAAGCTTGGAGATAGGTCGATATTTTTCAATGTCATGACTGATGGGTCCTTTCGGAATGGGAGTTATCAGCGCTCGTTTCCAATCCCCTCATTAATAAACTTCTTATATATTAAAGTCAGCGGTACTGAAAGAGCTGATGCGCAGCTACGAATAATGACTGGATGTATCTCGTCAGGACCAGCACCTTTATTTGCATCGATGCACTTGAAATGTTTTAGAACGTCTTCCTGAGTAACGTCAATGGAATGCAAATCAAAAACTGGTTGACTGTTTATGTTTAAATTTACTATAGAGGAGTCGGGGTGAGTTTGCTCAAACACAGAATGGAAATGGCTATTAAATAAGTCACATATTTGCTGCCCTTCACTAACAGTAACACCTTTGTACGACATACATTGAGGGAGTTGATTGTTAGAAGAAACTGACTTTATGTACGTCCAAAAATATTTCGGGTAAGTTTTAATTTTTTGCTCAGAGTAGTTTAAATAACTTTTGTAACACTCGGTCTCCATTTTAGAAGCACGTTTCCTTAGTACTTTATAAGAACCGTAATCAAGAGGATTGCCAAACCGTTTCCAAAGTTTATGATATTTTTTCTTTTCATTAAGCAATTTTTTAAGGGGCTTACTGAACCACACAGGCATAGACTTTGAAGAGGGAAGCCGTCGCATAGGGACAAACTTACTCAAGATTGACCTAAAGACAGCATAAAACCTATGAACACTTTCTTCCAGCGTCAGAGGGCCTAGTAATTCAATCCATTTTATTTTTTGAAGTTCGCGGTTAATAGATTCGAAGTCAGCTGAATGATAATTACAAACAAATTTAGGTGCTGGTTTCAGAGAAGAACTGTAGTTATCAAAATGTAAATGAATAGTCAAAGAAGGGTGATGGTCATCTTCCTTAGTCAATGGATCCTCACAGCGAGTAATGTTGCAGCCAATATTACATAAAATAAGGTCGAGCATGCGACCGATTGAATTTTTGCATTTGTTTAATTGCTCAAGATTGGACAGCGATAGAAATTCACTCAGTAATTGTTACTCATAATTACCATTGTATAAAAGTGTAACTTCATTCGTACATGAAACGATCCACTCTGCATTAGAGATATTAAAATCGCCCGTCAATAAAAATGCATCATCGGGTCGATTAATAATTAGTTCACTCGTATTATCAAAAAATGAAGACAGTGCCTCGCGATACCCGGGGCCGTGCGGAATGTATAAGCAAGCTATGTTTAAATGCTTTCGGCGGGGCCGGGAGGCCAGGGCACCATGCGCCGGCGGCGCCGGCTCGTCCAGCTGCAGCGGCACAGACACCCACACGCACTCGGAGTGAACTTTAGAACAATGGGGTCTTTATGCTATGCTAGATTTTAATCAAACAAGCAAAAGAAGCGATAAGCAAAATTCTAGATTTATTCATCTGGTATTTTGATTTATTCGCAGCCAGATAGAGTTCCCACTATAAGGCCCCTGGTTTATTTGAATTAAAAAGCAAAAAAGTCAATAAGTTAGTTACTCTTGTTTCGCAACACAAATACCTATATTCATCGGTAATATCGGTTATCGCTTAGTGATCTGGCAGGAACAAGGAGGCCCCATCGATTGCGGGGCCCTGGGCACTTGCCCAGAGCCCCGCAATCGCAATGGTAAAGAAGGGGCTGCGTGAGAAGTTGTCTATGTATGCGTTACTCGAAATTGTTCGTATGAAGCTTACCTGAAGTCCTGCATTTTGTGGTAGAGCTAAGCTATCTAGTACATGCGACGTATAAGCTACGGTATTTGTACAGTCAGCAAGTCGCTGACAATTTTATCTTATCTTAGGCAGCTGTCCCACCCCCGCCCAGCGAGTAAGGGACGAGTTATCGACTATTTTCTCGCTCAAAAAACGTACAATAGATATAGATCCTGTATCAATAAAAGAGATGCATATTAATATATGGTATAATATATAATAGTATGATATAATATATTAATACTTGATCGATGCCTGTTCACACTACCGCCGGCGAGTACTCGCTTTACTAGTTTGCCGCTGGCGAGTACTCGCTTTACTAGTTTGCCGCTGGCGAGTACTCGCTTTACTAGTTTGCCGCTGGCGAGTACTCGCTTTACTAGTTTGCCGCTGGCGAGTACTCGCTTTACTAGTTTGCCGCTGGCGAGTACTCGCTTTACTAGTTTGCCGCTGAGGGATACTCGCTCAGCGATACTCGCTTGGCGGTCAGATCCATGCCGAGCGACCAACCAGTGGTAATTTCTACCTAGGGATAGCTACCATACATAATGAATTCAGAACAATTATTTAAACTATCATTGTTGTCTAGTTCAGACGACGACGATGATGTATGTAATAATAGCATTTGTGTAGTTCTGAAAAAACGAAAAAAAAAAGGAATATTTTGAAAAGAAGAATTTAGATGCAAAATATTAATTATTTTAGAAGAGAATACAGTGAGTTTAAACTATTCAACGAGTTGTCAAATGAAGATTTTCGTACATATTTAAGAATGACAAGACAACATAATATATTAACTAGATGTACGTTTTTTTTAAACATACCGTAACTGTGTTTTTCAAATGTACGATATCAACGTGAGAAATTCACGATGATTTTTCTTGTGTAACTGGAACGACAGTCACGGAGATTGAAAAATAACAACTTTGCTCATATCTATAGGATTAGTCGCCCCTGAGCGAGTAGTGCGAGTAACCGCCCATCGCACAAAAACACTCGCCCAGCGACAAAACTATCGGAACTACAACTCGCTTGTCGCTGCTCGCCGGCGCGGTGGGACACCTGCCTTATTGGGGCCTGCCTAGGTTTCCCTCTCCCAGTAGCACTTTGACCCATAGGGATCAAAATTCAAAAATTCGAAATTCAATATAATTTATTCAGTTTAGGCTGCGTAGCTCTTGTGAATATCACTATGCCATCGGTTCGTAAGTCTACTCTGGGCGGGAGATCTTGTACTGAGAAGAACCTGCAAGAAACTCAGCAAGTGTCCAGCTCTTTTCTCCCTTACAGCGTCAAAAATATTGGAAAATGCTCTATCATAGCAGGACACTTTCCATTACAAATAAACACAAAAAATATAGAACACAACCACAACATGCAAAAGAAAACAAAATTAACAAAATCTAAGTTATCAAAACATCAGGTAAAAGTTTCAATTTCCACAATGTCATACAATAGTTTAGTAAAAGTAAAAAATGTTTAAGAAAAACAAAGTCAAACTATAGTGAATAATACAAAAAATAAGATAAGTAGGTATGCAAGAGCAGACCAGCCTCCACAGGCGGCACCCGTTCACGACTATGACATATGAATCAGCCATCGCTTCGCTCAACTATATTTTAGAGAACGGATCTTATGTGCAAACCCCATTCTTTCATTCTTCTTACTCTGTAAAGATAACTGTCATAGGACTGGCAACATCTTTGAGAGCAAAAGTCGCTGAACTGGAAGTTGACATTATTTAGTTTTACAAAGTGCTAAATTGTTTAGCGCCTTTTGCTGACTGTACAGCTACATGTTTTTGAAAGTTATGGTAACAACAGACGTTGCGCTTTCAAATCACGATCGTGGAAAATTCCAAATTGTAAACCGCAAGAAGCCATAACAAAAAATGATGTTTTTCTAAGTTATACTGATCTAGTAGGTAAATATTTCAGTGACAAGCATAGTTTTTAAACTATTTATTTAGTAACTAGTAATTAAAGTTCAAGCTTTTAATTACAAAAAGAATAATTGTCAGACCATACTTGTTGTCAACAACCTGTATATTAAACATACCGGGGTAATGGCGGCTGGTTTACATAGATAACGATCGGTCTACGTCTGTGGTCAACTGAAATAGTAACAAAACGAAACAGAAATGGAAACGGAACGCGAATTATTGTTAATTGCTTTGTTTGTATTTCTTTTTTTGTGTACGAAGCATTCATTTGTGGGGAGAAATTAACCTACTTCGACGTTAATCGGAATTATTATTTATATTTTTGACTAATTTTCATAAATAAATATGCATATGTGTATGTATATTTGTTGGTGTATGTTGCCTCCCGGCAAAAGCTAGAATTTTGGTTTGAGTATGAATAGTTTAACACATTCACTGCCTTGAAACGACAAACTATTGAATTTCTTTTGTGTCTCCCACGGCGGCGGCGCCGTGTATTGGCACAGATTACTTAATAGTTTGTGTTGGGCAGTGAATGTGTTTATAAAGTCTATGGCGGTCTCTTTGAGTAGGTACCGTATCTCAGAACAATAACTAAAGCTATAGAAGGATGGCTAAAATAAAAATCGTGCAACGATGTTCAGTTACGTTCTATCTTATGGCTAGAAAAGGAGGTTGGAGTGCGACAAATGGTTGACACTTAGTTTTTATTTTTTGTATTGATAAGTCAAACGGTCATCAGATAATCGGTGATCAAAAAAAATCTTGAGTCCTTTATAAAGTCACTCACTACATTACTTCAAATATGACATCACAAATCTTTGCTATTTTAGTCCGGTTTCTATAGCTTTAGTTATTATTCTGAGTACCGTACCTATATCTATACAGCTTCATGTTGACTACTCTATCTTTATGACAACTTTTCAAAAACAAGGCCTTTTCACCTTATCATCACTTTACATCAGGTGAGATCAAGGCACTGTGCTTACCTACGCTTTCTGTTATTTAAGGTTTAAAACAGGAGCTATATGCAGAAAGGTGTGTTAAAGACTTTACCTACTTTAGTTTGTGTATTCTATGTTATCTTCTTCTTCTATCATCTTTGGAGTACCAATAAACTTTTCTCTGCCTCCATTTCTATTTATTTATTACAATGATATAAAATTCGGGATATTTATAACAGCTAATCGAAAGAGGCATTTAGAAACGAGCTTAATTAATAATTCAACCCAATCGAGGGTAAGTGTACCTACATATAAATGGCAGTGGAAAGTCGATATCCAAGACAGTTGTATCGGTTCTCACCTTACAAGGTCGACAGCCGACAGTCGACACTCAGAATGACCTCCCAAGGTCTCTAGTGAGCAATTATTCAAGTGGCCTCTAGGTGCTAAGTAAACTTGAATATGTGAATATGTGGATGCAGTTAAAGTTTAGCCACTTTCGTTGCAGGCAACTTGAGCCTTAAACTTGGCGGGAATTGTAAACGGGTTAGAAGGCTAAAAAAAAGTTTCTTTTACACAGTTTTTGAGTATATTTTCTTATACTATATATATATATATATTTTCTTTTACTTAGTTTAACCTTGTCTCGTCTCAAATTAATGTCAACTTGTCGACTTTGAAGTGTTGTCAGATTTGCTTCAACATTGTAAAGAATGCCTTTAAATTGAAGTGCCTATGAGACATAACAAATCTTTAAATATAGTCAATAACCGAATGACAGGCGTAACAGGCATATCTACATTCACGCTATGGAAAAAAAACTTAGAAAAAATATTGTATGGCTTAAAATATTAAATATAATAAATAATAAATCAATAATCGTTATTTTTCTGTTAACGGTGCAAAATTAGAATGCTTTTGTTGCTATGAGCTTTCGAGATTTCGATGTCTATATGCCCTTCCAAATTAGGACTTAATATAACAACAAAAACTTGATGACGTGACAATAACTTGTAAATTCCGTTTTTACTAAATTCTCAATAGACAGACAGCCTTTCGCCTCTTAGCCGGTTTATTATATTATTTCAATTGGATAATTCTATTTACATTCTGATTTTCTCCGTAACGAGATCCCGTCAACGATGTTCGTTGCAATGACCGAGAATGACGTAGCGCTACGAATCTCGTAGCTCTACAGCGTAGCGAATAGTTAGTTGTGATTTGATTTATCTTATGGATTTATAGATGGACGGACTTATTTATGGACTATGCTATGGATTTATGGCAGTGATTTAAACCCACCAACTAGCATTGAGCCAGGCTGCATGTGGTGTTGTATCACCCAATACGGAATTGTCTATGTAGGAATTACTTGCAACATAATTGCATACTGGGTCTGGGCACTTACCAGGAGCTCATAGAACAGTATTACAGCAATATTATTGCAGTTGTAAAAACGAGACGCGTGTCGCGTGCAACGACACCGTTACATGCGTCTCGTTTTCATAACCGGAACAACACTTACATTTGAGTCTCTCCGGGCACAATGGTATGCAAAATGCATGCATTCTACTGTATTGATACAGTAGAAAAATCAAAAAGAGTTTGCGCAGACGACGGACTTTTGTCTACTTGCTTTATTACTTTCAGTCCTTCATCTGATTGATCTATTTTTACGGACAAGAAAGTCCGCAGTCAAAATTTCGTCGTCTGCGCAATCTCTATAGTGGCAGTTGCTGACGCCAAGTAAGTAATGAAACCATAAACTTACCTGTCGCTCAAGGGAATAGGAGACAACGGCTTGAGTAGATATTCTCGCCCCGGTTGAGAAATACCTGGGAGAAAATGATTATTAAGTTTTTATGTAATTTTGGATAGACAAAATATGGCAGGAAAATAATACTATTTCGCAATTTTTTAAAATCAAAGTGCAAAGAAGTGAGATTTTCTATCTCTGCTAACCCATTACCAAAATGTCTAGTAAATTAAATTAAATTAAATTAATAGAAACGAAACGAAAATAAAATTCAGCTGTTCCATACAAAAAATCAATATTCATTCGACCAAATTGTATGGAACAGCTGAATTTTATTTTCGAGTTAGGGAGTTGGTCTAATAGTAAGAGTTGTTTGTTTGTATCACGGGAGTCATCTCTGAAGGTTTGGACGGTGATAATAAAAGTACCCTGTATTATTAAACAGAAAATTTTAATATAAAAGTTGGTAAAGAAAGTCTTATCGCTTAAAACGATCTCTTCCAGACAACCTTTGTGGCATGTGACAAAAACGGAGAAATTTAGAGGGCATTTGTCTTTTATAATGAATGTCTCCATGTATTACCGGGCAAGGGGGCGGAGTCCGGCAGCGGCCGCAGCCGTCTCGGGGGCGGAGGCGCAGCGGCCGGCGGCGTGGACCTCGCTCGCCGGCGTACCGGGAGGGGCAGTTGGGAACTCCTGGGGAACAAGCTTGGTAGAGCATCATGTGTCTACACTTTCTTTTTATCAATATTAACGGGGTTGAATGCAAACTAAGGTAGAGGTAAATTTAACAAATTAAAAGTACAAATTTTGGCTATTTGTTGAAAAAATGTTATACACTACTTCTCTATCAATACCTATTGGTATTTTGTAATTTTCACTAAAATACGTGGACCTTCTCTGATAACTAGGATCCATCTCTTAGTTTTGCGAATGCTTAATATAAGTAACCGTGGACTAATATAACCTAAAAATTATTATGTATAAAGGTAAGGAGAGTTCTTTACCTTGCTAAGTGGCTTGGTTTGATGTTCTCCATCGGCCTGCTTAAGCGCTCTCTCAACTGCGAAAAAGCTTGAAAATTAACTTCTCTCCCCCTCCTTTTCTCTTTTTTATTACAAGCAATGGAACATTCTGTATGAGATTAAAATTTCAACATTATGAGAAAGGCTCACGCAAAACATTCCAAGACATTTTCGATAATTTTGTTTTGTTTTTTTTTTTTTTTCTAGGAAAGGAAATGCTGTTGAAATAGCTTAAGTAACCGTATTAATTGGCAGTAAAAACCTTCAGATTCCTTTCCATCACTTAAGTATCTTGATGAACGAGTCGGATGACGACGAGAGCTGAAATCCATTGAGCGCCTAAAGACTCTTTGCTCGATTTAATCTTTAAACAAATGATGTTGACTGAAAACTACCTTGGCGCAGAAGGTGTCGGCCCTAGCAGTGCCGGCCAGCCGTCTGCGCACCGCCGACAGCACGGCGGCGGGCCCGGCGGCGCGCGCTACACACAGCGTGGCGCGCAGCTGAGCACTTTGCACGCGGTCCGCGTCACCAGACACCTGGACGTTGAAAGGTAGTTAGATAAAAGAAATGAGGAGCTCGATGGCGCATAGGCAAACGTCGCTAGTCACCGTAGATGAACTGAGGTCTACAGTTTTCATACGTCTTCGTCGACACCAAACGAAATAAGAGGCATGTAAAATGTAAATAATCTCTAGACACGCTTGTTGCATATCAACGTTGTGCCATGAACCTAACAGTTGACGATCGCAAACTAATAATAATAACAAGAGAAAAAGTAAAATCCTATCCAAAGCAAGAATATAAGATTATAGTAAGGTCGAAAATCAATGCTGAGCAAGTCTCTGCAGCAACGCTTGAGGCAGCGCAGTAAGTAGTGACCAACGCGCCCTTCTAGCGACTAACGAAGGCAACAGTTAACGGGCGCAGTATAATAGTAAAACAAGTGACGACCTCCTTGGTCGAGTGGTTTGTACACCGGTTTTCATGGTGTCGCCATCTCTGAGGTCCCGGGTTCGATCCCCGGTCGGGTCAATTTAAGAAATTATTGTTTTCTAAATTGTCTCGGGTCTGGGTGTTTTCTATGTATAATAAGTATGTATTTAAGTATTTAAGTATGTTTATCCGTTGTCTAGTAACCATTTAACGAGTTTCATAACGAAGCTTCTCTTGGGCTAGATAGCTAGATTGGTGTGAGTGTAGGAAAGTTTATTTATTAGTTTATTTATTAAGTGAAAGTGTCGAATCATGCCCATTAATAGCGGGGTCAAAGATAAAGTCGATCAGGTGATGCAGAGCCAGTCGCTGCAGCAGCTAGTGAGTTGGAAGTGGCTCACGCCCCATCCTAGCTACGAGCCCAGGCAGCTGTTGACGGGCGCAGTATAATAGTAAAACGAGTGAAATTGTCTTTTCTTACCCCAATCATAGCGGGGTCGAAGATCAAGTCGACCAGGTGATGCAGAGCTAGTCTCTGCAGCAACGCGTGTGGCAGAGCAGTGGGCAGTGGCTCACGCGCCATCCTAGCCACGAGCGCAGGCAACAGTTGACGGGCGCACTCATTGCTTGCGCTGCGGATCAGTGCACAGACTGCGCCTTCGGCTGGTCCTCGAGCAGACGAGACCTGAACAATTATTGAATATTGTATACCGATGTTTAGGGTAGAAACCTAACAACAAAGATTGGGTGAAAAACAATCAATATTTCTAATTATTTTTCTGTTTTATTTTTTTTCAAGTTAAGTTATGTATTGTTTCTTTTTGTTGTGTAATAGATTAAAATATAATTGTAAAAAAAAAAATTATAACATAATATATTTGCAATTTGATTAAAAAAATCATTATTTCTTTTGCCTATAACAAAATAGACTGCTATTTTGACTAACATTGTTCTGTAACTTTGAGTCAGCTTCTCTATCTCGATTGTAACAATGCTTTATTTCGACTTCTCATAATTGTCATATGATACTATCTTCTCTGTGTTTCAGTAGAGAGAAATAGGCCGACTTCGATTCATCAAGTGGTTATTTAAATAATTATTTTTTATTAAGCACCTTAAATTCCCCATACAAAATTAGTATGGCCGCGCGGCATCAAATAAATATGGACGACGACATTTCAAATAAAACATATGACACTTGTCACTTATGGACGGCGCACCCTTAATAACACTAATAATTTTCTTAAGTTACGTGACCAATACACATTTAAATCAATCACTTTACGTGAAACTACTCGCGTTTATGAAACCCTATGAGCTACTTATTAATTGGGTAAGGCTAATAAGTTGTAGGTTCATGACCTACAGTTATAATATTGTAAGCTATTTCTTACTTACAATTTATTACCCGCTCGGCTTTTTTATGATAAGTTTAGGCTTTGTGACCTAAATACAGTTCGTGCCCTTTAAAATACTTAGTATCCGAGATATTTGAATACATTTAGCGGGCTCCGAGAGAAGTAAGTTAAGTAAATGGAGTTCTTTGTTTTTTTAATAAGCTATTTACTACTGATGAGCATGCTTTTTTCTTTGAATTGACTTCGCTCTACCTCATAAAGACTTTGCAGTAAGAAGGGGGGAAGAAGGAGGGATGAGAATAAAAGCTTCAGAAATAAAGTATTTGCTTTACATAGAATAAAATAAGGTGTCGTCTCGTTCATCACACTAATATTATAAATGCGAAAGTTTGTGTGTATGTATGTGTGTATATTTGTTGCTTCTTCACGCTGCAACGGATGGATTAATTTGGATGAAATTCGGCATACAGATAGTTTATAACCTGGATTAACACATAGGATACTTTATCCCGATATTCCCACGGGAACGGGAACCACGCGGGTGAAACCGCGAGCGGCCGCTAGTGTCTTATAGTCGCTACAAAGAGCATCGGTAAGTTGAATTTTCGATAAATCGATACACCGGGTGTTTAAAGCTACGTAAGTAGTATTATGGTATAGTTCAATGGAGCAATCGATCAATAATTCGTTAAAATGAAAATCGATCAGATGGCTTTCGAATTTACATAGGTGATCCGTTTTAAACTAGGTGTAACGTTAGTCGACGTTTAGTAATACCAGGGCAAAGATTTCTTTAAAGTAAGCTTTACTACGGAACAATAAAAGTAACCAAGTACCTAGGTAGTACAAATATAGGGCTTTTATTCGCATTCTCAATTCGTAAATATCACAAATCCGTCACGCAATATCTTTACCTATACCAAATCAACGATGACCCATTTAATTTCGCTCGGCCTTTTATGTATAATACAGGCATAATTAGTCACTCGCAATTACGCCGTTAGCGATTGGATATTTCTAGGTCAACATTTCAAAGGTTTTGGTAAGCGTACCGAGTTAGATCGTAACATTTTTTTAAGTCACAACGGAATAAGCGATTTTCTTTCTTCGGTCTGGAGGTCAATTCTATTAGAAAACTGCAACTGCACGTTTACGCCTGTCATTTGTGGCGTGTAGGAGTAGTGCCGTGGAAATAGACGTATTCTATTAAAATTCTCTGCACCACAACTACACTAAAACTGCGCGTCTACTACACTACAGCTGCACGAATCCTGCAATAAAACTAAAAGAACTAATGTCACAATTCGCTAAATACGTAAAATGCTTATAATACGCTGTGCAAAAGTTGCTCACGATCTACTTCAATAAACCTGCACAAAAACTGCACCAATACTGCTGTCATTACTACACAAATGTCAAAATATTTTAATGGAATACGATTATTTTGCAGTAAACGTGCAGGTGTAGTGCAGTTTTGTTAGTGGAATACCTATTTGCGTTACTTCTCCGTTCTGCAACACTACGGCAGCAGCGCTGCATAACAGAATACCGAAACGTCAAAATTTGCTCATTTTGACACACGCGACGCTGCAGTGTAGTTGCAGTTATTTAGTAGAATCGGCCTACAGACTTGATGGGAAATGTTAGTAAGGCTAAGGATGGGAACATTTCACTATCTCTAAAAAAGTTTGGAATTTAAAAAAGTTTTGCCTACCTAAGTATTAGAGATGGTGTTAAAAATGTCTTAGCTCAAAAAAAACATGATTTATTTAATTATATTGTTTTTCTTAAATACAGATGTTTGTCCGTTCTACTTCGTATATTTCGGTCCACTATTAAAAAAAAATCATTTTTAAATAGTGGACCGAAATATAAGTTGAAACAGTGACGTTTTTATATTTCATCATCATCATCATCTCAGCCAAAAGACGTCCACTGCTGGACAAAGGCCTCCCCCAAGGATCTCCACAACGACCGCACGTTGACGCCGAGTCCTTTCCAATCCAGAAGCTTGAAAACATCTTCCAGTGCAGCAGTGAACAGTTTCGGAGATATCACATCTCCCTGTTTCACTCCTCGCTGCAACTGGATAGGTTACGAGCTCTGGTTCTGAAGGCGGACTGACACTGTGGTGCTTTCATACAAACACTTCAACACTTCGATGTACCGGTAGTCAATTTGGCACCGCTGCGCTGGAGAGACTGTATTAGCACGGCCCATGTTTCAATCGAATCGAAGGCTTTTTCATAGTCCCCAAACGCTAAGCAAAGAAGCTGGTTATACTATTTGGTCTTCTGTATAACCTGCCGCAGCGTATGTATGTGGTATATGGTGCTGAAGCCTTTTCGGAAACCGGCTTGTTCGATAGGCTGGAAGTCATCAAACCTGCGTGCGAGACGATTCGTTATGACTCTCGAATTCAGCTTGTAGACGTGGCTTAGAAGTGAGATGGGCCTGTAGTTCTTCAGCAGGGTTTTGTCGCCCTTTTTGAAGAATAGTACCACCATACCTTCGTGCCACGACTCTGGCGTTCTGCCTCCTAGTACGACGGAATTAAATAGCTTCTGAAGAGCTACGAGTACCAGTCTTCCGCCTGCTTTCAGAAGCTCGGTCGAAATTCCGTCAGCACCTGATGCCCGCCGTTTTTGAGCTGTTTGAGAGCCACACTAATCTCGTACAGGCTGATTTCCGGGATGTCTTCGGTATAGTGCTGGGTTAACTTAGCTCTAGGGTCTTTGGCTAAGCTTTGTACAGTTTTTATATTTAATTTATTAGTATTAAAAACAAGTAGATCTACTTGTCTTTTGTTATACTTACTATCATGTTTTGATGTGATAAGCATGATAAGCTTTTGTTGCAAGCTGTCTTTATAACAAAAATAAAAGAGTAGTAGTGCCAAGTATAGGTTTGATGTAAAATAGATTTTTTAAGCGAAATGCAATTAGTCTTGTATACAGTTAAGATAATTGGTGTTAATATACCAAAAAAATAATTCTATGGCTACTATGCAAATGGAATGCTAAATGGTGGTATACTATAATATTATACCTAAATTTCACGACGGGACACAACATAATACCACCTGATAATACCACCGAACTTGATACTAATAGGATTTTCCGAAACTCCTTAGATTTCTTATTCTACAATTGAAAGTCTTTTGAAATTTAAATTTGACAATTCCAAAGACAATACGAAATTACGAAATAATATCATCGGTTCACGAAGTACCCGGTATCAATTTGGGTGGTATTATAACAACTCCATGTTATGGGAAGACCTATGTCCAGCAGTGGACTAGTATAGGCTGATGATGATAATGTTATGGGACCACGTAAAGTTAGGTAAATATAGTTCACCTATAGGTACAGTCACAAGCACTAACATGAATACACTTTTGACTCTTTATCATCATCACCACTCACCACCATATTTTATAACCCCATTGACGGAGCACGACTCTTATTCACATGTTAATGCTCGTGACTATACCGATCTGGTAGTAAAGTCAACGTACCGCGTCGCTGAGCGCCCACATGTGCCGCACCAGCGATAAGGCTGCCGGTTCCACCTTCCTCACGGTGGGCAGCTCCAGAAGCGCGCTGTGGAGCTGGTCAGCTGCCTTTACAGCTGATATCCAGTTCTCCTAACAAATAAATCATCATTATTATCAACTTATAGATAATCCCCGCTAGGAATCGCGCCCAGGTTCAAGACGAGTAATTTAAACACTAGACTATAGAGGCAGTTAAAAGCTACTGTTATATCTCTAAGAAACAAAATTTATGTGTTCTCGAAAATCGATATCTAACGTAGGTACCATAATATACCTTCATTTATGTAGTTACCTACAAAAAATATTGATTGTATTTAATGAAACGGTAAATGGTAATGTTGATACGGGCGGGCGGGATCCGAATCAATGACCTTTCGCAAAATGGGCAAGTTAGTACGTAAGTACGTACCGTGACATTGGGTTTGTCCAGTTTTTTCCTGCCCCTTTCAGTTTGTAATTATTTTATTAGCAGAAAATAAAATCCATGCTTGTTAGCTTTAAAAGAACGTCTATATTGTACATAGTTAATTTTATTTACATTTACTTATTAAGTTCTTTCCAGTGGCAAAAAGTCACCAGTGACTTTGAATAGGTAGTGTGAGAATTATGTCACCCTCTAAGATGTCACCCCGTTAAAAAAATCGCTTTCCTAATATAATCTTAAGGGGGCGTCAAGGATATCTACGAGTAGTGAAGAGAATGACTCACCGTGTTATGTAGCTGATCAACCACGTGTCCTGGGACTATATCTAATTCCTCCCAGTCGTAATGAGCGCGCAGTGGAGTTGCAGGTTGAGGAGACATTAAACTAACATCTAGTTCGGCAGACGGGGAAGATGCCAATAGATTCAGGACGAATCTAAACAATAGAAAAAAAGATATATTGATATCTAAGTTTCTAAAAAATAATAATAATCACACGTCTTAAAACTTTTAGACTTGGACAGGCCCAGAATGAAAGCTTTAATTATTACTTTTATAACTTTAGTAGAGACAAAAAAAAAATGTAGGAATAACAGCGTTACGAAAAGTAGATAGATATATTTATAAGCCGTAACGTGTACTCGGCTGGAAAATTTGCACTTTTCACTATGCTGCACCATAGTCTAGTAAGTACTTATAGTTATTCAATAATTTACTCACTAAAATTGTACTAGCGATAGCGGTTCAAAAATACACAAAAGTAGGTAGGTAGGCGTTAAAGTCAATTAACAAATATTGGAAAAACCTACCCATCTCGTTCCAAGTGCAACCTCGTTTGTTGACGTCGAGGAGACACGACGGGGCTCCGTTGTAAATTGTGCAGGACTTCCACCTCTCTGTGGGGCTCCACGGGGCTCGGAACCTTATCTGGAGACCGCGCTTCTGCCAGGGTCAGCGCGAACCCTGAACCTTCTCTAGGCTTACGCTCCTGCCCGTCATTTTTTGTGCGAAAATGATCATACAGCTCACTAAGTGACTTAGATTTTAATTTTACTTTAGCATATTTATAGTTATTCTGTTGAACCTTGTTTTGTATTACCGGTAATGGTATTCCACTTTTCTTAGCTGTTCGTTCGTTTGCTAGATTTTCCCTTTCTAGAGCCTCGCGTTTTATTTCATTCATTTTGCTCACGATAACCGGCGTGTTTGGATGGGACATCTCTTCGAAACTATCGCCTCTTTGTGAGATGCGATCGCCGTTATTGTTATTGTTATTATTATTGTTATGATTATTATCATCTTCACTAGAGTTTATGTTCTCGCTGTCGGGAGTTCTTATTTTAACACTTTCACCACCAAACCGCACTTTCTTAACAACAACATCAGTATCCTCGGAATCCGCATCGCTATATTTCAGCATATTTCTATCAGAGCTGTCACAGTCTTCTTCACTACCCGTATTGCTTACAGAGTTTTTATCAGTTTCAGAGTCATTTTCTTCCAAAACCGTCATTGTGATGGCCGTATCTGAATCGAATTTAATCTCCGTTTCTATAATGACTTTTGCAAAGTTGTTATTGTAAAATGGAATATGACTAAAGGATTCTTCGGATGAAGAATCTGTAGATAACCGAATGGGTGTTGTTATTGGGCTGCTAAATACGTGGTTGATCGTTAGTAAAGTTTGATTGTTATTTCTGTAAATGGATTTTCTGGGCGCGTAGTAAACATCCATCGAGTCTTCGTCATATATTTCACACAGATGACGAAACTTGTCTTGCACTTTTATATCTAGTTTTGATAAGTTAATCATGTAATCTCGCGGTCCACAAACTCTGCGAAGTTTTAAAAGGGAACGTTGAGCGACATCTCTGTGAACAGGATCGAAAAGTTTATCTCCCAAGATTTTAAATATGGGAAATGTGTCTAACCCCAGATTTCTTCGTTTCAAAATAGCCATGACGGAAGGTATAGACAGTACTAAACCAGTTATAACATTCACTTTCGTGTCAATGTTAGCAGAATGCGGCCTTATGTTATTATAAGAGCATTTATCTAAAATCGCTCGAGCGGCACACTCTGAATCTTCGCAATAAGTGCAAAAAACTTTGAGGGCATCCAGAGCAGCTTTACGAACATTGGGCGAGCTGTGCCCTAAGTTGTCAACGACTTGATCGAAAGGGAAGGAGAGAGCGTTCCCAGAGAGCGGCAGCAGATCTGCGAGGACCCGAAGCGCGTGCAACCGGACTTCCCACTCGGGATGGACGAGGCGGTCCCTGATGGCGACGTAGAGGAGTTGGACGTCCACGTCGGGCGGCAGTGAGCGCGCCCGCAGCACGCGGTCCCACAGGGGAGCTAGGGGCGGCGGCGGCGGCGGTTCGGGCAGTTGCATGTCGTGGGAATGCCGCGGCGGCGAGGCGACCCGCGTGCCCGGCCGCGCCGCGTAGCGCTACACAACTGGGTTAATGATCGGACGACGGTAAGCCACGCCGCCACTGACCAATCGATAGAAACGTATATGTATAGCACAGGCCGTCGACTCACCACGTGTGCTAACCCTTCCCGGTGTGTAACACGACACGACCACTCTTTACAACTAACTCGTTGTTATATGCACGCGCTAATGCTAATTGGAGTAACTGCAACACGCGCATTAGTCTACCTGCATGGTGATATTGCAATGATTTACCCATATAGATAACAGTTATGAATAAACGTTGTTAAAAAAGAAATCCAGCGTTGTTATGTAGGTAGCTAGAAGTGAAAGACCTTTTTAATATTTGTAAATATGGATTAATTTTGACCCAATTATCTTTATTGTAATCAATCAGAACCAAATGAGTACGCAAAAAAGTGATTCTCATTTCACTTTTTTTTTTATATATAATCTGCACAGCAGCTTTTTGACGCATGTAGGTTAGGTACACCACTCACCAGAAATAAGTGAAATGAAATTATGGTGATGGAAGCCTGGCAGCCATACAGACTGGTACACTGTGCGGTAACCATTGTTTCATAATAAAAACACTAGCGATAAAAAAAATTTTAAACTAAAAAAATATTGACTGTATCGGTCCCACATTACCTAACTTTATGGATTTTGGATTTTGAGGTGCTCGACGGCGCAGTGGCTCAGGAGCTCGATGGCGCAGTGGCCAACGCGCCCGGTCTGCGAGTGCTGAGGTTAAGCAACTTTCGCAAAGGCCGGTCATAGGATGGGTGACCAAAAATTTATCATCTCGAGCTCCTCCGTGCTTCGGAAAGCACCTAAACCCGTTGGTCCCGGTTGCATTAGCAGTCGTTAACAACCATCAATCCGCACTGGGCCCGCGTGGTGGTTTATGGCCCGTTCTCCCTATCCATCCATAGGGAAGGCTCGTGCCCCAGCCGTGGGGACATAAAAATGAGCTGATGATGATGGATTTTGGATTATGATGTTGCTCTTGGGTTTTTACGTTGCTTTAACGCCTCGGTAGCTGAGTGGCAAGGTACGCTCGACACGATACCCGAAGGTTCTTCGTCAATTTCTTTATTTTTAATTCTATTTTATTTTTTATTTTATTTCATGTATTACTTACTGTGTGACACTAAATAAATAATTTTTCATTTAATTTTCATTTTTCATTTAATTTTCATTTTCATTTCAATTCCAAGGACGGGCAAAGTGTGTTTCGGGTTTTTTTCGACGCATAGCCAGGGTTTGTGATCACCAGCCCGCATGTGGCAAGCGTGGTGACTAAGCGATTACCCATCAATTGTAGATTACTTGATTTCAATGATAGCGGTCTTGCCCAGCATTAGGACAGTTATAGGTAAAATACCAGTTCCATAATTTTTATTTAAAAGCAAATCCTCCAACACGAACCATCGCACGAAATTGTATCGGTATCAGATAGTTACCTAACTAGCCAGTGGTGGTAGCCAAGGTGACATTAAGAAAACGATAGCGAAGTTCGAAAATAATAAAATGTATGGGATTGACTTATGATTGACCACGTGATTTAGCGCGGCTTACGTCAATCCCATACATTTTATTCTTTACGAAGTACGCTATCGTTTTCTTAATGTTACTTTGGCTATAAGCCTACAGTTTTAGGTACGTGCCTGCCGTGGCTCAAAGTATACCGAAGACATGCATCTAGCTATAGCTTGGCGTCTCCAATTATCCAAACTGTCTAAACTAGTAGGTACCTACCGGAGAATGCTAGGCTAGGCCGAATGTCTATCGAGAACCACGGGACAAAACTCCCGTGTTACTTGTATACTGACAGCCAGACTCGCTATTGTCTACAATTGGTTTATTATTATTATTATTATTATTATTCCCTTTATTTATTTTTTTACATATTAATTTACATTTTTAAATATTTTCTAAAAACAAAACAAACATTTAAAAATATAAAAAAATTGGGGTCCGCCGGCATCCGGACCAGGGGCCCGACCGCCTAACCGATCGCTTTGAGTTCGTGTGTGGTTTATGACGTCATCTTGTCGTTTAGTGCCGCCTATGAAAGCAATATCGAAAGCTATAGCCTTCAGCTTTTGATATTGCTTTCATAGGCGGTGCGAGGTGGCAAGATGACGTCATAAACTATACGCAAAGCGATCGGTTAGGCGGTCGGAGGGCAGGGCCTAGAGCCCTTATCACCGGTAGTTTGGACAACTACCGGTGATTAGGACTCCAGAGACAGGAACCTCCTCACAATGCGTGCCGTATCGAGGAGAACTGGCAGTAAGGCCAAGGATCTGGCCCTTGATCCAGCCGCCTTATTTAATAATAATAAACTTTCCTACACTCACACCAATTATCTAGCCCAAGAGAAGCTTCGTTCTGAAACTCGTTAAATGGTTACTAGACAACGGATAAACATACTTAAAATACTTAATACATACTTATTATACACAGAAAACACCCTGACCAGAGACAATTTAGAAAAACAATAATTTCTAAATTGACCCGACCGGGGATCGAACCCGGGACCTCAGAGATGGCGACACCATGAAAACCGGTGTACAAACCACTCGACCAAGGAGGTTGTCAAATTATTTATTATTATTATTATTATATAGCAGAACACCAAGGTGCCTAGTGCGAGTTTTCTTTGCCATTCGATCACATTAACGAAAATAAGATTTTGTACGGCATTGAAGATGATAGCTGACAGGATGGATGCAGCTGTCTTCCCTGAATTGCATGTTTTACATGTAAGTCAGTGAGTCTTCGGGATGTTTTACATATAAGTCAGTGAGTCTTCGGGATGTTTTTTGCGTTGTGTTTGTTATTTTTAGTTACTAACATAGTTGTAAGTCTTTTTGTTACTAACATACTCTACTTTAATTTATTTTAATTATGTAATGAATTTTAATTATAATGTAATTTTAATAATCTAATGTAATTTTTAATTTTATCGTTTTTGAATTTTGGTAATTGTGAATATGGACCATGGTCTGAAATAAAAGTATTTTATTTTATTTTTATTTTTAATTTTATTTTATTTTATTGAAACACTGCCTCCGGTGACAAACGAGAAGACTAAAAACGTTGTTTTACAAATTCTCGATTTCGTTAACTTGATCGAATGGTAAATAAAACACGCACTAGACTACCTGTGAGTAGTAGGGATCCGCCGGTTCTGGTTCACCAAAATCATGGATGGAATAACCACAGGGAGTAAAGTCCGGTAACGCAGAAAAGACCATATAAGGCCATCAACAAACTCTCTTCAAAAAAAACTACAGGAAGAACGGGTCTTACGGGGGCCCAGCGCGGATTGGTTGTTGTTAACGACTGCTAAATGCAGCTGGGATCAACGGCTTTACGTGCCTTCGCAGCACGAAAGAGATCGAGATGATAAATGTTTCGTCACCCGCATGCGACTAGAACCACAGACAACGCCGGCCCTAGGGTAAAGCTAGTGGAGCGGTCGGCTCGTTTGTATAGACGTTCGATGGCATGGGCCGGCAAAATCTATATTAATATTATAAAGCTGAAGAGTTTGTTTGTTGAACGCGCTAATCTCAGGAACTACTGGTTCGAATTGAAAAAATATTTTTGTGTTGGATAGTCCATTTATCGAGGAAGGCTTTAGGCTATATAACATCACGCTGCAACCAATAGGAGCGAAGCACCAGTGAAAAATGTTGCAAAAACGGGAACAAGAGCCTAAAAAATTAAAAATGCTGCCGAAAGTCACTATTCCACGCGGACGAAGTCGCGAGCACAGCTAGTAATAAATAAATATGAAAACAATTTTCAAGCAAAAAGTTTAATTTTATAGGCGCCTTTTAAGATGAATGAGTGATATCGTGTTTTATTTTAATTCTCGCTCT
Organism: Eudonia lacustrata; assembly: GCA_947562085.1. Taxonomy (NCBI): domain Eukaryota; kingdom Metazoa; phylum Arthropoda; class Insecta; order Lepidoptera; family Crambidae; genus Eudonia; species Eudonia lacustrata. The sequence continues at coordinate 4,981,457 of OX387317.1, read as the reverse complement.
ACCCTAATCAAGTATTAGGGCCGGCGCTGACCAAAGTTTAAATAATAGTTACTTACTACGTTTATACTGATACGCAATTTAGCCCTAATATCTTCGTAGCAAAACGTAGACTATACCTTTTTACGTGTATCAATGCCAAGGTTTTTGTTACAATGCCTCGACTAGCTTGTTAATAACATCATGACTCGACAGAGGTGAGGCTTGCTGAAATTTTCCAGTAAGTACTCATGTAGCCTAGCGACGCTGCGCAACTTTCTATTGAGCATAACGATGACTAGTCAATGTGTTGTAGTCAACAAATTAATTTTATTGCATACTGCGGAGTTCAGCTTGTGGTAACGTATACCTTATATACCTACATATATAGCTGTATAGAGTCCAAAGCTTCAAGACTGTTAGTACCGATAAGTACCTACTTATTAGGTGCTAAGTGACCATAGACCTGTATTAACATTTGGTCTGTGTAAGTGACCTATAATTAGGAATGCGAATGACTGATGAGAATACTGACTCCCTCCGAGACCACAGTGTGATACACCACCTCTTAGAATCAGAGGAATCGGGTTTAAAACTCAGCGATAAAATATTGCACTCACTTTGGTTGGTGGTATGACTTGCTGTAAGTTTAATGTTATATTCCACAAAAGGTAAGCGTTTGGATTTCATCTCACCTGACAGTAAGCGAGGACACGGCGCGAAGCGAGCTTTACCCTGACCTCTAGGTACTATGAATGAATTGACAATGTTACAATGTTACAACAATTTCTAGTTATATTAACATTATTGTTATGGCGCGCTAGACGAATAAGAAGGTGGTAGCTAGCCACGCGGAATTACAACAAGCAGTCATACCACCACAGTAAGTCCCGCTTGGAATCGAACGTGGGGTCGTCCTTAGGTAGATAGATACAGTGCATCATAGTGGTTACGAATGCCGTATGAATTGAGCTGTCATCATCCACCTCTTTTTTTTGGAGAATTTGCTGATTGTCTCAAACCGCATTTTCAGCTTCATCGGGCTTGTTTGGGGGCGGCAAGAAACTTAAAGGGTTCCTCAAGTCGTGTGAAACTATTCACCTTCGGAGGTTTTCTAGAGGGAACGGCATCTCGTCCCAGTGCCCTACTAGATTCTCCGAAGGGTTTGGATCGGATCGGGGAGCGGAACAACCTGAGGGAGCCTCTAAAGGCTCGGACCTCGGCTCGGGTTGACCGGGCCGTGGTGGAGGAGAGAAGCGCCCGCAGGTACATGTCTGTAACTGGTATAGAGCGCGATGTGAACCGGTTCTACGTACCTTTGTTCTACGAGTACGGTGTCTTGGGCCTAAACTAGTGTGCATGTTTAGTGTATTCTGTAAATGTGTAGTGGCATTTAGAGGATCGGGCGGGGATCATCCCCCTCGTTAAAACTTAATACACACGCCTGCTCATCAGATTACCACAAACTGTCTTTCTTCAATAGACTTTGAACTGTATTGAGATGGCATATGGTTGATTATTTATTGAAGAAATTTGACAGTTTTAGTAGGGTAGTGGCGCCAGTGTTCGGCAGGGACCAGTAGGTAATCGTTTTTATTTCCTTTCATCTATACTAATATTATAAAGAAGAAAGCTTTGTATTTTTGTATGTTTGCAACGAATAAACTCAAAAACTACTATACCGATTTAAAAAATTCTTTCACCATTAGAATGCTACAATAGCGCTGAGTAACATAGGCTATATTTATTACTAGAAAAAAAATGCTTAAGCTGAAGAGTTTGTTTATTTGTTTGTTTGTTTGGTTGAACGCGCTAATCTCAGGAACTACTGTGGCGGTCATCGTTTTCGAGGGCGGTCACCCGCCCCAATCAGGAGCGGAAGAGGGGCTCGCCCGTCAACAGCGCGAGCAGTCGCAGCAGGCGTCAGTTGGTAAAAGTATACACGAATACACGATACATACAATTATGATGAAGATAGTTAATTGCTTCTATTTAAAAAGACATCTGAAAGCTAAATTTTAATTGTGAATAGCTAGAGAATTTATATACGTTGTTATTTTGGAATCTAGAATAGTCGTACTTAAAATATTATGAATGTAGCTGAGCAGTGTTGTTATATCTCATGCCGTACCTACCTTCACCATCACCACACTCACAGTCATTCCTTCCCTTAGAGCATTTAATGCTCTAAGTTCCTTCCCCAGAGAAGGAGCATAAATCAGCATAACGGACAATGGTACGTTACAAGAGGTTACAAGGCCAAAGACGGTTACTAAAACATATTTTTTCACTTTTCTTCATTTTCCAGTCTCGCCTTTAGATTGGAAACGTAAAGAAAAACGTTCTTACCAAATCCCACTCAAACAATTACTAGAGCAACTTAATTAGGTAGGTAACTCGACTTTTTACGCCGCCCGCCCGCCGTTATCAATTTTGAACAATAAATTCATGTGAGCTTGTTGAGACAATGAATAGAATTCTGTAATCATCTCTTATTTAAAATTAATTTGGTTCATATGAATAATAAATAAATAAATCATCATCATCATCATCATCATAATCATCATCATCATCATCATCATCATCATCATCAGCCTATACATAAATAAATTAATTAATTAATAATATTTTTTTAATGACTCGAAACTCTTAGTACTTGGAACATAATACTAATGGTGTGTCATGGGTTGTTATCAACCGTTATTATTGGCTGTTGAACAATGTACTAGTGCTAATTCCACATAAGTACACGGTCAACACCTTTACTGAGATCTTTACAAAGTATAATATATAATTATCAATAACCACTCGCCATTATCCAAACCATCAAATAAATAAAAATTAACGAAAGACTAAGCTGTACGGGCTAAGTCGCGTTGCCTTCCATAAGCGAGAGAAGAAAACAAATATAAAAAAACAAAACAAATGTCAAATCAGTCGAGTCGCGTGAAGGTGCTTTGTGTTGTTTTTGTTATTTTTTGTTCTATTTGTATTAATTACATAGTTAAGTGAAGCGATACTTAAAAATGGACTATGGAAAACTACAAACGCATCTTAAAACTGCCTGAAAAGTGTAATCCAGTGTAACACGATTAAAGATAATGCCGACACTATGAAGCTTTTATCGCTGATAGTTATGATTACAACCAGTATCGGCTTCCCTCAGATCTTGGCGCAAAGCGATAACTGTACGAGAACCAATAGCCGTGGTGATTACAAGCAATGCGTTCGAACTATTTCGGAATCTTTAGCTTCAAAATTCAACGAAATTTTGATTAACGAATTGGGCAGCGAATATACAACTCACTTTGAAATACGGACTGTTCATAAAGACAGCCGCTATCAGACATCTGACAATGAAACTTTGGCAAATATTGCCGACAAATTGAGCTACAAGTTATCCTCAGCTAAAAACATTTTAAATGAAATGAAAAATGACACTAAACACAATGGCACTCCGTCCTTTACTCACCCCTGCCCTTTCAATTCTATACGTAAGTCAGTATTCATTAAAAACACAAATTTATTTCATAATCTTCCTTTGCTGGACCCAAAATCGAAGATGATGGGTCGATTTAAAGACTTGAAAGTCAAGAGACAATATTTTCTCTCACATGTTGATTATGCTACAGACAGAAATTGTGCAACAATGCCTAATTCAAACTTGAGATATTTGTACCATAGAGTTATACATTCAGACCCAAAACTTGTAGTGTTCATCATTGACAACAATGTTAGTGTTGAGGCTTTGCAGCATGCTACAAGTGTCATCAAACAAACAGCTTATGCCTTACAGAGCACTGACATACTAGCCTTAAAAATAACAAATGCAACAGATTTTGTAAAATTTGAAGATACATGTAACAGTGATGGAATGTCAAGATTGGGAAATGCTACAGACAACAATAAGCTGTTGTTGAGAGAATATTTATTGTCATTGGACGTTGCACCTGGTAATGTGTCACCATTAATAATCAACCAAGAGATGAGAAAACTGCTCACCGAAAAGAGCTTACCGAAGAACAAGTTATTCATTTACCTAACCAACACTAAAATATTGAAAAATGAAACCTGGCTCAAATTATTTCCTTACAGTGATCAAGATCAGCACATGAAGTTTGCGATTGGCCTCATATATGGGAACAGGGTTGATAGAAATAGCTCTCTTGGAATATTACATATAGATAAATGGCATAATCATTCCAACAATAACTCTGTCATGCGTCTTCATATAAACGACAGTGGGGTTGTAGGTCAAGTTGCTTCTGCATTTATCTCTTTGTTGCCTGGAAATTATAGAAGCAGCCCGATGAAAGTCGAAGATCCCATATGGGAAGCTACAGAAAGGGATTTTATGGTGTCCTTAGTGCTCCCAATGTCCAGTGGTGTGCTCGGCTTAGACCTTTACTGGTCAGATCTTGCGGAAGATATTGTTTATTTTAAGGGTATTCATAAAAAGAAAAGAGCTTTTGTTATGGATTTTACAGGAAAAGTACTTATGCACACATATTATCCTAGGCCAGAATCATCACCAGAAAAAATTAAGTTTACATATCTTGAAAGTATAGAAACCTACGATTTTATACATATTCTTAAAGCAGACATGTTATCAAACAGCTCAGGTGTTGTAACAATGACTGAACAAAATTCTTCTAAACACATAATTTATTCATGGAAATGGGTAGAAAAAGTATATATTGTATGCATAGTAAATGAAGAGGCAGAACAAAATATTTTTAATAAAACTAACATATTTTTTACGAGAAGTACTAAAGAAATTTTGTTCCACAGATTGGATCTATTTCCTCCCAAGGGCGGTAAAATATGCAGACATTTTAAACAAATTGCTACAATCGACCAAGGTACTGTTTATTTAAGCCCCTCCAGCTTTCAGTCACCTTTCACATATCTTTACGACATGGGCGATGGTACAGAGGCAGTAACATACATGCAGAACTACTTAGCTTATTTAAAGAGTTTGGCATATGGCCTTCTCTCCAATCCAGGTTTGAAAAATGAAATCCAACAAGATGTGAATTTTCTCAACTCTATATTGTCATTTTACAAAGGGCAGCATTTACATGGCATTTACTCCAAATATGTTGTGAGAAGGTATGCAGTCACAGAGAGTGGTGTGCTTGTCATGTTTCCTGGAACAGTGTTGGAGTATGACTTTGAGCCTGTAAGGAGGCCATGGTATACTTACGCATTAGATAATCCTGGTAAAATAATATTGACTCCCCCTAACTTAGATGTTGGTGGAGCTGGTTATGTCGTAAGCATCTCCTATGCTTTGAAAGGGTCATTTTATCCCACAATGGTGGTATCCATGGATGTAACAATGGGCTTCCTGTATAAACTCCTTATTGATAGTCTCCCACTTTGTGCCATGTCATACATTAAGTGCTTCATCATGAACAACAGAGGTTATTTAGTATCTCACCCAGGTCTCATGGATCCTAACAGCTCTGGTCCTATAGAACAACAGCATATTACTCATAAGGAGTCAATGATAGCTAATGACATGTTAAATCATAAAGGTTTTGTTACAAAGAGACTGTGTAACAACTTTTATGACAAAACAATACAGAGGTTTTATGAATTTAATACTTCTTTGCCTGGTGTCATTTCTAATGTAGTTTCAGGAGATCACTGTGTCCATTACTATATTGCTGCTATTCCTGGAACAAATGCATTCATTGGTCTTGTTAATGTTTCTTGCAGTGTGGGTGCCTTCTGCCCCTGCAGTATGACAGATAGACTCTGCTTTAATTGTAACCGGATGGAGCAAACGGATTGCGAATGTCCTTGTGAATGCAGTTCTGAATTGTATGAATGCCCAAACTCCAATTCCTCGAAGTTAAATCAGGATAATATTCCATTGTGTGGCATGATGCCTGAAAACAATAATCACAAATCACATTACTTTAATAATTTCGCGGAAAATTTAAAATCCTGTTTCGACTTTCAATGTGACACTTACACCACCCATTCATCTTGTCTGGGTGTTCTTGGTTGTGAATGGTGCCAAATCGATACTGATGCACGAACACCACTATCCTCGCCATTTTGTACTTCCCAATCCACCTGCTTCAACGGTGTCCTTGGCGCCGTGACTCCTTATGGTGAAGGAACTTTTGGCCAGGTTAATAGAGATGCTTTAGGGGGCTACTCAGCAATAGGTCCAATAGCAGGTTGTATAGTTACTGTTAGTTTAGTTATTGCGGTTGCAATTTATTGTTACAGACAAAATGTAACAACGGCTAGTTGCCATAATTTATATGTAGATGGACCAGCAGAGACCTGGCACGATGCCGATGTTCAGATGAGTCACATGCAGTCTGATGACATGCATGACCAGTCAGGGCAAGACAAGTTGCTTCCAGCCATGGAGATTGAAGCTCCTATTTCGCCATATAGAGTAGTGACAGGGTATAGACGTCCCCACACAGCGGGTGATTCAGATCATGGTTACTCTACCATGACTCCCCACGAAGATTCCGAGGCTACTGGATTCTCAGTAAATGATCCCACTATTTTGTCGGACGATACAAAGTCTGACGTAAGTTGCCCATTACCAGCCAAAATAAAGCCGCGTTTAAAATCGGGAGATTTAAGTATTACAGTGTTGCCTTGTGGCAAGAACAGCATCATAGCACCCGTCACGGTTCACAGACATATGGAAGCATCGTAGACCTACAGGTAATTGTGCGCGATCATCTACCTCCTGTGTACATATTGATTAGTTAGTTTTTTAAGTTAATGTTAGTGCGTTTTTGTTAATGTGATCATTCTGTTAAACCGACATGTTTTTACAAATTTATAACATTTAGTTGTATAAGTAATACCTGATTTACTAACAAAATATGTGGTCTTATGGACCATCGCCGACAACGTCCGTAACTTTCATTGCCCGAACAGGTTTTCTTAGGCACCCTTTGAGTTGTTTTCGATTTCGATAGTAAATATATTTAACAGGCGCCTGCTCGTTACAATACCCAAAACTGCAAAATTTCTTCAATCAATGTTCAAACCTACTTCATAAAATTTATATCACTACATAGTATAAAACAAAGTCGCTTCCCGCTGTCTGTCCCTATGTTTGTATGCTTAGATCTTTTAAAACTACGCAACGGGTTTTGATGCGGTTTTTTTAATAGATAGAGTGATTCAAGAGGAAGGTTTATATGTATAAAGCGTGTACCAGACTGTTGAAAACAAGCCCCAAACCGAAGTTTTCAACAGCGGTTTACAACAGTGCGGACAGTCGTTTGTAACGAAATTTTGGTTGACCTTTCCACGACCTTGGTTTGCGGGCGCGCGTTGAAAACTTACTTTCGTCATCCGTTTCATCCATATCCATTTCTTTTCTTTTTTTTCCTAACTTGCACACAAAAGAGCTAAATAAAACCTAAATTTTTTAAGGCAAGGAGCCATTGCAAAGATGTTTCCGATGCGAGAGACGAAAGCACAGTAAGGTGGAAGCCTTGTTTACAACAAGTGTGGACGACGGAAACATCAGCTGGTTGTAAACTAGCCTCCCGCCAAGGTGACCTGGTGGGGAGGCTCGTTTACAACAGTCTGGTACACGCTTAAAACATGCATACAATTGGACTCGGTAGGTGGCGCTGCGCTGCCATAGGGTTCTATAGTATACGGATGTTCACTCAAGCGGACGAACAAAGTCGCGAGCAGGCAAAGTTCAAAGTCTGTTGAATAAAGACAGTGTTTGTAGTCTGATACGCAGGTGTGTGTATACACAAATTGCTCATGTCTATGAAGAATTTTTCTGTATATCAGCGTTTACGCGTCCAAACAAAAATAGTCCCTCCGCCATTATGAAATGGCGTTCATTATCTTAGCGAAAGTGTTCGGTCAATAAAAGTAACATTTGTGTTTTATAATACTTATTATGTGCTATTACTTAATATCTGGTGCTTAATTTTGTGACCATATTTTAATGTTTCTATTGACAATTCGATGTAAGTATTATACTTTTTTAACTGTTTGTAATTATGGTAGCTATACTCAAGTATTATCTATCACTACATATTTTGGTAAGGAAATCAAAGTGCAGGTTTATAATCGAAACTATTAAGCATACGCTCAGAGTTATAAAATCAGGGTATGTAGGTATGGTAAAACAAACGTATTTGAAGTGGTGATATTACGAAGTTCTGCACAATTTTATTATGTTTTATATGATAACTAATTGTTTGTGCATTTTGTGTCTTGATAAAAAGTTGAAAATCAATAACAAGCTTTGTAAAAATCCAAAATGTTTATACATACTAACTTAAAAACTAACGGCTGCATACCGCTACTGAAACTTGTTGCTGTTCGTTTTTTGTGCTGAGTGCGAGCTGTCTTCACCGATTGATGAAGTTAAAGTTAACTATAATAGTATGCTTCGGAATCAGCGCCATCTAGACTTGTACTTGTGAAACAAACTTGTTACTTGGTAGCACTGCTTGTAGTTAACTTTAACTAGATCAGATTGTAATATTCGCTCTTAGTACTTAGGGTAAAAAATCATGTTATGTAGAACTCTCTTTATCCAAATCAGGAAGACGGACAGACGTGCTATCTAGGCACGCCCGTCAACTTTTTGGACCCGTCATATAAAGGGACTATGATGCTTGCCTACCTTAAGAATAAAAGTTGTCTTAATACACATTAAAATGACAACATACAATTTAGCATATTATATTGATGATCAAATTACTCTATATCTTCGCGGCTGTCGCTTATGTTTAATATATGATCAAAGGTATCTTAATTATTTTAATAAGTGTTTAAGTAACTTAGTAATGGTTAAGTACTTAAGGTCCGTCTTATTTATATACATCGTAATAAAATAATAATGATGCGTCACGCCGTACTAACTAGGTATTGCAATCATAAGTTAATATTACATAGTAAATTTATTAAATTATACCTTATTTAATTATGTCCGCCTCAATACGTACACTTCGTACTTTAACGCAATTATCAAGTATAAAATAATATACTGAGTAACATATTAGGTTCTTACCTATGAAATTGACGTTTTTTTCTCACTCATTAAAAGGTGTACTACTTCTAAAGTCAATACCGGTTGTTAATATTATTATACACCTTTAATTAGGACTATGTTACTTAGGCTTTAGTAATAACAATTATTATTAATTTTGTGTCTTTATCGCCCAATATTTTTTTTAAATTGACTACTTTTTATGTTCGCGGAATTGTATTTTTGTTTCATTGTAGCTTTGAAGGGTCTTGATTTTTTTTCTTTTTAATGTCTGCTATATTTAGCTAGTGAAACAAACACACTACTCTACAATTTTTATAGTGTTAACATAAATAGATGCTAAGAAAATAAAAAAAACGTTAGTATGAAAAATATAATTTTATAAAAAATCTTCATACAAAACGTCAATTTCATAGGTAAGGACCTAATATATCAAAAATTGTTTACATATAAGTAAACTAAAATGGTTGTTGTAAGCAGGTTTACTTGTAGTTCTAAAGACTACATTTTTATACGCCGCTCTTATCTACTGCTCTATTATGATAATAGGATAATTATTTGTTTTTGTAAGAAATATGTGCCTGTTGTATGATACATTGTAATACTATTATATTTTAAGACTGACTGCATTTATTTGATGTAATAAATTTTCTTTTGTATTTTGTAGTTTAATTTAACAGCCTCAATCATTTATCGCTAGAGTGAGGTACAGACGCCTGCACTTCAGACTATTCAAAACTGTCAAATTCCTTCTATGAATGTTCAACCATATGCCACAGGTATAAAGTTTAATGTCTATTGAGGAAATTTGACAGCTAGTGGTAGGCTGATGTGCACGTGTCTGACATTACAATTAGGGTTGCCAACCCTACTATACAATATAGTATCCTACTATTTTAGGTGCCTAACTGCTATTATTTTAAAAATATATTATAGTAGGCGAAACTACTATATTTTATCAGCAAAGTCGCTAAAATCAGTCTATTAAAACGGAACACACAAAATATTCATTTAAGAAATAAAATAAATATGTTTTTTATATAGGTACTATATTTCATCATCAGCATCATCATGGGCCTCTCCAAGTGCACACCACTGAGCACGTTAAAAAGTTGGCAACTCTAATTACAATCCATGTAGGCTAAAAACGAATAGTAGGCATAGTTTAACGAATGTATCACACTTATACCCTTTACACATTTACTTACAAACGATTGTATCTGTGTAAAAACAGTCCTCGGCATGCTCTATAATAATTATAAAATCCTTATTTATCTATCTAATTGTTAAATTATATTGTATGGTGTATACCTTTTACTTACAAAACTAAACTGGGTACCTGAGCTAGGTAGGTTTAGATCTTACTGCGCCCGTGTTTTCTAGTTATGTAAGTATGTTTAAGTACAATGTATTTGAACTGGTGTTCGATTATTTTTAAGAACCTACAAGGATACAATTCAGTTAAAAATAAAACCAATACTTTACATAAATCAACCTCTTTTATTAAGTTAAAATTCACATGTTATATCTTAGATAAATGATTGGACTCGCTGCGCTCGACTAGATACCGCGCTTCCTAGAAACAATAGCTCCGTGAATGCGGCAACTCAATATTGTAGTGTGTGTAAGAACGGTGTCTTTCTTATTTCTTATAGTTTAACTAAACTGGCATTTTACTTCGGTTTATGACCAAAATTTAACAAAACATTCGGTACGCGCACCTCACACATAGTTTGCAACGCGACCGACTCGGGTACGCCGACGTCGGCGTAGTATTTTTTGCCGCATTTAACAAGTACGCCCGCCGGCTGTATCTAGTCGAGCGCAGCGAGACCAATCATTCATATACGTGTTATTTACTAAAATACAACTTTTACAAAAATGTGTTTTATACAGTTATTTTAATTTTATCATTTTATAGGATAAACTTAAAATTAAATGAAACCAAATTTTTGAAACATATCAAACTTACTTAATGTCTCACACATTGCCATCAAAGTAACTATATTATAACTGTTATATAAAGTTTTTGAACAAGGCCCGCAATCTGTCACAGCGGGAGGCGCGCGCTGTACCTATCTAATGTAATCGCAAATGTATCATGACTACGGCCGGCACAAGAGGTTATTCGTTGAAACGTAGTGACTTTGCGGGAAAGAGTGTGGGGCCACCATTACGGCATGGATACCGGTATACCGATATTATTTTTCGGTATTTTGATACGGGTATTTAAGGATAAAATACCGTCATTTCGGTATTTCTAAAAAAGTTATCTATTTTTGCAAGAGTGTTTAAAGACTATGTAGAACGCTCGATTTCTATGATTCATAGTGTTGTTCATACCGCAGATGAGTTTTTATATGACACGAATCACGAATAATCATGATTATAGCTCCCACGAGCGTTGAATCAGAAAGGGCCTTTTCAGCTGCAAGTTACATCATTGTAACAAAATAAGATCATCGCTCAACGACGCAAGTTTTAGTTTTCTTCGTTCGATTTTCCAACAAACGCGATCTGCCTGATTAATGGACTTGACCTGTGCCTGTATTTTGGTTTATATCAAAATAATTACTTTTTACGGTACCTTCATTTTCAATTTGATTTTGTTTTAACAATACGTTCGTATTCATAGTATAAGCTAAGAGAGATATTCGAAATTATTGTTACATGGTTTTCTTATCATTAGAGAGTACGACTGATTTTAATACCTATTCGATTGTGATATCTGTGCAAATGAAACAATATAAATAATTATTGGATCAAATAACGTATTTTCTTTAGTATTCTTAATTACCAATACTTTGATAACTCATTTTGTGGTTTCTAGGCAGTTGTAGAGGGTTCTCTAGGGAGTTGATAATCACTATCCGCAAACGAGACTTACTAATCGTTCTTGGAATCATTTAAACAGTAACTAGCAGTATTAAAAAAAATACCGGTATACTGGTATCAGATGATGATCAATACCGGTATGAAAATCATTCCATTTTTTTCAGAATATAATGTTAAAACTGCTTATTATTAAGGTGAGATGTCAAATGTTGCACATCATAATTATGCGCCTACTGTAAGACTCGCTCGTTGTTTTTTTTTCAATATTTACCAGTACGATGCGTGTGTTAATACAGTGTATACTCACTACACTAGAAGAAGCCCAAGGTCCTATACCTCGATATAAGATAGATAAGATAAGGTATATGTCGTAACCTGGAAGATCAGGTGGACGAGCCGAATATCATCGGGGAGATAAGGGCCCACAGACTTCGCTGGCTCGGCCACCTCGAGAGGATGGAAGAGGATCGTGCGGTAAAGCGAGCATACATGGGACGTCCTAGTGGCCGACGACCGGTTGGAAGACCCAGGTACCGCTGGGAGGTCGAGCGAGGTCGGTAAGGACTTGCGCGAGCTCTACGCGGATGACTGGCACCAGGTGGCGCAGGACCGACCCAGATGGCGACTCTTATTACCGGAGGCCAAGACTCACTTTGGGTCGTTGCGCCATTCTAGTTAGCTTTTTTTGAAGTGAAAACTTCTTTAGCGGCGTTGTACACTCTTTCGTAATGGGTAAAAAATGTCAAATTCACGTCAGGCTGGACACGTGACCTGATCGAAAATTCGTAAGACGGATGGAGAGTAGACAGCTGGCGCGGCGTAGGAGAGGAAGTATCCCCTTCTCTTTCTACGGCGCGGCGAAAATGTATGCCTGCTGTTTCGTTTAGGCGGCGCAGGGCGCTTGCGCGAATGTTCGAGTGCTTTTTAATGTAATATAAATTGTCATGTTTGTGTACGATAGCGCAATAAATAAATATTGTATTCTACCACATAAATGATAGTACTTTTATACTGATAATTGAAGCAATTCGTGCAAAATTATTCCCTAACCATTCCAAAATATCAAAAATGCACAACGTTAATATTCAAGTTATCACTTCTGCCGGCACTCCCGGAGTGCAACCCGTGGTTTATTTTTTTAGTTTATGTCGTTACCGCAAATGTATCGTAAAGGTAAGTAGAGGTTACTCGTCGAACCGCAGATGCGTGTGCGTGGGCTGCGGCGGCGCGGGCGCAGGCGCGTGCGCAGGCGCGGGCGCGGGCCGCGGTACCGCGTGCAGCGCGCGCAGGCGCTCGCGGCCGCGCGGGCGGCGGGCGGCGCGCGCGGCCTCGGCCAACGTCCATTGCTGCTCCTCGTCGGCGCCGCGGAGTACGGTAGCGCGACTGCCCGCGTTCGCGCAGTACTGCAATTTGTAGGTTGATATTGGACTCTATTCCCAAAACAACGTGTTATTTAAATAATTGTTACGCAATGAGCATAAGAATTTATAATAAAATCCCATTATATATAACGAAGCTCCCATATACTAGGTTTAAGTTAATGCTCAGAAAATGGTTAGTATCTAAGGTTTTTTATACAATTGATGTATTTATTAACAATGATTGTAACGTGTAATGTAATGAATGAGTAATGATGATGTATTTTGTTTTTATTTTTAAATTTTTAACTTTATATTTTATGAGCTAAATATTTGTATGCTAATACTTTAGCTAAATGTGCGATGCTCAACCTAACCTGTTCCACCTATGTAATGTACCACATTTATTACAAATAAATAATTTGAATTTGAATTTGGATTTGTCACACAAATACTGTAATTCTCGGGTCGGACAAAGTGTGGACGACCTCCGTAGCCGAGTGGCTTGCACGCCGGACTTTGGGCGGCGCTAACTCTGAGGTCCCGGGTTCATTTCCCGGTCGGGTCAATGTCGAAAACGAACTTTTCGATATTGTGTCGGGTCTGGGTGGTTGTGGTACCGTCGTTGTTTCTGATTTCCATTAAACGAGTGCTTTAGCTACTTACCATGGGATCAGAACAATGTATGTGATGTTGTCTCATTTATATATTTATAGTGTTTTTTTATATTTTTTATTGTGGCACGTTAAAATGGCCTCACCCTGCCTGATGAAAAGCAGCCAGTGAAGCCCAAGAAGTGAAAGCGTTCATCACAGCGCTACCACGCTATGCCGAACGCTCACACTATGGCGGCCTGCATAAATGCTTTTTCACACCCGCTTAAATAACCTGGGAGAGAAAGAGGAGGGAAACACGTGTGCGGGAAGCGCATTCCACATTTCGGCAGTTCGGCAAAGGAACGATTGTCCAAACTTTTTGGTACGTGTCTTGATGTGTGTTTTGGATTTGTCGAATTTGTGATCAGCGCCGACCTTTAACCCTTGATCAGGGTAGAGCGAGAACTACGTAATCAATAAAAAAAAATACATTATTTTTTGGTCGCAATTGTTATCGCGTAATCGCGTTTAGCATTTTGGCGTCCCTTGCCACCGGACGCCTAGAACGACCGCTCTACTCGCTCTACCCTAGGGCCGGCGCTGTTTGTGATCACCGAAGGGCAAGCTACACTGGAATCGAATCCAAACAAAGATAATACTTATAAAATACATCGAAAAATTAAACGCCTACCCGACCCAGCCAGAAATCGAATCTGGGTTCGCTGGGTGACCATCGGTTGCAATGACCGTTGGATAGATGGCACTCTGCTGCTAAAAAGGCATTAAAAAAATTAAAACACAGTGACAAAATTCAGCGCTTAAATCAGCCTTCCCGGATTGCGGAAGACCCAGATGCGATTCCTGGCCGGGTCGGGTAGGCGTTTAATTTTTTCACTGTATTTTTTAAGTATTTAATTCAGCTTCAGTGCAGCAATTAGCACTTAAAAAAAAGTAAAACGAAGATAAGTTCGTTTTGTTTCTAAATCGTAACAGCGGTTGGTGGGTCTAAAAAGACTACTAAACAATAATTGTCAAAAAAAATTTTTTTTACTTCTGCAGTCGATGACCAAAGAAGAATATGTAATTTTAATAGAACTCACCTCTTCAGCAGCCTTAGCAGAATCGAATCTGATGAATAATTCTGGGCGGCCTTCTTTAGCATCGACATGAAGAGCGTGTATATTAGTTTTAACCTGAAATCACACGAAAACTGCAATAAAATCTAACAAACAAATACATACAGAAAAGCTGGAAATGTTCACATGGACTATCACACATACTAAATTACATTTGTTGCTTGTTATATAAAAAAATATGTCATATTAGTCAACCAAATCATCTGCATCAATCCATACACTCTTAAAGCTGAGCTCAGGCCTTCCCACACTAACAATAGCACAATAGAAAATTGAGCCATAACTTATTGACCAGTGAAATATGTGGCGAGATCAACAGATATCTAGGTATTTCACTATGGTCACCCATCCAATGACAATTTTATCTTTACAATCAACCATTGCATTGTATCTCTTCATAAAACATATAAATACTTACAGTTCTCTTCGTCTGCCTCACATCTAGAACAGGTTCAGGCAAAACTTCTTTTACAAAAATCCCAGGAGTCTTTTTAAATGCAACAGTATTTTTAGTAGGATCAGGTATTATTGCATTAATAGCTGGAATAAATGAGAAATGTACTATATCTCTTATAAATAGAAAAGAAATGGGACAGTATATAGATTTTAACTATGTTTAAACATTAAACTTCGATAAACAAAACAGTGTTTATATTTAAACAATGATTAAATACGTGTTTACAATATTGTGTCTCTGTCTAAAAATATTTGCTAAAAAGTGACATCTGTTTCAATTTAAGCATTGTCCAACTTTATGCATTGTTTTGTGGTCCTGTTATGAAAATTTCATTTCAAATTAGAGTGAAAGAAACAAAACACGAAATAACTATTCGAAGCTTATTCTCTATTATTATAAGGCTATTGTATATAATCACACTAATATTATAAATGCGAAAGTTTGTGTGTATGTATGTGTGTATATTTGTTGCTTCTTCACGCTGCAACGGATGGATTTGGATGAAATTCGGTATACAGATAGTTTATAACCTGGATTAAAAAATATGATACTTTTTATCCCGATATTCCCACGGGAACGGGAACCACGCGGGTGAAGCCGCGAGCGGCCGCTAGTCTTTATATACACTATGTACGAAAAAAGCGTGACCAGCAAAATTTAATGAAAACCTTAGAAATATCAAACAATAAATTGTAATCAATTAAGTTTTTTATTGCTGTTTGATGCGTTATATTAATTCGGCGTCCAATCTCCATTATTGTCCATGATCGCTTGGCATCATCGCGGCATACTTTCCGCCAATTTTTCAGCATAGCTACGAGGTAAAGACCTCCACGCGGACTTCAGTTCACGAGTAAGGTCAGCGACGGTCACTACATTTTTTGCCTTTAGCTTCATCCACACCCAAACATTTTCAATTGGATGAAAAAAGAAAAATAATCATCAGAAAAAATGATCTTGTCCCAATCACGGTCTTTGTTTTCGCACGCCCAATGCAGCCTTTTTTCAATATGCGTTTCAGAAAGGAGAGGTTTCTTCACAGTGCTTCGATATTTCACGCCATTTACAACTAAACGCCTTTTGATGGTGTCAAGTGATATAATTAAACCCTTTTTCTTCAACTGTTCTTGCCCAGAGCGAAATGATAATAAAGGATTCTTGGCAAACAGCTGCACAATCCGTTTATCCTCTGCGACAGACGTCTTTTTCGATTTGCCACGATCTGGCAAGTCATCGACGGTTTTTGTTTGTGAATATCTCTTCACCCACTTGCTCACGAAGGCTTTGGACTTTTTCATATAATGGGCGGCCTGGTCACGGGACATTTTGAGTCCTTTCAAATGAGTACAGAGAAACACAGCTTCAAAGCGGGAAGCGTACGCAGAACTCATTGTAAAAAATAATATATTTAACAAGAAAAACTGGAGGGAAAACTTATGTTTTTACAATGCATTATAGGCAAAGGATTGTTCTATTCAGCCTAATATTTATTTTTATAAATTGCATTCCAAAATTTAAAAATATGCCGGTCACGTTCTTGTCAAACACACTGTATATAAATCTTCCGTGCGTGTGTTTGTAGTGTTCTAAACGGTTGGACCGATTTTGATGAAATTTTTAGTGTGTGGTTCAAGTGGGTTCGAGAATGGTTTAGATTTACAATTGGACTCGGTAGGTGGCGCTGCAATAGTCCATCATGGGATACGAGTGTTTTGAAGTGGACGAAGTCGCGAGCAGGCCTCTAGTATTCTCTATTATTATAAGGCTATTGTATAAATAATTAAAGTAAACATTATAATAACCTTACCTGAAACTATGTCACAACTTTTAATTTTGTATTGAACAGCAAACATTATTCTCCTTACCTGTTCCACCTTCCATAACTGGTGCTGCCGGGTCTGGTATGCTCAAATAAGCTTGCCTTTGATTCCGCAAATTCGTTTTAATGTCCTTCATGTATTTCCTCTGCAAGTTTAAATATTTGTTTCTTAAAGCTTTCCATTCAGATTTGGGGAGCACTTGCAGACCCCATAAGGCCCCTGGCGGTGCCTCGTTCTTATTCAAACCATTCTTGGCTTTGCTCTTGTCTTTGGATGCCTTTTTTCTGGCTTTCTTCTTTCTCTTCGTGTCATCCTCTGGCTGTTCCTCATCATCATTAGTTGTTTCTTCCTTCATTTCCATAGGCGAGGGTTTATCTTCCTAATAAAGATTAATTTTTAATTAGATCTTTAACATTAGTATTTATTATATTTTCAGGTAGAAGGTACAAACAAAAGCATACATAATGTAACTTTGTACTGCTTGTGTATTTATATCTTAATACATGAAGCAAAAACTTTGTACCCCTTTTTACGAAAATTACGCAGACAGAGGAGTATGAAATTTCGCACACATAGTTTATTTATAGAAGGAGTACAGAATACTCAACAAACTATTTGAATGAAGTAATTAAGCATTTTTACGTCACCTAATGAACATATGACATGTTATGGTTTAGTTAAATACGGCGTTATAGTTAAAATTAAATAATATTTTTTTATTAAATTATATTAATAAATTACTTCATTCAAATAGTTTGTTGAGCATAATTTGATTTTCTATCTCTAATTACTAGATATGTTTTTTTCATTGGCGGCGCTAACGTGCGGCGTAAACTCCTTTCAAAAATTTCAAAAATGGAAGAGGAGCAGCCGTAATCTGTCTATGCCAAACCAAACTCACATTCTATCTTTTTTAATTTTTCATTGCTTAGGATACAATCCGTGCAGCCTTAATAAAATTACGGTCGAATTTCGACCACTGGGCGACCACTAGTTATTATGCTTGATTGTACAGGGTTTAATTTAGAATTTAGACATCATTTTGGGCACAGCAAAATAAATTAAATCACTTTCAGTACTTTAAAATTCTTACCTCAGTAGGTGTTGAAACTAAACTTTTAGTTTCTTCCTGAAACAAAATATATTTGGAATAGAATAGAATAACGCATTGCTTAAAACTGTGTACATTATTTCAGGTTACATGGCAATAGAATTTCTTACAATTAGATCCAACAGCTTGGTCAGATCAAGCATGCAATTTACAATATAAGCAATAATTTAATTAATTTTACAATATAATAAATAATTTGCATAAAACCATGCAAACAAATAACATGGTATTAATTTTATTTATTAAACAACAAAAAAGCACTTCTAATTAATCTGACTGATCTGATTTTATTACTTACAGTAGGAGTTTCAACTTTCTTATCAGAGTCTGATTCATTTTCCAGTTTTAATTCCAAATTTTTCAGTGCTTTCTTTTCTTTTTGTTTCTTAGCTTTTTTCTTTGGTGGTTCATATTCCTCTGTTTCTTCTTTCTTTGCTGGACTACTCTCTACAGGTTCTTCAGCTGTGAACATTTTGATTGAAGAAAGATCTTCTGGAGGCATGCAAGTTGGCAGCTTACAACCCATTTTTGTAAATGTAGCTATACATTTCTGAGCTTCTTCTGGTTGACCAAACTCTATGAATGCATAACCCTAAAATTAATGTTTTAGAATTACATTTGGTAAAAATAAATATATACATGTGAAAAAATAAACTGTATATAATATGAATAATGTACATACCTTGATTGTTTGGGAATTCCTAAACCTGGGTAAGGAGATGTATGCAACATTTCCGAATTCTGAAAACACTTTCTTTAGCCACTCTCTGCTGGCAGTCACAGGTATTGATTCAACATAAACTGTTCTGCCATCAGCATCATAAGGTAATACTGGTGTTTTCCTCTTCAACTGAAAATGTTTTAAAAATTTATTAGGGTCATTTATTACTGACTATACTAGCACATACTGTTCAGTGTGAGCGTTCGGCATAGCGTGGTAGCGCTGTGATGAATGCTTTCACTTCTTGGGCTTCACTGGCTGCTTTTCATCAGGCAGGGTGAAGCCATTATGGCGTGTCACAATAAAAAAAAAAAAAAAAAAACACTGTTCAAAATTCGCCGACCCCAAAAAGTCCGTTGACAATGAAAATACCATCACAAGCAATCAGCAAACTCTCAAAAAAAACCTCAAGGTTAACTCAGGGACTCACTGATCAAAATTTTGTAAATCATTGAATTGTAATACAATAGAAAAAGAAATACAATTTTTTGCCCATGCTGTGTACAACAATTTTAAAAGCATGTGTAAGCACAAGCCGCACTATAGTTGTGGTGCCCCACCTGCACATCGGACTAGGTACCACAAACTGTCAAATATCTACAAAGAACTTTGAACTTTATCATCACCATCATCTCAGCCAAATAGCCTCCCCCCAGGATCTCCACAACAACCGGTTTTGTACTGCTCGCATCTGCGACCTTCACCAGATCGCCGGCCCACCTTGTTGGAGGCCTGCCCACACTGCGCTTTCCGGTACGCGGTCGCCACTCAAAGACTATTCCGCCCCAGCGACCATCAGTCCTGCGAGCAATGTACCCTGCCTACTGCCACTTGAGCTTAGCAACTCTTTGGGCTATGTCGGTTACCTTTGTTCTTCTGCAGATCTCCTCACTTTTGATTCGATCAAGCAGAGAAGCCCTGAGCATAGCCCTCTCCATTGCTCTTAGTGAGCGACCATGTCTTAGTCCCATATGCCATCACTAGTGATGACATACACACAAAGACTTTCGTCTTGAGACACTGAGGTATATTGGACGAAAAGATATTTCGTAGCTTACCAAAATGTGCCCAGCCTAATTGGATTCAACAATTGGCCTCTTTGCTAAAGTTGGACCTACCTAGCTGGATCTTTTGTCACAGGTAAACATAATCGTCCACATTTTCAAGGGCAGTCACCAACCTTCAGAAGAGCTATGATACGTGAGTTCGACATAACTTTTGTCTTCTCCTTGTTCATTATAAGACCCACTTGTTGAGAGACTCTGTTGAGGTCACCAAGCATTGTACCGAGGTCTTCCAGGGTCTCAGCCATGACCACTATATTGTCAGCAAATCAAAGGTAAGTGATGATTGAACTTTATGAAAATGGCATATGGTTGAACATTTGTTGAAGAAATTTGTCAGTTTCGACAGTTTGATGTGCAGGCGTCCGTCTGTACATTCTGCAGCCGAACTTGTGTCACAAAACAAAGTGGCTACTGTGCTTAACATAATCAATAATCAAAACATGTGCATAGCATTTAGAGGGGTACCAACCTTAAGTTTGTCTTCTGATAACTCCAGAAATGTAGAATTCTTTATAGCCTTTGCTATTACAGAAACGTCTGTCGTCATCAATCGTATTCGGTTGAACTTGAGGAATGTTTCAATAGGCACATAAGGCTCACTCTTCACCAGATCTCCAAGGAATCTGTCTTTAGTTAGATTAGCATCACTAAAGTAAAACTGCATTTGTTTAAGTATTCTATCATACAGTCTTTTCTTGCGGTGACGAACGCGCTTTCTTGGACTGTTTTCAACCTTCACACCATCAGTTTCAGTCACTTCAGACTCAGACATTGCGATTCTTTCATAAATTTCTTTTGATAAGAACCGGCGATTTTTCTAGTAAAATTAAACAAATTGTAAATTCCGTAAATTCACAATTACTAGTTCGTTGACAGACCAGGGGGCCAATCGCGTTATTTTAAAAAGTTTAGGTTCGTTTGTGTTTCAATTCTGATCGTGTTTCGGTTGTAACTCAGTTGGGCAGAAAATTCGTATCGCGATAAACTTCAAGTCTGAACCAGAGTTGAACCGGAATTGGTCCAATACTTCTTTGCGGCGATAGTGATGGACCCTAGTATTTTTGTTGGTATTTTGCTATTTGAGTACAATCGATGGTCGACTAAAAAATTTTACCACTTCACTACGTGTTCTTTGATAGATGGAGGGTGTTTGTTTACATTACGATCAAGTTTCAATACACTGTGCTGTTTTCAGGAGTCATTGGCAGTAATGGTCGCTAACCTAAAAGTGATCCAGTTGCCATAAACAAAAAAGTTAAAGTTGAAGTTGATCAAGTTTAAAATTTTGATAAGTTTCGTGCCTTTCGTGGGAAAGCTTGTGATAAAAAAATAAATTTAGAACAAAGAATTGATTAATAGGTAAGTGAAGTTTTTGGTACCTATTTTAGTTTAAATTCTAATATTTTGGCCAAACTAAATAGGTAGTTCACTTTGTTTTGTGAATTTATTTCACCAAAACTTCGTCCTAGGAAAATGGAAGAGCGCCGCCGTATTACAACTGTCTGGCAGCTGGAACTGCTGGTGGAATTCCTCGAGGAACGCAGAGACCTCGCCCTTGGGCGAGTGCGATCTAAAGAGGCTCGATCGGTTGCCTCGCGATTGTGGCGGGAGTGCGCCGAAGTATTAAATGCGGAAGGGCCTGCGAGGACTGTCAAAGAGTGGTCTAAGGTAGGTGGTACCTACACGTTTGAAGTCCTT
The DNA here is from genome assembly GCA_947562085.1 of Eudonia lacustrata. Lineage (NCBI taxonomy): Eukaryota > Metazoa > Arthropoda > Insecta > Lepidoptera > Crambidae > Eudonia > Eudonia lacustrata. The sequence goes on along the minus strand of OX387317.1, from coordinate 4,959,669 downwards.
AATTTTTTTTGAGATAATTGTTAATATTACCTTTACTTTTAGGTCTGGAATGACCAAAAGTGTAGAGTCCGAGGGAAGTTGGTCACCATAAATGCCTACCAGAGGGCAACAGGTGGTGGACCTTCAAATGCTCCATCATTATCAGCTTTGGACGAACGAATCGCAAACATTTTAGGCAGGGATGTGGGTCCTATGCCAAACATTAGCCAAGACCAATTGGTATGTAAGATATTTTAAGTTAATATTATGCAGAGAAAATTTTACAGTTAACACTGACTTTTAAAATCTTTTGATAATATTTTAGGGTGAAATCATTGTGGAGCATGTGGTGGAAGAAGAGGCGCAGGATAATGTGCATGAAGTGCAAAATATTTCACCTCCAATAGTGTAAGACTATAATATTAAAACAAATTCATTGACTTGCATTGCTTAAACATTATCATGTTTTTATTAAACTCAAGTAATTTTTTTATTGCAGATTAAACAATAATGAACCAGGAAATGCTGCATTAATTCCTCCATCACCTAGTTTGACAGGACAGGTTCCAACAACACCTCCTGGCCCCGGTAAGACAAGAAAAGTTATACTTAGTACATTTATTATTAGATAACATTTTGCAAATAAATGTCATGACATCAAGACAATCATACCACAACCCAAGATAATAAAAAAATCTACATTGTCCCGGAATCAAACCCAGGATTTGAGAAACAAATGTTGTCAAGTGCGAAAGAATAAAAAATGGTTTAAAAAAATCTATTATTAATAATAATAATAAATTTTATTTTTCAACAACAACATTACATATATAGTTACAGTAATATAAAGTTACAAAAGAAAATAACAGCGTTATAGTATGTCTCTGCCTCCTAAGTTAGGAAGACCTGTATTCTAGGAGACAGATCCTTCCTTTTCTTAATTTCTAAAATACTAATATTCTCACAAACATAAAAGTGATATGAAAATCAAAAAAAAAAAAATCAAAATTCAAAATTCAAAATCATTTATTCAGTTTAGGCTACAAATAGCTCTTATGAACGTCATTTATGCCATCGGTTCGTAAGTCTATCTACTCTGGACGGGAGATCTTGTACTGAGAAGAACCGGCAAGAAACTCAGCAAGTGTCCAGCTCTTTTTTCCCTTACAGCGTCATAAATATTGGAAAATGCCCTATCATAAAAGGACACTTTCCATCACAAATAAAAACACAAAATATAAAGGAGAGTCACAACATGTAAAAAAACACAAAAAAAGAAAAAGAAATAAATAAATAAAATATTTAAGTTTGCAAAAACATCATTTACCAGTATATTTTTTTACAATGTCATACAGTACTAGTAAAAGTCAAAAACCTGTTTTAAGATCATATCATCAGTCATCATCAATCATATCATCAGTTTAAAAAATAAAATAGTAAAAATGTAATTTGTGTGTACTGAATAACTTTATAAAATCTGTTTAAAAAGTATGTAATAATATGATTATTATTACATACTTTTTAAACAGATTTTATTACAGATTTTACATTTTTATATAGTATGTCTAATATGTATTTATTAATTAAACTAATTCTATAACTTAATACTTTTTCACAGTGAGGCGTACAGGCAGAGAACGCAGAAGGACACAAATTGTGAACCAACCTCTGAGTCGACCAATAATGAGTAAGTTGTGTATTACTAATATTATACAATAGTAGTTTATGCAACTGTCATATAATGAAGGGTATTAAAACACGAGTGTGAGTTTATGAAACGAGCGCAGCGAGTTTCATAATAGTAACGAGTGTTTTAATACCCGTGTTATATGCAGTTGCATACACTACTTTATCTTCACTAATGCAATTAGTCAAACAACAAGAGTAAAAGCTGACAATAGTTTATTTATAATAATTGTTCAAATTTTGGATGGTACAATTTTGAAAGTTAATGTTAATTATTGATCCAGCAGCTGTAGCGGTTGCGGGGCAAGCAGTAGAGCTCGTAGACGGAGTTGGAATATTTATAATTACTTTATTCGTCTTGTTTTCTATACTGTTCAAGATCGTATTTGAGACTTGAATTTTATTCATTAAAGACTCATCAATGTAGCTTTCAGCCACAGTAGAAGACTTCCACCCCCCGTGTCGTTTCAGTGCGGTCAAATCACCACCGCTATCTATGAGAAGGGTCGCCGAGGTGCGCCGGAAGCAATGCCCCGTGTACAACGCTGGGTTAGGCAGATTCAAAAAACTTGCGATAGTTTTTCCCAGAGCACCAAATTTATTAATACCAGTTCTTTGATCGACGCACTTCCCCGATCTATAGCTCAAGAAAAAGGCAGGGTTTCGACAGGGGGTGGGTCGAAGTTCCATGTATTTTTTACATACGGCATATCAGTTTCCCGTCACAACGAAAGAACGATCTATTTTCGTTTTTGTTTTCGAAACTTTCACCATGATTGTACTGTCGTCTATGTTAGAGACTTCATCGAACTGGATGTTGTATAGCTCTTGCCTTCGGCATGCCCCCATTATGCCGAAGATTAGTGCAACCTGTAACAATAAACGATATAATAAGCTTGAGGTACATAGCCAAGGCAAAAACTATGATTTATGAAGTAGTAAAGTGTAGCCTACTACCTAATTTATACACAAAGCGCGCGATAAAGACGCAGTGCGAATTGTGCGAAATTTAACGCTTCGTTAGTGGTGATAGGACACGTAAAATAGAGTTAGGTATCTAGTTAAATGATCTGGATTGTGCGAAATTGACGCTTATAGTTAGTCTTTTTTTATTACGATGTCTCGATATTCTTATACTGCTTCGGAATACACCGACATGATTTTAATTTATGGAGAATGCAATGGAAACGCTGCATCAGCTATACGGACATACCGAGAGAGATATGGAAACACTCGTGTTTGTCCTACTAACGGCCGCGTTATTGTCCAAGCTGTCCAGAGGATACGGAAAAATCAAGGTTTGGTCTCGCATGTTGATAGGGCTCCTCCCGTACCGCGTATCGCCAGTTGTGGTACCAGCTAGATGGGGCTCCAGCTCATTCAGTGGTGCCTGCCAGAGAGCGTTTGTCTCAAAGCCATCCATTCCATTCCAATCGTGAATACTTAATATGCACGATTTGTAAGTATAATTATCACATTGATTGTGGGAATGTTTCGACCAAAAGATTCTACCTAATGACTAAAGAAAATAAACTTAACTGGAAATGTGACAAATGTATAGATAAAAATAAAAATGACAACTTCAGAATAAATATATCTACGACAAACTCTTTTGAATCATTAACAGATGATGAATACAAAGATATTATGTCAACGTCACAAAGTAGCCGACTAAACAGTAGCTGCCCAGATTTAAGAAGAATAAATATCGAAGAGAGACTAGAATACCTAATAAAACAAAATAAAGACCTTAAGGAGAAACTCCAAATTGCAGAAAATGAAATTGAAAATATGTTGTTAGAAAATACTAAATTAAAAAAAAATATACAAAATAAAGAAAAAAAAACCAAATTTTTGACAGAAATTTGTAACTCAAGCCAAAAGAAAAATGTAACCCTCAGAAGAAGCAGAAAGAACCTAAACAAGACTATTCTGGATTTTGAACACGACGAACAAGAAGCGAAATTTTGCGCAACGCCATCAATAAAACATGACAAGAACTCTGAAATTGAACCTGACAGTATCATCTTACCAAATCAGGTCGCGGATTTTAGTCCATCTAATCGCTCAATAGAGGGCACCTGTGGTAATAAAAATAAACATAATATTTACATAGTAGGCGATCAACAAATCTGCGGTCTAGCTGATGAGATAAGAGATGCGAGGTGCGGAAAATGGAATGACAACTACAACGTTACTAGTATAGTTAAGCCGTATGCGTTAAGCTCTCAAGTCTTATCAAGCTGTGAATCTATATCTGAAACTATGTCAGATGATGATATACTGGTGCTTTCGGTAGGTTCTAATGATAAAAATCCATATACCATTATGTCGAGTTTGTGTAATACATTATGTAAATTGAAGAAGGGCAGGATACTAATACTAAGTGTTAGATATAACTATTGTTTAAATATTAACATACTAAACACACATATTATTAATTTATATTATTAATATATTAATAATATATTATTATTCATATATTAATATATTATTAATTTATTAATTAATATTGATTTGACATATTATTGACATTATAATATTGATTTGACATATTTTTGAATAGGGACAATTTCTAGTAATTAATTTTGTATTTTTATTATAATGTTATTTGATTGGTTTTTGACAATTTGGAGTGTTGATTTTGTATTTTTATATGTATGTAATTGGTTAGAATATTTAGTAATTGTTGTTTAAAGTTGTTTGCATGCTACATTGTCAGCTGAGAAAGAGAGGAAAGCTAGAATAAGACCAAAAATGTACCTTTCTCAAGCGCAAATAAAATATATTTTATATTTCATTTCAGCAAGTTCACCGACCTCAGCGACCTCACGCCATTAGATTTTTTCTTGTGGGGCTATGTCAAGAATGATGTGTACTCAACAGACGGACGTTAATACTGTAGATGAATTAAAAATACGAATAATAAGAAAAATTTTAAAACATGGCCGCTAACGACGATCTACTGCCTAAAGTTAGAAATAACATTTTGAGAAGGTGCAATTTGAGTGTTCGGGTTCATGGGGGACACATTGAAAATTTCAAAATTTAAAAGCAAAATGAATTATTTAAACTTTACCCATAATAAGTAATGCAAATTGCAAGTGCAACGTTGTGATCTTATTCGGCATTAATGGCGCCAAAACGTCTCGTCACCTGACACTGCGCTGTTGCCGCTCTCTTATCAAAGGTCAGTCACCTAACATTTCCTAATGGTGTTCTATTTTGCTTGCGTTTTTGTTCTATTTAGTTTGTTTAAAAATAAAAAAAAAATTTCAGTGCTAAGATTTATTTGATAGTTTCAAATTATTTCTATGAACTAGTATAGCCAATATTTTCATTTATTGTCGTAGTGTCATATCCAGGTTGTATAGTAGTAAGTATAGATAGATTAACAAATAATTTTTGACACACTGACACCAATTCTATGATTTTTGAAATTTTTGTCTGTCAGTCTGTCTGTATGTCCTCTTATAACTAGATGAAAATTTGTATGTAGTATAAAAAAATATAGTAGTATATAAATAAAATATAAATATAATAGTATAGTATTTTATAAGAACATGCGATTATGCAATTGATAGGCTTTAAGTAGGTATATGATGTTGGTAAATCTAATAATTATTTTGATTAGCATTCATTGATCCATTATATTCGCACAGCCAAGCGGGCTGGTGACAGCTAGTTATTTATAAGTCTGAGTTAGCTATGTAGTTTGATAGGTGTTTAAAATAAATATATTTTATTAAATGCATTTGTTTTTATTATTCTATTGCCCTGTCTGTCCATAAACGGTTAATAAGAGTTTGTCGGCGCGCACGGCCCAGCTCTAGATCCGTCAGGGTGCGAGACCCACGCGGCCCATGACCACTACCACTGGCCCCATCAGTCAGCCCGCGTTCGCGAGCCGCCTCTTCTGCCGTAAGTGGAGTAAACGGCGTGTTGGCTCTATATGCTATATTATGCAGCACACAGCATGCATTGGTTATTCTGGCTGCAACCTCTGGTGTATAATGCAGTTTCCTGTCGACCAGTAGACACCTAAAAGAAATTTTGATAGATTTAATATAATAAAAGATTGACAAATACTATACATAATAATATATTAACTTAAAAATATTTGTATTATTTTCATTCAATATTATCTATTGCCATAAGCTAGACATTTAAGTTGCACTAATCCTCTCTTAAGAAATTCTTCAGATTTATTCAGTTAGGTATGTTTTAAATTAAAATATGCAATACCGAAAGCGGGCTTTCAGAACTCCTATGCATCGTTCGACTGTACTTCTGGCGGTCAGGTGCAAGCTTTGATAGTGCTCCTCTGGTGTATTAGGTTGTGGATCCGATACAGGTATCATCATAGTGGGCCGTAATGGGTAACCACTGTCCCCTGAAATGAAATGAATTAATAAGAAAATTTAATATATTATTAACTATATTTATTAATAATCCATAAATTATATCATACCTAAAAGATATAAATCCTCTCCAGATGTGTGAAGTCTTTCTACATACTGCTTTAGGGAATGGTTAGCCCATACAACACTATCATGTGTAGAACCGGGATAACTTGGATCTACACACATTATATTAAGTTTAGAATCACATGCCTGTAAAAAAGATGAAAAAGAGTCTGTCATTTACTGCGTGGGGGACGAGGCAACGCACACAAAGAGAGTAACACCGCAATACACATAATATACAGTAGTTTAACTGGGCCGTATTCTTGAGTTAAATACCTACGGCTAGGCGGAGCGCTAGGGTTGGCGCCTACAAAAATAAATCAGGCGTGTGTAGGTGTAGATATGTAATGTAAGTACATATGTGTGGAGTTTTAGGTTCAGGAATAAAACACAATGTTAATTTAATAACATATTTATTTATTACTTACATTATTTATAAGTTTGTAACAGAAGTTTCAGCAGGAAGTTCAAAAAATTACATTGTTGGTTTTGTCATTGTTGTGTTTAAGCATCCGTAAATACAGCAGTTTATATAATAATGTCGTGACGCTGCCATTATAACCACGATAGTAAAAAAGAAACAAAAGGCGGGAGGGCAGACAGCGCGCGAGCAGAGTGGCGCGACGACGCGACACAACTGACAGTGCACTCGACCAGTTTCGCCAGCGCGCGCGGCGTGGCACTGCGGAGTTTTGCCTTTTCCAAAATGGGTTAGCGGAGGTGTAAACGACGCCTGTGTGTGCGTGCGTCGATTCGGGCGCTTAGTATGAAGTCGAACTACTGTATATTATGTGTATTGTGGTAACACTGATGCATTTTTCAATGACGTCGCTACGCACGCAAACGATAAAATTATTAATAGATAATAATAGATAATATACCTCAGAACAATAACTAAAGCTATAGAAGGATGGCTAAAATAAAAATCGTGCAACTATGTTTAGTTCCGTTCTATCTTATGGCTAGAAAAGGAGGTAGGAGTGCGACAAATGGTTGACACTTAGTTTTTATTTTTTGTATTGTTATGTCAAACGGTCATCAGATAATCGGTGATCAAAAAAAATCTTTGAGTCCTTTATAAAGTCACTCACTACATTACCTCAAATATGACGTCACAAATCTGGTGACACCTTCGAAATAACGAAAGAAAAGGGACAATCGATCTCTTTCCAATACATCACTTAGGTTTAAGGTTGCCAGGGCTTCAATCGCGCTATTTGCCAACATCTCAAACTGACTCAAACGTTCAAACGTTAACGATAAAGTTTTGGTTCGGTTTTGGTTTAGCCGATGTCAAAAATGGTATCGCGCAAAATTTTCCTAACGATTAAACCAATGTCGTAGTGTTAGCGTTAGTGAATTTTCCTCAAAGTTGAATCGTTTAGTGCTTGCCACGAGTATTAAAAATACTAGGTGTGATATTTGTAATCGATACTCGATTAAGAATGTTGAAAACACCGCCACATTGTTTTAAACACGCAAAATTATGGTCTTATGCAAAATTACAAGTAGAAACTATGAAAATACTCGACAGATATTGTAAAGAGCTAGAACTTAAAATTTATTTTCATTTTAACGTTTAAGTGTCTTTAAAAAAATATTTTTTTTTACTATAACTTAAGGGGGAAATTACAATTTTTTATTAATTGTCTATAATTTTTCATGAAATTAATTAATTACCACTATATAAATCACCATTTACCACAAAAAAACTAAACAATTGCCTGTTTGAACAAGATCCCTTTGGTCTGATCAATAAATGAGAACCAGTGACATTATATTTTGTAGGTACATACCTACCTACTTAAGTAAAACAAAACTATAGTGAAAATAGTGAAATAAATTACACGGTTCGCATTGCTTGGCTCTTAAATACTCACTAAATCATAGCAATGTAAACTGAACAAAAAAAATTAAATTGAAAATAAACCCAAACAAAATCCTTAGACTGAAAACATCACAGCCACAGAAAGTAATGGAAGATATAAAAGAGCAAGGACTAAGCCACCCAGTGTTTGAATCAAAGGTGTGGAATGCGAAAATGCAGTGATGAAAACAGTCTCACCCCCTTACCCCATAAGTTTGATGATGAATAAAATATTCTGATTGAACAAAGAAATGGATTATCAAAGTCGACGTGGTACCTTACTGTTGCAGGCAGAGATATTATCGTATATTTATCTACTCTCATAGTACACCATCGGGAACAGCTAAAGTTAAGTTGGTGAAATAAACATCTATTGAAGACAAGCTAGTATAATGCATAATAATTATTGATCTTACATTGGATACTCCCTGATTTCTGCGGTGCCGAAGTTTATATTGTGCATGCTGAGTTAAAGCTGGTAGGACAAGGAAGCATAAAGTGTTCTTAAATAGAAGCAGAAGGCTCAATCAGATATCAATTTAGTTTTGAATGTAAATTGTATGCTCGGCAAATTAAATAAATATTACCTGTCATTATTTTATTTCCATTTGCTTTAGAATGTCAAATAAAAAAATTGTATTTATTAAATGTAAATGTGACTAAATTAATAATCATTCATACATCTTATTTGTCTCTAGCTACTTCAACACCACAGTTAATTTCTGATATTTCCCAACTTAGTTGTGTGTTGTAACTAGTCGTAAGTGACCATAATATGAGATGTCATCTGACAAATATATTAAATACATAGTCTGCTGCAGAATATTAGATTCGTTGTGCCTCATAAGACAATTTAAACAATTAATTCCTTACCTTATGCTAAGTTATTATTATAGACTATTGTTCCCACAGTCAAACTGAGAATATACCTATTGGTTTTATGGGACTTTACTTTACTTTATGGGTACAACAAACAAACATGCTTTACAAATATTATATTTCACAAATTAATAATTCTATTATATTAAATTAGTTAATTAATTATTAATTAATATTCTATGGCTTTGTAGACAGTTTGGGAAAATAGTCTGAGAAAGTGGACCATTCAGGCAAGTGGACCATTTAGGAATGTGGACCTGACTGAGGTACCTGAAGGCTGTAATAATTAATTTTAATATTGAGGCTATAAAATAATAAAACACTTTACACTTTACACTTCACAATAATATGGTATTTTTAATCCAAAAAATAATAATTTTAAAACATTGTTAAGTTTCTGACAATAGTAATGAAGCTTTTAGTATCAGAAACATAAGTAGGTGAATCTTATAAAATATTTTTATTTTTATATACCTAATTCTTTATGTTATTCAAATGAGAAAGTGCTTTGCTTTTCTCTCACTTATTGGTAAGTGATGATAATAATATGAAGTGATGGATGGTTTAAGCGCACTGCACATTGAAAGAACTAGCAGCTCTTCTTTTGTTTGGAAACGATAATGCTACCAATGTTGTTATTATGGTGACAGACAGATAAGTTGGTGGTAGTTAGCCAAGCAGACTTAAGATAGCCCTATTTCCAACCAAACTCAGCACATTAATATGTACATCTATTGGGAATTAAAACTGGGGCATATATCTTTGTCTGGCCTGTGGGATGATGCTAAAAGTTCATCCCAACACTCCTAAGGACAAACAGATGTACCTGGATATAAAAAGCAACTAGGCATTTTGCGAATTAGGGATTATGCGACTAAACAACTCCAAGCAACAAAACGAAAATTATATTCAGTAATTTGCCGACTAGTCATTAATATTGGCATAATTATCAGCTGGGGCACGAGCCTTTCCTATGAACGGATAGGGAGAACAGGGTCATAAACCACCACGCGGGCACTACTGCGGATTGGTTGTTGTTAACGACTGCTAAAGCAGCCGGGACCTACGGCTTTACGTGCCTTCTGAAGCATGGAAGAGCTTGAGATGATAAACTGTGGGTCACCCATCCGATGACCAGCCTTTGCGAGAGTTGCTTAAATGTTTGGTTATCAAATCCATTCGTGTAGCTATTTATAACAGACTAGCTGTGCTCGCGACTTCGTCCGCGTGGAATAGTGACTTTCGGCAGCATTTTTAATTTTTTAGGCTCTTTTCCCGTTTTTGCAACATTTTTCACTGATGCTTCGCTCTTATTGGTCGCAGCGTGATGTTATATAGCCTAAAGCCTTCCTCGATAAATGGACTATCCAACACAAAAAGAATTATTCAATTCGAACCAGTAGTTCCTGAGATTAGCGCGTTCAAACAAACAAACAAACAAACTCTTCAGCTTTATATATTAGTATAGATTTGCTTAGTCGTAAATAACTGATTTGGTTAATAGTAGCAAAACTGATAAACCTTGGCCCTCGCAGAACGGGCGCGATAACCACTGCGCCATCGAGCTCCTGATTAATATGTACCTGCACCTTGGAATCAAATCTGGGGCATATAGGCATATAGATCTTTGGCCAGGTACTTTGTGTCTTTGGCCGACTGGTGGGTACACCCACCACAGAGGTCGTGTATAGTGGTACCATCGGATGCTAAAAGTTCATTCTAAGTCCGTACACAATGTGTACCTAGATATGAAAAGCATGTGTAAACAACATATAAGTAAACATCAATTTAAAATGTGCGACACTCTGACCGTAATTGGCTTGCTAAAATTTCTAATGTTACTATAGTCCTAATATGCACACTTCAAACAAATTATCTTTAGCAATTTGCCGACTCCAGTCATTGATATGGGCATAGCAGACTACAATTTATTTATTTACCTAATTAACAACTAAAAACATCTTCACTCTGGTACCTACAATAGTTAAAAACCTCAGAACAAATTTTAAGTTTTAATAAAAACCACCTTTGGTCGATACCGCTGTCAAAAACCTACCGCGATACGGATTTAAAAGGAAAACTTCGATCGCTCGTTAGCTCCAAAGATCGATCGTTGCGCCAACGTATTTACCAAATCATTGTCGTTAAAATATTTAGCGCGATACGAAATGTGTTGAACGTGACGTTTTTGGTCGAGGTTTGGTTTTGGTAATGTCGTTCCCAGCTTTTGTAATTTACCACGATCGAGGCCCAGATCGGAACTTATTCCATGTCGGGCCGTGGCTATGAATATGTAAAAATAAAAAAAATAAAAAAATTATATATAAATATAAATTAAGGAATATTTAATTTTATATTTGTATTTAATAGGAAAATTCATATTATTTTTCAAATGTATACGTTTATTAGTCCAGATAAAAGATATAAATTGAGAACAGTTTTTAATTTTTTTTATTTTTTTTTTTCAGAATCCGGGACAATAGATCGAATTACTGGACACGGGACAATATGTAAAATTCCGGGACAATCCCGGAAATCCCGGACATCTGGCAACCTTACTTAGGTTCATTAGTTAAAATAGTACGAACTGATGATGAAGTGTTGCTATTTTAGTCCGGTTCCTATAGCTTTAGTTATTATTCTGAGTAATATACCAACGGAATAGAGCAAAAAACACGAGCTGTCAAACGAAACCGAAATAGGATGACATTTGTGTGTGTAAAATTGTTTAAGATGCGTGTCAGTGATGTATGTCATGTCGCTTTTTACATTAATATCTATATCGATAATATTAATTAGTAACAGTATTAATAGAACAAATAGGATGAGATGGGATTTTGCAAGGCTGAAACTACGATTCTTTATCAAAAACTCATAATTTATTTGACATTTCTCATTGCCCTCGGAAAAGTATTATTTTGCATAAGTAATTTCTCAAAGTTAGCTTTGATACATTTTTCAATAGGTTTGGCGCAGACGGTCCCATTCGCATTTCGTCACGAATCTATCTTACAGGCAAATATGTTTCAATAAATCATTTGATAATAGGATATCTGTGACTATTAAGTGGAATCCAGTTTAGACGATCAATTAATCTAAGCCATGCATTTCTGGTATCCAAGTTAGTAGGAAATCTGAAAGATACATAAATTACTAATGGTAGTACCTATTCTAACAGTCAAAAACTGATACCTATGGATCGGCTAAGTATCCTAAATGGGACTACATTCCCAGGTGATTCATATCTAAACGTCATATCGTTGTTGAAACTGCAATACTGCACCAACAGTCGCTAATAAAGCGGAACTACAAAAAAAAATATTGATATTTCGCGCGAATAGGTTCCAAATAGCCATTGGCGTCGTCCTGTGTGCTAAAGTACCTAAATCTTTAAATATATTTATAGTTTAATCAAATAAAGACGTAGTAATAAAGAATATAACAGGTTTTTTCGCTCTCCTGTAAAATTGGTCACTACCAAGTTCGGCGGTATTAACCACTGTTGGTTCCGTGATATTGCAGTATCAACTACGAAATAATAATGTACTTTAACAACAGTAATACATATTCGTTTACTGCGTGATAGACAGTGGACATGAAATATCGATAACTTGATGCAGCCCCAGTACAAAACAAAAATTATTTCCTTTTTTTTTTTTATATTTGAAGGAGGCAAACGAGCAGGCGGGTCACCTGATGGAAAGCAATCACCGCCGCCCATGGACACCCGCAAAACCAGAGGAATCACAGATGCGTTGCCGGCCTTTAAGGAAGGAATAGGCTCGTTTCTTGAAGATTCCTAAGTCATATTGGTCCGGAAATACCGCCGCTGAGAGCTGGTTCCACAGCACTGTAGTTCGTGGTAAAAAATTACGTGAGAAACGCACAGTAGTAGATCGCCATCCATCAAGATGGTGTGGATGGAAAGACAGTCGATTGCGTGTAGTGCGGTGAAGGAAATCAGCGGCAGGGATCAAACCGAACAATTCCTCAGAGCACTCCCCATGATAAAGGCGATAAAATATACAGAGAGATGCAACGTCTCTCCGAAGGGCCAGTGGATCGAGCCGACCAGAGGTTACCACGCCGCCGACAACTCGAGCAGCTCTGCGTTGAATGCGGTCAAATGGGAGGAGTTGGTACTGGGGCGCTCCAGCCCAAAGATGGGAACAGTATTCCATATGAGGCCTGACCTGTGCTTTGTAAAGCTGTAAGCGATGGGTCGGCGTGAAATACTGTCCCGCTCTATTGAGCACACCCAGCTTTTTCGAAGCTAATTTAGCTTTACCTTCCAAATGACCGCGAAATTGAACGTCACTCGAAATATCGACGCCAAGGATTCCAATGGTCGGTTTGGTATCAAGGGGGGGGGGGGGGGGGGGTAATCCTTACGCAAAATATTCGTGAATTCTGCATTATGTGTATTCGATCTTTGCTTATTACATAAATAAATGTTTATAGAAGAGAATTATCACACTTAGTGCTTAAAATTCGAAGCGCATTGGCAAAAATAAATCTTAGGTCAGGAGGTGAAGATTTGGAATAATTTACCTGTGAAATGAACATTATCGAGGTTATGTCGCTGTGTTGTACAACAATGAATCGCTGAACAAGTCACCATATTTCTGAAGCACTATTTCTCAAAAATATCCACGATTGCACGTAAAATCAGAAAAATTAACAGAGTTCAAATTCTCAGCGTACGGACAAGTGCTGACGAACTGTCAAACAGTTGCCAAAACTAGTTCTTATTCTTATAATATGAAAAAATAGTTGGCTATCTAACCGAGACTCTCAAACAGGAGCAACCGAAAAACTGAACAACGTGTATTTTCATGGTTCCATAGCGCAGATCAATTCTTTTATGTAGGTAAATAGAATTACAAGATGAAAAAGGAACCATCCACATTTGACTGGTCCGAATCTCGAAGTCTTGGCAAATTTGGAAAATCTCCTGCCTCGATTCAGGCAGGAGATTTTCCTAGTATTTGCCGCTCACCATCAAGCGGCCCGTCTGCTCGTTTGCAGACAACATTATTTAAAAAAAAATTGCTACGATATAACATTTAAATTATATAATTTAATTTGATATAATAGTTTTATTTTCTATAATCATTATAACATTATAATAACTAATGATTATAATATGATAAGAACTTTATATGATTATTCAGTTTCTTTAGTAGTGTTAACACCTTTGTATGCACTAACTTGTTTAGCAATAATAAGTATGATTTGATTTGATTCTAAAATCAACTCTTCATAGTAAAGACATGTAGCCAGCATCTAACGCGTGTGCGCTCGTCGTATCACTCCTTACAACCTCGCCTAGGATCTATAGCATTAATACTTTAAGTAGCATGCATTCCATTGTTAAATTATTTGCTTTTATGTAATATTATCAGTTTTTTATTACTTTCCTTTACCACTTTAATACTTTAAAACTTTATAATGATTTAGCACATTATTTTCATCGCCTCAATCGCCTTCAATCTAGTTTAAAAAAAAGCGTAGGTAGATTATGAAGAACTTGTCGACTGAAGTATGATATTATCGATTATCCTGATTCAAGTCGACTTGAGCTAAGGCGCGTCACTATTACATATTTCATACGTTTTTTGACATTTCGTCTCGTCTCAGTTTTTTGGTGGCTGCGCCGAGAATTATGTGGGAAAATTTGTCGTTTGTCTATAATTATTAGGCAAATTCATTATGTTATTTGATTTATTATATTAGTTGTCCGTTATTACATACAGTGCTATCGTTCTTTAGCAATTTTTGATTAGTCTCTTCAAGCGAAGCTTCAATAGATTTCGTTGATAGATTTGTGCATTCAGAGGAAGATGACGGGTTTTATCTGCGAATGTGTGAAACTTTCCGTTTAATTTTGCTCGTTCCCAACAATGAATTCGAGTGGAAAATCAGCGAACGTCACTTTTAAGCCTATAGAAGTACCAAAGGCGTTACTGGAGGGAGAGAAATTTATCAAGTGGGATGAGGTATGTTTCATAAATTTAGCGAGCCCTAACTTTACATTGTGTAAATATTAAGTTTGTTCCGACTGCTCTATTAAACTTGTATTTTTATAATGACTAAAATTTAAAAATAATTCCATAGTCTTTGTTTTTACTTTTTTATCTAGTTAAATCTGTATAAAACTGACAAACATTTAGTCTGAAATATATTAAAAATTGATTTAATACATACCTAGTAAACTATATTTTCTAATTGGATAGGTAATTAAATAGTAGTGTTATTTAGTAAACTAAGCTACCAGGTAGACCAGTAAAAAACTGAATACTGAATTGGTAGATAGATAGTAACTAGACTCTTAGTTCTAATAACATTTTAAGATAGTAATATATTTCTTATACAGATTGTTAGGAGCCTATATTTTTCAATATTCCATATAAAATTTGAAGTTAAATAATTTTCAAATCCTGATGGCAATTTTAATTAATCTTTCTGTGCAAGGAAAATATAATAGTCAAAGGAGCTAATATAAACGTAATTGTTTTCAATAAATTTTATGTAAACCATAACTTACTAGACTTAATTTTTTATGTAATCATATGAATATTATAAAGAGGAAAGCTTTGTATTTTTGTAACAAATAAACTCAAAAACAACTGAACCAATAAATAAATTCTTTCACCATTAGAATGCTACATTAGCGCAGAGTAACATAGGCTATATTAAAAAAAAAATGTCCACCCGTGCGAAACCGGGACGGGCCGCTAGTGAAAATATAAAATAATATACATTTATTTAAAACTTGTAAACGATACAAACAAAAATACTTACAAAAATACAAAGCTTTCTTCTTTATAATATTAGTATGATTATAATACTACTGTGCAGTGTGCATTAAAGTAAAATAAATACATTATAAGTTTTATATTTATTTTCCATGACAGACATTTTATAAATAGCAACTGTTTGTTTTGATGTATAGGACTCCGGCACCGGTCTCCCGGTCACACTCCGTGTCGACCCAAGAGGGTACTTCATCTATTGGACTGACCAGAACATGGAAGTGGAGCTTCTGGACATAGCCACAATTCGAGACGTGAGGACTGGCGGCCATGCTAAAGTCCCAAAGGTTAGTGTATAAAAATCTTTGTAAAACACAGGCTTTGAACAGAATTTCCACCTTCTTTCTTATTTGAGCATTAATAAATAATCTAACTAATTATAGAATGTTTAAAAATTGGACAAACAAAAGTACAAAAATTAGTAATATTACTTTTAAATACTTGAAATTCATTCATCATTAATAACAAAAATTAATCATAATTATATATTAAATCAAACTATATGAAATAAAGTCTTTCTTATTTTTTGTTGGATGGCCAAGCTTTTCCTGGTATTATTTTAATGTTATTTTCTAAAAATGAAACCTAGCTAAATCGATTTATCGCCCCCCAAACGCCCTGCATACTAAATGTCATGAAAATCGTTGGAGCCATTCACGATATTCAGATTATACTTATACATATACAGTACAGTGCTAATATTGTTTTATAAAAGCAAACCTAGATATATGTAAGTAATATACCTATAACATTCTGTCTAAACTAAATTTTTGTAGTTACTTTATTAGAAAAACTCAGTTGGATTTCTTTTGTTTTCAATTCAAATTATAATTTTACATTTAAGTTAATTAATTTTTAAAATTCTAAGTTGAATAATCTGCATAGATTCAGAATAAAATCTTTTATATTTCTTATATATGCAGATAAATACATTTGTTAATTATTCATAAAGGCCTTGACATTTTTTTACCTTTAAAGTCTAGACATTAAATTCAGATTCAAACAAGCTAAATGACTCGTCAGAGAGCATTGCAATAACTCATTCAATTATAAGTTCAGTGAGACAGTCATGAACTCATGAGTTCATGACTCGGAGCAGAGATCAATTAAACTAACACAAGATACACTGATTGTTTGACACCATTGCATTGGAGATTTCACCTTCAACATTGAACTCAATGAACTTGTATTTTATCTGTGCAATGTTTTCTCTCACGAACCGAAATCAGGCCGCATTTTTAATATACCTAATATGATGTTGTCAAACAAATTCAACGAAATAAGTATGTAATAAATAAATCTACTGTTATGAATCTACTCGCGTTCAATTTCTACTTTAGATTTTTTCCTGGCGTTTCAAACTCTTTACAGGGTGCCTGCCTGGTGGGTGACACACAGGGAGACAAAAGTAGTTTATCACTTCAATGTATGGTGTTCACAGAAACTTGAGAAAACAGTAGTAGGAAACAAGGCTTGTTGGAATTATTAACCCACTAAGAAGCAACCTGTATTAGGCTAGGCCATATAGGTGGGTTATCGCCTTTCTCCTGATGTGCTATTGTGTGAAGACCTGAGCCCTGCAGTGGCACAGTTATAGGCCAATGATAAAGGATACGAATTAAAAAAAGAATTACGAAATATTATTAGCATATTCAATTGTTCAAATGAGCAGCAATCATTGCCAATAAACTTCATTCAATAGAGTTATTTAAATCATTTGTAAACCAATCACTCAATTCAAGTCAGTTTAGTACTGAGTAGAAGGTACTTATCCACAAAAGTTTACATAACTTGACAATGTTAACAAAACTGTGTAAATAACATACGTTGATCTTGGCTATAATAAATGAATAATGTAAAGGAATATAGCACAATAGGTCATTGTTACGTGAGAGTTTGTTTTAGCGGGGCGTGAATATAGCACGGCCGAGCAATGGTCAAAACTGTTTCATGATATGACGCTAAGAGAGTCGTTTATTATTTATGCTACGGCTGTCTTGGGGCTCTTGAACACTTTGGCGCGAAAATTGCAAGACGCGACGACTCATCTCATAATTTATGAAACGCGACGTCCCGTGATGTTAGCCACTCTGTGCACCGCGATCATTATGCTCGGCTCGATTAAGTATTGGCGTTTGGTCTAAATATGTTTGTCGAGTAGATTGACGGTTGGTAATACTCGTAGGCCATCATCCACCTTACAGATAATTGTTTGTTCGACCTTAGTGACATTGGGCTTAGTGGTGGGATTCTGCCCAGAATTGGACCACACTGTGGTCCAACCAGTCGAACCCAGTCTTAGGGTGGTCCAGGATAGGGTTGCCAAATATTTTTCAGGAAATTAAAGTAAATCTATCACTAACTAGTATAAAAAAATAGTATAGTATAGTAGTATAATAAGTATTTTCCAAATCTAATTATTTAAGCTTTGCGTTTCGTTTCACTTCACCTGAGTCTGTGTATCATTCAGTAGTTCAGAAATTAAGTCAACAGGAATATTCTGTTCAAACGCACGCACTAGTCGGAAATAAAGTATTTTTCATACTTTATTTTTATTAAAAATAATAAAGTATGGGGATGGAAAATAACGTAGGATACGTTATTTTAAAGTATGGTTGGCAACCCTAGTGCAGGACCACCCTAAGACCCATTTTTGCCGCCAAGCAGCATTGCTTTGCATTTGTGTTCCGGTTTGAAGGATACTGGATCCAGTGAAATAAGACTGGCATCGTATCGTAATGGAAGAAATAATAAATCTTTCGATCCGATCCGAACCCCTCGGAGACTAGGAAAGATACACGCTTGCGTGACGTCATCCCCTCTAGAAACCCTCACAGTGTTTCGATCACACGGCTTAAGGAACCCTTTAAGTTATTCACCGCCCCCAAAAAAGTCCGGTGACGCTGAAAACTGTTTAGCTGCCTGATGCCTTCAGCAAATTCCATAAAAATAGAAGAAAAATAATGATAACAAAGCAACAACGTGCGCGTGATACCCTGGCTGTCTTAAATCGTTACGGGTTGCGGTGGCAGTTTTTATCTACTACACAAGGCACTCAGATACCATAAGATTGACATTTTGTTGCAGGTAATTAAATTATACGATCTATTTTCGCATGCTACAACAACTGTCAATCTGGAGTTCCAAACTTAGCCATTATGCACACAAGATAATTTGTCAAAACGGATTGACCAGTTCTTTGGTCGACTATACCACAGTTTAGCAAGCATACAGTTGCGCATCGAAGGTACTTTCGCAGAGCAAGGGAGGGGAACCCGAGGGGAAGCGGGCGCTGCGGCGAGTGTACCACAAACAAGCGCAGTTTGTGGTAGCTACCGTGAAGTGCAGCCACGTGCGCGCACTGCGTATTTTAAACGTTTTTTGAATTTACCTTCAGTGATTCCTATTGAATATAATGGTGCATACACGTTGTTCTGTATACGGTTGTAAGTCGACGTCGAAACACAACAAGAATTTAAAATTTCATAGATTTAGATGACTAAATAGTTTCTTTTTTCTTTTTCTTTTATTTATTTTGCCAACTTCTCATTGATTAATAATGAACGTTTTTACAACCATAACTATTAACTAATACAATTACAAATATCAAATTCTAATTCATCACAAACACTACAATTTTCACTTGTTTTTATTTCGTATATCTACAACAGCCTCAATATATTTTGTTAGGCTATTTCTGTGTTTTTATTCTCAATTATCAATTGAATCGAATTTTTGTTAACGAGACTATCTATCTTTTGCTCTAGTTTTTGTTTCGCCTTAGATGTAAGATGGTATCGTTAGCATCTGTATCACAGTTGCACAACGGGCTCTCCTTATATACTAAATAGTTACTTCGTAACTCTAACTCCAACCTAGCGGGTTTTTCTAGTGTAGGTAAGTATATGTATTCTTTACGGCGCAAGCTCTTGCGCAAAGTGTAATCATTATCTTTACAACTTATTGTAGTAGTTGGGACGTCGGACACAGAAGGAGTAGGTATTGGTCTAATATCCAACTGTTATATGATTTATTTAAACCAACAGTTAAAGAGGAGGTTCTATGTTCACCTATTTTTTAGGGTTTATATTTAAGATTTAGCTTATTTTGACTTGTTTCTTTTTTTTTCATTTTTTAAGCAATCCGAATGCGAATTCTATATATCGTTTTGATAATAGAAAATTGAAATCTAAAAATAAACCTTCACGTTAATTTAGCAGTGCAACATTTGAAAATATGTATATAGTTTATTCTTGATAATAAATGATTATTTTATAAAAATATTAACGATTATTTGATTTCGAATTTTGTGACAACCATTGCATATCGGCGAACGATTGCGTAGATACCTACGCGGGCGGCGGCATCGCCCCACATCAAAGGCGATGCCCTACTGTATGAAATGGTAATACTGTGACTATACGATACGACTATACAATTTTGTTAAATAGGTACAACGTATTTTGAAAACTAGATTTTTTTACATGCATACCGTTATTGTTAATAAATTATTTCAATTTTAACTAGTATTGATATAATGCATAAACAACATAACTATTTTACTTCATATAAAATCTTTTTAATATGGTAAGTAGGTTAAAAACACAAACTGTATTTATGACCTAACCTCCCATAGTTGTTGATAGTAAAGTAAGGAGGTTGCACTGTGGTTAGTAAACCATTCACAGCGAAATGAAAGTCATTAATAAATTAAAACAATATTACTCAATATGACGTGCCCTTTTCGTCCTCGCTTTTTTTTGTATTAAACGTAGTAACGACAATAACATTCATCACTCCTGATGATAATGCAGATACCGTGACTCCTGGGCATAATAACAGGTGTGCCGGTGTGCCGGACAACGTTTCTAATAATTTACCAAATTAACACATTCGTAATAACCAAACGTGACATAATTACGTAATTAAAGTCTATTGTGATAAATGGACTTGTGAATTTGCTAAGCACGACTTTATGTTTCCCATTGTATTTTACTTACCTTTATAGAAATTATCTAAAGCATATTTTCGGTGTCGGTATAATAATAATAAGCGTTGCTGGTTTTCGCCGATCATCTGTTACCAGAAATGACGCGACACAGCTCTATCACAATCCGTTCAACTGTTTCTGATCGAATACAGTTGATCCGTATCATCAGTCCATCATGCATCTTCTTGGGATTCAGTTGGTTGAGGTCCTGTGACCTATTATACTAAAAACATATTAAAAATATCATTGGCATATAGTTAATTGTAAGTAAATATATTTGATTTGCTCGATGCGTGGTTAACGCGTTCGGTCTACGATTGCTGAAGTTAATCAACTTTCGCGAAGGTCAGTCATCGGATGAGTGAGCAAAAAGACACGTAAAGCCGTTGGTCCCGGCTGCATTAGCAGTCAATAAAAACCCAAATCCCTTAAAGTCCAAGTCTTAAAGTCCTTAAAGTACAAACAAGTGTCCAGTGGGACGCTGTTTGTAGTTATACGTACCGTACGTATAGTAGTTACGTAGTACATTGTCGGATTATAAAATATGAGAGCTATTGTCTTTATAAATAAATATAATTTAGTAGTAACTATCTACATGCAACTCTTAATATTGTGTCAAAAGCTATTTGTAAGTTTTGATTTAATAAAACAATTATGAGAAAAATTATGCAGATAAATCTAAGTTGAAAACTTTAAACAGCTCTCCGCCCACATTATTCTACGACAGTTTCGTTTTTTTAAAATATTTCATTTCACATTTACACTCTATAAACTCGTATCACAGAAGAGAAAAATATGAGAAATAAGTTCTAGTCGCGTTCTTGAAAAGAGTAAATATTATTTTTATAACGCTTATTACACGTGATAAAAACAAGTATTTGTTTCCAAATTTTTAATTAACTTTGACACAATTATGAATACCCACCCCGGTATGAATAGTTAATGCATATAAAATCTGATGTCGCGCTAAATTTACCGCTTGCCGGATCGTTATCGATTCCGGGTCATGCACTAATTTTAGAAAAATCTATCCGCCGCCGCCGATATAAATTATGCCTTCGACACAACGGGAGCGGTCCACTGTTTATAGATTCTTACAGTGATAGCGGCTTGACACCTTGTTAATTGAAATAATACTTTTTCGTTGTTCTATACGGCTATTTTGTTCATTAGGTTCTTCATGTAGCCAGTAGCCACTACCATGGAGCGGTCCGACCCGTTATGCGACAATGGATCTTCCGCAACGAGGGGATGCTCACCGGCTTACACAGATGTTAACGGTACATGGCTATTTTTGCTATTATCTGTGTAAAAACTGTAGGGAGCAATCCTACAAATGTCATCAGAGTGGTGCAGCCGATGATACGGCAACGCAAACACTGATGACATGCATGTAGGGAGTGGGAGCATCCGCGACAAGACCTGCCGACTGCGATCGGCAAAGACCTTTATCTTGAGACCATGGCAAACGCCATAGTCTCCACAAGATCGTGGGAAGCACTGGCATCTTTTTGCAACACGAGCGCGAGAGAGAAGTCGATCCCTGGCTAATGCCAACAGCCGTCGACGGATGGGTCAACGGAGACGGTTGTTTGGGCAGTTGCATCCATCCTATCCGTCTTGGGGATGAGGGTCAACACCTTCCTCACACACCCCGCGACGGTCTCGAGGCGTAGAGGGTAGCTATCCTTCCACGTCCGGGGAGTTAGCGCTTTGTTGAGGAATGTCCTCTAAAAGGACCACCACGGCGCCGCGAGCCGTGAAAGACTTTTGAGTACTTGCTGTCCCTCCCGGCGACCGTCGTCGGATGTCGGTTTTTAGTGGGACGGGAAGACCATCGCCCATCCCCACACACCTCTCGGCGATTGCAACAACCTGGTTGAGAAGTAAAAATACCCTCATTTCGGTAAACTGCGATGATTTTTTATTTTTGCCTTTATCATTCTACTGCTGGGCATTGGGCAAAGGTTTTTCCATACCTCTCGGTCTTTGGGAGTCTTCCACCGAAATCTTTTGTAAAAATCTTGGGTTCCAAGGCTACTCTGAGAAATCTTAGTTATTTCATCTACTACGCACACTTGGAAAATATTGGTTAGTGGACTGGTTTTTATCAACCCCATCCCCGCGAAAACAGCTTCTTTCAGAGACTTTAGCTATCTTTTTGTAGTTTCGGATTTGGCCGTCCACATACACTTGGACAATTCACCCTGTACACTGGAGTTCGGCAATAGGCGTTGTGGTGGTTGCTTCACCTACACGATCGGAACTGAAGGCGCTGAACGCTAGCGCTGGACTCCTTTTACTTACCTTACAACTAGGGGTTACAACAGTCCCGGTACTGTGGAGAAAACGGGATTCCCGGTACTGCGCTAACTCTGGTACCGGGAAATTCGGTACTTTCCGGTACTAAGATTTAAATCGTAAATAAAATAAAATAAAAATAACGTTCGTATTGGTTATTCGTTTTAATCAACAATCATTGTTCGTCTAACTTAACTAAGGCTTAAATCTAAATAGAACACAAAAACAAAACATGAAACGAGATCAATAAGCAATCAAATTACTTCTAACTTATATCATAATAACCAAAGCAAGGAATTTGAGTATCCGACACATTTAGTGCTTATAACGAAGTGAGCGAAGTAACGATAAAATCTTAAGAGAACACAAAAACAATATGAAACGAGATCAGTAAGTAATGAAAATACTTATAACTGAAGCAAGGGATCAGGCTTCAGTGCTTATAAATCTAAAGAGAACGTACAAACATAATATGAAACAAGATCAAGTAATTTACAACTTACACTCAGGCTTCTATATATAATCAAATTACTTATAAGTTATATTATAACCATAAGCCCGGAATCAAAAACTTTTAGTGCTTATATCTAAGTGAGCGAAATAGCGATTAAATATAAAAAGAAACACAAAAATATAATATAAAATAATAATAGTTGACAGAAAGAAGAAAGAAATACATTTATTGGCACACTGTTGTACAACAAAAACTAATTACATTCACAAAAAAATATATATATACATATATATATATATATATTGAAAACAAGGTACTTTCACAAGAAAAAACAAAAACAGGAGACAAAGTGTGGCCTACTAATAATAATAAATAATAATAAATTTATATTTATTGTATATTTTTAATTAGCACTTAAAAATATACAATAAAAGTTTTATGCACAAAACTTTTGCACTAGGCTTGCAGGCTTGAATTGTAGTAGGAACCATAGATCAATTAATTTATGTAACAATTTGTTTAGCTCCGGTTCCTTCAACTCTAATTAAGAAAAGTGACTAATTTAATGGCGGCATTTTTAAACTAATAGACGCTCGATATTGCAAACGCGGAGCTTAATATTGGCGTAATTTTAAGTTATAACAAAAGTACCGAAAGTACCGAATTTTCCGGGAAATGAATTCTTAATACCGACCGGTACTGCGTAAAAAGTCAATTTCCCGGGAAATAACGGGAAAAATCGGTACTGGGAATTCCCGGGAGCATGCCTTACTTACAACTGAAACTACTTACCTACCAAGGTAAGTAGTTTCGGTTTTATTGTATTTCTCAATACACACAATTAGTTTGTGTGTGCTGAATCGATACAAAAATATTTTGTTTCCATGAGTTGATGAGTATTATAAATAACAACGCGTGTTCTAATAATGTTTAGTTTATGTTTGCACTATACACATCACCCATTATGTTAGTAGGTTATGAAGTAAATAACGTGTACTTCGCTCTCGGGTGTATAAATATAATGTCTTTAAATTATTATAATAAGGTATCCAATTCTTGATATTAATATCTTCACAAGTCTTATTACTCTAAGAGCATAATATCTTTTACCTTCGCTTAATTTTGCATTAGTAAGCTAAGCTAATCTTTTATTAATTTCTCAGAAATCCGCAGTCAATTAAGATTTTCTCGCGTGTTGCTTAAGTACCTACCAACCTACAACTAGCTTGCCAGTGGCAGTGTTTCGAAGAAATTTAAACTAATTGTACCGACGACAGCAATATCTATTATAAGTATTAATGATTCTAGCCGTCAATTTGTACATTGAATCAATAACAAGTCATGGTGGCGAAGTAAAGGTCATTCGAGGCGCAGCCGAAGTTTAAACAAGTTGAGCGTTCCTCTTTCTTGCTGCGGCCTACTTATTTTTGTATTGTCTAATGATTACATGAGATTATATAGTAAAAACTTTAGTGTTTTTATCTATACTATTAATAAAGAGGTCACGTTTGTGACTTTGTTTGTTTGTTTGTCGGGGCTAATCTCTGAAACTGCTGGTCCAATTCCAAAAAATCTTTTACAGATAAAAAGCTATATATAATACTATATACTGGATGATCGCAGGTCAAACTCAACGGTTCACTGTCCCGCAGTCCATATCCTATGGTGCATAACAATAAGTTTAACGTATTTCTTTGACAGTGAACCTATTATTTGCTGAAAATAAAAGCCATCAAAACAAACTTGTAAAAATAATCAAGTCTCGCTACTCACTGTAAAAAGTTGTGAGATCCATGTAATACCAAGTCGGTTAATTTATTTAGTTTTTAAGTTATTACGTAATTAGCTAACCTAACAAAATCTTATAGTGACCATATCAATACTAAAAATCTTTTATGTTTTAAATAAAAATATATTGACTTGGCCAACGCATGAAAACACAATGTATCTCACAAGTTATACATATATTATATTAAATTAGATTGTTTAGTGCGATTGCCAAGTCAATCTATTAATTTAAAAAATAAAAGATTTTTAATATTGATATGGTCACTTTAAGATGTTGTTAGATTAGCTAATTACGTAATAACTTAAGACAGAAGGTCCCTTAAGTAGGGACTGAATAAATTAACTGACTTGGTATTACATGGATCTCACAACTTTTTACGGTAGAACTGAGTTGCGAGACTTGAGTTTTTTTTACAAGTTTGTTTTTGATGGCATCTCATTTCTTTTTGTAGATAGTCCTACTTTTTTTCCTTTCCTGTACCATCTAGGTACCTATCTATACCTATTATTCCATTATATTATACATACAGGTACTCTGATTCATTAACTGCAAATGTAACTTTGTAATCCTATACATCTATATGGGATTACAAAGTTATGTATGCAGTTTGTGTATCTAGAAAACTGGACCGAAATTGCAAAATATTTTAGTTGTTCCTTGATTTATACACTAAACACTAATTGTATTCTAAATTTGAAGCTTCTATGTCTGCTAGTGCCTTAGAGTTTTGATGATCGGTCAGTCAGTCAGTCAGTCAGCCAGTGAGCGAGCGAGTGAGTGAGTGAAGGACAAAATTAGAAACTTTGACTAGTTATAATTCTTAAACTACTGGTTCAAATTGAATAAAATTTGAAATATACCGTATTTATACAATGCCTACTGAAAATTCAAGCTTCTAGTTTTATCCACAACGAAGTTATAAGCGGTCGAAAATGACCTGAACTGTTTCGAGAAAAGGATGGTACGGCCGTGCCGCTTTTTTGCTCGACTTGGCGGGAGCACTTCCGTGCCCCCATATACCCTTTGCAGGGTCCGTGGTCACAAGGAGAATGAGGTATTCGTCGTCTGAAAAGATACTGTTAGCTTTTTGTTACCACAAAGCACCCGATTAAAAAAAAATGAACGGTGGCATGTAACAAATTAATAAAACCCGTGTTCTATTTTAACGTACTTTCGTAAACTGGACCTTCACGTCTGAAGAGATGATCTTCACGTCTGGTTCTTTAGCTTCTGTAATTAGGTCTGTACCCTAGTATATAGAGAATTGCAAGTGTCAAAGTCAAATCATTTATTCAATGTAAGCTTTCACAGGAACTCATTGGGGCTAAAAATAGAAAAGATCCAAATAAGAATAATATAACCTAATAGTTAGTTTAAACGAAACTACTGAATCTGCCACCACTTTAAACTTTGACCGAGAAAAGCTAGCAGAACTTTGGAGGCTTTTCCATTCCAGTGTAGCCAATATGTTGCTTACTTGAATAGTGGTCGGGCCTCATGATGATATATAGTTTATTTCCAAATGCCATGTGCTGCACTGCCGCCGGCGCACTCGTGGGTTGTGTTAACGTCACCATATATTAGTTATACGGCTGTGGTTTTGTTACGGTTTTATTGCATGATTATGAGTTTCCGGCATGTGCCGCTGTTCTATATGCCGCATCTCGAACGTGGATTGGTGTTGCTAAATCTAGTATTTCTAGAAATTTAATAACAAATAGGCAGGTAATAAAACATAATTTAAAACAATATATTTATATACAACTAGCGGCCCGTCCCGGCTTCGCACGGGTGGACATTTATTTTTTAATATAGCCTATGTTACTCAGCGCTAATGTAGCATTCTAATGGTGAAAGAATTTTTTAAATCGGTCCAGTAGTTTTTGAGTTTATTCGTTGCAAACATAAAAAAAATACAAAGCTTTCCTCTTTATAATATTAGCATGATAATATATATACTATGGAACTCTGCTGCAACTTTTAATACATTTTTATTGTATATTCTTCTTTGTACTTACCTAAGAGCCACGCTCTTGTCGGTGTAGCCATTTCTACTCTTCTCTATCCCAAGCTTTATTCTTTTTAAGCTTGGTATTTACCTTTCTTTCTATCTTCCCTTTAATTATGTTAATGATTTAATGTTTACTACACTGAATCTAAAATCTACTGTAATTCCAGTAGATTTTAGATCTGCCCCCCGACCGCCTAATCGATCGCTTTGACTACGCGTATAGTTTATGACGTCATCTTGCCACCTCGCACCGCCTATGAAAGCAATATCAAAAGCTAAAGGCTATAGCTTTCGATATTGCTTTCA
This sequence comes from Eudonia lacustrata, assembly GCA_947562085.1. Taxonomy (NCBI): domain Eukaryota; kingdom Metazoa; phylum Arthropoda; class Insecta; order Lepidoptera; family Crambidae; genus Eudonia; species Eudonia lacustrata. Next base: position 4,932,126 of record OX387317.1, on the reverse strand, counting down.
TAGGCGGCACTAAACGACAAGATGACGTCATAAACCACACACGAAGTCAAAGCGATCGGTTAGGCGGTCGGGCCCCTGGCCTGAATGACGATTGTCGAGTTTTGAAATGTGAAAATTTTATGCGTGTGGAGACTTGTGACAAAGAGGTCAGCCCCCCAATTCTGCTAATTATTTTGATCTGAAACGAATCTGGAACGCTATAGTTTCAACGTTTTCCTATTCTGCTAACTACGAAACTATTTAATGTGTAAGATCTTTCCGCTCGCTTTCTATATAGGTATAAGCAATTTGTGGGAGTGATTTCGTGAAATGGGACGGAAGTATGTGTAACAGTGTAACAGGAAGGAGTTGATTTCGTAGTTAGCAGAATACAAAAATGTTGAAACTATAGCGTTTCAGATTCGTTTCAGATCAAAATAAATAGCAGAATTGAGGGGCTGGGGGTGCCTAGTGTGAGTTTTGTTTACATCCGTATTCATTCGATTACGTTTACGAAAACGTAAATTAGTATGGCATTGAAGCAGCGCCTCCTGGCGACATACGAGAAGAGTTAAAACTTCGTTAAATTCTCGTTTTCGTTCACGTGCTCGAATGGCGAAGGAAACTCGCACTAGGCACCCTGAGCTAAATATCCCGTGCGATAGAAGAGGATAAAATTTGATTGTCATTAAATGTTAATTGACGTCTCTGAGTACGGCAGTGAATCTAAAACCTACCACCCCCTTTTACGCAGAACTAATTATTTTCGCACATCAATCGAAAGCGAATTAAAAAAAAGGTGTAAAATGACACCGTTAGTTAGCTCACCGGTAAATACAAGCGGCCGGCGGGCGGCGCGACGGTGGTGCCTCAAATAGACTAATTCTATTAGTCATTATGCATAATGTAAACAAAGCAATGATTAATTAAACTTAAATCTAACGACGGGCTTCGAGATTCGCCTGAAACGGGTCGTTTTCACGTTCGCGCCTGCCTCCCTGCCCTCCCTGACACTAAACATGCACACTGGTTTAGGCCCAAGACACCGTACTCGTAGAACAATGATACGACGACCCGGTTTAGACGCGCTCTATACCTACTTACCAGGTACAGACATGTACCTGGGCGTTTATGAGGAAAGCGACCCCACGACCTGGTAAACCCGAGCCGAGATACTAGCCTTTAGAGGCGCCCTCGGGTTGTTCCGTATGAGGCAATCAGCAAACTCCCTCATAAAAATGGCCGCCTGCGTCTCTGGTCTCTGGTCTCGTTGCTGGTCCAGTCTCCATCATGGGCGGCGCCGGCGGCGGTTGCTCGCTGTGGGTCTCGCTGCTGTTCTCGTCATGTAGCAGGAAGGCTGTTCTATTCGGCAACTGTATGGAGTAAAACTTCTCGTGGCGCTCCAGCACTCTGTACGGCCCGTTGTAAGGTGGCGTAAGTGCGCTCGACGCATCAGTGTGCGTACGAAAACATGCGACCACGCTAGGAGCTAAATTGGTGACCTGACAATCCCTGATAGGTACCTATTTTTTTTAAAGATTTATTTATTTTAAATTTTGTTAGCACAATATATAATTATAATCATGGTGAGATTTAGCTTTGAAGCACTGATAGTAGGTATGCGAGTAAAATGATAACATAACATTATCAGACAAACAGCAGACAGCTCCCGATTTACAACAGAACCCTTAAAATGTTACGAAGTTAGGTTTTATACCAGAATTACCAGACGTATATTACGAAATGATATTTAGCGTGCTGTTCTTTATGGGCCCCCGCAGAATACAATTTGCCGGAACGCCCGACTTTTCCGATAAATTGTTTCGCTATCCAGCTTCGCTCGGGCATCCGGGCCCTGATAGCACAACGTCGCTATTATCAGCTCGGACTATCCCGGGAGCGATGGCCACTCGATACGATAGATATAATAACTTGGTCTGAATGAAATGAAAAATATTTTTCTAACAAACTTGCAACAGAGTAATGTTTTTTCATAACCATTCGACTAGAATAGAATGCTTTATTTGCAGTAAAATACGTTATGGTCCGCGTGATGGTTTAAAAGCCCGTTCTCCCTATCGATCCATAGGGAAGACTCGTGCCCCAGCAGTGGGGACATAAAATGAGCACCTATAACAGATGTTAAGGTAAATAGTGAACAATATCATCATCATCATCATCTCAGCCAAAAGACGTCCACTGCTGGACAAAAGCCTCCCCAAGGCTATGAGGGGTATTTGCCGTAATCGCCACGCTTGGCAGGCGGGTTGGCGATCGCAGTAGGTTGAGGGTATACTCGGAGAGATGCTGCTGCCCATCCTCTGGAATGGTCCCTTAGTCGGCTTTTACGACACCCAAGGGAAGAGACGGTGAACAATATACCTTTGTTTTACTAACTACAGCTTACACTAGCTTAGTAAACAGCCTATAATTGTCCCACTGCTGGGCAAAGGCCTCCATCATTGAAATCAAGTCATCGCTACAATTGATGGGGAATGGCTTAAGCACCACGCTTGCCAAGTGCGGGTTGGTGATCACAAACCCGGGCTATGCATCGAAAAATCCGAAATAAATTTTGCCCGACCTGGGAGTTGAACCCGGAACCTCCGGGTATTGGGCCGAGCGCTCTGCCACTCGGCTACCGAGGCGATGCTTCCTACACTTCCTACACTAGCTTCCTTCACATAAATTTTTATTTTTAGGTGCTTGAGAAATACCTTATCCGAAATATGGATCTAGACTGATTATGTTGACGATATGATATGATTTCTATTTAATTAATAACTCTTTCGTTATTTCTTTCTCTGTATTCAATAAACCAAACAACTCTTTATAAAGCCTATTCCGTTTGCAAATGGAAAGCAAGTCTTGTGAGTGACGTATCTCCAGTTAGGTAGAGTATACCTATATGGGATTAAAACTACGCCACAGTCTGTCGAAAAGGGAAATTAAATCTACGTAAAATGCGGCTGTACAAATAGTAGAATCTGCCTTTGCATTTCCGTGTACCAAAAATATTACGTTGCCGAGTAAATAAAATTGTATGGTGAAAGATTAATCCAGGTTATAAACTGTCTGTATGCCGAATTTCATCCAAATCCATTCAGTAGTTTTTACGTGAAAGAGTAACAAACATCCAACCATACTTCAAACTTTCGCGTTTATAATATTAATAAAATGAAATTTGGAGTTATGAAGAGAAGCGATGGAGTGCAGTGCCCTTGAATTCTTGCTTGAAATGTGCCCTTGCCACAGAGCCATCAAGCGTGTCATACAATTTATTGGGAATTAAATAAAAAATGCGCCTGATAGAATCTACTTTATTTTACCTAGACCACCTTTGTTTCTGCTCATTCATAAACCGTATGAATCGTAGCTGCCATCTAACACTTTGTTATGTCGTAGAGGCGTCAATGTCGTTATTTTAATTTTTTTTATTCACCACGAAGGATCTTTTTTACTTGCGTAAGTGATGTAAGCTTACCTATGTTTTGTTTTCCAGACATCGAGGTAAGGTAATTTCAAAGTGCTGCAACCACTTACTTTCTCATAACTCATAGAGGCTAGTTTTCAAAATGTTTCTTTTACTGTTCAATTATTATCTGTTTTTGTTATGTGTTTTTCTTAGACCAACCTTGGAATCGTTAGATACTTATTTGTTTAACGAAATGAATTATCTATAGTTTCTTCGAGCACAGATATTACTTAAAATGTTGCTACGTTTTGTATTTCATAAATTAATTCTTTAGCCTAGAATGAATTGGAAGATATAGATTTATCAGCTTCATTCTATTTCGATTAACTTCTATTAAGTCTCTCTGATCGATCGTGGCATATGCGTTGCGAGTTTGCGACCTAAAACGAAACTGTTGCATAATGAAAACACCTTGTCTGTTTATCTTCCTCGCGTCACGTAGCCCCTATTTTGTATAGTCAGTTTTTTAGTTTCAAAATCTCCCCTGGCAGAATTTCCCTTCTAGTCTTCCAGCACTTGACATGACAAAGGGTTCACAAAGCGCCCGGTGCCTTTTGTCATGCCTCGTTTGTTATAATCCCTCTAGGTCTAATCCCAGTTCGGGTCTTGTTTCGGGCTCTTGTATAATAGTGCATTTACTGGGAGATTATAACGTAATATATGCATGCCGCTAATAGAAATATACGACTGTTAAAATGTTGATTTTACGTAGTCACCTAGTTAAGTTGTAAGTTGTTGACCCGACATTGTGTTGACCTCAAAATTGTGAAATATACTTCCTCCGAAATGAGTCGACTTACCTATTAATTTTAATATATTCAACAACATGTTACGTGAAGATGTGTCGAAAATGAAGAGATTGGTGTTATTTTTAAATTATGCCATTTGCATAGAGCATTGTTCCTGATTGTTGTTTTGTTATTTTCTTTAAAAGACCTTGCCTTGATTTAGTCTGAATCTTGATCCAGAATTAATATTCATCTATGGATTTGAATAATCCAATCTGTCTGTGACCAACGCAAATACACAATCTAACGGTAGTAATTAACTCAACTCGTCTTCGAATCTAGATAAATGGCCATATTGCGGTGACATAATTCATGAGAGAGCGACTTGGGCGTGGGCTATTTCGGATGCACTTTAATGACTCATTTTAATAATATTCTAGTCTTGGCATGGGATTCATTCACATATTTTTTTAACAGATTGTTTCTTAGTTGGTTAACGTAAATAAATACATTTCTATTTGTGTAACAATGAGGTCATCAGAAAATGTGCAACAACTTTCCGTTCCGTTATTGTTTTGTTATTCTTCTTGCTCTATGTTATTTTTCCTTTTTACTTCTACTTAAAAATGAAAAAGTTCGTAGCAATCTGCCCGACCCAACTATTAGCTTTTCAGTACAAACAAAAATGTATTTGCATAATGGAAGACTCTTTATGAATATTGTACGTTTTATACGCGAACACAGCATCTTTTTATAGGTCGCCCGCGTTCTGTAATAAATTCTTCGATTTTAATTTTCCAACCGCTTTTTATTTCATAATGTAATGCACATTTACCTCAGTACTGTTTAGCTTAAGTCTAGGTCTATACATTTCCAGCGGCATGGCGCCAGCGTTCTTAGAACGTAAATAACTCCCATTCATATGTAGTTCCATTTAAAGCCGCGTTTTTGACCACAGCGGGTAGCGGGGCAACAGCGTCGGGAGTGTGACGCCAGCCCCGCGAGCACGGATCTTTTATCGACTGATAAAGTGACATTAGACGATAAAATTTGACAGTTCAAGTCGACAAATTAAAACATCGGCAGCATGGGACTTGCTTTATCGACCCGTAGATATAATCGGTAAATTTTATCTATTTAGTTTAAAAGCTAGCATGGGACTCGAAAATGACATTTCTTGTGGATAAATTATATCGATATGTAGATAAATTTATCGGCATCTAAAAGTTGGTAGATAAAGTTATCGACGCTTTCGACGCCATTGGAAAGTTACTAAATATTACACTTTTCTTGGGCGGTCGTGAAAATATGGATTTTGGGCACCTTTTGCTGGTTGCAAAAGAGACAGCAGAACAGCGACGTCGCGAAGAAACTAACATTGTCCGGCGCCATCTAAGGCAGAGAAACAATTCCATGGATTTAGCAGATTCTGATTCATGAGGTTGTTTCGCATATCCCGAGAATTAGCCTTTGTGGTTATCGAAAGCATTTGGGGCGCCATCCGATGGATTAGATCAAACGGATTGTCCGTCCATGTTGTTGTAAGTACCAGGAATTTAGATTTTTCTTTTCCTATTTCATATTTTTATTCTAACCTCAACAATCTACTTTTTGCCGGTCCTCACTAGCAGCATTAGGCAAGAATATAACTTGGCGTTGGGACAATGCACAGTTAGCAAACTTGTGAAGGAGGTCTCTGAAGCTTTTGTGCGTCGTCTTTTGCCCGTCTACATTCGATTTCCCAGCACCGCTGCTGAAAGGGCTCTAATTGCTCTAATTGCATGGAGCAAATAATCTACTAAAAGTAATCTACTAACAACTAAGTAAATATTAGGTACGATGTTTTTTAAACGACTTAGAAAAGTGATACTTAGGTACTTTGGTGGTTCCGACATAGTAAAATAATATTAAACAAATAAATGGATAATATTAAAAATTCTTTAAAAACCCTACACGATAAGAAACAAAACACAAAACAAAGAGAATTTAATCACTAACAATTAAAAATATAAGATTCGATTGAATGATGTACGAACGGGACGATAAAATTGCCGTGTTGCCATTTTTAAATATCGCTAAAATAGAACACGATAAAACTTACCGATCCGAGTCCCGTGCTAGCGGTTGTAGATAAAATTCGATAGATAAACGGTTTTGTCTACCGATAAATTTATCGATCGGTAAGATCCGTGCTCGCACCACTGGTGCGGCAATGAGAGCGGGGCGAATTGCGGAATGACCTTACTCATACATTTGTATGGAAGCGTATTTGCAACAACCAACAGTATTGGTGGACAGAAGCTATTTCCAACCAAAAAACCCAAGTTTAAAAACTTCGATGTCTTTGAAAGACGATTTTCAGCCCACAATGCGGCAGTGCACGAGCACCTGAGGATAGTCGAATGTGTTCACCCTTTAGGTGGGTTTGGACCACAAACATCCGACACGTTTGTGGTCCCCAAAAAGTGATACAGCCGGACCCGTAGACCTAGTTGCGAACGCTATTTAGGTAATTAGATAGAAAGAGGGCAAAAGAGACTGTCCTTCCTCATTTTAATAATTTTACCATTGCCAACGTGCCAATCATTGAGGTTATGTGAGAAGTGCCAGACGATCCTACGCAAGCAAGCTCTTCTACAAATAACAAAGTTCAAATCGCTCCGCTCGTCACCCCGCTAACACTGCGCGGCCGCTAGCATCGCTCTCGCCCCGCGGCCTGCTATGGTCGTGAACGTGGCCTTTAAGTGCTACCATTTGTGTTATCGTTACAGCAAAGTGTGAAAACATTTGGATATTTTACAAGAGGTTGATGGCTTACGTTAACATCAAAATGAAGATACCTGTCAAATAAATTATTTCTTTCTCTTTGTTTTGTAAAAGAAAATTAATCAGAAATGTTTATATCTTCAGTTTGTTTATTTGAGCAAATACCTAGTTCTGCACGTTGCAGTTATGCCTTATTTGACTCACAATTAGGATTTTATGACTTATCTTTTTGTCGAATGCATTATAATTATGTGTATAAATAGTGTATAATAGTGTAATATTTATCTTGTGGCAGGACCAGAAAATTCGAAATGTGGTGTTGATCGGCTCGCAAGGCTCGTTGGAAGAGAAGACAGTGAGCGTCTGCTATGGCGCTGACTTCGTCAACGTCACCTTCGTCAACTTCTGTTGCACGAGGAAGGAGATCGCGCAGGTAAGAACATTATTCCTATATGGTTTTCTAAGTTTACGTGGGCGCTACAATTTTTTTTTGGAGAGTGTTTGCTGTTGGTTTCAGACGGTCTTTACAGAGTCCTACACTTTGAAATGAAACTCTTTTTACGGATCTACTTGCTTTAATTTTTTATGTTATTTTATGAGTGAATATCAAAAAAATTTTACATCACTCATAAGAAACACAATGGAATATTACAAAATCTGTAACGCAAAGGAATATTTGTCACACAAAAGAATATAAAGGTGCATTAATACAAATTAACATTAGACGCAAACGCAACGTCGATATCGTCGTCGTCTCTCTGCTCCAGTCAAAGGCATTTTGTACCATTATTTGAAAGCATAATATTATTACAATGAATCTAACATGTAAATACAACTACAGACACAATGTAATTTTTGCTTAAAAATTTTGCAAATGTAGCCCAAAAATAATAATATTTAGGCCATAAAAGCAACATTATTAATTTTATAAAAAATAAAAAATTTGTTTACCTAATGCAAATAGGATCTTAAAATATTATATCTGTAATAAAATCAATAAACTTTCCTTAAATTTTTGCGTCACAAGTATATTTTTTTATAGCGACAAAACTGCAAACACAGGTCTCGTCAGTAGTTACATAAAAAATAAGATGGCTGACGTTTTGTTTTGTGAGGTTGATAGTAAATCGAATGTTGCCAGATGTAAAAAATACGGATACACTCAGAAACTGTAGTATTAGGACACATAATTTCGTCACACAAAGCTCGTCACACAAGGCTCGTCACACAAAGTAACGAAATACGGAGACATTACTTTTACATTATTTTTTTTTCATTTATTATAACGTTTCTAAAGAATTAAACATTTTCTCATGCACCTTGATCGTTTTCCATGTATACTGTAATAAAGAATTCTGTGTTCGTTCGATAATTAAAACGTATTTAATTAATGTTTTGAAATTGGCACGTGGAGACATCTTTTTTATTTTATTTACGTAGGTCAATTCAGTTGATCTTGTATTTATATACGAAAGCATGAATATAGTAGTGCCTTAAAAAAAGGGCTTTTTTTATTCAGTACAGATTTTTTTACACCCGTTTTAGTAACGAGGACACCGAACTTTTTTATAATGTACAATTTTTTTGATATTCACTCTTATACTGATGTTTCGAACCCTTTGCATGGTTTGGTGTCACCAAGAAGACTAAGGTGTTGGTCGCCTCGCCTGTTGTTCCGTATAAAACGTTTTATTTCAATAGTTTTTATTCTATGTGCTACTTTTTCATAACTACGTGCGAGCGACAATGGTTATGCTCAAAGAATACAGGAAAAGTATAAACACCCCTTTTTTCTAACGTTCAGTTAAAAACAAGCCCCTTCCACTTTTCGCTAACAAAGGCGTGACTTAACAGTTACTCGGAAGTAATACCATTACTGTTACCAATCACCTATAAGAGAGCTTCAAGTCGGTTAATGTTGCTAATTGAAACCTACGCAGGGCCGAGCCGGCGGCCGGTTGATTACGCTATGCACAAACACATAGTACCGGTTGGTTCGCAAAATTAATTAAGTTGAGAGCCCGCTGACGTGGCGGGGGCAGAATGCGGTTCGGATAAGATCCGTGATTTGTACGTTTGACAAGCGGAAAGATATCGCGCTCGTCGTAGCCGTATCCCCATTGTGCGCGACTCTGCTTTGGCTCTTGTCAAACTTGCACGCTCGTAGGGAATTAGGAGCGCAGCCTTTGAAGCTGCCTTCCTTGTCGCTAGAGGAGTCCTTTGTGCCAGTAGTTAGTATGCATTTCTCGGTGATCTATAACGGAGGTATGCTAAGACACTTTAATACCTAAGGTTCTCTCGACGCTGCAAAACCTATTATAGCTTCTATTTGTGCTGGTAAACGGTTAGGTAATTAATTTTTTGATTAGATTCACACAACTGGAAAGATAATTCAATATGTTGTAGTTTAAACTGAGGACTGCGTGTTTGTTAGCTTTCAAAGTTTTATATTTGTTTTATTAAAGTATTTATTAATATTGAACATATGATATATTTATAGGGACATTGGTCATTCCGTGACCACGGACGGTGCAACTCCGCCGAAAAGTCGAGCACTTTAAAATGCATGCTTGCATAGTATACGTTACGAAAGATTTTGCGTTAAACATTTTAAACTTTATTTAAAATGGAACGCAAATGATAAAAAAAATAATTCTTTCTCAAATGTATGTTTGTTTTGATTGCCAAGTAGAGTTAAATTTATATTCTGTAATGTTTTCTAGTTGCTGTATAACTGAACGCCTATTGTTTACCGAAAACAAAAAACAACGCAAATATATGAAATCTTTATAAACTAGTATAAAAATTCGGCAGTTGTTTGTTCTAACATAGATAGAAACCTACATCTGGCGTCATCTATGTGGAACTAATTTCAGTTAGGTGCCCTGAATCTGGTTGGATTTATCTTCAATTTGTTTCTATTTCCGCCCTATCAGGAGTTGTCAGCGCGCTCGCTGTTATGCAATGTTAGTCATTGCTGTTGCCATCAGATAACATAGCTTTAATTAAATTTTGTGTTTGCACATATCTTAACGAATTTTACTATTGTAGTTTATGAGTAGAACTACCTGAGTCTACCTTAAAAGAAGATTTGTGATGTAAAGTTATGGTAGGTTAACGTTATAAATTCGATGAAATCATGTTGACACTTGTTGTCTCACAGGCGCTGTACCAATTTTCAAACAAAATTTCTCTAATATAAATTTTAATGTAATACATACGCTAACGGGTTTTTTTATCATGACTTTTATAAGTTTTCACAACTATCGACTTAGTTTCGATATATCTTTTGTATTATGCAACTTGATAATTCACGTTATTTTAATTGCCGCGACGGACGACTGCTGAACTGATCTTCATTAGTAAAACTGATCCAATACACATTTCTGTAATGCTTTAACTCTATATCATTCAAGTTGACTCCGCCGTCTAGTCTAAACGTTGTTGATTGTAATGTAAAAATTATAACGTATACCTATACTTACGCAATGCAAAACCGATCGAAATGAAAGCAAAGCTTTTACAGTCTGTGGACGTATACGCCCGTGACGTCAGTGTCGGGGAGGTTTATACTCTGCAGTGACGAATTTTAATAAAGAAAGATCAACATCGGTGTTTGTAGAGTAAAGCTGCTCGCTTGCGTAATGATTGATTTTTCTACACACGAGCCAGCGATGGGAGATACGGTGCAGAATACTTTTACCGAATGAACAATAAACATGTTGATGAACAAAAAGGATTGTGAATGTTGTTTTGGATGTGGGTTCCTGTAATTAGGCATCTTCCCGTACTGTTTTACCTGTACGCGCGCTGAATGACGGTTTGTTTGCTGGGGTTGGCGGGCTATTGCCTCGGCCCGAACGTAATGTTAGACGTTGGACACGATGTTTACCGAGAACTTTGATGTGATGAACCTGTGATATACCTGTATTCAAGTTTTTAGCAAGATTCCTATTCTGGTCTTAAGAAAATTTTGTATTTAAAAAATTCGATTTAAGCGTGCATTTAGAGTCCTTGTTGTTTTATTATTTTACAAGTATACCTAGTATACCTATATCTGACCGTTCTGAAATTTTTAACAAAAGGTAAGTTAAAAATTCAAATCAAACGGGTTGCCTTTTATAATCATATCTGTGCAATAACAATTTACTTGAGATGATTACCTACTTAGTAATTAATTGATTGAAATTAATTACATATCACACACACACACACTCACACACCCCCACACACTCCCGCACACCACCGCACACCACCGCACACCACCACCGCACACCACCGCACACCACCGCACACCACCGCACACCACCGCACACCACCGCACACCACCGCACACCACCGCACACCACCGCACACCACCGCACACCACCGCACACCCCCGCACACCCCCGCAGACCCCCGCACACCCCCGCACACCCCCGCACACCCACGCACACCCCCGCACACCCCCGCACACCCCCGCACACCCCCGCACACCCCCAAACACCCCCACACACCCCACACACCCCCACACAACCCCACACACCCCCACACACCCCCACACACCCCCACACACCCCCCACACCCCCCACACCCCCACACAACCCCACACACCCCACACACCCCCACGCACCCCCACACACCCCCACACACCCCCACACACCCCCACACACCCCCACACACCCCCACACACCCCCACACACCCCCACACACACCCACACACCCCCACACACCCCCACACACCCCCACACACCCCACACAACCCCACACAACCCCACACACCCCCACACACCCCCACACACCCCCACACCCCCGCACACCCCTACACACCCCTACACACCCCTGCACACCCCTACACACCCCCACACACCCCCACACACCCCCACATACCCCAACACACACACATTAATTGTTCAAGGGAGTTGAACTACTTACTTGCCGCTTAGCATTAGGTAGGTAGGTTTTGGGAATCTATTTGTTGTGAGTTATGTCTAAAACTCGATCATTTTCAACCTTATTTTCAACATTAAGTTGAAAACTCTTTGATTATACATAGGGAAATATTATCTTTGTTAGAATTTGTTTTTTTTAAATTAATGTAAGGAAGATTTGGAAGTAACATTGATAATTCGTGATGATTAATTTCACTAAAATTCTTATTAAAACAATTTTTAATCCTCCAAGATCTGTTTGTTCTCTTCGGTCTCTCAAGTACCTATTTACCTGCCTACATTGCTTTTTCTCTTTGGATTAAGTGACAGAGTATACACGTATGGATTTCGTAAGCTTATATTTGTGATATCTATTTAATTTATGGAAATTGTATAACTTATTAACGCGTCCGAGTCTAAACTGTCAAGGACAACATGTTGAATATCTTGTTCATCTTCAAATTGCAACCTAATCACTCCAATAACATTTCACGTTTACGATACTTATACTCGTATGTAACCGTTAACGTAAGTTTTATGGTACCTACGTAATATAAGGGCTCGTGCATATCGGGAATCGGGATAAGCTAACGTTACACATTTGCGTAAAGAAGACTATTAACCAACTCTGTGGGCTTGTGGTGAGATTATTGATTTCGACCCAGAAGGCTCGGGTTCAATTCCAGGTAAGTCATCAAATCATGGCAAACCGATACGTTTTTTTAACGTCTTTTAAAGTAAAGTAAATATACTTAAAGAAGAAATCTTTCTAGAACCTTTCTTGTTCAACGAAAAAGGAACCCTACTAGTTATGAAATATTAAAATAAAGTAATGTCAAATTACTGTAAATAACTTAATAGCTAATCAGTGTATAAATTGCATTTCCTAAGTATATACATACATAATACAATACTAATTAAAAAAGCAATTTCATGAATTGTATATAAATAATTTACATATGAATAAACGGCAATTAAGCGGTGTACCGTATTCTGGACGATCGCGTTAGTATGCGAGGCGAGTGGCGTGTCGGCGAGATGCATCTCGGACGTGTCTTCATTACGGAATATGACGGTACTGTCTGTCTGCCGACCGAGTGCCGTTCGTTGCAGCCAGCGCTTCACAGGCCCCGACTGCGCATAGAACGCCCGGGGTCGATCGTCGGACCGTGAAACGGCCATCAAATATTAATCACCCTGTAGAATGGAGATTTAAAAAGCTTAACCCTCCAAAGGGGACTGCAATTACTTGAGCGAAAGGTTTTTGTCGGGTTTCGGTCTTTGTTACCGAATATCGGACAAGAGTGGAGAGCTAAGGCTCATTGTCCTCATGTGCTATTGCTTATGTGGGAAGTCCGCCTACCAATATGTCATACTAAGACTCTAAAGTCTTAGTATGACATAAAACTCATCATCATCATCGTCAGCCTATAAACTAACCGGGCGTTAACGGGCTTAACGGGCGTTAGCGCCCGTTCCCAATAACCTATCTATATGTTGTTTTGCCTACATATATACAAATTTGACATAAGCTCCATACAAATTATGTCAAATTTCTAACTCCAGAGTAAGCAAAACAACAGACAGATAGAATATAGGGAACGGGCGTAAGACATACTGAGACTTACTAGATACGTATAATAATATTTTTAATTGTTGTTAAACAATATGGTTAATATTGTCAGGCTATCGGTATACCATCATAAGGTCACAATCAGCGATATTGATCCAACGCTGTGTTGGTGGATTTACACAAAACTGATTTCTGCATCATCAACCGGGATGATTAATTATGGTACCGAGATTAAAGAATGGAGATTTAAAAAGCCCCTTTAAGGGTAACTGCAATTTCAATTTCTTGCAAAAGGTTTTTCGTCCGGTCGTTTCGGGACTCCGTCTTTGTAGGCTGCTGACAGCCTTGACAGCCTCACCGGATATTTATGGAGCCTTAATAGGTCAAGTCTAGGTGGCAAGCGAAGCCTAGCGGGTTTCTAGGAGGTGTGTACCACCCTGTGGGTGATTCGCAACATTTACCAATGTTCTATGTAACGATGGCATGATGTTTTTTTAATATATTTTCAATTGCGTTTACACAGAATTTCAATGTGATTTTTGGTGTGCCTTACAGTTAACGAATCATGATAAAGAAAAAATGTTAAACGAGGAAAATTCTATGGCATCTGAAGGCACTCACCCCATATTCATAAGAATAACAGAATTTGCAATCACTCAGTACATTACAAAGTTTGCAATATAAATAATACGTTCGTATTCAATTTTAGATCATCAGACTCCAATGTCCCTTGCTGGGCTCCTATATGCCCAGTCACCACGTCTAGCACAACTCGGCTTGGTGGGACTAAACGGTGGCGATTTTACAAAAACTACCGAGACCAACGGTTTAATTTATCTTTCGAGCAAAGAAGAACTTGAAACATTTTAATTTGGTCACCGATCTGGTAACTACGTCAACGTTGCTTAAATTGCATGATCGTAACCTCCTCTATCTTTATATTTAACTAGTGGCGCGCTCTCGACTTCGACCGCTTGAGTGTGCACCCGTATTATAGCGCCACCTACTGGGTCCAATTGTGTTTTCAAACCATCCAGGAACCCATTTAAATATACACACAAAATTTCATCCAAATCGGTCCAGCCGAGGAGTTAGGTGACAAACACTTATTATATATTAGGTCCTTACCTGAAATTGACGTTTTGTATGAAGATTTTTTATAAAATTTTATTTTTCATACTAACGTTTTTTTTAATTTCTTTTAGAATCTATTTATGTTAACACTATAAAAATTGTAGAGTAGTGTGTTTGTTTCACAAGCTAAATAAAGCAGATATTAAAAAGAAAAAAAAAACATGTTCCTTCAAAGCTACAATAAAACAAAAGGACAACTCTGCGAACATATACAGTAGTCAATTTAAAAAAAATGGGCGATAAAGACAAAATTTATAATCATTGTTTTTACTGAAGCCTAAGTAACATAGTCCTAATTAAAGGTGTATAATAATATTAACAACCGTTATTGACTTTTAGGAGTAATACACCTATTAGTAAGTGAGAAAAAAACGTCAATTTCATAGGTAAATTAATTAATTTCATTTATTTCAATATATACACTAGCCGTCACCCGCCCGTTTCGCCGTGCGAAAATAATGGGTCAAAGAACGCTAATCAAAATAATGATTAGGTTTACCAACATCATAAATAGCCTATCATTTGTACAATCGCATGTTCTTACTACATACAAATTTTCATCAAGATCGGTCAAGCCGTTCTTGAGTTAAAAGTGGACATACAGCCAGACAGACAAAAATTTCAAAAATCGTAGAATTGGCGTCAGTGAGTCATAAAATGAATGTTTATCCCAAAATTTGTCAGAAAAATTGCAAGTACACACAGAACCTACAGATTTATATAGTAGTAGTATAGATATACCTACTACGCAAGCCAATCGACACCCCTTACGATGACGTCCACTATTCTCGAGGGGGCTTTTAGTAAATGTTGTATGCGGCTAATATCGCACCCTTTACAGTGTTATAACTCGATAATATCCGTCGCGTGTCCCCGCCTCGTAGCGTTCCGATCGGCTTTTAATAAATATGTAATGGAGGTTATTTTTTATGATCGTGAGCGGACACGGGGTGTATCCGACGCGTTTCTCTGTCGCCTCAACGATAAATAAGAGTGGGCCGCGTCTGTTAATCCACATACAGCCCAGGAGACGTTTCCTACGTCAAAAAAAACACCAAAAGTACTTACGCGAAAATTGCGGGTGATCGATTACTGCTATTCGTTAGGTAGGTCAAAGAACTGGGGTGTTGAAAAATCTTGGCACACTTAAGTTGTTGACACTCGAATTGCGTTTTATATTTACTTGAAATAAAATAAAATTACTTATACAAAATTTTAAATTTAAGAAATATAATTTACCAAACGTTTTCGGAGAATTGTTTACCTCAATGTATATCTGGGGTACGTGTCTGCTGATCTGATATGACATCCGTGAATAGATGAATGTGATGTCAGATATGCCGTGAAACTGGGGTCAAGGGAGCGATCGCACGTACCGCCTGTGACTGTGACACAGCCATTGTTAGCGGTTGGTGCGGCTCCTGCATAATACCGAGCATAGAATGTTCAGAATTTCAAAGCGACTCCGATTACGACCCATCTGTCGCGTCGAGCATAGCTACGGGAATACGTGCGCATCGCTGTGGTTTGTTTGTATCTATCAATTTCTTTTGTTCGTCATTGGCCTATAAATTTCCCACTGTTCAGGACTTTTCATATGGGAAATTGGGGACATCGAAGTTTAACTTAAAACGCTAATCCAGCGGGTTAGTGGCTTTTAACAACTGCCAATGCCAACTATTGAAGGGAATGGCGTGCATCAGAAGATACCTACACTCAACATTGGGTGGATAATGGTTGAGAAAGAAGAAGAAGAATGCCATCTAACATTAATAGCGGCGGTCAACGGCTTGACCTGCCTTCCAAAGCGGAGGAGCTTAACATCTGTTCCTCATGCAGATAGTTAGATAATGTTTTTATTGCAACACCAGAGAAATTATTATTGAAGAAATAACTTGAGTTTGAACATTATCGTTTTTAAGATATCTCGTTCGGACAACCAGACGGCTGCAGAGAACTCGGATACTAAAAATCAGAGGTGCTGTGTCAGTTCCTGGGTCGTGCTTAAAAACAATGAGCAAGACATTACATAATTAAACATAAATTTATCATTGTTTTAGATTATCAATGATGAAAATATTATTTTTGAGTAAGTAATTTGCTGATCAATTTGTTTATAACCTTTTGGGGTTTGTGGGAATGAAACTAAAGTAATTTATTGTAAAATTATAAATAGGAAAAAGTTTTTATGCGGCTTGAATGAAGCAACGAACGCTGAGAGAGATGACTCCGTGATTGTCCGCCTCTGATAAGCAAACGGTAGTGTGTCGGTTTGCAAGCAAGATTAAACCACAGCAAGCGAGTACAGTTTCTGGCAGTGGCAGGGCTGACTTCCTAATATTTTCCGCAAACATGAACTCTTCAAAAATCTCGTACATCTTGAGGTAATAAATTGGAAAACTCGAGCGGAAGATAGCTTTAGATCTTGATATAAAGTAAATATTTCGCAAGGTGTGCAACCTTCGATTTTTTTTGTCAACATGTGCAAATTCTTTAACTATTATACTTGACGTGTATCAAAACTTGTCTAGATTTAGTTAAATGCAAGTTGAAACATGATTTTGTATTTTTAAATTTTAAACGACTTGACTGGCCGGATTGCATTGGTTCATGTAAGATTTGACGCCTACAACAAAATACTCGTACAATCGTTATCCTGAACTTTTATCTCATTAAGAATATGGTGTCACCCGTCGAAATCAAAGTTGTGTAGCATTTGTTTTCAGATTTAGGAATTCGATATGCCAGTGTAAGTTATAGCGAAGTTTACGTGAAAAGGCCCAACTATTGATTTTAGGTACCAACATCGCCGCCACAAGGGCATCGAACTCAGAACCCATCTTAAGAAGACGCATCGCTCCGTCCCACCTTACGGTCAGCTTAAACTTGCAACTTTGGAAGGGCACTTCTTAGTACTTATCTGGAGTATTATTATCGTCCATCGGCGTTTTGGAGCGTGTTAAACTTCAGCTGGCAAATTGGGAAGTTTCCAAGTTTCCAATATTTTATATTGTTCGTAAATGAATGAAGAATAACATATTTATCATCGTTTTGTGCGACCTCAGTAATTTAGCACTAGATTTATGGCAGTTTACGACATCGGTACGCTGTAAACATCTGCTCGTGTGTACGTACACATATTTAATTTTAACATTACCATTTATAAACATTTTGTTTTATTGAAAATTCATACGCGATCGTTGAAAACATTTTCAAACTAGGTACACTTTATTAGTCGACGTTGGTATTCCATTATATTTAATGGAAGCTTTATTCTATCTCTTCTTGAAACATTTGTAAATTAGTAAAAGAAGCACGGTTTGAAAGTAAAAATTATGTTTAATTAAGGCACGCTAACTTGTAAGACTTATTAATTACCATCAGATTCATTAAGTTTTAACTTTATAGTAAAAAACAGGGATGTTTTATTGTATGGAAAAAATATGTTTAATTGTAGTATGAGACGGTACAATTATAATGTTTTTGGCATCCCTTTTGTGTCAGGTTTTTTTTTAGTTTGTATTTTATTAGAATTAGTTCGTAATGTTAAGTGGAAATACTAAGGTCGACGAATTGAATAATATGTATGAAAAGTGGACATAATCAACGTTTCGTAGTCCCCTGAGTCCTCCTCCAAAACTGGACCGATTTAATTACTTTTTTCATTAAAAATTAAACTAAGGCTTTGGCTGTGTCCCTATGTTTTCCTTTTTTTAATATAATCTCGTCAAATATGTTTGCTGGATGTCTGAACACAGCGGAAAATCTGGCCAATTTTTAAGGTTTTTAAAGGTTCATATCTTTTTAAATAATTAATTTGTGAATCTAACCTAACCAAACTTATATGATCTATAAGAATCAAAGCGGTTCCTCTAGAGACAAGTTGGTTTTACAAGTTTGTCATTTAGTTGAGCTGTTTCGACCATGGGATGAAACAAATTATTCTTAAATTCGATCGGATTGTATAAAAAACTCGCTTTCCTCTCGTTTTTTGATAGACACCCAAATTTTTCATTCAAATATCTTTATGAATCAGAAAGTTTCGTGAGAAAATCATGAGACGTCCTAAACGATTTCACCCCACCTGTTTGTTATACTTATTAAAAATAACAAAATGGGCACATTCACACATTACTAATAGTGTTTTCTTGTTTGTGCAGATGTGGACTGAGGAGTTGTTTGCGTTGGCGTATAACCTGAACCAGCAGAACAACCCCACAATCAACTTCCTGGAGAAACTGCACACGAGAATCGTGCTCAAAGCTGACAAGTCCGGGAAAATACTCGTCAAAAAGTAAGTGTAATACGCCGTCTTGATCTTTGAAACGTGCTTACGTTTTCTTCGGAAGACACGTAAAGCTGTAGGTCCCAGCCCGCCTTCATTAGCAGTGGTTGACAACCACCAATCCGCACTGGGCCCGCGTGGTGGTTTATGGCCCGTTCTCCCTGTGTTATTTCTATCCATAGTGAAGGCTCGTGCGCCAGCAGTGGGAACATAAAAATAGCCGGCGGTGTATCGATACTCGTATTCAAAGGCCTGTGACTATTTTGACTCTGAATGTAAGGCGAACGAATCTACATAAACAAAATTAAAAAAAAATATATAAATCTAGTATAATTAATAGTATAATTATTTTATTTTTTAATCTCACGATCACCGTAAGCTTTAGAAGTCTCAACCCTGGACACAAATTTTCCCCACAGAATTGGTCGCGTGGGTAGAAAACGGGCCCATTTGTTTTCTTCTTGCACGACTGTATTGTTCTTGTATAAACTGTATAATTAATTACATTGTACAAGTTGTGTTGTTGTGGTTGTTTAATTGTAGTTAAAGTTAGTATTAGGATTAGATTTCGTATACATCCGAACCTTACAATAAATATCAAAATTTCCGATATTTGATCCATATCCGCTGGTGGATATTTTAAGACTAATACAGCAATCAACACAGTTGTGCAATAATTTGTACTGTAGAACTCTTCACGTAGTCTGAGATAAGTGTACAGTCATCTGCAAAAGTAGATGATGTTTACTAGATTTCAAAATTAAGTTTCGATAGTGTAAGTCGGTATTTTCTATATAACTACAGTCAAAGTCTGCTGGTATTAGTAGACACTCGAAGGTTTTTCGATATGCTTTTAAAAAGTTTTGATTTTCATACTGATTTCATATTTTGAAACTTGGCCAATATTCAGTTACCTTTGCTATTGACTGTACCATTAGTCCGTAATTTTTCATTTGTTTTCCATGTTTGTAGAAGTAAATAAGCTTTTATTTGGCGCCGTTTCTATTTCGCCACTGTTTTGTTTTCGGGTTATTTAAGTAAATTTAATAAAATAATTAGCAAGTATGTAAATAGGGTTTTAATTTATAAATATATTGCCAATCTTACTTGTTTTTAATTAGAGAATCTATAAATATAACATATGTCTATATCCTATCCTAATACTTTAAAAGTTCTCCTGCAATTTCTAGTGTTTTGGCAAAAGTAAATTAAATTGTAGTTTTGTTGTCAAAAGTTAACGTTTAATCTATCGTCATTTTACTTTGGACGTTTAATAATTATATCAATCGATATAATATTTTGTGAGATGAATATTCATCGGCTGATAATTAAAAATGATACGAGTGGCATACTACAAAATTAAATTGTAATTATATGAAACTTAGCCGCGGTTAAAAAGCCATTCTGACCCATTAATTTTGATAAGCTCTAAATGGACCTAGGTTGCTCGTCCTTAATTGCACGATCCCTGATTCCGTACTCTCAGTGGCGGCATAATTATAACTAAAGCAACCTTTCCTTAGGAATCGCCCGGGGCGAACTTATGGCCCTTTATTCCCGCGGAGAGTAGTTCTTGTTAGGGTAAGTATAACATAGTTATATGATACTGTTTAGAGTAACTGGCTGCCTGTAGCGTTAAGATATTAAGATCTTTATGGTATGACGCTGAAGCGTAATTAAAAAAAGAAACAAAAGATTTTTTCTTGTCATTAATTTTCGCAGTAATTGCATTTGCTATGGATAATCTTAAATCAATCACGAAGTCTGACGTTAGTTTCTTTGTTTAATCTAAATTTTTTAGACGTTGTTTTAGTCATGTTTTTTGTTTAAGTATTTTATTCTCATCGTTTTAAGAGTTCTATGCGTGTGGGTTAGCTGCCTATTCTTACGTCAGTATTCTACCAGATGAGGAGCTTTATACCGTCACCAATATATTACACATAGGTTATTATTAAACATTTTACATACTAAATACTATTTATTGCGGATTCTAAAGGCCGTTGTTTCATATAATTCACAGTTCATTATATAACGAGGTAAGAGTAATCAATCACTCGCGGTCATAGCATAATGAAAAAGAAAATATAGTTCTAACAGCCGCCCACGGTAGCGTTTAAGTGCTAATTACAGTAAAGTATTGCCATAGCCGACTGAGATTCATCTACAGATTTATTCGTCATGACATAATCGCGTGAAGGCTTTGAGTTGTTTGCGGTTGTTAAATATTTGATTTCTATTATCTGTTCCAATACATGTTGAATCTACTATGTTGTTTCATTGTCGCGCGAACACTACACATTGAAATGAAACATTTTATACGGATTTACTAGGCTTAAAACGGATTCCATAAAGCCTCACTGTGACTATGGATACTGGCTTTGAAACGTCACGATTAATAATATGCTCAATTTAAATATATGTCACAAATGAAAGGTTTCTTGGGTTTTTGATAAGTATAGTGTTTTATCTCAACACCAGTGCCGTATTATTTTTATGCACGACGACGGTGCCAACCATGCATATGATTTGCGTTTCTACAGAATATTCTTGAAAATACATTGAGCTGTTCATGTTTTATCGAGTACGTGTACTCGTCTACTAATTTAATCATCACAGTAACTAATATTGTTTAAATATTATGGTTTAAAAGAACATAGGTATTGTATATTTTAAGGTGAGGGAAGATAACATAGCTTATTACGAGTTGCTTCATAACTATAACGTATTACTACAAGATATCGTTTGTTCTTTAACTATATTGAATATCCGCATCTGTGGTCTAGTGGTTACGACCGGTTTAGACCGGGTCCCGGGTTCGATTCCCAGCAGGGGGTATGTTTGTGTGTCTAACCTACTCGGTTTGGTTGGTGGTAGGGCTTGTTTGTCCGCCTAGCTAGCTACCACCACCTTATCTAATTATGTCGCCATAACATCAATGTTTGTAGCATTGTTGTGTTCCGGCAGCTAGAGATAAGATAAGCCAGTGCCTCACAAGTCGAGGATTCCGGGTGAAGTGCGCTTCCATCAATTGGCCTTATATCTTAACATCAGCAGCGCTAAATTAATGCATCTCTAAGCAAAACAGCATCGAACGACGTTGAACTCGCTCATAACTTGCAAACGAATTTCAACCTTAATTAAGTTTACATTCGTTTGCAAGTTATGAGCGAGTTCAATGTTGAGGTCGACGCTGTTTTGCTTAGAGAATAGCACTGTAGGTGAGATCAAGGCACTGTGCTTAACCGTTAAATAAATTAAAAAAATACACTTGCTGCAATAAAGTTCAGTCAAACAATTTTTTTCGATGATATAATTTTAGAAGCTTTTGATGACACTATTTAAAGCACAAGTTTTATAGCCAACTCAGTTTATGAAGACTGAAGTTATGAGTATATGCTGTGATGGTTTGTTATTCATAACTTGCCTTGTATGGTGGTGGTAGAGTATTTAGAAACGTTAGCACACACCTTTAAAATTTATAGAGCTAAAATTCATGAAACATTCACTGTCGATCTGCATACAAGCAAAGAGAATGCTTGTAGTGAGTAATCCATTTTTTTTCTATGGAGGTTTTTTTATAATTCTGCATTTTTGAAACAATGACATTGTTGCAAAATATATAGTCTATTATAACATATATTAATCTTGGCGTTTTTTATACTTTTTATACAGGGTTACTCGAAACAACTCGATAACTTTCTTTCAGGAGGTGATAGGCGGCCTAAAATGTGACAAATGTAACCCCCCATATGTATGGTCGAAAACTAATAGTTTTCGAAATAATTTAAATTTTTGTGTTTAAAAAAAAATATCCAAATTTTAGCACTTAACTTCAAATTAAAAAAAAGTCATTGATGCGTGAATTAATTTTAATTTTAATTTGTAGCGGACATCCTGAGGCTGAGGCCTGAGGTGATCCTGAGGTGAACACAGCTGAGGTAGCACTAAAACATGTCAAAATACTAAACATTTTTAAATTACAACAATCACTTTAAAAAAAATGTATTCTTTTTACATTTCTTTTCATAAAGTGTTGTCTAGCTCAAAAAAATACTATGTGACTAGTCGTACAAATTATTAACAAAACTTCCTCACCTAATAACGTATCCAAAAAGGTATAAAGGCCAGCATAATTAATTTTAACTACGAAGTGAAAAAAAAACAACAACAGAATGCACACAAAAAGGTTAAGTAATAATTAGTTTTCGCAATAAATGACATTTTTTTAAACATTTTGCTCAATGTGTCGCCCTTAGTTCCGAATGCAAGTCCGGATCCTCTTCCTCATTTCGGTTTTTGTAATTCTTGATGAAAATGTTTGTTTCATCTGATTAAATTATCTCGAAAACTTTTTTTTTTCTGCCATACAAATGGGGTGTTTGTGTCACATTTTAGACCGCCTATCACCTCCTTCAAGGAAGTTGTTGAGTTCCCAGTAACCCTGTATAAACCATGCATAAGTGAACACATTTCATTTAATATAAATTTTCTAACTGATGTACGTATTTTAATTAAAGTTTTTGTGCATAAAAATCATCATCATCATCATCTCAGCCAAAAGACGTCCACTGCTGGACAAAGGCCTCCCCCAATGATATGAGGGGTATTTGCCGTAATCGCCACGCTTGGCAGGCGGGTTGGCGATCGCAGTAGGTTGAGAGTTACCTCAGAGAGATGCTGCTGCCCATCCTCTTCATAAAAATACAAAGATGTAATTAAAAAAATACTTTTATTTAACTGAATTTGTTAAAGTGCACTGGAAAGTTTAAAATTAAATAATATAATGTCGTTGAATAAACGTTTTATTAATGTTGAGTTCTAACCCTTTAGGCCTATGTTTTTCCTTAAGATAAAAAGTTTTATTAGTGTTTGCTCATTGGTTTGAAATATTTTATTTAACTTTGTATGGTATGCCGAACAGTAGAAAGGCTTTTAGCGGAATCGTAACAAAATTCGCCCCATAGCCAGTTCTGTTATAATCCGCTACCAATGCTGTTTAGATGGAGCTGTGCCAAATCAATTATGTCTGATTTCAGCTTATGATGATGAGAATTTAAATGGGTTATACGAAGTGAGATAATATTCCATTTCCGTTCGTGGCTATTTCTTAACTATAATAATTTACGTTTTAATGATAAATGTAATTATGGGCGAGATAATGCTAACGGTAGTACTTATTATTTGTTTATTTGATACCGACATTAAATACGTTAATGAATGTAATCGGTATTTTGTTGTTAAATTGTTAGTCATTTTCTTCTTATAGTGTTTTTTTTTATATTTTTTTATAGTGTTAGTGTTGGTTTGTCGATACAATTATATGTATACGTACTCACGAAAAACCTAAACTGAAAATTACCAATATTGATAAATTAAATACTTTTTTATTTTTTTACCTATTTAATCAACTACATACAGATGTAGCTCTCTAATAAAAAATATTATAATAAGATTTTTTATTAAAAAAAAAATAAATAAATAAATATTATAATAAGATTTTTTTATTAAAAAAAATAAAAGCCTGTAAAAAAATTACCAGCTTCTATA
Source organism: Eudonia lacustrata (assembly GCA_947562085.1). NCBI lineage: Eukaryota > Metazoa > Arthropoda > Insecta > Lepidoptera > Crambidae > Eudonia > Eudonia lacustrata. The sequence continues at coordinate 4,907,729 of OX387317.1, read as the reverse complement.
TGAGTGCCCTACAAAATAATATCTGTCATTTACACAAGTGTCTTGTCCACCAGCATTGTCCGCATATTCGCCCAAAACAAGGAGGACAAGAAGCGCGTGGAGAAGGCGCTCAGCGAGTCCGGCCTGCCCACCGGCAAGACAGACACCATATCGCAGGCCAAGTTCCAGTTCGAGGACTTCTTCGCCTTCTACAAGAACCTCACGCAGCGCACTGAAGTCCAGACTATTTTCAACAAGCTGTAAGTAGTCTTTGTTTTTTTGTTTCACTTATACAGGTGTTTTTTTTTACCAAACAGGGACAGTATGAGGAAGAAAACTAACTGAAACCATAAGAAATACAGGGAAACTGTCGAGAAACGAGAAAATATTTCAGTAAATTTGACTGTCTTCTACTGCTTCGATTTTTTCTTCCAACGCAATAAAATAATCTTAACAAAACAAAGTCGATCCGCATTAAAAAATATTGAACAATTTGACTCATTTTAGGTACAACTCACAATTGACTAAGAATATTGTTGTGCTTAAATTATTTTCACAAAAAAAGAATTGACGGTTCCTAAGACAGTTTATCTGTATCTTAAGGTTTCGGACTCCCTCATACTGTCCTATAAAAAAAAGAAACACCATTATTTTTTTTCTTTTCTTTTTGGAAATAGTGTTTTGTGTCTTTGGCCTTTGCACCGTATCGGCCTGGTGGCGCGAGCAAATTCCTAATACATGGCGTGTGATGCCAATAACCGCTGTGCGGTAAGCGTTTCGACCGCGCAATGAAGTGAGAATTCGCTCGCCGTGCCACCCGGTCGCCCCGTCCCGTAACAAACTACTATTATTTCTCCTGCGCTCGTGGCTAGGCCGTAAAAAAGTTTTAGGGGCGACGAGAAAATTAAGGTTCCTCAAGACTTCTTGGCGGGAAAGTGAAGCGTCATGTCTGCTGTTTTGTTTTATTTTCTAAAATTTTTGTTATGTCGAATATTAAAAATAAAATATATTTAATATTTAATGTAAATTAATGGTGGATTATTAACCGTTAAGAGCGTTTACGCCGCACACTAGCGCCACTAATGAAAAAATAAACATATCTAGTAATTAGAGATAGAAAATCAAATTATGCTCAACAAACTATTTGAATGAAGTAATTTAGCATTTTTACGTCACCTAATGAACACCTCACATGTTATGGTTTAGTTAAATAAGACGTTACGGCCACTTTTAACTATAACGCCATATTTAACTTAACCATAACATGTCTGGTGTTCATTAGGTGACGTAAAAATGCTAAATTACTTCATTCAGATAGTTTGTTGAGCATAATTTGATTTTCTATCTCTAATTACTAGATATGTTTTTTTTTTCATTGGCGGCGCTAGTGTGCGGCGTAAACGCTCTTAAGTGTTCATGAGTGTGCATAAGTGTTGGCAAATGAAACAAAACAGTGCAACGTTACTTTTCAAATTCTCTCAAGAAGCTCGCGTGAGGACTTAGTAAAGCCCCACATCTTTACTGAGATACTCGAGGGGTTGGGGGTATATCATTTCTCACTTCCCATTTCTAATATCATTCATCATCATCATATATGGAAATATTGTTTATTTATGTATTTCTTGTAAGTTAAATTACTTTGACACTGGCTAAATGTGCTAATCGCACGAAGCCATCAATAAAATAAAATAAAAGTTCCTCAAGCTTTAGTGACTGAACCATCTCCGGTGGTATTGTAGAGGGGATGGCATCACTCAAGCTCGTCTCCGTCTCGTGCTATTAGATTCTTTAGGACGTTCGAGTCGGTTGATGAGAAAGGAAAACCATAGGGCGGGCGAACCAAAACCAATCCTACTTAACAATAATTATCTTATTAATGGTTCTAAGTTCCTACTTATTATTATTTAAATAGTAAATTGTTGTGGGTATTTCATAATAAAATATTATTATTAGTTATGTAGGTAGTAACGGCTTTCTGAATAAACAGTTGTTGCCCAGAGCTCGGTCGTTTCATTACAATCACAACATGGTGACAGCGGTAAATTAAAATTAGGCAGAAATAGTGGTTTACAGTGTGTGAAAAATATAGATAATACATCTATTCGTGAGAGGTGTGAGGTGGTGAGCAAAGTCGGGAGCTGAATTACAGTGTAAAGTGTCGATTAAAATGGAGCACGCTCGGCCGCCCGCAGAACTCAACATAGACGCAGCCGGCGGACCCGTGAGTCGGGCCGATGCATGGAAGAAATGGAGGCAACAATTCATGTTATTTTTAAAGGCATCAGGAGTACATGCAGAGTCCCCGAGTGTTCAAGCAAGTCTATTGGTCAATCTCATCGGATCAGATGGCTTCGATGTGTACCAAACTTTTACTTTCGAGTCGGAAGATGATCGCGATGACGTCAAGGTGTTATTAAAAAAGTTTGATGGCTATTTCGGAACTAAGTCGAACGTTACGCTTATAAGATACAAATTTTTTACGCGTAATCAAGAACACGGTGAGTCCATACAACAATACGTCACCGCATTACGTCTGTTAAGTAAAAGTTGTGAATTCGCAATGTTGGAAGACGATTTAATAAGAGATCGGATAGTATGTGGCATCCGTTAGACTGCCGTCAGGGACCGGCTTTTAAGGAACGAGGATCTCACATTGGAAAAGGCGATTCAAATCTGTCAAGCAGAGGAGATATCGCAAGAGAGCGGACGTGAAATGTGCAGTTCTAAGGCAAGCGGTAGTGTCGTGCACGTGGACAGTGTCGGGGCGATGGGCCGCGGCCGGGGCGGCGGGCGAGCGCCGCGCGGCCAGGCGAGCGCGCACCGCGGACTCCGCCAGCGCTGGGCGCCGCCGCCGCCGCCGCCGCGCCGTCCCATGCCGCCCGCCGCCGGCGCTGCGCCGCCGCGGGCGTGCGCGGGATGCGGCTTCGCGCGTTGCGCTGAGGGCGACCAGTGCCCGGCGCGTTTCGTCAGCTGTTATGTTTGTGGTAATCGCGGACACTTTGCGCGCATGTGTAAGTCCAGCCATTCTTTTAGTAGAAGTAGTAAAGTACAACATGTGTATAAAGTAGATTGTAAGAATGATGAAAGAAATTATGCCGAGTATAGTGACTCGGATGACAGTGTATCTTTTTGTATTTCGACTATAGATTCGAAGAAAAGTAACTCGGAGGACTGGTTTCAAATACTTTCATGTGAAAACGGTTCGGAAAAGTTTAAGTTAGATACCGGAGCCGATTGCAATGTTTTAGCTTACTGTAAATTTAAAAAATTAGGATTTAATGATAGTGTGATATAAGAAAGAAAAATGTTCCCCTATTATCTTACACTCACAATGTTATACCTACAAGGGGAGTTTGTGTACTGCCGTGGTTTTATAAAGGAAATGTTTATGAACTAAAATTTGTGATCGCTGATATGGATTGTAGTAGTGTTCTGGGACGGAAATCATGTGAAGAGATGGGGCTCGTAAAGCGGATCAAGTCTATTGATATATCAAATTACGAAGATCTGTTTAAGGGCTTAGGTTGTCTCCCAGGAAAATATCACATAGTGATAGATGAATCTGTTGCTCCGGTAATATGTGCTTCCAGGAAAATTCCACACGGCTTGCGAGACCGCTTAGCGGCCGAACTGAAGAAAATGGAACAAATGGGCGTCATTACAAAGGTAAGTCACCCCACACACTGGGTTCATCCCTTAGTGTTGGCCGCTAAGAAAAACAATGGCATTCGCGTGTGTCTGGACCCGCGGGAACTGAACCGAGCGGTGCAGCGCGCGCACTTCCAGCTTCCGACCGTGTCCGAGCTGGCGGCGCGACTGCATGGCGCGAAGTTCTTTTCTGTGTTAGACGCCAATTCTGGGTTCTGGGCCGTCCAGCTGGATGACGTGAGCGCGGATCTGTGCACGTTTAGCACACCGTTCGGACGATATCAATTCTTGCGGCTCCCGTTCGGTATAAGCTGTGCTTCCGAAGTTTTTCATGGTAAAGTACGACAACTGCTGGAAGACCTGGAGGGCGTTGAAAGCTACATTGATGACGTGGTCGTCTGGGGGGAAACTAGGGACATTCATGATAGAAGACTTAAAGCTTTATTAGAAAGGGCGAGAGAGGTCAATTTAAAGTACAATAAAGAAAAGTGCAAAATATGTGTACGGGAGGTGACATATTTAGGTCATATATTTGACGCCAATGGTATGCGTCCAGATGATAATAAAATAAGAGCCATTAGAGAAATGTGTACACCAAAAAACAAAAAAGATCTAGAAAGATTTTTAGGAGCTGTAAATTACCTGTCAAAGTTCATTCAAAATTATTCTGAAATAGCTCTGCCTTTGACGAGTCTGTTAAGGAAAGAGAATGAATGGCGATGGGAGGAAAGCGAACGAGCAGCATTTAGTAGGTTAAAGGAGAGTGTAGCGAGTGCTGGCGTGCTCGCGCTGTACGACCCGGCGATGGCGGTGCGGCTGTCGGTGGACGCGTCCAGCGGCGCGCTCGGCGCCGTGCTGCTGCAGGGTGCGCGCCCGGTCGAGTACGCGTCGCGCACACTCACCGACACACAGAAGAGGTACGCTCAAGTCGAGAAGGAAATGTTAGCCATAGTCTTTGCTTGTGAACGATTTCACCAGTACATATATGGTAAACAAAAGGTAATAGTAGATTCAGATCACAAACCGTTGGAGAGTATTTTCAAAAAACCACTGATGTCCGTCCCAGCACGCCTACAACGGATGATGCTTAGAATACAAGGTTATGATTTAATCGTCAATTACGTACCCGGCAAGTACATGTACATTCCTGATATGCTGTCTCGCGCGCCGCTGCCTGACTTATATAGCGAAGAAGTTAGTAAGAATGTTCTATGTCACGTTCAAATGATAGTACATAGTTTACCGATATCAAATGATAAACTTACCTTGATTCAAAAAGAGACGAAAAAGGACTCTGATTGTTGTAAACTACTAGAATACATAAAGTCTGGTTGGCCTAATCATAAGTACAATGTTGAAACCAACCTTAAAGAGTATTGGTCTATTAAAGACGACTTGTTTACATATAATGATGTAATATTGAAAAACAATTCCGTGTTAATACCAAAACCGTTAAGATTAAAAATGCTAAGTATTGTTCATGAAGGGCACTTAGGAATTGACCGGTGTAAGAGGCGAGCGAGACAGGTAATGTTTTGGCCAAATATGTCACGTGACATTGAATTATATGTGAAGCGTTGTAAAGTCTGTCAGGAGTTCTCAAACGCCCCATGCAAAGAGCCGATGTTGCCAATCGAAATTCCAACACTACCATGGCACAAAGTAGGGTCAGATATTTTTGAGTACAAAAGGAAATATTATTTAATTATCGTTGACTACTATTCTAATTATATAGAAGTTTGCCAATTGAATAACATTATGTCTAGCACAATAATAGAAAACATGAAACAGCTATTTTCACGTCATGGCATCCCAAAAGTCATAATAAGCGATAATGGAACACAATATAGTAGCCGTGAATTCAGAAGTTTTGCGCAAGAATGGGGTTTTGACCATGTGACGTCATCACCTAATTATCCTCAATCAAATGGAAAAAGCGAACGTGCGGTTCAAACTATAAAAAAAATACTTATCAAATCAATAAAAAGCAACGGAGATTTTCACTTGGCTCTTCTGAATTTAAGAAACACCCCAAGGGATGGTTTGAGTTCTCCTGCTCAACTACTGATGGGTCGAAGGCTACGGTGTCAATTGCCAGTGCAATGTAAGCTTTTAAAACCTATGCCTATCGACTCTTCAGAGTATAAAAAAATGTTAGATAATCAGAGTAAATCCAAGATGTTATATGATAAGCAATGTAAACCACTGCCAAATTTAGATAAAGGTGATGTAGTTATTTTTATAGATGGAAAGAGTAGAAAAAGGGGAACTGTGGTCAATTATGCGAACACCCCTCGATCATATATTGTGCAAAATAAAATGGGTGCTAGATACAGACGCAATAGGCGTCATTTAATCAAATGTGAAAATGGGTCGAATTCATCGAATGTAGAAGATGACTTTTGTGACGCTTGTGGGGATGAGGGTATCAAAGAGGAAACAACATCAGATAATATCGACGATCGTAACGTAATTATCACTACTCCTAGTAAACCCGCATCCCCGCTGCTTATAAGAAAAGCTAAAAAAATTGCTAAACAGCGGCTCGGCATTGAGTGACATAACATAATTTTAGAAAAAAATGGTTGTTTTTTCTTCTTTTTAATATTAGTATTAAGAGTTTAAAAAATTGTTTTTAAGTTAGAATTTATTGGGGGAGGGTAGATAAGTAAAGTTAAATAAATAGTAAAAAGAGCACCGTTATTTTGTTAATATACTTAGTTATACAACATTGTTAATTTAAGGGGAAGGTGTTGTGGGTATTTCATAATAAAATAATATTATTAGTTATGTAGGTAGTAACGGCTTTCTGAATAAACAGTTGTTGCCCAGAGCTCGGTCGTTTCATTACAATCACAACAGTAAATAGTTTACAAAAACTTATATTTAAATAAAAAAGCTCTTACAATACTGGTAATATCGCTAATCAACGACAACCCTCACTCCCTGAATCTAGAAACATGTTTTTTTGCATAGACTTAGTAAATATATGCCTATATACTGCCTATATACTGTCCCAATGCTGGGCAAAGGCCTCTTATCATAGAAATTCAAGTCAACAGCTACAGTTGATAGGTATGGGCTTCATTACCACGCTTGTATTTAATGCGGGTTGACTGTAATTGCCCAAGTTTTCGTTTTAAAAATCCGAGCAATGCATCTAAAAGTCTAGTATGTTTTAATAGTTTCACCTCTGATCTTACAGTTTATTAGCTCTCTCCATCCGACTGGTTGTCTGGAAGAAATCGCTTAAAAGCGATAAGACCGCCAAATTGTAACTTTGTAAATTATTAATTTTTTTTTGTTCATGATTATGTTTTATAGTGTTGCAATAAAAGTATTATCTATCTATCTATCTATCTATCTAAAAATACGAAACACACTTTTACCAAATCTCAGAATTGTATTATTCAATTTTCACTTTTTTGTTTTGTAGCAACTTCCCTACTTAATACCTAGTGTAGGTACTATTACTACTACTACTACTAGTACTACTATTTATTTAAAAAGAAATACGTCTATTTGCGTCTTAACAAAATACCAAAGTGTATCCAAAGGCCAAGCGTTCTGTGAGGGGTTAAGCACTATATTTAGCCTTTAGGATATCGATAACGTCCCCTTAACAATATACCGATATAGAACTAATAATAAACTAAACGTCTCGTCGGGATATGAATAGCGCAATTAGTTCCCAAACAACGATCAAACTAATTTCGTATTATTAACTAGGTACGGCTCGGCTTCTGCAATTTCTAAGCATATTTCAATCAAGTATCGCTATATCGCTATAGAATGAACGCAGTTATGAACTGGTGCGCTTATATAGAGCCTTCTAATTAATAATTGCTACCGTAGCCTTATTGTAGTCCAGGGGCGTATTATATACTCGTAAGTCATACTTCAGTGGTACTATTGGCATGTACTAAAGGCTTTTGTGACGGACCAATAGTAACGCAAGCTAATTCCCAGGTTAGAATCTACTCGTAGTACCTACGGCCACAGTAACGAAAAAGCGGGAACGTTTTCTGTATATCTGTATCTATCTAATATTTGTTATATAGATCACAAAGTTTGTGGTCATAAATACAGCCTATATAGCGAAGTTAAAGTTCAAGACCCCCAATTTTCATAATATGTCAAAGTCGATGAAGAACAAAAGATATTTCCGGCGTGTTTACCCGTCCAGTTATTTTTGCGCTGCACCAAATGGAATCTTCGCTAACGAATTGTCCGCCGCCGGAGGACTTGCGAATATTGCCGCTGGCACTTTTATACGAGGTACTATTTTAGCGAAGCTGAATTTTCGGAAAAAAGGATGACGCGAGTGTGTGTGTGTGTGTGTGCACTTGCGAACTCTATTGTCACAGGCGACGCGGCGGGCTATTGAAACGTTCGAAAGTTGATAGCGCATATTGTTGGAGCTCTTTGCACAGGGACTTTTGTTACTGACCATTTTTTGCGACGTGTTTTTACAAATAAGTTCTTGTGGATCAAAGAGGTTTTTGCATGTGCTATGATATTGAATGCCGAAGATAAGAATAAGAATGATATTTATTTCGCTAAGATGAGATATATATCTGTTCTAATCAGTTATCATATCACCTAAAGAGGAACAAGGAATGCTCTGTTAGTAACGGCAGTGGCGATTAACCTTAAAATAAACTTTTGAAATTGCATTATGGTTCTTTGTTTGTGTAAACAAAATGGTACAGTCGTCAAATTATATATAGGTCAATGCATGGTATACATTAAATAACTTAATATAAAAGAGATATTCAGTTGTGGTTGAGTACTGAGTAATGGAAATGAAAAATGAGGTGTCAAAATGTACAGTCAGCAACAAAGGTAGCAGAACACAACCACAAGAAACTGAATAATCTAGCTTGTAAAATTCTGGATATAGTAGTATAGTTTTGATAATGATTTAATAATGTTATATATGTTAAGTACTAAAGTATTAGTCACTGACGCAGGTCGCTAAACATTTTAACAGGCGATAGTCAACTTATGGTAGACATTTGAAGTGTTTAGCGGCTTTTGTTCAACTTCCTCACAAAAATCTAACATACCTGTTCCCACTAGGACGGACGGCAAACCATACCTGTCGGCAACGCAGCTAGTGGACTTTCTCAACGAAATACAGCGCGACCCGCGGCTGAACGAGATCCTGCACCCATACGCGGACATCCAGCGGGCGCGCGACCTCATCCGCGCGTACGAGCACAACAAGTACCACCAGCAGCGGTCGCAGCTCACCTTCGACGGGTTCCTGAGGTACGTGGAGGCTAGGAGTAGGAGTGGCATGATATCTATACCCATTCCTATCAGTCCCGCGGCTGAACGAGATCCTGCACCCGTACGCGGACATCCAGCGGGCGCGCGACCTCATCCGCGCGTACGAGCACAACAAGTACCACCAGCAGTGGTCGCAGCTCACCTTCGACGGGTTCCTGAGGTAAGTGGACGCTGGAAGAAGTAAGAGTATTAGGATCATCCTTACGGGAGACGGGTGAACGAGCAATAAGCCACCACGCGGGACCAGTGCGTATTGGTGTTTGTTAACGACTACTAATGCCGGCGGGACCAACGGCTTTACGTGTCTTCTAAGGCGCTCCGCAAACGGCGGGGCGGGCGGTCTTTTTGCCCGCGAAGCAATAAAGACCGCGTCTGCCCGTCTATGCCCGCGGCTGCCCGCGCCGCGAATCCAAAGTGTTTGCGGAAGAACACCGCCGGCCAACGGGCTGCTGGTGGCGCGGTGTTTTTGCCCTGTGTGTGCGATGGTAGTAGATGATTCCCTTTGTTCTTTCGTTCGCGGCAAAATTGTCCGGTCCACCCTGCCCCGTTGATTGCGGAGAGCCTAAAGCACGAAGAGCTTGATTTGATATATTTTTTTTTACCCATTTGACGACTGGATTGCTGGATGCGAGCAGCACAGGACCGGTCGTTGTGGAGATCCTTGGGGAGGCCTTTGTCCAGCAGTGGACGTCTTTTGGCTGGGATGATGATGATGATGATGATGACTGGAGTTGCTTAAGATCAGCATTCGCAGACCGTGGGCCCCACGCTACAACTCTATAGTATATTCTGGCGCGGCTAGCTAGCGTGACCGATACCGAAGCTAGTGCATGGCGTGTTCTTTGTAGTCACGAATCTTTTATCAAATTTTAATTAGCACGACAAACATACGCCGCTGTTGCGCCTAAGGTCGCTCTTCGCTACGCCGCCAAAGCAATATTTAATACTTTACTAGAACAGTTTGAACCATTATTTCAAACTAACATGCTCCGCGCGTCATTTATCTTTATTCGAGAGACTTTATTCGGGTTCTAAGTCGTAGTATGCGTTCGTTATGATTCCTACAGCATGCACTTATGTTTCAGATTTTTGATGTCAGAAGATAATCCAATCGTGGCGCCCAACAAGATGGACTTATGCGACGACATGGAGCAGCCAATGGCCCACTACTTTATAAACAGTTCGCACAACACCTACCTCACCGGCCATCAGATCACCGGCAAATCCAGCGTCGAGATCTACCGACAGAGCCTGCTAGCTGGGTGCAGGTCAGTCGCGTTTTGTTTTGTGTGTTGTCATAGTATCTGACGTCATACTATCCGTGCCTGTTACCAAAGTACCGGTTACCAAAGTACCGGTTACCAAAGTACCGGTTACCAAAGTATCGGTTACCACAATTAAGGTTACCAAATCTATGTCGAAAACTGTAAAGAAAAGTCAAAGTAAACAGACAACATGCACCGTTTTTCAAAATATTTACGAATGTTCAGTTCTTATCGATAACATTATACAAATCACTATTAACGATGAAGAGTGCACTATAGCTAGCCTTAGGGTCATTTTCTGTGGCTTTTCCTACATTTCACACGTTATTTCACACAATTTATTCTCGACACCAAAGGTGACGTTTAAAGTGATGAATATAGCGTGTCTAAAAAAACTTAATTCACACATGGGCTTATCGCGTTATGTCGAACTAATGAGAGTGTTATCAAAATAAATTGATGTTCGTAAAAATCTCCATGTGTACGTGATAGATTTTTAATAGTTTAACCAATTAGCTTGGTATCGCAAGCACACCACTATCGGTTTTATTACCGTCTATCGCCCTTAATTGCACCGTTAACGGATATAAATAAATGTAAATATTTAGGGAATTATTCCTTAATGAATTTCGCGTCTAGAAATCTTCCGAATGGATTTGTGTTGATCGGTTTTAATTAGTTCGTTGATATCGTTGCTGTTTACGCGTCAGCTTTTCGATTATATGGACGCGATTTCCCTTGGCTTTATCGTGTTTGCGTAAATACGAGATATATTATTCGCCTAACCAGAAAAATATAGAGATGAAACAACTTTACGGATCTACTCGCATTTATTGTATAAGTACATCAGTTTTAAAACATTAATTTACAAAAACGAACGTATAAAAAAATGATAAAAAATAAATGCGAGTAGATCCGTAAAAGTTGTTTCATTTCAATGTGAAGTGTTCGCGTGAACTTTAGAAAACAATATAAAACATATAGAGGCTATTGAATAATTTGTGTTGCATTTTCACAATATATTGTCTTCAATTTGTCGGCTTTTAGCGACTTACTAAAGGACGCTTTTGTTTAACCAATTTATTAAAGGTGTAACTTTTTGTAAAAAAAAAAACATAATATGTGTTGATCACGACCATACTGTACCTATGTCCAGCAGTGGACTAGTATCGGCTGATAATGATAATGACAATGACGAAACTTGATTTACTTAGATAGTGTTTGTCATGAATTTAAAAGTTTTTTTTTAAGTTTTCTACAACGCGTGTCTCATGCCAGTGTCTCAGTTATTATCTATTACATATAATAAAGCTAAAGAGGGTCGAAAGTCTGTACATGGAAGATACTCAAAAAAAAGTTGGCTGGGGGATACTTAGAATCGATAACAGAACACGTTCCAACAGTTTTTTAGAATTTTTGTATGTTTGTCTGTTTGTCTGTTTATTTAACCGCGCATCAAGTGAAAATGTCTAATATAAACCTTTTATGTAAACATTAATTAATATTTACACTACTAATTACATATTATTATAATATTTATAATATGTCTGAACGGATTTGGATGAAAGTTTGCACATAGACAGACCATGACCCGGACTAGGATATAGGATACTTTTTGTCCCGGTAACACGTTCCTGTGGGGTAGTGTAGTCTTCGCGAACGAAGTCGCGGGCGACAACTAGTCCATATTTAAGTTCGAATAATTTTCGTGTTTACTTTAAATGGAAGAAAGACATATTGGCAATATTCTTAAAATACACGTATATTTGGCCAAACAACAAACATCGCTGCTCGAATATTAAATTAGGGCGCGCCATAAAAAGTCTGATATCTGTAATGAGTTGCCGTTGACGACATCAAGCCCAGGGTAAATTAGCAGTCTTGTGACCCCACGGGTGGCCGATCATTTTTCCATTAGAAAAAAAGCTATATACCGTCGAGTCCAAAAATATCTCAACAGTATAATAAAATAACCCCGTCGCTCTATTTGGAATATAAGAAGACAAGTTACTTTAACAAGGTATAAAAGTACTTATGTATCGTTGGATACGACTGCATGCTAAAATACTTACTGTGTAAATTTAATTGTTTTTTGAACCGGTCAGGATGGTAGAATCACGACTAATTAAATCTTCTAAGTCATTCTCTATGATGACCTTGACTTGAATAAAAACTTATTATGTTTTTATTTTACCTTAAAATTTAACTCATGTCTGCAGCAGCGAGTGCCACCTTTCATAAACTCATAGTGTAAAATAATCTTTTGTAAGTAATGCGTGTTCACACATCACATGTTTACATTTTCCCTGAAGTACTACACTTCTATGTTGCAACAAATTAGCATAGATACAATTACTGAACTGTATATTCTCAATAAGTGGTCTGTAAGCATAATTGCAACAGTATGGACATTCTATTTATGCGTTCCTTTGGCCATCACAAGATATAGACATTCAGTCACTAATAGCATCCTTTGATGTCGAATGTAAAGCGAACGCTCGCTGCTTCCTAAAATAAACACGAGTACCTACTGTGCACATAAAATCATTTGCAGGTACTAAAAGTCAATGATTTTGTATATAAACACATTTGTTAAACACTTATCGTTTGTTACGTGATAATTGTAGTGTTATGTTTGTACGATAGGCTTTTTGATTCGATATTACGTTACGATAAAACATTTCATTGTCTCATTAGTAGATACGCGTTAAAAGGTTTTTTTTATCATAAAATGCTGTATTGAAATAAGTAATCGTAAACCTTTTAGATGAATTGTTTTTTTTAGTTTACGTAGGTACTTACTATACTTAATTTTATATCGAAAAAAACAGACACATAACATGTAAAGTAAAGTCAATAAGTAAAAATTGCTAATAAGAAAACCTCTCATCAAAAATGAACTTAAGTTACCCGAACTTAATGTTACTGGATAATTTCATAGTTTTTTTTAAAATTAAGCTGAATCGTATTTGAAATTTAAAACGTAGCTTTTAATCTTTTTGTCTTATACATTTTACAACGGTTATCACCAGTAACAGTAAATAGTACATAAGATAATAACAAAAATAAAAAATAAAATAATTTTGAAATTTAATTTTTTTAATCTCCCAGGTGCGTCGAGCTTGACTTCTGGAACGGTCGTACCGAGGAGCCGGTGATCGTGCACGGTTACACCTTTGTGCCGGAGATAAGCGCCAGGGAGGTGCTCGAAGCGATCGCCGAGAGTGCGTTCAAGACGTCCGACTACCCGGTGATACTGAGCTTCGAGAACCACTGCAACCCGCGCCAGCAGGCCAAGATAGCCAACTACTGCCGGGACATATTCGGCGATATGTTGCTCGACAGGCCGCTGGATTCGCACCAGTTAGAGCCAGGTATATTGATATCATCGTTAGTCTATAAACGGTTCATTGTAGCGCTAAGGCCTTCCGACAGAAACAATAACACATGGGGAGATTGAGTCATAAACCACTACGCTCTGGTGGAGATATGATGCTCGAGAGACCGCTGAATTGGGAGTCAGGTATGTTAATATCGATAGGCTGTATGTACTTACCACTGTTGGGCTACGGTCTTCCCAGGCTATACACCAATACGCTGGCGGAGACATGTTACTGCCGCTGGACTCATACCAATTGGAGCCAGGTATGTTGATATCATCGTTAGCCTATATTTTACCCCCACGACCGGTCAACGCGAACCAAGGTCCTAGCCAGAGGGGTGAATCTTCCATACATTGAATGATTACAAAAATTTCATATACGGCAGCGCCATCTTCCGTAAGAGGAACCTCAAGTTACTAACTGGTTATCCATGTAATGTCACTAGATGGCGGTAGTATAGATAGCATTTAAAATTACGTTTAGTTATTTTCTAGTAACTTTCTTATAGCCACAACTTTCGTTATCTCCTTAAAGAGCTCATTGGCCGAGCGGCTGCGACGACGCATCGTGCTAGAGAAATCCTCGGATAACTTTTTGATATTTATGTTCATTTATATTTTTTTAATATGTTTTTATCAATCAACGAGGACCAGCTCGCGTTGTGCTATTCTATCTAAATAACGTACTGACGGTGTTTAGATTACACGACTTGAGGAACCAGGTAACCGAGTCCGGTAAAGCATTCTGGACCGGCAACGCATCTGCGGTTTTTATGGAATTAGGGGTGTTTACGTGTGGCGGTAATCACTTTCCCCCCTGGCTCGTTTGCCACCTTTTACCACCGCTTCTGGGCTCAGGTCTTCCCACAGGAATAATAGCATATGGAGGGATTGGGTCCATAACACACTACGCTGACCTATTGCTTGTACAAGATGAGGCAAAAGTAATCACCCTATCGGATGATGCTATAATTTTTACAAATGGCGTCAAATGTTAAATTGGTTTCACATATTTGAAGTAAACAGATGTAAAATACATGTCGACAAGCCATGAATCGCTTTACTCCTCAAGAACGCGGAATAATTGTAACCGACATTTTGAAGCAGGCATTTCCGGGTCGCCTAATCTCACGTTTTGGCGATTTCCACTGGCCGCCAAGATCGCCCGATTTGACCGTACCAGACTTCTTTTTGTGTGGGTTTTTGAAGTCTCGTGTTTACGTGAACAAGCCTCAGATTCTGGAAGCCCTCAAGGACAACATCCGACACGAATGCGCGAACCTATCGCCTGAAGTTCTGGCAAAAGTGATGGAAAATGCCAAAAAAGGGCCCACTGGCCATGGCGGCGGCCACTTGTGCGATATCATCTTCTCAACTTGATGGGAAAAATTCTAATGAATTAAACATAAATAATCCACAAACAGAACCAAAGTTTTTCTTTTGTAGAAAAAAATTACAGCCAAAGAACATCGGATGATTACTTTTGCCTCACCCTGTAGGTGGGTTCAAACGACTGCTATCTAGCGACATCAATTGAATCAACGGCTTAATGTGCCTTGCATGTTATGTGCATGGTGGAGATCGAAATATTGTTATCTGCTAACCTATCCGGTATCCCGGCTTCCTGGTAGTTCCTTAAATTGATAGATCTAAACTGGAACGCACAAGCCGCCGCGCTGTCGTACTATCGAACATATATTTTGATATGTAAGTATGTAACTAATATGTAACTGCTCGTTGTATGGCCTCACCACCGCAAATATTTGCTTTCTTTGCGACCTAATTGCAATAGCAATAAAAATATATTTATAAAGTTATTAGTGTTGACACGCGGCCCCAAGTAGGTCGCTAAGTCACCGCCATATATGTCGCACATGTATCGGTGGTGAGGTGACAGTAGGGAACATATTCTGTGATCTCTATTGCGTCTTGTTAAGTTTGTGCAGATCTTCGCCTTGCATTTATTTAGTTATGATTGTAATATATTTATCTTCTATAAAATACGAATCTGTACCTGAGTACTTTGTGATCGCTCAGTGGTCGAAATTCTACCGTTTTATTATAAATAGATATGAGTATTGAGCATCCAAAATAGTTAGATTTACGTTTCAGTTTATTGCACTATTAGTTTAGTTTCAATCTCTTAAAATAACCTATTTAATTGCTTAAAGTGAGTGCTAATAGATTAGTGCGAGTAGTTTTATTGCGACTGGAATATATCACGGATGACTCGAAAGAAATAGAACTGATAGAACAGTTTGTTTGCTTGGAAAAGTAGTCGTGAGTCCATTAAATTTCCATTCTGAAGTAGAATAGAATAGAAACACTTTATTTGTAACTAATACATCACACACATAAAAAAATCTATTAAAAAAAACAATAATAATAACAAATAGAAATTTTTATACATGTGTGCTGCAGAGGCACAAAAGGACTCGGTGACTGATTTTGCTTATACACAAAAATACATAAGTGTATAAGCAAAGCACTGGTTTCTGCTATTACCCAGAAGAGGGTGGACATACAAAACAAAAATGTAGGCACTAATCGACACAATATTAAAAACAAATAGTGAAAATGGAAAATTAATAAAAAATCTATACTAATATTATAAAGCTGAAGAGTTTGTTTGTTTGTTTGTTTGTTTGTTTGTTTGTTTGAACGCGCTAATCTCAGGAACTACTGGTTCGAATTGAATAATTCTTTTTGTGTTGGATAGTCCATTTATCGAGGAAGGCTTTAGGCTATATAACATCACGCTGCGACCAATAGGAGCGAAGCATCAGTGAAAAATGTTGCAAAAACGGGAAAAGAGGCTAAAAAATTAAAAATGCTGCCGAAAGTCACTATTCCACGCGGACGAAGTTGCGAGCACAGCTAGTTAAGAATACAATTTCATGAATTCAATAAATTCTAGGCACGCTGTTTTCGTTGGCCTAGGACCAAGCGACGTCATCTTTTGTTTACGACAAGAAATACATACCTCTCTGATTTAATTACGCAGCTTTGATTATTTTTACCTATAGTTCGTAATCGATAAACTCACGCTTTGACATGGACACTTGCGTTTATTATGAATATTATTTTAACCTGACTTTAGGACCCTGCGTGTATTTCAGAAAGATTTTAGAAAAAAAGCATATAAAGTTAAAATTATCTTTTTAAACAGAGTATTTGGTTATAGGTGTATAATCCCGAAACATCGACATGCAACTAAGTATACATCGTGACAATCAAAGCATTATTTACGAAGATTTGTTCTTTACTACAATAACAAGTCTCTCTCAAATTGATTTTATTAAATTATTTTTGATTAATCCTTACAATTTTTGAATTCTGTTTCGTTTGGACCATGAGGTTGACGACCAAGATCAATGTTGATCAATGCTGTACTGTATCTGCCATATTCGGGATCATACAGATATTATTACCAAACACCTTGTATATTTTTGAATAACAAAAAAAAAACACTGATTTGATTTACCCAAACGTTTTTTTAATGCATATGAGTAGTATCTACTAAAAGTACGTTACTATAGTGACACATATGTTAATTTAAACATCTTCAGCATAAAAATGAAAACCACAGTGAACTGAAGACAGTAAAATATTTAACGGGAACCGACTTCCGCCGATTAGCCGGACGCGCGCCCGATTGTGGTTTGCGGTCGGTCGCGATAATTATATATTTCTTGTTGATATGTTTTGTGAATTCGGTGACGTATTTATGCGTACGAGAAAATGTTGTTTTGGTAGGTATTCCGTGAGCGTATTCATTGAATCGGAAACGGTGCGATCTTATACTTTTTAGTCACATTATAACTGACCTTTACGCAACTTTGTATAACAACTTAGAAGTTGTTCAGTTTCAACAAATTATGTATTTTTTTTATAGATCTTACGGGTAAGCACAGTACCTTCATATCACCCGTTAAGTGATGATAAAGGCCAATGGTGGAAGTGCACTTCACCCGGGATCCTCAACTACTGAGGCACTGGCTATCTTATACACAACAGTATCTAAAGTGTATCTAAGAGGACAAATTGGTAGTCTGAATTATTTTAATTGCTGTGATTATTAAAAATTAATAAATAACGTTTTTACTTCACTTATTGTTTGATTTTTTACTTTATAAAAATAGAACTGTGGCGAACTTACACATACTTTTTTCTGTGGCAAACTAACTTTGTGGCGAAGGTACAACAACCCTTCCAATTCACTTCCCTTTTCGGATTGTTTTTTACGACTTTAGATAACTCAAAAACTAGTTAACGTTTTATCATTTTAAGCTTTGCAAAAAGAATACGACTACCGAAAGTAACACTTGAAATAGACGACTTGCCTATGATGGGACTTTTTGCAAATTTCCTTTTTTTTTGTATTTATTAGTATGCGTTGATCTCCGTTAAATGAATTCATGTGTTCAATAGGAGGGGAGCTGCCACCGCCGTCTATGCTCCGCAACAAAATAATAATAAAGAACAAGAAGAAACACCACCACCATCATAAGAAGGACGACTCGGTCGCGTCTGAGGAGAGCGAGCCGCTGCCCGAGGTGCCGCCGCCGCAAGGCAACGGCGAAGTTGCGCATGGGACGGTATGGAACCTCTTTTTACCTTCTTTCGATAAAGATAGATAGATAAACACTATTGCTTACACAATTATACACAAAGGAAATAACAGGAAATTTTAAAATAATAGTAGGCAGAGGCGGTCTTATCGCTTAAAGCGATCTCTTCCAGACAACCTTTGTGGCATATGACAGATTAGGAGACAGTGAGAGGTAGTGTACCGGCAACTAACAAATATAGAAAAAAATATATATTAAATATATATTATACAGAAAAAATACCGTGATAAAGAGATAAAGATGATCGTTTTAAAGACAGGTCGCAGAAGAGATTTTCACGTTATGCGGTATCTTGTTCAGCTTAACTCCTTGAGTTTGCTAGTAGGAACTAACTTGGTTTGCTAGTGTAAACTGAATGTCAACCCACTGTCCAGAGTTGATATGACCAAATAACCGAAATCTGTTGTACCACTATTTGTGTACTACCTACATGTATGTACGATATTCACGAGGTCGGTTCGTTTTTGACTATGGACTAACACATGGGAATTATTATAAACACATAACATAAGGTGTGGAATTATGTTTTAAATTATTCGATTAAGGTTCTGCCATACCTTTCTAGTAATAGTCTAGTTATCTATATGTTTAAAATAATTTAATAAGTTAAAAAACACTGTTTATGCATGTTATTTTGAAACTAAAACGTACTTACTGTTTTTTTTTTTGCGTAAAATTCGTAATTTCTTCGCAATATATACCTAATGGTAAAATAAAAACATTAATAAAAACTAATGATGCACAGCTCGCGCGCCAAGGGTCTAAGGATTCATCATCGTCATCAGACTCTGAAAGCTCCTCCGGGGAGGAGGAGGCGGGCGGCGGGGAAGCAGACGAACCTCGCGAGACGCACGCGGGCGCCGAGATCTCCGCGCTCGTCAACTACGTGCAGCCCGTGCACTTTAGTTCCTTCGAGAGCGCTGAGAGTGAGTGCAGTAGACAGTTTTAATGCTACATAGCTTGCACCACAAGGTACGAAGGAGTCGCCATTATCGTCCAACTATGAAAATGAAAAAAAAAATGAAAAATGATTTATTCGTTAACATGTTAACAATTAACAAAAATCAGGGCAAACTACTTCTATTGAACGCGAAATGCATCCGTATCAGAAGTAGCCACTCCTCCATAGCTTACAATTAAAACTTTTTTTTCTTCTTCCTTACTTCAAATTCAAATACACAAGTGTGTGTGTGTGAAAGTGTGTGTGTATGTGTGTGAGTGTGTGAGTGTGTAGTGTGTGTGTGAGTGGGTAGTGTGTGTGTGAGTGTGTTAAAGTGTGAATGTGTGGGTTTGTGTGTAATAAAAACATAAATATCCACACACTAGAAAAGTCCAGTCCAGTAGAAAAGTCCTATGGGTAGGAGGAGGCGGGGGCGGGGAAGCAGACAAGCCTCGCGAGACGCACGCGTGCACGTATAGTTTCGACGTCCGAAATCAATCCTAATTTGCTTGGGATTTGGGATTTGCGATCAAGGAGCGAGAGAGCAATCCTTATAGATATATTCAATTCAAAAAATTTTTGATTCCTCAGACATTCTCAAATACATTTAAGTTGCGTTTACAAACACGTGAATGACTATTCGAACAAGTAAAGCGTAAAAATATAAATCAAATCTATTTGTTGTCTTAGTTAAAGGCATATTAAGATTATAATATTCAAAATATCGTTATAACCTAAAGACGTAAAATATTTTAATCTATTTGCCTTGTATTAGTTAAAATATAATACTACGTATCACGTACTAGTGAATTGAGTGTAGGCTTGTTTGTGCGCAGAAAAGAACCGCTTCTATGAGATGTCGTCGTTCGACGAAAAGCAGGCGACAACTCTGCTAAAGGAGCGGCCGATCGAGTTCGTCAACTACAACAAGCACCAGCTTTCGCGCGTCTACCCGGCAGGCACTAGATTCGACTCCTCCAACTTCATGCCGCAGGTGAGCTGGGTGACAATACTTGTACAGAAATCAACCTTATTACAACACGTTAAGGTGCACTTTCATTTGTTC
The DNA here is from genome assembly GCA_947562085.1 of Eudonia lacustrata. NCBI lineage: Eukaryota > Metazoa > Arthropoda > Insecta > Lepidoptera > Crambidae > Eudonia > Eudonia lacustrata. The sequence continues at coordinate 4,887,523 of OX387317.1, read as the reverse complement.
TCAGGCTTTAGTTAATTAAATTGTACTGTCATTGGCCTAAGGTTAATTTTTTTGTCAAAACTGTGAACACATACATTCTGAAATATTTTGTTATATCTAGTATATTTAGTGATCAATAGCTGAGCGTACGTATTAAAAAAAAATTAAGATTCTTTATGTCGTTGTAGTTTAGTAGTGAAACAAGCGATCTCAGACGCAGGGGTCTGGTCTGGTCTTGGGGGAGATCTAAAAATAATAAAAGAATCTAACTTTGTACTTCTTCTAAAGAAACAAATCATCTTATATATTAATAGCGTAAGTCGATTTTTGTCCCAGTGATTATGGGACGATAGCTGCACATAAAAAATCGGTTATGGTCTCATTTTGAAGAGCTTCAGTCGTAGGTGTGCAGAAAAATAAAGAGACCTGCTATAGGTTTCGAAGTTCCTAAAAGATCTGTTGAATAAACGCGAAGTTTTGCAGGCGACCCACTAGTTTTCATTTAAAATTGTTCATAGTAATTTATAATTCGTAAGTTTTTAAGTCCATTTCGGCTTGTATCAAAAATTATGCTTTTTAATAACATACTCTAATCACATTTACAATTAGGTTAGGTTTCTCACCTTCGATTATGCGTAGGTTTTCTGGAACGCGGGCTGCCAGCTTGTGGCGCTGAACTTCCAGACGTTAGACCTGGCGATGCAACTCAACCTCGGCACCTTCGAGTACAACCGTCGCTGCGGGTATCTGCTTAAACCGGAGTTCATGCGGCGAAAGGTGGGTTCTACTGTTTATAAAACGATTAATAACACCTTGTATCTTATGATTTTTACTGATTCATTTCTGTAAATATTAAAATTGTTATCTGTTAGCTGCATACTTTCACGGTGTAAAACACTTTTATACTTATTTAGCTGCTAAGTAGCTATCAGAGTCAGTAACGTGCGTTAGATATTATAGAATGCGGTGACTTTCAGGTTAACCGAACTCGAATGCCTAAAACAAAACTGGATATACAAGAAGTGCGGGATGTATAAGTCGATACTCTTGTATTTGGGAAAATAAGACTGTGTGTGTAATTTAGCAAGGTACATTATGCACCACAGTATCGTTGCCTAGTTTGCAAATGCGTGTGCGTGTGCATGTAAGAGTATTGGTGCGCGGGAGTGTCGTGTGAGGGTGTGTGTAAGTGTATGTGAGCATGTGGGTGTGAATTAGAACGTCTCATTATAACAGCATCGTCGCTTAGTTCGTTCCGTTCGCGAAAAATATATTCTGTGTAAAATTTCAGCACTTTTTTTTTATACACCATAGGACCGCCGCCTAGACCCGTTTGCCGAGAGCACCGTGGACGGCATCATCGCCGGCTCGCTGTCCGTGACCGTACTATCCGGCCAGCTGCTAACCGACAAGCGATGCGGCACCTACGTGGAGGTGGACATGTTCGGACTACCCGCCGACACCGTGCGCAAGCGGTTCCGCACTAGAGTCGCGCCCAGCAACGGAATCAACCCTGTCTATGGAGAGGAGCCGTTTATATTCAAGAAGGTTAGTAACAGTACGCTGCAGATGTATCTAGCATTGGCTATGGCACTACGTGGAAGTGGACATGTTCGAACACCGTGCGCAAGCGGTTCTTCACTAGAGTCGCACCCAACAATAGGATATTGGGACAAACCCCGTCTGTGGAGAGGAGCCTAGAAGGCTCGAAAGTCGTAGTCGTATATTACCACCTTACCGCCACTTACCATCAGGTAAAATTAAATAAGACGCTTCCCCGTTTTTAAAAACGTGAACGCATCTTTAAATGTAATCATTTAAATGTTTATACATTCCCACTGCTGGCCCCAGATCGCTATAATTGGCTTCTGTAATGTAAACGTGCAAATAAAGATTATTTTATCAACTCTATCTGAATACGCGTTAAAAACCTCAAATACTTTTATTTCACTCGAAAGTTTAATACAATTCTTTTGAATTTATCTATCTTTCTTTGAATATTTGTATTATTGATACCTGAAGCCGAGGTCGAATATCAATCAAACAGGAACAGATTCCATTAGCCAGTGCATCGCTCGCACGCGACCGACGTCGGCCGACATATTGTTTACGCGTCACCGCACGCCTGTCGGCGGCGCGGGTAATGCGCGTGGACGGACGGATACGATCGCCGCGTTTATCATTACCGAGTTTATTGACTTGTGGCAATGTCGATCAAGATTGTATTAGTCATTGGCAGGGAGTGAACAGGAAAATATGTAGATTGTTTTTTCTTTACATACCTATATATAGATAGATATATAAATAAATGCCTGTTTAATTCAATATTTATTATATTAAACGAATAAAAAGTCGGAGCCCTTTGCCCTGAAGTGGGATAAATGAGATTTAGATAGATTAAAGAAAAACATAGACTTCAATATTGTTTTATAAAGTTTACGCGAACACGACACATTGAAATGAAACAACTTTTACGGATCTACTCGCGTTTATTTTATGCATTAGTTTTAATTAATTAAAACGCGAGTAGATTCGTAAAAATTGTTTCATTTCATAGATTTCAATAGTAAGATTTTTGAGGATATAAGTGTTTAATCAAAAATACCGTAGCTTAATAAAAGTGGCCATTTTCCGTTTATAATGTCAAAAGTAAGCGTTGCGTAGGGATCCCTCTTTCGCTTAGAAAATAAGTAAAGTTCTATCTGTATAGTTATTTGCGTCAATCAATCCTTAATGTAAGGAATGTTAACATAAACAGAATCTCCGATCGATAACTAGCCGCATTCGAACTCTTTTTATCGTAAAAATACTTCAAATGGAATCGTTTGTATGCATCGTTTGATGTTTGTGTATCAGAAGTTTTATATATACGGCATTTTGATTTTTCAACACTATGCACTATGTTTTTATATTTTTACGTTTAACGGATGTTTAGACATGTTTATTTGATCGTTTCGATTAGATTGAATCATAAAGTTACAAATTGAAAACATATAATTATGGTACGGTCAAATTGCACTAACATAATCAACATGCCTTGCTTACTAATGTCAAAGGGCTTAAAGGACATTTCTCTAAAGGCCTTATGTTAAGTGGTTTGCCCGTATTGCCGTATTGATATTTTTATATTATGTTTTATAAGTAACATTGTATAATTAATATAATGTGCACAATCCTACTAATATTATAAACGCGAAAGTTTGTAAGTATGGATGGATGTTTGTTACTCTTTCACGTAAAAACTACTGAATGGATTTGGATGAAATTCGGCATACAGATAGTTTATAACTTGGATTAACACATAGGATAGTTTTTATCCCGATACCCCCACGGGAACGGGAACCACGCGGGTGAAACCGCGAGCGGCCGCTAGTAGTTTATATGGAGAAGAAGTCTCGAAAGATAAAATGTATGTATGAATGTGTTAAACATTGTCAGCTTTACCAAAAACAATAGCTAAACATAGAAAACGCTTTAAACAAATGTTGTCACTTTTAGCTTAATATTCTTAAACAGAGACACAATATATTAAGCACGTGTTTAGCCATTGTGTAACTTGAAACACTGTTTTGTAGTTTAGTTAGTAACCATCGTCGAATAGTTTTAGACTAAAATATGATTAACGAATCTGAAATGTTGATATAGGTATTATATTATCTTGAATATGCTAGCTCAAATACACGATTGTATAGTTTTGACTCGATCATAATTATTTTTGATAACACCTCTAAAAAATCACTATTGTTGAAATCACAAGGAAATTACTTAATTCATATGCTTGGAAACCACTCAAATACATCAATATTCGTAATTTAGTCGCTGCATATTTTGATAACTAAAACCAATGTACTTTACTAAAAATATTTAAAAATTCTGTTAATGTCTAAGCGGTCTGAATCGTCACGGGCGCTACGTATTTTCGACCTTATGACAGCGCCAGTAAGGATCAGCCGTTTTGAATGTTAACAAATCGAGGTGTCGTCTTATGCTATAATGAACAGATTATAGCATGTATAGTAACATGACTGCATTCGCAGGTGGTGCTGCCGGAGCTCGCGATGCTGCGTATCGCGGCGCACGAGGAGAGCGGCCGGCTGCTCGGGCACCGGGTGCTGCCGGTGGTGGGGCTCTGCCCCGGTTACCGGCACGTCAATCTGCGCACCGAGCTCGGGTTGCCGCTGCCCGCTAGTTTGCTGCTGCTCGTTGTTGTTAAGGTAATAATCGACTGATGCCAAATAGAAATTGTCACGGATACTAGAATTTTCCAGTGATCGTTTTTAGCGTTATTACCGTCTTTGATCACCACTAGCGTTCACATGATTTGTACCTGTTTTCCTTCTATATGTGTGCAATAATCTATCTTATTTTTCGTTTTGTAATGTGTGTGATATGGCAGAGATTTTTAATAAATAAATAAATCTTTAGCTATTTTAACTAGTGACATTTGCTGCTTTTGTTTAGGACTGTTATTCTGTAGTGACGGATCATTTTTATTTCTTTGTCTTTAATTGATTTATGAAATAATACGTCCATCACGCTGGACCGCATTGGTCCATGCGGGTCAGCGGTTATTAATTACTACCATCTTAAAGAAACTTTTTTTTTATTTATGTCGACATGTAATTTAAAACAAGCAACAATATCATCAACACTTTTATTTGTTTTTTTGCTAACTAATTGTTTCCTCCTATCGTTTCACGTCTGTGTTGATAAACGATTTTTGTTTCTTCGTTTGAATCGCGTGCTCTCCCCACAGGACTACGTGCCCGACCGGCTGTCGGAGCTCGCCGAAGCTCTGGCCAACCCCATCAAGTACCAGAGTGAGCTGGACAAGCGCGAGCATCAGCTGGCCGTGCTCACCGAGGGCACGGATGCGCCGCCGCCCGACGGCAAGCCTGATCCGCGCCCTTTGGCCAAGCCGGTGAGTACCGACCGTCAGTACCGGAGCGAGCACCAGCTGTCTTGTCTAACTCAAAATAACACAAAATACTGCTATGTCATAAATTACTTTATTACAATATTGGGTTCCGTTAATTCGATACAGGTTAGCCCAGTTTCTCACAACTTCCGGGTAAAATACGCTTCCAACTTCGGCCTTATCGTCGCTTACCATCAAGTCGAGGCGAAGCACTTCCTTGTTATCTTTAGTTGTGGGATCGTTGAAGAAAAGAGTGGTCGAATTAATCCAAAATCTTTTTATTTTTATCAACAGCCTTTTGACAACTTTACATCGTAACCTTCGTAACACAGACTAAAAAACCCGGTGTTGCCACCGCTAACAAAATAAACAAAAACATAGATAACAAAAATAACCGTTCTCCCACACGGTGTATCATATTCTCTGGAATAAGCCTTAACCTACGGCTATGGCAATAAGTACCTAAAAAGCAGGCAATATTTTTTGCTGGCTTTAGCTTTTGCTTAAATTCAAGCAGGGCAGGAGTCATTTGCTAACCTTTCTATAAAAAATAAAAAGTAAAATAACACTACTTACTTAACATACATTTTTATGTTCACACATGCGCCTGCACATCAGACTACAGCAGACTGTCAAATTTCCTCAATAGTCTTTGAACTTTATGTATATAAATAAATAAATGTTTCCCAAACTCACACTCACACCAATTATCTAGCCCCAAGAAAAGCTTCCTTAAGAAACTCCAGAAATGGTTAACTAGACAACGGATAAACATACTTAATATACTTAAATACATACACCCAGACCCGAAACAATTTAGAAAAACAGATATTTCTAAATTGACCCGACCGGGGATCGAACCCGGGACCTCAGAGATGGCGACACCATGAAAACCGGTGTGCAAGTCACTCGACCAAAGAGGTCGTCAATATATATCTAATATATATATATCGTCGTAAATGGAATATGGTTGGAAATTATTGAAGAGATTTGATAGTTTTCGATAGGTAATGTGCATGCGTCTGTACATAAGTTTTGTACTGCAATAAGTTTATATTATGTTACCTTCTTCAGATAAAACAGGAGAGCGCGGCCGACTGTAGCCCCAGCAAGTCGTCGATCATAATGGCGGAGACCAAGAAGCTCATCGAAAGCGAGTCGCTCACATCCGCGGCCACGATGCCCGCCAACGACAAGGACGCACAAGGTACGTGACCAAAGTGGAAAGCACTATAGGACCGAGAAATTAAGGTTGGTTTTTACTTAGTAAAACTTAGTGAATGGCGGTGTCAGGACGAGCTGGACGCCTTTGAGAAAGACTGGCAAACGTTGGTGCAGAAACCAGTTGGTGTTTCGAGAATGGGGGGAGGCATTTGCCCAATAATGAGATAGTACAGGCTAACTGTAACAACCCTAGGTCCAACTGATACATTATTCTTAGTCGTCAACCTCATGGCCCAAACGAAACTGAGGTCAAACATGTCAGGGTTAATTAAAAATCCTACTAATATTAAAAACTCGAAAGTTTGTAAGTATGGATGGATGTTTGTTACTCTTTCACGTAAAAACTACTGAATGGATTTAAATGATATTCGGCATACAGATAGTTTATAACCTGGATTAACACATAGGATACTTTTTATCCCGATATTCGCACGGAAACGGGAACCACGCGGGTGAAACCGCGAGCGGCCGCTAGTAATGTAATAAAAATAATTAAATTTTTGTAAAGTAAATCTTCGTAAATGTTATTTTGCATGTTGCATAATATTGTGTTTGGCAAACGTGATGATCAGTCATAGGCTATTTACTTTTCTCCCTTTTTTACATAAGATATAACATTTACACAAATATACGCAGATCAAACAGACAGTAAGTCCAACGGCGGCTCGGACGAGACTCTCGCGGAGACGCTGGAGACCTTACTCGCCGGCGAGATGGTGCGCAAGAAGCGGGCCGAGCTCGCAAGGAAACTGGATGCCTTACGCCGCAAACAGGACAAGGAGAAGCGACCTGTATCTGCCAAGTTCTACGTCAGCAACAAGCTTGTGAAGAAGCTGTCCTCTAAAAATATGTGAGTTGGTTTTTATTAGCTCGTTGTGTAAAAAATACGTGTGTCAAATGGTAAGATGGTGCAAAAGTAATGTGAGGAGCTTGCCCGGAAAATAGATGCGCCGCAAGCAGGACAAGGAGCAGCGGCCCGTCTCCGTCACGTTCTACGTCACTAACAAGCTCGACTAACGAGCTGTCTCCGCCACCTAAAAAAATTCAGAGATATTAGATAGGTAGTAAAACTTTAGTAAAAATGAAATGATGATTCTTACATCTCTTGTATTTGTATGATAGAGTAAGCGTATTCCAATTATCTGACCATATAAAAAGGGAGGAATAGAAACTATAAAAGAGACGAGTTCTCCCATGTGAGGTAAGAAGTCTTTTTGATGTGTAACATCTTTCCTCTCGCTTTCTTGCAATTTGTTTGAGTGATTTCTTGAAATGGGACGGAAGTGTGTAACAAGAAGTCGGGGAAACGCGCAAGAGTGCGCCATTTGATTTGACGAATGAGCGCGTGGTGGTAGAGTTAGCCGTCAGATGGTACCAACCAATCGGGGAAGCGCGCGCCATTTGATTTGACGAATGAGCGCGGTATTGCATTACTCTTAGTGTCAATTGAATAAAATACAATTTTCATTAATAAGAATTACTAGTGGGTCGCCCGAATTTCGAAACCTATGACAGGTTTCTTTATTTTTCTGCACATTTACGGCTGGAGCTCTTCAAAATGAGACCATCATGCTCTGACCTGAAGCCCGTGAATGCTGGAGTCCCGCAGGGGTGTGTGCTGTCGCCTACACTGTTTCTTCTGCATATCAATGACATGTTGCATAACAACAGCATTCATTGCTATGCGGACGACAGTACTGGGGATACGCTTTACACCGGACGTACTAATATTTCTCTGGAAAGCGTCATCGAGATCCGGAATAAACTTATGACTGACACTGAGAACATGTTAAGTCATGTCTCGAATTGGGGCCGACTTAATCTAGTCCATTTTAACCCTTCCAAAACACAAGTTTGCGTGTTTACCGCTAAAAAACATCCCTTCGTCGTATCTCTAAACTTTGAAGGAGCTCCCCTTGATACGAAACCGACCATTGGAATCCTTGGCGTCGATATTTCGAGTGACGTTCAGTTTCGCGGTCATTTGGAAGGTAAAGCTAAATTAGCTTCGAAAAAGCTGGGTGTGCTCAATAGAGCAGGACAGTATTTCACGCCGACCCATCGCTTACAGCTTTACAAAGCACAGGTCAGGCCTCATATGGAATACTGTTTCCATCTTTGGGCTGGAGCGCCCCAGTACCAACTCCTCCCATTTGACCGCATTCAACGCAGAGCTGCTCGAGTTGCCGGCGACGTGGTAACCTCTGGTCGGCTCGATCCACTGGCCCTTCGGAGAGACGTTGCGTCTCTCTGTATATTTTATCGCCTTTATCATGGGGAGTGCTCTGAGGAATTGTTTGGTTTGATCCCTGCCGCTGATTTCCTTCACCGCACTACACGCAATCGCAGTCGATTCGATCGCCATCCATCAAGATGTGCGTGCGTTTTTCACGTAATTTTTTACCACGAACTACAGTGCTGTGGAATCAGCTCTCAGCGGCGGTATTTCCGGAACTTCTGGAACTTCCGGACTTAGGAATCTTCAAGAAACGAGCCTATTCCTTCTTTAAAGGCCGGCAACGCATCTGTGATTCCTCTGGTTTTGCGGGTGTCCATGGGCGGCGGTGATTGCTTTCCATCAGGTGACCCGCCTGCTCGTTTGCCTCCTTCTAATATAAAAAAAAGACCATAACCGATTTTTTATGTGCAGCTATCGTCCCATAATCACTGAGACAAAAATCGGCTTACGCTATTAACATACTTATAAGATTCTTTGTTATGAAAAATCATTTCAAATAATAGCTGACCGATTTTTTCCAGAATATAATGTTAAAATTGCTTATCACTAAGCAAGGTGAGATGTCAAATGTCACACATTAAAATGAAACAACTTTTACGGATCTACTCGCGTTTATTTTACACATTACTTATTTAATGTTTATCCTGACGTTTCGAACCCTTTGCAGGGTCCGTGGTCACAGGGAGACTGGAAGTTGTTTCATTTCAATGTGTAGTGTTCGCGTAAACTTTAGAAAACAATAAATGTCACACATCTTATGCGACTACTGTAAGGCTTACTCGTTTTTTTTTCATTTCAAGTGGTATGTTTAGTTGGTATGTTTCGTCCTCGTGTTGACCAACGCCTCGCTTCCAGGTACAGCGCGGAGGCTCACGGCAGCTCCGAGGAGGCGGGCGCGGGCGGCGGCGAGCGCGAGCTGCGCCTGCGCTACCACCACGCCATCTACGCGGCGCTCGAGAAGCACGTGCGCAACGACCAGCAGCACCAGATGAAGGCGCTCACGGTATCTATATTATCTCCTAGCCATATCGTACATTTGCTCACTTCACGAAATGCTCGACAATTTCATGAAATGGTCGCTTGTAATGTTTCACTGTCTATTGGCCACGTCATGATGTGGTTTGGGCAGATCAATGATAAGAAATCGTTTCTCGATATTTATTTATTTATTTTGCTTTATTTGGAAAACATAAAGTGATGATTAACTGTTAATATGGGCAACTAAACGCGCGGCTACTTCTTGAAATGGTTACCCACCGTTAGAGGCGCTGATATCGTTTACTTTTTGTGTTGATACAATCGATTTGTACAATCTTATGCCGCTCCCCCCTTTCGTGACTGGCCCTCGCTATGCTGCGCTTTGCTCAGGAAAAAAATACTTAACCTAACCAACAGTATTATTATTATTATTATTTCTTATGGGGACGTCGCCAGCCGAACGGACGATCCACCCGCGTTGTTGCGGGCCACTTCATCCTTTTCCCCGTTCTCCCTTTTAAGGGAGTTAAGGTTCATCCAGCTTTCACGGCGCCCCGTCGAATCTTTTGGTCTCTTTGGTGAATCTTGCTATCTGTTCCACCTTCAGATCCTTTAGGTCCTCTATGTGTAGTCTATCCGACCCCCTGAGCTCCCATCTTGCCAGCGAATACATAGGGCACTCGGCTAGTAGGTGGAGGCTGGTCTCCTCGCTTTCCATGCACTCCGGGCATATGGGGTCGGTTTTCACTCCTATCACTGTCATATGTCTGTTCAGTCGACAGTGTCCTGTTATGACTTCAATGACTAGCCTCATGTTCTCTCTGGAGAGTCCCATTAGTTTGCTAGTCTTTTTCTTATCCATTCCCTTGATGAAGATCTTCGATTGTCTCATACCATTCGAGGACCTCCATCTTCTGTTGGTTTCTGATGTAATACTGTGACTGATTACTCCCTTGGTGATGTTGTGCGCTATTGGCAGCCGAGGTTCCGGCCCCACCAAGTTTTCCTCTGCTCCCTTTCTGGCTAGTTCGTCAGCCTGTTCGTTTCCCGTGTTTCCCTCGTGTCCGGGAACCCACGCTATCGTCAGGTCCGTTCTCTCAGCCAGCCTTTTTAATGATTCCTTGCATTCTCTGACAATTGCTGATGTCGTCTCTTCTTTGCCTAGTGCCTTCAGCGTCGCTTGGCTGTCCCTGTAGATAGCCATCTTTCCTGTAATAGTGAGGTGTTCAGCTTTCTCAGCGCATGCCATTATTGCGTATATTTCCGCCTGGAAAGCACTAGCGAATCTTCCTAACGGTATCGACTTGGCTATCTCCGTCCCGTCTGCACATTTAATGTGCACGCCAGATCCAGAGAGCTTTGTCGACTCCTTTCTGGAGCCGTCTGTATAGCAAATGATGCCATCAGTTTCTACGCTCCAGTCCTCTCTTGAACCTATATGTATTCTATATTTTTTTGTCAAAAATCCTTTCCTTTCGTATTAAGTCGTTGTTGGAAAGGATCATTGACAACCTATCTTCATATTGTTTACCTATACTGGCGTGACCCTTATCCGTGAAGTTCCCGGTCCATATGCCAGTGCTTCTTAGCTTGAACCATTGTTCCGCTGCTCTTCTCTTTATTTCTAAGTCCAGGGGATTCAGCCCCAGCAGGATCTCGAGCGCGGCTGTAGGTGTGGTCCTCATCGCGCCCGTAGTCACTAGGGCCGCTAGCCTTTGGACTTTGTCTAACTCTGCCTTGTTTCTCCCCACTGCGGCTCTGTGCCACCATACGATAGCTCCATGTAGGATTCTTGGCATTATTATTGCCCTGTATATCCATAGTGCCATCGCTGGTTTCATGCCCCAGGTTCTGCCTATTACGCTTTTACACTGCATCATCGCCATCTTTGCCTTGGAGCATGTGTTACTAATATGGGTCCTGAAGGTAAGCTTACTATCCAGTGTCACTCCTAGATACTTGTCTTCCTTGACCGTCTCCAGCTCCTGGTTGTCCAGTATCACTGGTTCAGCTCGCCCTATCTTTCTTTTCTTCGTAAATAGAACTAATTTGGTTTTTTCAGGGTTTAGGTTCAAACCTTTGCTCCTGCACCACCCTAAAGCTTCTTTTAGACCTCTGTTCATGATTTCACACATGACGCTGAGAACTTTGTCTGTCACCAGGAGCACACCATAATCGGAGTACACTTGTGTGTAAATGTGCATCCTGTTTATCTTGTTAACTAATTCATCTATTAGCAGGCACCACAGTAATGGTGACAGACATCCCCCCTGGGGGAACCCTCTTTTTGCCACCACTGTACGTGTTGTTCTTGCTATCTCTGTGCGTATCAGTCGGTGTCTTAGCATGGTTTTCACCCATATTGACACATCTTTATCTATTCCTTCGCGGCTAAGGGTATCCTCTATTGACTCGGGGGTCGCTCTATCAAAAGCGCCCTCCACGTCAAAGAAGCATCCCATCGCGTATTCTGTATTGCTGATTGATCTTTGCACTCTTATCACCAAGTTGTGGAGGGCCGTTTCGGTGGATTTGCCCTCCATGTATGCGTGTTGATTTTGGTGTAGTGGAGATCCGCTTTTCTCTATTTGTTCTCTAGTTATTCTGTCTAGGATTTTCTCCAGTGTCTTTAGTAGGAATGAGGAGAGGCTAATGCATCTGAAGGCTTTGGCTTCCTGGTAGGATGCCCTGCCCGGTTTTGGGATGAATACTGCCTTCACTTCCCTCCATTTTCTTGGTATATACTTAGTTCTGATGCTGCCATTGTACAGGGCTAGCAGATCCTTGCTTATATACTTTATAGCTATCTGTAACATTTTCGGGAAGATTTCATCCGGTCCCCCTGCCTTGTATGGCTGAAAGGATCGGACGCTCCACAGTAGATGTTCTTCAGTGATGATTAACTTTGGCTCCCGGTCCACCGTGGGACCTGGGACGATTGGTACGTCATCCACTGTGCATTCCTCACTGTCCGGGAAGTGTGTTTTCATCATAACTTCCAGTATCTTTTGCGGATTAGTTATTAGTACTTCTCCGTTCTTAATACTCTCTAGCCTACGCGTGTTGGCTTTGGAGAACGTTTTTACCAGTCGCGCAGCCTCAGGGTATCTTTCGACCCCTGCGCAGAACGCCTTCCAGCTATTCTTGTTCTCCCTTCTGCATTCTTTCTTGTATAGGTTCCTTTCTTCTCTGTATGTTTGCCAGCTCTCATCATCGATCCTCTTTAGGGCCTTGTTGAGAGCTCGCCGTGTCTTTTTCCTCTGTTTCCCCAGTGCCTTTGTCCACCAGGGTTGTCCTCGGTCTGGTCTTATCTCTCTCAAGGGGCATGCCTTATGATAGGCTTCCCTTAGAGCTTCGTCCAGTCTATTCGCTTCCCCTTCAATTTCTTGTGCATCAACTAGCGGGGTTCCTCGTCCTGGGACCCACTTCTCCAGATGGTGCTGGTACGTGTCCCAGTTGGTTTTCCTCGCATTTCTTATCAGAATCTTTTCAGTCTTGGCCTCCAGACTAAAGGTGATGCGTCTATGATCTGACATAGAGTCACTTTCGTCTGTTTTCCAGTCCCTTATGTGTCGGCTAATCCTATCTGTAGCAATAGTTATGTCCAACACTTCTCGTCTAGCCTTGGTTACGAATGTGGGCGTGTTGCCTGTATTCAGTATCTCCAGGCCTGCCTCGCTTATAAATTCTAAAAGTAAGTCACCTTTTTTATTACAGTTAGTACTACCCCATACCACATGATGTGCGTTGGCATCGCACCCTAGAATTTTTTTTTTTTTTTTTAATAATAGGAGTATTCTTACCTTGGTATTTTCTTACGATTTCTTCCATTTCTCGGGATGGCGGCTCAAAGTCCCCCTCGCTGGGTAGGTATGCGGAGACTAGGAGCACCCTTTCTTCTTTTCCTGCACCTGTCTGTATTGTCACAACAACACTTGCAAGGTCTCTGTAACAATCTGCTTTTATTAGTCCTAGTGTTCTTACTCTGCTGCTGGCGTATATGCATGCTCTTGGGGTTGACTCACCATCCTCATGGTATATGATGTCTTTCCCCATAGAGCCGAGCCCCTTCACACATCCATTTAGGACGTATGGCTCTTGCAGCAGTGCTATGTCTATTGTCTCTTCCACCACGTATCTGCGAAGCTCAGTCATGGCTTCAATACAATGGTGAAGATTCAATTGAACTATCTTTATTTTTTGTGTTTGTTTTTGTGGTGTGTCTCTGTGTGTGTACATACGTCAGTGTGTGTGTGTGTTTGTATGTGTGTCTGTGTCCCTGTCCCTCCCTACTTTGACTCCGCTTCTGGGTTCGACCCCCCACACCAGTGCGGCTGCAGTTGTGCAACGCTCGGCGAGGGTGTCCGGTCCTTTGGCTTCGTCGTTGAAGGGAGTGGGTGTGGTGTGGGATGTTGTTGGGGCGAGCCCAATAGGCAGGGCCTCCGATTATCATTGGCACCCACCTTCGGGGCACCAGGCTGTTTCTCGCCTCCCCCGCCTATGGGCCGCTCCCTCACGGTGTCTGTGTTTTGCGCCTGTTGTGTACTGTTGGGGTTCGAGCCTCCCTGCACCGTCTTGCTTTCTTCCGCCTGGCTTCCCTTGAAGGCTCCAGGCTGGTTGGTAGACCGGTTCTCGGCAGGCTCCTCCCCCCGTATCTTGTTGCTGTGTACGGGGCAGCCGTGACATATGCACTTCTCCTCCTTCTGTGTCTGGCTTCTCCCTATGGTGCGGGCGTATACTCTGGTGGCTTGATAGTGGAGTGCTACTCCGCCCTCTGCGGCCACTTCCTGAGGGACTCCTACTACGAGTCTTACCCCTAGGGGTAGGACCTCCCTGCGGATGAGAGTCCACTCGGGCATCCGTAGCTCCTCCCTATACTCGTTCTGGACCTTAATAAACTCCAGAGGGTCCACCAACAGGTCCTCTGTACTGCCCGGTAGCCAGACTGACATGCGGTACTTTTCTAACCTCCTGACCTTCAAGGGGATGCCGTCCCGGTCGCCAAGGACACAGTTCAGCAACCAGGTCATCGACTCCTCGGTGGTTGCTGTGACAAGGAAGTATCCTTCAGCAACCAGACCCGAGGCATCGAAGGCCAGGCTGCGTCCCCGTACGCCGCCCTTGATGGCTTCCCCTATCTTTCTGGTCAGTCTCCTCCTGATCTCAGCGGCCGTAGCCTCGTCCACCGCCGCCCCGTCCTCCCGCTCGACGACGACTGCGAAGTCAGGATTCTGGTCGGTAGCCAGCTTCCAGCTTCCCAGTTCGTTGCGGGTGTCCAGGCCCTGCCTATGGCGCTTCGGTGGACGCTGCTGCGTCCGTTCTTCTGGATCAGTTGCCTGTCTCTTCACCTTTTGAGCCCTCGGACCTACCCTTCCCTCTGGTTTTTTCGCCACACTGGTTGCGGCGCCTTCGGGTCGGGTCTGGTTCGCAGCTAGCTCCTCTTTGCGCTTTCGAGCTTTGGCTCTCCTCCACCGAGATCGAGGGATCCACTCGCCATCGCCTTTCTTTCCACTTTCCCCTATGCACATCTGTGTCAGGTCGTCCCCGAGGGTCTCCGAGAGAGACCTTCCGGGACGCACCTGTCCGCAAGGGTTCTTTTTGGCACTTGTGTGTTCTGAAGATCGCGCTGAATTGCCCCCCCCAGAATACGAGGGGCAGCCTGGGCCACTAGATGGCCCAGGAAGGGGGTTCTCCGGTTCCACCGGTACCCTCCTGGGGTAATAAATTCTTTTTTTCGGCGCTCATATCATTTTTTTTTTATGGTATTTCCCGGGGCTGCCGGGTGCTGGGATGGGATATGATGTGGTGGGTGGGATAGGACAGGGGAGAGATGGAAGACTATGTCTGAGGATGGGAGGGAGGGTGTGTTGGATAGGAAGGGTAGGGTTCTGGGTGGGGGTAGAGTTTGCGACTAGAGGTTTCAGTGACGTCTGTTTCTTAGGGAATCAGACCAATAACAGGCGGCAACCACGTGAAGGATAACACTCTAGCCTTGCCTTGGGGATCTACACGACTTGCGCTCTCCCCCATGACCATTCGCCAGACGCGGCACTGGACAGATGCCGAGAATAGGGGTACCACAATCTCGAGTTCAATTACCCATAGATTGGAGCAGCCCCGCCCTAACCAACAGTAAGGATTTCCTACATTAATGATATGGCCAAACGTTGAAGGGCATATCATGAAATACAACCATTTCATGAAATGGTCGATTACATCATGAAGTGATAAATTTTAAGATCCAGCCACGACATATACAGGATGTTTGGTAACACGTGTATAATCCCGAATATGGCAGATAGGGTACCGTGCATTATGAGCAGAACCCCGGAAAATTATGAACATTCCTAAAAAGCACCACATGGCCAAGGTATTGAACTTGCTTTTTACTAAGTAAAATTGTAAAGTGACAACCCTTAGGTCCAGCAGATACATTGTACTCGGTCGCCAACCTCGTGGTCTTACAAAAACAGGAGGCAAAACATGTCAGGGATGTACAAAAATTATGTAATAAAATAAATTTGAGTTTTTGTATGGAAAAACAAATCAACGTAAATATGATTTTGTATGTTATCTATCACGGTGTTTTTTATACTTTGTAGCGTGGCTATGTTTCGGGATTATACACATATAACCAAACACCTTGTATATCGCAGTCAACTGGCTAAAATAGCCGTTCAATTGCACAGCTAGTTATGTTGTTGAATCGTTATGGTGTAACGTCACGGCTGACTTGAAAGCCGCTGTAACATTGAAATAATATGTGTCTTCGCTACCGCGGCGCTGCTTTCGTTTTGTTTACGGCGTCAACAGCTGATATAATTTTCCTCATTGCGAGTTATTTTGACGTGAAAATATCAAAATTAATTCCCCAATGTAGAAGTTACAAATGGAGTTGTTTATAAGTTGCGTGCGTTTTCGTTTGAGTGCGTTTCAAGTGAGTTTTAAAACAAACTTTGAAGAGAAATTGCGCGATTATAAAAGTCAGTATCAAAGTTATTTTATTGTAATTTCAAGGCTATTTTGCTATTGTAAGTAACTATGTGAATAGTTCTGTTACAAAATTACTCCGAATATAATTCACATTTAACCAGTTAGCTGCGCATCACCCAGCTGTACCGTTGGACGTTGTGTTCAACTCCTCGGCTAATCGGTATTGAGCGTGATTGAATGGTGTTGTTCAATCAAAGCGCCTAGCTATGCAATTGAACGACAATTTTAATCAGTTGACAGCGACATATAAACTGCAGCGGATGAGGCGGGGCCACGCTAGGTGAAATAAGGACAAGCGAGGTTAAACGAAACCACGCACAGTATAACGAGGTCACACGAGGTGGATAAGGACGGCAGTAAACGACTGTTTGAGTACTCGTGGTCCCGCCCAGGGGCCGACGGAAGTCCCTGGTTTTAGTGGGTTGGCAAATCATCGCCCATCTCCACACACCTCCCGGCGCTTGCAACTAACTGCCCGGTTGAGAAATCAGATTAGGTCAGGTCAAAGCAGATTTTCCAGGGTAGAAAAAAGGGGGACCTTGCGTGGCCTTATTCCACCTTGTGTGGCCTCGTTTGACCTCACGTTACCTCGTTGAACTTCGCTGCAACGTGACCACGCAGGGCCGAACGAAATCATCAAACTGCGGAAGTCTGGGCAGATATTTACCACCAGGTGATGACCGCGTAACTCTGGACTTGAAAGAATTGTGTAACCTACACTCGTCTCTATGAATCTATTTTCAATGAGGTTAATCTTAATGACAGATTACGAGATTAGTTTCTTACTTTTAGATGACTTTTTAAGTAAACTTGATTTTATTTTCAGGATTTATTAGAAGTTGAGAAAAAGGAGATTCTGAATAGGCTAGCAAACTCTCGGAAGGAGGATGTCAAAGCTCTTGCCAAGAAAACAAACAGAGACAAGGACGAAATTCTTAGGATAAAGAGAGAAATACATTCTCAGGTAAGTTTTAACAAGTAGTTTTTGTCTTAACACATATTAAAATAAAAAATAAGGCATATTTTGCCTTTATACATAACTATTGTAAAAACACTGAGCCAAAAATCGTGGCTAGGCCGTTAAGACCAGCCGCACTTTGAATGCGTTTTCGTACGAATATCCACGATACATCCCGATCTTTCGACTGCTATGGTACAGACGCCTGCATATCAACCTATCCATAACTGTCAAATTTCTTCAATACATTATCAACCATATTGTTAAGGCATAAAGTTCAAAGTCTATTGCAGAAATTTGACAGTTTGTGGTAGGTTGATGTGCAGGCGTGTGTACTTGGCACACTTGGTGCGAGCTAACCTTGTGTGTACCTGTATGGGAGGATGTATCGTGCGTATTCGTACCAGTCAAATTCGTACAAAATCGTATCCAAGAAGTGCCTGGCCTGAGTGTACTGAGGCTTTAGAGGTTATTTATTTTATTTTATTTATTTTAAAACTTTTGCAACATATATTACATGGCGGACTTAATGCCTGAGGCATTTTCTACCAGTCAACCATCAGAGGTTCCCCTTGCTCATAGCGTTGTCGTTCTCAGTCTGTGGAGCGCGGCGTGGCGGAGTGCTCGCGGCTGGAGCAGGCGTACGCGCGGCGCCGCGAGCAGCTGGCGCGTGCGCACGAGCGACTGCGCGCGCTGCTGCAGAAACACCGCGACCAGGTCAGTCACCTTGCACGTTAGGCGGGGCTTGCGGGAGAGGAGGGTGCCCACAGGGACCAGCTCAGTAATCTTACACGCTTGGCGGGGCTTGCGGGAGAGGAGGGCGCCCACAGGGACCAGCTCAGTAATCTTACACGCTTGGCGGGGCTTGCGGGAGAGGAGGGTGCCCACAGGGACCAGCTCAGTAATCTTACACGCTTGGCGGGGCTTGCGGGAGAGGAGGGTGCCCACAGGGACCAGCTCAGTAATCTTACACGCTTGGCGGGGCTTGCGGGAGAGGAGGGTGCCCACAGGGACCAGCTCAGTAATCTTACACGCTTGGCGGGGCTTGCGGGAGAGGAGGGTGCCCACAGGGACCAGCTCAGTAATCTTACACGCTTGGCGGGGCTTGCGGGAGAGGAGGGTGCCCACAGGGACCAGCTCAGTAATCTTACACGCTTGGCGGGGCTTGCGGGAGAGGAGGGTGCCCACACGGACAAGCTCAGTAATCTTACACGCTTGGCGGGGCTTGCGGGAGAGGAGGGTGCCCACAGGGACCAGCTCAGTAATCTTACACGCTTGGTGGGGCTTGCGGGAGAGGAGGGTGCCCACAGGGACCAGCTCAGTAATCTTACACGCTTGGCGGGGCTTGCGGGAGGTGCCCACAGGGACCAAGTCAGTGACCTTACACGCTTGCGGGGCTTGCGGGGGGAGGGTGTTCACAGGGACCAGGTCAGTCACCTTACACGCTTGCAGGGTTTGCGGGGGGAGGGTGCCCACAGCGACCAGGTCAGTCACCATACACGCTTGCGGGGCTTGCGGGGGGAGGGTGCTCACAGGGACCAGGTCAGTCACCTTACACGCTTGCAGGGTTTGCGGGGGGAGGGTGCCCACAGCGACCAGGTCAGTCACCTTACACGCTTGCGGGGCTTGTGGGGGGGAGGGTGCCCACAGGGACCAGAGGCCCAACCGCCTAACCGATCGCTTTGACTTCATGTGTGGTTTATGACGTCATCTTGGCGTTTCGTGCCGCATAAGAAAGCAATATCGAAAGCTATAGCCTTTAGCTTTTGATATTGCTTTCATAGGCGGTGCGAGGGTGCAAGATGACGTCATAAACTATACGCGTAGTCAAAGCGATCGGTTAGGCGGTCGGGGGGCAGGTTAGTCACCTTACACGCTTGCGGGGCTTGCGGGAGGAGAGGGTGCCCACAGGGACCAGGTCAGTGACCTTACACACTTGGCGGGGCTTGTCATGAATTGGTCGATTCAAAAGCACTCTTCTTAAGTTTATTTAAATAAAAAAAAATTACTTTGACTTATGAAGTGCCTTCTCATGCTGGGAGAATTAAGCTAAAGCTTTTTCGGTTATTAGTATGACTAAGAGAACGAACGCCCACGCCAGAAAAACGCCAGTGTGACAAGCTTTAAGATACAAAACCTAATATTTTAATTCAATGTTATCAAAAGTTTTATTTTATTTTATTGTGGCACGCCAAAATGGCCTCAACCTGCCTTATGAAAAGCAGCCAGTGAAGCCCAAGAAGTGAAAGCGTTCATCACAGCGCTACCACGCTCCGATCCGATCCGAACCCTTCGGAGACTCTGGAAGGGCACGGGGACGCGCACTTTTAAGTGTGCGATGCCGTACCCCTCTAGAAATCCTCTGAAGGTGATTCGTTTCAACACGGCTTGAGGTACCCTTTACGTACCTCGCCGCCCCTAAAACAAGCCCGGTGAAGGTGAAAAAGCCCCTCGGCAACCAGCAGTCTCTCTCAAAAAAAAAAAAAGCTACCACGCTATGGCGGCCTGCATAAATGCTTTTTCTATTTTATTTTTTTTTATGATGAAACAGTAAGAGAATAATGATTGGTTCCGCAGGAGCTCCTGGAGCTGGAGCGGCTGTGCGGCGGCGCTCCGGAGGGCTAGGCCGTCGCGTAGCTCGCGTGAGCTCACTCCTTCACCGGCCTCGCGGGGCCCCACTCCGAGAGCGTCACCTCGTGACGCAATCTGTGATATTATCGCCTAAGGAGCCCGCCGACGGACGCCGACGGACGCCGACGCGCGCCGACGCGCGCCGACGAGCCGCCGCGCGTAGCGGCGTAGCTCGTAGCGCCCGTAGCGCGCCCGCGTCGTAGTCCCCGGACCGCCTTGTAGCCGCCGCCGCCCCGTTCACGGTGTGTACATATTGCCTTCGTAGATGGACGCGAGTCCCGGGACTGAAATATCCGCATTTATAATGAACGTGTCGTCGATGGAGGTTCGTTGCAACCTGACGCTCGCATCGGATCGAAATGCTAGTCATCAGAATACTATTGTTATGGGAGGGGAGCGGTGTTCGAACTTGTATCTTTTTTTTATAAATATGTAAGCGATCGTTTCCTTATTCTCGTTGATGTGAACGCCGTCTTCGTTCTTCTCGCTAGCGATGTAGAACTATGTCGACTTTATACATATCTAAAGCACAACACGCCGGTTTGTATCGCACGTGGTCCTGCGACGGTTCTCGCTCGATACGTATACTTCGTAGTTGGTAGTGAATGTCGTACCGAGACGTTCAAACTGAAATATGAAATTCATTCTTATGATGGTTATTCCAAAATATTTTCTGGTTAGTGAATGTGTTTTGCAGAGAGAGTTTAAATTTTACTATTTATTCTCTAACTTTAGTGTTTACTAAATAAAAATTGAATTCCGTATCGTTATTTCGGTTATGTGATAACTATTTTTTAATCATGTATTTTTTCTTTGTAACGATATATTAACATTTTTAACAGCACTAGTTACAAATTAAGAACTACTTTTTCAAAATACGTATATTATCATTCATTATGTATATATAATATCTATTGCACGACATGAATATATCTCATATATTATGTATATGTGTGTGAGTGTGTGTGGATAAACAATGTAATATTTGTAAAGTAATATACCTTACTGGCTTGGTTGGTTTGTAATACATAATACACTAACAGGCGTCAGAAACCGTAGGTTGTAGGTTAACATTCCATATGATTTGCACAAACTTAATATATTAAAGCATTAGTCGATATATCGCATAGGAATTATCGGGTGTCATAAGTAGACTTAGTGAGGTATTGATTAGTCATATACCTGCGGTTCTTTTCTGGCGGTATACGCCAAGGACGACCTGTGTTCGTTGCAATTGAACACCAGTTAGCGATAGGTACCTATTGTTAGGTGATAATCAGAATAGCACAAAGTACTCCATTGTGTCTTCATCCTACGTGGTTCTATAATATCAAATTTCAAATTTATTATAAAAGAATTTCCACTAATAGTTTCTAGTGAAGGCGAATTGAGGTTGATTCACACATATCCGCATATTAAACCTTAATTGGTTAGGAGCACAGAGGCACAAATAATTACGATTCGATTTTATAGTTTAAATAAAGCAATTTGAACGGGTTCTTGTACTTTTTGTCTGAGACACTTTATGCATGATCTCGTTACGTCAATCCTGGTACGACAGCCATAGTTTCATTGCCATAGTTTGCTCGTCCCATAAAGGATTTAAATGAAACAATAAAATCAGCCAGTGGGTCAGGCCACTAACGCTCAGGATCCACTAAAATTATGTCCAAAAAGTATGTTTTGTCTATGGCAATCCGTAAACTGACAGCGTGTTCTAACATGTTAGATAAAAGAAAAATGACGCCACGACAATTGTGCCGTCTCTCTTGCACGGATATGTGTGAGTTGTCCAATGCATAGCATTGTGATATCAACCTCTATAACCGGTTAACAATAAAGTATTAAAATGTTATTTATGAACATTCTCCCGAGACAACGAGTGTCGGTAGTAAGAATATTAGCAATAATTTTCACCCGCAAGATCTGTAGCGGCCTTGTCCTGTTTTTAGTATAGTCGACCATGAAATTGCTTTATCACTTTTGACAAAAACTTCCATTACAATAAAATGTCGCTAAGGCTCATTGTCAATAATGACAACGTATCTGTCACTTGGTCTTTTAAACAAAAATAGAACTTGTTGTTTTATTATATGCAAACAAAATTCACTTCTAAGGTGGTAAAGCAATTTCGTTGTCGACTATACATGACTGCGAATCTCAATCTTCGACTTTTAAATAAGAAGGTCCTCTCTTCTTTTTTCTATTAGCTCCATAGATCTCTGTATTTTCATTAAGCATAGAAAGATTTAATCGAATTGGGTTATTTTGGTTTGAAAATGCGTATGAACTGTGGTTTTTGTTCAAACAGTGAGACTGATCTATTTAAAAAAAAAGTGTATATAACATGAATCAAGACAGTAATATTACACCCTTAACCGTGCATAAGTGCTTTGTTTGGGGTGCTTTCGTAAATGTTACAATGACGTGTGTCCGCTCTGAAGGCTGATGGACCGTACGGGTCATACGCACTGCATGTTCGTTTCTTGTAATAAATACCCATTGTATGTTTCTTGAGAAAAGTTATCCAGTACCATTGTCTGAACAAAACGTTTAAAAAAGTCAATAATAAAGGCTATTCTAAAGTTTTTATCTATTTTATTCTGTTAAAGTTTGACACAGTCCTATCGTTTGTTTTGAATACTGCCAAATAATACAATATTCCTATGATTTTCGTCCTTTTTTACGCTTTATGTTCTCGATATATTAATTTCAAAGTCATGCTTTGATTAACTGTAATAAAATTATTGAAGTCTCATCTTTAACACACTGCTGTAAATAATGTGTAGGTACAGTCAGCATCAAAATCATCGAAGCATACTGAATGCTCAAAAAGATGTTCGCATTTAACTTAAATAGGTTAGGAATGCGTAGGTTTCAAATATACTCTCAAATCATTTTTTTAAATGCCAAGATATGTTTGATCACTTATGGTGCATTCAATTTCATCCTGACTGTACATGAAATTCTTCAATGGTGCTTCCTTATATAGGCTCAAAGTACTTAACGCTAACGCTTTGAAAAATAAGTTGTGCATTTTTGGGTAATAATATTTACGCAGCTTATTTTAATCTTCCTATACTTTTCTGAGT
Organism: Eudonia lacustrata; assembly: GCA_947562085.1. Taxonomy (NCBI): domain Eukaryota; kingdom Metazoa; phylum Arthropoda; class Insecta; order Lepidoptera; family Crambidae; genus Eudonia; species Eudonia lacustrata. The sequence goes on along the minus strand of OX387317.1, from coordinate 4,864,511 downwards.
CGTTATGGCCTCTAACAGCTGTTATTAATTATGGTACTGACACTAACACAATAATACTTAACACTAGACATTCTATTCAGTTTCTCTAAAACTAATACACACGGTTCATTCCTAAATAATAATGTTTATACTTATAAGTAGTACGTTTGCGTAGAAAGTAATAATTAAAACAGTTTAATATATAGCTACTACAACATAAAATACAATAATATTTTTAGTAACTAAGCATTTCTTAAAGTATACATCAAAAACACTTCCAATTTGCTTCTCAAGTCTGTTAATAAAATAACTTCTAAAATATAAGTTTCTTCAGTCGTCAATACTCGTAACATCGTCGTTATTGATTTTGGTACCGTGCAAAGCGTTTAAATTATAATATAACACTGTGTGATTTTTATAGATCTGATAAGTTATAAATTGTGATTTTTCTTCGTCTAGGTTGCTCAAGTGCCCATAATATTTATTATCTTTTTTCGATGATAAAACATTTTGTATTTGCCTTTTTTTTTTTTGCATTTACAGCTTTTTGATGAACGCTAATTTTGATCATTAGTTAAAACAAAAGTGAGTAACAGCAATAATATAACTAAATAGTAACATAATGTGTCCGTCTGTTTCTATAAACGAACATTGCAATAACATTCTTAGAATTTAATACTCGAAAATAGAGAAAAGAGAGAAAGAGTGAGTAAGATGTGTACGCTTGTTATATTGCAATAAAACTTTAGAACAAGTCCACTCTTTTGAGATACATTATAAAATGTTACTTCGTTTTTAATATTCAATAATATTTTTACAGTGGCAAGATGAAAGCATCCTAGTTTTTTTTAATATCTAATTTTGATATTAACAAAGTAATGAGTTTTGTATACCGATCTAAATACCAATACTTTTTATAAAAACTTTTTGATAATGCTGAAAATCCTATAAAATAGTTTGCTGCACAGAATGCGCCAGTACATTCAATATTATATTGAATTTAAATCGAATATTTTAGTTAAAAATTATTTTACAATTATGTTGTAATAATATGAATATAAAAATTACATTTCTACATTCGTATTGATGTTGCAAAGTTTTAATATGTTGACAGCCTTGATCGTTAAAATTAAATCTATTCGTACAAACATCGTATCGGAGATCAAAGTGCCATACAAACTATAAACAATTGAAATACATCAGTGCTCTCTACCTATACTAATTAGATATTATAATATTTTACTTCACAATATAAATTTTTTTTTAGAATTATTGTTATCGATGTTTCTTTCGATTTTAAATTAAACAACCATTCTATCCACAAGATATATTGGCAAAGTTACCATTTTAGTCATCTAAAACCATTTTTACACCATTAGAACAAATCGTAAATTTATTGTTCTGAGACTAAATGTGCAAGTAATATAACAGGGAACCTTTTTCTATTTCTCGATTATATTTATCGATCTGTTTATACTTTTAAGGATGTAAGTGGCACAAACAAAGAAATGAATAATGATGTGCGAATGTGTCGATGTTTTAGATATAACGTATGTAGGTTTCAATCAGAGCCTTGTGATAACTCTCGAGTATAATATACCTTTAATGGATGAGTGCTTTCGAAGATAGTTTTTCCATTGTTGAAAGGTGTTTGGTGTGATGATTGCTGTAGATCGTTCGGAATGTTAATGGGTATTATAAAGATCCTTTACTGTTTGATGAACTCCAATGAGCTTAAATTAAGTGAACCACACCGAAGGTATAAATGAATTCTTGGCAATTTGTGTAAAGTATACATACTTATAGAAATGCCAGAATCTTTTTAAGTTTACAAAGAGCTTTCCTCAGTAGATTTTAAATAAGATAAACGTCTTTTGCATGATTAAATCATGGTAACATTATTTTATTTGAATAAGTAATGAGATCTACTTGCCTGCCTTCAGTGATAAACCTAAGTAAGTCCTTGTTGGAATAATAGGTAGGTAAAAATGTAATCGTTTTAATGTTTATTAATAATGATGATGATAAATAACCCATTATATAGAAATTGTGATCAAAATTAAATTGAGATATTAATTGTATTTTTTGTGTAACCACACTATGTCACAAATCCATGCAGAATGGGCTTCACTTATAAGCCACAAAGTCAAAGCCAAAGTTATTTGTTTAACACAAAATAAGATGTCCTGGCATATTCATGGCATTTCGAAAATTGTCACTTAGAGACACAAAACCGGTTTGAACGTAATCGAAAAAACTGGGTAAACCGGGATTACGTAACTTTTCAAAACCCGATTTCAGATATGCTGAAGCCGAGTATTTCGATGTGTCGTTAGAAATATTATTTATGATGTTTCTACATTACATAATATAATGCACATAACATATCTCAAAATCGTTTTTTTAAATACACTTTTTTATAAAAAAAAACAGTAAATATAGACACAATTGAAAAAAACCGGTAAACCGATTATTGCCCATAAATACCGCCTTTTGATTATCTCTCCGGTTTTGTGACCCCTAATGTGTATACTATTTATCAGTAGATAGATAGTGTTATCGGTGTCGGTGAGTAGTTACGAACGTGCGTTAAATACGACTTGTTCTTGCCTTGTGTAATGTTAATGTTAGGTAGGTCACGCTACGTCCTTACTCAATGAGAACTCTCGACATGAGAATAGTCTTTCACAGTTCGTTGATTCTACATTTCATAGTATTTGGGAGGCCTAAGCGTGTAGATACTATTACCTCCTTTAACCTTGAAATGCCCCACAATTGCCCCATCCTTCTCAACTTAGGGAATATATAACTTCTTTCAACGTAGAACTTTTAGGTCATTCATGACAGCAGACTGAACGTGTAGTGTCGACTCCTTTTAATGTAGCGCGTAACATGCAAAAGTTGGACGCTCATCATGAATAGTGACGTCGATACTTTTTGCACGTGTGCGTATTTATGTAATACTGTAGTCAGTTTAGCGTGTACAGCCGTGGTCAACGCGTATTCTTAATATTAATGTAAACCTATTGACGTATATTCAGCCAACTAGACGTTAAGAGTTAGAAGTTATTTCGTTCTAGTGTAACGGTCCAACTGCAGCTTCGGTCGTATGACGTTCGCTGCGTCCGGTGTGTACTCGGTGTGTTAGGTTACGAACATAGCTGGTAAGAGATTTGTAATAACTAAAAAAAACTCACGATGTCGATTTTGTCACCTGTAATATAATAAGTGTTGTTAGTTTTCGGATCTTAAAAATAAATATTAGTTCTATTGATTAATAAAGAATAATATACACCAGCGGCAACAACATTTGAATTTCGTACAAAAACATATCCGAGTATTATCTTGATTGTAAAAACCTATTATAATGGTTATACAACAATGCCATTTGAATATTGAACGAATTAATTGGCAGGTAAATCATAAGATCATCATATCATAAAAATGGTTCGTTAAATCAATTTATTACGTGAGAAATAGATCTACTTATCTTGGTACGTATCTGTTGTTTTGCGCTATCAGGGTGTGAAAAATGGTGACAAAACCATACTTCCCACAGTTATTTAAAAACACCCTAAAATATTGCAGGTGATTAATTCGTATATCTGATACATGTGATATGTGTCACAGCCATCTTCTTATCTCTGATATAAATTTTGTTTTATTTTATACATTAGCTATAAGAAGAAAATTGAACATTTTATTTTTATCTACATTGTATGTAAACACAGTTTAAAAAGCGTGAATTGCACAGCACAACATACGTCGCAATAAATCTTTACTAATGTCGAAGTTGAGGCAAATCTAAAATTTATTTTGTATTCTATACTTAGACTTGGACGTATTACTAAAATTGTTGAAATTATCTTAACAAAATCCATATTTTATAATGAGTCTACTCTTGTTGATCCTTTCTGCTTCGATACTTTGTATATTTAATTATGACGTGTATTCTATTTTTTCGATACTTTTTACTGTTGTAGTCGAATGGGGGGTTTTTCGATATTTTTACATGACTCTTTAGTTTGCAGTGTCTATGACTGCAATAAAACTTTTCTTCCTATTCTTGCAAAGACTACTTCATTTAATAAGTGTAGGAAAATGTTATTTGTCGCTATTATCCAAGTTCTATCTCTATGAACAGGGGTTTGATCTGCAACTTCCACAATTGTGTCTCAATGGCCAGATTTTTCCCATACCTAGTCTAAATGCTTAAATCAAACCACTGACACATGATTGTAGACGTTTAAAAATAGCAGAATCTAGGCCCAAATACTTTATCTTAGTTCAAATACTTTTGTGTACCTTTGCCGAGTATTATAAGAATGATTTACCTTCCTTCATGTGTACACTAATTGTAAAATTTCTAAATAGTTTTAATGATAGATATCTCGTCCCCGCTTGTTATGTCGTTAATTAGGTGCAAAACACTTGGCATTAAATAAAAGATTACACTTCTTTCAGCATTCTATGTTTTGAGATTTCCGACCCGATTTCACAATGAATGCACGGGTGTGCTGGGAAACCGACTTACAAAGTGTCCGCAGGTGAATGGCATTGCTCTTTTATTATTATGATTGAGTAAGTCATTTACATTTGCGCGCGATTTCATAATTAAACTTCTGAGATTAGACTCCCTCTTACAAATAAATTGAACATAAGCTTGTTAAAGTTATTCAGCGTTTTGTCTCTTCATACGATTCAAAATCAAATTTTAGTGGCATAAACCAAACACTCCAACAAGGTTGACCGACGATCTGGTGAAGGTCGCGGGAAGCCGCTGGATGCGAGCAGCACAAAACCGGTCGTTGTGGAGATCCTTGGGGGAGGCCTTTGTCCAGCAGTGGACGTCTTTTGGCTGAGATGATGATGATGATGATGATGAAACAAAACACTGACTAAGTATTCCAAGCTTATACTCAGTTTATATGTGAGAGGGTTTGTCTGTAATTTGCTCGCTCTTTCATTGTAGTAAAGGGGGAAATTGGAATGTTTGATGCTTGAATTGAAGATAAAAGTGTCATACGTTGCCAGAGTACTAACTTACGCTATTTTCTTTTTTTCTTTGATGCCAGTGGGCGACATTGACAAGCGGGGTTGCGTCAAGTGATGGCACATTTCTTATGATGTACTATAAGCGTCGCTCGCGGCGACGGGTTGTGAGTAGTACGAAGCTGCAGGGGTTCGTAGTAGGGACCCGGCATAGAGGAAGCCGTCTGGTGACGTGAGAGCACACGACGAACGAGCGCAGAAAGTACCTAAGTTGTCCACACTCATAGGTTTAGGTGAAATATTTTCGTACAATTTTTTATTTTTTATTTTCGTATAATTTTTTATTATTTAATATTCTTAAAATTTTAATTTTGACAATACGCATTAACTATACTATCCTCGGTCCTCGATAAACATTTAAATTTAAATATCCGATTAAATTGCATCTTAAGTTTTAAGTTAAAATAGCTCTAATTAATACAAATATAGCTAATTAATGGAATCAGGCGTTATTTTGCGGAAATCCATAGCGAAAATGCACACCAACACCGATACCCAACCCATATTACGTAATTTGGGTATCGGTGTTGGTGTGCATTTTCGCTTGCACGCATTGTTTCTCCTGCATGTGCATACTTTTTGCGGGCGGGAGGGTGGTGCATGCGTACTGCATCCAAGCTGTATAAACGAGTGAGTTAGCGGAATTAACACTACATATTATTTAAATTACATTTTTTTGTACAAATATAGCTACTTTTACTCAAAAGATATACTATCTAGAATTCTCACTATTTAGTAGTTTTTGATTCAGGCTCCAAAAAGAAATTGGACTGTAAATATAATTTTTTTGATCATCTTAAAAAAATTGCGATTTTATATCAAGTGTATAGAGTTCAATATTTGTTGCTATCACTGTCACTGTAAAGACAGTTTCTGTAGTGTGTTTTTCACTCAACTCTTGGGTGTTGCGAAAGTATCTATGCAGCTAAAGCACAATTGTCAGTTTACAGTATCGCTACGCTGGAAATAGATACAGAAATTACTTTAATGAAGTACAATAGAGAATTGGTATTTTCTTGTGCTTGTTCGTCTGGTGTGTTGGTTGTGTGAAATGTAATGCATATGTTAGCGAGATTGCCTCGCTATGAATCTAGCCGATTTCCCAAGAATATCTTGAGAAGCTAAGACGTGATGATTTTGCATTTTTTTTCTAATGGTTGTGGCTGGGCCAATAAAATGATCTGTTAGTTAGTTCATGAAATTATATCCAAAATCAAAAATAAATATTATTTTATATCTGATTTGTATGATGTTGTAAAACAAGCCATGTATTGTGTTAAAAGATTAAGCTTGAATTTAATTTTTTATTTTACAGTGCTAATTGCTGCACTGAAGCTAAATTTAATATTTTTAAAATTTATAAAATACAGTGAAAAAATGAAACTGGCTGGATCAGGTGGGCGTTTAATTTTTTCACTGTATTTTATAAATTTTATAAATATTAAACTAAATGAACTTTGTGGTTCATTGTGTGCGATTGTTGATGTTAACTCGATGTTTCAATACATTAACATTTTGTTGTTTGGATTTATTTTACGATCGCGATACGAACAGGATCATGTTTACCTATTAATATAAGTTGTTGTCATTTTTGTTGAAAATATCGATATGTATTAGTAGCTTTTAATATGCACTTATTGAATCTAAGCAAAGATCTGTTTCTGTTTACTTTGTATTTTTGTGCCAGATTTTTTATTATTTATGTGTTTTAATTATATTTACTAAGTTAGTGGTTTGTTTATAAAAGGCGGCTCAAATGACATATTTTATCTATTAAGTTGTGATATGGATTGTGTACATTGTTGATTCAACTGTTGCTGTTGAACTACTAATCATTCAAGTATTGTTTTTTTGTTTTTATACAAAATGCCTTTTTAAATGAATATTCTGTTAATTCAAGCCAAATAAGAGCCATCTTTAAAATATAGGTATATTAAATGCGTTCAGTTTTTAAGATTTTTTGTCAAAGATATATTATGCAGTATAGTGCTTCAAATGTTTGTTTCAATTATATTAAACCAGAATGGAATTTTGTGTGCAGTCGCTGTCAATTGTCACGATTAAAGTGGTTTTGTCTTTGTATGGTTGCTAAATGCACATAAGAGCTCACAATAAGTATTAAGTATTAATCTTTCAAAGGTACTACAAACTTTCAAAAATAAAAAAATAAGCATTTTCATTACTTACATAATCTACTTATTTTTTATTTGTTAACTGTTTCATTGTGCTAATCTTAAGCCAACAATGTATTATGACGATACAATACATAGCAATATTGTAGCAATTTTTGACAGTGACTGTACCTAGAACTTGTTTGGCACTTTCCACGTATGTATGGCTGGAGGAGATGCCATCTTGAACGTACTGTGTGCGCGAGCGCATGTCTGCGGCGGCTTCCACTCTCTGATAGTTCTAGTCATTTTAATTCCTCCGTGTTGTATCTATGCATAAACAGTATGCCTGTATATGGGTAGACAATATAATTAATCAATATGAATGTTAAACATAATATAGGTGAAACTTATATCTATTAAATTTGATGTCTGTTCTATGATGTGTTTTATTATTTATTTTTAATAGTTACTTATCCCTATATCGAGCTCTAACCTCTTCATGTATACAAATATTATTGTTTTTTTAGTACAGACGTCTGCACTGCAAAAATGACAAATTACTTTAATAAATGTTCAACCTTATGTAATAGTAATAAAGTTCAAAACAACAGCAATTTTGACCATTTGTGGTAGTCTGATGCGCAGGCGTGTGTACTTACGTACTTAGAGAAATTCATAATATTTGTATGAGATGAGATATTCAATACAAAGATAAAGATTTTCTTAATGTATGAACTGATGCCCCCTTCATAATCATATACATTAATACTTTTTCTTACAACTTAAAACGAAGAGAGGCGGCTTATGTCGCTGAACGGCAATGCAATGACTGTTTAACCTTTTCACCGCCCAACTATCCTGCACGCGATGTCCCGCTGTACGCCAACGTATAAATGTATTTTAATAAGGTAGGTACAAAGAAGAACTTCTGTAGAAGTGCTGGCGTGGACGGCACGAAAATCTCGAACTTCTATAGAAGTTGTTGGCGGTAAAAAGGTTAAGTTCTATTCTTAAGAGTTCCAGTTCTATATATTTATGGTTCTATATAATATTTTCTATTGATTTCTATGCCTTTGGTAGAATTAATTTTATATAATTTGCTTTAGTTCTTGCTCCTCCGAGCTCAGAACAATGTTTGGAGCTTAGATGAATGATTAGTCCTTTGATTATATAGTCAAAGGATTGGTCTCGCGCGCTGAGGTTTGGAGAATATTTGACGGCATTATGACAAGTCACCAAAGAGAGTTTAATCATTGTCTGACAGTCACAACCAGTCACAATCACAACTATTCGTGAACTCTAAAATGTCAAACTAAAACCACAAAAACCAACAAAAAAATTGTAGAAAAATATTATGCAACATTGTAACAGTCAAATTTCAAGTGCGAAACAGTAATGTATCGACAATGTGTCAAGAAGATTTTGTCATGTTACTCGTCGGTGGTGGTGCCGTCGGCAAAGTACCAGAACTATGTGACCTCCGAAGCGTTGAAACAACTGGACCGGATGTGCGATGTTTGTCCGGTGCCGCGATTCCCGCCGCAGAAGGTTTGTGGTCGCTGTATAATAATAATAGAAGTCTGGCCTACATGTTGATAGAAAACACCTAAGAAACCCGCATATCGTAGTATCGTCATAAATACAAGACTAGCATTTTACTCGCGACATTATCCGCGTGGATTTGGAATTTTAAAAAGAAATACTTTAAAAAAATAAAATGTAGCATTATGTTACCCGCAAAGAATGTAGCAATCTATCAGTGAAAGAATTTTTGAAGATTACTCTCCTCAAACAAACAATAAGTCACAAACTTTACCTCTATATTAATAGTGTAGAAGTTGGTAGCTAGTCAGACGGACAATAACAAGCCCTATCATCAACTTAACCGAGATTATTATTTATCTAATAAATACCTCTGAAAATCGTACCTGGAACCTGAATCTTGAAACCAGTGCAAGGTTTTTAACCAAATACTCGTAGTCTAGGTACATGGGCGGTTTCAAAAATATAAGCTTTGACGGCAAAGCACCGGCCGTCAAAGTATAGGCCGGGCATGCGGAGGTTCTAAGTTCGTTTCCCAACTCTGGCAAAGTGTTTGTCTAACTTTACGATGCATAGCCCAGGGTTCTGATTACCAAACCGCATGGCAAGCGTTGTGGTTACGCCAATACCTATCTATTGTAGCGATCGATGACTTGAGTTCTATGATTGGGGCCTTTGCACAGTACTAGGTCAGTACATAGGCCAATTATTAACTTATTTACTTGAGGTTTAAGGTGAAATTCACTTTCTGTCGAACTTATATTTGAGATAAGATTGGAATAAACATGCTCTGTTATAAAGGGTTAAGTATTGCGGTACAAAATGTATCCAACAAACAGGTGACGGTGGTAGGCGCAGGCAGCGACGTCGGCCGCATAGTATCACTGTTTCTGAAGCAGCAGCGCGTGGTGAAGAAACTCGCTATGTGGGACGAGGACGGGGAGTGCGGCGTGCTGGGCGCGGCCACCGACCTCGCCCACATCGACACTAGCACAGAGGTGGAGGCCTACCAAGGCCGCATGTTCCTCAGGCCGGCGCTCGATGTAAGTCGTTACCTAGGTAGGCACAGACACTGTTTGATTATGGAATCGATGATAGTGGACTGTATTAACTATTTGTATGGCGTGCAGGAGATTTTGATGTCTTGATGATAATAAAAAGAGCCCAATTATAGCAAAGGACTTTATTACGTCTTTACACAGAGACCGCGGGAGCGGAAGAGAACGAAAACTGTTGCCAGTCTATAAAAACATTATAATTTTAATGTTGGGGTTACCAACAGACACATTGGCCTTAGCTGCATTGTGACGCTATTTCTGAAGCAGCAGCGCATGGTGTTGATACTCGCGCTATGGGATGAGGACGAATAAAGAAGCGAAAGCGTTCTGGTCGCGGCCACCAACCTCGCCCACATTGACACCAACACCGAGGTAAAGATCGAACAGGGCCACATGTTCCTTACACCAGTGCTCGATGTTAGTTGATCCTCTGGCAAAGTCTGTCAGTCTAGCTGTCAGCCTTGATGTATGCAAGCGCAGGCAGTGGCAATGATAGCAAAGTGTCACTGTTTCTGTAGCAGCAGCACGTGGCACGCCCAATCGACACGATCGCATGTTCTTCAAGCTGGCACTCGATGTAAGCCGTTACCTTAGGTAAGCACAGGCACATTGGCTTCAGCTGCAATATGTCGCTGTTTCTGAAGCAGCGGCGCGTGGTGAAGATTTACGCGCCATGTTATGAGGATGCCCGTCCTTAAGTTAACCTTTTCACCGCCCAACTATCCTGCACGCGATGTCCCGCTGTACGCCAACGTATAAATGTATTTTAATAAAGTAGGTACAAAGAAGAACTTCTATAGAAGTGCTGGCGTGGACGGCACGAAAATCTCGAACTTCTATAGAAGTTGTTGGCGGTGAAAAGGTTAATAACATCATTATTACTTCGTACTACGTACTACACTTTGTTTGCCAAGTCGCGATGTCCATTCCAGAACACGTCTACTACCCCAGCAGTTAATTGACCAGCCCATTGCGACTTCAATTGGTTATTCCTTGAGATGTGTCGCTAAATAGGATAACATAACAATATGTCCAGGACGCGGACGTGGTGGTGATCTGCGGCGGGTGGCACGTGCTGCCGCCGTGCTGCAACCTGCCGGACCGCGCGCTGTTCTTCCAGAACATGCGGCGCGTGCGCACGGCCACTATCGCCTGCGCGGAGTTCTGCCCACAAGCCATCATTGCGGTGCAGACGCCGCCCGTCGACTGCAACTACGCTTTGTGCAAATATGTACGGGCATGTTTTAATACTTCTTATTATGTTTGTTATCCTATACTTTTTTGTTTTTGTGATACGAACTACCTGCTTTATGCAGTTGATACTATAGAACAATTTCTACCTCTGACGACTGCCTGAAATTGCAGTCTGATTTGCATAGGTTTGAACTCTACTGTGACAAAGACCAACTTTTTCTAAATTGTGAAAATGTTACACAATATCTTTCACTCGTAAACATAACCCTACAACTTTTGATTATGTGATCTCTGGTAAAATAATAAAACGTGTATTAAATCAGGGACCTAGGAGTAATACTTGATGCCAAGCTGTAGCTTGTTCAACGAGCATGTTGAAATGTATTTCAACATGCTCGTTGATAACATTGTATCTAGAGCTTACAAGCAGCTTGGAATGATTCTTCGCCTAGAACGACCATTTAAACAGCCGTTTTCTTATAAGGTTCCATACTACTCCTTCGTTCGATCTTTGTTAGAATTTTCATGCGTCGCGTCGTCTGGAACGCTCAATACTCCGTTCATATTGCTCGCATAGAAAAAATTCAATACAAATTTCTAAAAGCCTTAGACTATCGGACAGGGCACTCTTTTGTTGACTATGACACGGCCTCTAAAAGGCATTACTTAACTATACTTTTTAGAAAATAGTCGTGTTTTTCTGGATGAAGCATTTCTTTACATAATAATCAACGGTAAAATTGACTCTTCTTCATTACTAGAACTCATTAATTTCAAAATCCCTAGAGTCTCCTCGCGTTCTAAAAGTACATTTCATTAACTCCTTATTCTACTAATTGCTAGAAACACTTATAATTGACGTTCTTGTAGGTATTACGACGACAACTTAAAAGATGTTGACATTTTTTCTTCATCGTTATCAACTTTTAAACAAAAAATGTATGATAGATTTAATAGACAACTGTAAATGAACTGATATTTATTATTTTTCATAATTTTTTTGTCTTTGTTTTTCATTTTGGATAGGCGTTAAGGTCGTCCATTGTGCAAACTCAAACATTCTTAATATTTGTTACATTTAATGGAACTATCTGGTCTGTTTGTAAATTGTTTTGTAAATTTTATTATTTTTATGACTATGTTCACCTGAATAAATAAAAAAATAAATAAACTATTTCTGCCGATGAGCAGCTTTGCTGTGTTCCTGTTTGAAGGATCTGGCAGATCTAGTACAATTATAGAGCATATAGAAGGAGAGGCACAAGAACTATAACTTCAGGGTTGACAACGCGTATATTTAGCCTTGGTATTGCAAGCATTCATGAGCTGTAGTGGCCGCACGAATGCCTGATTCCTTCAGATTAATAATTCCATCAGGCTCGTTTTCCGGCTCCGTTACAATTTTCATAGTCTTTCGGTAGAGAATGCGCCATACAGTAAAGGACATTGGGCAAAAATGTATGGAAGCTGGTACACGCCTTCAATAGCGAAGACATAATATGTCGTTGGATCGGAAACTTGGTTGTTTGTGTTTAACACAACAAATGTTATACAACTATAAAAACTTAATGTAGAGTCTTATCTAAAATAACGTCATTTAGGAACATTGCCGGTGCCGTACATCTTTCGTTAACTACGTATGCTAAATAGGTACTATATAATAGATATAATATGCGCACATACCCGTACTAACCCAGGTGCGCCGGCGCCCCGTCCTGACAAACACGTACAGTAGTGTTTTACTATGTTGTTGCTGCCTTCGATGTAGTTATTATTTATCAAAATGTAGCAATAATATATCCTTGCCCTGACGTGTTGGGTGGGACTGTATGCGCTCACGTAAAAGCCACACTTCTTCATGGACTCCGTAATCTGGCAAGCCATCTAGTTGATTTTCCCTGTACGTTTCTATAAAGGTAGGTATAAACCGTTTTGGAGATGTTCCCCCGCAGTATGATTTAGCCTGTTTTTTTATTATTTTTTTATTTTTTCTCCGTAGATACTATGTGCCCCGCCCATGCCACTTGTTTATCATAGTCAAACTCGTTCTTATATTTGTTTAACAATTAAACACAAACAACTAAGTTATTTTTGTATCCCGGCACAAAATAGGTAAGTACTTATGTGTTAACGTGGTGTTTATTTTATATTTCAATTGAAAATTACGAAATACATAATATACAACGATGTTGATGTTATTTTCCCGTAGACACTAAGATATCACTATAATAATAGGTATTCATTTGTACCTTATTCTTAATACCTATAACTCAGAACGGACAAACATTTCAACAAAGCTGTCATAGTAAATGTTGTTCCAGTTAAAAAGACCTATTCAACGACATAACTGACTTTGCTATTGGAGGGGTGTACCCATCTGCCCATTGTCATTTGCAATAGTTATTTGACCGTACGCACACTCATCATCTTTTACCAAAATTAACACTAGACGCTGAAAAAAGCGAGAGCGTACGACAAACGGCGCGTGATTGGCGTGAATGCGATCAACGCGATGCGCGCCAACCAGCTGTTCTGCTCAATCACCGGCACCGACCCCAGCGCCGGCAGCACGCCTGTCATCTGCGGCACCGGCCGCTGCACCAGGGTGCCGGTGTTCTCCGCGGGGAAGGCGGGAAATTTCCCTCAGGTAACAACAAAAAAAGGAGGTAGTTATAGTGTACAGAAGTCTGGATTAATGTAAGTCATAAGTGGATCTTGACTCCTGAAGAAACATATTTTCGAGAAGGGCTTTCTAAACTCGTGAAGGAATCAGCAATGACGTAGGAGCACAGAAGATAGACCAGTGTAAGCTAAGTGTAATCTAGCTTTTTGACTGCTTATTATTCCTTCTACTTCAACTATAGTGTAGAGAATCGATAGAATCGAAAACTTTTGCCCATGTCAGCAAAGTCCTGGTCTGTTCATATACCAGGTTGCTCATTTTCTCTGCGGAAAAAGCGAGCACCTTACCCAGTATCTTAATACCTACTTACGTAAACTCTTCACGTAAACAAAAGCCGACCATTCGTTGACAGCACATCATTGCCGCTACTACATCAGGCACCCTGTTCCTCTTCCTAATGACGATTTCTTAAACTTTATCCGAGCATCTCTGCGTTCGCTTACCGGCTAAGACATAATAAAGCTATTTTTTACAGACGCAAGCCGAATGCTTGACGCGTCTAGTCCGGGAAGCGGATGACATCATATGCAAGGTCAAGAGCAACAACGAGCAAGGCCAACTCTCCACCGGCTTCTCAACAGCCAGATGCGTCGTGAACATTATGAAAGGTTGGTTTAGATATTGACAACACACACAACCACTCTAATCTCTGCCGATTCTCGCTTAAGTATTTAGTCATATCGCTTATTGAGTTCTCCTCTCCGCTTATTGTTTGTTTTCGAGACATTTCTTTTCTCCGTCCATCTCATCTTAGTTAGATACCTTCAACCGTAAACTGCCTGAAACTGGTGTTCAAATTTCCAGGCATGTTCGAGAAGCCGACCTTCCTAGACAGCGCGTTGGTGGAGCAAGCGGACCCGGAGAAGTGCTTCGGCCTGAAGATGTGCGCCACGCCGGTGACCGTCGGCAAGAAAGGCATCAGCGAGTACGCCATACCCACGCTCAACGAGTTCGAGACCAAGCTACTTGAGGATAGCAAGTAATAAGCCCTTTAACCTTTTTACCGCCCAACTATCCTGCACGCGATGTCCCGCTGTACGCCAACGTATAAATGTATTTTAATAAAGTAGGTACAAAAAAGAACTTCTATAGAAGTGCTGGCGTGGACGGCACGAAAATCTCGAACTTCTATAGAAGTTGTTGGCGGTAAAAAGGTTAAGCCACTTTCTTCTTCATACTTTAAAATATTCTTTTGTGTTTTTTTTGTTGCGCAGATCTCTATCTGTCAGTCTTTGTTGTAAAATTTTTTTTGTAGGTTAGGTGTTAAGAAGTTCCTGACTACATTGGCAGATCCAAGAGGAAGACACATGTCTCCTCTAAGGTCTTATGATCAGCTAAGTATAAATGCGAAATCAATGCACAAGCATACTGGCAGCAAACCAATTGTTATAAACTTCCGTGTGTAAAGACACTATAAATAATAACTATTTTTATTATTTGAGCATCTGACAACTCGATGTTAATTCCCGTATATATAATAGATCGATCGATCTCTGTTGTTGATTAGTTTTAAGTTGTATTTCTTTTTGTATAAAAATTACCCTCATAATGGTGCTTGCAGTGTTTGTCTTTAACTGGCTGTGCATTTATTTGTAAAATCTTTATATAATATACTAGCTGTCTCAGCAGACCTTGTTCTGCCCTATTTCTCTAAAACAAAGTTACATTGATTTTTTTATTTTAAATACCTACCCCGACAGATTTCGTTATGTCAAAGTTATTGGCCGGTCGCAGTTTATTAGAAACAAAATAACATTGAAAGACTTTAGTAATATCTAATGTGATGATATTTTAATTGTAATGCCTTATGGTACACGATATTTTTTGTTTGATTACTTGGCGCTTAAATAAATAAATAAATCTGACCTCTAATCAACTTGAAGGCATAAAAACGTTAATCTTAACGCGCCTTTGTTTTGTTTTGATTGAAGTCAAATGTTTGACAGCTGGGGACAGACTGGTTTGTATGGAAAAAAAAATTGTTGTTTTACTATTTTCCTCGTATTTTTTAACGATTTTTCTCTCTATAAGAACCTTCCTCAGACTTCGTCAAACACAACAACAAAGAAATCAGCCATTGAACAAATAAATAAAAAACCTCTTTCATTCTCCAGGTGTGACCTGCTCGATATGTTGAGTCTCGGTCGCTCTTACGCACTGGGCGAGGAGTATTCCCTCCACCAGTGCCGGTTCTACAACCTGCCCTGCTGCCCCCCCTGCAAAGTCTGCAAGCCGGCTAAGAAGGCTAAACAGTAGGCTTTGATGCCCAGCTGTTGAAACCTTGAGTCCATGTTGTAAACATTTACAGCAAACCAATCTTTTCACACCATTCCAAGTTTTGAACTAACCGTTTAGTTGATATGTTTTACAATTACTTTCTTTTTTTCATGATTGTAAATGTATTTTTTATGAGAATTAAGATGCCTCATTTTAGCTGTTGTGATCCAAGCGGAAAAAGAAATCCTTTTGTCTTTAGATTTTGACGTCAACTTTCGGTTTACTTTGGTAGATTGAAGTTGACAATTGGCTTTGTGTGAATGATTGTAATATCAAATCTTGTTTTACTATGTACCGTTGAGTTATTGTATAGATAGAGAACAAACAGTTAATTATGCATAATTTGATTATAGCAACATGGTTACCTAAAATTAATATTTTTTTTACAATAAGTGCATGTCTTAAAATTATTTTATCTCGTCTAACAGTTTTTTACTAGGTACAATACCAATATTTTTCATTTTTTTCATTTCATGGTTCATTTAAAAAATGCAATTAAAAATATATGATCATGAATAATAATGTGTATGTGTTGTTTTATTTCTTTTAAACGGTTAATCCTTGACATACATAGATAGATCTGTTCGCCACTTAGATCCTATATGTTTTTTTTATTTAAACATTAAGAAGTCTAACTAAGAAGTCTAGTCTGTTAGAAACTTTAACTTAGCACCACCACAAGACCTACTTCCTTGTGCTATTTTGCTCTACACAGTATTTGATACCACGACTAACATAGCATAACTTTCACAGCTAGAATCACTAACTGAGTATTAAATCAAAATTGATTATATACATAATAAATTATTTCACTAATTTAATTTAATTTTAGCGACTGTAAAACGTGTCATTGTGAATAGCATTATCCTAAAAGGGATCACGTGAAACGAAACGCTACTGAGGGCCGCCGCTCCGTTTCGATGCACGAGTTTCCACAACTCCGAGCACATGTTGAAAAGTCACGTTTTGGCTCGTTTTGGTAATCCGGCTTCTCTGAGGGTTGAATAGAAAATAGGAATCTGACATTTGGTAGAGTGTAAATAAGTCACTTTATGAATTAACACGATTGTCGTGATGTTTATGAACAAGGAAAACACGAACAAACAATTGAGCAATGAGCAACTGAACGAAAACTTTTGTTTGTATTATTTGCAAAACAGCTTCTAATTAATAAAATTACGAATAATTTAAATAGCTTCGGCAGCTGAACGGATAGATGTTCTTTGAATGCAAAAAAATAAAAAAAATATTAAATCCTCTATTTATCCAGAGATGTACAAAATAGTTTAAGAAATGTATTTAAATACAAAATGCAAATACTTTTTCGATTTACTATTTAAAATAGAAAATACCTAATAGTTTTGCGTTTTGTATTTTCAATGCTAAATTCAAAATAGGTATTTTCAAAATACTTTTTCAAAATACAAGTATACACCTTTTGTCCAGTTCAATTCTTTTTATTTTTATTTATTACACTTTTTAACAATACCAGTTGTTCGAAAACATAATCACTCATTTTTCTTCAATTAGGTCTCATTATCATCCCACCATATGGAAAAAGTCTCTCTACTGGTGCTGAGCTTGGTACTTGGACTGGTAATGTTGGCTAAACTTAACCACAAAGTATTTTTGGATTTTAAAATTTATAAAAATGTAAAATACATCTCGAAACTTCTTCTTTCTTCCTTCATTCTTTTCTTTCCTTCCTTCTTTCTTCTTTTTTTCTATTTCTTTCTTCTTCTTCTTCTTTTTTTCGAAAAGTATTTCAAATAAAATACAAAATGTTTTTTATTATAAGGCATTAAAATGCAAAATAAAAAATAGGTATTTTGCATTTTGTATTTGCATTTTAAATACAATTATTTCAAATAAATCGCATCTCTCTATATAACTATCTACTGAGGTGAACCCATGAGTGCTGATAATTTTTACTTTTGTATTAATTGTGAAGATGGCGGGATGAGTTTGACTCCCACTTGATGCATTCATTGGCACGAACTAGCTCAGAATAGAGATAGGTTAGAAGAAAAGAAGGGGGGCCTTTGCCCTGCACTCGTTGCTATTGAATAAAAAATTTCGGTTACATTAATTTCAAACCAATCAGACAGCAAACAGAAAATAGATAGCATTATTTATTTATTTTATTTTATATTCACAGGAGAATCAACAGTTACAACTAACAACTAAGTATAACAATGTAAATATAAAGCAGTAGATCATTTATAAATTTTTACTTTTTAACAGGCTCCTTCTGTTGAGCGAAGAATGATTATGTGAATTGAAGAAATAGTATTAAAAATTAAAGAAAGGAAAGAAGAACGAAAGAAAAAAGTACAAACACAACAACAACAAAATAAGGTTTACAAACTACAGAATGAATTTTAGTTGCTTTTTTCGGGAGTCTTACGCAATCGAAGAAATAGTTATAACATTTTTTTAATGATTTATTGATCACTTGGTTTGCCTACTGTACAGCTTTTAAACCACACCTATACTACAAGTCGACTCCGACTGTACGAACGTCGTTTGATTTCCCTAAGGATTCTCCCAACGTCCAGCCGCTAGCCGGAGCGATCGATGCAGAAATACGAGCAAATGATACTAGAAGCTAAACTATACTACGTACATGTGAACTTGATACTTGGCCTTGCCGCGACCGAGGCCAGCAGCCACCCCGTCGTCGTCGGTGGGAGGTAATCCAGACACGAGGGAGCCGGTCCAAGTGCTAGCGCAAAGCGTATCTCTATCCTTATTTATATTATAAAGTACTAGCGGCCGGTCCCTGCTTCGCACGGGTGGACATTTCTTTTTTAATATAGCCTATGTTACTCAGCGCTAATGGGAATGATCAGGGAATGTTGTCCGAAACTAGCGCCCTCCGGATGATGTCATTGAGGGCATGATGGCGCGGAAATCTCCCTGCACTACGGCAACAGCTCAAGGCGTGGTGGCCGTTGCTCTCTACCATAGCGCCACAGATGCATATATGAGGTTCACAAACATCGTAGTCTAGGCGGAGAGCCACGGCGCGACCCGCATAGAGTCGTCATCGAGTAGAGTTCCCAGATGTGGAGAGGGAAGCGCGTGTAGCCATGCCCCGGACTCTGGCCTTATACAATGTAATTGATAAGAACGTTTTAGTTAAAGTAAATAAATAAATAAGATACATTAAGCGGTTAAAAACCGCTTACACTGCCTACTTTATGATCTCTATCCATCAGATGAGATGAAGCCCAAGCGGCCTTGAAATATAAAATTAGCATCTTTAAAGAATTTTTAACCGAAAATCTCATAACTTTATATAGATAGTCACCAAGGCTCAGTCGCAGAATATCCACTTCTCAAAATGTCCACTGGTCGCAAAAGGTCTCTTTCGCAGAATGTCCCTTTCTCAGAATGTCTCTTTCGCAAAACGTCCCTTTCGCAGAATGTCCACTTCGCAAAATGTCCCTTTCGCATAATGTCCCTTTTTATTACTGACTTACTTTAATCATAATTAATGTAGCAGTTAGCGCACACACATTGTTAGTGTTAGTGTACAATTGGCGTAAGGTCACCAACAATTTATTCTAAATAAATGTTATTAATATCGCAGACGCCGTCTCCTATGAATTGGACATGATTATATGACCGATTAAGCTACGCGTTTTCGGTGTCTATACCATCACCAATGTCAGGATCACTCCCTAATGAGAGAGTTAATAAATGGATTAAGATTAAATGGATTAATGGAGTGTTTTGGCACAAAGTTCTTATATTAATCTCTTAATTAATTTATTTAATAATATGAAGTATTATCGGTGACGCAGCGGCTAGCATGTTAGGTTACCGTGCAAACAAGCTAAGCGAGCGACTATTGCAATGGTGAGTCAACAGATAGGTCACCAAATTAAAGGGTTATTGTACATTTGCCCCAAAGTAAATTCATTGCATTATTCATTATTCATGCATTAAAAATATGTGTAAGTCCGTCACTCGTCGTCGAGTTAGCAATTAAATAAATAGTTTTTAGTTTTGATCTCGACAATTTAAATAGTGAATATGGAAAATTTAATAGGAAATCACTTATTCAATGCCTTATATAAACATTTTGAAAGTTATGCTCACTCTAAATATTTTTTAAATAAATGACATGGAAAAATAAGCTTAAAAATAATAATATGTCGAGTGCAGTTCAACCTAAGCACTTAGATACTTTCCATATTACTTTAAAAAACTTTTTCTTTGTGATTAAATCATAATTAGCAATGTTCGAGTCATTGCTAATATTGTTCTATTATGTCACGTCTATTACGAGTGTAATGTTAGCAGAACCAAAGAACATTCGTTAGTTGTTAATTATTATTATGTAAGTAGTTACAATGCAACATAATTAAAATGTCTTGTCGCTTCGTACATTAATAATAAAGTGTCTTAACTTATTAACTTTTAAACTACCATGGTCAATAACTTATGAGTAACTATTTACGATCATCCAGTGTTTTTTTGCTGTAGAATTTAATATATTTAGGTACAGTTGCATGCGCCATAATCATGTTTCAAATATATCGAAAACTCAAAACAACTAAAAAACATGGTAAGTGTACTAATCACGTTAATAATCACTCTAGTGCTTCCATTTGTTTGTAGATAATAATATAATAGGTACCTAATAGGATAAGATAAATTTCGATAAGGTGAGATGTTTATTTCATAATATAATTATGTAGGTACCTTAGTAGAACTTTTTTAATTGATTGATACCTTTTTGGTGCTGCGAGGGTCTATGGGCTGTGCTGACCACTTTTGATTGAAACGCCTTTGCCGGCTTGTTCAGAAATATACGTGCAAAATAATTGCACACATTAGAAGCTAGCGTGGAGTTTAGGACACGTGGAGTAGCACGGTCGAGGTAACGTGTGGACTGTGGAGGCTCCCGATGCGTTTTGCTGTCTTCGAGTTGTCCAATTTATTTTGGGACGGTTGCATTTGCATGAGTCTTAGTCAGGTTGCAAATATCTGAAACGTACTCAAACACAACAAAAGTATGGTAGGCCCTAGTTCCTTTAATCTACTCTGTGACTATTTTTTTTTTACTTAGAGTTTTTGCAAATCTCACTAAAATAACGTAAGATATTTATTCCTTAAAATTACAAAATTTGTATCCCTTTTGGTGTCACGTGCCTCCGCGTTGGCTGTTTTCCATTAGTCTGTAGTCGTAACGTCTCGCTTTGGTCGTTGAGTAACTGCTACTAGATAAAGTTAGAGGCTAACTCCATAAAATTACCTAATTGATATCCTTTGTCGCAAGCGTCCATCAATTTCAGTAACAAAAAAAAAACAACGTGCAAAATAATTGCACATATAGACGCCGGCGTGGGCTTAGGAAGTTTGAACACGTGGAGTAGCACGGTTAAGGTCACGTGTGGAGGCTCCCGAGTCCCCATCCCCGGCCGGAGCCAGCCACCCCTGTCGCTCAGTCTGCGGCGCGACGCTCCGCGAATACCATTCCGCGAATATCTGCCAAGCTCCCGACATCCACTCTGCACATAAACAAATAATCTAGTGGTGGAATGAGTGAGTACCTTTGCGTGTTGTCTAAAGAAAGAATTGAATTTTTGCCGCCGAAATATTTAATGAAACTTGGTGATTAAATCTTTTTAATTTATTCATTCATTTTGCAATAACAATATCACGAAACGAATGAAACTGTGTTCCAAAATGAAGTTATAACAATTTCACCATTTCCAAATTGCCAAAATAAATCAAATAAAGCAAATACAATTGGAAATGTTTTGCAAAGCATGCGATGTGAACTTGATTATTATTTGTTATCCTATTATTTGGTTACAAATAGTTGGAATAAAATAAAAAAGTTTTTTTTTTGCATATCTTTAATTTAAGTATGTTTGATATTAATAAATAATGCACTGAGTATGTACACGGTACTTTTAATTTATTTGAAAGATACCTAGTAATTTATCATTATTTTTGATTGCATTTCCCAAATGAAAAGACAGAAACAAATCCCAGAGTTAAGTATCTACATAGATATGTAGCTTTGAAACGAAATCGACACAAGTGACGCCTATTGGAAAAAAATGTCGCTTTTAAGTAAAGTTATGTTTCATTGTGACTTGTATGTACTCCATCCCATTGAAATAAAATGCGCCTGAATTCGCAGAATTTCATGATCCACCAGTTAATGAAAAAATGTCTGTGGTTCCCTAAATGTTGTTTCATAAGTGTATAATCTATTACGATTTTGATTCAACACTCGGAACTCTTATCATCAAACAATAGAATGTTACAAACGAGAATATGAATTGAATTAATAATGCGTTCTCACACATTATGGTACAAATAATAAAGATGCTAACAGATTAAAGTTTCCTAGTGACTCTGTAAGTGATTTCTAGGTTCCAATGGATCACTGGAGGGCTCCCAAAGCATTTGTGTTTATATTTAGTTCTTGGACAGAGAGCATTTAGTAGTTATTTTTTAGTTTCTTGTAAAATAATTTAGGTCGTACTTATCTGGTTATAACCAGGGTTAATCATAAGTAATATATGTTTTTACCAAAGGGTGACTTGCATTTTTTGATTGTTGTGTAACAGCAATGATATTTTAAACAAGCTTCTACCTTCGGTCAATCTTACTGTCACTTTCCATCAGTTGAAATGAAGACCAAGTAGGTACTATCCCGTTATTGTGTAAAAATGTCACTAAAGGAAACTTTTTGAATTATAATATCATTGTGTAACAGTAATTTCTTCTTTCGTTCAGATTGAGAGAGTAAAGATGTAATAAAGATTGAAGTTCTATTTTTTTTTTCAAAATCAAGTTTAAAAAATATATTTAGTAGGCAGTGTCCATAATGTAGCTAACTATATCTAGCTTGACGTTATGAGAAAATGTACGACTAATTGGTAAGAATAAGAGAACAAATAGTAAATGGCCAACGATTGTCCTACCGCTGGGCAAAGGCCTCCATCATTGACATCAAGTCATCGCTACAATTAAAGAAAACAATATTATGTTTTTCAAATTCATAGTTCAATGAAAAACTAGGAATATTGTTACGCAATAAGTTGTAAATAAATGCAAGTTAAAGTTGATTAATGGCGCAATTTGTTCTAATCACACTAATATTATAAATGCGAAAGTTTGTGTGTATGTGTGTATATTTGTTGCTTCTTCACGCTGCAACGGATGGATGGGTTTGGATGAAATTCGGCATACAGATAGTTTATAACCTGGATTAAAACATAGGTTACTTTTTATCCCGATATTCCCACGGGAATGGGAACCACGCGGGTGAAACCGCGAGCGGCCGCTAGAATACCTTTAAAATCGACAATCGTGGGTGTGTTTTTATTTATTCGTTGTTCCAAGAAGATGGTATGTTTTTAAATGTAATTGTGTTGAGAAACAAATGAAAATGAAACAAAAAAAGGTTCATCCATTTACGATTGTAGAAGCTTATTAAAAAGTTTATTTTTCAGTTAAAATGGCGTCGGATGGAGAGAAGTTGTACCCCAATTGTGACTCGTCCGTTTGGCTGAGGTCTTGCGAGGAGGAAGTTACGGAACCATTGGAGGGGGATATCACAGGTAATATAAACAGGTTTTTTTGACAATAAAATAATGTTTTTGTTTTGTTTATATAATTTTTAACGCAAATTTTGTTGTAAAAAGTAAATAGTGTTGAATAATTTCGGCGGGCTGGTTAGACCACGATAGCTCAATTGGGAGAGCACCTGACCCGGTATGTCAGAAGGGTGCAGGTTCAAATCCTGCTCGTGGAATTTTATTCAACATTTGTGTTTTAAAAAAAAAAAATATTATAACAAAAATCTGCAATAGGTGGTGGTGCACCACCACCGCACCGCACTGTGTATACATGTCATACGAGTTTATGAGGTCGGTTTGTATAAGTAGGCGTATATGAATGCAGTTTAAGTTACATGCCAATTTGTTGACACGCCTAATAACGTTAGCGCACTTCCACACAAGACCCTCTAAAATTGTCCATACGATAAGGCTGCATGGAAAATCTTGTCAGTGTTTTGAGCGTGACTTGAATATTTTAAGATTTTAAGGCAGGTCTCATAACAATCTTTAGTGTTACCGAAATTGGATCTGTCATTAGTTTACTGATGTCTTATTGTATGCAATAAGAACGATAACAACTGACTTCTGATATAACTGTTGCTTCACTTATGAATATAAAATAAAGTAACAAAGAACGAAATTATCAAAATTCACTTCTCTGCGATAGTTCATGCTTACTTTAAGATTATAATTAACCGCCTCACAAAGGCAAAGTCAACAGCACATGTCCTGAATAGTGAAGACTTCAACCGCCTCTATGGTTTAGTGGTTAAACCATCGCTCTCAGATCCGGAGCTCCGGGTTCGACTTCCACCGGAAGGAGGGTATTTATTATTGTGCCCATATTGTGGTTGCTGGTAGAGTTTATTTTAAGTTTACCAGCTAGCTCCCATGATCTTATCTAAGTCTGTCGTCATGACGACAATGGTACATTACAAGTCTTTAAGCCAACGAAGGTTTCTGTCAATCCAAGCTATGGGATTGACATAAGATCGCCCACGTGATTTAGCGCGGCTTATGTCAATCCCATACATTTTATTCTTTTCGAACTTTGCTGTCGTTTTCTTAATGTTACTTTGGCTACCGCCTCTGTTCTTATCTACATCGACAGTAAATACATTAGTTAATAGATAGGTAGCTATTACAATAAATTGGAAAAGTGGGTAACTGTGGCAATTCATCTTCAATTGAGTGTTCCGAGTGAAGCGCCCTTTCATCATCTGCGTCACTTAGGTGCGTTAGCGTTTGCCCGTAGTGAAAAGTGACGGATGGTGTTGTTTCCAGGCGAAGTTCCCTCGTGGCTCAATGGCAGCCTGCTGCGCAACGGGCCCGGCTCGCTCAAGGTCGGCGATGAGCAGTTCCAGCACTTGTTCGACGGCTCCGCTTTGTTACACAGGTGATTCAGTCATTCGAATATAATTTGAATTATTCTCATCTTTCCCCCGGCGATGGGGATAAAAAGATTCAGCAGTCCTTCCGGCACTAATAAGGGGGATAGATAAAACTTTTTAGAATGGGGGGGGGGGGCGCTCTAGAATTACTTTATTCCCATTTCTCGTCATATAAAAAAAACAAACATCTTTGTTGACGAACTCTACCGTTGTGGTCATCTGGGATTCTGGTGTTGGGATGCGATTTTTAAACCGGTAACATGTATATTTATTTACTAGAAAACGTCTTAAAGTAGATAATTTACACATTTACAGTTTTTGTCCAGTTACAAACTTGTGTTTTCATTAACGTGATCGGAAGATAAATAAAACTTAATAATTTATTTATTTAAGATTTTTATTTTCATTTTATAAGCAAAATAAAATAACGTTTATTTAAAGCCAATTCTTTTGTTTTCTATGAGGCTACCATCTCATCATCGGTAATGGAGGATATATGCGTTAACGATCGGGTCCATTACTGCTTGAGGCAAATACTCGTAGATTGCGGTCGATTGCGGCAAATTGCGATGAGAAACGTAATCGGCTTATCCTCAAGATTACTGGGTCGCATTCTAGGTTCTTCATACGCCAGTCGTCTGATGGATCAAAGACAATTAAGGGCGACGTGACGTCATGTATGTCGTGGATATTACCGATATTACGTACACGTACCTACGTATTGTACTTACGTATTGTTTGTTAAATTGTGTAGATTGTAGATGTATTTGATGTAAATGTTGTGTAGGCCGTTGAATATAAAATATAAGACGATCAAGTGTTAAAGGGTTATCAGGGTTGGGTTAAGATGATGATTTTCTTGACATGGCGCATGCCTACATAAGAAAAAGAATAATTTTATTCCCACTGCTGACTGTCCCTTTGTCCGACCTGGGAATTGAACCCGGGACCTTTGGGTATCGGGCCGAGCGCTTTGCTACGCGGCCACCGAGGCGTTGTATACATTTAAGATTGCGTTGCGTATGTACACACTTATTGGAATAAACATTTCAATGAATACTCCAGGTTTGCGATCAGTGAAGGCGCCGTGACGTACCAGTGCCGGTTCCTGCAGTCGCAGACGTACAAGCGCAACCACGCGGCTGGCCGCATCGTCGTCACCGAGTTCGGCACGGCGGCGGTGCCGGACCCCTGCCACACTATCTTTGACAGGTCAGCAATGAATTAGCAATGTGTCAGCAATGTGACAGCAATGTGACAGCAATGTGAAATCAATGTGTCAGCATTATGGCAATAATGTGGTAAAAAAATATGTCAGCCATTTTTCTATACGCGTTGCTAAAACCAAGGCCCATTAATTCATCTGGGTGCTAAGTGCGAGTTTCATTCGCCATTCGTTAACGATTAAGTAAACGAGAATTTGTATGGCAAAATTTCAACTCTTCTCTTATGGCGCCAGGAGGTGCTGCTTCAATGCCATACTAGTTTACGTTTACATAAACGTAATCGAAAGAATACGGGTAGTAAACACAACTCAGAATAGGCACTCAGGAGTGCTTAGCGCCTCCCTAAGATGTACGCCGCGACATATGTCGTGGACGAGACGAGAAAATTTTTCGATGTGGATTCATTAGTCGTCGGGGAACGCCGCAACATAATTTGTCATCGCATTATCTCGTGCAGAATACTGCCGCACAATTTAAGAACGCAGTAAATAACATATGAACAGTTTCGAGAAAATAGATCGAAAAGTCAGCACCTCAAATATCACAATCATAAACACAGTAAGTGGTACTTACTGCGTTCATAATTGTGCGGCAGAATAGAGATATGTTTGTATGTCTATGGGTGTTACCATGGCAGCCCACCAAACTTAACTCGTTCTGTCAAATTGTGATTCGTAGTGATTGTTGTTGTTTTTGTCGACAGACTCTAACATGAGCGCCATAATTTTGTCGAATTCTGACACTTAAAATCGACATGTTTATCGCCATAGTATCTCACTGAAGACTGTCCGCGACTTAAGTAAATTTTTATTTCTATTTTCATTTTCATCATGACAGTGCCTTGTTTTAACTTTTTATTAACGGTATATCCTTATATTTTTGTTTGTATTTTTCTTACAACACCGGAGGATAATTAGTGCTTCGATTCCTGAATCGTCGTAGAATAATATAAAATAAGAATCTGTTGAGGGGAGCTCGATGGCGCAGTGGTTAACTCGCCCGGTCTGCGAGTGCTAAGGTTAAGCAACTTTCGCAAAGGCCGGTCATCGGATGGGTGACCAAAAATTTATAATCTCAAGCTCCTCCGTGCTTTGGAAGGCACGTTGAGCCGTTGGGCCCTAGCTGCATTAGCAGTCGTTAACAACCACCAATCCGCACTGGGCCCGCGTGGTGGTTTATGGCCCGTTCTCCCTATCCATTCATAGGGAAGGCTCGTGCCCCAGCAGTGGGGTGTTAAATGAGCTGATTATGAAGAATCTGTTTAATCTTTGAGATTGAGAATATGTAGTGACCTTTACATTACACTTTACTTACATTTTCTTGGCACACGATGTCGTAGGCGTTGTTGTATTCATATTTAATCTAAAACTCACTAGTTAAATTTTTTTTAAATTTTTAAAGTAACTGACAACAATCGGCATCAAATAGACTAGCGATTGCAGCGTCCATAAAAAAAAGGTTGCGTTCATGAAGAAAAGAACGAGTGAAAAGCTATGGAAAGGAATGAAAACCGTTTTAATGGAGTAAAAGTCTCTAAACGGCAACATTGGTTTATCGGATCGACAAGCCGATGTCATGACGAGATAATTCTCTGTCGTGGTGTACATGTTAGGGTAAACAACAAATGAATCGAAGTCGACAAAATTTCTGCCGCACAATTTATGAACGCAGTAAGTACCACTTACTGTGTTTATGATTGTGACATTTGAGGTGCTGACATTACGATCTATTTCTCGAAACTTTTCACATGTTCTTTACTGCGTTCATAAATTGCGCGGCAGTTTTCTCGTCTCGTCCCTGACATATGTCGCTGCGTTCATCTTAGCCCTGGAAGAGTTGTAATTTTAACATACAAATTCTCGATTTCGTTAACGCGATCGAATGGCGAATGAATCTCGCAATTGAGTACCTGTACAATATAAAAAATATTTCATTGTGCAGAGTGGCGGCGGTGTTCAAGCCAGGCGAGTCGATGTCCGACAACGCCATGATCTCGCTGTACCCGTTTGGGGACGAGATGTACGCGTTCACTGAAGCGCCCTTCATACACAGGTATTTTTTTTTGTTCAACGGGTAAGCACAGTGCCTTGATCTCACCTGATGTTAAGTAATGATAAGGCCAATGATGGAAGCGCACTTCACCCGGGATCCTCAACTAGTGCAGCACTGGCTGATCTTATCTCTAGCTGCTGGAACACAACAATGCTACAAACATTGATGTTATGGCGACATATTTAGTTAGGATGGTGGTACCTAGCCAGGCGGACAAACAAGCCTTACCACCAACTAAACCGAGTACACAAACATGTACCCCCCGCTGGGAATTGAACCCCGGACCTCTGGGTCTAAACCGGTGGTCTTAGCCACTAGACCACAGAGGCGGTAATGCTGAAATCAAGAGTTAGAGTCAGCAACTGATTTTTGTTTTCGTTCAGACCACCTGCTTCCTAGCCCTTTCTATTCCTAGGATCGGTTGCCTTCGTTTATTAGCATCATCATCATCATCATCATCATCATCATCACCTCATTTTATATCCCCACTGTTGGGGCACGAGCCTTCCCTATGAATGGATAGGAAGAACGGCCATAAACCACCACACAGGCCTAGTGCGGATTGGTGGTTGTTAACGACTGCTAATGCAGCCGGGACCAACGGCTTTACGTGCCTTCCGAAGCACGGAGGAGCTCGAGATGATACATTTTTGGTCACCCATCCGATGACCGGCCTTTGCGAAAGTGGTTTAAACTCAGTACTCGCAGACCAGGCGCGTTAACTACTGGCACCATCGAATTTATTATCTCGAGCTCCTCCGTGCTTCGGAGGCACGTAGGAGCTCGAGAAGGAAGGAGGAGAAGGCACGTAAAGCCGTTGATCCCGGCTGCATTAGCAGTCGTTAACAACCACCAATCCGCACTGGGCCCGCGTGGTGGTTTATGCCCCGTTCTCCCTATCCATCCATAGGGAAGGCTCGTGCCCCAGCAGTGGGGACATAAAATGAGCTGATGATGAGAGGTTGTGACTGTAGCGTGGCACGAGCGTGTTTCTATGAAGCTTACCTTTCGTGGGGCTCCTTACTTTGTGGTGGTGGGTAACTCGTACCCACACCTTTTGTCCTGTCGTGAACTGTGATTGGTACACGACCCGTGCTACTATAATCAATAGGTATTATCTATTCAAGCAAGCAAGCTTTATTCAATGTCAATGACTAGGTCATCGACCGTACGTAACATTTTTACAATGTCAGCGAAGTTTTATTTATACACCGAGACCTTTTAGTAGTTGTTTTCCCGCAGGTGGGTAGATCAGAACATGAAACTGAACAACTTTCCCCAAGAAACATAGGTCAAAGAACGAGATAATTTTTTCACTTTTCTATACAAAGCCTCTATTGACCGAGCATGGTTTGTATGGGAAAGTTAAAAAATTATCTCGTTTTTTGAGCTATGTTTCTTGGGGAAAGTTGTTCAGTTTCATCGTCTGATCTACCCACCTGCGGGAAAACCACCACCAAAATGTCTCGGGGTATATAAAAGTAAAAGTAAGTAAAGTAAAGTAAACAGCCTATACAGGGTGTCTCATTTAAATCGGTCAGTATGGGAAAGTCTGAAACTATAAGACATACGAAGATCACTTGGAACACCTATTAAAATAAATTAAAGTATGTGGAATCAATGCATTTTATTCATTTTAGACATCATGTTTCATAGAGCCATTTACTGCTTAAGACCTACACAATCGATATCTAAATAGAAATAGTGTAAGTTTATTTTTTTCAAAACAACCGGGTTCGATTCCCGAGCTGGGCACAGGTTTTTTTTAAATGTATGAATGCAGTTTTACTTCTTATTAAAATCGATGACATGGTTCCTAAGAACAGATCTTCGTATGTCTTATAGTTTCAGACTTTCCCATACTGACCGATTTAAATGAGACACCCTGTGTACTATCCCACTGCTGGGTAAATACCTCTATCATTGAAATCGAGTCATTGCTACAATTGATGAGCTTTATCACCACGTTTGCCAGATGCGGGTTGGTGGACACAAATCCGGGTTACGCATCAAAAACTTGAAACATACGACTCGACGACCTCCTTGGTCGAGTGGCTTGCACACCGGTTTTCGTGGTGTCGCCATCTCTGAGGTCCCGGGTTCGATCCCCGGTCGGATCAATTTAGAAATACCTGTTTTTCTAAATTGTTTCGGGTCTGGGTGTTTCCTATGTATATAAATAAGTATGTATTTAGTATATTAAGTATTTTTTCCTTTGTCTAGTTAACCATTTCTCGAGTTTCTTAAGGAAGCTTTTCTTGAGGCTAGATAATTGGTGTGAGTGTGGGAAACATTTATTTATTTATTTATACTTTGCCCGACTTGGGAATTAAACCCGGGACCTCCACATATCAAGCCTTGCGCTCAACCAGTCGGCCACTGAGGCGTGTTTGTGACTCTTATTACAAAGTAATATAATACACATGTGGTCTCAGAAGTATGTACAACATGTGTTTTCTTGCACCTTTATCCCCTTATTCATAAAAACTATTTAAACATTATTTAGTTAAATATTGTTATGTCAACGTCACACAAACGTCATTTTGAATTTGAGAAGAAGGGACAAAACAATGATTAACTAAATAATGCTTAAGAGCGTTTACGCCGCACACTAGCGCCACTAATGAAAAAAAATATATATCTAGTAATTAGAGATAGAAAATCAAATTATGCTCAACAAACTATCTGAATGAAGTAATTTAGCATTTTTACGTCACCTAATGAACACCTCACATGTTATGGTTTAGTTAAATAAGACGTTACGGCCACTTTTAACTATAACGCCATATTTAACTAAACCATAATATGTCAGGTGTTCATTAGGTGATGTAAAAATGCTAAATTACTTCATTCATTTAGTTTGTTGAGCATAATTTGATTTTCTATCTCTAATTACTAGATATGTTTTTTTTTTCATTGGCGGCGCTAGTGTGCGGCGTAAACGCTCTTAAATCGTTTTTATGAATAAGGGGGTTAATATACAGAGTGTTTGTTACTGGGACAGTAGGTATACGAGGAAGTCCGAAACTATAAGAGATACACAGAAGCAATAAAAAGTTAGCTATGTAATTTTTTTATCAGAGATAGTTTCTCCTTTCAGACTTTCTCATACTGTTCCAATTTAATAAACCCTGTATACCTATTGTAGGTACAAAAAAACACATTTTGTACATACTTCTGAGGCCACTTACTTTATTACTTTGTAATGAGAGTCACAAACGCGCCTCAGTGGTCGGCCACTGAATGGTATGGAATATGGTGGTGACCAAGCTGTTTGTTGCGCACGCGCAGGGTGGACCCCGTGACGCTGGACACGCTGCAGCGGCGCGACTTGTCGCAGGACGTCGCGCTCGTAAACCACACCTCACACCCGCACGTCATGCGCAATGGTAACTATACACTACACTCAACAAGTGACATATGTATTGTAACAATTGTTTTAAATAAATTTTATCTTATCTTATCTTATCTTAGCAACATCTATCTCAGCAACAAGAGTTAGTCACAACAACAGATATTTGTTTTTACTTTTAATTTAATTTTTTATGGGTCCAGCTGAAAATTAGCGTTGTGGCTACAAGTTACAACATGAGCTGAGCTGGTCAGCCCTTTCAGTTGTTTCTCACTATACCTTAGATATAAGAAACCTATTGTAATGTTTAATATTGTATCGTATTGGAAGCACTGAATAAATGATTACTTACTTACTTACTTATCTAACAGTGGCGCCGCCGGCCCTTGTCCTAGGTCAGGGTAGAGCGAAATTTAAAATAAGTCATGATATTACTCATTCATCTCAAAAGGCTCCATCAAAGTTATGTTATGCGCTTGAATTGTTTTCGCATTTATTGTATCAGCTCATTTATCTGTCCTACTTGCCTATGTTTAATATTAATGGACCTCAAGGTCTGTTCATTGAAAGGTTCTGTAAAAATAGCGTTATAAGACTGTTTGTTTCCTTTATTAAAAAGGAAGCATTTATTTATTTATTTATTGCACATGTAGCTACAAATCTTACACGTTCACGAACACTTAACGGTTAATAATGGATTATTAACCGTTAAGTGTTCCATAATTTTATGGTGGACCATTTTGATAATATTCGACAAAACACACATTATAGAAAACGAAAACAAAACTGCAAATATGATTTCTTAATATCCCGCCATAAGTTCCGTGCTTCAATCATGCCTATCAACATACAAGTTCGCCTATTTTACACAAAATCTTACGGCAAACAGTTACTTTCGACACGACCAATACAAGTATTATTAGTATATCTTATTTAATGGCTTCGCATTTAGCATTAAGCCAATTACAAGTGTAGGAATTATATTTTATATAAAAAATAATTGTACGGTAGATTGAGTTTAAAATGGAGCCTCACAACACGTGTTATTACACAAAGAACTCGGGTGAAACTCCCAATACAAGTATGTTTTTTCCCCTTTAAATCCATACATGTGACAGTGACAAAAACGAAAGCAAAAACTCTCGGAACGATATTCTTCTAAAATAGGGAGAAATAAGAACCTGAATGAGTACTCTTTTTCTAGATCACGCATGCACATGACATACTTACAAACTAGCAAATAAGTATTCATGAGGCATACTGCCTGCCTGCGATCGTGAGTAACGCAATCATGATTACCTTGTTTGTGCGTTTCCTTTAATTTATTCGATCACTTCAGATTTAACTACAATCTAATGTTTCGTTTGTTGTAACTATAAATTTAGCTAGATTAGTGAAAAAATTTCGTGCTAGTCGCACTACACACGACCGCTATCTAATTAGATCAACTCAGCCGACTTTAAATGTTAGAGCAATAGGCTGAACAAGTAGAAACTACTGATTCTAAAGCCAGACATTTTTTATTCTAATTCCACACCGGCATGTTCGTCCGTTCATCTTTGACACTAGGTTTAGCGTGCGATTAAAAACTTTATAGAAACGAAAATGGTTTAAAATGGTTACCTGCCGCTTATTATTATTACGAACTCTTATATACAACTTATGGGTTTACATTTACACTAACTATGCTTCTTCAAAGTAATGTTTGTAACATTCTGTATAAATATTTACCTGTACATTTAATATTAAACAAATAAATAAATGCCAATATGAAATGAAAATAATGAAATGAAATATATTTATTAGAACACAGTACAAACTTATGTAGGTACTTAAAACAAAACAAACAAATTATAATAAAAATGTGTGTTCTAAAAGGACTCCACTCAGTATTTGTTGCAGTAGTGGACAAAAACTACAACGATGATCTTCCGTGGAGACCCGTTTTGTGTAAATGTGCGCGGTGTCGCGCTGTACATAACATTAATTAAAAGTACACTGACATAAACAACAATATGAGCACATAGTTACTACTTACAATACTCGTTACTGTTATTGGAGATATCCCAACAAATTCAGTTGAACTAAGGTAATATTAAATAAAAACCTAATCCGACATCTTACTATGGTTTGTTCCAGGTGACGTGTACAACGTGGGGATGTCGGTGGTCAAAGGCCGCCTCAGGCACGTCGTCGTCAAGTTCCCTTACACCGAGAAAGGTAAAAAAACAATTGTAAAACCTATATGTTTTGATATGCGCCATGTTTTTGACACTCACATGACCGGTTTATGGTTCCTAGTATGTCTAGATCTCAGAATAATAACTAAAGCTATAGAAACCGGACTAAAATAGCAAAGATGTCACCAGATTTGTGACGTCATATTTGAGGTAATGTAGTGAGTGACTTTAAAAAGGACTCAAGATTTTTTTTGATCACCGATTATCTGATGACCGTTTGACATAACAATACAAAAAATAAAAACTAAGTGTCAACCATTTGTTGCACTCCAACCTCCTTTTCTAGCCATAAGATAGAACGGAACTAAACATAGTTGCACGATTTTTATTTTAGCCATCCTTCTATAGCTTTAGTTATTGTTCTGAGGTCTAGATGGTAGCACAAACATCGTGAATCGTGACGGTATCGAGGAAGTACTAAGTGGGAGTTTCATTCATCATTTGATCCGGCTAATAAGCCGTCTTCACTATTTTCCTTAAATTAATAAAATTATATTAAACAACATCACTTATATTGTTCTGATCCCAAGGTAAGTAGCTAAAGCACTCGTTTCATGGAAGTCAGAAACAAAGACGGTACCACCACCATCCAGACCCGACACAATATCGAAAAGTTCGTTCTTCATATTGACCCGACCGGGAATCGAGCCCAGGACCTCAGAGTTAGTGCCGCCCAAAGTCCGCCGTGCAAGCCACTCAGCTACGAAGGTCGTCATACTATAATATAGCTATAGTTAAGACGGCTTATTATGTTACTCTACAGTAAATAAATAGATTTCGCTGAGCACCACATTGCTGTCAAAACTTTAAACCATTATAATGTACCCTACACGCAATAAGTTTCTACAAAACATCGACGTGACGACTATAGTTCCCTGTGGTGGTAGCCAAAGCACAGAATAAATATGGCCAAAGTAACATTAAGAAAACGATAGCGAAGTTCGAAAAGAATAAAATGTATGGGATTGACATAAGATTAACCACGTGATTTAGCGCTGCTTATGCCAATCCCGTACATTTTATTCTTTTCGAACTTCGCTATTGTTACTATAGCTAAGCCTACAGTTCGCTTTTCAAAGAAAGTTCGTTTCGAATTTCGAATGACTAACCGGTACATACAACCAATTGTTTTCAGGTGACATGTTTGCCGCGGCGCGCGTTGTGGCCGCGCTGCGGCCGCGCTGGCCGCTGCACCCCTCATACATGCACACTTTTGGTGAGCACTCGCGATACAGACATATCCTCAACTTATTGTGAACAGTAGTTCAAGTCCATCTACTAACCGTCTGAAGCTACCAATGCCACCATCTGCAAGTCTGCCCAAAGCAACCATGCTGCCGTCAACAAGTTACCATGCTCTGCTCCTCCTTCTTTCCCTATTTTCTAGACAGGTGTCCTGAGGGATCACACGCATGTCGTCAGATACGCAGGTGGTCAAATACATATTTAGTTAAAATACGCAAATCGACAAAATCGCGACTCGTCAGATTCGCAATTTGCCAGATTCGCAACTAGTCAGATTTGCAACTTGTCTTGTTACGCAGCTCGGCAGATGGACGCAATAAATTGGACAGATACCACTACAATAGGATCTGACGAACTGCGTGTCTGTCAAATTGCGTGTCTATCGAACTGCGTATTTGACTAGTTGAGTTTCTGTTTTGTAGTCCGACGAAATGCATATATGACCACCTGCGTATCTGATCTGTAAGGTAGCTTATATCGGAGCTGTAAGGTAGCTTATATCTCGATATACGAAAAGAATAAAGACTAAAAGTCATATGTGTGTTAAAGAGCCACATTAGCAGCACATTTAACCACCTCTGTGGTCTAGCGGTCACAACCACCGCTCGCAGACCCAGAGGTCTTTTTAAGTCTTTTTAAGTCTTTTTAAGTCTTCCAGGCTAGCTACCATCATCTTATCAAATTATGTCACCAAAACACTGACAGATAGACAGTTAGAGCTAATGGGTTCAGTTTCTAAGTTGTTGAGCTTTGGGTGATGTGCATTTCCAC
This sequence comes from Eudonia lacustrata, assembly GCA_947562085.1. NCBI lineage: Eukaryota > Metazoa > Arthropoda > Insecta > Lepidoptera > Crambidae > Eudonia > Eudonia lacustrata. The sequence goes on along the minus strand of OX387317.1, from coordinate 4,828,743 downwards.
CTTCGGCCTTATTCTCATTTAACACCAGGTACGATGAAAACCAAATAAGAACATTCACGAGCATTAACATGTACACATTTTAGACTCTTTTTGACTCTAATTCCATTGTATTAAGAGTTAAATTGTTTACTTGTTAATGCTTGTGACTGTAGTTACCTTTTAGAAATAAGATAAATCTTTATATTACAAATCTTCTGTGCGTGTGTATGTCACTGAACTCCTAAACGGCTGGACCGATTTGGATGAAATTTTTTGTGTGTGTTCAAGTGAATTCGAAATGGTTTAGATTTACAATTGGACCCGGTAGGTGGCGCTGCATGGGGTCCATCATGGGATACGGGTTTTCTTAAGCGGACGAATGATTTGTTAGTTTTGTTGTCATGGAAACTGTCAAAGCGGTACGAAGGCCGCCGATCAGCTAGTGTGATATATTATGCTCCGAAGAGCCACAACAACAGCACATGTTCTGAGCAGTGCATTTGTGATCGCAGGCGTGACGCAGCAGTTCCAACTCAGTGACCGTGGAACAGCTGCAATGCGTGTCACTAATGACCTATTCAAGAACATTTATTAAATGATAGCGTGTATGTAAATGTGATATTCTAATAATAATAATAAGTATTTATTTCAGAATAATTCCATAGACTGTTTAAACAACAGTAACAATAGACCTTATATACTAATGTTAGTTACATGGAATTTTTTTAAATAATAAACACCTTGTGGTTTAGTGAATAAGACCACCCGGCCTCAGAACCAGATATCTCATTACAAAAACACAAATGTTGAAAAAATTTCCACGAGCAGGATTTCCATTCTGACATACCGGGTCAGGTGCTCTCCCAATTGAGCTATCGCCCATCTAGCTACCACATTGGCTAGCTGGTTTCTCAGTAGTGAAGATTTCTGGATTCCGGATGTCGTGCGCTTCCACCCGGCCTTATCATCACTTAAGGTAAGGTGAGCTTACCCGTAAGATAATATTAAAATGCTTGTTTTTATTCCTTACGCCGGCTCTACACTTTCGGGCAAGACGGGACGGAGGCGCAGTACATCCATGCTTTTGACGACTTCAAATAGGAATTTAGGTGTAGAAGCAAACGATAAGCATTGATGTACTGCGCCCTCGTCTCATTTCGCCCGAAAGTGTAGAGCCGGCGTTAGGAAAAAAATTTTAATATTTTTTTTTATACACTATACATTTTAATATTATCTTACGGGTAAGCGCTTGGCTGGGCATAAGGCCGAAGGTGGATGTGAACTTCACACGGAATCCTCAACTACTGAGGCACTGGCTATCTTATCTCTAGCTGCTGGAACATAACAATGCTACAAATATTGATGTTATGGCGACATTTAAGTTAAGATAAAATTTATTAAAAAAAATAACCAGTCTCAAGAAGATCGATTTCCACTAGAGTTTCCTGAAACTGGTTGATTTTTGTAACTACCAATAACAAAAGTATTTAGAAAGAAAAAGAAAAGTGGTAGCTAGACAGGCGGACAAACAAGCACTACCACCAACCAAACCGAGTATACAAACATGGGTACTGGGTATCGAGCTCTGGGCATGTCCTGAGCAGTGCATTTGTGGGCAGGAGTGACGCAGCAGCACTTCGTGATCGTGGAGCAGCCGCTGTGCGTGTCGCTGTGCGCGGTGCTGCGCGCGCAGCTGCGGCGCCGCCCGCTCGCCGCCGCGCTGCGCTGGTGCCGGGACCAGCAGGTCAGCCTTTGACAGACAGCTACCCTCTAAGCTTTTTTTTAAAATTTATTCATATACTAGTCCTTGTCGGAAACTTAATTTATACGTTTCTCAAAATTAAACTCTATGTAGGATAATGATGAATGAAATGAGAAATGAAAGAAGTGAGAAATGATATACCCCCCAACCCATCGAGTATCTCAGTAAAGATGTGGGGCTTTACTTTATGTCCTCACGCGACTTCTTGAGAGAATTTGAAAAGTGCCGTTGCACTGTTTTGTTTAATTTGCCAACACTCATGCACACTCACGAACACTTAACGGTTAATATTCACTATTATTTCACATTAATATTCGATATAACACAAATTTTAGAAAATAAAACAAAACCGCAGACATGACTCTTCACTTTCCCGCCAAAAAGTCACCCTCTAAGCTGAGCGGAGGGTGGTGCCTTTCTCGAAATTCATGCGCGCGAACGGGAGTTTGTTTTTAAAATAAAGATCTGCCATATGAACAATAAATGCTATGGCAAGTAAGGTCAAACCCGTAACCAATCGGATATGTGAACGAATCTATTAGGTGTATTGCAAGTTTTTAATGAAATTAACTGATTTTATTAAGTAAACACTCCGTGCTTCTGAAGACACGTAAATCAGTTGGTCCCGGCTGCAACACGTTGAAAAATACATCAACTACATACAATGACAAGATCAAGGAATCTGAAATTTTGATATAGATAACTAAGGCATGAACCTTTGTCTTTAAAACCCTTGCTCAAAAACCACGATTGTGCAATTTTTACTCGATCGTAATTCTTTACGAATACACCTCTAAAAAATCATTAATGCTAAAATTACAAAGAAATTACCTTTTCATATTAAAGTGTAGTGTTCGCTGCTTTAGAAAAAAATATGCCCGGCCTGGGAATGCAACCCTGGATTCTATATGTTTTGAAATCACTCAAATATATTGATAACATCAATATTCGTAATTTAGTTGCTGCATATTTTGATAACTAAAACCAGTAATTTTATAAAAATATTTTTTTAGATTCTGTTATACGTAGGGCCTGCGATAATTGAGATCGCAAATTAGACTTAGTAATTTCATTGTAATCTTAGCATTAATGATTTTTAGAGGTGTTTTCGTAAAGAATTACGATCGAGTCAAAATTGCACATTCGTGTTTTTGAGCAAGGGTTTTAAAGACAAAGCCATGAAGTTATCTATATCAAAGTTGATGTATTTTTTTCACGTGTCGCCTTAACAACCACCAATCCGCACAGGGCCCGCGTGGCGGTTTATGGCCCGTTCTCCCTATCCATCCATAAAGGCTTGTGCCCCAACAGTGGGGACATAAAATGAGCTGATGATGATGACTAACTAAAAAGTAAACAATTTGTTCCTTTCTTCAGCTTGACATTTCACATTACTTCAAAGAATTTAGTTCTTAAAAGCGACACTATAAACTGGTGCAACACATACAACTTGTTCTTTTTTCTCTTACATACAGATCTCGATGCGGGACTGTAGAGACCCTGGTGCCCAGATGTTAAGTGCCTTGTAGAAACTCTTTGTTAACTTTTTAGGTCTGGTGAAAATAATCAATGAGTAAAGTAATTCCATAATGTATTTGAATCTATTTCAGACCCACATAGTTCTAATAAGCCGCAGCACGGGTAAGGAAGTGAAGAGATTCAGCACAGACCCCTTGTTCTACCTCCACATAATCAACTCGTACGAGAAGGACGGCAAACTAATCGTCGATCTCTGCGCGTATAAAGACGCTAAGGCCATTGATGCTATGTACATACATGCTATAAAGGTAAGATCTTGAAGTTTGTAGAACCATTTATTTTAACTTTCGAAAATATGTGAACCTGTAGACTACTGTCTACACAAGTCCTTGTTAGACGTTGTTTGGGACATATTTACAGCGTTTGAGAAAGTACATCAAGTAAAATTTTTTTGGATGTATCGCAAGTTTTAAACAGTTTCAGAAAGTTTCTTAGTTATAATAAAAATGTACACTCTACATTATTTGTTAGTAAAGTAGATCTCATACAACCTTATCCATTTGAGCAAACAACATCCAGGATGTCACAGGGAATGATACTGGGACCAACTTTGTTCCTAAGTCTATTTTGTAACCTATTTTATAGGTAAGATAAAAGTAAAGAATCAGAACATTAACAAAGGATTGTTATTTTTGTAACAATATTATTCTTTAGACAATGCAAAGCAACGCAGAATATGCAGAGTGGTTCCGCGGAAAACCGACGCGACTTGAGATGGCGTTAGACGCTCCAAACCTGACGAATATCAAACCCACACTCCTCTCTAACGTGGGCTGCGAAACGCCGAGGATTCACTACGATTTGTATAACGGTAACTAACTAATCATACTTTTTTATGTATCAAAGGACGATATAAGATTTTACCTATTTTCGGCGTGGATACAGTTTTTGGCGTGTTTAATACAAAGTAGGTATACACTAAATCTGTTAGCCCTTATCCTCTCTGAATGAAATATTTCTATGCCTTCAAAATTTTGAAAGATCTGTGACTTGTATTAAGAGCCATATTACATCTTGACTGTGATTTTTGCGTAAAATGGCCAATTTTGGCGTTCTTGATCTCAGAAACAAAAATACATTCACAATTTTGACTTATTGACTAGCGGCCTCGCTTTTTGTAAATTTTGCTTAACTTTTTAATTAAACCCAAAAATGCAGAGAAAGATATTCATAAAATGCGCGAAGGCACCTTTTTGAGCTCCTAGATTGAACTTCTGTTCTAAACAAATGGAATAAAAAAATGAGAATGTTATCTCTCATATAGTCGTATAGTTCGTAGCTACTCGGAATTTTTAGATACCAATGATTTTATTTAGAAAAAAAATCTTATTTTAAACCAAAAAACTTCGAAAATCGCTATTTTGATAAAAACGATAAATACAACTGCAAAATTACTACAAAATGCGATTCGTCCGAACGATACCTATTTCTCGCAGAGTGGACATTTGTAATAAGGCTCTTAAACAGGAAAACGTTTTTCTAAATCACATTTATAAACTGCTAGTTGTTGTTCTTTTCTAAAATAAATAAAACCACTTTACTATTTAAAAAAAACTAATAAAGTATTCGTTTAGAAGGCAATTTTCTTATAGACAGCACTGCTCTGCATTGATTTCTTTTATTAAAAAAATAATTCTTAAATTGTTTGTAGGTCGACCGTATCGATACTTCTATGCCATTAGTTCGGACGTGGACGCTGAGTACCCTGGTGCCGTAAGTATATATCAGTACTATATTATTTTGTTATAATTATACTAGCTGACCCGGCAAACGTTGTTTTGCCATATAATATAATAAAAAAAAATGTTTGGGGTGGACCACTATTATCACTTAGGGGTATAAAAATATATTACGACCGATTGTCAGACTTACCGAATATACAGAATAATATACAATGTCTTAATATCGATCGAGCCGTTCGGAGGAGTATGGCAACTAACATGTGACACGAGAATTTTATATACATACTAGCTGACCCGGCGGGGGTATAAAATTAAATGTAAAAAACCTTTTTAAAAAACAAGGTTTTATATAAATGTGCTAAAATGAAAGAAATAAACGTTTAATTTAAAACTTTTATACGATATAAAAGCTTGTCGCGAGATTTACTTGTGTAGATAAACAAGTAAATTAAATAACTTGATGTGATTGATTTTAACTATTAAAATATTCAATCTAAGTAAAAACCAGTACTTAAATCTCGCGATAAGCTTTTATATCATATAAATTGTGTAATGACGTTATAAGTTGATAGTAAAACTTTCATAGTAAATGTTTATTTTTACTTTTTAACGCATTTAAATAAAAGCTTGTTTTTAGAAAAAGGTTTTTTACTTTTAATTTTTTTATTTTAATTTTTTAGTTATCGCTGGACACGTTTCTCAGTCTGTTCATCTCATTCAACTCATCATTGTTGCAAGGTCGTTTGCCGGTTAATTTCGAACAGTCTAGCTCTTCATTATGTAGACCTTCTAATGTTTTTACTCTACCTAAGGCCACGTATGCTTGACGAGCAGCGAAGAGCTTTGAGCCTAAGTGTACAACGGCATGATCGAACGGTACTAACCTGCATTTTGTGTAGGTACTGTGCAAGCTTGCCCAACATAATATAATTGGCAGCATTCTTCGTTCTGCAGTGCCGTGACTATATTTTGCTTGAAATTGCAGTTTTGGGTTGAATGAGGTAAACACCGTCTTTATCGAAGTCTATACGGACGGATGGTATGTAAGTTTTATAAATTTGTGCTCTCCGGAAGCAAGGCCATGATATGATTTCTGTAATATGTCCAATGGCACTATTCACCAGACCTTTGGACACATCTACATTGTAACGCAACATTACCTTGGCCCCAACGAATATTTCTAACTCTTTAGGTAGCCCTCCTGTCTTGTTTATAAAAAAAAAAAAAAAACTTTTTTTTTTATTTCAGACCATGGTCCATATTCACAATAACCAAAAAAAAATCAAAAATTTCGGATGGTATTTTACAAATCGTATATACGAGCGCGAGCGGAAAGCTGTTACACATCAAAAACCGCTACTAAATTAATCGCCACTTTTTAACAACTGTAATTACTGCTCTTTTAATTTATAATTTTGGCTAATGTTATATTAGATGTTAGCTGTGGATGATAAAATAATTGTAATTATTAATGAAAGTGGGATCGAGTATTTTATTACGAAGGAATGTATTACTAGTATTAACGTAACACTTGTTTACGCAGATAATTAAAGTGGACACTCAGACCGGGCAGGTGAAGACGTGGAGCGAGGCAGACTGTTATCCCAGTGAGCCAATATTTGTACCTACGCCTGATGCAAAGGTAACAATTTTGTTTAACAAATATTTATAAAAAAATCTGAAAAAGTGTTGAAAAGATTTTCCTCGAGCATCGAGTACACAGTGTTGATAAATTTGCACGAGTTGCAGTTCGCTATATACGATAGCCTAATTGGGAGTGCGCCTTATCCAGTATGTCATAATAAGTTGCGAACTTGAAAGACCCGTTCGTGAAAAAAAAGACAGTTTTGTTTACATTAACTCTAATACTCTACATAGGGTGTCCGCTAAAACCCGCTATTTGGCACTTACTCGCTTTATTTAGACGCAGGCGTACGTAACGTCCGAAGGTCCCTGGTTCAATTCCCAAAGTCCTCGGGCAAAGTGTGTTTCGGGTTTTTCGATGCATAGCCCGGGTTTGTGATTACCAACCCGCATTTGACAAGCGTGGCGATTAAGCAATTACCCATCAATTGTAGTGATGACTTGATTTCAATGATGGAGGCCTTTGCCCAGCAGTCGTAGGCTATTTACTGTACTACTAGTGGTCGCCCAGTGGTCAAAATTCGACCGTAATTTTATTAAGGCTGCACGGATTGTATCCGCAATGAAACATTAAAAAAGATAGAATGTGAGTTTGGATTGGCATTGACAGATTTCGGCCGCTCCTCTTCCATTTTTGAAATTTTTGGAAAGAGTATATATGCATCATGTGTATCAAATACATATGCGTGTGTGCCAAATAGATGGTAGTGTGTGTTATGTTCGTTTTATTGATTTAATGTACTTTTATGTATAATTAAAAAAATATATTAACATTCGGATAACCTTTCAGTCAGTCCGCGCAATTTTCGTAAAAAAAGGGTACAAAGTTTTTGCTTCACGTATTAATATATAGATTTTCTTGTTGTTTTATAGGATGAAGACGATGGCGTCCTCCTCAGCTCACTGGTGTTCAGCCGCGACGAGTGCCGCGTATCGTTGGCAGTGCTCTGCGCCAAAGACATGAGAGTGCTTGCGAGAGCTACTTTCACCACGAAGACCCCCGCACCCAAATGCTTGCACGGCTGGTTCCGACAGAATGTGCAGACAACTATAAAAAATAAATGAAATGTCATAACTCAATTATTGGACAGATCTAGTAACTGTTATTGTAAATAATATTACTAAAATAACAACTAACTTAAAAAAAAAACAAATAAACAATCAAAACTTTAAAATAATCAAAAATGAAGTACAAAAATCCTAAATTAATACCATACAAAAAGATATTTATATTCTTTATTTATTTTCTTTCTTAAAACTAGATTATTACAATATTTTAATATAAAAACAATAAAACCGCCGCCAAACAAAAAAAGAGTACCGCCAGCAGCGGGGCAGGGCCCAAACTATATTTATATTATTATTATATTATTTTTAAATCTAATAGTTTTAGAGTTGGTACCAAGCCAAGAAATTAATTCTAGGTATTAAATAATTCTAAAAGTAATGCGTTCATATTTACTTTCCTACTGTTTTAGGACAGTAAGATCTGATAACGTCTATCTATTTAAAAGCGAAATAGCATGGACGTATCTGTCGGACAGATAGTCACTAGATTCGAATGTTTTCTAAAATTATATTAGTTAAAAATGTTTGTAATAACGTTACACCGAAGAAGAATTGTTATTATTTTGTTCCATATATCTCCTGAAGTATAGCATTCTTTTCTTTATGTTGATTGGTTAGTTGATTTTAATAGTTATGAATTGGATTTCCGCACTGTATCCACCTCAATCTCATATTTCCACGTTGTATTCACCTCATTTGTATACTTTTACACACTATTCACATCTCATATTATAATTATCACACTGTCTATTACAATATCACAATGTCTACCTGAATTTCATATTTTCACTCTGTGTCCACCTCAATCTCATATTTCCATACAATATCCATCTCATCTCCTACTTACACACTGTATGCAACTCAATCTCATATTTTCACATCTATATTTTACACTGTATCTAATTCTATCTTCAATTTGCACACTGTATCTAATTCAATCTCATGCTTCACTCTATAGGCAAATCAATCTTATAATCTCATACTTTAACACACATTTTCTCTAGCATTTGTTGACACTGTATCAACCTCATCACCTAACTTCCACATTTTAAATTAACATTTGCATGCTTTTTTATAATGGCAAAACATGTGCGCATTGTAAATTTTATACTACTCGTGAATTACCATGTTTTTTCGCGAATAAATGATTATCTTATCTTATCTTATCTTATCTTATCGTTTAATATTGTCTGTCACACATACTTTCTTTAAACAAATTAAGTGTTATTAAAAATCCCTAAGCACATTATTTACGTCACGAATTACATTATAGTTAACCTACTACGAGTATTTCGATAAAATCCTTTGCATCACTAATTGCCTCCTTAACGTGTTAATTTACGTTTCTCAGACAATTACCCTGCGGTTAGTCTAGTTAGTGCAGATATAATTTGGCTGAACCGCTAAATTGTGTTTAATTCACAATAATTAACACTAGACACATTATTTACATATTGTTTTTTAAAGTTTACGCGAACACTACACATTTAAATAAAATATACCCTCATGTCAATTTAAACTAAAATGGGAGTATGTACTTGGACGCCCATGGACAGACACAATAGAAATTCAATTGTTCTATGGCACTGTGGTTACCATGGGCAAACCTAAGTACGGCAAGTTACTATTAATTTTATTATGAGACGACTAACACCTTAGTCTCCCTGTGACCACAGACCCTGCAAAGGGTTCCAAACGTCAAGATAAAATAATCAAAATCAATGTGTAAATAAATCACGAGTAGATTCACAAAAGTTATCACATTATTTACGTGAATGGTTTATCAATTTTCTTTATAACGTCACATGTTACATCGTACTCAACCTTCTATTACTTCTAGAGCTCCTTCGCATTACTAATTGCCCTCTTAGAGTGGCCTTCCACCATTGATGGATAGCTAAGATACGAAACTATGTGTCTATTTCCGCCATAGCTGGTATTCCGGATGAGGGAGATAGCTGTGCAACGCAAGCTATGCTATGCAGCGCTAATCGTAGGTAATTTCTTCTGTTTAGGCTCCATTACTTCTGATAGCTACACCACCTGCACATCTCTAGCTCACATCCTTAGCACACACCCTTAGCACGCCTCCTTAGCACGGTGCATCCTTAGCACACATTGCTCCCTTCAACGAGAATGTAAAAACTTAGCTTTGCTCAACCCTTTTCCACCAGAGCTAAGCTACAAAAATGAAATGATCCTAATGGTGGATATCATACTATACATATCTCTCGCTGCGTAGCTTAGCTTTCTGTTGGAAAGGCAGCTTTAACGTCAAGGTTTGCTAGATTTCAATTTTCTTTATGTTTGCTAGAGACAATTACCTGACGGCTACTAGTTGTCATAGCCTGTCATAGCTTCATCATTAAAAATGATTTGTGTCGGCATTTGAAGCGATTAAATCAACTTGCTTGAAGGCAAATCACCTATAGGATAAAATACGGTCCTACATAAAGCATATATGACAAAGACGACTGTGGCAAAATGCGATTAGGGCAAAAACCTTACTGGTACAAAATACGTTCGAGGCACCCATCTAACAAATCATTTGTTATAACCAGAATCTCTGGGCTTTGGCTGGCTCCGAATTAAATGTAACATGTTTAAGTAACAGTGATTGTTAGCAAGGCTTCGAATTTGCTGTTCTAAATATATCTAAAAACATCCTCAACCGTGTGTCGGATTTTCTTTTGTTTCTTTAAAAGATTTTTTTTAGGTCTTTGTTGTTGTTTAAATTGTATCCGATATTTCAGCACAGTTGCGCCATGCCCATGATCATGCGAATAAGCCTTCTCCTTTTACCTTTAGGTTGCATTGTTGCTGCAGATAGTTAGTAATAAAAAATATTTAATATTAAATGTCGTTTTTAGCTCAAACATAGTCAATGTCGGAATTCATGATATAAATATACGAATCGTTGTGTGTACCATATAGGTAGAATATTGTTTTATTCTTTTAGTTTTATAAGTTTTCCTAACACTAATAATAAGTGAAACGTTTAATTTTGTGTTTAGTCAAAATTTTACTTTATGATAATTAGTAGTAAATAATTTATTGTTATGATTATTATGATTTAAAAAAATGACTAGGAACTACTATACAAAGAAGGCTTGAATAAAAAATCGAACGTAGACGAATCAAATACATATTATATATTAAAAGAAGAGAAAGTACCTGTCATATATTTTCACGATTTTGAAGTTGTTTCCATATGTTGGTAGGCTGTTTCATCCCCTATCGGATTTGACCCCTTTATCGATAACCTGTAGTTAGCATTACAATACAAAAAACATATTTTATCTAAATGGCAAACAATTAAGAAAATATCATATAAGATTGAATTAAATAAACTCATTGTATTTTACTGAACTGTTTTACTCCCACCGTCCCGTTTTCCGACCAACTGTTCAGAGAGCCTCCAAAGGTCAGTGACACGAGCTCGGTTATAGCAGCTCCAAGGGATAGGCCACTGTACACCGTCCACATAGAATTTGCCGCTGACTGTGCTGCACTCCTCTTCCACGCACAAACCCACCACCGACTGACCGCCCTCCCACGGACTCCTATAGCACAACCAACACATGGCATTAAAGACCACGCTTAACCAAGTTTTATCCGACAAAATATTGGTGTACACAATTCCAGGGTGGACTGCGTTCACTACCACCCTGGTTCCTTGCAATCTCCTCGCTAATTCGACGGTGAAGGCCATATTGTAAAGCTTGCTATTAGTGTACGTCATCAGGCGGCTGTAGCGACCCAGGTTGATGGTCTCCACGTTAATGTAGCCGAGGTAGTGAATCAATGAGCCGAGGTTCACGATACGACTGGGACTGGACTTCTTGAGCAGCGGCAGGAGAAGCTCGGTGAGTAGGAACGGACCGAAGTAGTTCACCTGCATCTCCTCAACGATGCCGTCGGCTGTGCGCCGGCCGCTTTGGGTGACCACACCTGCGTTGTTTACCAGAACGTCTAATCTACGCTCCGTACTAATAATGGCTTCAGAAAACCTTCGGACGGATTCCAGCGAGGCCAAGTCTAGATTTTTGTAGACGACTTCGTGGTTGCCGGTCAGGTAGATAATCTCATTCCTGGCTGTGATCCCTCGCTGCTCGTTCCTGCAGGCCAAAATGACGCGGGCACCTCGCTCTGCCAAATCTTTGGCGGTGTGAAACCCTATACCAGAATTTGCTCCAGTCACTATCACCACTTTTCCATTCATTTTGTTTTTCACTGTACATATTTTGATATTGTATCTAAGGAGTATCCGAAGTGCTAATAACACTATTATAGCGAATAAAACGACGTAGAGCACGAACATACTGTGATTGCTCAACTGTCCAACTGAACCGATAGCCAGTGAGCAAACGCCGAGAATAGTAATGATACGAACTCCAAAATAAGTTGTGGAATAGTTTCTGCGATCGATCGTAAGGGCTAGAAGGTTAATAGGTGCAACTTAATTAATTAGGTACCTAGATGTGACTGAGACGCAGAGCTAAGTAAATCACGGTTTTAATGTAACTTACAAGGTTTAACCTTCAAGTGGATACATGCTTTTGGTAAACATTAACTGTAACGAGGGTTATGGGTCACCGCACGACCTTAAGAGGTCGGTGAGACATAGTTTACTAAAAACATTTTTTTTTATATAAGGTTAATTGCAATGGAACATAGTAAATTGATTTTTGGCTTAAAAAAATACCCAATAAAAATAGTACTGTATTTAAAACTGGAAGCTAACTTTCTTGAACTATACTTTTAAATACTTATAAAATTTATAAAATACATAAATTATAAAATTAAACGCCTACCCGCCTACCCTACTAAATTCAGCGCTTAAGTCAGCCTTCTCGGTAGCATAGCGGTCAGTGCAGCCGCCCGGATTGCGGAAGACCCAGGTTCGATTCCTAGCTGGGTCGGATAGGCGTTTAATTTTTTCACTGTATTTTGTAAGTCTTATAAATATTTAATTTAGCTTCAGTGCAGCAATTAGCACTTGAAAATAAAAATGTTAAAATTTACTATACTTTTAACTTTGCACAAAAACTAATTGCGTTTGTTTATTAAGTACATTGTATGGGAAAACTTCAAGTACTTTTCTTAAAATGTATTGCTCAAGTGTAAAATATATTATCCCCTTCCCCCTCGGATCGTACCAAGTGCGCACGCGTCCACTAACCGCTACGTTAATTATTTTTTTTACATTTTAAATATTTTAATATCAAATAATTCAACGCAAAAATTAGGAGAACATAATTTGCTAGGAGGTACGCAGAACGTGCTACTAAGCGCCGCCGGCCACCGCCATTGCAACAAAAAAAGAGAAGACTACTGTGAGTTGTTTTTCGATTCTATTAACTCAAGACACGCCCGATTTGTTCTCCTCACTCAAACAAGACCAGGATACTAAATTCACTGCCATTTTGGGCTCTATAAATGATGTTAAGATATCGCTTGATACTATGTCACTTCATCACAATGAGGTGTTACAAAGATTAGATGTACTTGAACAAGAAAAAAAACAATACATGAGTAAAATACAGCTTCTAGAGAAAAAGGTGGAGTTTTTGGAAAGGCAAACCCGAAGTACGAGTATTGAAATAAGGAACGTTCCGCAGTCTCACAAGGAAACAAAGCAGGAACTAAAATCCATTCTAATAAAAACTGCTGAGACTCTTAGTGTCAAATTGAATGACACTGAAATAAAGGATATATACCGTATAGGATCAAAATCAAGCATAAAGCCTATTGTGGCGGATTTTACCACAGTTTTAAAGAGAGATCAATTCTTAAGTGCTACCAAGAAATATAACCGGGATCACCGTGCAGCCAAACTGAGTACCGAAATTATAAAAATCAACGGGCCAAGCAAACCTATATATATATCTGAGAGCCTCACTCAAAATGATAAAAGGTTGTTTTTTCTGACAAGAGAGTTTGCAAAAAACAAAGGTTACAATTTCTGCTGGACTTCCTTTGGAAGAATTTTTATACGTCAGCCTGAAGGAGCACCGGCGATTAGAATTATACAGGATAGTGACCTAGAAAAATTAGAAAACGACAAAGAAATTGTCGAATAGTTTTATATAATAAGTTAAACTAAATAAGCATGTAATTAAAACTTAAGTTTATTTTATTTGTATTTTTTATTGCATATATTGTAATAAGTAATAAGTAATTAAGTAGATCACAGTATGCATATTGTAGTTCTAACCCATTAGCATTTTTAATTGCATATTAATATTAGTCTTGTTATTTTAATTTTCGTTTGAGCATGTTAAAAGGTTTATTTCAAATAACATAGTATGATAATAATATTTTTGGAAAATATTCTCTTGCCGATGTAAATTAGATCGCATCCACCTGATTATAATATAGTAGTCCATACTTTTGGTCTATTGTTTTAAATTCTCATTTTAGTTTATCAATACATTGTTCTACTTTACATACTCCTCAGTAAAACACTTAACTTCCCGAACTATAATTTTATATTTAAAAAGAGTTGAGTTGTATATCCCCACATATTTGCTAACATAACAACTCATCATACATAAATTGTGTATAATAGCTATAAATTGAGTAGTGGCAAAATGGATGGTCTATTGCGTGAAATTGATGACGTTAGTAATGCACAGTCAGTGTCGTGTAACCTCGATGAATGTAAAGTGATAGCTCCTAAGCAAACCTATATGAGTATCCTCACACAAAACATTCGCAGCATTAACTGTAACTTCGCAGACTTTGAAGTGATGCTGGAATGCCTGGGTGTCAACTGTGACATACTGATACTTACAAAATGCTGGTTATCCTGTGCAACATCGACTCCACCGATAAAAGGATATCAATCATATCTTACTGAAAAAAATAATAAGCAAAACGACGGAGTAATAGCGTATATTAAAAATGAAATTATTTATAAAATTGAAGAACCTAGTATGCGGGACTGTAATTGTTTGGTTATAAAAATAGGCAACAAAGAAACTGCTATAATAGCAATTTATCGCTCCCCTTCCTTTTATAATGTTGTACCATTTTTGGATACCCTAAACGATTTATTAATAAGTCTAGCATGCTACAAAAATGTTGCTATAATTGGAGATCTTAATATAGATATTAAAACTCATAATGTAGATACCTTTTCAGATAGGTATCTTACGCTCGCTGCCTACTATGGCCTATTACCTACACATAATCTTGTAACACGAGATGCTAGCGGCACTTGCATTGACCATGTTTTGCTGAAGTCCAAACACTCTTCGGTTACTGTTGTCCCTCATACAACAGTAACAGATCATAAAGCGGTTATATTATGCTTAAATGCAAAACCACGACAACAAAATGGCACCTTAAGAACTTACAAAAAGACCGATCCCTTAAAAATAGCATGGGAAATAAAAAACACAAACTTTGATCTTATTCTTAACAGTCAAGATCCAAATTTTGCTTTATCATATCTTATGATGAGGATTAAAGCTATAATCAAAAATAATTCTACAATGATAACGACATCTAGAAGGAAAAGAATAAGAAAGCCATGGATTACGCCAGGATTGCTTCGGTGTATAAAAAATAGAGACAAGCTAAACATGAAACTTAAATAAGACCCTAGCAACGAAACTAAAAGAATAACATACACGCGCTATAGAAACTTTTGCCGAAAAATTTTGAGAAATTTAAAAATAGAGTACGAAAAAGAAGAAATTAAAAAAGCTGGAAAAAATAGTAAAAAAGTTTGGGATACGATCAAAAAAGTAACTAACTCTGCTAAAGAAAAATGCTGCCCTAAAGAGTTGCTGTTCATTACGGATTCCCCTCAGATGTCTGTGAATATAGTGAACGAATATTTTTCAAACGTAGGAGAAAATTTGGCTACTACTTTAAACAATGAAAATAACAATAAAATAAATAAGAAAGTAAAAAAACACGTTGAAGGTGGTATGCTGAGAACGTTTGTTCTCACCAGCACGGACACTGACGAAATTGATAGACTCATCATTGGACTAAGGGATTGTGCTGTTGGCAGAGATGGTATCTCCAGTAAACTACTAAAGGAAAACAGAGGTATTCTAGCACCTTTAATAGCTCACATTTTTAATCTGTGTCTGGAGAAGGGTATTTTTCCAGAAGATCTGAAGCTGTCTCAGGTTTCTCCAATTTACAAGGGAGGTGATAGAGATCAAGTTATTAACTACAGGCCAATTTCTATTCTCCCATCTTTGTCCAAATTACTAGAAAGAGTTATCAATAATAGGCTTATAAATTACCTTGAGAAAAACTGCATATTATCAAAGCAACAATTTGGTTTCCGTAGTGGGCGATCTACAGACGATGCCGTGAACTTACTCACAGACTTTATATCGACGAATCTCGATAAAGGCAATAAGTGCTTAGGAATATTCCTTGACCTAGCAAAGGCGTTTGATACCGTTTCAATTCCTATACTTTTACAAAAATTGCATAACCTTGGTATCAGGGGTACGCAATTAGACTTACTTAGAGATTATTTGAGTAACAGGTATCAATGCGTTAAGCTGGGTAATTTCATTAGTAATGATCTGCCCGTGAAATATGGAGTACCACAGGGCAGTATTCTTGGACCGACGCTATTCCTCATTTACGTAAATGACCTTTTACGCATTAACTTCCCAAATGGGACTTTAATATCTTATGCAGATGATACAGCTCTGGTTTTCTCTATGAAAAATTGGGAGGAAACTTTCATAGCTGCGCAGAAAGGATTTGATGTAGTTAGAGAATGGCTGCTTGACAACTCTCTAACACTTAATGTTAATAAAACAAAATATGTAACATTCGCTATACGAAATACTCCAATTAACAATCACTTACAAATAAAGTTGCATAAATGTGCAAACACCACTAGAAGCGTAGTATGCGCATGCGAACTCCTAGAAAATACTGGTGAAATAAAGTACTTAGGTGTTATAATCGATAGGAATCTCAACTTCAAATCACACATAAAAATGTTAAGTAATCGAATCAGAAAACTTATATACGTATTCAGGACGCTCAGATATATACTAGAACCTACATTGTTGAAGCAAATTTATTACGCACTTTGCCAATCTATAACAGGATACTGCATTTCAGCATGGGGAGGTGCCCTCAAAACAACCTTAAAAAAGGTAGAAGTTGCTCAAAGAGCTATTTTAAAGATCTGTACATTCAAACCATTCTTTTTTCCAACGAATGACCTATATTATTTCTGTGAAGTACTAACAGTGCGACAGCTATTTCTACTCAGTATTGTGCTCAAACAACACAGTTGCTTAAATTACGACGCTGAAAAAATCTCAAATAAAAGAAGAAAATTCGCGGTGTGCGATAAGTTAGCGGGTACAAGAACTTCCTTTTCAAAAAGATTTATTGCTTTCCTGGGACCGTACATATACAATAAGTTCAATAAAGTACTTCAAATCTATCCTATGAACATCTACAACTGTAAACATACTGTTACTACTTGGCTGCTAAAGCACTCGTATGATGATACTGAGGATATAATAAGAGTAATCTCATAAAGCAACAATACATACTAACTTTCAGTCACACACAGACATATGCACAAGCACAGACATACACACAAACATGGACATACGCACAAGCACAGACATACAGAATTTTTTTAACTTATGCCTCAGCCTAGCACATTTCTCACATAAACTGTATTTTCAAACTTTCAGACACACATTCACTCTTCACATAATAATTCACTAGATAATAATATAAGATAAATAGATAATAAGATTAGTCGGTAAATACACACAAATTATCAACGATGATTATTTTTCCGTCTGGAAAAAGTTATCTGCGTTTGGTTAGAATATTATATTATTAATATTAAGTTCGCTTTTGTTAATTTGTTGGTATTTTTAAATATATTTATATATCACCATATTTTTATATACGTCTTATGGCAAATCAAGATTCCTTACATTAATTAATGTGGATTAACATGATCTGCAGGCTTCATTTGTTGTCCGAGGCGGGGGCACCTGACACCGAAGAACAGGTTTTTCCTAGTTTGGTTGAAGGTAGTCTCAATTTTTGTCAACCAGCGCTGCCTTAATACCTAATTTAACATAAGTCATTAAAATATGTAAACAAACTTCGCTGTATACTTGAACAAATAAATGTTTATTATTTTTTTTTTTTTTTTTATATTGTCAAGTTTTAATCTAAATTTAAAAACACAATGTAAACCTACCGACGAATTTTAAAAATCAAATTTCCTTAAGTGGTAAGTAGGTACTTGAGGAAGAAGTAAAAATTGTCATTGACCTCTTTAAAGGACTTCCTTGACAATAAACTTTTCCTTGAGCGTAATGACGCCGCTAACGGAAAATTTTGGAACTCTTTGTTTTTTAAACAGTCCGAGAGTATATTTCAAACTTGTATGGTTGTGTAATGGAAAATTCTGACGCTGTATAAAAAATGGAGAAAAGAAATGCTATTGCTGCTTGGTCAGTTGCAACACAAGATCTTAAGCCGTAGTCGTTCGCACAAAATAAGGAGACTCCTTATTAACTCTATCTCTTTCTCTCCTTACTTAGTGACGTTAGCTTTGTACCTTTCATAGGTGCCCAAAATATGCTTTAGCCGTAAATTTGAGAATGCATTTTGTACAACTTTGTCTTTATTTATTAAATTTATTTATTATCTTAGGAAGACAATCGACTTATGCCATAAATGAATAGCTACAAACATATAGGTAAAACAGAAAAGTCATTAAAAAGTCTCCACAGTTCAGAAACGACGATAACAAAGGAGCAATACTCGCACCAAAGCACAGTTGTACAAAATGCTTAACGTTAAAGGTACTACAATCACATGAGTAAAGGAGATTGCCATGGAGCAGGTCCCTTTTGTGGTATCGTGTGTCTGATTTGAATAATAATCTAAATAAATGATTTATAAATAAAGTAAATATAAATAAATAAAGTGGGACCTATAAGAGATATTTAATTTAATCCCCAAATGGTGATGTTTAATAGATAGATGGGCTGTAGGTGGTATCTATCATGTCAATGTCAGTTAATAACCTCAATTTCTTTAACAGAAAAAAATTGATATCTCTTGAACCAGGGTGAATATATGAAAAATTGTTTTTAATTATGAATATACTATGTTTTTACTATAATATAAAGCAAAAATCTTCAGGGCACAACAATATTCCACAGGGACCCAACTTTCCATACAAAAGTGGCAATCTCCTTTCGGGTATTTACGGATGTGCTCTACTTTAATTATATTTTTATATTTAATCTAATACAAAAAATAGTATCGATTTTTAAAAATCCTTATTTACATAGGTACTAAATAATTTAATTTATGAAGAAGCCTTTACTTAGTTGCCTTCTCAATGAAGGTAAGCTGGTATTGAAAAGATCAAAGTTGAAATTGCTATCTTTACACTTGTCATTAAAGGTTTCTAGTTGCTCTGTTAATAGAACCATTTTGACGATAATTGGTACAAACTTTAGGAAGATAGAAGAGAGTTGCTGCGAAAGGATCTTATTGGTATGTAGAACATGATTTTTCCCAGTAGTCCTGGACAGTCGATCGACTAAGTAACTATTTTGTATAGAAAAATTAAATATGCAATGCAATGCAGTATGTCGCGTCGGTATGTAAAGGGTAAGAAGTGATGCTGACGACAAAGATCAAGGTAATTACTAATTTTGACCTGATATCGTGGTGGTCAACCGATCCCAGCGCCAGGCCATACTGGTTGATATCACCATACCTCATGATGAGAACCTCGTGAAAGCCGAGAAGGACAAGCTCAGTAAGTACCTTGATTTGGCTCACGAGGTTACCGCCATCTGGGATGTGGATACAACCATTATTGTACCGATAGTCGTTTCGGCAAACGGTCTTTTAGCCAAGAGTCTCGATCAACACCTAGAGAGGCTCTCGCTGAAAGGTTGGGTCAAGGGTCAGATGCAAAAGGCAGTACTTCATGACACGGCACGTATTGTCAGGAGGTTCCTCACTCTGCAGCCCTGACCACCGGTAGCTTGGACCCTACCCCGCTGCTGGCGGTACTCTAGGATTAGGTTTTTATAATGTTTTATTGTTTTTATATTAAAATATTGTAAAAATCTAGTTTTAAGGAAAAAATAAATAAAGAGTATAATAATAATAACAATTGTATGCAATCGTTTATGAGTAACCTATAGTAGTGGCCATACTGTACATGTACTATTAGTAATATCATGTTACGTTACTACAATAACCTACCTACATGACTGTAGCCTTAGAGCATTATGGTTTAATGCTCTAAGACTGTAGCTGACGAATTGACGTGCCAACATTAAATTGCTGCTTGCTAACAAATCGACTTGTTCTGTAAAGACATCTATACAATATTATAGACACTTTATCACTATATTTTAAAGTATCAGAGTCAATCTTACCATTTATTTTAAAATCTAATATAATTGTGAGATAATAATTGAACAAGAATTTTATTTTGGTGTTCATGGAATATTATTATACCTACTTGTAGGTACGCGCTATTTCAAATCAAACCGGAAGCCGTCGTAATAGTCAAGGAATTTTACTTTATTACATTCAATTAATTTACACTCATTCAATAATTATTACACGAACAAACTTAAGGCACGACACGTCAATAATTACTTAATTAATTAAGATAACATGTATAAGATATTTTTCAACACACTTGCTCATAAAATGGCTCTAATTTCACCGCAATCAGGCACATAATACCTAACACCTGTACTTAAACTGTGATTTTTTCATTGGTCTATGAGCGGTTGCCAACAAGCGCGTTTCGTTGCTATTATTCACTAGTGAGTTTTTAGGGTTTTATTTTAATTTTATTGGTTGAGTTGCTTTGTTTAAAAAAAAGTTTGATACAAAAAAGGTCGAGTTCAATAGCACAAATAAATTAATGTACCTATTGCTTGCTCATTTCATGCAACTTCGTATTTAAATAGATAATTTCAACTAGTATATCACTACATAGTATAAAACAAAGTCGCTTCCCGCTGTCCCTATGTATGTATGCTTAGATCTTTAAAACTACGCAACGGATTTTGATGCGGTTTTTTTTAATAGATGGAGTGATTCAAGAGAAAGGCTTATGTGTATAAATACATGCTGCATTGCATGTATAATATAGTAGAGAAACACTGATAACTTAAGAGGTTTACTTACATTGCAAACGCTGGCTGAACCCTACGAGATAGATCAAAATAATGTACTACAGTATTTTACACCTTAAAAAGGTCTACAAAAAAGTCCGCGATGGCATATGCCTATCTCTTAGGGATAACCCACAATAATCATTTTTTATCCTTTACTTTTTACGAGAAATAATGGCTTATTTACGAAGCGATTTTAAGCAATACAGCATTAATCCTTATCCAATTAAGTACCTTAAATAAATTGTGCATTTAATATAGATCAATATGGCCCTGTACAGCATGTAATTTAAATTAATATTTTTGAAGATATTACAGATTTAAAATGCAGGGGCATAGCGGTTGCGTGTATCAGCATTGCACCCGTGCGAAGCCGGGGCGGGTCGCTAGTTTTTAATAAATAAAACTTTCACTCAAATATAACTTTTGTTTTCTCTGTAACAAAGAAAACTTTGAATTTCCCATTTTGTACGTAGCTAAAACGCTATCTGCGAAATGCCAAGAAAAAAGAAACCTCATTCTTTTAGTCTATGGCCGATCGCCATTGTTAGATGCGCGCGCATAGGAAAACTGATTATTTCCCGCCATTGCGAAAAGTTGAAATTAAAGTTATATAGGTACCTAATAATTAAAATGTCTACAAGTACTAGACAAGAAGAAAATGATTTATGTTGTACACCGCCCGATATAAGATGTGAAGCCCTTAACGTTATGGAAAGTTTACTACTTGAAAACTCCAAAGACAAAACTCTATTAGCATACCAAAATTTCATACAATGGCAAAACAACAAGAATACGCAGTCTTTTTCAGAAAATGTGTTCATGGCGTATTTTAAAGAAAAAGAATTAGACTTGATTCTGAGGCGCGTCCTACTGGCGAAACACCAAGGACATCCAATGATTGTATTTCACCTACCTACACGAATAATGAACCATCTCAAATAACAACACAACATGAAAGTGTTTTAGTAAATATTCTATCTGATGAGACCGCTATGCCATCAGAAACAGTTAATTATGATTTCACTAACTGCACATTTACTAATTGTTTCTCTAAATAAACTTTTTATCTACTAAATGAAATGATTTTTTAGTATTATTTTTTTCACAAGTGTGTTGAAAAACGTAGTATGATACACGTGTGTATTGATGATTACCGTCCTCGGCTCTCTTAAGACCCTCACCTAACGGCGTGGCGTCTCAATGGCGCCTCAGCGGTAATCAACAACATTACAAACTTGTACCATAATGTACTAGTGTACTCCGTTGTGTGTTCTGAATATTGTGTACTTCTTTTTGTACATGTTTTCTCTTCTTTTCCTTTTTTAAATTTCTTTTCTTTTTTCCATTTTTTTTTAAATTTTGTTTTATTTTTTTTATTTTTTTATTTCGCTAGCAAACTCGCAAACAAACTACTGACTAAGATATACATATATTTTCATGCACTGGCTTACTTCAAAAATAAGAAGACTGCAGCTCAAGGTAAGCTCCAGTCTCACTGTTACTGTTACTGTTACTTTTTCTACGAAATCACTCCCACCAATTGTAATAAGGAGACTGCTGAGGGTAAGCTCCAGTCTCACTGTTACTGTTACTGTTTCTACGAAATCACTCCCACTAATTGTAATAAGGAGACTGCTGAGGGTAAGCTCCAGTCTCACTGTTACTGTTACTGTTACTTTTTCTACGAAATCACTCCCACCAATTGTAATAAGGAGACTGCTGAGGGTAAGCTCCAGTCTCACTGTTACTGTTACTGTTTCTACGAAATCACTCCCACTAATTGTAATAAGGAGACTGCTGAGGGTAAGCTCCAGTCTCACTGTTACTGTTACTGTTACTTTTTCTACGAAATCACTCCCACTAATTGTAATAAGGAGACTGCTGAGGGTAAGCTCCAGTCTCACTGTTACTGTTACTGTTACTGTTTCTACGAAATCACTCCCACTAATTATAATAAGGAGACTGCTGAGGGTAAGCTCCAGTCTCACTGTTACTATTACTGTTACTTTTTCTACGAAATCACTCCCACTAATTGTAATAAGGAGACTGGGTGATGGTAAGCTCCAGTCTCACTGTTACTGTTACTTTTTCTACGAAATCACTCCCACTAATTGTAATAACAATTTATTTTTTACTTTTTTTTGTTTTTTTTTTGTTATTTACATTTGATTGGTCTACAAAAATCTAGTAGGCTACGGTTTACGTAGGTTTACTTAGGTTCTCAGCAAATAGGTTTACCTCTAACGTCCATGTACGGGCATTGTAAAGAGTCGAGTTTTCTCACCATAATTTGACTAATGTATCCAATAATATTAACTTTTAATTTGTTTTTTTTGTGACCGCCAGGGCTACTACAGCGCAATTTCTTTTGAAATCTTAAAAAGGCTGTTAATCTAAAATTATCCATTTTTAAAGAAAAGTTCTTAGACTATTCACTATCATGAATATACTTTACCCTCCTTTCGGCTTAATACCCCCGTTCCGACTAACGTTGTATACAATATATAAAAACTAAAAACTAAGAAAACTTAACACGTACATAACGAATACTTATGAACGATAAACTATTATCGTAATTTTCCTTACTACGTCACTACAAAAGTGATAAGTCACTTTAAGGCAAAAGTTACCAATTAATCCATTTAAGCGCACAGCAAATATAATCAGCCAACAGAGTGAACCATTCCGCTAATACGGTGTCAGAGTGCAAAGCACACACCGAGCCAATAAGGTTTTAATCCAGTTTTATGCGGGACTTTGCCGAAAATGGTAGCATTTTATGAGTACTGTGTTATTTTAATGTCAGTGTAAACATGGCCAATCTGACTGATTCCGTTAACAATCATTATGTGTCGGACATACAGCAATGGACCGAGCTGTTGGAGAAGTCGGTCAGCCATCGCCCTGATTGGATACGCGTTCTGTTTCTGTTCGCCATGTTTGTGACGTTCGTGGTCGGCGTCATCGGCAATCTCATCACATGCGTGGTCATATACTTCGACAAGACGATGCACACGGCCACCAACTATTACCTCTTCAACCTGGCTATCTCCGATCTCTTGGTAGCTTTCGGAATCTTATTAGATATTTCTGGATATATGAAATATGATAAAATTGTCAAATATGAAATCGGAGAAATAGTTTGTAAGGCACATTTCTTTCTGGTGGTCACGTTATGGAACAACGGTGTTTTAGTTATGACAGTTCTGGCTATTGAGAGGTACATAGCGATATGGCATCCGCTCTTGCTGAATTCACGACCAGTGTGGCGGCGAGTGACAAAAATAATAGTTTTGATTTGGATAGTAGCGATTCTGGAAACGTTACCAGAAATCTGGACCATAACTTTGATACAATCGCAGTCTTTCACATTTTGCTTTATAGTGCCGTCGACTTATGCTAGATGGGTAAACGCAGCGTTGGCTTTCGTCAACTTTGTATTACCCCTCGCAATCATGATGTTCGTTTACACGATGATAGCTTTCAAGGTGCATGTGACACAGAAGAGCAATCCACGGAGCACGGTCTTTAACCAACGCAACAACAGGAGCAAGGTCAATAAGCTTATAGGTAACTTCATTGTTTCTATCTTATTTAAAAGCTCACACCAGAGTGGCCTGTTATAACATTATTTAACCTTTCGTATACGAGGTGACCAAATCTCCCATCCCATACTAGGTGGGGTTTAACATACCCAGAAAATAAATCTAAGTAAAATCGGCAAATAAAGGGTTTATGTTATTTTACATGATAATTGCCTTTTAATAGAAAAAAACAAAATAACCACTTTTTTAAACTTAAAAACAATTAAATCTTAACTTAAGATCTAAAATCAAATGGCACATGTTACAGTCACAGTTATTTTTTATTTTTGAGACTACTATCATATCTGCTTATAAAGTAATATGCAAAGGTGGTTGTTCGGCGCAACGGAATAAGAATGCACTTGATGGTTTAAAGGTCTATATTGATCTGTCTCTTATAATAAATGTTACAATATTATATAGGGAGTATGATGCGTGTGTGTTAATACGGTGTACACACACCACAAAATAAATAAACCATAACAATACAAAAGTTACTTAAGATCATCAGTGTCAAAGTTACAGCAATCTTGGCAAAAAAAATCTGCATGCTTCAAACATTTATAAAACATATTTTGTGCGCAGCTCTAAGAGTGGTATGTCGTCCTTGTCCAAATCGGAAGATGTTATGTCAGCATCCATTTCACCACCATTCATTCACATTAACACATTACATTATTAATGAAGTTATTATCTGAAAATAAATATTTAAACATTAGATAATAAAATAAATATAACGTACCTTTTGGGCCACGCGCCGTACAAGGTGGGGTGTGTAATACCCGTGTGCACTTTATACGCGTACTCCCAACCGATTTAACTACACCGATCAGGACTGCAACGTCGCCTATACAGCTACTTAGAAAAACAACTCGCACGACTTTATTGTTTAAACACAGTTTTTCAAAAGCTGGGGTGTGTCATACCCCACCTAGTGCACGGAAGGTTAAGATAACATGATTAACATAACTTTTTGTTATACAGCATCTAAAAGGTTAAAAACCAATCTTATGTTAAAACGTCTTTATGGTATAAAGCATCTAAAAGGTTAAAAACCAGTCTTATTTAACATAAGACTGGTTTTTAAGGTTAAACTGACTAAATTTATCTAACATGTGCGAGTACTTTCCTATCAATCCTTTTTGTTACCCTAACGAATTTAAAAATCCAGAGTGTTATTGTTTCTTTGTCCTTCCGTCTTGCAAAACACAGTTGCAGATTGCACAAATGGACGGCCCGAGAATGGCATATAGGCTAAGATACTTTTTATCCTAGTTAAATATGTATTAGGTCCTTACCTATGAAATTGGCGTTTTGTATAAAGATTTTTTATAAAATTTTATTTTTCATACTTACGTTTTTTTAATTTTCTTAGCATCTATTTATATTAACACTATAAAAATTGTAGAGTAGTGTGTTTGTTTCACTAGCTAAATATAGCAGACATTAAAAAGAAAAAAATCAAGTCCCTTCAAAGCTACAATGAAACAAAAGGACAATTCCGCAAACAAAAAAGTTAGTAAATTAAAAAAAAAATGGCGATAAATACACAAAATTAATAATCATTGTTATTACTGAAGCCTAAGTACCATAGTCCAAATTAAAGGTGTAGGTATATAATATATAATATTAACAACCGGTATGGACTTTAAGAAGTAATACACTTATTAATAAGTGAGAAAAAAACGTCAATTTCATAGGTAGGTAAGGACCTATTACAATGACCCCAAGAAGACGCGTAAAAGACTCTTGTGCCATAACAAATTCCATGCGAACTAATAACCCTAAGTAAGGTTATTGACCCTGTATAAAATTCTGCACAACGCAACCACATCTTCTGTGCTTGAAATTATTCACATAAAAACTCCTACCAGATTGCCTAGACGAGCCAAACACGAAATCACTTTTCCATACCTTTGTGCAAATCCCAGAGAGCTTTTCACAGTCATTTGCACCGAATGTGCCGTACTTACAACGACTTAAACATTGCTCACAGTCAATTAGACATATTTAACCGCTACAGTTTGTTAAAGTCAGAACTGCATAAAATTTTGTTAACTTCATAAGTTTAGTTTATTATTTTCATTTAATTAGTTTATATGTTTCTAATGTTGTTTCCTTTGAATAAACCAAAATTGAAAAATGTACAATAGCATTGCTTTGTAACAACTGTTTGGTATCTAGCATGCTGTCAACACTATACTATAAGGGTAGTATCTAGTTCTAAACTCTTTTATTTAAGATAATTAATGGAATCAGGCGTTATTTTGCGGAAATCCATAGTACAAAAAAATGTAATTTAAATAATATGTAGTGTTAATTCCGCTAACTCACTCGTTTATACAGCTTGGATGCAGTACGCATGCACCGCCCTCCCGCCCGCAAAAAGTATGCACATGCAGGAGAAACAATGCGTGCAAGCGAAAATGCACACCAACACCGATACCCGTATCGGTATCGGGTACTTTTTGCGGGCGGGAGGGCGGTGCATGCGTACTGCATCCAAGCTGTATAAACGAGTGAGTTAGCGGAATTAACACTACATATTATTTAAATTACATTTTTTTGTCTTTTATTTAAATTGTATTAAAAGTTCTGTTATCTAGCAGTTTGTGTTGCAAATAAATAAATAATAAAATCGATGTAATCATTATTATGAAAATGAGTATAAATATAGTTATATTATTATTGTGCGAGTTTAATTCGCCGTTTGGTCAAGTGCTTTGACACTTAATCAATTTCTGTCTGGTTAAATTATTGAGTGGTGTCTGGTTTCCAGTAGCTCTGACGCTCTCCTTTCTCGGCTGCTGGCTGCCATTCTTCGGTTTGAGGGTCCTCATATTCTCCACCGACCTGCGGAACCCTCCAGGCTACATACAGGTTTGTTTATGGTTACTTTACCAGAGTGATTAGTAGTTTTGGTTCTATATCTTTATCTACTCTATTATTGGTGATCATAAACCCGGATCAAAAGACCAAAACGAACTCCCGACCTAGGAATTGAATCCAAGAGCTCCGGATGAAATGAAATGAAATATATATTATTTATTGACATGAAAAGTGGTACATAAGATCTTACATTATATGTTGAGTCGCACATTATTCACTAAAATCTAGCATGAAAATTCAAAAGCATCTTCACACAATTTAAAGGTTGAAAATGAGGCACCTTCAAACCAGTGTAAAAATTGCAAAATATATCGAGTTGAAGGCTTCGCCTCTCCGGGCAATTCTCAGGTGGGGAAAAGTGTCTTTAAGACAATACCTATCCACCATCTTATGGCAGCGACTTTGAATCAACTTTTTAATATGTTTGATTTGGTTTAATTCACGTTTCCATCTTGCAGAACTGGGACCTCCTGCTAATGCTGTCGTCGTGCAACAGCTGGTTCAGCATCGTGCTTAACCCCATGCTGTTCAGCTTGATGTCCACTAAATTCAGGAAAGCGCTGAGGGTAACTATTTGTTTATGATAATGCTTATATGCTTATATACACATAAGAAATGTGTTAGATCCACTATCTGCTAAAGCGAAGATTAGTGAAGATGATGTCAAAAGTAAGTAGGGCTAATTACTTATTATACTATGTTATAAACGATTGTTTAAATAAAGTAGCAACGCACCTGGCAGAAATAGGTCTTGCGTTGAACCTGGATAAAACAAAGATGATGCAATTTAGACCGTACCAGAGAGCGGAATACCTCTTAATATCCCGGCAGGAGCGACAGATCGAGGAAGTTAAATCTTTCAAACTGTTGGGAATTACTATGGACTCAAATCTTTCGTGGTAGCAACACGTAGAGACTGTGATCAACAAGATTAGTAGCTTTCCATAAGCATTGCGTGAACTACGTAAAATCACGAATGAGGAGTGCGCTCTCATTGCGTACCACAGCCATGCCGCCGCGCCGCCTGGATACGATACGGTATCGTCCTCTGGGGCCACTCTCACCTCTCACAGAATATTGGCGTGAAACAACGGCACTCGTTGCTGTTGTGTTTCGTCCGGTGAAAGTGAAAGTACCGGAGGCCTATCTCTCACCCCTCCCCCCTCCCAATTCCTACTCTCTCCTCAAGATCCAACTCCTTCCTCAAGGTCGGCAACGCATCTGCGATTACTTTGGTTTTGCGGGTGTCGATGGGCGGCGGTGATTACTTTCCATCAGGTGACCCGCCTGCTCGTTTGCCTCCTTTTAACATAAAAAAAACTCGACCAATGTACACGCAGTATCAGTCGCAAAAAAACGATGTCTCAGGATAATAATATTAACAGCACCAAGAGTCTTGTGTAGAATGCTGTTTGTAAAACTGAATATACTTACTGTAACTTGCGTGTATATTTATGAATTGTGCCGATTTGTAAGAGTACATAGTAAATCTTTTCGGCGCATCGGTGACATGTCAAAACGTTGCGGATCGCGCCGCGAAAATGATCTCGTCCTACCCACTACAAAAGCGGCGCTTACTTTAAGAACGTTTACGCCGCACACTAGCGCCGCCAATGAAAAAAAACACATCTCTAGTAATTAGAAATAGAAAATCAAATTATGCTCAACAAACTAAGTAATTTAGCATTTTTACGTCACCTAATGAACACCTGACATGTTATGCTTTAGTTAAATATGGCGTTATAGTTAAAAGTGGCCGTAACGTCTTATTTAACTAAACCATAACATGTGAGGTGTTCATTAGGTGACGTAAAAATGCTAAATTACTTCATTCTAATAGTTTGTTGAGCATAATTTGATTTTCTATCTCTAATTACTAGATTTTTTTTTTTTCATTAGTGGCGCTAGTGTGCGGCGTAAACGCTCTTAAGGCTGTTACGATTTATAACCACTTGCCCACCCCCTTGAAGGCCCTCCAGGGTAGAAAGTATAAGACTAAAAGATTTTTTTAACAAAAAAGACATTATAGCTCGAAGAATACTTTAATGAAACTTTTTAATTTGTATCTAATGTGGAAATTTAATTTGTATTTTTTTATATGTATAATGTGTTATTTTTTAAATTTATTTCTTCATTATAACCGAGTAGTATTTAAATTATTGTGTTTTATGTTTGCAATACCCTAACAGGGTTATGTACTTTACCTTCCTTATACCTATACAAAGATCTGATATATTTTGTACATGTACAAAGCACATACATAAATAACAAGGAAAGTTTAATTAGGAACGCAAAACAGCAATTCGAAATACCATCGAAAAAAGGAAATTATTTAAACGACACGTTTGAAAATGTTTCATGATAATTAACTTATTGAATTAATTGTGTTTTGCTATATTTGTTTTGTTGTTGTTGAATGAGTGTGTTTTTGTTGTAGATGATGTGGAATGCGAAGTTTAAGATAAAGAATGGGACATTGGCGAATCGGCAGACGCACCAGAGCGTAGTAGTATAGAGGAAACGTAAAAGGTATTGGTCACGCTTGTTGACAGAGCACGCTCGCGGTGAGGAGATAACAGAGAAGTTTGCCCTGATAACAGCCGCGTAAGCTGTGGGTACGCCCATGTATAGCATGCTCAAATAATTGTTTTAAACAACTCATGCAAATGGAGATGACAACGAACGATAAACAAGCTGTTTCTTGTGTATGCTTCTTTTTAAGTACCCGGCATTTCGGCAGAGTTGGACATGCTTCAGTCATGAAATTTCAGTTAAAATTAAAAAATGTATTTAAAGGATACAATTTATTTAATTACTTAATATTTTACAATTATATTGATCTGATAAATTACTTTATTAACCTATTGAAATACATAATTACAGCGTTCAAACAAAGTCGTATATATTTTTTTGTCCAAAAAAGAAAATTTTGCAGTCTTGTAATAAATAAGGAGGTTAGAATCAAGTTTGACATATACAATTTTCTTTTTTTCTAGGAAATGATATAAACTTTTTACGACAAAGATTACCTTACAAAAAGCCAGTTTGTCCAGATTAAAACCATGAAGCTGTACAGCTTCATGATTAAGACTCTAGCGACTTAGTTGTTCTTAAACCAGACACATTAGAAATTCAATTGCTCTATGGCACTGTGGTTACATTGGGCGTCAAAGTATCTACATAGAGATATGACACTGTTTTCCAAAGTTTACGCGAACACTATACATTGAAACGAAACTACTTTTACGGAGCTACTCGCGTTCATTTTACAAATTAATTTAATTTTAATGTTTATCCTGACATTTCGAACCCTTAGCAGGATCCGTGGTCACGGTGACTCCTTGTAGAAATATGACTTTAAATTAGTAATGGGCGTATTACGATCGAGAAAAAACAACGGTCAACCCCTAACTGTTAATGTAGTAAGCTGGGCAAAGGCCTCCATCATTGAAATCAAGTCATCACTACAACTATACTGTTAATGTAACCTTTCAATTTTAACCTCCTCGAATAAACGGCGTCTGCTCACCTGAAGCACAAACTAAGGAGACCCAGAAAGCAAGCTTACTATACAGAATGTCTCATTTAAATCGGTCAGTATGGGAGAGTCTGAAACTATAAGACATACGAAGATCTGTTCTTAGGAACCATGTCATTGATTTTAATAAGAAGTAAAACTGCATTCATACATTTAAAAAAAACCTGTACTCAGCTCGGGAATCGAACCCGGTTGTTTTGAAAAAAATAAACTTACACTATTTCTATTTAGATATCGATTGTGTAGGTTTTAAGCAGTAAATGGCTCTATGAAACATGATGTCTAAAATGAATAAAATTCATTGTTTTCACATACTTTAATTTATTTTAGTAGGTGTTCGAAGCGAGCACCGTTTTTTTCAATTCAATATTCAATACAAACGTATTAACGATACGTGGTAACGATCTTAGAATTACAAAACCAGCAAAGAGGTACAAACAACCATAGAGACAATTTTACATGCCTGAACTTGTTGAATGTAAATTCAAAGTTCAAACTCTTCTGTCATCCTGCGCTTTCCCCCGACCGTACCGCTCTCGCAAACGCTGATTATCATCTTTCATTTGCAAGTGCGTGAAAGGGATGCAACGAACAAAATTCGCGATTCCAGCCAGAAGTAGACAAGAGTTTCAATCATGTTCTTTCTGTTATTTTATTCATTTATTTTAACAACTCTGATAATTTGATTTGCTTCTAAGTATGTACTGTGATGGAATCTCCACAGTACATATACGAAAATGTCTAAATCCGCCCTTGCTCGAACGCGTTTTTTTGAAGCATATTTTTTGTAGTATTCTTATTTTGTTTTTGAGGTGACGCACTACAATTTCCCAGAGTCAATCATCTCCTTTAATTTATGCTTCTGAACCTTTCCGGAGGCGGTTTTTGGGTACTCCTCCACGTATTTGACAATCTTGGGGATCTTGAACCTGGCCAGCTTGCCGCCCAGGTGGCCGGCCACGTCCGCCTGGGTCACTGACGATCCGGGCCGCACCCGGATTACTGCGCACACGTCTTCGCCTAGTCTATCGTCAGCTACTCCCACGACCTGAAAGAAAAAAAATCATCATGAACATACAACAATTACGTGCTTGTTTGGGATGAGTCATTGTATTGAGCGACGATTACGTTCGTAACGAGTGCGATATTTATTGACCGTTCAATCGAGTCAAACTAGAATTCGTATGGCATCGATGCATGTAGCTACTAGTAGCAATTAGTATCACAAATAAGTGTCCGCGTAAACTAGAATTTATATTACACTAGCAGTCCACGTGGAATGTAGCCTTAAATATTACCCGCAAGGAATCTAGCTTTCTATCTGTGAAAGAAGTTTTGAAATTGGACCAGCAGTTCCAGAGAATACTGTCCGCAAACAAACAAACAAACAAACAAAGTCACAAATTTACCTCTTTATTAATATTATAGATAATAACAAGCTAGTTACTCAAATTCGTCGCTAGATGGCGATGCTTTGATCCCATACAAAGTGTAGATGACTTCACTTGATAGATTGGTGTAAAAAAAACCACACTGGGCACAATATGAAGGATTTGCCAACAGCCATTCTGTACCTGGCAGTCAATGATGTAAGGGTGCGTATTGAGGACGTCCTCGATCTCCTTGGGCGCGATGTTCTCGCCGCCCTTCACTATGATATCCTTGATGCGGCCCACGATGCGCCCGTACCCGTCGTTGCTGATCTTGAACTCGTCACTGGGGAGAAAATCCATATTGAAAAATATTATCATCATCGGCAGTCTATTTATAATCATCCCTCTCAGGCTTAGCCTTTCTATTTTTCAGGATGCTATTTCCTTAGGCTCTGGGCAGGTAAGAGAGACGGAAGTACCGCCACATAACTTGGCCTCCTCAGTAGCACTCGTAACATAAGGAGGATTCACAAGGTAAAAAAGACCTTACTTCCCACATGAACAATAATAGATTAATTACATAATTGATAGTCGATGACGTCATTGACTCTCAATTATTTTTATTCAAATATAAATGATTTAAGGACTGGTAAGTATATAATATTATGATTTTTGTATTTCCTTTATAACGAAAATGTTATTTCGAACAAATAATAAATTAGGAAAATCTTAAAAAAGTTTTGACTAGCGTGACTCGTTTCCGAGCACGGACCTTTTTGGTAGAATATAACCTTTTTACAAGCTTTTATTTAGTTTCACCAGTCCCGGTGTCTGTAATCAAATCTTGCAAGTTAAATTTGATCAACTTCCCGGTTACCGATTGAGCTGAAATTTTGCGTGCACGTGTAAATCGTATGACAATGCAAAATTATTATGATATGGAGCTGAACTGACGATGAAACCGGAAGGTGACCGTAGGAACTCGGTTGTTAAACGACACAACCCCATCGAGTTTGGACTCGTTTGATTCGTCTAGACGAGTACTTTGCTGCTAGATGGTAACCAGGGCCTGATGATGGAGCTGGAAGATGACCATAGGAACTCGGTAATTTAACGACACAACCCCAACGAGTTTGGGCTCGTATGATTCGTCTTGACAAGTACTTTGGTGCTAGATGGTAACTAGAAGATGGCCACAGGAACTCGGTATTTAAACGACACAACCCCATCGACTTTGTGCTCGTAAGATTCGTCTTGACGAGTACTTTATTGCTAGATATGTCATATTGTTAACGTTGCGCCCCAGGGTACCAGGGCGAACCCTGTTGTACTGAAGTCCTTATCCACCTACAAAAATACTAAAAAGATAAAAATAAAACTAAAATAGAATTAAAAGAAAAAAATCTTTAAAAAAGCATGCTTTTATAACTTGATGACAAAAAAAGAACAAAAAGTTACAAAAAAATTTAAACCTGTTAATAAGAAAACATTTTTTTGTAAATAAAAGCATGTTACATTTTAATGGAACATTATAGAACATTTAGCATATTACACCTTCATTATTTTTCTTTTGCAATCACAATGTAACACGCTTTTAGTTATAAAATTTTTAAATTATTTTTAACCTTTTAGTTCTTTTTTTATTAACAAGTGATAAAAGCTTGTTTTTTAAAAAGTTTTGTTTTCTTTTATTTTTTTTTGAATAGCGATGGTTAAATTTATGGATAAGTGTTCAAACGACACCAAGTAGAGAAAACTGAGAAAAAGGACTTCTTGGCGGGAAAGTGAAGAGTCATATCTGCGTTTTTGTTTATTTCCTAAAATTTGTGTTATGTCGACCATTAATGTGAAATACTGGTGGATTATTAACCGTTAAAGTGCTCGTGAGTGTGCATGAGTGTTGGCAAATGAAACAAAACAGTGCAACGTCACTTTTCAAATTATCCCAAGAAGTCCGCCCAAGGACTCACCCCACAACTTTACTGAGATACTCGAGGGGTTGGGGGGTCTATCATTTCTTACTTCTCATTTCTATTATCATCATACAGGAAGGAAATATTGTTTATTTATGTGTTACTTACTTGTATGAAAAATTACTTTGACACTGGCTAAATGTGCTAATCGCACGAAGCCATCAACTAAGGGGGAAAAAAAATGTTCAAGCAAACCTCACCCAGCGCTGAGCCAGCCGTCCTTCGAGAGGGTCGCCCTGGTCTTCTCCGGGTCGTCCCAGTAGCAGATCATGTTGTTGTAGCCACGCGACAGCAGTTCCCCCGCAGTCCCGTATGGAACAGTCTTTCCGTTTCCATCCACGACCTGATACGTGAAAGAATTATTAAAAAAAAATTGCATAATGTTCGATTTTGTTTGAATTTATTGTCAAAAGAAATAGTTTGATCCAATGCCAATGCCTTTCAGTTAGATCCAATGCTTTTCAGTTAGATCCAATGCCTTTTATGAAATGAAATGAAATGAATCTTTATTCAAGTAAATTTATTAGACAAGAGCTTTTGAATTATCTCAAAATATTTTACCCACCACCCATTTAGGTCGTCTTTTAGCTGTGCAGAAGAAGAGGCGTAAGAAACTGACAACAAACCTAAAGGTTTAGGTAACCATTTAGGGATAACCTAAAACCGGTTATTACTACCGGACCATTCCAGAGGATGGGCAGCAGCATCTCTCTGATGTTACCCTCAACCTACTGCGATCGCCAACCCGCCTGCCAAGCGTGGCGATTACGGCAAATACCCCTCATATCCTTGGGGGAGGCCTTTGTCCAGCAGTGGACGTCTTTGGCTGAGATGATGATGATGATGAAAACCGGTTGTGGAAACAGGCATTAGTTGCGTTTATAAAATACATAAAAACAAAAATTGGGAATAACAGTATCACTTAAATAACATGGAGGAGCTCGATGGTGCAGTGGTTAACGCGCTTGGTCTGCGAGTGCTGAGGTTAAGCAACTTTCTCAAAGGCCGGTCATCGGATGGGTGACCAAAAATTTATCATCTTGAGCTTAAAGAAGGCACGTAAAGCCGTTGGTCCCGGCTGCATTAGCAGTCGTTAACAACCACCAATCCGCACTGGGCCCGCGTGGTGGTTTATGGCCCGTTCTCCCTATCCATCCTTAGGGAAGGCTCGTGCTCCAGCAGTGGGGACATAAAATGAGCTGATGATGATGATGATGATGACTTAAATAACACTGCATTATGGACTTTTAGTTGTCACGAGGATATGCCATGTTTTGAGTTTAACGCCAAATAATAGGTCATTACCTATGAAATCAAAGTTTTTTTCTCACTTATTACTAGGTGTTTTACTTCTACAAGTCAATACCGGTTGTTAATATTATTACACACTTAAATTAAAACAATTAAAGAATTAGGACTATGTTACTTAGGCTTCAGGGCTAACAATGATTATTCATTTTGTGTCTTTATCGCCCAATTTTTTTTTTTTTTAAATTGACTTCCTTTTTTGTTAGTGGAATTGATCTTTTGTTTCTTCGTATTTGTATTGTAGCTTTGAAGGGTCTTGATTAGTGAAACAAACACACTACTCTACAATTTTTATAGTGTAAACATAAATAGATGCTAAGAAAATTAAAAAAAAACGTAAGTATGAAAAATATAATTTTAGAAAAAAATCTTCATACAAAACGTCAATTTCATAGGTATGGACCTAATATAAAAAACCAAAAATTGAATGGTCTAACAAAACTTTAATCGTGATTGCAAACTAATGTATAATATTATAAACACATATAATATTATACATTAGTTTTGTAAATAATAAGTACTTAGTTAAATTTATAAATATTGTTACGCTTGGAACAACCCAGACTTTGACTACTGCAGTTTTTATCGCATTTTCGTTAATTTTAATTAAACTTGATTCTGATCCTAATAAATAGATGTTATTATTTACTATTATTTTTATATCGTTTTCGGTAATGTGATTGAATGAAAGAAATAACCGATAGTGAAAAACAGTTTGAAGTTGTTTGTATAGCAGTGGTGGGCGGAAAGATTATGGGAAAAACAGATCGCCTGTCATTGATCACGCGACCGAAAGACATCAACGGCATCCTGTTTAAATACGGAAGCACCGCCCCCCTAGACAAGTGGCAAAACGCTTATAGAATAGAAATCAAGTATATTGATTATTTATTGTATGGGATTGACATAAACATCATTTATACGTATTGTTGACTTTTATTAGAATTCTATTAGCGTTTTGCCACTTGTCTAGGAAGGCAGGGAAGTCTTTACTTATTCATCAGTATAAAGATAAGCAGCGTAGTAGGAAGAGCAAATTTGGAACTTGCGTCGTGTTATCACAGTAAAAGACAGGATTAAAATGCCCGGGATAGCTAAAAATTTAGAATATAAACGATTTCAATTTGTATTCTATCTTTGTATGTATATGACAAAAGTGAAATCTTAAACTCGGTAAAAGTAGATCACTATCATTGAAATAATTATAATTTCTAGCAGTTACGCGAAACGGGTATAGGTTAAAATTAAATTGCTACTGAAGTAGTAGGTAGTTGGAGACTTTTGTTAAAGGCAATGAAGAGACAAAGGGCGTACTAGTTCTCAATAATTTTATTAAATAGGGTGCTTGCTGGCACCTTTGTTCGCCAGGAACCAGTTGATCGAAATGGTTTCCTTTAATCACAAAAAAGGGTCAGCAACTCATTTTAGCCTTTAGCAGCTACTGAATACAGACCTATTTAGCTTACGATTCCTAGCTGTCATCTCGTCAAATTTTAATGAAAATATTTTTCATTTTAATGAAAATAAAATGTTTTTGTTTTGTTTATATAATGTTGAAAAAGTTTCCACGAGCAGGATTTGAACCTGCACCCTTCTGACATACCGGGTCAGGTGTTCTCCCAATTGAGCTATCGTGGTTCTAACCAGCCCGCCGAAATTATTCGACACTATTTACTTTTTTACTTTGAAAGCCAAAGGCGCCCATTCAATGTCAACAATATTAAGGTATAATAAAGTAAAAAAGTAAATAGTGTTGAATAATTTCGGCGGGCTGGTTAGAACCACGATAGCTCGATTGGGAGAGCACCTGACCCGGTATGTCAGAAGGGTGCAGGTTCAAATACTGCTCGTGGAAATTTTTTCAACATTTGTGTTTTTGTAATTAATAATTTTTTTTTTTGGTGACGAAAACTGTGTCGAACACTGGTGCCACTACACTGCGAGTATGTGAAAAAACCGGCCAAGTGCGAGTCGGACTCGTGCACGAAGGGTTCCGTACCATTATCTATTAAAATATTTTAAGTTTCTACCTGTTGCCGCTATCAATATCGAGCAAAAACAAGCACAAAAATCACGTTTGTTGTATGGGAGACCCCTTAAATATTTATTTTATTCTTTTTTTAGTATTGCGGCAACAGAATACGTCATCTGTGAAAATTTCGACTGTCTAACTGTCACGGTTCATGAGATACAGTGGGTGACAGACGGTCGGACAGCGGAGTCTTAGTAATAGGGTCCCGTTTTACCCTTTGTGCACGGAACCCTAAAAACCAGGAACAAACTTTATGCCATCTATAAGTCTATTTAGCGTGTATCACATTTAAGATCATAGCTCTACCTACACCGCTCATTGTTATTAGGGGGCTATTAGATAACACTCCCTACCTTGACCTCCACATGGTCCTGGAGGTAGCCCACCGTCTCCGCGACCACGTCCACGCTGTCCCCCGGCAGCGACTGGAAGATGCTCGCCGTCGACTCACTAAGCCCGTACAGGCACTGCAACAGTTAAATTGAATTCATGTATGAACTGTAGAACTATTGTCAAGAGATGCATTCGTCAAGCATCTCTTGTCATATGGAACGAAAGGTACCGTAAACAGAACACTGCTGGCACCACCAAAATATACTCCCTAGACGCCAAGATAGTCTACACTATTGTTCGTAAAATTTGCCACAACAGCCTCCATAAAGCTTTAACAGGACACGGCGGGTTCTCCGACTACTTACACCGCCCGATCCGATCCGAACCCTTCGGAGAATGTAGTTGGGCACGGGGACGCGCACTTGAAAGTGTGCGATGACGTTCTCTCTAGAAAACCTCCGAAGGTGATTCGTTTCACACGGCTTGAGGTACCCTTTACGTACTTCGCCGCCAAAAAAGCCCGGTGACGCTGAAAATGTATGTATGCCGTATGAGGTAATCAACAATCTCTCTCTCAAAAAAAAAACTTACACCTTTTCAAGTGCAAGGAGAGCCCTCTATGTGAATGTGACACTGATTCCAACGAGACCATCCAACACTTGATGTTAGAGAGCCCAATAAACGTGAAAGCGAAATATGAACTGGAATTGAAAATAGATGGTCTCGTGAACATTAACACAATAAGCAACAAAAAGTATAGACAAGAACTAATGAAATATATGGAGGCTGTTAAAGGTTGTTAAAGGTGCAAATCATAGGAGCAAAAGTAAGATATGTAAGTGTATAAAATGTGTAGAAATATGTGTGTTTCAATATAATATATCAGTAGGCTTAGCCAAAGTAACATTAAGAAAACGATAGCGAAGTTCCAAAAGAATAAAATGTATGGGATTGACATAAGCCGCGCTAAATCACGTGGTCAATCTTATGTCAATCCCATACATTTTACTCTTTTCGAACTTCGCTATCGTTTTCTTAATGTTACTTTGGCTACCGCCACAGGTATTTTAAATTTAAATAAACAATTGTATTTAAATAGTATAGTATGTAAATAGTAATAATTACAAATAATTTACTATTATTTAGTAGGAAGATGGCGCTCTAATAAAAAAACTGTAGAGCTATAGAAATTAGTTTCATGTAGTAATGGCAAAAGTATTCGACAAGAACCAATGATCGACATTTTTTCTTATAATAATTAAAAATAGGGGTCTGAAACTGATTTTTAGTCTTCGTCAACATTTTTGACTTTTACTAGAGTACAGTAGTGGTACTGTGTATACTGTGTGGTACTGTACATTGTGGAAATTGAAACTTTTACCTGATGTACCTAAATTTGATAACTTAGATTTTTTTTATTTTGTTTTATTTTACATGTCTTTGTCTTCTATATTTTTTGTGTTTATTTGTATTATTATGGAAAGTGTCCTGCTATGATAGGGCATTTTCCAATATTTTTGAAGCTGTAAGGGAGAAAAGAGCTGGACACTTGCTGAGTTTCTTGCCGGTTCTTCTCAGTACAAGATCTCCCGCCCAGAGTAGACTTACGAACCGATGGCATAGTGACATTCCCAAGAGCTACATGTAGCCTAAACTGAATAAATGATTTTGAATGTTTATGTAATTTTTAACGCAAATTTTGTTGCGAACAAATTACAAAAACACAAATGTTGAAAAAATTTCCACGAGCAGGGTTTGAACCTGCACCCTTCTGACATACCGGGTCAGGTGCTCTTCCAATAGAACCACTATAGCTCAATTGGAAGAGCACCTGACCCGGTATGTCAGAAGGGTGCAGGTTCAAACCCTGCTCGTGGAAATTTTTTCAACATTTGTGTTTTTGTAAATGATTTTGAATTGAATTTTGAATCAACAATTGAATACAGGCCATCATCCTAAAGAAAAACGTGAAACCTCCCTCACCCTGCCTGAATGAAAGCCCTGCCTCATCAGGCAGGGTGAAGCCTCACCCTGCCTGATGAGCTGAGCAGAGCTGAGCTGAAAGCAGCCAGTGAAGCCCAAGAGCGCGCGCGCGTGTGTGTGTGTGTGTGTGGGTGTGTGTGTGTGTGTGTGTGTGTGTGTGTGTGTGTGTGTGTGTGTGTGTGTGTGTGTGTGTGTGTGTGTGTGTGTGTGTGTGTGTGTGTGTGTGTGTGTGTGGGTGTGTGTGTTTGTGTGTTCAATCATTCACCTCTTCGCTGGTTCGCTGATGTCGTTCGCATATAAAATAAAATATGTAAAAGAGCTATGGGCTGCAGGGTGTGCCTGCTGCGTGTTTAACGCGCTGCACGTTAACGTGATTGAATGGCGAATGAAACTCGAACCTTTTTGAAGTAAAATGTTTTAATTTTAATAAAATATCCTCCAACCTTGACGGACTGCACGTTCAAGTACGTCTGCATGTCCCGCATGAGCTGCGGGCTGCAGGGCGCGCCGGCGGCCAGCGCGGTCGTCAGGCTGGGGGGCGGGCAGTTGTTGGACCTCACCTAGAGTTTAGAATAGAATTGGAATTAATTTAAATCATGAAGTTTTTATTGTTTGGAGAGGTAATAGCGAATACGTACCACGCCATGCGCCAGCCGCGATGGGTTGGTTAATAACGGGTTACATATTTGTACATGAAGGCGTTTGGACGTGGCCTTGAAGTGGACTGAATAGTTGATGATGATGATGATGAATATTAATATTACAATACTGTATAAGAACCTTCTAAATAGTATAACATTTGAAAAAGTCGACTGCCCTTTATAGTTAGACAAAGAACAGTCGACTTTTTCACTTTTTCGCTTGCTTACTTGCTTTTCGTCCCATCATTGGATACTACAGTCATACATTCATATAATCATCTAATTTCAACATATAGCAGTAAATCAAGTATTATAGATAATTTTGCGACAGATTTGGTTAATTAGTGGCAGCTACTTAGGCGTATTAAGAGACCACCAACCAAACCGAGCACAGATGTACCCCATGCTGGAAATTATCATACCCGGGGCCTACAGGTCTAAGAGACCGTTAATTTAACCACGTGACGTGGTGACTTATTGGTAGTCGTGGGTATTACATGACTAAGCCAGCTCACCTGCGATAGCATGTCTATGCACATTGTAGGCGTTCCTGTAACTGCTGTACATCTGAAAATAATAATACACCTTGTTTAAATAGCACAATTCAATATGAAATGTTTAATATTAATTAAATATTCAATTCTATTATATTATGTTATTATAATATATTACCTGGGTCCAGCGCTCTTCTCAGGCCACCAGACGTGGAATAATTAAGAAAAGGTTCATGAGGGTGGGTGATAGAGATTTATTTATTTATAGGAAGACCTGTTGGTCTTCCTATAACACAACTTATAATATTTATAGGAAGACCAACAGCTATGACACAACTTAAAAACTAAAAAAATATTGAGATTAGTTTATTAACAGATCACACCAATAAAGATTATAGAGCAACCCTAACAGCATCATGTACGTATAGCAATGAAAACTATGTCCGTGACCGAAACCGTAATTCCGACACCATCCCCTTTAGAATACACCATAGAAAGCACTTATGTATACTACTAGAGTGGTGGTGTTCGACAAGAACCAGAGACCGAAATTTTTTTTTCTTCAATCTTTAAAAATAGGAGCCAGCAACTGATTTTAGTCCATAGCAAGAATTGAATACGTACCACCTGATATACGATGAGGTAGGGACCTAGTTGGCCTCACAATATTGATATAAGTTTTTAGAATTAAAATTGAAATTTTGTTTTATTTGTTTGTTGTAAAGTTTTTTTTTCTCTTATTAATTTTTGTATTGTTTAGCGTCTCTAACCTTTTATGTTAATTACTTTTTATTTCTATTTCTCGGTTTATGTTTTTTGAATTTCTATATTCCGTACTTAATTATATCATGTTCTTTGTTTTTCTTTATTTTTTTTGTGAAGTCAATAAATGATTCTTTTTCATTTTCTTTCTTTCTCTCTTTATTTCACCTGCTTTCTAGCTATCATCCCATACATTTTCAATGATTATCTATGTTATGTTTTGGCCATGAAATACAAATTGTCTTACTTTTCTGAATAGATGGCATTGACGTTGGCGGTGACGTTGTAGGTGGGCGACGTGAGGGTGACCGTGGAGCCATGGCTGAACCCGCTCAGCAGGGTCACTATCGACCCCAGCGCATGGAACAGCGGGGACTACAAAAATAATCATATTTGTTATAATAAGATCCACCGTAGAGCTGTGGCTGAACACGCTCAGCAGGGTCATTATTGACCTTAGCGCATGGAACTACTAACAGAGATCATTCATGCGCGGTTAGTAGTTCCATCATCATCATGATGTCATCATCATCATCATCATCTCACCGAAAAAACGGATCTCCACAACGACCGGTTTAACCTGCTCGCATTCAGTGGCTACCCGCTACCTTTACCAGATCGTCGGTAACTAAACATATTTCAAAAAACACAAATGTTGAAAAAATTTCCACGAGCAGGATTTGAACGCGCACCCTTCTGACATCGCACCGGGTCAGGTGCTCTTCCAATTGATCATATTTATTTTTTACCTAAGACTAAAATATAAATAAACTTTAACAATGAACATAATAACAGAGAAAGGAAGAGCCGCTCAGCAGGGTTTCGATAACTGTTCATTATTCACTACATTTTACCATAATATGTTATTCCAATCGAATATAAGCTCAACATGAGCCTGTTTCCATAATTGCTATACTTGTAGTTGCACCAACTTTAGTTTAGAGTAAAAGCTTGGTATGCTCTTGGGTATGTACCTGAATAGCAACGTTGTGATGTGTCTCGTTAAACGTCATGCGCTTGCCAATGAAGTAGACGTTGTTAACCAGGCTGAAGTTCGAGTCCAGGACAGCTTTTGGGTGACCTGTAAGACAAGACGATGAAGAGACAACTGAATTACAGCGATGATGGCAGCGATCAACTCTATGATTGTTAAGATTGTTAAGGGTGCGCCGTCCGTAAGTGACAAGTGTCATATATTTTATTTGAAATGTCTTCGTCCATTTTTATTTGATGCCGCGCGGCCATACTAATTTTGTATGGGGAATTGATCGTGTTAATTTGAAAAATAATAATTTAAAAAAGCGCTGGATAAATTGAAAATGTGAGACGGAGAATTTGTAGTTTAGACATTGGTGATTGTTTAGACATAATCAGAGAAACAATAATTTACATAAACTATGAGATAAACTATAAGATATCAACTAAACGCCACCACTCGTTTTCAAGATTTTTGCCCAACTTCAAATGATATTGTAGAAAAAACCGACTTCAAAAACAGGAAACTAAAAAAAGTTAAAATAGATCTAAAAAGTAAATATAATTTTGAAATCATATTATTAATTACCTAGAAACTCATATCAGTTTTAAAGAAGGTCTATTGAAGTCGGGTGGTTGGTGGTCGGCTGGGGGACAATTTTGTTTCATTTAAACTTTTATAGTTGTTCCATTATCTCCACTTTTTGTTGTTAAAAGCCCCACCCGACTTCAATTGACCTTCTTTAAAACTGATATGCTTATCTAGGTAATTAATAATATGATTTTAATATTATTTCTTGCGTTTTAGAGCTGTTTTTACTTTTTGTAGTTTCCTGTTTTTTAAGTCGGTTTTTTTTGTTAAAAAATATTTTATTTTACGGTGGTAATGACCACCGTTAAATTAGGTAGGATTGCTCCTGATCCGTTTCTGTTTTACCTTTGGTAATTAGGTTTGGTTATTAGGATTAACTCACCAGTGCTGCCTGATGTAAAGTAGATAATGCTACCGTCCTCGGGCTTCACCTCTTTGCTGTACATTGAAGCATCCTGCCTTGCATAGTCTTCCAGCAGTGAGTCGAAGTTAAAGGTACCGCTGGAATTTTATCAAAGGGTAACAGTTATCAGGCGTGCCATATTCTCGCTCGGTAACTTAACAAAGCAACATTAAAACAAGACAATTTACTCACTAGAGTTTATCTTTACTAGCAGACACTATAGAGGTTAACTCAGGAAACAATTCAGAGGATATGGAACCTGGCTTCGCGCTCTGCAGTCCTGGTATAAGGTCGCACAGCTTCCCATAGTAATTCCTTGTAGGCAAGTTTTCACTAATTAGGAGACTCTTCACTCCCGTTTTTTGAAGGCAGTAACTTAGTTCAGACTTTTCATATACTGGATTAATTAATACCTGGAAAGAGCAAGGCAAATTTT
This sequence comes from Eudonia lacustrata, assembly GCA_947562085.1. NCBI lineage: Eukaryota > Metazoa > Arthropoda > Insecta > Lepidoptera > Crambidae > Eudonia > Eudonia lacustrata. The sequence continues at coordinate 4,784,560 of OX387317.1, read as the reverse complement.
AACTCAGACGATTTGGAAATGATAAAGGTATTATTTAAGGAGGAGGAGATCGATGCCGTAGTGGTAAACGCGCTCAGTCTTCACTTTCGTAAGGACGGTCGAGCTCTAACAAGCTTCGGAAGGCACGTAAAGCCGTTGGTCCCGGCTGCTTTAGCTGTCGTTTTTCTCTCTATGTCCATAGGGACGGCTCGTGCCACAGCCGTGGGGAGTTTGAATGAGCCGGTGATGAATAACCACTGATCTGCACTGGACCCAAGTGGCTGGTGGATTATGGTTCGTTTTCAATGGGGTGAAAGGCTCGTGCCCCAGAAGAGATGACATAAAATAAAGTGGTGACGTGAAAGGCATAATTTGATCTTGAGGAGTGTACTGTAGTGACGGTACAAATGAGAAGACAAAAATAAATAAATCCTACTAATATTATAAACGCGAAAGTTTTTAAGTATGGATGGATGTTTGTTACTCTTTCACGTAAAAACTACTGAATGGATTTGGATGAAATTCGGCATACAGATAGTTTATAACCTGGATTAATACATAGGATACTTTTTATCCCGATATTCCTACGGTATCGGGAACCACGCGGGTGAAACCGCGAGCGGCCGCTAGTAAATAAATGAACTCTTCTACACTCACACCAATTATCTAGCCCAAGAGAAGCTTCGTTATGAAAGTTAAATGGTGACTAGACAACGGATAAACATACTTAAATGCATATTTATTATACATAGAAAACACCCAGACCCGAGACAATATAGAAAAACAATAATTTCTAAATTGAGGGTCGGGCCCTTAGCTGGCTGTCGACAATCCCCAATCTTCTCTTGTTTCCTTCTAGACTTTTTATCTTCTCTACATTCAATTTCAAGTCACGTCGTGTGCCATAGAGCTGCCCTCAGCAAGGCGTCCTGCCCCCTGACTATGAACTCTTATAGCAGTATTATTGCAGTTGTGGAAAAGAGACGCCAGTATATTCGCCGCAACATGCGTCTCGTTTTCACAACTGCAATAATACTGCTATAAGAGCTCGTGGTTACCCCCCAGGTCACTACAGTACTCACTGATATAAGACCTGCTCTGGCAGCTGCAACAAGCGCCACAACCCATGCCGCAGTGTTGTGAGACCAGATGCCCAGGCGGTCACCCTTCTCCAGACCCTGAGCTCTCAGAGCGCAGCCCAACGCATCTGCCTGAAAAAATACATTATGTATTCATATTTAGATGTTAAGGTTTTGGTGATATCTGCAGTTGGCTTAGCGACTCCTCAGAGATTTGTTTTATTATCGTTACTTGTAACCATACGGCCCGTTCCCGATTCTGATCCAATTTCTTAGGTAAATCTAGTAGGGGACCCCGGACACGCGCAAGCTACTAGATAGGGCGTATTACTCTCTAGACACCCTCTAGGAGCGGCTTGAAGCTTTCTCTCGCCACACATGAAGTCCCGGTAATGCTGTGAAAGCCAAACGTGGCCAACATCAACCTCTTTCCGGCATGTATGGGACCTAGGGCTTAGATGGTCTGGTTGTGTTGTGAGTAATTATGATGGTCTTTTTAAATTCAGTCGAGGAGCTTACCTGAGTCAACAGCTGATCATAAGTCAACGACTGGTCCTCGTACACTGATCTCAATGCTACTCTGTTGGGATACCGGTTGGCTGTCTGCACCAGCTGCTCTGAAAGAGTGATATGGGTCAGGGGTTCGGAGCCCGGGTGCTGCAAATAACTTTCCGATGAAGCCGCGTGAAGTAGACGAAGTGATCTATGAAAAAACAAACTATTTTATAAGTGAGTATGCGATCAGTTATGAAGTAAATTGATAGATTTTTATAAAGAATCGCGCCGCACTCAGCGTTAAAGTTTTAGAAACAAAATTCTATATATAACGATCTTAACTTAACTTTACTATTATTAGTTACTTAGTCTTAAGGCGTATGTTTATTAAGATAAAACCATAATAATTATATTGTATGCATGTAGCCTAAGTAAGACGATACTATTTTTTTTGTAAACTACAATTTATGTTTTATTTAGCATGATTTGTTTAATTGCTTTGTTGGTTACCCAAATATATAATTAATAAATAAAACCTTAAATACTTAGTTCAAAACGCTTGAAAAGTGACGGTTGCGAAAGGTCATGTTTTAGAATAACGCCTGAGGTAGCCGCTTTGTAAACTTTTTTTTTAAATTTCACTATTATATTAAATTTTAATAAACATACGTACATACGTAGATGCTGGATGCGTCAAGCCGAGGACAGGGCGCTATGGCGCTCATTAGGGGAGGCCTATGTCCAGCAGTGGACTAATATAGGCCGATGATGATGATGATGATGATACGTACATTTGAGTATTTACAGATATGTTTTCTGTAAGCGACGGCAAAGCAAATATCTCTTTCATATGTTATTATTAAGTCCGGTAGATAAGTAAATACGTAACAAGACATATCTTATCACACACAATACAAATGTCACGTCAGCGCAACACAAACGACAACAAAACACTTTTCCTTTATTCAATATTATTGAGTTTTATATAGATACTACTGATATATAGACATATTATAAGAAATGTACATTGATATATGTCCCGATTGAATTTATTAACAAAACGTTTTATTATTACATGTTACTTGTTTTGAATTAATTTTGGACTTTGAGACTAAAAATCTTATGCCTTTTATGCCTGCCAGTACATTTGATTAAAAATTTCTTTAAAGTAAATTAAACTGACTAGGAGCGTCGACCACAGGTGCGTCCACCACTGGGGGCGTAAGCCACGGACCCAGCATTTCGGGTAAGGGCTCTATAACAAAGTTCATTATCATCACCATCATCAGCCTATAGATATCCCACTGTAGGGCTCAAGCCCATCCACATGAACAATAGCATACGACCTCCGCCCTCCCGACGATGGCGCGGTTTGTACGTTCGAAATATTTATTTACTAATGATATTCAGTTAGTCAATTGTCTTCGTCGTCACATATTATTTGATTATAAATTATAAAAGTAAATCTGTTGTTAGGACTCAATCTAGATTCTAGAATGATACGGTCTCATATTCACTCACTAAAATATTATCAAAATAATAACAAATTCCTCTGTAACTAAATAGTTATTATAACTAGCAACAATAAGAAAGAGTCCTCTCTTCTTTTATTATTGTGACTATCAAGGTCAGTGCTCTTTATATGACCTATTGCCACTCCATTATATTTATTTATTTAAACAGGTAATTACAGTCGCAGAACACACATTAAACATTATTATATATTGGGTTTTATGTTCTGATATGTGCTCCATTATTAGTGACACATCATTCTTGATTTAACTTAGAAATTAAGTTTATAATAAGTAACAGATTATGTACAACAAGTGATAAAAACGTTGTAACATCAACAGATTTGTACAAACCTTAAATTAATAGTTCCATTTAGCGTTCGCTTCACATTACAAACGCTTCTAATCCACATTTTATCTGCACTCACTAGTTAATTACTCGAGCGACACCGCACTACTGCGACTCCACTAGTACCATCAACTGTTGCACCAAAACAGGAATAATCAGTTTTATCTTTCATTAACGCTGGTTGTGTAATATTGCTATCGTCTCGTTGATAACTGGTATAATTGTTCGCGCATTCAATAAATGAATATGATATAATTTTATAGTGTCCATAGCGTCGCACGCGTATATTCTGACTGTCACAAAATTCAAATTCAAATATATTTATTTTCTCATCACTATACCCTATACCTTATAGGTATGAAAATACGTAGGTATAAAGGTACAGTCAACAGCAAAAGTAGATGATGTTTACTAGATTTCAAAATTAAGTTTCGGTAGTGTAAGTCGGTATTTTCTATATAACTACAGTCAAAGTCTGCAGGTACTAGTAGACACTCGAAGGTTTCTCGATATGCGTTTAAAAAGTTTTGATTTTCATTCTGATTTCATGTTTTGAAACTTGACCAATCATCAGTTACCTTTGCTGTTGACTGTACAGAGATAAAAATGACACTTAACAAGTAAACGGAACCCCTAAGTATCCCTTGTGAGAGACCGGTGCTTGCGATAGGTTTTGAAAAAAACCGTAGGCCACAAGTCGCCAGTGCCCCATTCCGCGGACTTTGAGTTAGCTGTAACTAAAACTTATTAATAACAAATAAACAAAAAACATGATGTGGCAAGCCCCTGAGTGAGATATATGTGTAAAAGAGTGAGTGTGTAAGAGTGAATGAATTAATGCGTGGTGTTCGTGTGTTAATACTTAGTGCACAATCCAATAAAACCTTAGAGAGGTATGATTATTGAAGTGGTTACACCTTTGGGATAATCAAGTCTTCGGTTTCTTCATATGATAATGACTTTTGTAAACTGTAAACGCACAACCACGAACTGGCTTATGACGTCATTGTGCCATAAAAGTAACTTACTGCCATCACACTTGACCTTTTAATTATCCCTGTCAATAAAATCATGTTTTTTTTAACCATTGTCTACTCAACCGCAATGAGTCGAATATCATGACAAAAAGAGAAACTATGGGGGCAACGCGGCCGGGTGCATACCGGAAGAATAACTTTTTCAATGTGGGTGCATACCGGCCGGGGGCAAACCGAACTGGGACCATAACGGCCGGACCCGATCTGACTGCCTAGCACGAGTTTAATAAATAAATATGATATAAAATTCTAACTCTCCTTGTTTTTCATCAGGACTGCTGTTCCAATGCCATTGCCACTAGGCCGACAGTTGTTGTTTACTTTTGACGTGATAGTATATTTTAGTCCACATTGCATGCCGTGGCAGCCTATAAGTAAGATGACACTTAGCTTAAGTCCTTTTTGTACAAAAACAACTTTAATTTAATTTAGTGTTAATTTTGTTGGTTGTCCTATTAAATAAAATATAATAAATAAATAAAGAAGAACAAACATACGTATAGATACATATGTATTTCGTATCCTAGCTTATATCCTATCATTAGCCTTTAGTAGTTCACTACGGAACATAGACCTCACCAGGTTCCGTCACTGATCACGATCCACGGCTACTCTCATCCAGCTCTTGCCATCAGCCTTGCGATATTTAATTACTAGCCTTGAAACCTCCCTCTGCGAACATAAGCGAATGGAGGAAAAATAAATGTTTTATATACTTTGCTAATGACTCACTTCACGCCACTCCACCTGAAGCTAATGTTAACACTTGGAAGACGTGGAAATGGAGTCCAGACGCGAAGACAACTAGTCCAGCGTTCTGCTGGCCCACAAGGTGCCTCTTCACGCCTCGTTGGAATAGAATAGAATAGAACAGAACAGAACAGAACAGAACAGAACAGAACAGAATAGAATATCGTTTATTGCCTTAACTGTGTACAATTTGCGGTTGAGGATGCAGGTACATTTGAGTTACAACAGTGTACCCATAACGGGCATGCAAAAGTAGATTGAAACTAATCAAAAATAAAAAGTAAAAACTAGGTAATCAAAGATTAATACTAACATGAAACTAACAGTGACTTAACATAACCTTATTAGTAGGTTAATTACAATTTTGTATTTTTTGATGCATTATTCATCTAAGCTGTAAAATGCGTTATTTATTAACCACTTTTTCAACATAAATTTAAAAATTGGTAACCCAAGAGCTTTAATGTCTGAAGGTAGATGATTGAAAACCTTGATACAAGTACTGAAGGCACTCTTATAGCAAATGTGATAGTTCATTCTCGTTCATAAATCATATTTATATTTATTGCGGACATTTGGACGTGAAGTGCTTTTGCTGTCAAAATACTCTGGGTTTTGTTTAATAAAAAAGGACCCCATGTCATAGGAAGGAGAGAAAACGTGTACTGGTAGATTATGTCATCTTTTGGAGGGGCGACAAAGAAACGAGTCACCAATTTTCTCACCACGCTGGCTCAATGCTGGTTGTTGGTTATTGTCATTTTATAACAACAACCGGGATCAACAGCAAATCAAAACGTGCCTTCCGAAACATGGAAAAGCTCGATAGATTTTAATTCGATCACCCATCTGGTGACCCGCATTGCCGAAGTTGCTTGGCTTACATGATCGCAACTCGAAAGCAGCCGCGGAGACATCAATCTCTTCTAAAATTTTCTAAAGGTTTAAGGAAGGGTAAAGAAAGAAACTGGGTGTATGTTTATTTACGTTAGTATGGGGAATGCCGTAACTGGGGTGGTGGGTGTTCTTAGGTTGTTTGAGATATCTTCATACATCGCTAGATGGCGCTGTAGAACAGTACAGCAAAGCATTAGTAGTATGGTGTCAAAGTACTTCTTGGACTCGTGGTATACCAATGATTGTTGCATAATGATAGTAATACGAGTTTGTCATGTAATTACGGGAAAGTACAGACTCTAATTAAATAATAAGCTAGAAAGGCTAGGGCAAGATTTCTAATGCTGTCCGGGGTCGTCGCTCAGTACGTTCACGTAAACTACAATTTTTCGTTTCTCCACGATTTACTAAAAATTATACACGCAACTCTTATTTGTATCGTTCCACCAACATAATAAAACTAGCGGCCCGTCCCGGCTTCGCACGGGTGGACATTTCTTTTAATATAGCCTATGTTACACAGCGCTAATGTAGCATTCTAATGGTGAAAGATTTTTTTATATCGGTCCAGTGGTTTTTGAGTTTACTCGTTGCAAACATACAAAAATACAAAAATACAAAGCTTTCCTCTTTATAATATTAGTAAGAAAGAGTTCTCCGATCTTGATCTCGTTTATTAGGTATGTCTATGAATGTTTTTAAAATAAATTTTATATCTTAAGTTGAAGAAGTGTTCATAACACTCAATGATATTATCTAATAAATAAAACTAATGATTTTACATAATAGGTAATACCTCGTAATTACTGTAAGACGCGTTTTACCATGTTATGTCTCAACTTAAATTACTCTATTGTTAATGTTAATATTTAGGCACTGTTGGTCTTTTAAAAGGTTTAGTAGATAAATGCCTAATTCTTAAAATGCCCAACAGCGTAAAAAATGGCTAATTCGCTTCTAAAATGCTTTTTTAATGTTCTAGAAATACCAATTTCTTAAAAAGACCAATTCTTAAAAAGATCAATCCTTAAAAATTACATTGTTATAAGAACTAGCTTTGTTAAGTACATTTTGTTGCCATAATAAATGAAAAAAAAAAATAATGATTGTCCCTGCTTGCAGTACAGTCACGTCTATCTAGTGGTTTGTTCAGAAGAACTATGCCGTCGTCCGTCGATTTCAAAGTTAAGTGGAACTTGATCGAATCCATGTTAATGCTGATGTTGATAGATTTATCATGGACGGAACACTAAATCCACAAGTAAATAAAAAACCTATAAATCATAGAGTTAATTTGCAAAGTTTTCTTATCGCATTTGTTCATTTAGCTATTTCAATCAATTAATTTATTGATTAACAAGGCCTCTTAATATGAATTTATCAATAAATAAAAATTCTTATTGCGATAGATCATTTGACAAAATGCTCATTCGTCTTTTCTGTGTACTGTAGTGCGATCACTAAGCGCAAGGAGTCCCGATGGATTCCTTGCGCGGGCAGCTCTATGGCATACGTCGTGACCTGAGTTTGAATGTAGAGACGAAAATAAGTCTAGAAGGAAACAAGAGAAGATGACGGATTCGGTGACAGCCCGCTGAGAAGCTAGGGCTGAATTGTAATTCGCTTCTTGATAAAATACACAACTTAAGTATATCTTTGTGCGTTCATATTTACCCAGTCACCACAGTAACAGAGTGAACGAGAGTGCGGCAACAGTGCCGTGATCTTGAATTGACGTACGAGCTGTAGCTACCGGCTAGGGTTGAGTGAGCCACACATAGTTAATTTATTATTGTGTGAATTTGGGTGTCTTATATATTATAAATGAAACACACAATTTAGGTGTACACTATAAAATACTTATATCATTATAAAGTACAATCGTAATCAAATATTAATTTACAAATTGGACACAACAAAATATTTACGCCTCGCTCGGCCAGTTTTAAAAGCTGCGTTATTTAATAACGTAATATATCCGCATGCCAATGTATAATTTTTTTAAATATATTATTGGAAAGCATTTACATGGAGGTACATATTTAAGGTCGGACATATTATCAAAAATAGTTTTGGCTAGCTTTGAATATTTATGTAATAAATTTTTCTATTTCCAATAAAGAAACAAGGTTTAAATAAGATCGGCAGCGCTCAGTGACATACTTGTTATTCTCCGTTACTACAGCGCTCGAATACGCTGCCCGATCCGTGTTTGCGATGACAGCCGCGTCATCGGGTACTCCTTTCCCATGCTTTTTTCCGTGTACTAATGTAGGTGAACTACGAGTTTGTGTGCGTGCGTTTCGGAGCGCTTGTGTGAAGTTGCCGCACTCTCGTTCACTCTGACAGTAATAAGATACGCCATCATCTTACGGTGCATCTAGTAGAAAAGCAATAGATTGTTGCTATAAATCTAGTATGAAATCGAAAATGTTGCATTCGACAATATTGGTGGTATTTGTCTGCGTCGCTTAGGTAGACAGGCAAACTTAAAACGAGCCCTACCACCAATCAAATCGAGTACAAACAAGTAGGTTTCGTTTCCCTCCTCTGGGAAACGAAACCCAGTACCACTGGGGCTGAGACCATTCATACCTACCAGACCACAAAAGCCCAATAAATAAATAAGGAACTTTCCATTTCACTCAGGCTCTGTTAAAATGAGTCAACCACCACACTGAATGCGTCAACGGCGGCGGCGCGAGGAGCAGCGCGATCCTTCAACCCTCGACCTTGTTTGCAAGAAAATTGGGAGGCGGAAAAACACCATTTCGAACGCATTTTCCAAACGATCTATATCGTGGCCTTAGGAGGTCGGGGGAATTTGCATGTTTCGTCACAAGGGCCGGGGGCGGCGGGGGCAACAGGGGCGTGAGGGCGCGGGTGCGCGGGGGCGATCGCGGCGGGGTGGTGGTCGCGTGAGACCCACGCGCCACTTCCGGCGGGCGGCTCCGCGGCCTCGATTCAAGATCAGATACCAGGAGAATACAAAGGCTTTGACCATGGACTGTAACGTGCAGTTAGCTGTTCCTTAGACATGACCTACGCCGACCTGGAGGGGAACCTCTTTGGAGGATTTCTGCAGCGGCAGCACAGAGTACTTACTAATATAGAGGTTGAAAGTAACATAAATGTAAAATAACAACAATGTTAACAGCATTATTGTGCCAGTTTAGTGGTTGAGGATTCCGGGTGTAGTCAGCTTACGATTTTTGGCCTTAGTGCAAGCGCTTGTACCCATAAGAAATTAAAAACAAAAAGTACAAAATCTCTTAAAGAAATATTTACCCGTTTTTGCAACGTTTTTCATTGCTGCTCCAAATGAGCTAAAATGAGCTGAAATGAAAGTGAAATCTAAATGAAATAAAATGAATGAAATGAAATAAAAATACACTTTATTGTACACCATACAAAAGACATAAACAGGACAATACAAGAAGATGCTGATGAAGATGATGTTGAACACCTCAGTCTCCCTGTGACCACGAACCCTGCAATGGGTTCAAAACGTCAGAATAAACACTAAATAAAAGTAATGTATAAAATAAATGCGAGTAAATCCGTACAAGTAGTTTAATTTCAATGTGTAGTGTGCGCGTAAACTTTAGAAAACAATATTAATTCTTGTCAATCGTAGCAATTTTGTATTGAATCACATAAAGATGATTTCTTTTGATTTAACTTATACAATACGGATTGTTATTACATAACCTTTATTTTTCCACTTCTAGGAAAATGTCCTCCCCCTAATTATTTGAATTAGGTATCGTGGCTCTGTTTGACCCGTGCAAATCAACACTATATCTACTTTTTCTTTCTTTTCCTTTTCTTTATTCAATGTCGACAATTAGGTACGATCAAAATCCGATCTTAACATTTAAACAGTCAAGGTTCAGGTAATAAAATAAAAAAAAAAATAAAAAATAGTCAATATTTTATTATAAGTAGACTGTGGTTTTGCAAATTTTGGTGTGGACAAATTACAATTCGAAAAAGTTTACGAATATTTTTTCTTGATGTTATTTAACGGGTACCCCTGAAACCCAGATTACAAAACATGGTAAGTATAGGCAGGTAAAGACAGCATTAGTTTTTAACCAGGTTTAATTTAAGACCATGTTTTGTAATAACAGGGAAAACGTAAATTGATGTTTCCCAGAACCTAAAAAAAAATGCAATTCCACAAAGTAAAATTAAAGTAAAAAGACTGGAAGCAAATCGACTCTCCCTATCCAGTAGTGACATGTTTATAGACATTTGACATAGGTCAACACATCTCTTTGAGACGTGGGGCTAATAGAATATTACCGTGGCAATTTGAGTGATGAAGCTCATGCATATTTTATTTCGTTGCAAACAAATTCGTAGAAGTTTTGACACCTACGTTACATTTTAAGTAATTAATATTTGGTCACTTGCAATATTTTCAATGCAGGTCTAAGTTCTGGGATATTGACATATTATTATTTGAAATGCAATTTAGTTAGTAGTATAATTATTTGCTAGAATACTAATGAGTTCATAATTTAAACAGCTAAAAAAAATGTTATTTTGGTCATGATCCTATAAATAACACTTCTAAGAGTAGAGTTGACATCATACAATATAATAACTAATTAACATAATTGATTAATTAACATTACTTGTAATTCTACTAAATTATACTAAATAAATTTTATTGCAGTCAAATTACATATATACTATTACTGTACCAAAATAATACTAATAAAAAAAAAATCGCACTTTATCACTTGGGTTTAGTAAAACCATTAAAACTTAGGAATTTATAGGTAATAGACAACAACTTTTATCGTCTCTGTTAACTCTACAACCAGATTCCGAGCCAAAAAGAGAATACAATGAAATCATTAATTATTTATTTATTATCGGAATCAAAACATACATTACTTTAATAATATGGGGTACTACTTAAGCCTCTTGGGATAGATGATATAATAGATGGAAAGATGGATGAGTAGGTTAATGGAAAGGATCTATTACGATTGTTTTAAGTCCGTCTGGCCAGCTACCTCCATCTCATCCAAGTCTGTCACCATGTCAGTAGCATTATTGTGTCCCGTCAAATAAGAGAAAATTAAGTCATTTAATCAGGTAGTTGTGGTTTACGGGTGAAGAGCGCTTCCATCTTATTCGGCCTTATCGTCCCTATCGAAACATAGCTATGCAATTAAATATAAATAACACCGTGGTAACATGCAATATCATATTTATGAAAATTTACTTTTCCATATAATAACTCAAATTTATTTTATTACATTATTTTTGTTCAACCCTGACATGTTTTGACTTCTGTCTTGTTTGGATCATGAGGTTGACGAACAAGAACAATGTATCAGCTGGACCTAGGGTTCTCACTTTATTTTTACTTAGTAACAAACAACCTTAATATCTCGGCCTTTGTGCTCGGTGCTTTTCTGGTATGTTTATAATTCTCCGGGGTTCTACGACATGTGCTATCTGCCATATACGGGATTATACAGGTACCTATTACCAAACACACTAGTTTTTATTAAATATGTACACAACAAAAAGAAACATTACTTACAGTTATGACTTAACTTAAAAAAAAAACAGAGAAAAATAATTAGAAAATTAAAAACCTACAAATAAAAGATGTCCTCCAACTGTGGGCCCATGGGAACGGTCCCAAAAAAAACCAAACACACTGTATAAGCATACTTATTCACTGCTAAAAGGCCTTTATCGTATCGCTACAATTGTTGGGTGATGGCTTTCACCGCGCTGGCCAAATGCGGGTTGATGATCGATCAACCCGATCGCTATGCATCGAAAATTTTGAGAAATCCTTTGCCTTATTGAGAGTTTAACCCAGGACCTTCAGATATCGGGTCGAGCGCCGTGCCACTCGGCCACCGAGGCGAATAAAAGTTATTATTAAAATATTAAAATTAGAGAATCACATATGAAATTATTAAAGAATATTAGCATCATGGAGTTTTTCGTGACGTTGATTAAGTGGCATGAAGTCGTTTGGTTAAAGAAAAATGGAAACGTTAAATTGCCCGCTAAAAGAAAAACTGTATTAAGGAAGAATTTTAATTGATGCAGTCCAGTATTAATTGAGGCCAAGGTGCTAGCAGGCGGCCCGCAGACAATTATACATTTTTATCTTTATGTAAAAAAAGAAAGTGCCATAAACCACCACGCGGGCCCAGGATTGGTGGTTGTTAACGACTGGTAATGCAGCCGGGACCAACGGCTTTACGTGCCTTTCAAAGGACTAAGGATAATAAAGTTTAGGTCACCCATCCGGCCAGCCTTTGCGAAAGTTGCTTAGTTGCAGCAATCGCAGACGTTAACCACTGCACTACCAACCTCCTCATTCATACATTAATTACAACTAGTGGTCGCCCAGTGGTCGAAATTCAACCGTAAATTTATTAAGGCTGCACGGATTGTATCCTAAGCAATGAAAAATTAAATAAGATAGAATGTGAGTTTGGATTGGCATTGACAGATTTCGGCCGCTCCTGTTCCATTTTTGAAATTTTTGAAAAGAATATAAAAACGTGTGTGTAATGTTTGTTTTATTGATATAATGTATTTTTATGCATAATTAAAAAAAAAAAATTAACTTTTGGGATAACCTTCTCTATAAAAACTGTAACTGTGCGAAATTTCATTCTCCTCCGTCCGCGCAATTTTCGTAAAAAAGGGGTACAAAGTTTTGCTTCACGTATTCATATATAGATAATTTGCACGCGAAGATACGTAAAGACACATTATTTAAAAAAAAACAAAGGTGACGATGGCTCAAAAGCTGCTGATAGGGGTATCAAAAGCTTCTGCAATTCTGTCATAGTCTTGAACCAGAAAGTCATTAACATAAGTGAAACACTTGAATAATAGATGTGGGTTGGAGATCGCAATCCCATGATCGAAAAAATAATAATCACACATTGCACAACCTGGGAACAGAACTTTAGACCTCTGGACATAGGGCCGAGTGCTTTTCATTAAGAGAACTAAATCTGCTGGCGAACTTATACCTACAGCAAAAAAACTGGGGAAAGAATGAGAAGGTGGTTGACTCTTTTCTTTATTAAAGTACCTTTTACTATTTATAAAAACATAAATTTGCCTTAAATACAACTATATAAAAATTTGAACATTTTTGGTAAAAAAGTTATTTAAACGTGTTTAAAAAAGCTGTTGCAAGTGTATCCTAATTTGAGTGACTCTAAATTACTGGAAATAAATTGAGAAGTCCAGCAGGAGTGCACCTAAAACAGTAACAAATAATTTTCGAAGTGTGCCAGAAAGATAAGCACAAGCAAATTACTCCGGCATTAAAATTAAATTGTTAACGTTATGAATGAAAAACTTAAAAATATGCAAATCACCATACAATCTTGGTAATGGGGGGTTCCAAAAAATGGGTCAATGCATGGGCACGAGACATTCTGAGACATCGCTTGGAAGTTTGTTTGTAAATCCGGCGAGCGGCGCGGCGCGTTTATTTACCCGAATCATGCGAGCAGGCATGGGCCACGCCGTGCCGCAGTCATGGCCCGGCCGTCCACCGACTAACACCACCATGTAAGTGCAGTGCAGTGCTCAGGATTGATGAGGTAACGAGTGAGGATGTCGCAGGCCCCCGGCGGCAAGAAACCCGGCAAGGGCCCGCCAAAGAAGATCGTCGACGAGGACAAAATTGTGCCGGCAAAACTTGATGACAAAGATGAGACATCTTCCAACAATGGGGATAAGAAAGAGATTAAGGAGGGCAATGGGGAGGTGGTCCCGAAGCCGCCTAGTGCAGGGATCAACATGCGGGAAGTGGCCGCGAAGGTCCTGGTGCTGGCGCAGAAGGGCGAGTGGCCTGCCGTGGAACAGACCCTCAAGGTTCTGGAGAAGCTGGTGGCGGCGGGCGGCGAGGACACGGTCACCGTGCCTATGGCTGGCATCCTGGAGCCGGTATGTACTTAGTAACGTTTGACCCACCTTTGTAGTTTTGCACAGCTGTAAACTTTTTGGAATATTCTTCTTGTTTGAAAAGTTTTGCGTTGGTTTTTTTGGCAATTAACACTTCCGAACTTCTTGGAAGATCTAAAATAATCTTCCTTAAAAAATGTGTGTTCTATCCTATCCTATCACTATCAAATCACTAAATCTGCTGTGCCAGACTACACGACTTCTCAAAAATAATACTAATTAGTAACTAATATAATTTCAACCCAAAAGAAAAACTATTTAAGTAATTAACGACATATTTGTGTGCCAGAAACACAGCACTTAACAGAGCCGTTTACTCAATAAAAGTATGAAAGATTATTTCTACCCTGAAATAGAACTGCGGCTACGTAGCTTTACGTGTAACCTACTTGTTAGTAACTCATAAATTAAACGTAACAGATCCTGTTAAATACTTATACAAAATCAAGATTGTTATAGTTTCATTCCATTTTATAAACGCCCGTATAATAAGAGTACGTTTTTTAAATGATGAATATCATTTAACTACGTTGTCTTAAACATTTGAAGTCTATAAAAGATAGAAACATGTTGGAATGTCTCCAGATCCTAGAAATATTGCACGCGGTAAATACTTTTTCTCTGACGGCAAAACTATATGCTGCACTACGGATGGCTGCATTTAACGAATCACGACATCACTGCAAGGAGACGAGCTTACAAAGTGTCAAAAGCTCTTAACTATGCCTTTTTTATCTTGAGTAACTGTACACAGTTTGAGGGGATCATACACTTAAAAGGTGTATACAAATGGCGGCAAATTCGTTGAATGTCCCTGCTCTTCAAGTATCTCTAACTTCGACTTGAATAATATGAAAATGTCGCGTCTAACGGATAATTTATGCTACACCGCGTCGAACCCCAGCCAAGTAAGCACGGAATAGGCAAGAATCCAAAACACTGGATACGTTTAGGTATATGGACTATAGCATATGCTAAACAGTGGTGAGTCGCACCACGCGGTGAGCCGGGGTGCGATTTTGAAACTCCGGTGATCTTTCATCATCATCATCATCACATCATCAGCTCATGTTATGTCCCCACTACTGGGGCACGAGCCTTCCCTATGGATGGATAGGGAGAACGGGCCATAAACCAACACGCCGGACCCGGTGCGGATTGGTGGTAGTTATCGACTGCTAATACAGCCGGGACCAACGGCTTTACGTGCCTTCCGAAGCACGGAGGAGCTTGAGATGATATAAATTTTTGGTCACCCATCCGATGACCGGCCCTTGCGAAAGTTGCTTAACCTCAGCACTCGCTCCTTCTCAAATTGTGATCTTTAACTTAAATAAATAAATATTTCCGGGTCCCTATTTAAAGCACATTGTGCGCACGCAGGAGTCTAAGATTTGGTAGGTATACCTAAGTAGTTACATTTTATATGGAGAAGGGAGTATCGAAAGACAAACTGTATGAATATACAGGGTGGAAAAATCGAATGCCACATGGATGGCAACTACCTTAAATATTGGAAATAGCACATTCTGTGTAAAGGAGACTTTCCTTTATTTTTAAACACAATAAATTCTGCATTAATGGATTTTTTTAAAATCGCTTGTCTTAGGCGGGACTCGAACCAGTCAAATGCAACAAAAATAACATGCCGTATTTTATGATGCAGATCGAAAGGGTTACTGATGAGGTTCATTTTTCTCTAAATAACTAACACAATCAAAATAACGGAAGGCCATGAAAAGTAACAACTACCTTTTCATTTTGTTTTCACCCGTCACGTGAAATGCACCGGAACTAAGTAGGTAGTTACCTACCTAATTTAATTACTGTAAATAGCAAATATCTTTATTTAATTCATGGTACTTATGTGTTGTAATCAATCGATATGAAAGACTCTTCCGATCTGCATCATAAAATACGGCATGTTATTTTTACCACATTTGATCGGTTTGATTCCCGGTTAAGACAGACGATTTTTCAAAAATCCATAATTGCAGTATTTATTATTCTCTAACATAAAAGTAAGTATCCATTGTACGCAATGACTGAATTTACTATTTCCAATAATTAAAGTAGTTGCGGTGCATTTCACGTGACGGGTGAAAAGAAAATTATAAAAGGTAATTGTTAATTTTCATGGCCTTCCGTAATTTTGATTGTTTATTATTTAGAGAAAAATTTACCTTATCAGTAACCCTTTCGATCTGCATCATAAAATACGGCATGTTATTTTTTGTCGTATTCAACTGGTTCGAGTCCCGCTTAAGACAAGAGATTTTCAAAAATCCATAAATGCAGAATTTATTGTTTTTAAAAATAAAGGAAAGTCTCCTTTACACAGAATGTGCTATTTCCAATATTTAAGGTAGTTGCCATCCATGTGGCATTCGATCTTTCCACTCTGTATATACGAGAATGTTACAAGTACCTACTTTAAATTAAATAAAAGTTGTTTCATTTTTTATTAGCGATAAATTTGAAATTAGGGAAAATCTGTCAATTCCAATCCTAAGTCGTAATGACATTAATACAGTTCAATTAATGCAACCTAAACCGAATAAAATATTTTGAATTTTAAACTTCAATAACGTATTACAAGAACGTTAAAATTGAAAAATAATTATAAATAGATAATTTTTCGGCCGAATTTCAACCACTAGGCGAACACAAGTAATAAAAAATACTCTATAAAATACAATATTATTAAAAGTTCTAAAATTTTCATAACAAAACAGTCCCATTAATCGTATGCGAGTGAGACTCGCAATTCGAAATGGTTGACCGCAGAGGGCGGTTTCAGCTAATACATAGATTTGTTTCGCAAAATGTGACAACATCTGCCTCAAGTATATACACATTCCGGCACAAATGATAATTCTTTCATATTCAATGTCTAAAAACATACAATAAACTGAATTAAAAATTAACCTTAAAAAAGTTCCGACAGAATTTTAAGAAATCCTTTCTTCATCATCTCAGCCAAAAGACGTCCACTGCTGGACAAAGGCCTCCCCCAAGGATCTCCACAACAAACGGTTTTGTGCTGCTCGCATACAGCGGCTTCCCGCGACCTCACCAGATCGTCGGTCCACCTTGTTGGAGGCCTGCCCACACTGCGCTTTCCGGTACGCAGTCGCCATCGCCACTCAAGGACTATCCCGCCCCAGCGGCCATCAGTCTTGCGAGCAATGTGCCCTGCCCACACAAATCCTTTCTTTGCAGATGTCAATTTTTTTGCAGAAAGGCCTACTTAAGATAGCTACTTTACTGTTCCTAAGATTCGTGTTCGTTATAAGTCCGCCCTTCAGTCAGTAAGTGAGTTGTATGTTGCTTTTTTATATTAGACAACACAAGTCGACGCTATTTAAACAACGCAAAATGGTTTGAAAAGCTTCTTAATTTTACGAGCTAACACGACAGGTGGCAACGCTACATTTACCGTTACATTTTTATAGGCTCTCAAACTACTCGCTGTAACTGATCGGCACTTTATGTCACCAGGAATAGTACTATCCTCTGACAGTACGTGGTTCAATACTGTTGACAATATGATTGATCATAAGGCAGACCACTCATATTTATTTTCGCACTACACAAAATACAAAGCATCAGCCACCTTCACTAAGTGATTAGTTTCGAAGCTCATGTATCCGGTATATAGTTCTTACTGCTCTCAGATCATAAAGTTGCTATTACTAACCCAGGATTTCGATTGCAAGAGCAATTAGTATAAGAAAGCCCGAAACTATACGATATAGGGTTTGTTCTTGTGATGGTTAAATGGATAGATATTAAATAAAACTTCAGCTTCAGGCTTTTTCTTGTTAACAGCTAAAATCATTTTAGAAAAGCGTGGGGTCACCAGTGTTCTCTGCGCTCACACAGCAAGAGTCAGACAAAGACAAAGAGAAAGACTTTAGTAGATAGTTTTCATAAATTAGCACGGATCGGACAGAGCACCACAATTGACCACCATGATAATTGGCAGTGAAACGAACTTTTTTTTAAAGTGGATTGTGGTTGTTTTTGTAGAAATTTTTCCAACGCTTACTTATTCAGAGCAACAGTAAATTATTTATTACGATTATGAATATATATCATTTATATGTTATTGAGCTCGATGGCGCAGTGGTTAACGCGCCCGGTCTGTGAGTGCTGAGGTTAAGCAACTTTCGCAAAGGCCGGTCATCGGTTGAGTGACCAAAACTTTATAATCTCGAGCTCCTCCGTGCTTCGGAAGGCACGTAAAGCGTTGGTCCCGGCTGCTTTAGCAGTCCTTAACAACCACCAATTGGGCCCGCGTGGTGGTTTATGGCCCGTTCTCCCTATCCTTCCATGGGGAAGGCTCATGCCCCAGCAGTGGGGACATATAAAAGAGCTGATGGTGATGATATGTTATTGTTATAAAATGCTATCCAAAAGTGAAATATGTGAGACAAAAACTATAACAATGATGAGTAACAACATTAAAAAACAAAGTTCAACAATATACACTTTTAAACTTTCGCATTTCATAGTTAAACAAATTTAAACGGGGACTAACGCAACAGCAGTCAGCCTGTGACCACGGCCGGCGGCCGTTGTAACTCGGTCGAAACGTCGGGTATAAAGTAGGTATGATACCTTTTTACTAATTAGTTTGCGTTAATCCCCGTTTAAATTTGTTAAAAGTTCAACAAATCAAAGACGGCTGAAGCGCAAAGACACTTCTTCCATTCCTTTGGTCAGACACAGCGCAGGGGGAGGCGCGCTGTATGTTCGATATCTTGGCCACAAAATAAGGAGGCTACAGAACCTAAGCTTCTCACAAACTCACTCGGGCAGCGCGCACATAAACTACCTACTCAGAGATGGGCAAACTTTTTCATTCGCGTGACAATATTTACTAACAAAATCTATGGCGGGCCAGACTATTGAATTTTGTGCTGTATTTTTTCAATAAATATTTTTTTTGTGAAATAAAAATATTGATAGGTATGCATTTTTTGGAACACACACGCACTTGAATTTTTGTTTGATGGTCGCGGGCCGGACTTCGATCATTCGCGGGCCGGAGATGGCCCGCGGGCCGTAGTTTGTTCTAGATGAAGCAATAGATAGCAATGATGGAGGTATTTTCCCAGCATTGGAACAGTATACTATAAAGTATTTATGCAGCTGCCGACTAATGTAACTGTTGGTGTCAAAAAAATTGTCATAATACTGTGTTCAGTGTGGTCTCTTGTTAAAGCACCGGCATGCTACACATGAAATTTAAGCTAAAGGAGGCTGAGAAACTTCTCTATATGGTTACCCGTCCTACAATATCTGAGTCCCTAGGTCCCTAAGTCCCTAAAGCCCTAAAGCCCTAACCTACAGCATAAATGTGTAATAAATTAATATATATGCAAGATTGGAAGAGATTATGAACTGTTTTTTCAGACATTGTGTCGGCAGATTTAAAATCGTGCAAATGAGAAGACGTTTTACTTTAACACTGTTTTCATACAACTTAGTAATTCTTTTATTTAAGTAATGCACTAGGCGAAACGTAGGATAGTTCCGTGGCGACGTCTTCTCTTCTTGGCGACTCGAACGAAAGTGAGCTCCGTCCAGCCCCTTGGTAACGCCACGACTCTGTCGAAGCGCAAAGGAAACGTAGTCGTGCGGCCTACACCGCTTGGGGCGCGGTTGCGTTTTGTTTAGTGTCCGTAATCATGTCCGGTTGCGACATATAAATAAATACGGGATGTCTGCACCACGAGACCTGTCTGCAACAGACGAAAGGTGGTGAGGAAACAGGGTTCACAATAGGATTTTCTCACTGCCAGTCAAGCAAGCTTGCCTTTTACGGACACGGAATCTCCTTACAGCTGCGCACGGACTGCTCCGAGCTGTACCGAGATCCATGTCCGTGAGAGAGAGGGTCTATGTTTTTGTTAGAGAGAGATTGCTGATTGCCTCAAACGGCATTTTTAGCTTCACCGGGCTTTTTTGGGGACGGCGAAAAACTTAAAGGGTTCCTCAAGCTGTGTGAAACGAATCACCTTCGGAGGTTTTCTGAGGGAACGGCATTACGTACTTAAGTGCGTGTACCCGTGCCCTACTAGATTCTCTGAGGGTTCGGATCGGATCGGAGAGCAGAACAACCCGAGGGTGCCTCTAAAGGCTCGGACCTCGGCTTGGGTTGACCGGGCCGTGGTGGAGGAGAGAAGCGCCCAGGTACATGTCTGTGCCTGGTATAGAGCGCGTGTGAACCGGCTCGTCGTACCCTTGTTCTACGAGTACGGTGTCTTGAACCTAAACTAGTGTGCATGTTTAGTGTATTCTGTAAATGTGTAGTGGCATTTAGAGGATCGGGAAAGGTTCTATGTGTTTGTTGCTCAAGCGCGGTATGTATGAATAGGGTTGCCAACCATACTTTAAAATAACGTAACCTACGTTATTTTCCATCCCCTTATCTTATTATTTTTAATAGAAATAAAGTATGGAAAATACTTTACGTCCGACTAATGCGTGCGTTTGAACGGAATATTCCTGTTGACTTAATTTCTGAACTACTGAATGATACTCAGACTCAGGTGAAGTGAAACGAAACGCAACACCTAAATAAAATTTGGAAAACACTTTATTTTTTCTTCAAATACTTTTTTTATACTAGTTAGTGATAGATTTACTTTAATTTCCTGAAAAATAGTTGGCAACCCCATGTGCGAAGCTTACCTTCTGGCTCTCGTTATGTTGTCTTGGCAACGGCATCGCGTGAGCAGCCGTCTCTCCTTTTACTGCCGGAGCCCCCGCTCATGATCGTCATGTATGATTTGTTTTGATATTTCGCGTGCGACTGTGACTGCGATAAGGTCCGTTTGCTGTCTGTAATCGATAAGGGATCGGTACGAGGGTTCCTTGACGAGTTGCTGACATTGCGAAAGGGATGTGGGATGGTTAGCGTGGTTAGAACTGACTTACTCTTTAAAAAAATTAAAAAACTTTTTAAAAACAAGCTTTTTTACTTGTTAATAAAGAAAGAACTAAAAAAAACAAAATTTGCGTTAAAAATTATATAAACATTTTAAGAACTAAAAAGTTAAAAATAATTTAATTTAAAAATCTTTGCGTTTTTTTTAACAGACCCATTTTTTTTAATAAATAAAAGCGTGTTACATTTTGATGGAACATAAAAGAACATTATAATTGAGCATATTACACCTTTATTATTTTTCTTTTGCAATCACAATGTAACACGCTTTTATTTATAAAAAAATTGGCTCTGTGAAAAAAACGCAAAGATTTTAAAATTAAATTATTTTTAACTTTTTAGTATTTTTATTGACATGTTTATACATTCTTATACCATTCATCCCTCGGCACGTGCTCACCTTGGCCAATGCCAAGGTAAGCACGTTAGATGGATGACCCAATGGTCATCCATCTAATCCATCTAATCAAAGACAGAATCCACATTCCTAACAAACGGAACGAACGAACGGACGAACGAACTTATTTTCCAGCTCTATCATCAGACCCTGGTTACCATCTAGCACCAAAGTACTTGTCAAGACGAATCATACGAATCCAAACTCGATGGGGTTGTGTTGTTTAATTACCGAGTTCCTATGGCCACCTTCCAGCTCCATCATTAGACCCTGGTAACCATCTAGCACCAAAGTACTCGTCAAGATGAATCAAACGAGCCCAAACTCGATGGGGTTATGTCGTTTAATTACTGAGTTCCTATGGCCATCTTCCAGCTCTATCATCAGACCCTGGTTACCATCTAGCACCAAAGTACTCGTCAAGACGAATCATACAAGCCCAAACTCGAGGTAGCGCCGAGCAACATATATTAAAAAAAGCTTGTAAAAAAGATGTCCACCCGTGCGAAGCAGGGCCGAGCCGCTATTAATAATAAAGGCGATAACAACCGTGAAATGCGCTCACTTATGCATGGTCTGTATAAAAAATATATAACATACAACGCCAAGAAAAATATATGTAATAATGTAATAATATATTTCCAACAATGTTATTGTTTCCAAAATGCAAAATTATAAAATTTCCTTGATAGAAACAAATTCAAAGTCATCTTAAAACAGCATTTACATGATTATCTTTACTTTAAATATACGTCGATGACATTAAGTATACTTATTCTATTTACTTATTGGAAAAAACGCTTTTATTATTTAAATCATTTAGGTTTTAAATTAATAGCGTTTTTCGAATTTCCTGTCTGGATCACTCACTATTTGCATCCCTTTTCTTGTATATCTTCTTGTATGTCTTCAGAGAGCGACATCTCTGTCATTTTAAACTTGTTTAACTTGGTAACGGCATATAATTTTGTAAATGTCGTTACTTATATTAAAGCTGTGGAGTTTCTTGCGCCCATTCTTCTCCACAACAAAAAAATAGACGTCCTGAATGGGTAGTAGGTAAAAAATGTTTAGACGATTCAAAAGCACTTTTCTAAAGTTTATTTGAATTAAAAAAATATTTCACTTTGCATTGACTTTGACTTTGACTTTGTCGCGACAGAGAGCTATTTTATGGTTGTTAGAGCCCCGGCAGGCGTAAAAGAACCACGATCGTCTTTTTTTTGCTTTCATGCGTTTCTTCTTAATGGACAATTACGTTCATACGCAGAACGCGACGGCTGCCAGTAGGAAAAATCACTGGTTCCATTCGAACACTGGTGTACTACCCTTCTTCTTATTCTTCTTCTTCCTCAGCCATAATTGACCCTTTGTTGGGTATCCTACATACATACAAATTATATAAATATACCTTCTACTTTACACGTATGATAATAAGTCACCACTTAATAAATGAATTATGTCATTATTATAACGAGGCAATCAATTAAGTTTTCATTAATCACTGTTGGATCATTAAACATCGTGTTAAAGATATTCATTCACAAATCATATGCCTATAAGCGTTCCATAATTGGGCTCAAGTCTTTCCACATAAACAACAATAGTATTTGAATAGATGTGGACTTATATAGGTACTACCACTGGCCCTTGGTGGGTTTCATTTCAATGCCTTCCATAAGACAACAACTGGCTTTATCAGCTTAAATTCCAAAGCCTTCTGAAGTACAGAGGAGCTTTAGAGCGAAATTTCGTAACCCATCCAGTAATACAATATCCAATGCAATCTCGGTGCCTACTGCAAGTTAGATTTGCTATTCCATTAATTTTTTTTAAATAAACAAAAGTTTGTATAGCACCGAAGCAGCGTCCCGGCGAAAAAAAAGGAGAAGATATAAAATGTTGCCATACAAATTCTCGTCGAATGGTGTATGAAAATCGCACCCTCAATAGCCGTTGAGAATTGACCTCCTCGCAATCGTGTTAAGGTATAATTAAAATATTAATATAATTAAGTTAAAGAGAACGAAGCTAACATTTGATTTTATGTGTTCATCATCTCAGCCAAAAGACGTCCACTGCTGGACAAAGGCCTCCCCCAAGGATATGAGGGGTATTTGCCGTAATCGCCACGCTTGGCAGGCGGGTTGGCGATCGCAGTAGGTTGAGGGTAATCTCAGAGAAATGCTGCTGCCCAACCTCTGGAATGGTCCCTTAGTCGGCTTTTACGACACCCACGGGAAGAGAGGGGGTGGTGCAATACTTTATCCCCGGCACCACACAGGGGAATGTGTGGATGTGTGTGAATTATGTGTTACAATAAATTAATTATTCTTGTGAGTGTCTACACTCGACCTATTAAGTTAAAGAATTCTATTTTGAATGTTGAATGAGTCGTAAACTTTTGTTCTTTTTATCTTGATTTTATGATTCGCTGGAAATACTTTCAGTCTGTTGAATGGTGTGGTTATTCTAATTTTATCGCACCTACATCATTATGTTGATAAGAAATCTTATTCCACTGTTTTACAGCAGGAGGAATAACTGTTTGTAAAATGGCCTTTAAATTATGTAGTTTTATTAAAAAGTATAATTGCGTATACCTATTTACAGACACGTATAGACATTGGTATTTTACCCTTAAAGATTAATAAATTTTACCTATATCTGTAGGTACTCTGTTTTCGATTTATATGCGATACAATATTTTTATTTGTTATTTGTTCCCATGAGGCCACAGTTGCAGTACCTCTTTTATTTTTAGGTATTTAGTTTTTAATTTGCTATTTATTATTCTCTGTTTTTTTAAGTGCTCTCTGTTATGTTTCTTTTTATTATTTTATTGATATTGATGAATTGTAAGACTCACTAAGCTCAGAAGGTCGATAGCGCAGTGGTAAACGTACTCAGTCTGCGATGGTTGAAGTTAAGCAACTTTCGCAAAGGCCATCAATCATCGGATGGATGACAATAAATTTATGAATACTTTTTTATTTATTTTATTTGCTTGCTCCTCCATGTTTTGAAAGGCATGTAAAACCGTTGTTTCCGTCTGTATACGCAGTAGTTACCAACCAACATACCGCAGTGGGCCCGCGTGGTGGTTTATGACCCGTTTTTCTTATGGTGTTGACATTGAGAGGGAAGGCTCGTGGCCCAGTAGTGAGGACAATAATTGTGTTAGCCCTCAGCATGAAGTTTTTAACTAGTAGTTATCTTTTTGCAGTTCGATGTCGAGGTTTTTTTTAATATATCTTACGGGTGAGCAGTTGGCCTTCCTCTCATCTGATGTCAAGTGATGATAAGGCGGAGGTGGAAGCGCACTTCAACCGGAATCTGAGGCACTTATGTTGTTGACATTGAGAGGGAAGGCTCGTGGCCCAGTAGTGAGGACAATAAGCTGGTGATGAAAATACTTAATGAGAGACGATAAAGTTAAAGATGGTAGAACTTCACCCAAAATCCCCAACTACAGCAGAGGCTAAACTATCAGCAGAACACTGTTGCTTCTAGCATTGTTGTTATGGCAACAGGCTTAGATAAGATGGTAGCTGCTAAACAAAATTCAAAGAGCTATGAATCGATCAGAATAAAAAAGACAAAACATTACCTTCCGTTTTACTTTATGAATCTAAATAATTTTAATAGTAGTTTATGCAACTGTCATATAATGAAGGGTATTAAAACACGAGTGTGAGTTTATGAAACGAGCGCAGCGAGTTTCATAATAGTAACGAGTGTTTTAATACCCGTGTTATATGCAGATGCATACACTACTTTATCTTCACTAATGCAATTAGTCAAACAACAAGAGTAAAAGCTGACAATAGTTTATTTATAATAATTGTTCAAATTTTGTATGGTATAATTTTGAAAATGTTAATTATTGATCCAGCAGCTGTAGCGGTCGCGGGGCAAGCAGTAGAGCTCGTAGACGGAGTTGGAATATTTATAATTACTTCATTCGTCTTGTTTTCTATACTGTTCAAGATCGTATTTGAGACTTGAATTTTATTCATTAAAGACTCATCAATGTAGCTTTCAGCCACAGTAGAAGACTTCCACCCCCCGTGTCGTTTCAGTGCGGTCAAATCACCACCGCTATCTATGAGAAGGGTCGCCGAGGTGCGCCGGAAGCAATGCCCCGTGTACAACGCTGGGTTAAGCAGATTCAAAAAACTTGCGATAGTTTTTCCCAGAGCACCAAATTTATTAATACCAGTTCTTTGATCGACGCACTTCCCCGATCTATAGCTCAAGAAAAAGGCAGGGTTTCGACAGGGGGTGGGTCGAAGTTCCATGTATTTTTTACATACGGCATAGCAGTTGCCCGTCACAACGAAATAACGATCTATTTTCGTTTTTGTTTTCGAAACTTTCACCATGATTGTACTATCGTCTATGTTAGAGACTTCATCGAACTGGATGTTGTATAGCTCTTGCTTTCGGCATGCCCCCATTATGCCGAAGATTAGTGCAACCTGTAACAATAAACGATATAATAAGCTTGAGGTAGGTACATAGCCAAGGCAAAAACTATGATTTATGAAGTAGTAAAGTGTAGGTACCTACTACCTAATTTATACACAAAGCGCTTAAACGGAGTGTCTAGATAACTTGCGTGTGTAGTACGTAAGTACTAGGTAGATTAAATAACAGAACTAAAATACACTTACCTTTTCAAAAAGATACAAAATATCTGGTGAATCTTTCAGGAACATCTTTATTTGACCTGATGTAAACGTCAAGGACTTTTTTTCCTTGTGTCCTTCTGAACTGCGTTTCGGGAACTCTATGACTTTTGAATACTTCGTGATATCAATATTGTTGTAGATACTCAGTGTGGACTTGAGCATAGAATATTTAGCCCACATAGAAGATGGCTTGAATTTGTCGGAGAGGTCTTTGAGATACACAAGAATGACATTTTCAGAAAATGATGTAGTTTTCTTTTCGATCTTCCATGCCAAAAAGTTATTATATTCTTTTTCATATAATTTTCTAGATTTTTCTGGCAAAAGATTGTGAGTTACTTTTGTTGCCAATTCTAGAAAATCCGGAGGCGTACAAATATTATCGTCGCTGTCCATTTTTAACTTTTAATTTGTATTTTAAAAATAAAACACATTGCGAAACATTAAATTCACGCGTACGTGTATTGTCACAGTGAACTTGCCGCCATTAAAATCTAACCAATGAGAGCGCAGCTGCGCGCGCAGGTCCAATCAGGAGCGAGCGCGCGCTGTTCTTTTTTTATTTAATTGGCACAAGATCTTACCAAAGAGTTTTGTGTATGTAAGTTTAGTAGTTTCGACGAAGTTTTCACGTATAACCCAACTGTTTTCAAAAGCCAGCCTAATATCAAAATTTTATACAACTTGTATGAGGATTTTGACATAAGGCTCGCCAGGTTAATTGGTCGCGTTTATTGATGTTATAATGAGATTTTACGATATCGATGTGAATATTATACCATCATGTGAAATTGCTTAAATTGAGTGTTTTGTTGTCTGCGCTATAACAGTAGTAATTCTAAGTCAAGTATTGGAAACATAAGTAGAATGTTACAACATTAGTGTAGATAAAATCAATTATTAATATTGTTTAAATCATTAAATATTTGTAGGGGTTATGCGCTATTTTAATTCACTCGTTGTAAATAAAATGCATGCATCTAACTGCTGCCAGTAATACCACAATTTACATTACATCTTAATTGCCGTTTGCCAAACATAAAAATCAAACGCTTTTACCTAGAAAAATCTCACTGCAACCATTTTTAATTACCTCCGCAGATGATCGCAGGAGTCATAACATTGTAGACGCATTGCAAATAAAATATCATGTTCTATTTATATCGGCATAAATAATTTTACGATTAGCGTGCCTAACGAAGTGTGGCTCAATCAACAATTATATTTTAGTTGTTGTGACCTCAGTGGCTGGCCGGATTAAGTGTGTCGAGTTGTTGGTAGCACGCTCTTGTGTTGGGCTAAGGGCCCGCCCGAGACTTCGTTCATGTATTAACAACTTTATCTTGAGAGCCACAGGGTTTCTTTTAATTTTGCAACATCGAAGCACTTGGTTTTGAAGTTATGTACCTGATGGTAAGTGACGGTAAAGCCGAAGCTGCACTATACCTGGAATTTTCTACGACTGAAGAACTCATTGTCTTATTTCAAATTGTCGGAACACAACAATGTTACTTTTAAATAACAAATTACAACCCATGTGAGATAAGGGAGTAAGGCCATAGATCTATAAATCAAATTCTCTTCGAAAATATATAAAAAGGGTTTACATTTTATAACATTTCTCACCTACGACACAGATTAAATAATCCTAATGATGATGCAATATCAAATAATGATGATGGTAGTTTATATATAGTTCATTTATTTTGCCAACACAGGGTATGTCAATGTGAATGTGCAACAAAGAACAAGAAACAATTTAATTAACTATACGTTAGTTTACATAATAATACAATTTATACATTAACACAATTATATGTTAACTATTATAATATAATAAAAACAATATACTCAATATCAATCCTTCAACTTTGATATTCCTTAACCGAATAGAAATAGTTCATTACGTAATAATGTCTAAGTAACGCTGTCTGAAGTCTCTTAACTCAAGTGCAACGAGATTAAAACTGTCTACGATTACGAGAAGAGTTAAAATTTTGTCATACAAATTTTCGTGAACATGAACGTGATCGAATGGCGAATGAAACTAGCACAAGAAACCCTGAGTGAGGAGGGAGACGCGGATGGTTATGTAACTTATTGGATACCTAGATACATAAACAAGTTCTTCGGACACATCACCTGTAACGAAACCTCCATGGAACGGCTGGTGGTGCAAGGGAAAGTTAAGGGCAAGAGACCTCACGGGCGCTCTCCGCACGGTGGACAGATCTCATTAAATCTGTGACGAACTCAAATATTAACGTTTGCTCTCACTCTGCCAAGCATCGGGACACATGGCGACGCATCGCGAGGGAAGCGGTGAACGGGGAAGTGACCAAGACGTGACCACGACCGCTCTGTCAAGAGTGAACGACTGGGAAGAAGAAGATACATAAATGTTCTATGGGCACAGCCAATAAATTCAGTGCCTGATACATCTACAACATCATGTGTGATCCGTCATGTTTTGCCGGGGATAATGAATTGCACCACCCCATCTCTTCCTGTGGGTGTCGTAAAAGCCGACTAAGGGACCATTCCAGAGGATGGGCAGCAGCATCTCTCTGAGGTTACCCTCAACCTACTGCGATCGCCAACCCGTCTGCCAAGCGTGGCGATTACGGCAAATACCCCTCATATCCTTGGGGGAGGCCTTTGTCCAGGAGTGGACGTCTTTGGCTGAGATAATGATGATGATGATGATCACGTGTGTGTTCGGCTTGTATCTCGGTCAGAAAGCTCCAAATTAACTATTTCATTTGTGTGTAAAAATATGGTAATCCATTATCAGTGATTGAAAAGGCTTTAGTTATGAATCATGATAATGATATTAAATGTACAGCTGCCATTGTGGCGCAATGCAAAGCGGTGTTCAAAGTTGCTGAGTCATCTTACTTTGTTACATTGAAGTCATGTCGAGTGTACAAAGAGTACACAAAATGAGTCCAAAATTTTATCATTATTAGCCGTTAAAGGACCCACTGTTGGACTTTTCATATGTATATTTTTATAAAAATGATGGGTTATGGGCCTTTTTCTATAGAAAAAGGCCCATAACCCATCATGCTCGTTCAATGTGGGTTAATGGTTTATCTTGTGTGCTTTAAAATTTATATTAATTTTATCGTTATGAATTATTAAATTATTAAAGAGGAAATTTATATGCACTAGTGGCTGTCCCGTAGTTGAAATTCGGCCGTAATTCACAAAATATTGTTACAATGCTTTCTACAATGTTATGTAAAATATCATTATATACAATTTTTTTATTATTCCGCAATCTTTTTCGATATGTATATGCTTTAAGGCATAGTTACTACGCCCAATCTCACACTACTATGTGTGCGCAATGTGTTTAAATAGAAGTACAAAGGTTTATATATTTATTCCCTTAAGAGTCTGGACCTGACAATAAATAATAAATAAATATTAGACAACATTACATAATTCAAAATTCAAAATTCAAAATCATTTATTCAGTTTAGGCTACAAGTAGCTCTTGTGAATGTCATTATGCCATCGGTTCGTAAATCTACTCTGGGCGGGAGATCTTGTACTGAGAAGAACCGGCAAGAAACTCAGCAAGTGTCCAGCTCTTTTCTCCCTTACAGCGTCAAAATTATTGGAAAATGCCCTATCATAGCAGAACACTTTCCATTACAAATAAACACAAAAAATATATATAAGACAATTACAACATGTAAAAAAACAAAATAAAAAATGTAAGTTAACAAATTTACATCAGATAATTATGTAAAGGTTTCAATTTCCACAATGTCATACAGCACCACTACAGTACTCTAGTAAAAGTCAAAAATTGTTTAGGTAAAACAAAGTCAAACTATAATTAATAATACTAAAAATAAGATAAGTATGCAAGAGCAGACCAGCCTCCACAGG
The DNA here is from genome assembly GCA_947562085.1 of Eudonia lacustrata. Taxonomy (NCBI): domain Eukaryota; kingdom Metazoa; phylum Arthropoda; class Insecta; order Lepidoptera; family Crambidae; genus Eudonia; species Eudonia lacustrata. The sequence goes on along the minus strand of OX387317.1, from coordinate 4,754,534 downwards.
CGGCACCCGTTCACGAGCATGACATATGAATCAGCCATCGCTTCGCTCAACCATATTTTAGGGAACGTAACGACCCGACGCACATGCCACCACCGCAGAGACAGTAAAGAGAGCATGACATACTAACACATAACAACATAACATAACAAGATACTCTAAATAAAAACTTAATGATGTATTTAACGCAACGCTGTTTGTTATCTGTAGGACAATGCTGTTAAAATAAAAAATGTAAGTTAACAAATTTACATCAGATAATTATGTAAAAGTTTCAATTTCCACAATGTCATACAGCACCACTACAGTACTCTAGTAAAAGTCAAAAATTGTTTAGGTAAAACAAAGTCAAACTATAATTAATAATACTAAAAATAAGATAAGTACGCAAGAGCAGACCAGCCTCCACAGGTGGCACCCGTTCACGAGCATGACGTATGATAGTAGTATATTGCTGCATAGTATATTGCTGTCACTCCAAAGACAATAGCTTAAGCACTTGTGTTATGGAAATCAGAAACAACGACGTTACCAACACCCGAACCCGAGAAAATATAGAAAAAGTTCATTTTTCTACATTGACCCGACCGGGAATCGAACCCGGGACTTTGGAGATGGTAACACGAGAAATCGGCGTGCGAGCCACTCGACTACGGAGGCCGTCAAAGCAAGAAAAATAATTTATCAGCATCGACTTCCCGTGCATGTCGAAGGACCCCGCCCGATCCTCTAAACACCGCCCTCTAAATGCCACTACACATTTACAGAAACACTAATCATGCACACTAGCTTAGGCCCAAGACACCGTACTCGTAGAATCGGTTCACACGCGCTCTATACCAGGTACAGACATGTACCTGGGCGCTTCTCTCCTCCTCCACGGCCCGGTCTACCCGAGCCGAGGTCCGTGCCTTTAGAGGCGCCCTCGGGTGGTTCATCTCCCCGATCCGATCCGAACCCTTCGGAGAATCTAGTAGGGCACGGGGACGCGCACTTTTAAGAGCGTTTACGCCGCACACTACGGCCGACGACGACGTTACGGCCACTTTTAACTATAACGCCATATTTAACTAAACCATAACATGTCAGGTGTTCATTAGGTGACGTAAAAATGCTAAATTACTTCATTCAGACAGTTTGTTGAGCATAATTTGATTTTCTATCTCTAATTACTAGATATGTTTTTTTTTCATTAGTGGCGCTAGTGTGCGGCGTAAACGCTCTGTGTGCGATTTTTTTTTGTTTTTTTTTTTATACTTAGCACGGCAAATGACTCCATACCACCTGATGTTAAGTGGAAATGGAGTCCAGACGCGAAGACAACTGGTGCAGCGTGAAAACAACGCAGCATCAGTCAACCTCACTCTGCCGGCCCACAAGGTGCTTCTTCACGCCTCGTTTGAAGGACCCAATATCATAGGAAGGAGGAAAAACGTGTGCTGGTAGACTATTCCATCTTTTGGAGGTGCGACAAAGAAACGAGTCACCAAATTTCTTTGTGCGCGATGGGATATGTGTGACAGTAAAGCGATGACTCCGGAGAGCAGCACGTGTACTTCTATGGAGGAAGGGAGAAGGTGGGATAAGGTCAAAGAGTTTTTCAGAGCACTCGCCGTGGTACAAGCGATAGAAAACGCTGAGTGACGCTATATCTCTACGCAATTGTAGGGGTTCGAGAGTATTAGTGACCTCTGCATTGCCGATAATGCGTACAGCGCGACGCTGCAATCTGTCTAAGGCATCGAGAAGGTACTTTGCGGAACCGTCCCAGATGTGCGAGCAATACTCCACGCAAGACCGTACCTGAGTCTTGTACAAAAGACACAACTGGTCAGGCGTAAAGAATCGCCGCACTCTGTTCAGGACACCGAGTTTTCGTGAGGCAGTTTTGATCACGGCTTCGATGTAGTCCTTTTGATTCAGATCACAGCGAATCGTCATACCGAGCATGTTGATATTGCTCTGCAGGCTTAGAGATGTGCCCTGAAGAGTTGGAAGGGGAAGGAATGGTGACTTCTTGGCCGTAAACGCACATACCTGTGTTTTCTTGGCATTAAACTCAACAAGATTATTGGAGCCCCAATTAGATATGAGGTCCAATACCCGATTGAGCTCAATGACAAGATTCACTCGTTTCTCTTCAGTTTCGACTCGCCCAGCCGCAGGGTGACCGTTATACCCACCGTGCACTGTATTATCATCTGCATAGCAATGAATATTTCCAAGTGGAAGCATATCATTGATATGCAGAAGAAACAACGTGGGTGACAGAACGGAACCCTGAGGGACACCAGCGTTCACTGACATGAGCCGCGAAGCGCATCCATCAGACAGGACACGAATTCTACGCTCGTGCAGGAAGCCAGCGACCCAGTTGCAGAACTGTGCAGGCAGACCGTATGCCGGGAGCTTGGAGAGAAGAGCTTTGTGCCAGACCCGATCAAATGCCTTGGCTATGTCGAGGCTAACAGCCACCGACTCACCACGCTTGTCAATAGCCTCACCCCAGAGATGTGCGAAGTACGCTAGAAGATCACCCGTTGACCGCTTCGGCCGAAACCCGTATTGGCGATCGTGAATGATGGAGTGTTCTTCTAGGTAGTGGACAAGTTGTTTATTTAAAATGCGCTCCATTACTTTGCACAAAACTGAAGTTACGGCTATGGGGCGGTAATTCGATGGATCTGACCGATCACCTTTTTTGGGGACCGGTTGCACATTAGCCTCTCTCCAAGATTCCGTCACACAACCTGAAGAGAGCGAGAGACGGTAAAGGCGCGTTAATACGGGGGACAACTCCGCTGCACACATTTTTAGTACTACTGGAGGGATGCCATCAGGGCCATTAGCTTTCCGGACATCGATTGACTGCAGCTCCGCACGGACGTCACACTGCCTGATTTTAAAATCGGCCATTGTGTGGCCACAGTGAGAGATTGTAGGTGGCTGTGCATTGCAATCATCGACTCGGGAGTTAGCCGCAAAGAGTTTGGCCAGGAGATCGACCTTCTCCTGCGGCTTGTGAGCTAAAGTTCCGTCAGGACATCTCAATGGTGGCAGCGAGGGTTGGCAGAAGTTTGATTGCACGGCTTTGGCCAGACGCCAGTAGCTACGGCTGCCCGTAGGATGCGTCAGTAGTTCTTGGCCGACTCGTGCAACACGCTGGGAATCCGCTCTAATGTAAGCTCTTTTGCAGGACTTGGTGGCATAATTATAGGCTGCTTTCAGCGAGCGGGTTTCGGGATCCCCAACAGCTTTACCCCTGATCCAAGCGCGGTATGCCGCCTGCTTGTTATCAACAGCGTTGGCACACTCGCGGTTGAACCATCGGTTGCGCCTGCCTTTGCTGATGAGATAGGAGTGCGGAATATAGTATTCCATCCCTAAAACTATCTCATCAGCAACTGCAGTCGCACTAGCTGTCGGGTCCTTCCCACTGAAGCAGCGCTGCCCCCAAGGAACGGATGCGAAATAGTCCCGCAATCCATCCCAATCTGCCGACGAGTAGTGCCAAATCTGGCGTTTCGATACCGCTAAAGGCGGTAGCGGGACCAGAGGCACTTACTGGATACCAAGCAGTGATCCGAAGATCCCAAAGGAGCTCGAACCTCCACTCGGTAGCCAGCTGGGCGACTCGTCAGCAAAAGGTCCAACAAAGAGGACGCGTGACCGACTACGTCTGGGATCCTGGTGGGCTGGTTCACCAGTTGAGTCAGGTCGTGCGTGAGAGCGAACGCGTGGGCAGTTCTACCAGCATGGTCAGTTTTGGAGGAACTTAACCACAACTCGTGGTGAGCATTGAAGTCCCCCAAAAACACCAATTCCGCCGATGAAAACCGCTCCTGCGCTTTATCTGCCACCCGACTAAGGTGTTCAATAAGTCGAGTTGTCTCCATGTCGCCATTATGGGATCGGTAGACGCAGACGTAGACACGGTTATGAGAGCCCAAGTCGACGTGTACCACAAGGAGGGAAAAGGAAGGGTCTTCCAGACAGCGCAGACGGCGACAGCAAACATCCGTCCGAACGAACAAGCAAACTCCGGCTTTGGCTTTGAAGGATTCTTCAAGCACAAAGCCCGGATAGTGCAGGTAAGTGGTGTCAGCCGGACAGATTATTTGCGTCTCCGTCAAGAATAACATTGCTGGCCGTGCCGTCTCAAGATGGTGATGGACGGCATTGAGGTTTGCATGGAGTCCGCGGATGTTAGCGAACTCGACCTCAAACGGTAAGGTTGTGGTGGGGGTGTGCACCGCTGAATTACCAGTTCTAATGTTATGCGCTGTCATGTTGTAAGAAAGGAGGGAGGCGTGAATCGAGGAAATGCTGCTGCTTTGCAAATGGTCAAAGAGTGGCGACATGTCTCACCAGGGAACTGCCTACAAAAGAGTTTCACTAACCCGCCGAACGGAAGGGCCCCCGAACCCCCCCGGGAATGGCCGCCGGGACCCCACCTTCCGGTCACCAACCGGCACGACGGACCACCCCGAGATTATGCGTGGCATGGTGAGGCAGCCTCACGAGCTGGTTAGGCTCGCTTGGGCCCCTGTACTGTGCCACGGGCGGCCAGCGGGACAGCCGTTTCTACGGGTCTCCCTGGCCGGCGGGTTAACAAAGTCCTCCTGGCACTGGTTTGACGGAAGCCTCCACAGACCAAATGCATCGCAGCAACATCCACTCGAGCTCTGGTTATACGCTGGCTGATCCCGAAACGCGACCGACAAGCGGTCACTTGACGGGTTTTACACCATGCGTACGGTGGTCACTAACCAGACGGGCCAAGCCCTATCACGCAGTAGAGCATATGGAAGCTCGAAAATCCGTTAGTCGCCTCTTACGACACCCACCGGAGGAGAGGGGCGGCGAATTGTATTCTTTCTCCGTCGCCGCACGGATAAAAATGCGATGCCGTTCTCTCTAAAAACCTCCGAAGGTGATTCGTTTCAACGCGGCTTGAGGTAATCTTTACGTACCTCGCCGTCTCCAAAAAAGCCCGGTGACGCTGAAAATGCCGTTTGAGGCAATCAGCAATCTCTCTCAAAACAAAAAAAAAATGTCGAAGGAACCGACTAAGGGATAAAGGTTCCAAGATATCTTGCACGTCAGGCGATCGGCTAGCAACCTGTCACTGATATTATCTATTCCATCACGAAATTCCACTTTAATTATGCTAAAGGCCTGCGCAGACGAGGAAATAGATCGCTTACAACTGTAACAAGTAACGACCGATCCGATCCGAACCCTTCGGAGACTCTGGAAGGGCACGGGGACGCGCACTTTTAAGTGTGCGATGCCGTACCCCTCTAGAAATCCTCTGAAGGTGTTTCGTTTCAACACGGCTTGAGGTACCCTTTACGTACCTCGCCGCCCCTAAAACAAGCCCGGTGAAGCTGGAAATGCCCCTCGGCAACCAGCAGTCTCTCTCCAAAAAAAAAAAAAAAAAAAAAAACAAGTAACGCAAACGAGGGATTAAAAGTACCGCGTACAAAAAGTCCCCCGAATAACCGCGGACATGCAGAGAGCGGACCGGACAAAAGTAAGGGGGAGTCCCCGAAAAAAATAGAACTCGTGTGACTAGGCGAAGCAACGCACGTGGCGGACTTTAGTCCGCGTTGTGCGTATAAGGAGATGAACCCAGTATTTTCTTTTGAAATGTCTTCTCTTTTTCTTAAACTTCATGTAAATTGCAACACAACGTAACCTCTGAATATTTGCTTCCATAGCGTGCACTTCTCTACATTTCCGGGCAACAATTGATCGCACACCGTGTGCGTTGAGTTCGCGGCAAATCCGCGGCGGACTTTTTATTAGCGGAGCGTACTTTTTTCTCCGCCGCGGAGAAAAGTCCGTCGTCTGCGCAGGCCTTAAATGTGGCGTCGAGCTCACTAAGGTATTTTACTCAAAACTGGTAATTTCTATTTGAAAAAAGACAAAGTGTTGAAAAAATTCCACGAGCGGGATTCGAACCCGCACCCCATGACATGCCGGGTCAGGTGCACTGCCAACTATGCTATCGTGGCAATTCAACTCGCCGAAATTAATCAACACTATCTACTTTTACTTTATAAGCCAAAGGAGCCCTATTCGATGTCGACAACTACGTCATCAACATCCGATCTTAATGTTTCTTTCTATTCGTAATTATGCACAATCTGAATTCCACACAATAGTAATTCACCACATTGTATGTAAATATATATTAGTATGGTGATGGTTAAGACTGCATTTTCAAAGACAAAACAAAACGTAAATATTTATTTCTTAATTTATAAAACTCTTTTATAAAGGCTCTTTTAACATTTTGTAGTATTTTACTCAAGTAATGTTCGAGCTAACAAACTCTACATTTCTATTAAGATTGACGAAGACACACGAAGTGATGATTATTAGTAAAAGGTTACTCTTGACTCGGAGTGAGGGTCAAGACCCTTCTCTCGGAGACGGTGTCCCACTTCCCTGAAAAACAGTTTGGCCTCTGAACTTCAACAACCAGTTGTTTCTACCGCAAAAGGTACAAACAAATAGTTTGTGAGTACCGAATACTTCTCGTGCTTTCTTTGAGCTGTCACCTCAGCAACTGCGGCCGCCACCTCGTGGTGCGACAAACCTGCGAAGCGGCAAAAGTGTAAATTAATTCTATATTAATTTATAGTATTTATAATAATATATATTCATAATTATTATTATTATTAAAATAAGTAATATTTTATTTATATAGAGTATTCATTGGCTTAATTAGCATGCTTGTCAAATGCGTGTAGGTGATCACAAACCTGGGATAGGCATCGAAACATACTAAATACAATCTGCACGGCCTGCAGCCCGAGTTCCTTAACAAATACCGTAACGATATAACTAGTAGCGACTAAGCCATTTTCATATTAACATCCGATTTTAAAGTCGTGCGAACAAAGTTCCAACCTAACCGTACTTATACAGTAGATCTAAATACGGTCGGTTGGTTGGAACTTCGTTTTAACGATTTTTAAATCAGCTCGATTGACGGATGTGAATACGAAATTGAACGACTAAGTCGCTACAATATCATTACGGTTTTCTTTATCAGGCACTTGGAATTGACCACAGGCCCCAAAACAAAAAAAGGTCCCTTGGCCGACCGCATTGCCATTGCCACTCGGCCACCGAGTTAGCCATGTGGTTTTAAATATCAATAACCGTGCATTTACTGTATTGTAAGTAGCGCAGTGAGCGTAGTTAGATTGTATAGCTGTGGTATCGCTAATCACTGCACCTGAAAACGTGTTTGACATCTTAGTAAAATTGTGTGGTGGTGATTTGTAACAGAACTACCGTCTTTATGTATAGTCGGAAATGAAACTGCTTTACCACTTTAGAAGTGAATTTTGTTTGCATATAATAAAACAACAAGTTCTATTTTTGTTTAAAAGACCAAGTGACAGATACGTTGTCATTATTGACAATGAGCCTTAGCGAAATTCCATTGTAATGGAAGTTTTTGTCAAAAGTGATAAAGCAATTACATGGTCGACTATAACTACGTATTTCTCTAAAAATTTAATAATTGTGTTTTTCTCATCTAAGTGAATTTATTTGTAATTCTTAATGAGAATAAATGTCTTAAACCATAAACCATAAACCTGACACTGTAGATATACAACGCGAGATCCCATTCATGCAGTGATAGCTGAAATCAATAACGTGTAAGCGGACCGTATGTATAATATAACCCTAAACGTCATTCTATTTACTGTGTTCAAACCTGACACTTTAGATACATACGAGTCCGAAATCCCATTCATGCAATGATAGCTGAAGGTCGCGTCTGCCACCAACCAGGTTGCAGGCCACTGGGAGGAGGGCCCACGCCCCACGCATGCCCAGTACGCACCACAATTACGCTCGAAAGCCTACTGAAACGAACGCTGAAATGTACTGAGAAATATTGCGATATTGTTTTAGCATTGTTTTAGAACGCTTACACGTTCTTTGTAGCTACATTTTGATCTGGATTTTGGGTTATGAATATATACAATACACTTCTACACACCGTACCTACATGTATTGATGTCATATAGAGTTGAAAGCTTTGATTGTATACGTTGAAGGTTATTATGAAGCTAACTCGCTGTATTACTATGCGTAACTTTAAGCTACAATAATAGTTGTTATAAGTATTACGTTTGCTCAATTTGTCCGAAATTGAATCGGAAGACACAAAATTATTTTGAGAATTCTTAACAAAAGTATTTTTCTAAATTAAGCTAAATAAGTTTCGTTCCATGAAATTAGAGCGTGGGCCATCGAATCTTCTCGCACGCAATTCTTGCGAAACGTAAATTGCGCAATAACTGTGCCTATTACAAAATATGACTACGAGACAATTCTACTCCCTTATATCAAACAAAATTGTCTTGCTTTGTAAAGGGATTTAAAAAGTACCTAATTAGTAAAGACTTTTATAAATTAGAGGAATACCTCCTCTAATTTATAATAAGTGTTCTTGATAATAAGTGCCAAATAAGTAAATTATGGTAAGTATAATATAATATAAATATAAAAATATATCTAGAATAAATTAATATGTATGTGTAAATTAGTTTGTTAGTGCAATGTTTGTAATGTTTTCTTTTTTATAAGTTGAAGTGTCTACAAGGATGCAGTAGTGTACAGTAGTGCTCTAACACTTTGCGGTGCCCTTACAGGGTATCACATGCCTTATGTACTTAATTATTTTTCTTTTACCTTTGTAATACCGTGTGATATGCAAATAAATATGAATATAAATATCTACAGGGTGCCCAGTATGAGTTTTACTTTGATATTCGATCACGTTAACGAATACGAGAACATGTGTCATCGTTAATGTGTTCGAATGAAACTCGCACTTGACACCCAGGGGACGCTGCTTAAATGACACACAAACACTCATTTTCCTATACGTGATTAAATGGCGAATGAAATTAATAAATAATATATGTTTCCCACACTCACACCAATTATCTAGCCCCAAGAAAAGCTTCCTAGACTAGAACTAGACAACGGATAAACATACTTAATATATTTAATACATACTTATTATACATAGGAAACACCCAGACCCGAAACAATATAGAAAAACACGTATTTCTATAATTGATCCGACCGGGGACCGAACCCGGGTCCTCAGAGATAGCGACACCATGAAAACCGGTGTGCAAGCCACTCGACCAAGGAGGTCGTCAAATTCGCACTATTAGACACATTGAAGACAAAACTAACCTTTGATCCTCGGAATGTTCCAACCAGCAGCGGGTAGACATCAAAGTCCACTATCAATCAGCGCCGGTTTACCGGTTCAAATGTTAATTTCCGTCAGAAAACAACATTTTCACGTCCTGCCCCACATAATTTGGGCTGCCGGCCACGGGCTCCGCTGGTTTCTGTGTCAAGGTAGGGATTTGCGTGTGCGGCTCGCTGTAATCGATGGGAGATTTGCGACCTTGCCTCCCTCGGCACCATCCTTGGGCCTTATCAGCATATCCGAGAAGAATGTACTGTACTTGATTTGGATTGGCTGTTACGCTGAGGAGGTCGCCTTAACTGGTCGTTGGCAGACAATAGGGATTTTCGTTGATGGTTGTTTCGTTTACACACGATGATGTTGAAGAGACAACCTTATGCTCACATGTTTTAAGTAGTTGTTTAACATTGACCAGAATAATATATTCATATTGAAAATGTGGCAAGTCTTAACTGAGACATAGAGTGTTTTTTCGAATATTTAAATACAAATAATCACAATAAGGGTGCGAGTATTATTTGCAAATCGATCACGATAACTAAAACAAGAATTTGTATGGCAAAATTTTTAATTTAAAAGGTTTCTTAGCGGGCTCGTGATAGGCTATTCCTAAAGTATATTATTGTTGTTTCGTACCGCAAATACACAGTCAACCCTTTTTTCTTTGGAATAGAGTTTACTAATGAATTGATTTCGTCTAATATATACAACGAATCAAGGTTTAAAATATATTTAGTAAATGAAATAAAGAATTAAAGAATCCATTTACGGCAAGCGCTCTTTTGTGCGCTAGAATTCAACTGCCTATTATAACCGAGCGAAACCGGATTGTTTTCCGGCACAAGCCGATAAGAAGTACAATAGACTTAACGACACTTAAATTTAAAAAGAAAATAGAAAATATAATGATGAAATGAAGGTTTCCCGAGTAAGGAATAAAAAAAACATTAAAAAATAACACGGGCATTGTATGTTCCACGCCGTGAACTAAGCATGCATGCGTGCCGTATCGAGTAGCCAACAACATGCATACTGAAAGTCGTTACAGCCATAACTCCGGGCCCGCGGCGGCTGCGGGTCGAACGGCTTGGAGATTGTAGACGATTAAGTAGCAGATTGTTTTTGATTTAATCTGGTGATCAGATTGAGACATTATTGTCATTACCTACATAATTAGTGTAACTAGGCAAATAATCGTTGCAGAAGACCCAGGTTCGATTTCTGACTGGGTCGGGTAGGCATTTAATTTTTTCACTGTATTTTATAAATATTTAATTCAGCTTCAGTGCAGCAATTAGCACTTAAAAAAATTAAAAAAAAGTAAAATAAACGATATTTATTAATTTAAGTAGCATGTATTTATTATTTACAAACAAAGGCAGAAGACAAGTAAATTAAACAACTTAATATTAAACTCATATCGTAGGTACTTGTATACTCTTATTTATTTTGCTTATTTTCAGTGACCGGTGATACGGTTATATTTGGAAGCTTCCCGCGTTTTATTTTTGTTTGCTGGGCCTTTCGGTTCAGTTTATTTGATTTAGTTCCTATTAATTTTGTATCGGCGCATTTTAAATAACAGCCTGTAACACATTCATAATGAGTGTACGTGGTTAAGCATATTTTCATGCGCCAGTCGATAGCGACAGCCGAACGTACATCTGCTCGGGGGCTCGGGTAGAATGCCCGATCCAATCCGAACCCTTCGGAGAATCTAGTAGGGCACGGTGACACGCACTTCTAAGTGTGTGATGCCGTTCCCTCTAGAAAACCTCCGAAGTTGATTCGTTTCACACGGCTTGAGGTACCCTTTACGTACCACGCCGCTACCAAAAAAGCCCGGTGATGCTGAAAATGCCGTTTGAGGCAATCAGCAACGTCTCTCAAAAAAAAAAGTGTAGAATGCATGAAATCGTAGTTCAATTCTTAACCCTTAAATGCATGATTTTTTGTTTATCATGAAAAGCTTTTTTAATGGATACTATGTGATTCCAACACTTCGAAAAAAATTAAAAAAAAATGTTTTGTTACTGCACTTTTTTAATAAAAAAAATACGAAAAATCTTAAAAAAAATGCTCTCCTTAATAATTTATTTTCATTTTGTTTATTTAATACTATTTTTTACTTTATAATTTGTTAATTAATTACGAATCTGTTTCAATTTACATCATTAAAATAGAAAATATGGAAGTATTTTTATTTATTTTTTCAAAAAAGTTTGCATTTTCGTATCTAAAGAGGTTTCAGTCAAAACTTCCTTGTCTATGATGTTAAATTTAAGAAAAAAATTATATTATAATATTTAAAAAAAATCATGTTTTAATTACAGAGTATATTCTAAATAATTATTTTAATATAAATATAGTAGTATATTAAATATATTTTAATTTTATTACATAAATATGTATTGATGTATTTCTACATCACTATGCATTTAAGGGTTAATAGCTCTGTTAGACTTCTGATGTAAACCCCTTCCTAACGTAGGGAAGCTTTATGTATGAGTTAACAGGACATATTGATGTGTAAAATAACACATAAAGCTGAAGAGTTTGTTTGTTTGGCTGAACGCGCTAATCTCAGGAACTACTGGTTCGAATTGAAAAATATTTTTGTGTTGAATAGTCAATTTAATGAGGAAGACTATAGGCTAATTACATCACGCTATGACTAATAGGAATGGAGCAGCAATGAAAAATGTTGCAAAAACGGGAAAATATTTTTTTTGAGTACTAATTAACGCGGGTAAAACCGCGGGGCACAGCTAGTTGATAATATAAATATTGCCTCATTCTTATCATTTGACATTTTCACTAAATGTAATGGGTTTATCTTCCCTTGGGGTGTTATGACATTGGTCAAGTCTGATATAGTCTACCAAAGTGTGCCGACGATACTTATATGAAAGTTGTGCCAACATTGGCACATGCCATGCAAAAAGAATAAGTGTTTGCGCTAGAAAGCCCGATAGATTGGAACTAGTAAGAAATTCTGCAGGGTAGTAGACGACATCATCGATTTGAACAACAGAACCAAAGGGTTTGTTTTAGACTGCTTGTTCTTCGAATACGTTCAACATTATCTCATACACATACTGACTGTCGTCCTCTATTTTACACATGGGTAGGTTTCATTACCAGTGTTCGACAGGAACCAATGATAGACATTTTAGTCTTTAGCACAAAAAATAAAGGACAATTAATTGAGACACACAAAAAACAACAAAATAAAAAAAAATAAAAAATATAAATATTTATCACCGTCCAAACCTACTGAGATGGCTCCCGTGATACAAACAAACAACTCTTACTATTGAACCAACTCCCTAACTCGAAAATAAATATCAGCTGTTCCATACAAAACATCAATATTCATTCCACCAAAATGTATGGAACAGCTGAATTTTATTTTCGAAAACGTAAGAGTTGTTCGTTTGTATCACGGCAGATGCTGGATGCGTCAAGCTGAGGACAGGGCGCTATGGCGCTCATTAGGGGAGGCCTATGTCCAGCAGTGGACTAAGATAGGCCGATGATGATGATGATGATGATCACGGGAGTCATCTCAGAAGGTTTGGACGGTGATAAAAAAGTCAACCGGTATATTTTTTATTTTTTTTTATTTTGTTGTTTTTTTGTCTCGATTGTCCTTTATTTCCTGTTTGTTTCTTTGTGATGGAAAGTGTCCTGCTATGATAGAGCATTTTCCAATATTTTTAACGCTGTGTGGAGAAAAGAGCTTGACACACTTGCTGAGTCTCTTGCCGGTTCTTCTTAGTACAAGGGTCTCCCGCACCGTGTAGACTTACGAACCGACGACGGCATAGTGACATTCACAAGAGCTATTTGAAGCCTAAACTGAATACATGATTTTGAATTTTGACGTAAATTGTGTCGAGTACTAGACTTGATGCGTGGAACACTGATGCCACTACCCTACCCCATTTTTCGCAAAAACATCTACTTCATCATCAGCCTACACTGTAGTCCACTGCTGGACATAGACCTCTCCAGTTTTTTTTAACTCTTTGCGGCATGGTGGTTGATTTTTTAACCACATATTTCATTTGGTTTTTAATCTTGTCTCAATCACATAAAGTTCAAAATGTGGTGGGTATATACATCCCTCTGACCCTGAAAGAGTTTAAAGAGATTGCTGATTTCCTCAAACGGCATTTTCAGCGTCACCTGGCTTAGACCTCTCCAAGTGCACGCCACCGAGCACGATCCGCGGCTACTCTCATCCAGCTCTTGCCAGCCACCTTGCGAAGATCGTCACTCCACCTACAGTCTGAGGGCGTTCTACGTTTGCCGATATGCGGTCTCCACTCGAGAACTCGTTTACCCCAACAGTTGTCGGTTCTGCGGCTAATATGATCATCTATTTAGGTTGACTGAATTCCAATTAATCATATGCATAACTTCTTGCAGCGATACCGCCACGTCGGACCCCTACGAAGCAAGCAGTTTTGCGTCGTTTAATCATACTTTATAGTGAAACCAAAGTTATGAATAATTCATTTGGCGGGGAACGCTTAAATAGGTTGCGGTACTTAGTCCACCTCGTTATTTGGTCTGAAACAATTTCCCGTTGTATTATATTAACGCTAAAAAGTTTTGTCTTTTGAAAACGAATGAGCTTGGTGTCGGGTGGAATACTGCAATGTTGATCATAGATTAATTTAACAGCGATTGCGATACATCTCTGTTACATCCTGTTAGCCTTATGTATAAATTCTTCACATACATCACCAGCTCATATACGTCCCCACTGCTGGGGTACGAGTCTTCCCTATAGATGGATAGGGAGGACGGGGTATTTCCCACCACGCGGGCCCAGTGCGGGTCGGCGGTTGTTAACGACTGCTATTGCAGCCAGGACCAACGGCTTTACGTGCCTTCCGAAGCACGGAATGATAAATCTTTGGTCACCCATCCGATAACCGGCCTTAGCGAAAATTGCTTATCCTTAGCAATCGCAAGCCGCAGGCGCGTTAACCACTGCGTCATCGAGCTCCATAACACTGTTTAAGTCTTTAATCGCCGTGGTGGTCACCGGGTAACCGAAAAACAATACATTTTCTGAAAACAAGAATGCCTGAAACGTGAATTTGCACTTGAAAAAATACAACTTGCTTGGATACGAAAAATGGGATATGAACCCACATCATCTCTTCACGACAGCTCTTACAACAACTGACATTGGATTCCCTCTAAACAATTTCAAGTTTTAATACGCTATTATACGCAATAGCGTATAAAATTCTATTAAAACTTTTAATTATTTACGTACAGCTCCCTGCACATATCAACCTATCCAAAACTTATGCCTTAGTTCATAATTGACCTTGAAGACGATGTTGTTCATTCAACAACATTCAGCGCGTCGCGATTGGTCGCGATTGCAATCACTGACACTTGTGAATTAGTTTGAAGTTCTTCAATAACTTTAAAAATATGTCAAATTGAAAGGTTAAGGAAAGGAGAATGTCCACTTTGTATGACGCTCAGGCCACTCCTGAACAGAAACTTCAGCTAATAATATCTGACATATTTAATAGGTAATATTCATAAGAAAAAGAATATAAAAGTGATTTTGTATCAAAATGCATATTTAGACCATAATGAAATTATCTAAGAGGGGCCAGATATTAAATAAAACAATAATTTAAACAATATCTTTTTTATTATTTTGTATCATAAGTCAATAACACTTGATCAAGAAACTAGGCTGGAGGACTTAAGTGTTCTTGATACCGTGTCCCCAGGCCAAATACCAAATAATAGACATTATGTGTGCACAGTAACCTACTGTACTGTACCTTTTTATAATATTATTATTCATGGTTACAGCTATCTATAACACTGAAATAAAATAAACACATAGGTACCATTCGGGAAGCGATCCACTGTCTTACAACAAACTGCACCTCAATTAAATCGTGACCATGTCTTCTTTGTTGGCTCACGTTAGTTCCACAATTCAAGCATCTCATCACCTCCGTTTGTGGTGACGATTCATTCGATAAATCGCCGTAGGATACTGCAGGTTCCATGTCCACATTCAAGCCTGGGTCATCCATCATTAGGAGCAGGTTCGGTATCCGTAGTGTGTGTGCCAGGGTCAACGTAAAAGTAATCAACGGTGTCCACAAAAGTGCTTGGGTTGTCGGAAAACGAAAAATCGGGATTCATTGAGAAAAAACAAAGTAGTAGGCAAAGAAAACAGGAAAATAACATTCATCATGCTTTATTTTCAAATCTTTTATTAATTTTCCCCAATAATACACGTAAAAATCTGCCATATACCAATAAACGACAAGGGTTTAATTGATGATTTTTTATCGATTTTAACTTTCAACTTATTACAATCGTATTCTGACAACACTGAAAACTGTACCTACTAGGTTCTACACCAGAAATCAACACACATACTAACAAAAAAAATATTTTAACAATGCCAATTGGTACAAAGATACTTCAAATAACAATCAATAAAATAGAAATAAAAATATTGGTATTGGTAAATTTGATTTTCTGATTAAATCCTGTTCACGAATGGCCTGAAGTAGACAATCCCCTTTGATAGTTTGTGTCAGATGTGGTGTGTGTATTTTAAAAACAAGGACACACACACACACCAATAAAGTTTTCATTAACAATTAAACATCATTACGTAGGAGTATTGAAAAATAAATAAATGAAATTGTCATCCTATTCCATTACATTGTTCAATATTTATAAAAATACTAGCGGCCGCTCGCGGTTTCACCCGCGTGGTTCCCGTTCCCGTGGGAATATCTGGATAAAAAGTATCCCATGTGTTATTTCAGGTTATTAACTATCTGTATGCCGACTTTCATCCAAATCCACCCAACCGTTGCAGCACACACAAACTTTCGTATTTATAATATTAGTAGTTAGGAACTTATTGCAGATGGTCATGTTGTAATTATACCTAATCATTTGACAGTATAACGCTGCCTTAGTTTAAAGATGGTGATCACAAACCCGGTACCCTAGCTGTTTATTCATCGAACAATCAGAAACAAACTTTGCCAAACCTAGGTCCCATGAATGGAAGTAATTAAATGAGTTCATGATCCAGATATCAGCTTTTAAAGAACTATTACAACTTTTATCTTTAATGCAATAAAGTATACGTATAGGCGATAGTGCAGTATAAAAAGACTCGTTGAAATTCTATTGTCATAAATTATCATATAGTTAACCGCATACTAAAATAGCATATCATTTACATTATGGAGAATCAAATATCAAAGTCGACATTGTCTCCAATTTTCGATCCGCTAAATGTAAAAATATATCAAGCGCATGCAATTCATGTCTGCACAGTATTTTTCTTTGCATTCAAAGTTTCATATTGTAGTAATAAATTGCTGAAAGTTTATACCCTATCCGCTGAATAATTTCTTTTATGGTGGGTCTGGGAAAGCGTAATGTTGGAAGTCTCGACCAGAATTGTTATTTATGTTGAATACTGATTTATAAGCTTATATATTTTTCCGTGATCATCTATGGAGTTTCATCACTTTTGATCATCAGAGTGACAGGTGCGAGTTTTATTTGCTATTCAATTATGAGTTTGTATGGTAAAATTTTAACTCTTCTCTTTTGTCACCAGGATGCGATGCTTCAATGACATACAAATTGTCGTTTTTGTTATCATGATCTAATGGCTAATAAGACATGCACTATGCACCCTAGGTGCTGGGTACATACCTACAAACAAACCTATAAACTATTTAGATTGTTAAAAATAATGACGTCATCAATAAAAATATAGCAAATTGAATTCGTTTCGATGTCATGAATGTGACACTCAGCTAATTATTTTTGAATACAAACAAAGCTTTTCTGTTGAATCACTGTTAGTAATATCCGTAGCGCATTCAATCACAATCGCAATTTCAAGGTCCCACGAAGGGCGGTCAAGACACCGCCAAAATTGACGTCATCCTTTGAAGGTAACCTGCAATTTTACTTTAGAATAAAGACTATCTATGGTAACTACTTTCTGTTTGGTTTGAAACAAACAAATATTTAAAAAAAAAATGCATCAAAAGATCATTTATCTAATATTTGGACTCTTAAAACTTAATTGACGTCTCTGAGTACGGCAGTAAATCTGGATTATAAAATTTTGTAGTTCTAAATGAGCTCTGTCGATTTGGTTCTTAAACGAGTATAAAACACGTAGATCTGTCAGACAGGATGCACATATGCAGTTGAAGTGAAGTTTTGACTTGTTGATATATGGAGAGACTAATAGTGGTATGAATGTTACCTATGTAAAAGTTATTACATGTGTCAGATTTTTAATACCCTCAAAATATAGGCCTCTATCATTAGTCTTATTTTTACAACTGCAATCATCTGGTAGCTCACGGGCCTAACGGCTTAATGTGTCTTCTGAACGGAGGAACATTAGTACGATTTTTATATTCCTTAAAAGTTAAACTTACACATTTTAACAAGACCAAGACTTAATAAAACGCACCCGTCTTAAATCTGTTGGTAGCAAGTTACAAATTACAAACAAACCAATATCCTTTTAAACGCAGACCCTGCATAGAATTTTAAAACAACACGTTATAATACATGAAAAGACCAGAAGACCCAAATAAAGTGTTTAATTTCAGGATGTGTGCATAAGGCTATCAAGCAACAGCCTAATCAAACGGCATTCTCACTACCCGGTCAACAACTCTTCAACGTAAGCGATTATTCTACTTCCACTAAACTGCCAGCGGACATGAGTAAGCGGTTTCCCCGGCTGCGCCCGGCTGCCTCCGTATTAATCCATGTAAAAGCCTTCGCACACCGGATATTGCGATACATGAAAGCCGATCAAATTGGCGCATGTAGGTCTCGAGGAAATTGGCGAGGTAACAAATGGAAGTGTCAGTGTTGGGCGACGCTGATGACCTGGCGAACAAACCTTTGTACGTCCATGAGTAACTTCACGTGTGTGGAGACCGGGTACAAAAGGAACGAGGGGTGGTAGTAACAAATCATAGGGCCAGGTACAAAGGAACCATGAGGTGGTAGTAACAAATCAAACATCTTATTTCCTTACCAACAGCCGTTTGATAGACCATCGATAGAAGTCTCATAGTAGCCTCGCGAGTTTTCTTAGTATGTAAAAAAAGGAAGTGTGTAAGTGTCAGTGTTGGGCGATGCTGATGACCTGGCCAAGAAACCTTTGTAGGTCCATGATTAACTAACATAGGTGGAGAACGGGTACAAAAGGAACGAAGGGTGGCAATAACAAATCAAATATCTTATTTCCTAACCAACTGTAAAATAAACCATCAACAGAAGTCTCATAATAGATCCCTCGAGTATTCTTGGTAATAAAATATTGGCTTGGTAACGAATGGAATGGAAGTACACTATTGGGCGAATCTTTGACCTGGCGGGGTACATCTTTGCAGGTATTTGTTTAACTACACATAGGTGAGACCGAGAACAACGGGTGGTAGTAACAAATCAAATATCTTATTTCCTTACCAACAGCGGAATGAGATACCGTCAAGGAGAAGTCCTGATAAGAGGTCTCTCCCATATATTAACTACCTCGTTGCGCAGTAAATCCCAGATCTAGAGACCCTGGTTCGATTATTGTTGAACACGGTTAGTAAGTAGATTCCAAGCGCTTCCAGCTTCGCCTTATCGTCACTTACTACTGAAATGAGTTCCTAATACGGTTCCTCGTTGGAGTATAAAAAATATAATCAGGTATCGAACGCAACTTGCTCGCGTAAAAGGCATTCTGTCACAAAAATATAAAGCGCCTATTTTATGTCTTTCATGAATTATTTCACTAACCTATGGCATGGGCTAGCAGTAGAAAACACATACAACCACTTACATATAAGTACCATTACGGATAAAAACCACCCGTAACACATTAGCCTGTTTCGTGCAAACATACAATATTTTATTGGGATTTTCTAAGCCAGTTGTAACCACCTAATGTGCCTCAGAAATGGCGTAGTGGGGACTGACCAAATTGCTACTATTATTCAGCCCGCCTTAATGTTGGTGCATTCATAGGTGCGGTCTGTGAAAAATTACTTTGCACCACAAATACGGACTGTATCTATCATGCACCAATTTGTAAGTAATGTAAGAAGGTAAGGTGACTAGTTGATAAGTCATATATATTGTACACAAATTTTATTAAAAACAAGATGTAAATTCGGAAAAGGTGTTGTAAAAAAGAATCCACGAGCAGGATTTCTATCCGTCTCCTGTGACAATCCGATAATAGATTCTATAATGAAAAAAGTTGTGCAATGCCGGTTAAAATTCATAAAAACAGGTTTTGTCAACGCACTCAAATCCTTACAAGGTAGTCTAAAAAGCAATCTACTAAAAGGCTACTAAAAGCCATTTTTTTATTTCTCTTATTATTTGGAATCGTATTGAATTCAAACGCACTGATATCGCCACTGATGTTCCTTATATTGTAGCAGCATTAAAATATTGCATAGCAAATATTAACCTGTCTTCTGTCAATCTAAAAAACCCCATCAATTCTCTACCAATTTAGAAAGCACGACCAAAACTCGTAAGTGATAGTACTTACTTTTAGAACCAACATTTGCCGCCCTCAACGAGGAACTAACTGAAAGTCGTCTTCCATGTTATAAATGGAGTCCGACCCTTGAACTTTGGCTGTAAATCAAAGTGCAATATATAAGTCGGTGCAGAAGTAATGATTACGCTAATTATTATAGGTCACGCTCGCCCCGTCCATGCTAATAGTCGCAAGAGAGCTTTCTGACTTGAGTGTGGTCCAAGTTGTAAGAATATGGGTTGTGTTATATATAGATAAAAATTCAAAGTTGTCAATAGTTATGTATTGGCATTTTATTTAATTGTAAAGAAATATATAGACCCTGTTTTGATGATATAACTTAACTAACTTTTCTAATTATTTTGGGTACGTAAGGTCCTTCAATGTAACAATAGTTTGTCTACAATTATTCCAAGTCAAAGTAAGAGTAAAACCATTTATTCAATATTAGCCTTCTTATAAAGTGGACTGGACTTTATAGTTGTGTTATCGCCAGTTAAAACAAGCTATCTGCAGAGTCCGCAGAAAATTTTGTATACTGACCTCCAAACTTCAGTATGAAGATGGCACCAAATGATGATGTTGATGATATATTGACGTCAATTCTATTAAAATTGCCAAATAATAATAAAAAACTCGTTCTGCCTTACCACAAAACGATGGCTAAAGTTAGATATTGCTTAAAACAGATGCTGTCTCTTTTTAGCTAGTATTTTTAGACAGGGACACATTATTTTAAACACGTATTTAGCCATTGTTTAACTTTAAACACTATTATACAGTTCAAGGGCCAATGTTTAGTTTAAACTAAACATTGGCCTGAAACAACCACCAGTTCTAATATTGGGAGAGCATTAAACCAAGAAAAACTAGAAAGAAACTATAATAGTTTTTACCATATTTTCAATCATATTAACACTTAATTTGTACTTTTTAGTTCTATTCAACGCATTAGCAACGTTCAGGTCAGTGCAGAGCCGACTTTTTTATATTATTAAAACTTTGACTTAATAATACGGCTCTCCACTCTGCCTACTCCATCAAGTAGAGTGGAGCCATAAGTCAAAGTTTGTTTTATTTACTCAAACACATATCATACTCGTAAGTTATAATACTAATTTAAAAATACGCTACAATTTAATGAGCAGACGGCTGCAGATCAACCTATCCAAAATTGACAAATTTCTTCAATACCTAAATGTTCAACCATATGCCATATACAAAAAGTTCAAAGTCTATTGGGGACATTTAACAGTTTGTAGTGGTCTGATATACAGGCCTATGTACAATGTTATACATATTCGCAAAAAGTTGTAACTTGGGCCACTCTCCGCCAGTCCCGGCAACTTATCAGCACGGAACTTTAAAGTGGCGACTTCAAGCTGAGCAGGTAACCCGATTATTAGGCCGCGGTAACTAGGCGTGACTGAAGCTAAATGCGTAGTTCCCACTACAAAAGAGGCTAATTAAATCGATCATTAGTATAGTTTGGTAGTTAACGCTTGGGTGTGATCGCATAGGTTAAGCTACGTTCACAATGCCGAGTCAACGGATATGTAACCAAAATAAATAGTGCTTCTGCGTGCTTCGGAAGGGATGTTATGCCGTTGGTCCCGTTTAATATACCAGCCCTTAAAACCCACCAGTCCTTAAACATAACAGTCCTTAAAACCCCACCAACGCTTATTTGGTCAGCGTGATGGCTTATGACTCAATTTCCTCAAGAGCTGAAGGCCTAAGCCCAACATAAGGCTGACGTAATAGTAATAAAAATAAAAATAAAAACCAAAAACAATAAAAAGAAAATATTTAGAGTACTTAAGTAATATAAATAAGTAGGTATAAATTTTGCGCGTTATAGGGAAGCTTGGACTCTGCGGGTATTTACTCATGTGGTGCAAACAAAGCGGTTAACTACAATAAGAGAACATGAAGTGTAGCAGTATTCGTAGTCGCTCGAGCTAATCAACTGTATATGGATTGTATAGAATTTGCGAGTTTCATTGAAATACTGCTTGGAGTGATACACTGAACTTTTAACCGCTTTTAATAAAACAGGAATTTAAAGAAGAAAATACATTATCATCATCTTCATCATCTAAGCCAAAAGACGTCCACTGCTGGACAAAGGCCTCCCCCAAGGATCTCCATAACGACCGGTTTTGTGCTGCTTGCATCCAGCGGCTTCTCGCGACCTTCACCAAATCGTCGGTCCACCTTGTTGGATGCCTGCCCACACTGCGCTTTCCGGTACGCGGTCGCCACTCCAGGACTATCTCGCCACATAGGCTATCAGTCCTGCGAGCAATGTGCCCTGCCCACTTGAGCTTAGCAACTCTTCGGGCTATGTCAGTTACCTTTGTTCTTCTGCGGATCTCCTCATTTCTGATTCGATCACGCAGAGAAACCCCGAACATAGCCCTCTCCATTGCTCTTTGAGTGACCTTGAGCCTTTTTATGAGGCCCATAGTGAGCGTCCACGTCTCAGTCCCGTATGTCATCACTGGCAACACACTCTGGTCAAAGACTTTCGTCTTGAGACACTGCGGTATATCGGACGAGAAGATATTTTGTAGCTTTTGCCAACATGAAGTAAAACAAACGATAATTTCAAATTGTGCACAGTCTGATTTATTTCACTGCGAAAACACTGTTGCAGTAATTTGAATAAATTCTGACTAAAAAGTTAACAAATTGGACAAACACAAGGACTTATTATTGGACGTGTTTTATCATGAAAAATCGACCATAAGTGCGAGGTGAACTTCCGTAGTATGCATATTAAACCTTATTTTGTTAGCACTAGAGTGTCTAAAAGGACTTCTTGGCGGGAAAGTGAAGATTTCAAGTCTGAGGTTTTGTTTTATTTGTGATAAGTGGAACATTAATGTGAAATGATGGCGGATTATTAACAATTAAGTGTTTGTAAACGTGCATGAGTGTTCGCAAATAAAACAAAATATTGCCACGTCACTTTTACAATATTCTCTCAAGAAGTCCGCGTGATATCTTAGTAAAGCCCGCACTTTTTACTGAAATACTCAAGGGGTTGGGGGTATATCATTTCTCACTACTCATTACTATTATCATCATCATCATGTATTAACAAAAGAACTATTATCTACTTATTACTATAACTTGTAAGACAATTACTTTAACACTGGCTAAATGTGCTAACCGCACGAAGCCATCAACTAAAAGAAAAAAAAAGTGTGTAAAAGAGTTCTCTTTAACCCACCAAATAACGATTCAATTGGGTGAGGAGCATAGATTTAGTATTAACTATATACTAAATCTATGGTGAGGAGTCACCCAAACAGCAAAAGGAACTTATTTTTTTCAGCCAGGGTTTTTCTCTTACACCACTTTTAGTTTCGTCAACCAGTCTTACTCAGCGTTTTTTGCCTACAAGAAACTCTTGCATGACCGTATCAGACTTCAATTTCGCCCGAATGGAACATTAAGTATCGCGATATCTCATATTTCGATCTCTACATTAAAAAGTTTTGCTTTACGAAAATACTCCTTTTATTGTCATGACTCAGAAGCACAGATTAAAGAAGAGTTTCAGAAGTCACATTTTAACTAAGAGCAGTTTACTATATTTTTTTTTTATATATATTAGAAGGAGGCAAACGAGCAGGCGGGTCACCTGATGAAAAGCAATCACCGCCGCCCATGGACACCCGCAAAACCAGAGGAATCACAGATGCGTTGCCGGCCTTTAAGGAAGGAATAGGCTCGTTTCTTGAAGTCTAAGTCATATTGGTCCGGAAATACCGCCGCTGAGAGCTGGTTCCACAGCACTGTAGTTCATGGTAAAAAATTACGTGAGAAACGCACAGTAGTAGATCGCCATCCATCAAGATGGTGTGGATGGAAAGACAGTCGATTGCGTGTAGTGCGGTGAAGGAAATCAGCGGCAGGGATCAAACCGAACAATTCCTCAGAGCACTCCCCATGATAAAGGCGATAAAATATACAGAGAGATGCAACGTCTATTGTACTGAAAGCTTAGTATTTTTATTAAGGCAACGACGCACCGCTAAACAATTAATCTAATACGGAGTGTTTGCGCCCCGTACCATAAGAAAAACTATTTTTTTTCCTTCAAATTAAAACTAAAAATTATTTAAAAAAAATGAACTAGCATGTTGAAGTGTGTGTTAAGACTAATCTACTAAGAAAATTTAGATGCTTAAATCGGTCTGGTTTGCCTGTAAGATGCAAATCTGTTTTAAAAGAGGTTACTTTTATATTTTTTTCTCTGTTATAAAAGTTGACTATTCGTGTTTCTGCAACTAGCAAAATGAAATCAATTAAATGAACAATCATGTCATCAAATATCACTTTCATATGTTTTGTAATTGTTGGGAAAAATCAAAATCCCCGCAACGTAAAATTCCAATGGGTGCTCCCTTACCAGATACATTCGCTTGTAATGTAACATTTCAGATTCGATTGTGAGTATTACATTACATTACTGCCTCCCTGACTTGACGAGCCTGTAATGTAACAAAATATTACACATTGCATCATTAAGTTGCGCACTGTAATGCTCGGTTCTCTTCCTTTGCTAATGTAATGCTCGGATTTGTAACGTTACATTACAGATGAACGTTACATTACTGCTGGTGAGGCAGCGCCTTTAGGTACACTCTTCCTTGCCTTTTTATTTTTTACTAGCACTTTACTCGCGACTTCGTCCACTTGGATTTTAGACTCTTAAAAAACTATTTAAAAAATATATAGCCTATGTTACCCGCCAGGAACGTAGCATTCTATCAGAGAAATAATTTTTGGGATTGGTCCAGTCTAGACATACAAACAAACAAACAAAGTCACAAACGTTACTTCTTTATTAACAGTATAGATTAAAACCAGGTAAAATCTTACGCATAGGTACACCGGGGCCAAAAACGACTTCAAGTTATGTCGGACTGTTGAAGACGCATGTAAATATATAATAAGTTAGTTCTCATATTTGTTACTAGATGGCGTGGCGCGATTCGTCTTCTGAATCGCGATATCAAAGCGTCTTAGCAAATAGCATATAGGCCATGTAATTCCTCAATAAAGTTGTTACCCACATTAGAACAAAGAAGCTACTAGCGGTTTCATTTTCAACCCTAATAGTGTTCCCTTCAGTACAAAGGTATACCATTTTACATTGGTCCTTCGAGCCGGATATAAGGACCATTTTTCACGGACTCTCTTCCCTTTCCTTCACCCAGCTATCAAAAGCTCGAAGAATGAAGAGAGGACTGCCCTCAATAAAACCTAGTATACTATCCTTTCTCTGCCTAAGGGATGATTTGGGACCATTAACGCTATCACCGCGTTCTTTCTCCACAACAGCCCCGCCAGAGGGTAGTCGTCCAGGATAGTTTAGGCGTCCCCCAGACCCCCACTATCACCACTATCTGTAAGTGGTGTACCTAGACCATTAGAGCATTAAACCAAAACCTAGAGACCAATGTTAAATGGTATACCTTGGACTGTATGTAAATACTAATAGGGTTGAAAATAAAACCGCTAAAGGTACTTTTGCTCTATAGTAGGTAACAACTTTATTTGATAACTCAAATGACTATATACATTCTGATGAAAAATTTTGATAGCGCGATTAAGCAATACATCCGCGCCGCCATCTTGTAACATCTATTGGAACTAATAGACGTCACAAGTATTGGCATATATTATTATTTTACGTACTTAAATATATTATAGTATCAAAAGGGTTTTGAACATGCCGCCCCCTTAGGACATTATTGACAATATGTCCTAGAAATACAAGCACATAGTGGTTTATTAAGTAAATAATAATATAACATAAGTGAGTAACAAATTATACATTGAACTAAACATTTCTTCTGAACTTAAAATAATAGGTAAAATGTTTAAAATTAAAGTGAAGCCTTAATTAGCTATAGGAAGGATACAAAGTTTTGACGTTGGCCTTTTAATAATTGAGGACTTTGTACGTACTGTGATCACACGGGTTATTTTGTCACTACCCGAATGCTTTTCAAGCACTCGACCTAAAAGCCAACGGCTTAGAGGCAAGTCGTCCTCTTTGACCAAAACTACTTGCCCTATATTTGGTTCAGGTACCTGGGATATCCATTTGTACCTGTTCATCATGGTAGCTAAATACTCTTGAGACCATCGTCTCCAAAAATGTTGCAGTGTCCTCTGAATGAATTGCCACCCATTTAAACTGCTAACGGTAGAGTTCTCATAATTATTGAGAACTGACCCTTCTGGAGTTGTGACGACGTTTGATCTGATTGACTCTTCTAGCTTTGTACTTAAATCGGTTGGTTTCTTGTATATAACATTTTGTTCTCGGATTATATAAGAATAAGAATAAGAAACATTTATTTATTTATTTGTTTATTTATATCTGGACCATACAACCACATATTGCTTTCGGCTAATTCGTTTGGTGAAACGCCTCTAGAAGCCAAATCTGCTGGATTTTGTTTGGTGGAAACATGAACTACGTCAAAGGTCAACTTATTTGGTTGACCGTACAAAGACATAAAATGAACAAAACTTTTTTTTTTTATATTGGCACGTCATAGTTACTACATCCTGCCTGATGGTAAGCAGCCGATGCAGTCCAAAATAATGAGAGCGCTTCCCACCGTGGAACAAGCACGATAACAAGCGCACCCATTCATGACGGCCTACATAAATGCCGTTTCACGCCCCGCTTAAAAGGGAATATAGGAATTGGGAAACACTTACTAATTACACTATCCTTTGATCATACTCGTAATAGTCTACCATACATCTTTTTTATTCATTTGTGTAATAAGGTAGATATATAGATAGATATAGATAGATAGATAAATACTTTATTGCTCACACAAATAAAAACAAAACAAAAAAAGCTCTTGATTGTATTTCTTAATGTCTTTAAAAAAGGGCAAAAATTACAATATTACGACCAAAACTAATTTTAAATATATTCTTATTTACTATACTCGTCCTAACAAAATTATTTATGAAAATGAAAAGATATACATAAATTGTCAACGCCATCTATGTATCCGCCGAGAAATTAATATTGTCGTGTTAAAATGATGAGCATGTGTGTATCAAAAGTATTCAAAAGCATCTTAAATAATGCAAATGGGTTAATCTCCTAGAATTCCAATAAAATTACCTTATATTATCAATATTTGTGAAGTCAAATTTTAAATTGGCAGATGTGTTTACGTACCTACGTTATTACCTACCATTTTACAGTCAGTTTTATGATCGGTGAATATTGCAGGTGGTAACCTGAATTAATTATGCGCAGACGATTTCAGATAATTTTCCAACTGCATAGGATAAACATATGACGTGGTATACTTAATACAGCAGCTTGATGGTGCAGCTGCTTGCGAACCAGCAAAGTTAGGCAACTTTCGCAATGTCGAGTCACCGGATAGGGACCAAATTGAAATATCTGCAGTTCCTTCATGCTTTGTAAAACATTAAAAGCCGTCGGTCCCGGTTTTTAAGATCATCATGATCATCTGCCTATTTCCACCCACTGCAAAGCATAGGCCTCTTCCCCGCGAAGTTTTCTCTTCACGTGTTAATATATGTATTAAGTAATAATGATGTTTTCCTTTCCAGAGTACGGGCATGACCCCGCTGATGTTGGCAGTGAAAGACAACAGGACCTCGTTCGTGGAGCGGCTCATAGAACTCGGATCTGACGTTGGTGCTAGAAACAATGTAAGACTATTTCTAATTTATTAATTTATATATTATCGTTATTAAAACCGAGAAAAAAATTAGAAAAAATCACGTTTGTTGTATGGGAGCCCCCCTTAAATATTAATTTAATTTTAATTGAATTATTTATTTTTAAAATGAATAATATGTATAACTCAATATTCTGTGAATACTTCAAGCGTCTACCTGTTGCCGTAATCAATATCGATCAAAAACAAGCAAAAGAAATCACGTTTGTTGTATGGGAGCCCTTCTTGAATATTTGTTTTATTTTAATTTAATCATTTATTTTTAAAGTGAATGTATAACTAAATATTCTGTGAATATTTCAAGCGTCTACCTGTTGCCGTTATGAATATCGAGCACAATTTCCAATTTTTTCTCGGTCTTAATATCGATAACAGGTAGAAACTTGAAATATTTTTATAGATAATGGTACGGAACCCTTCGTGCGCGAGTCCGACTCCCACTTGGCCGGTTTTTTGTGTAATGAGCCCCGTACAACAAACGTGATTTTTTTGCTCGTTTAAATATTTATTTTATTCTGTTTTTTAGTATTTGTTGTTATAGCG
This sequence comes from Eudonia lacustrata, assembly GCA_947562085.1. Lineage (NCBI taxonomy): Eukaryota > Metazoa > Arthropoda > Insecta > Lepidoptera > Crambidae > Eudonia > Eudonia lacustrata. The sequence continues at coordinate 4,726,357 of OX387317.1, read as the reverse complement.
GCAACAGAAATACATCATGTGTAAATTTCAACTGTCTAACTATCACGGTTCATGAGATACAGCCTGGTGACAGACGGACAGACGGACGGACAGCGGATTCTTAGTAATAGGGTCCCGTTTACTGTGGCGAGGGTTTCCAAAAAAACGGTGTTTTAAGTGAGTTTTATTCGAAATGTAAATGGATTTTAAATCCAAAAAAAAAAGTTATTTATTGGCTTTTTATCTAGTAATTTTCACTGGTATTTTCACGATATTTTACAATTTCCTGCATCGAATATAATATCAAACATATGTCTTATTAATAAACTAAATATCATTTTATTCAGGCTATTCGAAATGTAAATGGATTTTAAATCCAAAAAAAAAGTTATTTATTGGCTTTTTATCTAGTAATTTTCACTGGTATTTTCACGATATTTTACAATTTCCTGCATCGAATATAATATCAAACATATGTCTTATTAATAAACTAAATATCATTTTATTCAGGCTATTCGAAATGTAAATGGATTTTAAATCCAAAAAAAAAAGTTATTTATTGGCTTTTTATCTAGTAATTTTCACTGGTATTTTCACGATATTTTACAATTTCCTGCATCGAATATAATATCAAACATATGTCTTATTAATAAACTAAATATCATTTTATTCAGGCTATTCGAAATGTAAATGGATTTTAAATCCAAAAAAAAAAGTTATTTATTGGCTTTTTATCTAGTAATTTTCACTGGTATTTTCACGATATTTTACAATTTCCTGCATCGAATATAATATCAAACATATGTCTTATTAATAAACTAAATATCATTTTATTCAGGCTATTCGAAATGTAAATGGATTTTAAATCCAAAAAAAAAAGTTATTTATTGGCTTTTTATCTAGTAATTTTCACTGGTATTTTCACGATATTTTACAATTTCCTGCATCGAATATAATATCAAACATATGTCTTATTAATAAACTAAATATCATTTTATTCAGGCTATACATCCTTTCAGACAAAGAAAAATATACTAAACCAAATTGTCTTTGAATATGTAATAGTTGTCGGCCATTATAATTTTAATAATAAGTAAACGATCAATGAAATCCACATTATTGCCTAATTTGACGCTCGCGCCATCATTCAGTCCCGAGCGGAACGCCATGGATATCCCACAGTCGGAAACGCTCGCCATAATTGAATAAGAGCCCTCTAAGTTAGAGACCAAAGTGCCTACTGCCAAATGAGGAGTCTGTAGAAGGTAAGCTTCTTATAAACGAACTCGAGCCACGCACACATAGACTACCATCACGAAATCTCGCAAAAGCTGCAATCGGATTGCTTTGAGGTGTTGTGAAATTCCGTGTCCGTGAGAGTTCGGCAACACTAAAGCAACATCTCCGATGTTGCTGATGTCCATGGGCGGCGGTGACCGCTCACCATCAGGCGGCCCGCCTGCTCGTTTGCAGACTGTAAATCACTACATAGTATAAAACAAAGTCGCTTTCCGCTGTCTGTCTGTCTATCCCTGTCTGTATGTATGCTTAGATCTTTAAAACTACGCAACGGATTTTGATGCGGTTTTTTTAATAGATAGAGTGATTCAAGAGGAAGGTTTAAATGTATATACATGCATAATATAGTAGACACTGATAATTTTAGAGGTTTCAAATATTTTTGCGCTTACATTGCAAACGCTGGCTGAAACCTACGAGATAGATAAAAATAATGTGCTACAGTATTGTAATCCTTAAAAAGGTCTACAAAAAAGTTCACGATGGTATATGTCTATCTCTTAGGAATAACCCACAATAATAATTTTTTATCCTTTACTTTTTACGAGAAATAATGGCTTATTTACGAAGCGATTTTAAGCAGTACAGCATTAATCCTTATCTGATTAAGTACCTTAAATACAATTATACGTCGCTCTTTCAAGAACATGTTTTTATTGTCTTATGACAAAACATTTTTTTTTAAATATATTTTACGGGTATGGAACGGGGGAATGGTACGGGGATGGAAGCGCACTTCATCCGGGAACCTCAACTAGTGAGGCACTGGCTATCTTATCTCTAGTTGCCGGAACACAACTATGCTACAAACATTGATGTTATGGCGACATATTTAGAAAGGATGGTTGTAACTAACCAGGCGGACTAACAAGCCCTACCACCAACTAAACCGAGTACACAAACATGTACCCCCCGCTGGGAATCGAACCCGGGACCTCTGGGTCTAAACCGGTGGTCTTAGCCACTAGACCACAGAGGCGGTTAAAGTTGTGAACATTGTATAGACATTTTGTAGTATATTTAGTATCAGCATTGCACCCGTGCGAAGCCGGGGCGGGTCGCTAGTATGTAAAAAATGGTTTTCTATATGTACCTATTGCTCGAGCGCGTTTGTATAAGACTTACGTTCTGGGTGTCTTTATTTTGTGCTACTGCTTAGTGCGATTATTCGATTTATTATTAGATATTATGATTATTATGATTATTATTCTTATTTGTCATCCGATTAACAGTCAAAGGGTTGGGGGAATATCATTTATCACTACACATTTTTATTATCATTCATTATCATCTATTACCACAAAGCAAGTATGTTTACGGAAGCGAGAATTTGTATAGCAAAATGTTAGCTCGCCGCGTTTGTCATAAAAAAACGCTGCTATGCCATACGAATCGTCGTTATCGTTGACGTGATCGAATGACAAATAAAGCTCTCACTAGGCTAGAGGCAGATAACTTTTTTTATTTACTTAAATTAATTTAAATTCAACTAAGATTGTGGCGCCAGTGGTGGCAGGAACCAGCGATCGACACTCTTTTCTTTTAGTCATTATAAATAGCGGTCACCTATTGATTTTTTTACTGTAGCAACTATTGAAAAAAGACCATTACTTCCTAACTGTCATACAGTAAATGTTTATGAAATTTTATATTACTAGTGGTCGCCCAGTGGTCGAAATTCGACCGTAATTTTATTAAGGTTGTATGGATTGTATCATGCAATGAAAAATTAAAAAAGATAGAATGTGAGCTTGGATTGGCATTGACAGATTTCGGCCGCTCCTCTTCCATTTTTGAAATTTTTGAAAAGAGTATATATGCGTGTGTCAAATACATGGTATAGTGTGTGTAATGTTTGTTTTATTGATTTATTGTATTTTTTATGCATAATTGTAAAAAAATATTAACATTCTGTACTACTTCCCTATATAAACTAGGTATATATAAGTGTGCATAATTTCATACTCCTCCGTCCGCGCAATTTTCGTAAAAAGGGGTACAAAGTTTTTGCTTCACGTATTAATATATAGATATATAGCGGTCACCTGCTGATTTTTTACTGCAGAAACTATTGAATGCAGACCATTACTTTCCAGCTGGCATACAGTAAATGATTATGAAATTCTATATTATTTTGGCAAAAAAAACTGTGTCGTACACTCTGCTTAATGTGTCGTACTCTGGGTGCCACAACGATAGTTACCTTTTGTTTCTGTCTAAATAACAACGTAACAACGGCCGGCGTGCCGTTTACGTGCTCAGCTCGTGTTTTTGTTCAAATTCTTATTAATCGGTGGCCGTGCGACTGAAGCCTTAATCACAGCAAAGTGGAGCAAAGAAGTAATTTCCCATACGACGACGACGTATGGATTTACGGCAGGGTCCGCTACGGCTACGGCGTAGTAATATTTTTTTATACCTCGCTAATTGCTGTATAAACACACAATTAAGGAGTATTTGCTTACCTCTTTTGTGTTAAGGTAGTTGATTGGTTATTCAATACATATATAAACTTTTTAGCACCACCGCTATCAAAACGATATCAGGTGGAGTGGAGTCATTTGCCGTGCTTTTAGTATTAAAAAAAAAATATTTCTTCATAGAAATTGTTCGGGACTACGTATCACTGATTTTTTAACTTTAATACTGACTCAAAAGATAACAAATAGTTATTAATCAACTTGCCCCCTGATTAGTAGCTAGCAGTATTATGCAGTTGTGGAAAAGAGACGCGTGTATATTCGCCGCTACACGCGTCTCGTTTTCACAACTGCAATAATAATAAAATAATATGCTTTAGGAGCTCGTGGTTACCCCACAGGTCTTCGTAAAAAGGTTGCTGAGAAACAGTTTATATTCAAAACTAAAAAGGTTTTAATGCTGCAATCGAATACAAAATAAAACTTAATTTTTCATCATCTTTGTTTGTTTATTCTGGCTAACAAAAGAAGATCGCCTATTGTCGCGACAATGACGGAACATAATTTTTTCGAATTGTGTTTGTGTAGATGAGTAAAGAATGTATTCAATTAGTATTAAAGTAAAAAAATTAATAAATTTTCTCGTAAAATATAATAATAACTCCATCTATGAACGTTACAATAAAACTGCTAGGTTTTTTTTACTGTTACGGTCACTTTATTTAGAATAATTAATATCAATATCGCTGCTTACATGGTAAAAAGTATTCAGAATATTTGGACCGTTCCCTATTACTATAGTTTATTAATTTAATTTGTTTTTTTTGTTAAGTTAATTGATGTATTTTTTACGAAATTATCAAATGTTAATTTTAAGTTGTGTTAACTTAACCACACAACAACAAAACATTGGTAAATATCCCGTTAATATTGATTAAATTCTTAGATATGAAAATCTTTGCTTCACTTTTTAGAACTTTGCTTTCATTTTGAAGTCTGAGCTTACACGACAAAATTATTAGGTAACCGTTATGGGGCCAGAAATTAGATGGACGATAAGCTAAGTAGGTTTATGCCCATAACGCAGTATGACTGTAGCGGTCACAAATCACAATTTACTGGAAAATGGTAAACGAAAAGGGGTCTGCTGTTATAATGAAACTTTTTGATGTCTCATAATTGCATGACTAGTAAAGGAGTATTTATATTCACAACTTTGTTAAATAAATAGACGCCAAGCTTTAATTACATAAAACATTAGAACAATAATTATTTAAAAAAAAGAAAAATGTAGGTATGTTGATAAATACCCAAGGCCTCTACTTAATTAACTAAGTCCTTTGATTTACAAAATAAGAATGGAAAGCAATGATAAACTTACGTGGGTTAGACAGAGCTATAGTCTATTATAATCTATTATAATATAAATTATTATATAGTCTATTATAATATAAATTATTGGCATATCCTCAGCGAGGCGACTAGTAAGCAATCCTTTCTTTTTAAGGCAAGCTGTTTAACATAGTGATTGTAGCGCATCATCATATGTTGCTGTGTGTTTATATTGTTTTAAGTACTAGATTGGGTTTGTTAATGTTCTCACTAAAAATTAGATCTTTAAGTTGATATTAGCGAAGACCTCTTATTGGCTATCAGTGTTTATAATATTATTGTATTAAATTTCATAAAGCTGTTGGTTTTCCAAATAAAATAAAATAAAAATAAAATAAAATAAATAATTGGCAGTGCACTTGCGGAATGCCTATACCGTTCAATTCCTGCATGTGGAGTTTTTTTTCCAACACTTCTTCGGAATGTTGGTAAACCTAGCAAAAACAATATGCTGAGCTGAGCTAAATCTGTCATCAGTCTAACACGAGCGAGGGGCTTTATACCCATCTGAATTTGAGTTTTGACGAATGTCATCTTTCGACTATAACCATCGGTGACAAATGCTATTTCGCAACCCGATCGCGCAAGCAACACGCCAGCCTAACCCATCCATCCACCCAGCCCATAAAAACATAGCACAGCGTAAAGACTTACGGTGGGACAACGCCAATGGAATTTTCGGGAAATGACGCTTTTATTTAGACATATTTTGTCATTTCAGCAGGGTTGTCATATTTTTAGTCTCTCAGTATTTCAATGTGTTTATTATTTATTTTCGTTTAAGTAAATACCCAAGAACATGATTTTAAATTTTAGTACCTTTTAAAAATCTTTTTTATAGTAAACAGAGTACTGTTTTCTTTAGTGACTTCTTTCTGTCCTTCAAAATGCAAACTGCAAATATGAGTGTTGTTCAGGCCATCAAGTTTTCCCAATTAAAGAATCCAACATCCCGCAACGAACAAGAGGATGACATGCAGTATCTCACAGCACGATTAGTATGAACCATTATCACAGTATATTTTTATATTTTTATATTTTTATTATAAATTAAATTTCAACATTCAAACGAAATAATCAAAACTAAAATGAATCAACCCTAGATTGTGTTTCCCAACATGGGTGTATGGCATCTTGGGATCGCTACCACTCTCCCCGCAACCCCCGCACAATTGCTCTGTTTAGACGTAGTCGTTGAATGACTGTAAGGAAGTAAGGAAGAGGTTAGATAGACTGATAATAGTATATTCAAAATGATGACGTAAAGCAAGGTTTGCCCTTTTCATATTAATGTCGAGTCATGCTATTCAACCTTTCTACGCGTAAGTCACTAACTCTAAACTCATCATCCCTAACTTGAGTCAGAAGTTGAATCACTTACAGCTTTACTATAACTACGTGTAATATCACCATTGCATTGGTAGGGTCAAGTGACCAATAACCTGGCACGCGATGACTAAATTAAGTTCGTCCTTGCTGACCATACATAACGCATTGTACCTACTTATTTAAAAGAACGCGAAAACACTTTAAACGATATTTAACACTTTATACGAGTCTCACTGTGACCACGAACCCTGCAAAGAGTTCAGCAACATGGACAAACAAAAGAAACGTCGAAGGAAAATTGAATATCTATGTAAAATTAAAACGAGAGACACTTTTAGAGATAGCTTCAAGTGTATAGAGATAGGTATGTACGAGTATACATCTCACATTAAAGTGATTATTTTTTTTTAGCTTGGCTAATGGAAAAATATTTCTCGATTTCACACCGTGCTTGACCTAGGGTCGGCTACTAACAGAAGATTGTCGAAATAAAATGCTGCGAGTTGTTAGTTGTACAGCTATAATTCCATGTTAGCCTTGCGATTGTGGTTCAAGATATTTATCAAAAAACACCACAAATCCGTTAAATGATGGTATACCTACTGAAAAATACCCATTAAAAAAAACTAAACATTGCGATTGATGGCTCGATAAGCTAGATTTTATCTTTGTAACAATGTCTTCTATTGCGAGCCTGCTTAAAGTTATTTCAGGCTGAAATACAGGAGCGCAGTGGTTTTTTCATTTATTTCATTAACTTTTATGTAAATTACAGTCACGAGCACCGATTTGTATACGCTTAGATTCTTATTCGATTGTAAAGTAGTATTGATTGTATTGTACAGTAACAATTGTCCATATATTTTGGCTCGGGACTCACCTCGCTCGGGCCATGACTTGTAAAATAGAATAAATTGGACTTTTTCCCAAGAAAAGCCTAAATTCCCAAAAAGATCCCTACGAGTTTTTCATTTTTCACTTTGAGGATAAATTTTCAAAGCCGATTAAAGGTTTATTATGCGCACAGTGCAAGTATAATTACAGTCGGGAGACGCCGAGAGGGCTGTGTCTTATAAAAAGGTAACACTATCACGCGATGCAAGCTGTTACGAAACACATGGGGCTAACGGAAAGCAAATATTTTTGCTGCAAACCTTTATAGCTTAGACAGATACGATAGGTATTTCTAAAGACTTACCAAAGCACTTTGGTCAAAGCGGAATTTGGTCAATTAAGAACAAACAACAACTGTTTTGTTAAATCTGTTTTTATTTGTTAACCCAAATGTTGTGGTTTGTTTATTTGTAAAATGCAAAATGGTCACACAGGAACAACAAACTTTTCTATTACCAAGTGCTAAGTTCTCGAGCAACTGAATATGTGGCTTGATTTGTTTTTTGAAGTGAAAACTTCTTTAGCGGCGTTGCACACTTTTTTTGTAATGGGTAAAAAATGTTAAATTCGCGTCAGGACACGTGACCGTCACGACACGTGGCCTGATCGAAAATTCGTAAGACGGATGACAGCCGGCGCGGCGTAGGAGAGGAAGCGTTAGCGTTGATGTCATCGGTACTGTCTTGGTACCGGTTCGGGCATCGAGATCTAAGTCTCATGGCCCGGGCAGTCCTCGCAGGCAACTTGTAGTTGCACTGGGTCTAAATGGGAGGCACGGCAGGGTACTGTTGTAGGAGAGGAAGTATCCCCCTCTCTTTCTACGGCTCGGCGAAAATGTATGCCTGCTGTTTCGTTTAGGCGGCGCAGAGCGCTTGCGCGAATGTTCGAGTGCTTTTTAATGTAATATAAATTGTCATGTTTGTGTACGATCGCGCAATAAATAAATATTGTATTCTACCACATAAATGATAGTTTTTTTATACTGATAATTGAAGCAATTCGTGCAAAATTATTCCCTAACCATTCCAAAATATCAAAAATGCACAACGTTAATATTCAAGTTTTCACTTCTGCCGGCACCCCGTTTTCACTTCCCCGTTTTCACTTCTCCCGGAGTGCAACCCGTCGTTTTTTTTTATTTAGATTTAAGTACACACACGTGCTCATCAACTCGACCAACTACCAGAAACTGTAAAAGGAGATGTTCGTTTTTGAGCCCTTATTTTATTACAGTTTTGAAGTGATGCTTTTCTGATAGATCTGCCTTCTGAGATGATGTTTCCAAAAAGAAAAAAAATATAAAAAGGCCCAGCATAATTTAAAAAATATTTAAAAACTTGAAGTCTTGTTTTCTTCATCAAGCTTTTCTTTTTATTTTTGGGTTCTAGGTAGTGTAAGTTTTAAGTGTTTATTATATATTGCTGAACTTACTGAAAAGTGGACGTTTTGGGAATAGGTCGTTTTGGGAATAGTCATTACGGGAAGTGGACGATCTGGGAATGGTCATTGTGGGATGTGGTCCTTTTGGGAAGTGGTCATTTTAAGAAGTGGACATTATGGTCCTAAAGGATGGATAGTATCATTGCATTACTAATTTAAATAATAAGTTATATTTTTAAATACAAAAAAAAGAAAAGCGAAGTTGCCAAGGTAGAAAAAGTTTAGGGTTGCTATTTTATGAATTTTTATATCTGACCTTTTTTATTATATAATACAATGTTTGGGTATGTTTAAAAATATATTTATACATGGAAAGGTTCCTTATTTTGTGCTCTTTTCATAAAATATAATTTCATCACTGTAAGAATTAGGGGGTCCAGCCTCCATACAAAAATGGAACATCTTCTTTCCTCAATAGACTTTGAACTTTAATTCTCAGGCATATGGTTGAAAATGTATTGATGAGATTTATAGGTTGATGTGCAAGCATCTGTCCATTACACGATTTATAACAATTGAATTGTGGCTTAGTGGTCAGATCCTCGTGTGAATGGCACCCCCACCTTTTAATAATTCAAACGGGATTTTTCCTCTAAATTAGGTATAACTTGTATTCAGGGGAATATAAAACCTAGTTTTCATTATAAAATACAGTTGTATAATTGTTTTTATAATGACTTGTTGACAGGACAACTACAATGTGCTGCACATATCAGCGATGTACGCGCGAGAGGACATCGTCAAACTGCTACTGTCCAAGAGAGGAGTGGACCCTTTCGCCACCGGAGGGGTGAGAGAACCGACCTTAGATTTACTATTGTTTAGGAACTTGATTGGTTTGATAGTTTTTCCATAACACGGAAGCGCTTCTCAAAGTCTTGTGGCCTAAAGGTCATTAAAAACTCAGGAGGACCACCCACAGTCAATATTTATTTAGGTAAAATTTATAATTTAAGCAGAAATAACCTGTTTATAGATACAGGTTTTTACATATATTTTAAACATTAATAATTGCACAATCGATGTGACTATAAAATAATGTTATTGAACTGAAGAATTTAGAAAGACTGATCCATAAAGAAAATTGTATATACTAGAGACTGATCATATCAAAAATACAATAAAGGTGGAAACATACTATTAAAACGTGACGTCACGTCACGCCATCCGACGCGTGTCAGTACTAATCAATCCCATACATTTATTATGGTCAGTTGCACATAGAAAACACACCATGTGATGACACGCACTCCCACGCGGAAACATCCAGTCGATCTAGATCGGCGTGTTGCCGGGAGAGGGGGTACACACGCCAACCGACGCTCGGCACGCAGTGTGTTTCTAGTTAACACCCGACGCCACGCGTCATTCATTCGAGAACATTCCTGGTATTAAGATATTTTTTGTTACATAAGTCCTTCACGTTGCCATGACACTAGCGAAGCGTGTTGTAGCATCACGTAGCGTGTTGGTAATGTGCACGGTGCACATCGGGTGTCGACACGTGGTGTCGCGTCGCGTTTTAGTAGTATGTTTCCACCTTAAAATTCCATCATTCATCTAAGGACATGACTCTTTTTCAGAACCGTGCAAATAAATTTGACAGATAGTTTTTAAAACTACCAAGGAGGCTTGCATAGCAAAAATATAACGTGGAGTAAATTGCAACGACAACGTTACAGCCTAATCATTTTTCATCAGTATAATCCTATACAGGCACTAATTGACGTCAAAGCTATAAAAAAAACTAATAACAATAAATTAAAATGTAATTTTTAAACTAAACTTTTGGATCTACCACCGGTTCTGGTTTTGGGAGAGCTATTGACCGAAGTTTCACCTAAATCTCATCTAAAGATAAATAACGATAAGATCAAGATTGGATTTAACGCAAAATCCTTATCTACTAAGCTACTTGCTGTAATTATAATTTAATTTATTCTAATTAAAATAACTGTAATTTAAAAGTAAATAAAATTCTAGCTCCGCTTCTTGAACGACCTTGAATTTTTGTTAAATCCATCAATGAATTACACATACCTAGTATCAATCAACGAATCTCCCAACATAACTTTATTATCAACTTACGTAATCAAACTTCTAACTTTGCCAATTCCCAAAAATTCGTTAAAGATATACAATAATAAAGTCACGCAACACATAGGTACTTTGTTTTTCGACATCAAACTAGGTAAAAACAAAACTTTACTATATTTTGAATGTCACAAAGATAGTTTTGAGATAGCATTAATTTTTTTTGTTATTTACAGGTTTCAAAAAGCAGATAAAAGTAAACAACAGCACCAATTCATTAAATCGTATTTTATTTATTTGTAATGTATAGTAATAATCTTACATACATAAATAATGAAGTAGATGCAATAAACACACAAAAGAAATATTAAATAAATTATAAAATAGTTAAACCAAGAAAATGTTTACGGGCTTGTACAAGACTGGATAGTTATAGTAACTGTAACTTCTTTAAAATATCCTTGGCCTATTATATTTCCAATAATCTTAATAATGAATAGCTTGCAAGTAGTCACGATTGCTGCAAACGCGATCGGATTGTAGCATTTCTGCTTTGATCCTCTTAGGGAGAGCTCTAGTCAGTCAGAAAATACTCCTTATACCTTAGTGACGCAAAGTTGCAATACAAATAAGATATAAAGAAGAAAATGCTATAAAAGAGTAAAAAGAAGTTGTTGTGATATCGCAAGTGATTAAAAACAAGGATTTCTGTAAGATGGCCGACGCAAACCGTGACAGTATGCAGAAATTTCTGAAAGCCTTTGAAATGGAGGAAGTCCTGTCGGTTAGCTCTACACTCGTGTAACAACCTTTCTATTTAGGAACCCTGGCAAAGTAAAAAAACTTAGAAAATGTCTCTGTGAACGCACAAAGTCGATATACTTATATATTTTTATAACAAGCTCAAATTTTTTTTTTAAGATGCCTTCTCTTTTGGAAGAATGCTGGATACTGATCATCTTTTGTCGTTACCGAATGTCTTTGCCTTTTTATTTAAATATAACAAATAATGTAGAGATGAACTAGTTCAAATTGTTTGGTACATTTGCAGAGTCGACAACAGACAGCAGTGCACCTTGTAGCCAGCAGACAAACAGGCACAGCCACTAGCATCCTACGGGCTCTGCTCACAGCCGCTGGGAAGGACATCAGACTTCGTATTGATGGGGTAAGGTAGCTTTCTATAAGGCAACAGAGACAAAGGTATACCCATGTTATAATGCAGACTGGCATCACAGCCAGTATCTGGTGAGGAGCTCGGTCACAGCTGCTGGGACGGACATCTAACTCTGTATTGATGGGGTAATTCATCTTTCTTATAAGGCACTAGAGACAAACGTTCAGCCAGTGTTATTATGCAGCCACTATCTTGTGAGCTCTGGTAACAGATGCTGGAAAAGACATCCAAATGCGCATTGATGGGGTAAGGCAGCTTTCTATAAAGCACTAGAGACAAAGGTTCACCTAGTAGCAGGAGGCAACTTTATAAGAAACACCAAAGATGACAGTGCACCCGGTGGCAGTAGGCATACTAACACAGCCAGGATCATCCTGTAGGCTCTGGTCACAGCTGCTGAGAAGGAAATCCAACTTTGTAGTAAGGCACCTTTCTATAAGATACTAGAGATATAGGTGCACCCAATAGCAGGAGGCAGTTTTCTAAGAAGCACTAAAGATGAGGGTGCACCCTGTGGCAGTAGGCAGATGGGCACAGCCAGGATCATCCCGCGGGCTCTGGGCACAGCTGCTGGGAAGGACATCCAACTCCGAGGTACTACAGACTAAGGGCATAATAGGGCATTTCATTTCAATTCAATAAAACCGCAGTGTAACGGTGAGGTAGTTTTGAATAACTCATAAAAAATCCCTCCTCGTTTCACTGATTTTGTTTGCGTACATTGTGTGTGTGCCAACATTACCAACCGTTAAGGTTATTCTAGGGGTGCCTGACGACCCTTGGCAAGCATTCTAATTCGCACATAGTATCATCTACGTTAGGTCATAACGCCAAAGATCACGAAACGCGTTCAAGTGATCACCATGTGGACAACTCTTTTTTGGACCTTCACCAACCGCTTAGGTTACACGAGGTTACACCATGTGAACAGTGGTGCCTTAAAATTCTTGATAGCATTACTAACATTACACACACTTCAATCCAAAGGTTCACTGAAATTAAGAAAACGAAATCGCGGGCTTTTGCTATATAGATAACACAACTCGCCGCAAATATCAACTTTAAAAAACCTTTTAAACCGCGTCACGCTATCTTTCTTTCTTTTAGAGTTGCCTTGTGAAATAAGGCATTTTAAATTTGTCTATCAATTCAATAAACCTATGAAGTTTTTTTATTTTAAATTTGATTATTTGATTGATTTGATTTTAATTAAAATAATGGTTTTAACACAAGTACGCTTGAAAAATCGACTTATATTCAAATACTTATTTCATATTTATAAATTTTTAGTTTTTCATTACACTTTTCCTTTCAAAACGAGTGTTTTAATAATCGAACTGGAAGAGAATACACCCGTGTTGTAAGAATTGGTATGCAGATGATAGCACGGTGCATGGGGGATATAACGGTCACCCAGCGGTAGAGCAGGTCGAAAGGTCGAAACCGATGTGAATCAAGTGAATCTTGTCATTGAGCTCAATCGGGTATTGAACCTCATATCTAATTGGGGCTCTAATAATCTGGTTGAGTTCAATGCCAAGAAAACACATGTATGTGCGTTCACGGCCAAAAAGTCACCATTCCTTCCCCTTCCAATTGTTCAGGGTACACCTCTAAGCCTGCAGAGCAGTATCAACATGCTCGGTTTGACGATACGCTGCGATCTGAACCAAAGGGACTACATTGAAACCGTGATCAAAACAGCCTCACGAAAACTCGGTATTCTGAACAAAGTGCGGTGATTCTTTACGCCGGACCTGTTGTGCCTTTTGTACAAGACACAGGTACGGTCTTGCATGGAGTATTGCTCGCACATCTGGGACGGTTCCGCAAAGTACCTTCTCGATGCCTTGGACAGATTGCAGCGCCGTGCTGAACGCATTATCGACAATGCAGAAGTGGCAAATACTCTTGAATCCCGGCAATTGCATAGAGATGTTGCATCACTCAGCGTTTTTACCGCTTATATCATGGCGAGTGCTCAGAAAAGCTCTTAGACCTCATCCCACCTTCTCCCTTCTTTCATAGGAGTGCACGTGCTGCTCTTCGGTGTCACCGCTTCACTGTCTCAAATATCCCATCGTGCACAAAGAAATTTGGTGAAACGTTTTATTGTCGCACCTCCAAAAGATGGAATAGTCTACCACACACGTTTTCCCTCCTTAATATGAAAAGTGTCCCTCAAAAGAGGCGTGAAGAAGCACCTTGTGGGCCGGCAGAGTGAGGTTAACTGATGCTACGTTTGTTTTCTCGCTGCACCAGTTATTTTCGCGTCTGGACTCCATTTCCACTTAACATCAGGTGGGATGGAGTCATTTGTCGAACTATCTATAAATTTTTTTTAAAAAAAATTGGTATGTTGTAGATACAACTAAAACAGTCACTTTAATCCATTTAAAATATTTTAAGAAAAGATTTACAAGTAAACGACTAAATATTGGGACTTAGGTACCAGGTGAGCGTAACTCTAAGCTATAGCAATTAAATTGAAATGTAAACTTGGCTATCATGAAATCGAATTCAATACGGAACCTTAGATACGTCGCATGAACCGTTTATATTTTGACTTTATGACGTCGTTATAGGGATTTGATTCGTTTCTATAGTAACGTAGCACGTAGCTGTGAACAGACATGGATGCAGCGCGGCCGCCATCGCGTGCAGCGCCGCAGCCTGGCACCGCCACCCGCAGCCGCGGGCACGACCCCCGAAAACTCTACCTGTAAACAAAGCACGCCCCCCTCAAACTAACGCCCAAGAATTTACCTTACGCCAACCAAAACTTCCAACAAACCTTTTACGCCACTCATTAGCTGAAGCAACTTTTACACGCACCAACTGACACATATCAATTAAACCCTCATTCTGCACAACACCAAAATACAACAGCCAAGGTTTTCAGGACATTCCGTCATAAGCACCGAGCGCCCCATGCGAATAGAAACTGGCTAATTATCCACCGAGCTTTACCCGCGAAGTAAACGTCACAACGCAAATTTACAATGCAAATCACTCGCGGAATATTAGTTATAACGTCAGCGGTGAAATTCAAAATTAGTAATTTTAATACAAGAAGTCTCAGTCGTTCCTTCGTCACGACTAGGGCAAGGCAGCTTTGCCATGTCTGCCTAACATATTGCGGTAGTGATTCCATGGATGAGCAAGTACGTATTTTACAATTGGTCGTTTGCAAAGTTTGCAGACCGACAAATTCAATTCGATCGCTTTGAAATTCGGTGTGAAGCACGTTATGGCATCGATTTTGCATTCTGTCGAATGGCAAAAGTAGATTGCGATGCATATAAGTCGGCGTGGAACTTCTTTAGTGTCATAGTTCGGGAGGTTTCGTGCAGTGGCACGCTGCAGCTAGCGTGGGTAGTGTATAGACCGCATTGTATGGAGTTCAGTGCTCGCTAAGACGCAAGATCGGAAAATTGGCAATGTCCGATGGTGGGAGGGATGCGCCGCGAAGTGCGAGTTTAAATTTACGCTCGGGCGTGCGTAGTCCACCGGCGAACTCGCAGTCAAAAGACCTGCAGAAGCTCGAGCTCAGTTTCATAGAGCTGAACAAGGAGCGTGCGAAACAGAAGGAATGGAAAAAGTTAATTCGCGACATGGTGTTCCAGAGAGGGAAAGTCCCGCTGCTGCTGGCGGTGGAGGCCGGCAACCAGAGCATGGTGCGCGAGCTCCTTAGCGCGCAGACCGCCGAGCAGCTCAAGGTACGCTAGACAGTTCATTTTCTTTCCATACATTACAGTATTTAAAATCATGGTTTCAATGTTTTGTTATAATATTTGATATGCAACCTAATAAGATTTATAGTTACAGTACCCATCTCATTGATTCAGGAGTTTTAGATCTACTTACATTGAGAACATTGAGTATGCAAAAAATAAGCCGAATATGGTTTTGTTATAGTAATGGTCATTTCAATTGTTGAAAACCATGTTTGACGTGTAGTGCTATTCAAACTGTCTGATTGAGTCTGATTTGTTGTTTGTTCTCAATTTTAAAATTTCATTCCATTTGACATTATCATTGAATGTCAAAACCAGGCTTCCACGCCAGCCGGAGACACCGCCTTGCACTTGGCAGCTCGACGCCGAGATGTGGACATGGCCCGCATTCTGGTAGACTACGGAGCCGTCGTGGACGCTGTCAACGGTGCTGGACAAACGTCGCTGCACATAGCAGCAGCTGAGGGGGACGAACCCTTAGTCAAATATTTTTACGGCGTTAGAGCGAACGCTGCTATTGCTGATAATGAAGGTGAGATCCTTTTGAATCAACCTAATCAATCTTAAGTAATCAATCTAAATCTTGTCGTTTATCGTAATTATAAATTCGCAAAGGAAGGTTACTGGCCGTTATTATGCGATGGCAAAGTAGACGATAGGTTGGTATGCTGAACTGTAAAAGGTATGTGCTGTAAATGATGCTGCTAATTATACTCCGTATGTTACTCACGCTTATAAGTTTTTTTCTAAACAACTATTCTTTCAATTTTCATAGACCGTACTCCAATGCACTTGGCTGCCGAGAACGGCCACGCTGCCATCATCGAGCTACTCGCTGACAAGTTCAAGGTTTGTAATAAAATTTATGTTATGACTGTATGTGTCGATCATACAACATTGTTGTCTTTTTTAGTTCTTTTATAACATATACTATATGATGTTGAATTGTACACTTAAGAACCTAAATTGAATGAAGAATTTCTATTGAATTTTAAGGCGTCCATCTTCGAGCGGACCAAGGACGGCAGCACCCTCATGCACATCGCCTCCCTCAACGGCCACGCCGACTGTGCTATGATGCTCTTCAAGAAGGGAGTCTATCTTCACATGCCCAACAAGGTAACGCAAATACTCAAATTAAGCTACATTTTCTTTGGTAATAACATCACATTTATATTTTAACTAACTGTTTTAAATGTATGAAGTAAAACAATTGCTTTCTAAGCGCAACTGTTTAAAATGAGCTTTACCGATGTAACCTTAAATTACATAGTTTTATATTAGTAGTAGTTTTATATCGGTTGTATAACAACAGCTTTTAAGGACAACTGTGTAACAAAAATAATATTTCCTAAAAAAACTTTTGTTTCACAAAAAAAAACAATCTTAATTTTTTTCTTTAGCTCTGGTCTAATAATAACTCCACTCTGAAGAGCACCTTACTTCACCATGAACTTTCATAGATCGGTGACAGACATCAATTTCATGTATGAGTAATCAGTATTCAGCAGATAGACAGAAGCAATACTCACTTGCCTACCAGTGCTAACTACGAAAGGCTTGCCAATTTCTTGATACATTTTACATCTTTTATACGAAAAAAAACGGAAAATAGTTAAATTTAATAAACATAAAACAATGGATTAGACTGAGTAGTTCATTTTAGAAACATGTGCTCAAAATTTAGTCGCTTAAGTAAAAATACACTATCGATCCTGATTTCCTGAATAATTATGAATACTTAGTAGTTAGTACATGTAATAACAAAGGTGTCAAGGTCAAACCAGCAGATTTGCTACATGTATGTAATGGTGTTTAGGCATACATTCGTTCGCCCTTCTACTTCGTGTAGAGAAAAGGCAAACTCGCCGCGAAGACCTTGGGACTTGGGAAATGAAATCATTTTTATGACACTTGTATATTAAGTTATTATGAGCTCAGCGAATTTTATTTTACCCTTGTACTAGGCCGGTGATTCTTGCTGTATAAATTATGTTAACTAACGTTGTTTGTAATGAAATCGTAGCAAATAAATAAAACTATTTTAACTTGGAACCTAATTGGTTGGTTTACAACCATTTACAATGTCTCCCTTTTGAACTACTTTAGAATATAAGAAGGCCACACGTTAAGGTATTTCTTTCAGTATTATTAGGAACTCTCAGTAGACTTTTTATAACGAAAAATATTTTTTTAATTAACATTATGATGTTACGAATTGAAGCATTAGGAGATTCATCACATTTATGAAAGTACTTACTAAATCGAAATAAAGAGGCACTCATTATAGAAGCTGATACCACGTTCGAGTAAAAATCGTTCAAGATAAGACACTGTCTCAATATATAGCACCGCATTGGAAAAAAAATACCCTCCGCCTACACTAAGCCAGCGTTTTGTAATACCAAGAAAGCCCAAGCATTGGGGTGTAGGCAGATGATTATGATATTATTATGGTATCCAGGACGGCGCGAGGAGTATCCACACGGCGGCCCGCTACGGCCACGTGGGCATCATCAACACCCTGCTGCAGAAGGGCGAGAGCGTCGACGTCACCACCAACGTAAGTAGCTTATAATTGAGCACAAGTTATTGATCAGAAATTTTGACGATCTTCATTATAACTTTCACCTTTCACCTTTCAACTTTTCGTTATGTTGCGGTTCCTTTTTCTAGCCCAGGGCCTAAGATAATAGCATTCTGAATGAAAGTGGGAGAAGCATACTCACTAAACACAGGCGAGTGGCGGGCTGTAGAAAATCGCCTAGCGACTTGACTATAGTCCGCTACGTGGAAAGCCACCCTAAGTTATTAGTATAATCATTTCTTGGTCGCACCTCCAATAGATGGAATAGTCTACCAGCACACGTTTTCCCTCCTCCCTATGACATTGGGTCCTTCCAACGAGGCACGAAGAGGCACCTTGTGGGCCGGCAAGATGATGGTGACTGATGATGCGTTAATTTCACGCTACACCAGTTGTCTTCGCTTCTGGACTTCTTAACATCAAGTTAAGTTTGCACTCCTCATTTGCTAGGTATACAAAAAAACTGATAATTCTCCCACATTCTCAGGACAACTACACAGCGCTGCACATCGCCGTGGAGTCGTGCAAGCCGGCCGTAGTGGAGACATTGCTCGGGTACGGCGCCGACGTGCACATCCGCGGCGGGAAGCAGCGTGAGACACCGCTCCACATCGCTGCCAGGATATTAGACGGTAACTGACATCTGTTACTGACATCTGGAAACTGACATCTGTACACAGCGCTGCACATCATCGTCATGCAAGCCGGCCGTGGTGGAGACCCTTCTGGGCTACATCGCCTCCAGGATACCAGACGGTAAGAAAACGAAAGCTATTGGCCCGCTGTGGTCTATACAGCGTAACCAGATTTTAGGACTGACGAGAAACTTAAGGTTCCGTAGTAACCGAACGTTGAAGTACGGGTGTCTGGGTTGTGTGCAATGAGGCATCATGATATGATAGCCTACTTCAAGTCGTAGGATCGGTGAGGTTACATTGGAGACAAGTGAAAGAAGCAGTCTATGGACGCATGTTTATTAGATACCTAGAGTTTGTAAATTAGCGGTTAGGTTGTGTCACAGTCAATAATAAGATACAGCAATGCAATTTCGGCTGTGTTGCATACATACCTTGTATCAACACGCATTGATTCAAGTGTTACACTCGTGCCATCAGGTGACAAATGCGCGCTCATGCTGCTGAAGTCCGGCGCCGGCCCCAACAAAGCAACAGAAGACGGGATGACGCCGGTGCACGTGGCCGCCAAGTTCGGCAACCTTGCGGCTCTGGTGCTGCTACTGGAGGACGGCGGCGACCCGCTGCGGAAGACCAAGGTCAAGGTCAAATTTATCACAATCCCTATTATAATGTAAGGAGTCGGGAAATTAATATTAATACTGTTAGGATCGTTTGAAAGGGAGCGTTGTTTTAAGGAAACAACTGATTGTGATAGTGGTCAAATAAAAAAAGCACATTTCGGCCGAATTCCTTAAATACTGAGGAGTTGGCTATCTTAACTGTTGAAACACAACAATACAGCTCCTAATATTGTTGATATGGAGAGGCGGACAGGCTTAGATGTTTTTGGTAGTTGCTAGACAGGTGGGAAAAAAACAAGCTGTACCAACCCAACGAAGTATCTACTCTACTGTATATAGGGTCTAACAATCAATGAGCGAACGTTTAAGGGGAACATCTATACATCACACTGAGCATGCTCACCAAATTTGGTCCAAAACTACAGGCTCGTTACCGAGATAATCAACAAAACATTTCATAATTCACCAAAAAATACACCCTTTCCAAACCCGTACTACACGCACAGAAAGATAGCCGTGTATGAATGTCATACAATGGTTTTTCAATTGTGTGTGTGTTTCTGTACACTATCTTTTTATTGACACTTGCGTGCGTGTCAGTAAAGATACAGCATGTTTCATGATGTGCATTATTTTAATTGATTTAATTTGTTTGAAAGCATAACTTTGAAAAATCACTATAAAACTAGAGCCCATTTTTTGTCATTGTACTCAGAATTATGTAAAGATACCGCCCTTAATCGTTTGCTTATTGATTTTGTTAAACCCTGTATATGTAAATGTAAATGTATTTAATGTAGTACTGATGTAGTCATAGGAATATAATTTTTAATTAAATGTTAAATTCGAGCATTCCGGACAAACCTCAGTGGTTTTTGGTCTGCTATGATGCAAAAATATTGTATGTTTTAGTGTAAATAAATAAATAAAATTAAAAAATTAAAAGAATGTATCGCCTGCTGGGAATTGCACCCGGGAACAGACACCGGAAAATCTTAGGTTGTTTTAGTTAGCTTCATTTACGGCAGAAGGCTCTACCATTTGGGTTCTGCCGCAGTTTCGTTCTTTATTAATTAGTGGTTTTGCTGCGCATTTAATGGGCTTTTACGACTCGTTTTGAATTTGCAGAGTGGTGAAACACCTCTTCATATGGCGTGTAGAAGCTGTAAACCTGACGTTGTACGGCATTTAATACAAGTTGTAAAAGACCAAAAAGGAGAGAGCGTCGCCATTTCATACATAGACTCAGTCGATGAAGACGGTGCCAGCGCTCTTCACTACGCGGGCAAGATCACAAAGGAAGAAGTGAAAATAGCTTCAGCTGATAGAGAAGTCGTCAAATGCCTTATAGAAAACGGCGCCGATGTTTCTTTACAAACGAAGCACAATCATGAAACGGCGTTTCACTATTGCGCGGTCGCCGGCAACAATGACGTGATGAGCGAAATGATAGCGCATATATCCACAGCCGACGTCGGTAGAGCTCTCAACAAGCAGAACAATATAGGCTGGACACCGCTTCTAATAGCGTGTCACAGAGGTCACATGGAACTTGTCAATACACTACTGACTAACCACGCGAGGGTGGATGTTTTCGACGTTGAAGGTCGATCTGCTCTGCATTTGGCGGCGGAACATGGTTACTTACAAGTGTGTGATGCGTTATTAACAAATAAAGCTTTCATCAATTCAAAAGCGAGGAACGGTAGGACTGCATTACATTTAGCAGCTATGAATGGCTATGCGCATTTAGTGAAGTTTTTAATACGTGATCACAATGCCATGATTGATGTTCTGACGCTGAAGAAGCAAACTCCTTTACATTTAGCAGCAGCAAGCGGGCAGATCGAAGTTTGTAAGCTGCTTCTAGAACTAGGAGCTAACATAGACGCGAGTGACGAGTTAGGACAGAAGCCGATACATGCGGCGGCACAGAACAACTACTCAGAAGTGGTTCAGTTGTTTCTACAGCAACATCCAAATTTAGTGATGGCCACGACGAGAGACGGAAACACTTGTGCGCACATCGCTGCTATCCAGGGCTCAGTGAAAGTGATTGAAGAGCTGATGAAGTTTGATAGGACTGGTGTGATATCGGCGCGGAATAAGTTAAATGATTCGACTCCTTTGCAATTGGCTGCGGAAGGGGGGCACGCTGATGTAGTGAAGGTGTTAGTTAGGGCTGGTGCTTCGTGCACCGATGAGAATAGGGCAGGATTGACCGCGGTACATTTAGCAGCAGAACACGGGCATACGAACGTCCTAGATGTGATGCGCTCTACCAATACGCTAAGGATATCTAGTAAAAAGCTCGGATTGACCCCGCTACACATAGCGGCTTATTATGGACAAGCGGGTAAGTGTACAAATCCAGATGTAAATATGAAATAGATTAGAATAAGAAATTCTTATAACTTGCAATAGAAAACAATGACAAATTAAAGATATTTTACAATATTTCTTTTTACCCGACTGCGTCAGAAAGAGGGTTATGTTTTTGTATGTATGTATGTATGTATGTATGTATGTATGTATGTGTGTATGTACGTATGTCTGTTTCTTTGGCACGCCCTACAGCCCAAACGACATGGTGGATTCTGGGAGTGACACAAGCTATAAAAAAAACAAATAAAAAAAAGTAAAACCATTGGCCGTGTTAGCTATTAATAGTCTTGACCCCAAAAAACTGGAAAAAAGCCTTTGCAAATGGCTGGACGACATCAAAAAGTGGACTGGACTTAGTTATCGCCAATTAAAACAAGCTATATGGGATCGCAGTAAATTTTGTATACTGATCTCCAAACTTCAGTATGAAGATGGCACTAAATGATGATGATCGACCACACGATCAAAATTCTTTAAACGAACTACAACGTCGGAATTTAAAGGATATGGCCAATTTTTTATGGACGGTTTTTATGGTTAATAATTTTCATTTACAACAATGTATTATGGTGTTTTGTTTTCGGGAATATTAGCAGATTTTATTCCCATGTTTAAAAAACTCAAAGAGTATCGTTTTTACGCCTTATCCGATTATTGACAATTGGTGTAATCGACTTTGCTATTTTAAAAGAGTAAGGCGTTTTAATATAATTATTTTGTGTAGGTTTTGAAATACTGGTTATTTACAAAAAGTTTGATATAAACCAAATTATTTAAATAAAACAAAAAACCTGACTGCTAAAACAACTATATAAAAAACAATTATATACACGAAAAAACTGTAAAGAAAAATACAAGCTCTACGATCCCAGAATTCAATTTGAGCTTGTTTTTTTCTTTGCAGTTATTTTTTATGTTAGTCCAGTTTTTACGAGTATATAATAATTTTTTATATAGTTGTTTTAGCAGTCAGGTTTTAGTTATATTTTTTTATTTATTTACACAGAGACTGTTCGGGAACTGTTATCCCATGTTCCCGGCACCGTCAAGTCCGACGCTCCCACGGGAGTTTCCTTAGTTCCCGTATTGGGGGCTGAGTCCGGACTTACACCGCTCCACCTTGCTGCATACAATGGCAACGAAAACGTTGTGCGGCTACTCCTTAACTCAGCGGGGGTACAAGTCGACGCAGCTAGCAATGAAAATGTAAGTAAGCACTTACAATTCAAAAATCCAACCACTTACAAGTGTAGGCCATTACGCTACAAAAAAAATTGATCTTAATGTGAGTACGCCACCATCGGTTCGTTAGTCTAAAAGGCGGTAGATCTTGTACTGAGAAGAACCGGTAAGAAAATCAACAAGAGTATTTCTTTTATCCCTTTCTAGAACAGCGTTAAGGGTGCGTTGTCGGTAAGTGATAGGTGTTTTATTTGAAATGTCTTCGTCCATATTTATTTGATGCCGCGCGGCCATACTAATTTTGGATGGGGAATTTAACGTGTTAATTTGAAAAATAATAATTTAAATAACCGCTTGATATATCAAAAATGTGAGTCGGACGATTTATTGTTTAGTTATTGGTGATTGGTTAGACAAAATCAGAGGTACAGGTTAGATTGAAATCAACTAAACGCCGCTTAGAAGACGAGTGGTTTTTATGATTTTTGCCCAACTTTAAATGATATTGTAGAAAAAACTATTAGTCCGGTCAATTTAGACACAAAAATGAGAGCGAAGGTACATAAATTCGCATCAAGCTGAAAATTGGTAGAATCGTTAAAAATGTGATTATAAATAAAACTTAAAAGTTCCCCATCATTCCCGTGTATGGAAAAAATTTTACTCGAGGTCAAAGGTCAAAAAAATGAGTTTTTCGCGATTTTCAGCGAAACGATAAGTCTTATCATAAAAATATATTAGACGAGATTGTAGGTCATCATATTATCTATCAAAAATGTATGTGTGCTTTTTTTTCGACGAGCCACCCTTTCTGGGATATAACGATTCAAAAAGTTGTTCAAGTTGTTATGGGCATAATATGCACACGTTTCCACGCCACCTATGAGGTAGTGTACTTAGCGCGTTTTTTTTAACGTGGTTTCCTAGTAGGCCTACTCCACGGGTCAGTTGTGATCCTGTTTAATTTAAAACTATTGCAAAATTACGGAAATTTGTAAATATTGTAAAAGATAAAAAGTGATGTAAATTAAAAAAGTGGTGAATTTTATTCGTCTGAATTGTAACCGTCAAACTCTTCTCGTTCTTCTTGTTCTTGTTCTCGTTCTTCTTCTTCTTGTTCTTGTTCTTCTTCATCTTCATTCTGCGTGCAAGTAAATTGCGTCAATAGTGATGTATCCTCGTTGGAATCACACGAATCCTCTTCTGTTAGCGATTCAACATTGGAGCACGACCGGCCTTGACAGTTTGTACATGCCAAAGAGCAGAACAGTCCGATTTTTTTGCAACCGCATTTAGCACTGCATCCCTATCTGCAGTTGCAAAAAATGGTGTTTAGCAGTTTTTCCTGTGCAGGTGGGAGTAAAGTTTGAACTGGCGCCAATGTATTGTCGACCAACTTCCAACCCCAGTCTGTAGGGTCTAGCTGATAACCAAGCCACACTTGAACTTGGTAATATACCCGAAGAAGATGTTGATAAGCAGCAGAGGAGGTTGGAGGAAGAGAAGCTAATTGAACTTGTTTCTTATTCTTAGTGTTTTTAACGAAACATACATATCGATGCTTATTTAAGCAGGTAGTTTTTTTAGGAGCTCCGTACATAGAAAGAAGAAAGCGGATGCCGTTGGTGATAACTTCTTCTTAAGTTGAATTACTGTTTTTAAAAACTTCAGCACATTGAACAAAATCTAATTTTTCAAACATTTTGAAAACTGTTGTTTTACCCCTCCTGTAAAATGCAGATGTCGTATCACAGCCAGTTATTGCGTGTAAAAATAGTACGTGATTTTGACACTTTGCAAAAGTAGATAAACTTTTAGATGAATATATTTCCGATTGATGTTGAGCTTTTCCTGGTTTCAAGAAGAAAATAGTATTTTCAGTTGGAGTTCGAGCAGTGAGTAATACGAGTAAGTCTATATCTTCACCAACAACAATAGTTGTATTTGTCAAATTGAATTGCTCTATTGCTGTTTCAATAATCAATACATCAGCATCATTATTAGCTTGTTTTACCAATATATTTTCAGCAGTAAATTTTTCTTTCAACATGGAAATGAACCGAGACTTGTTGTGAGTGTTGGTAAGAAATTTTTGTTTACTGGTTGGAACTGTCATATGTTCATCAAATAAAACTTATAGTTATGTATATTTTATATTTTAAGTATAAGTTACAATCACCGATAGGAAAATATTTCAACATATATAACAACTCTAGATAAGAGATGTATATACGTGGCGCACTCATGCATATTATGCCCATAACAACTTGAACAACTTTTTGAATCGTTATATCCCAGAAAGGGTGGCTCGTAGAAAAAAAAGCACTGATACATTTTTGATAGATAATATGATGACCTACAATCTCGTCTAATATATTTTTATGATAAGACTTACCGTTTCGCTGAAAATCGCGAAAAACTCATTTTTTTGACCTTTGACCTCGAGTAAAATTTTTTCCATACACGGGAATGATGGGGAACTTTTAAGTTTTATTTATAATCACATTTTAACGATTCTACTAATTTTCAGCTTGAGGCGAATTTATGTACCTTCGAATGTCTAAATTGACCGGACTATATAGTGTGTTATGAATTTATGGATCAGGCTAATTCTAAACACGTTCCCTTTGATACTAAATATTTATTTTGTTTATGTAATACGATAGTATTTTCAATTATATCAACTTAACCGTGACTGCACTTTTGGCATTTTTTGCTCTGCACACCCTTAACGTTAACGCCCCCCAAGATGGCCTTATGGCCCTCTTTCAATTTGTCACAAATAAACAGGTTACAGATTAGATACAAATAATTAAATGACAAGATAAGGGGATGATTCAAGGGTTGCTAATCTATATACATATAATGCCTTGTCCTGACTAACTGATTCATCATCACCGAGCCGAAACTACTGAAAAAAATAAGTTAAAAATTGGACTGTAGGTTAATTGAGTGACATAACCAGCCACTAAGAAAGGATTTTACGGAAATCATCCCCTAAGGAGGTCAAATAGGAATAAATAGTGAAAGTTTGTATGAAAGTCCGTCAGTTTTGAAGAAAAATACATGAAAATTGGTATTTGGCTTTTTGAAAAGAAATTGAGTATGACGTGTCTCAGGAATTTTGCTTATTGTCCTTTAATGGAGTAAAAAAGGGAAGGTTTTTTTGGGAAAATCATTATTTTAAAGTAAGAACTATAGAGTTATTTGTTATACAAGAGTGCAAAGTTGCTTTTTAACCGCGTGCTCAATTTTGATGACCGAGCAAGCGAAGGATTCTAAAATTGAATCACGAGCGCAGCGAGTGATTCGAAAATTTGAATCCTGAGCGTTAGCGAGGGAATCAAAAGAGCACGAGGTGAAAAATCTTTGCACTCAAGTGCAACACGTAACTTTTCATCCCACTTCAGCGAGGAAATGACTAAATGCAAAAAAAAAACATCTACATCACAAGATACTTTTATTTCAGTTTAGGTATTAACTACTACATTATGATAGGTAAGTATTTCTGTCATACTTAATAGTTGTACCGGGTGTCCTACGTAGTTTCGAATGCAACTGTTGCAACACACGCTGTCGCGATTTTTTTTTCCACTGCCTCATTCATAAGTTCGGAAGCTTATAGGCTCGAATGATGTAGTCGCGAACGACGCTGTTTCGAAAAACATTTTCACTGCCTCATACGCTCGAAAGCTTGTGACTTCGATGTATTAGTCATATTGTGTTTTTAAAATACCTATTCAAGTAGTAAATAAAAAACAAACATATTCGGTGTCAATCAACACTTATTATTATTAACAATTATAACGATGAAAAATATTAGTACCTACCTAAAGTGTATACATTTTTAATGATTTTCTATGTGTAACACAAAATCTAGGACTGATCTTAAAAACGAATTGTCTACTCAAGTGGTATCTGTTATCGAAATGAATGAATGATGTATTCGTTAGTATATTATACGAGTACAGAAAGCTAAAGCTCTTATAAATTCAAGAGGTCCCATTGTACTTTTCTTGTTCAAAATTGCTAAAATAGTATTTTGTGCAACTCTTTGCCTTTTTTTAGATGGTGTCTCAGGTAGATTACCCAAAATCTTCTCTTCTCTTCTCGGTGGAAAAAGTGGTTGTAAGCGTGAAACGTGAATCTTGTAATCTATATTGCGGCTTATCAGTCGTGCTGAAACATAATACTCTTCAAAATATCTAGTAACGTCTTCGGCTTCTTCTGGGAAGAGAGTTTGACGCCACGATTTTCGAGAAGAGAGTTCGTTCGGATACGAGTATCAATTGAAATATAAATTACTAAATTATTAATCAACCTAACAATTACCTATAGGTACCCATGATATTTACCTTTGATAAGTTTGGCTTTTATTACGAATAAACACAAGTCGTGTAGCCCACGTGAGCAAAGCCGCGAACAAAAGCTAGTAGTTGATATAAAATGCAGAAAATATTATGTAGTAGGTATCTACCGGCTACTTATTAGTTTTGGTCGAACTTGTCATTGGTATTTACGTCAAGAACAAGCTCTTTCTTCGAATAGTGGCATCTGTGTTTGTGTTTTACTGAGGTATTTACACCGTAGTAAATTATAAATAGGTACTTGTGTAACTAATTCTTTTTCAAATAATTAAACAAAAACATGTTTACTGTTTCTTGAAAATTATAAAGTTGAAACTCATTGTTATAGGGCTACAACCCTCTGCACTTGGCATGTTTTGGAGGGCACATGTCAATAGTGGGCCTTCTCCTCAGCAGGTCGGCGGAACTGCTCCAAAGCACAGACCGGCACGGCAAGACTGGTCTGCACATAGCATCGACACACGGCCACTACCAAATGGTCGAAGTGTTATTGGGGCAGGGGGCAGACATCAACGTCACAGACAAAAATGGATGGACTCCTTTGCATTGTGCTGCAAAAGCTGGTCATTTAAACGTGGTAAAGCTTCTATGCGAATCTGGAGCGTCACCAAAGAGTGAGACGAACTTGAGTTGTGCACCCATTTGGTTTGCGGCATCAGAGAACCACAACGACGTCCTGGAGTACTTGCTGCATAAAGAGCACGACACGCAATCCCTGATGGATGACAAACGGTTCGTGTACAATCTGATGGTGTGCTCGAAGAATCACAACAACATACCGATCGAGGAGTTTGTGCTAGTGTCGCCGGCGCCCGTGGACACCGCCGCTAAGCTGTCGAATATTTACATCAACTTATCCACTAAGGTAAATAAGAAGATAAATAAGTATGTGACTGGCATAAATGCTGCAGGGCTGAATGAAATCATCATATTTCTTTATCAAAGTAATGGTAATGACACTACTCATAGTTAACAATAAGATAATGGGAGAATGAATAGTTCTTGTTGACATAGCTAGTAAATAAATAATAAATGACGTAGGTAGGTTAATTTACTTATTTATACAACTTGTTGATTTGCATTCACGCCATATTCATAGCAGCGGTCGTAATGCTTATACTTATTACAAATAAATTATAAAAAAAATATGAAAAAATAATAATCATATTTTCAAAATCTATAAATACGAATCGCACGTCTGCGTAGCACTAAAAAATAAACGCTCGTTCGCGTACGCCCGCTTACCCGACCACGCGTAGGTAGCAACAAGCTCGAGCTTCGCGGCGCGCCCGCAGCTTTGTCGGCGCGGCGAGCGCCGGCGGCCGGCGGGCGGCGAGCGCACGCCGCACGCATCAAAGCCAGTGTGCCGCGCAACCCCGAACGAGTGACACATTTCTTTGCCCTAGCGAATTTGGAGCGAAACGTGTTCTTAGGTGTGTTGTTTGTGTGTGTAAAAAAAGTAAAATGACGGAAAATTATTCTAACGTAGAACTTGTGGAGATGGTGCGATTATACGCAATTAGTGGGAACAGTCTACGTCGAGCCGTGGTCATGTTTGTGGAAATGTTTGACTTTTATTTGTGGGGAGACATAAAAAGAATGGTTTATAAAGACGAAATCACGAGTGTTGTGCAGTTAAAACAAAATATTTTAATGGCTTTTGAGAGTGTAAGGTGAAATCGTAGTGTGCTGCAAAAGTTACCTAGAAACTTATGGCGCCGTGCTCATTTGTGCATAGAACGTGAAGGTGCCCACTTTGAGCAGTACCTGCGAGTATCTTAAACATGATCAGTAAGTACCTAATAATAGTTTATTGCAACAAAGTATACTTATGCGTAAGAGTTAGCCACTTTACCACAGAATACATAATAGTACCTACAAGTTTACGTAAGTTCATCGACTTAATGTCCGCCCGCTGCGCTCTTATGTACCTACTACGGTCTGCACCCCTATTCTCATCAGTCGACGGTCGCTATTCTAATTTACACTGAGATCATTTTATTAATCAATCGGTTCCTTATTACTTTCTCCGTGTTAAAAGTATTTTTTAGTCATTAAGTGTACCAATTACGATCAGCTGTAAAATTATGGCGGGAATGCAAATCTACAACCTGTATTAAGCAGCACAGAAAAACTCTTGTATCCGTTCAATTACGTTATGGTAAAACCGTTAATACTCAACATGCATTATTTCGCTTAACAGGAAAAAGAGCGTGCCAAAGACCTTATAGCAGCGGGGAAACAATGCGAGGCGATGGCGACGGAACTGCTGGCACTGGCCGCCGGCGCCGACTCGGCCGGCCACATCCTCACGGCCACCGACAACAGGAACATCGAGTTCCTGGACGTACTCATCGAGAACGAACAGAAAGAAGTTATAGCCCACACGGTCGTCCAGAGATATCTTCAGGTAAAAAATAGGTAACTTCACCTACTACGATGACATACTCATCGCACGACACCGCGACGCTGACGGACCGCTGTTTGTTGCAGGAACTCTGGCGCGGCAGCCTTAAGTGGAGTGGCATCAAAATTATGTTCCTCTTTTTCACGTTCATAATTTGCCCGCCCGTCTGGATGGTCTTTTCTCTTTCATTAGGCCATAAATATAATAAGATACCCATAATTAAGTTCATGTCGTATCTGACAGCCCATATTTATCACATGATACTTTTGTCACTTGTAGCAATAACTCCTATTTATAGTTCAATTTTTAGGGAAAGTATGGTACCGAAATGGTACGAGTGGATGCTTCTTATATCATTGAGCGGGCTGCTTCTCCTTGAGCTCACTAACCCTA
Source organism: Eudonia lacustrata (assembly GCA_947562085.1). Lineage (NCBI taxonomy): Eukaryota > Metazoa > Arthropoda > Insecta > Lepidoptera > Crambidae > Eudonia > Eudonia lacustrata. Next base: position 4,696,077 of record OX387317.1, on the reverse strand, counting down.
GTGACAAATCAGGTCTAGGATGGATAAAAATAGCAGTATTATTATTTGGTATGATCGGAGTAGCGACACATTTAGTGGGCTGGATATTTGTTCAACAAAAATACTGGCCAACGTTAATGTACTGTAGGAATCAGTGCTTCGCTTTGTCTTTTCTACTTGCCTGCGTACAGATTTTAGACTTCTTATCTTTCCACCACCTCTTTGGTCCTTGGGCGATTATTATTGGAGATTTAATGAAAGACCTGGGAAGATTTCTTGCAGTGTTAGCAATATTCGTGTTTGGATTCTCGATGCACATCGTGGCTCTTAACCAACCATTTAGAAATATAAATAAAGCTGAAGACAATAAGTACGCGAGGCAACAGAGAAAGAAACTCTTCTCCGACGGTAAGAATTTTTCTTTGATGTTTTATCTCATCTTACACCTCACATCCATCAATACTTGTATTTATGGTAAAAACCATACCATAACTTATGGCATTTGTTCATAATCATAATATTATAAATCATACAGAGAAATACAATTTAATTTGTCTTTGGCATTTAATCCTTAACTTGTTGTACAATAGAAAATCTACGAATGAAACGACAGACACTAGACTCACCGTGGCCAAATACCCTTCCGGGGGAATCTTACAGGAGGAAACAGGGGTTAACAGGACGTAAGTCCGAGTTAGAGAGAAGTCTGCTGTCTTTTTAATGTTCATACAATGAATATCACACTTATACGATGATCGCATTATATCTCGATGGTGCTTGTTTTGTTTATTTCATTTACAATGATTCATGCATCCGCTTGCGGCTTGTTGAATGTTTTACTTTCACCTCGAGAATGTTATCATCGTTGAATTCATTACATGTATAGATTACTGTTGCTAATTGACACAGGATATGGAATGTGATAGGACTCTGTAATATACAACCGACACACACACATCGCCATTATTTATGGTTATTTTAATTAAACTAGAATCATAAATGATGGCGTTGAATTTGATGGTTTAGAATGTTTGATAAATGTACACAATGCATTTTCTGCTTCACAACAATTTGACGCTCACGAACCTGTGTTCCAGATGTGAATGTTGTCACAGAACATGCATTGCGCGTTACAATAATAGTTTTAGTGGAATGAGTGGCCGACCTCACCGCATTCGATGGAGCAATATGATTTGCGCATGTGGCTGCTTATGTCCCACGACTGTCACGCCGGTGTCTTGAGGTACCACTTTATATTACAGATTGTTTGGCTGTTTGTCGTCTTTGTGGCGCTCTAGCGCTCACGCTGTCGGTGTCTCGATAGTTGATGTAGAGATAGGATTGGATTGATACAGTAAATTCAACATCCTTTCCACAATTGGCAAGAAAATTATTGTATCAACGGCTGAAAACTTTTTGGGATATCCCACAGAAACTCATTTCTCTACATAATGTATCAATCTATCCTCATCATATTGTCAGCTTAGCTGATTTCTGTAGAATTAGATAAAACTGGGTGTAGGGGCAGATTCATGCGCGCAAGAAACTCTTTCGACGTAGACATCCAGTTTACTTCAAATTATAATTGAGTAATACGACGCTTTAACCGAGTATCAACCTACCCCTACCCTGCTCTGTGTCGCGTAGCTTCACAAAGAACGTGGTCCATGTTGGTTGTTGTCTTCTAGCGACGTTCACACCGGTCGAGGCGATCGAGAAATTGTTCTTCGCCCTTTTCGGCCAGATCACATTGTCGGACCTGAACTACGTGTCAGACCTACGGCCTTCGTGGACGCAGAACCTGTTCAAGCTCGTGTTCGGCGGCTACTTGCTGATGTCGGTCGTGGTGCTCATAACACTCCTCATTGCGATGATGTCGGACACTTACCAGCGCATACAGGTAACTACGTGTACACAACCATCCCGTTTTTGTTCACAGTGACTATGAACCCACTATCCTCCTTCGAGTTACTGTTCTTCGCGGTCTTCGGTCAAACTACCACTGAGAACACGAGGGTGCACCGACCTGACAGCGTCATGCAGCCTACCTGGACAAATTACTTGTTCAAAATCGTTTTCGGCATCTATATGTTGGTGTCAGTGGTGGTTCTGATCAATCTGCTCATTGCTATGATGTCAGATACGTACCAGAGGATCCAGGTAAAGTTCGCGCGTACGTTGTTGGAACGTATTGCGTTGTACGTTGTCTGCATTGGCAATCACATGGCTTTTTATAAATGCAAATGATAAATCAATAAAATGAAATGTAAATTCAATTATTACTATTTTAAATAAAGATCTAAACAAACATTTAAATTTTACGAATCCCTTTTCAAACTCTCACGTTTACCTTCTATTTAAGTTTATTTATATTATTATAGAAATCACACAAAAATACAAGAGAATGATAATGTGCACTTATTACTGATATCACTGCAGACAGACAGTAAATTAGGATGATTATTATAGATAAGATGTAAATACTTGATTTTTAATTATATATTGATTTTTTATTATAATTTAACCGCGCTATGCACCCATAGCGTGGTTAAATTATAATGGCACCCATTTAAATATTATCCATTCATTGTATTCAAATTAGTTTAACTTATTCAAAACTCAATATCTAAATATTGACTCATTCGACGCAACGTGTCTACAAAATTACATAGATATATTTTTTTTCCTTACATAAATCGTTGCATAAATCTACATTCTACCGTTATTTCATACAATACTGAATTTATTTTAGGCACAATCCGACATCGAATGGAAGTATGGTCTCTCTAAGCTGATCCGCAACATGCACAGGACGAACGCCGCTCCGTCTCCACTCAACCTTGTTACCACTTGGCTCATGTGGCTTATCGCCAAGTGCAAGGTATGGGCATAACAATAAATATTTTTTTGCAATTTAGCTTGTAATAAAGCTAGTTTATAGGAATACTTTAAAAATCTTGGCCGTACACTCCTGGAAAGCGCAGGTAAATGAAATTAGTCGGCGCATGCACTACTCCTATCATTCTCTCAAGCGACTCTATTTTTGTTACCGTACAATATCAAAATTATGCTCGCTCAGTCGGTTCTTCTCCCCCTTCTCGACTATGCTGACGTTTGTTATGTGGACGCTACTGAGGAGCTACTTAACAAACTAGAACGACTGCAAAATCTGGCAATCCGGTTAATATTCGGTTTGCGTAAAATTGACCACATTTCTGAATTTCGGTCGAAGTTAAAGTGGCTCCCAGTTCGACTTCGTCGAGATATGTACATCCTTTCCCTCCCTTTCAAAATACTTAACTACCCCCAGCTCCCTCATTACCTGCATTCCCGTTTTACGCTCATATCCGTCTCTTCCCGTCCCAAACGATCCTGCGACACACGAACCCTACTATGTCCTCAATGTAATTCCAATTTTTGCCACAAATCATTCACAGTATATGCTGCTCGAATGTGAAATAGACTGCCTGCCAGCATTCGTGAGAGTTCATCGGTAGAATCTTTCAAACGCAAGCTCAAAGAACATTATCTGTCTAACGGCTAATCAGTGACATCTCGTTGTAACATAATAGTTTAATATATATAATAATTATAATAATATAATAAATATGTTTGTTGGTATAGTATTGTTTACAATTTAATAGTCCCGTATACTTGTTTATTACACCACAGCTAGGGTTGGCTGGAAGAGATCTCTTCTAGAGATATAAGAATAAGATTACGACAGACTCACTAATACTCACATAAAAAAAATTAAGCTTTACCAAATCAAACTTAACTGTATCTTTGTAGTTATTTTTATACGTATAGATATAATAACTTAAAGTTTTATTTAGCAAATTGCATTGCTAACCTTTATAGAGCCTTTGACGTCAACCACAAAGCATGGTTTCGTGTCATTAAAGCTGAAGTATACTTATTATTAATAATATTTAAAATATTATTATTCAGACGCTAATAACAGATTATTAATGGTCAGGTTAACCTATCCATAATGCCTATATTATTGTTGGGTTCACGTCAGAGTCTTACGCAGCTATAGGGTTTGAGTCATGGTTTCTCTCACTCAACCTGAACATTCGTTGGGCTACCAACGCTTCTTTTTCTACAAAACAAGAATGTAATTATCATATTATACTATTTCTGAGTGGTAGAGCCACGCTGCATTGCAGCACGAAATGGGCCGGCTCGCTCGGCGTAATACCACCCTCTCACAGAATATCGGCGTGAAACAATGGCACTCGTTGCTGTTGTGTTTCGTCCGGTGAGTGAAAGTACCGCAGGCCCATCTTTCACCCCTCCCCTCTCCCCCCTCCCAATTCCTACTCCCTCCTCAAAATCCAACTCCTTCCTCAAGGCCGGCAACGCATCTGCTATTACTTTGGTTTTGCGGGTGTCCATGGGCGGCGGTGTTTAGTTTCCATCAGGTGACCCGCCTGCTGTTTGCCTCCTTTTAACATAAAATATATATATATACTCTCATACCCTTAAGATATGGTAATTGATAATATAAGATCGCAAAGCTTCATTCCGTTTAGTAGTACGCACTAAACCCAAGTACTTATCCGATCGGCTACCGAGGCTTCTTCTACCACAATCAAAACTCCACTAAGACGTAAGATTAAAAAATCGCAATGTTTTCTTCTTTTTAGGAGCGACTAAGTAAAAAGAAGAGACCCAGTCTGGTGCACATGGTCGGGCTGCAGCGGCAGGACCAGATGAGCGCCCGCTCCAAGGCTGGCGCCAAGTGGCTCTCCAAAGTCAAACGGGGGCAGGTCGTGCCTAAAGGTAAATGTTTACTGTTGACACTATTTCATTATTGACTCTAATTATACAATAACAAAAAAGAACAGGCTTTCATAGTATAAAATGAATTATAGAAAGATAGCTTGACACATTTGTATTTACAAAGAAATCCCCAACCTCAAAACAAAAATAAATAACAACTTAACATCGCCTGATGTATGCAAAGCCTCAACTTTTTCGTCTTCTTCCTTCAATAACGTTTCATGGTTTAAAAATTTGAACTATGGGAAAAATTACTAAATCTGCCGAGATTCCAAACAACTCAACCAATTCCACAAATTCCACAGACTCAACCCGGCTGTCAGTGGTCCACCTTAGTCCTTTAGGCTCCCAGATGAGCTTCAACAACATGACGAGAATCGAGAACGTGGTAGACTGGGAGATCATCGCGAAGAAGTACAGGGCTCTAATGCGTGACGAGCCCGAAGAATCGTCCTCCAAAGAGAATGAATCGGACTCTGCCGACGATACTTCCATAATGGTGCCCAATAATGTATCCGCAGCGCCACCTTGAACTGAAAATGGTTAAATTCTTGCGGATACCAAATTGAGAATTGTTTTTCAATTCAAAACCTGTGTGTGTCTGTGCAATACAGACAGCATCAAATCGGTCGGACCAATCCGAATTGATAGTAATAATATTGCCACCTTTAAGAAAAATCAATTAAATAAAAGTAATAAAAGTTACCAACATTGACTTGTGTTGCATTTAAATTAGTTTTGGGTTTGCATTGATCAATTTGATGCTGACTGCACTCGACCATTTTCATATGAAATTGACGTATTTGAGCAAGTTTTTTAGACAAGGATTTGAGGACCAATGATTGCATGAAATTTTGACAAAAACAATATTGTCACGTTTTTATTTATAGTCACCATTGGCCGCATTTAGTTTGTAATTTGTATTCAAAAACCGGTTGACATAACTTCTGATCTAACATACAAGAAAACGTTATTTGTTTACCATAACTCGTAGTACAAAATGGAACTGAAAAGGTAAGACAGAGCTTTCGATGCAATCCTATAAACAATGGAATCAATAAAGATATAGGTTTTAAGGACAATAGTGAAAAGTGTTAAGTTAAATATAATTAAGGATTTCTGTGTTTTAAATAAGTTGGATAAGTGTATAAAGAAACTATTTTTAAGATTTAAAATAGTTACTACATTATTTAAAGTATTTGTTTTTGTGGTCGAATTAAGATAACTATCTAGTCATTTCTTAACTATAAAATTGTAATTGTCTTCAGTATTATTTAATATAAGAAATGTAAATATTAGTGTGTAAATAAATGTCTAGTTACTAACATAATCAGCGTTTAAATCTTATACATTTTTATATAAAATCTAAAATTGAATACATTTATAATTATTTATATTAAGGTTCAACTAGGTTAATTGGAAACATAATTGGAAACATGGCCACCATTTTATATAACCATCTTGGGGATGACAAATGTGCCGTAGTTGGGAAAATAGATAATGTAAAGGGACTTTTGTTAGACGTTGATCACATATTGCATGGATATGGAAGGTTCCAAGTACCTGTTTCCAATTACCCTGATATATAGACAATACTTATTATCTAGTATTGAACTTTAGGCATAATTGAAATAAGCAAACAACGACCTCCCTATTACTAGGAGTGATTGCAACAGTCGACGAAACTAATAATGAAAGTTTTGGTGGATATTGAAGAGATGTTTCCTGTTTAGTTTTTTAAATTTGTGTTATTAAGAAAATGTATTTTTAAAAAGAGAATGTTGTTTTACTGTTTAATGTTTATTTAAGTAAAGGAGATGTTTAATTTTGTATGGAGAAAATGCCAACACCTTGTACATAATACCAAAATGTAGCTAATGCATGAAATAAGCTTATTCAAAATGATTTTCTTCAAATAAATGAATAGTTTTTACGTAAGAAGTATTATAGATAACCAATAATGGCAAGTTTCGTGATCGCAGGGGGTAATGGTGGTATTCTGTCAATGTCATGTCATGTCAAGTAGCTGTCATAACAAAAGTACTTACCGTATGCATGAAAATTGTTAATGTTAATAAATTAACTTACTTCTGGCTATTACTTTCATAACATGTAGGTAGAGTAGAGTTAAACTTAAGCTGTTAAGTGCCTAATTAAAATACGAAAAACTCACCTAAAAACAACGAATGTAGTAGCAACAATGCAATGGTATCAACAGTAGCAGGGTCAAATGCAAATCGAAGTCCGGGATAGCAGGCAGAAGTCAACAAGTGAGGCAGCAAACGGAAGTCCAGGATAGCAGGCAGAAGTCAACAAGTGAGGCAGTAAACGGTTAGCAGGTAATCGGTCCAAATCAGAATTTAAAAACAGCACAGCACAAAACCACAACGACTCAGAATCCATGTAAAAACGGAATGAAAACAAAACACCGGTTTTTTTTTTTAAATCATGGTGACAGTTGCACTTTTAATTACGTTCTTTACAGCTTTGGACACTTGTGTTTAATCTCAGAAAGACATCTCAAGTTGCCAGGTTATTAAAAATTATGTTTCATTTTTTTATTCTTACGCAAAAATGGTAAAGCATATCGGAATATTAAATATATCAACTAAATACATGTATTTAATACTATTTTTTGAGTAGGTGTACATGGTCTTGGCAAAAAATTAAACATCTCCTTTGATAACACCACACCTTAGTAAAAACCAACCCCATGACCCAGGAACGTCAATTATAAATCTAACCTCAATTGAGGTCTCAATAAAGTCTTACATAACTATAACTAACAACAGACCTAAAACCTAAGTTTATAAATATAGTTATAAAATCTGATTAAAGAAATTCTCGCCTGATCTTCTCCAAATGTATAAGATATTATAATGGTTGCTTCGCACCCTATTGAACCACTCCCAATAACATAGGACTATCGCGAAACATGTTAAAAAAATAAACATTTTAATAAATTATTGAAGTTGAACGAAACAGGCTTATAATGTTATTAATATGTTGCAACTTATATTTATAACTTTAAAATATTTTTGAATTTTTGATAATTAAGTGGAGTCTCTTTGTGACGTACGTTTAACCAAGGTGATGTAAGAAAAGACATGACGTAGACTGGTTGTAAAGTCAAGTACATTGTAAAGTAACATTCATATTTAATCAGATATTTATTTAATATTGTATGTGTCCTTTATTGGCATCGTGTCATCTGTGCACGTTTAGCAGACGCGCTGTTTGTATAAATACTTAAATAAATAATGAAACTAATATATTTTTTTCCATTGTAGTATAAAATTAGCAATAAATGTGACTTTGTTAATGGTATTTTTGTAAATAAACGTGTTGTGCATTTGTGTAGCTCTTGTGGTTTCTTTTCAACAATAAAGTGGCCCATTTTATTAATTTAGGAATATTTAGATAATAAACAATGATTGCCATATTTCAGGAAAATATTGATGCGTCCGTATCAAAACATGGTTTCCATTACTTTCGAGATAAGATGATAGTTTCATCTATAATATTGGAGAGTTGATACTCAATAGTAAATTGTTATCTTTAGTACTTAACACACCAGAAAGGATAAATGCATAGTAACTATCTCCTAGTTTCTTGCATGAATGTTAGCATTGTAGGTGGTAACTATTCTTTATTTATATTACTAGACTTATCGAAAATTAAAAATAGGCACAACGAAACGTTTATTTTAATTAACACCACAGGCGTATGATAAGGTCTTCGTTTGTCATGGTTTCCCACTGGGTGGCACTACCCTCATAACTAAAATTATCACTGACGACAAGCAACAGTTTTTTCAGCACCGGCTCTTCGAAACTGAATATGGCAAAGCAAATGTCCAGTTTAGCTTTATTCGTTTCTGTAAGATCGCACGATGTTGGTAATACTTACAAATAATACCAAATGTTCACGGACTTCTAAAGCGCATTCGACAACTATTCGACCACCACATTCTTCTTAAATCTATAGAACGGGCTTTTACATATTTGATCGCTTTTTCAGTGGTTTAAATTTATGAAAAAGACACCAGAATGTTGCATTTAATGGATTTGAGTCCAATGTAGTCTTTGGTGAATAATGCACATCTGGGTCAGTTGCTATTTTGAATATTTATCAACGAGATACGTTAAGCCAAAACTAACGTTTGGTTGCAATTTATGTACTTTTAAATGAACTCTAGTACAAAATTAAAACCACATATCCAGATATTTTAAATAATTCCTCTGAAATGTACAAAAAAAATCATCAGTATTATGTACGTTTATTTACTTTTGTAATTATAAAAAAATATCTATACTATTAATTTTTTTTAAACTCAGATGGTAGCTATACTGCTATTGACGTATTATGTGTTTGCTGAAGATCATCCTCAACAATGATCGTCAGTAGTTATTTTACTTTAGTTTTTACTAGTTTACTCCGAGCAGTTAAACGTGAGGGGAAACAGCGCGTTTTATATATACAATTTGGAGAAACGCCTTATAACGCCGAGCGATAAGTATCAAATTTACGATCTAATTACCAATGCATTTAGTCTACCTGCGCGCCTATGCCAGTATATAACCCCAGAAATAGAATGAGGTAACAAGTTCCGAAGCGACAAAAATGGTCATGTTTTGTGAAAAAAAGTACATTGGGCTATGGACAATTCTATTATTTTTAATGAGTAAGTGGCAGCGTATCGCATTATTTTAATTTGTCAAGTTACAAATTGTTTCAATATGCACTTATAAAACTTAAATTCAGTTTTGTCCAAACTAAATCCATATTTTAAGTACGGGAAAACTACATTCTTGAAGTACACTGGCACTTTGATTTTAGTGTTAAAAATTTATATTTTTAATGATGCTACAAAACTTTTAAGGATAATTTATTCATATAATTTCATTAATAGTAGGGTAGTAGCTCTAGTGTTCGACACGACAAAAAAACATAGAATCTATACTAATATTATAAAGAGGAAACCTTTGTATCTTTGTATGTATGTATGTATGTATGTATGTTTGCAACGAATAAACTCAAAAACTACTGGACCGATTTTAAAAAATCTTTCACCATTAGAATGCTACATTAGCGCTGAGTAACATAGGCTATATTTAAAAAAAAAGACCACCCGTGCGAAACAGGGACGGGCCGCTAGTTATGAAAAAAACAGCTAGGAAGCAAGTCCTCCTCAAGGCAGGCAACGCATCTGCGGTTACCTTGGTTTTGCGGGTTGTCCATGGGCGGCGGTAAATACTTTCTATCAAGTCGCCTGCACGTTTGCCTCCTTTTAACACAAAAAAGTGAATCTAATCCATTGGTTGGTAAAGTATAAAAATTTGTTGATTGCTGACCCCTATTTTTTTCTCTATTATGTTATTAAAGTCAAAGGCAAAGTCAAATCATTTAATCAGCATAAGCCTTCACAGGCACTTATTGAAGTCAAAACTATAAAATCAAAAAACTAAAAAATTAGTTTGGATTAAACTACTGAATCTACCACCAGCTCGGATTTTGGGAGAGCCTTCGAAAAGCTGGCAAGAAACTCAGGAGGCTTATTTCTTATTCTCCATCTGTTCAACCAAATTACAATCATGTAATATAATATACAAATGTTGTACAATTTTGTACACATTAATAATAAATAGTGGTCGCCCAGTGGTCGAAATTCGACCGTAATTTTATTAAGGCTGCACGGATTGTATCCTAAGCAATGAAAAATTTAAAAAGATAGAATGTGAGTTTGGATTGGCATACAGATTTCGGCCGCTCCTCTTCCATTTTTGAAAAGAGTATATGTATATGCGTGTGTGTCAAATACATGGTAGTGTGTGTAATGTTTGTTTTATTGATTTAATCTACTTTTTATGCATAATTTAAAAAAAAATATTAACATTCTGTACTCCATCTCTATAAAAACTATAAGTGTGCGAAATTTCATACTCTTCCGTCCGCGCAATTGATAATATTTATAATGATTAAGGGAAAAAAGTTTCGATCCCTGGTTCCCATCAAGAACTGGCGCCATTACGTTATAGACCAGGGTCGATCATTTTTGAAACCAAACAAATTCATACTATGAATTTGTTTGGGTGAAACCCATTGGAAATGAAAGAGAATACAACAAAAATGAAAGGAAAAATAATTTACGGGCGATCTGAGTTTGGGAAGTGGAAGGGGGGAGGGGTTTAAGGGTAAAAAACAGTTTATCTCGATTTCCGGAAAAACTACAAGCCTATGGAAAATAGTTAAATAGCAAAGTTGAAGGTAATAAAAAGATCTACAACTTTTGTTTTTACACTTTCTTTACATAACCTCAAAATTTACGTGAAAACCAAGTTTTTAGTTTTTTATTTTTATCTTTTACAACAACTTTTTTTTACTAAATTTGAAAGCTGGTGCTTCTTGTGTGGTCCTATTTTAATTTGGTCCAGTTCTGATGATGGAATCCTCAAGGAATTGAGGGAACTCCTCAAATATTGTAGGCATACCTATAGCGATTTTGGTATTTTCAGAAATAAGTCAAGCATTTGCATTCAAAAAGTATCATTTGATGAAGTGTAACTGATGAAAAAGACCACAGATTGCCATCGGAACTCCTCAATGATAAGTATTTCACGGGTGGCGATAAAATATCTCGATTAAGATAGCTAAGCGACTATGACGAAGCAAAAGAAGGCAGGCACCGGATCTCAGTTTTTGATTTCCTACTTTGAGATAGGCGTTTCTCGTTTTCTTCGCTTGTCTCATTTAAACGCCGCTGTCTCATACGAGCAGCGTATAGTAAAGGGTTTTTCCTTTTCACGTCAGGTACTCTCTCACTGTGTCATTTTCAAAGCAAGGCTTTATGAATGTTTATATAATTTTTAACGCAAATTTTGTTGCGAACAAATTACAAAAACACAAATGTTGAAAAAATTTCCACGAGCAGGGTTTGAACCTGCACCCTTCTGACATACCGGGTCAGGTGCTCTTCCAATTGAGCTATCGTGGTTCTAACCAGCCCGCCGAAATTATTCAACACTATTTACTTTTTACTTTGAAAGCCAAAGGCGCCCATTCAATGTTAACAACTACCGTCATTAACATCCGATCATAATATTTTTACAAATACTAAAGATCAGTTAAGAAGTAGGCAAGCTATTTATAAATGTTATATATTTTTTAACGCAAATTTTGTTGCGCACAAATTACAAAAACACAAATGTTGAAAAAATTTCCACGAGCGGGGTTTGAACCTGCACCCTTCTGACATACCGGGTCAGGTGCTCTTCCAATTGAGCTATCGTGGTTCTAACCAGCCCGCCGAAATTATTCAACACTATTTACTTTTTACTTTGAAAGCCAAAGGCGCCCATTCAATGTTAACAACTACCGTCGAATGTTAATGTTGAATAATTTCGGCGAGCTGGTTAGAACCACGATAGCTCAATTGGAAGAGCACCTGACCCGGTATGTCAGAAGGGTGCAGGTTCAAACCCTGCTTGTGGAAATTTTTTCAACATTTGTGTTTTTGCAAGGCTTTATGGCTATATAAGCTATATAATGATCGAAATTCACGGTCATATCATTTGATGCCACAACATTTTTAGTTTTAGTCCTATGTTAATTCAATATCTTTATTGCTTTCTCTTAAGTACAAAAGGTTTTAAATTATAAAATTAGCAACAATACGGACCCTGTCGGGCACTGCAAAAGTTAGGCGAGAGTAGGACGTTATGTTTATAGGAATAAAGTTGCATCTTTTACCGGTATTTTTAGTTCTTTAAATATAAGTATATATACATATATATGCATACCTACATATTTATATACATACACATTCACATTACATTTACATTTATTTTATTTATATTTATTTATCAATAATTATTTTATTATACTTATTATACATTATTATACTTTTATAAACGATCTTTTAGGTATTCTTCCAGCGTATAGTAGCATTTTTCAATAAGTAGATCTTTCAGATCAAGATTTTTTTAAAGAAATTGGTAATTTGTTATATATTTTCACGCACATAACTAACGGACTTTTCGAGTGTAAGTGAAGTTTAGAGTTTGGCAAAATTAACCTTTTTTGTGTTTTTGGCCGAAAAAAATATTTTGTGGGTATATCCGAGGTATATCCTCTCTTTTAGTAAAAAATTGAAAGTGCTTTTTTACAAATTGACACATTTCAAAAATATAAATACATGGGAGAGTTAGGAGATTTAGTCTTTGAAAATGCGGTTTGCAGCTATCTGTTTGTCGTATATTAATTATAATTCTAATTAATTTCTTTTGTTGCGTAAATAGACCTGGCACGTTAGTACTATTTCCCCATAGCATAACACCGTATTTTAGCCAGGAATATGCGTATGTATGGTACGTGACTAATGCCGTTTTTTCGTCAGTGGATTTTTTTATCTCTCGCAACGCGTAAGAAAACTTAGATAATTTTAAATTTATGTTTGTTACATGGGACTTCCAGTTGATGTAAGTATCTATTGTCAATCCAAGTAGTGTATCAACACTACTTGGAACTTCAATGGTGAAACGCTAGAGCAAGTAAATGAATCATCATTTACTTGCTCTAGCGTTTCACCATTGAAGTTAAGATTAATTTTTAACGGTTGTTTTTGATAGGGATGGAATGTAATTAATTTGGTTTTTGCAATATTAATTTCTAAATTATGAGTTTTTTTATTTTTTTATTTATTTATTTACATTAAAACATACAATATTATAGTTGTCAGCCAGTTTGTTATATTTTCTATAATTTTGTGAAGTTTTTCATTTATTTTAGTGCAGTCCTCGCACGAGGTAAGAACAGAAACATCGTCCGCAAATAAAGTACAGTGGTTAGTAATCATATAGATAGTAGTTAGTATGCTATTTTATTGTTTTATTAGGCACCCAGTAGTCCCCACTTAAATGTCTAATGCAGATCCTGAATCTTATGCTCCTGTATACTGTCTTGCTTGCTTACTGTGTATCAACGGTAGATGGCGCTGTACTGCACAATTCTACATTGCGCTATCGAAGTTTTTCGTCAAAGTTACTTAGCTTGTTGGTGTACGACCCGTCATTAAACGTAACTGTACGTATTGTTAAAACATGAATTTTTGAAGTCCATTTTAAAGGACCTAATATATTAATACAAAACCAAGACGCCACCAAATAATTGTCCGTTTTGCCCTGCTCAGTGCTTACCCATCTTTATTAATTACTATATGACCCGGTGAATGTATTGGTAAAAAAAATGTATTGGTGAAAAATATGGTCAAAACTTAAACATTATCGGCTGGGGTGGGAAATTACTCTAAACATTTCTTGGCCAACATCCAAAAATATAATAATTGCTTTCAAATGACGTCGTTTGGTGCAACACATATTGTACAGGAAAATTTCATGCCCACTTTCAAGGTAGTATACCATAATTATTGTTTTTGATATATTATTAATTTCCCACCCCAGATACTAATGAGCGTAATGGATATGGTGGTAGGACCAATTGTGGCAATTTTACTTTACCACCAGCACAACATAATCTAGTAAATTCACCGCTGTATTTTAACGCTTTACAATATTGACAAATGGTTGTCATTTCCCCAATTGTTACGGAACAATCATCTATTTCCGGGTCGTAGTGGAATGCTACTCGTTCCAGGTTTACAGGAACACTCTCTCTCAGGGTCTCTTGCCATCGCTGCGAGATATACCAGCTGGCTCTAAGACAGCCGGTATACCAACGGTGGCAAAAGCACTGCGGATGATGCTGTTTATAGTGGAATGACGCAGCATACGCCCAGCACTGCGAGCACAAGATAGGCCGTGGTGGCCAAGCTCGTCAACAGCTTCTCCACATACGCAGCGGTGAGGGTGGACTACCCTGGCGCCTATACGAAGACAGACCGCTAGAGTGAGAGACGGCCCGTCCAACAAGGTACCGAAATTGGCAGATGGTAATGCCTGGAGCCAGTGGCCTGACTCTCTCTGGGAGACGGCAGTAAGACGAGCGAGTTCTGACATATCACTCGAAGTGGATAAAAGCCCCACCAGAACTTGCTTACACAGTGGCTCGTCCCATTGCCTCTGAGATTGTGGTAATAATGGTAAGGTAGAATTTTGACAGGCGGATAACCAGGCGTTACTCGCATTAGCTTTGCACGACAACTCTACGGAACCCAAAGATGGGTTGATAATTTTCCTGTGGAGATTGTACGTGCTATGAGCAGAAGACAAAAACGCGGGCAGTGTGGCCCCACTGGATAAATTTCTTATTCCTAGGCCTCCGAAGCGTACAGGAAGCGAAACCTGTAACCAAACGCGGTCGCTTAATGTACAATTTAAAATATTAATAAGAGTTTCTCTTAACAAATTATCTAAATTAGATAACATTGCTGGAAAAAGCCAAAGTTGGGAGCAACATAGAACATATGTAAATTTAGGCACAAAAAGATAAAAACGAATGATAAATAAGGCCATGTGTGGATTAATTTGGAATAACCGGTCTGCAGTTGAATTGAATTTAGTGATCGCATCGTTTACAAAAGCGGGAATGGCAGCGTCGAGAAGCGGTGCGCCTAATAAAAATAAAGAGTCATCGTTGAGAATTTTGATATTGGGGGCCAGGCGACTAAAGTCAGTAACTATTTGAGCTCTACGGTCCGAGGCCACGGAATTCGAAATGTATAATTCACATTTGGAAAAAATTAGCTCCAAACCTATAGTGCCAAACTGGTTTATCAAAGTTTGTAGGTCCTCGAGAACTAAACCAGAGTAACCACCTAAAGTGCCGTCATCGAGATACCAGACATTGAATTTAGAATTTAGATTCGAAATTGTTTGGTGAATTGCCAAAGAGAAAACAAAAATTTTAACAAAAAAAAACCGACTCCAAAAAATTTTACTGATAAAATTGCACTAAAAAGTAAAAAATAAGCGTTAGATATATATAGACAATAACTTTATTAAGAAAATATATAGGTACAATTATTGTTATTTTTGGGGCCGGTGCCAGCCAACGAAGTTTTTGAAGCCGGTGCCAGTCCGCGTTTGTAGTCAAAATTTCATGCATAAGATTGAATGTACTATTATGATTATAATATAGTATGTCGTTAAATGTTTAGGTATATTAAAGTTACCTTGACTGGCCCCGACTCCAAAAATAACAATAATTGTACCTATATATTTTCTTAATAAAGTTATTGTCTTTATAAGTCTAACGCTTATTTTTTACTTTTTAGTGCAATTTTATCAGTCAAATTCTTTGGAGTCGGTTTTTATTTTTGTTAAAATTTTTGTTTATTTCTCGCTTTTTAGTGATTCGTTTCGATCAATAGATCGTTATATAAATATATCAAAAGCGAATATGGGTAGACCTACTAAACACGCTGCTCGTATGAGACAGCGCCGTTTAAATGAGACAAGCGAAGAAAACGAGCACGCCTATATCAAAGTAGGAAATCAAAAACTGAGATCCGGTGCCTGTCTTCTTTTGCTTCGTCATAGTCGCTTAACTATCTTAATCGAGATATTTTATCGCCACCCGTGAAATACTTATCATTGAGGAGTCTTTTTATCAGTTACACTTCATCTAATGATACTTTCTGAATGCAAATGTTTGACTTATTTTTGAAAATACCAAAATCGCGATAGGTATGCCTACAATATTTGAGGAGTTCCCTCAATTCCTTGAGGATCCCATCATCAGAACTGGACCAAATTAAAATGGGACCACACGGGAAGCACCAGCTTTCAAATAAAGAAAGAATTATCAAAATCGGTTCTCTCAGTCGAAAGTTCTAAGGTAACAAACATAAAAAAAAACAAAAAAAAATACAGTCGAATTGATAACCTCCTCCTTTTTTTGAAGTCGGTTAAAAATAGCAGGACCCAGAGGGTCACCCTGCTGGCAACCAACGGCCGAATGGAGAAGATTGTTTCGATGAACCAATTTGGTTGGTTCACTGTAACATTGCCACAAAAATTTATAAAATTGAGGTATATTCTCTTTTACTTTTGCCAGCAGAGCACCCCTGTCTACGGAGTTAAATACGTTCTCTACATCCACCTTTAGCAACACTTCGCCACCATCATTCAGTAAGAAGGTGCGAGCTGAGTGAACTGCGGCCTCGCAGCCACCCTTCGAACCAAATCCGAGCTGCACTGGCTGAAATTTTGAAGAAAGGTCAGAAAGGATGTACTTTACACAAATTTTTGAAACAATGCGCCGGATGGTACACCCTACGGCGATTGGCCTTATGCCACCATCTTTCTTTTTTTAAACCACAAAGATTAGCGCCGTAGAGTATACCGGTGATATTCTGAGGTACATTTCCGGCAAGCATAAGATTACAAAGGTTGGTAATTTTGGTGAGAAGAACTCTGCCGGCGTCTCCAGAGGTACCAGATACCAAATCTTTTAAATGTTGTGGCGACAAACCATCAAGGCCACCGGCAGAGCCATTTTTGAAAGAAAGAATAGAATTGTATACTTCGTCTTCGTTGGTCGAAGGCGAAGCATCTGTAGGCCCAGGTGGATCGGGGAGGCGAAATGTTGCTGCAGGAGGTGGGTGTTCAGAGACTAGAGAGGCCACTGTCTCTTGATAGTCAGGAGCAATGATATCACTAGAAAAAATCAACTGTTTGGCATCTTTTAAATCACCTTCGTTGATTTTTTCTTCAACTTTGCCTACATTAAATGAAGTGATTGGTGTTTTTTGGATCTAATGACTGAACTTTGTAAATGAGGTAATGGGTTGGTGCAATTATTTTCAATTTTTTGTGTTAGAGTTACACTAGAATTTTCATCTCTGCGAACATGCAGGAAGCGATAAGCAAACGTAAATAGAAGTTCCCAATTGTATGATGAGTTTTCATGAATGACCCCATCGATGGTTTATGATTTAATTTTAACCGATTTTTATGATTCTTTCTTTATTTGAAAGTTGGTGCTTTCCGTGTAGTCTCATTTTAATTTGGTCCAGTTCTGATGATGGAATCCTCAAGGAATTGAGGGAACTCCTCAAATATTGTAGGCATACCTATAGCGATTTTGGTATTTTCAGAAATAAGTCAAGCATTTGCATTCAGAAAGTATCATTTGATGAAGTGTAACTTATGAAAAAGACCACAGATTGCCATCGGAACTCCTCAATGAAAAGTATTTCACGGGTGGCGATAAAATATCTCGATTAAGATAGTTAAGCGACTATGACGAAACAAAAGAAGGCAGGCACCGGATCTTAGTTTTTGATTTCCTACTTTGAGATAGGCGTTTCTCGTTTTCTTCGCTTGTCTCATTTAAACGGCGCTGTCTCATACGAGCAGCGTATAGTAAAGGGTCTTTCCTTTTCACGTCAGGTAATCTCTCACTGTGTCATTTTCAAAGCAAGGCTTTATTGGCTATATAGGCTATTATGTTCATAGTAAACGATCGAAATTCGCGGTCATATCATTTGATGCCACAACATTTTTAGTTTTAGTCCTATGTTAGTAATCATATAGATCAGGGGTCGGCAACCGGCGGCCCGCGGGCCGCATGCGGCCCGTAGACTATCTCGGTGCGGCCCGCAAGCCTGAGGTCCGTAAGAAAAAAATACCGAAGCAAAAGGCCATATAAATTCACTAGAATTTATACGGCCATGCTGCTGGGCCATGAGAGTATTCTTGAAAGCTCGCTCCCACGCGGGGTGATAAAAATGTACCTCTATTTCATTTCTTAAGAACTGTTTATCAAGACTGTGATGTTATGTATTGTTTCTACCGAAAATAAATATTTGCTGTACTTATTCAATTCTTGGCAATTTCTTTTGCGTTTATCCGCCGCACGTGCGGCGGCGGGCGGCTCCTTTGAGACAATAGGCGGGGCGGCAGTCTTTGATTAGACGCAGGTGTGCGGCGGCGAAAAAATTCAAAGCGACCGGTTTTAGTTAAAATCACAGCCGCGCGCAGCTCTCGCCACATTCGGTTGTGGAAATTCGCCGGAAACTCACGTCTCATCTGGTTGCTAGCTACGCGTTTCGTTTCACCTTTCTTCCCTTCGCTGATAGCTTCTCACGCACGACGTATGAGGTAAGTTGTATGCACTCGCGAGCATTTTGTTTTATTTTATTTACTGCTTGTTAATGTGAACCTTCAGATTGATGGGTAAATGTTATAAGGACGGGGATAGTAGTTACATGACATGAAGTTAGTTACGAGTGTGTCATGTTTTAATTATTATTTGAATGTGGAGTTGAATTTGTAGGTGCTAACTGGAACATATAATTTTACAACGAATTTAATTTTTTTCATTATTGTTACAGAATAATTATATAAACATGGCTTCAAGAAAAAGGAAGATAGAAGAAGAAAAAAGAGTTTTTAACGAATTATGGACAGAATTATACTTTTTTATCGAGTTTAAAGGAAAACCGTTATGCTTGATTTGTCAAAAGAGTATTTCTGTAGTAAAGGAATATAACCTGAAGCGACATTACGACACTGAGCACAAAGCTAAATTTGACTGTCTTGAAGGAGAAATACGGAAAAGGAAAATTTCCACTTTGAAATCGTCATTACAAAATCAACAAAACATATTTAAGGTTGTGGCAGACAACAGCGAATCGAATGTTCGGGCCAGTTACAGGGTAGCAGAGATTCTTGCAAAAAGTGGACGTCCGTTTACCGATAGTGAATTAGTAAAAGAGTGTGTCTTAGCTATCGCAGAAGAAATATGCCCAGAGCAGAAAAAAATGTTTGAAAGTCTTAGTCTCTCTGCAAGAACTTGCACCCGACGTACTGAAGACTTGGGTGCTAATTTGTGTGAACAACTCAGGGATAAGGCGCAGTCTTTCGACTGCTTCTCTTTAGCGATGGATGAAAGTACGGACGTGTCGGATACAGCACAGCTACTCATATTTATACGCGGCATTGACGAAAACTTTACTGTTTACGAAGAGCTTGTGAAAATGTGCAGTTTGAAAGGTACAACTACGGGAGAAGATTTATTTCACCATGTGGAACAAGCTCTGGATTCATTGCAATTAAGCTGGGAAAAGTTAACAAGTGTCACTACCGATGGAGGCAAGAACATGAGCGGTCAAAACAAAGGTGTTGTTGGGAGAATCATCAGCAAAGTGAAAGATTCTGGATCTACTGTGCCATTGATTTTTCACTGTATTGTCCATCAAGAGGCATTGTGCTCCAAAGTTATATCCTGGAAAGAAATAATGGATACTGTAACATCCACTGTTAATTTTATAAGAAGAAATGGGCTCACACACCGTCAGTTCCAAAAGTTTTTGGAAGATCTGGAAGCTGAACATGGTGACGTGGTTTACTACTGTGAAGTGAGGTGGCTCAGTCGAGGTGCCGTTTTGGAACGGTTTTTTGATTTGAGGAAAGAAATTGGCAACTTCATGGAGATGAAAGGAAAGCCAGTAGAAGAGCTTACTAACAAACAGTGGATTATCGATCTTGGTTTTTTGACTGATTTGACTAAGGAACTGAATCAGCTCAACAAACGCTTGCAGGGAAAAAATAAATTGATTTGCGATATGTATACAGATGTAAAGTCATTTGAAATGAAACTGAAACTGTTTATCAAGCATATTGATGAAAAAAAGCTTGACCGTTTTCCTAATTGCAAGAAAGCCGTGGAAGAAGCTGGAGATAATTTTGTGTGGCAAAATATTACAATGAGAAACGTGTTAACACAACTACAAACTGAGTTTGTAAATCGATTCACCGACTTTAAAAAGAGCTCCCTTAACATGGAAATATTCCAAAACCCTTTTGCAATTGATATTAGTGAGGTACCAAGCAATTTGCAAATGAACATAGTAGATTTGCAAAGTAATAGCACACTTAAAACGGCATTTAAGGAAAGCACTGACTTGATACAGTTCTACGGAGGTTTGAGTTCTGAAAACTTCAAAGAATTGAAAAAGTTTGCTCAGCAGATAATAACTATGTTTGGTAGTACATATTTGTGTGAGCAGACTTTTTCAATTCTCAACTACCGCAAAAATAAGAATTGTTCGCGGTTAACGGATGAACATTTAGACGCGATACTGCGCGTGTCTACTACTAAAATGAAAGCAGACGTTAAAAAACTTGCAAGTCAAATGCAGCCTCAAAAATCTCACTAGTTCTTACTTTTATGTTAGTATAGTAGTTCAATTAAAAAAGACATAATTGTATGAATATATATGCGTTTTATTTCAAATATTAAAAATACATGCCCGAACATATAAATATAAGTGCGGCCCGCACTGATACTCTGGCAACATATGTGGCCCGGCTATAGCATAAGGTTGCCGACCCCTGATATAGATAGTAGTTAGTATGCTATTTTATTGTTTTATTAGGCACCCAGTAATCCCCACTTAAATGTCTAATGCAGATCCTGAATCTTATGCTCCTGTATACTGTCTTGCTTGAACCTGTTTACTGTGTATCGACGGTAGATGGCGCTGTACTGCACATTTCTACATTGCGCTATCGAAGTTTTTCGTCAAAGTTACTTAGCTTGTTGGTGTACGACCCGTCGGTTACTTGTGATTGTTAAATTGTATGAAATGATTAATTTTTGGAGTCCTTAAGGACCTAATATAATAAATAATACAAAACTATTAGAGATGCCTGCCACCAAATAATTGTCCGTTTGCCCTGCTAAGTGCTTACCCATCTTTATTAATTACTAGATGACCCGGTGAACTTCGTATCACCTACATGTATTGGTGAAAAATATGGTCAAAACTTAAACATTATCGGCTGGGGTGGGAAATTACTCTAAACATTTCTTGGCCAATATCCAAAAATATAATAATTGCTTTCAAATGACGTCGTTTGGTGCAACGAATATTGTACAGGAAAATTTCATGCCCACTTTCAAGGTAGTATACCATAATTATTGTTTTTGATATATTATTAATTCCCACCCCAGATACTAATGAGCGTAATGGATGTGGTGGTAGGACCAACTGTGGCAATTTTACTTTACCACCAGCACAACATAATCTAGTAGATTCACCGCTGTATTTTAACGCTTTACAATATTGACAAATGGTTGTCATTTCCCCAATTGTTACGGCACAATCATCTATTTCCGGGTCGTAGTGAAATGCTACTCGTTCCAGGTTTACAGGAACACTGCGTCTGCGGAATCACTTTATTTCATTGTGTCGTGCACTCGTGCTCGCTGTTGTTGTGTTTGGTGTGCCCGAACTCGTTCCATTCTAAGCCTATCTACTTCATTATTATTCACTGTGGAACGCAATTCTGCCATACTTACAAACGAATGTTATCATTATCTGTCTCTCGCTGGTCGTCAGTGCGGTTTGCACGTGAGTTAGCTCGTCGCACATTTGATTGACTTCGACGACCTAAGTCAGGTCCTGTTCTCCTTGGCATTTTAAAACAATAACAGTAATATACTGTAAATAAAGATTTCGCGCTCTGACAAACTGATGATAGATTTTAATAATCGTCTTGAAATTTTTCAAGAGAAGGTGAAAAATTAAATATTTTAAATCAAAAAAATTACAGTAAGCTTGAGACATAAAAAGGTAAATTTACATAAAATTTCGTTTAAATTATTTTTTTTTGTGAAACAAAAATTAAAAAGCAAAAACTTGGTTATTTGAATTTTTCACATGAATTTTGAGATTATGTAAAAAAAGAGTAAATACAAAAGTTGTAGATCCTTTTATTACCTACAACTTTTTCCAAAGGACATGTAGTTTTGCCAGAAATCGAGATTAACCATTTTTTATCCTTAATCCCCCACCCCCCCTCCAATTCCCGACATCTTTTCCTTTAACTTTTGTTATATTCTCTTCCATTTCCAATGGGTTTCATTCTTCTATGTTTTTGTTTCACTTTTTACCATTTTCAAAGGCTACAGCTCTGATCTATTTGGTAGTTGTATGTTTTCAGATTAGCCTATTTAAATTAATACACATAATAATATGGATATTCACTTATCCATAATAAAATATATATTATTTATTTATTAAATACCTATCAATATTGTATTTATTTTTAAACCAAGCGTATCCGTTGTGTTGTGTAAATAGAATTTCTTGAAATTCTTTGAATTTGACTGGGTTGAGTTATGTCCATGTTTTATCGATATTGTACTGTAACTTAAAAGTACAGTGCGTGCAAAACACATAATAAACTTAAACTATTAACATTTTCCGACAAAAAAACAACTTTAAAACCACGATCCACGAACCACGCGCAAATCATATTGAGAACTTGATATGTCTCCTTTATTTTTTATTTTTGCGTCACAAACCAGACTTTTCGTTATTATTGTTATTATTATGAAAACGTTTACAAAAGAGGAAAATATAAAAATGTTGAAACATTGACAGGTTCATTTCGTCAAGTGTATGCGGCATATCTGGTATGTTACGAGGGGTAAGTCATGGAGGCTTTCAATTTACTTACTTCAACTTACAATCACAGAACATTTTTTTAAAGTAAATAAGTAATTTAATCAGAGATTTTTGTACTTAATAAAAAAAAAGTAAAAAGTTTGAAATAAACCAAATTACTAAAATAAAACAACAAGCTCTTGATAGTTGTCGCAGACGGGGACAATCATCAACCAAGCGGCCGTGGCTAGCTCAATTAAATCAGCACTCTCTTTGGTTGGTTGGTGATTGTTCCCGTATGCGACAACTATCAAGAGCTTGTTTTTTTTTCTTTTCATTTTTTTCTCTTTGCAGTTATTTTTTATGTTAGTCCGGTTTTTACGAGTATATCATAGTTTTTTATAGTTGTTGTAGCAGTCGGGTTTTTGTTTTATTTTTTATAAAGTTTGTGTTAATAAGAAAATTAAAGCTTTTAACGTCATGGGATCCCTTAAATAAGACTAACATAACTATTAATGTTGATCTTTATGTTTTATATTTTTATTTGTTTGGTCGAAATAATGTAGTGGCAGTGTTCGTCGGAAATCAGTTATCGACACTATTCTACTAATCATTAAAAATAGGGTTGTGGTGGACTGTATTTTTGTTGATTAAAACTCTTCTTCAATGTATTTAGTATCTTCTTTATTTCCCAAATTGCAACTGAATATCTGAACATTGAACATGAACATGATTCGCATTCAAAACTGCGCTACTTATATCCGTTTTGGACGTATGGCAACTAGCGACGCGTTGACACAGTTGATTTTGCGACCGTTACAAAATCCCATACTAAATGGACAAACAAATAAGTGGACTTTAACGTGATTGGCTAATTCATGTTAAGATGTATTTTGACAAGATCAAACCTAACTTATTCTTATTACTTACTTCTACATTGAGTTTTACATACAAAATAATAACAAAATAATCAAATATCCTTATGCTACGTGGGGCAAATGCAAAAAAATTGTACATATAACAAATAGGAAACAAAGATGAAAATAACTTGATGTTACAAAAAAATAACAAAGATGAACTATAAGGACTAGTTCATGTTGTGCATTCTATTTGAAAGGTAAATTTGTTAATGAGTAAAAAGCAGTATCTTGATTGATTATTTTAATAAATAATGGCAGCAAGTCTAGTTTGTATTACTTTCGACTTACTTAACATTTTTTTTTTTAAAATCAACCTTAAAATTAACTGTGATCATAATATTTCAACTTTAGTAATCCAAGTCAACTATTACAATGTGAGTGCGACTTTACTTCATATTTGTTATTTCATATTTGTTACGTCACAAAGAAATGTAACAAATTCGTAACAAAAAGGAACAAAACACTCGTGTGTACAACCTAAAATGTGTGAAAAATACTAAGAGATGTCTTTGAATCAAACTGTTTATATGTTTCTAAATATATCATGAAGTATTCTTGAAATAAACTATATAGAAAGCTAAACATACACTAACCAATTAGTTTAATGGAATGGTTATCAAGATGAAACTAATTTGTGTATTTTTCCCGCACAATTTAGTAAAATTTTTGTAGACCGTCTAACCAGAATTCCAGCAAAATGGGTGTCGTGCAGAACTAGCGCCACCTACAGACGTTATTTATGATTTTAGTTTTGCCAGGTAAAAACTTATTTTTCTACTAAATAACAATAAACAAAGCTGAATAACAAATATGAAAGAAATTACGGACGGCTTTAAAAATGATATTTAAAACAGTTTTTAATAGAGAGGCCTGATTTATTGTTTAAAGTATTAAAATGTATGTAGAATTCTAATAAATAACTAAAAATATTTAACAGTATAAAATCACTCAACTGTATTTTTTCCCCATACACAAAGCTGAACACGGACGAGAAGGACACGCGTACTTGTATGAAGAAAACTAAACGTATCCTGATGATTTGATTTTTATTTAATTGATTTATCGGAAAAATATTATTTATTTCTTTTAGTTTTTGTTATAATGTAATTTTGTAAACGTATTTAAAAAAATATATGAAAAGAAGTTATGTATTGAACGTTTATTCTAATAGGACGTTCACGCATTCAGAAATGTACAATTTTTTTGCATTTTTCCCACGTATGTCTTAACTAATTAAACTCGGCGTCCTCAACAAGGGTTCAACAATCGATTTGTGACTTTTATTTTATTTTTATTTTTTTTGTATCGAGGCCTTTAACCCGTTTCAGCTCCGTCACAAACGCGACGAGGGTGCCAATCGAGAGGCCTGATATCCTAATCAACAGCACCAACCCTTGCATCGACGTCACCAAAAGTACTGTGCTGTTCATCTTCGGATTCCAAGGAAGATCGACCGGGCCAGCCGTCTCTACTATCATGCCAACCTTTATAAGCTTGGGGAACAACGTGATCTTAGTGGATTGGGCGAAGGAAGCCAATGGAGGAATATACGGCCCGTTATTAGGATATTTCTTACATGCTGTTCCTGATACAAAGAAAGTAATGTTCCTAAATTTTCTTACTGTCCTTATCAGCTTCATTATTGTGCCCTTGCTGGGCCCAGTTCCCATATGAATCCCATAGGGAGGTCGGCATAATCCATTACGCTGGCCCATGTACTCTTAGTTGGCAATAAACCCCTTTACCTTTGAATTTGACCTATGCAGGTTAATGGCACCAACTGACATCTTACGACATAAACTAACTTAACATGTCTTCAATTGGATGGAAAAGAATGAGTCTCAAGATTTCGGCTAAATTTTCCCCCCACCTTCGGCCGTCTCGTCACTTACCATGAGGTGAGATGAACGTCAAACGCTCCACCGCTGCAAAACTACTAGGTACTCTTTTCATATAGGTTGGTAGCTAGATACCAACTCGCCACTTCACTTACCCTATTAATTTAACTGTTTTAGATTGGTGCACTGCTGGCCAAAGCCCTGGTGACGCTGGTCCGCCTGGGCATGAAGAGAGACATCCACATCGTGGGTCATTCCCTCGGGGCACAGCTCTCTGGCTACGCCGGGGTCGAAGCACAGAAGGAAGGACTTAGGATACCTTGGTACATTCTATACCTAATTATCATCATCATCGTCATCAGCTCCTTTTATGTCCCACTGCTGGGGCACGAGCCTTCCCTGTGGAAGAATAGGGGGATGTGGCCATAAACCACTAAGCGGGCCTAGTGCGGATTGGTAGTTGTTAACGACTGCTAATGCAGCCGAGACCAACGGCTTTACGTGCCTTCCCAAGCACGGAGGAGCTCGAGATGATACATTTTTGGTCACTCATCTGATGACCGGCCTTTGCGAAAGTTGCTTAAACTCAGCAGTCGCAGACCAGGCGCGTTAACCACTGCGCCATCGAGCTGATCACTAATTATACTCAGGGCAAATTTTTTCAGCACTATCAAATAACTTAAATATGTTTTCATTAGCCATTACTATGTTTAGTCTCAATATTTTAAGCGTAACACAAACAGCATTTAAATCTTAATATCTTACTGCAGCAGCACTCAGAGGCGTCATTAAGCCAATCTTCCAAACAATAATTGTTTGGAAGATTATTGTACACTTATGATTTTTGTAAGAAAAATAGTCTAAGTCTCTACTAATTAAAACATAAACCCTTTTAAAGTCAGTTTCAGTTTCTTGCCAGCTTTTCTCGGTCGAAGACTCCCCCAAAATTCGAATTGAGAGGTTTAGAAGTTCGTTTTTTTTTAGAATTTTCGTTTCATAAGTGCTTTTATAGTCTTAATCAGATTTAACGGTTATAGTTACTTTGACTTTTTTGAAATGAAACATTTGCTAGTCTACTGAGGTTGTTAAATGCGGCAGCTACCAGACACTCCGACAAATCAAATTGGTTTGACAGGATCACCGCCCTAGACCCTGCGCGCCCCGGCTACGGCACCGCACTGTACCCGGTTGTGAACAAGACCTGCGCCGACTTCGTGGATGTGGTGCACTGCGACCCCGGCGGCCTCTCTCTAAACATCAGCACTGGCCACGTGGACCTGTGGGTGGACTACGGGCAGTTCGTCGACGGGTCCAAGCTGCTGCCGGGGTGCGAGAAGCTGACGTCACTGCTGGACGTCACCACTGGTGGAAGTGAGTTACAGCGCTCGTGCAGAACTGGGTGTGGGTGCATAGAGCGCGTGTTAAGGTGGAAACATACATACTAAAACGCGACACGACACCACGTGTCGACACCCGATGTGCACCGTGCAACACGCTTCGCTAGTGTCATAGCTTTGTGAAGGACTTATGTAACAAAAATTTTCTTTATTCTTTTGTTTATTAATCCTTACCGGTTGGCACTTGGCCTTCATCTCAATTGATGTTAAGTGACGATAAGGCCAAAAGTGGAAGCGCACTTCACCTGAAGTCTTCAACTTTTGAGAAACTGGCACTTATATCTTATCGCACTAGCATCATTCGATCACATTTAGAAAACGAGAATTTGTAAGGCATTCAAGTAGCGCATCCTGGTGACAAACGGACAGGATTTAAAGTCATTCTCTTTAAATTTGTTAAACTCATTCTCGTTTTCTTCTTCTAATCTTGTTGGAATTGGCATTCACAGTTTCTGTCGTATAAACATCAAAAAAGCTCAAGTGCATACTAGTGCGAGTTAAAATCACCATTGAATAAACTCTTTTGCCATGAGCGGCGTGTCCATGAGCGGCGGTGATTGCTTCCCATCAGGTGACCCGCCTGCTCGTTTGCCTCCTTCTAATATAAAAAAAAACTAGACACTCTGGGCAGAATAATATAGGTACGAGTAAATCGATCATCATTTATCTTGATAGACAGCTACCATTGGAAATTTTATTTTATTTTATTTTATTTATTATCTTAGGAAGACTATCGACTTATGCAGTAAATGAATAGCTACAAACTTATAAGTAAAACAGAAAAGTCATTAAAAAATGACAAACTAATATCAAGAAAGTGTTTGCTTTCCAACCCAATGACAAAAATATTTGTTTTCAGGTTTCTGCAACCATGAAAAATGTATATTATTTTACAACGTGTCACTTACAAGGAAGCAGCTCTTCGAGGCGAGAGGAGCCAAAGATTACAACTCTTGGATAGCGAGGGACGAGAGCAACACTGATACTATATATTTAGGGCCTTTGGTTGACAAACGGTAGGTACTTTATGAACATTAACGGTGTACGCTCACGACCGACTTTTTGTATATAGGACCGATTTTGCGATGGTTTTAGTACCGATTTTGTGACCCACTTTTTGTAAGAAATGTGCGTTGCAACATATGTAGAACTCCATACTTTTCATTTTCACCGACTAAAAGATCGGTCACCTATTATCGGACGTGGGCGCGCTTAACGCCGTTGAACGTGACTAGCTTTGTGTTAATTCACGCTTAGGGTTGGTAAAATTAATCATGGTTTGAATCCAAATTTTTATTTACATGATTAAGTGTATCATACAGGTCCCAGGATCCTCAAAATGCCAATACACATTCACAAGATACACTAAACATGCACACTCACATAGACCCAAGACACCGTACTCATAGAACAAGACTCTCAAGAGTACGTAGACCCGGTTCATATGCGCTATATAGCAGGTACAGGCATGTACCTGGACGCTGCTCCCCACTCCTACGACCCGGTTAAGCCGAGCCGAAGTCTTAGCCTTTAGAGCGCCCTCGGGTTGTTCCGCCCCCGATCCGATTCGAACCTTCTGGAGACTCTAGTTGAGAACGGGGATACGCTCCCATGCGTGATGCCGCTCCCTCTAGAAAACCTCTGACGGCGTTTCCATCACACGTCTTGAGAAAACTACAAAAGACTGGTACAAAAGACAATTATTTTTAACACCATTTATGAGTCCTTATTTTATTTTGTAACTAGGGCCCGCTCGCGTCTTCGTCCGCTTAAAAACACCCGTATGCCAAGCATGATGGACCCCTTATTATTATTTTTTATTTTTTTACGTTTTTTCTCTCCATAAGAATTTTTCTCAGACTTCATCAAACACAACAAAAAATAAATCAGCCAAATCGGTTTAGCCGTTCTCGACTTTTGCGATTAGCAACACATTTAGCTATTCATTTACAAAAAATAAATCAGCCAAATCGGTTTAGCCGTTCTCGACTTTTGCGATTAACAACACATTTAGCATTTAGTATATAGATAATATGCATTTAAATTTTGCGATACATATGTTGATATAAAATATATATGTATATATTTATAACGCTTCGCTGTCTAGCCTGTGTGTGGGTTTTTTAATCATGATTTGATTTATATAAGCAGACTTTAACGCTATCTTTTATCATTTGTATAAAATAATTAATTAAGTAGGAACAAAAAGTTAAGACGCTGTTGTTATAAAAAAAAAAAAAATAATTTAAAAAAAAAAGATCCTTTTTCCTTTTGTAATTATACGCTGTTGTCAAAAATTGCATGCCGTGGCAGCTTATAATTGAGACAGCACTCAGCTTTAGAGATTAATGTACGATTAATTTTACTCATGAAGTGTATGGTTTGTTAGCTGTCCTTTTCAAAATAAAGAAATTAATAAAACCTTTCGAGTTGTGATGCTTTCTATCAGTATTCATTCGATTACGTTTACGATTACAAAAATTTGTCCGGCATTGAAGCAGCACCTCTGGTGGAATACGACGAGAGTTAAAATTTGGCTATGGAAATTCTAATGGCTAACTTCGCACTAGGCACCTTGTTTCTTGCCGCCCCCAGATTTATCCGGTGACGCTGAAAATAATTTTAAAAAAAAACTTTCCTACACTCACACCAATTATCTAGCCCAAAAGAAGCTTCGTTATGAAACTCGTCAAATGGTTACTAGACAACGGATAAACATACTAATACAGGTGAATTATAATTTCGGCGGCTTTTAAACTTTAGCAAACCTATAGCAGTCATTACAAATTTTTAGCTTTAAAAAACGTGTTTGATCTTCTAGTTAAATTATACAATAAAATGAAAATGATATTGAGATAAAAATTAAATATTTTGTGATACAAAATAACAATATATTCGAAATGAGAATACTTTTAACAATAAATAATAACATTGATTATGAATATTCAAATTAAAATATTCAATTAGAAATAATTATTTGAGACTTACAAAAAATTTCGAGTAGTAAAAAAGAACACATTCTATACAAAAAATATAAATAATTCCACTAAAAAAAACTCTGCCAAGTATAGGGTTAGGGTTAGAGGAGTTACTATTCTGTGGTAGAGCGGTATTCCTTCTACTACTCTACTACGACTCGGGTTAAGCGCCCTTATAGGCTAGGGCCCGAACCCGAGGAGAATGTTTAGATTTTTTAGTTGGTCACTCAACTCCCGACCCAATGTTGTTAACTTCGCTTAATTTTCACGATCGCACTTGGCGCCTTACCATTGAGCTCCTCATTATAACAATGTGTGGTCCTAACATTGCTTTCTGTGAACCCATATCCTATATCTGTGTGGCTCTGCCAGAACGTATAACATTATTTTTTAAAGTTTTTTATCTATTATCTTTTCAGAAAACGAGGCAACTTCTACTTTACTACATCGTCGTCGTACCCGTGGGGCAAAGGAATAAATGGAACGCAACCCTGAAAAAAAACAATAATATACAAATTTATTTATTTCACAGCTATCTGAACTTAACAACACACAAATAGCCGCTACAATAAATAGAATAATGACAAAACAGTAAAAGGGCACTGCTTATAGTCTGTACCTACCGTCCTAATGTATTAAAAACTAAAAAAAAAAAAATAAGTAAATAAATTAAGCCGCGCTAAATCACGTGGTCAATCTTATGTCAATCCCATACATTTTATTCTTATCGAACTTCGCTATCGTTTTCTTAATGTTACTTTGGCTACCGCCCCAGTTCTGTTACGTCGCATCACGCATCTCTTTTTATCACACGGTGTTGCTGCTGGTGACATCTCGCTCGCTCAGCGCTTGTTGCTCTATTCCGTTGGTATAATAACTTCATGGTTTTCGTTAACGTGATCGAATGCTAAATATAACTCGCACTAGGCACACCGATAGAATGGTGAATAAAATTCTCACTCAGGACTCTGAATTAACTATTAACATCGAAGTGCCTTACAAATAAACAAAGAATAAGGTCTGAATAGTTGTTAGTCCGTCTTTTGTTCCTGTCATGTAAACGTCATTTCAAATTAGAGTAAAAGAGACAAAACACTGAATAACTATTCGGACCTTATTTTTTGTTATAATATGGTAATAATATGTTATAAATATTAACCATCTGTGTAAAATGATGTTAACAACAAGCTCACTTATATTTAATTCAATAACACAGGTATATTTTTCAATTTATTTATGTTGTATTATATTTACTTGACAAAAGAAGTAGAGCGTGAAGGTGAAATAAAATATTAATAAGATGTGTATGTTGGATTTCATTTTAAATACCTATATTTTAATCAATACCAACAAGGAGCCATCTGTGTACGCAACGCAAATATATAACCTATTTAATACATTTAAAGAAAAACTTTTCCATTTTGAAGCGCTCGCACATTGGACAACATGGCGTCTCCTTTTGGTACCATAATATGGATTACCTCCTTTTGGTACCTTATTAATACAGGGAAAGTATATATTTGTCGCAACCAACTGGTTTAAATTGACTTGCTCTTGCCAATGGCTAGCTGTTTAATTTAACAACGCCATTCAAATCGATTCAACGAGCGAGGGAAAATAAGGACGAAGGTAGAACCTTTGGCCTTTTTACTATAAGGGAAGATGGAGCCTCCATCATCCTTCCACAACGATGTCCTGTCGTGGAATAATAAAAACAATAACAATTAGTACAAAGGAACAAATTGTAATATATTATAATATTTAGACTTAAAAGAACACGCCACGTCGAAGTCAAAGTCAAACTCAATTTTTTTTTGTCAATTAAATTTAAGAGAAGTAATTTTGAATCGTCCATACATTGTTTACCTACAACCCAACCTGGACGTCTATTTTTTAGCTGTGGAGAAGAATGGGCGAACGAAACTCCACAATTTTAGCAGAAGTAACAAATTATGCAATAGCTTCTGTAAATAAAACTAATTTTTAATTTTGTTTTCAGGCAACCCGGTAAATACTTTTTGACAACGACTGGTACATACTCCTATTACAAGCAAGAAGAAGGCCTCAAACCTTGAAGAATGAAACACAATCGATGCTTGACTTCTGGAATCGAAAATAAAATAAAATATGTACTTACATAAATTGCTAAAATTTTATTGCTCAACTCTGAAAATTGTAACATCTAGGTATATGAAAATGAGGCGAGCAAATAACAAGAAGGAGCTCAGTGTAACACTATTATACTAGGTAGTGTAGTGAAACAAATGAAATAAACACTGGATCACACTTTCTCACGTTATAATTTTTGGTTTATTGTGGCGAATGGTTAAAAATTAAAACAAATATTATAAAGAAAAAATAACGTTACACTAGTTTTATTGTTTAAATACACTTTAAAATAAAAAAAGGTTTGACGAATTTTACACCGAAAGTAAGGAATGATACAAAAATATAACGCGGCACAGGTGAGATAAAAAAAGGTGAGAATAAGATGCGATGATTGGGAGGTTCGGCCGGGTTAATTTTAGTTCAAACCTACGCAATGGCCCGACAGAGGGGTTTTAGAATTAAGGGAATTTCTTCACTGATGATAAAATTTATCATCAGTGAAACCAAAACTTAATATAAAGAGTAAGCTAAAAAATAACACAGTTTAACAATGAATTTTAAAAAATAAAATAACAACCATTAATAGAAAAATTAGGGAAATAACAGAACGACCGTGAGCCGCCGCGACCGCGTAACCCTCAGAAATGGACCAGTTAGAAGATAAGGTAGGTAATTAAGTTGCCTGGGTCCGTTGGGAAGGCCTTGCTGACCAGCTGCGCGCCGCGAAGACAATCTGACGAGCAGCCAAGATTGCCCGGAACTAATGGCTAGGCCTCGCAGCCCGTACCGGAAACTATCGGACAGGCCTCGCAGCCCGTACCGGAAAGCTATAACCAAAGGCACTTGATCAGAACAAAGAAAACCCCAAAAGAAAAACCGATCTAAATCACCCCTAGCACTGAAGGAAACAATAACTTACCCAGTTAGCCTGGCTTTTTGATGAATTAATTAAGGCTGTATCCCACAGCCGCCTTGAAGACTACCGCAAACATTCAGCTAATTCGTCCAGCTGAATACTATTTGACCACCCTTTCGGTGGTTGTAACCTCGCGATCCCTTTCGGGAGACAACACTGAATGCGCCGTTCAAAAAATAAAAAATAAACTTTAGAGGAATTAATGAGAGAATCACATAAAAGAAAATTGCCATTCAGCCGCAAACACAATAATGAATGTGACACTGAAAAAATCTCACGATGTCAACGCAAATAGGAAATTTTCAAATTCAAAATTTGACGCGACAGAAAAATCAATATCAACCAGCAAACAACCATAGAGGTTCTAAAACGCAAAAGAAACATTCGCGACACCTGGTACTATTTTCTTAGCACGATATTAAATAATGGGAATGTGGCAATTTTAGGTAACGCTACAGTAGATACTTATTATCTTTAGAGGCGCAACTAATACAAATTGAATAGTTGAAAAAAAAAGTATGCAGAATTCTATTGTAGTTTTTTTCATTCTACAGTACGTAACAATATTTATTATTTTATCAATTTGTAAAAAAGAAATATTTTTACAAAAGTTAAAATAAAAATAAAATACTAAATGTTTCCCACACACACACCAATTATCTAGCCCTAAGAAAAGCTTCCTTAAGAAACTCGAGAAATGGTTAACTAGACAATGGAAAAACATACTTAATATACTTAAATACATACTTATTATACATAACAAACACTCAGACCCGAAACAATTTAGAAAAACAGGTATTTGTATTTCGAAATTGATCCGACCGGGGATCGAACGATCGATCGAATCGATTTCAGCGTCACCGGGGTTTTTGGGGGCGGCGAGGTACGTAAAGGGTACCTCAAGCCGTGTTGAAACGAATCACCTTCGGAGGATTTCTAGAGGGTACGGCATCGCACACTTAAAAGTGTGCGTCCCCGTGCCCTCCCAGAGTCTCCGAAGGGTTCGGATCGGATCGGGGAGCGGAACCACCCGAGGGCACCTCTAAAGGCACGGATTTCGGCTCGGGTAGACCGGGCCGTGGAGGAGGAGAGAAGCGCTCAGGTTATTTGTGAGTGGTAGAGCCACGCTGCGTTGCAGCACGAAATGGGCCACCTCGCCCGGCGAAATACCACCCTCTCACAGAATATCGGCGTGATTCAACGGCACATGTTGCTGTTGTGTTTTGTCCGGTGAGTGAAAGTACCGGAGGCTCATCTCTCACCCCTCCCCCCTTCCAATTCCTACTCCCTCCTCAAAGATCCAACTCCTTCCTCAAGGTCGGTAACGCATCCCCGATTACTTTGGTTTTGCAGGTGTCGATGGGCGGCGGTGATTGCTTTCCATCAGGTGACCCGCCTGCTCGTTTGCCTCCTTTTAACATAAAAAAGGTACATGTCTGTGCCTGGTGTAGAGCTCGTGTGAACCGGTTCTTCGTACCCTTGTTCTACGAGTACGGTGTCTTGGGCCTAAATTAGTCAAATCAAATCAAATCAAATCAAATATATTTATTGCGAAGTATAGGTGGAAGTTGGTTTTACACATAGTACTTATAAATAGTTCAGCCATATTCTGTCTTACTGACATGCAACATTAAGTATAAAAAAAACTTGAGAGGTGTCAAGGGACACCCGGATGGAACGAAGTTCCTTTCGATAAATTAGTGAAGGAATTGTAATAAAATTTTATTTTTTTTAAGTTATAATAATTTTTTTTTTATTAACAAATATAATGTCATATAAACTTTATCAGTAGGTTTTTTTTTTTTGTTTTTTTTTGTTCTTTTTATTGTTTTTTTTTTGTTTTTTTTTTTGTTTTTTTTTTGTTTTTTTTTTAGGTTATAGTGCGTACTTGCTAAAAATACAAAAGCATTTATTATTATCTGTATACAACTTGTTGATTTGCATTCACGCCATATTCATAGCAGCAGTCGTATTGCTTATACTTATTACAAATAAATTATAAAAAAATATGAAAAAATAATAATCATATTTTCAAAATCTGTAAATACGAATCGCACGTCTGCGTAGCACTAAAAAATAAACGCTCGTTCGCGTACGCCCGCTCACCCGACCACGAGTAGGTAGCAACAAGCTCGAGCTTCGCGGCGCGCCCGCAGCTTTGTCGGCGCGGCGAGCGCCGGTGGCCGTCGGGCGGCGGGCGCACGCCGCACGCATCAAAGCCAGTGTGCCGCGCAACCCCGAACGAGTGACACATTTCTTAGCCCTAGCGAATTTGGAGCGAAACGTGTTCTTAGGTGTGTTGTTTGTGTGTGTAAAAAAAGTAAAATGACGGAAAATTATTCTAACGTAGAACTTGTGGAGATGGTGCGATTTTACGCAATTAGTGGGAACAGTCTACGTCGAGCCGTGGTCATGTTTGTGGAAATGTTTCCAAACAGACCAACTCCATCGCGCGAGGTAATGCTTGCTGCCACGCAACGACTGAGGGATCATGGCCAGTTCAACGTTCCTCGACATGCGCAGGGTCGCGGCAGTGTGGGCCTCTCAGTCGATTTGCAAGAGCAAATACTCGAATACTTCGAGAGGGAACCACGTGCCAGTACTCGTGATGCTGGCCGCCACTTCAATGTCCACCACACAACAGTCTGGCGGCTTCTTAAGTCAACAGCACCCGTTCCACTTCAGAAGAGTTCAAGAATTGAACGAGCAAGATCATGCCGCCCTGGTCACTTTTTGTCACTGGGTACTAGAACACCGAGAAGCCAGCATTCTATGGACGGACGAGTGTATGTTTACGCGCATCGGTGTTTACAACGTCCACAATGAACATTGGTGGGCTCACCGCGAACAGAACCCGCATAAGACCAAAAAAGATTCGTTCCAGCATAGGTTTAGCATCAATGTGTGGGCTGGCATTGTTGGACAATTACTCGGGCCCTATTTCATCGAGGGTTATCTCAACAGCAACTCGTATTTGCAACTTTTGCAGCACGTAGTTGACGTTATGCTTGACGACGTGCCACTAGCTCTTCACCGGAATCTCTTTTACCACCAGGACGGGGCGCCTCCGCATTATGGACGCCAAGTGCGCGATTATTTGGACGAAGTGTTCGGAACCCAGTGGATTGGTCGAGGTGGGCCAGTGCCCTGGCCTCCGAGGTCGCCAGACTTGACTCCTTGTGACTTTTATTTGTGGGGAGACATAAAAAGAATGGTTTATAAAGACGAAATCACGAGTGTTGTGCGGTTAAAACAAAATATTTTAATGGCTTTTGAGAGTGTAAGGTCAAATGGTAGTGTGCTGCAAAAGTTACCTAGAAACTTAAGGCGCCGTGCTCATTTGTGCATAGAACGTGAAGGTGCCCACTTTGAGCAGTACCTGCGAGTATCTTAAACATGATCAGTAAGTACCTAATAATAGTTTATTGCAACAAAGTATACTTATGCGTAAGAGTAAGCCACTTTACCACAGAATACATAATAGTACCTACAAGTTTACGTAAGTTCATCGACTTAATGTCCGCCCGCTGCGCTCTTATGTACCTACTACGGTCTGCACCCCTATTCTCGTCAGTCGACGGTCGCTATTCTAATTTACACTGAGATCATTTTATTAATCAATCGGTTCCTTATTACTTTCTCCGTGTTAAAAGTATTTTTTAGTCATTAAGTGTACCAATTACGATCAGCTGTAAATTTATGGCGGGAATGCAAATCTACAACCTGTATAATCTCTACTTACCTAACTCCATCAGCAATATCCGAAACTTGTGCAGAAACACTGTCAGGATTCATTATTATTATTATTTTTTATTATTTATTATTTACAAAAAACCTGTATACACTCAACAAAAATAATCGTCGAAATAGAAATGAAAATATCTGGCTTGCTTTCTATAAGAGAGAGAGAGACAGACAGAGAAACATTTTGACAGACAAAGAAACAGTTTGCACTGAAACCCTTGTCGCCGCACAAGCTTACAATAGCTTACTATAGCAAAAATGAAACTCATTTTGAAAATACTGTATATTATTATTACAAAATATTAAATCAACGAAAAAAATATAAATAAATAAATAATTTACAAATAAAATTAACAAAATAATATTTCGACCGTCACAGGACTCGAACCTGCAATCTTCGGATCCGAAGTCCGACGCCTTATCCATTAGGCCACACGGTCTTGTGATAACAATGGCGAAATTAACATACACTTCTATTGATAAAAAAAGTGTCGTGACAACTTTTTTCGTAAGATTTTTTTCCGTCCAGCCCCCTTTCACAACGCGCGATAAGGAACTTCGTTCCAAAAGGAAATATTAAAATAATAAAGAATAATTGCAATAAAAAAAAAGAATATTAAACGAAATGTCAATTTGAAAATACAAAATAATAATAATAAAATAATAACCACAAAATACATCAAAATACACAATGTCACAACTCTATTGTCATAATTTATCCTTCAGATATAAGTCAAGGGTATAGTACGCCTTTTCTACTAGTAGTTTCTTGAGTCTCGCTTTAAAAATTCCAATGTTCGAAACTTCTTTTAAACTTTCTGGCAGATGATTATATAGTCGTGGTGCCATACCGAATATACTTTTATTAAACAGAGCAGTTTTATCGGGGGGAAAACAGATATTATTTTTATGCCTTAAACTTTTAAAATTGTGAAACATGCCTATATTTGATTTAACAAAAACTGCTATGTACTTCATATATATATAAAGAAGGTAAGGTCAGTAACTCAAGATTTACAAAATGATACTGACAACTATCCCTACATTTTAATTTACAAATTGCTCTAATACATTTTTTCTGGGCTTTAAAAACAATATATTTTTCGACAGAATTTCCCCAGAATATAATACCATCCTTACCATTAGTGTGCATGTTTAGTGTATTCTGTAAATGTGTGCTGTCATTTAGAGCAGGGGTCGGCAACCTTATGCTATAGCCGGGCCACATATGTTGCCAGAGTATCAGTGCGGGCCGCACTTATATTTATATGTTCGGGCATGTATTTTTAATATTTGAAATAAAACGCATATATATTCATACAATTATGTCTTTTTTAATTGAACTACTATACTAACATAAAAGTAAGAACTAGTGAGATTTTTGAGGCTGCATTTGACTTGCAAGTTTTTTAACGTCTGCTTTCATTTTAGTAGTAGACACGCGCAGTATCGCGTCTAAATGTTCATCCGTTAACCGCGAACAATTCTTATTTTTGCGGTAGTTGAGAATTGAAAAAGTCTGCTCACACAAATATGTACTACCAAACATAGTTATTATCTGCTGAGCAAACTTTTTCAATTCTTTGAAGTTTTCAGAACTCAAACCTCCGTAGAACTGTATCAAGTCAGTGCTTTCCTTAAATGCCGTTTTAAGTGTGCTATTACTTTGCAAATCTACTATGTTCATTTGCAAATTGCTTGGTACCTCACTAATATCAATTGCAAAAGGGTTTTGGAATATTTCCATGTTAAGGGAGCTCTTTTTAAAGTCGGTGAATCGATTTACAAACTCAGTTTGTAGTTGTGTTAACACGTTTCTCATTGTAATATTTTGCCACACAAAATTATCTCCAGCTTCTTCCACGGCTTTCTTGCAATTAGGAAAATGGTCAAGCTTTTTTTCATCAATATGCTTGATAAACAGTTTCAGTTTCATTTCAAATGACTTTACATCTGTATACATATCGCAAATCAATTTATTTTTTCCCTGCAAGCGTTTGTTGAGCTGATTCAGTTCCTTAGTCAAATCAGTCAAAAAACCAAGATCGATAATCCACTGTTTGTTAGTAAGCTCTTCTACTGGCTTTCCTTTCATCTCCATGAAGTTGCCAATTTCTTTCCTCAAATCAAAAAACCGTTCCAAAACGGCACCTCGACTGAGCCACCTCACTTCACAGTAGTAAACCACGTCACCATGTTCAGCTTCCAGATCTTCCAAAAACTTTTGGAACTGACGGTGTGTGAGCCCATTTCTTCTTATAAAATTAACAGTGGATGTTACAGTATCCATTATTTCTTTCCAGGATATAACTTTGGAGCACAATGCCTCTTGATGGACAATACAGTGAAAAATCAATGGCACAGTAGATCCAAAATCTTTCACTTTGCTGATGATTCTCCCAACAACACCTTTGTTTAGACCGCTCATGTTCTTGCCTCCATCGGTAGTGACACTTGTTAACTTTTCCCAGCTTAATTGCAATGAATCCAGAGCTTGTTCCACATGGTGAAATAAATCTTCTCCCGTAGTTGTACCTTTCAAACTGCACATTTTCACAAGCTCTTCGTAAACAGTAAAGTTTTCGTCAATGCCGCGTACAAATATGAGTAGCTGTGCTGTATCCGACACGTCCGTACTTTCATCCATCGCTAAAGAGAAGCAGTCCAAAGACTGCGCCTTATCCCTGAGTTGTTCACACAAATTAGCACCCAAGTCTTCAGTACGTCGGGTGCAAGTTCTTGCAGAGAGACTAAGACTTTCAAACATTTTTTTCTGCTCTGGGCATATTTCTTCTGCGATAGCTAAGACACACTCTTTTACTAATTCACTATCGGTAAACGGACGTCCACTTTTTGCAAGAATCTCTGCTACCCTGTAACTGGCCCGAACATTCGATTCGCTGTTGTCTGCCACAACCTTAAATATGTTTTGTTGATTTTGTAATGACGATTTCAAAGTGGAAATTTTCCTTTTCCGTATTTCTCCTTCAAGACAGTCAAATTTAGCTTTGTGCTCAGTGTCGTAATGTCGCTTCAGGTTATATTCCTTTACTACAGAAATACTCTTTTGACAAATCAAGCATAACGGTTTTCCTTTAAACTCGATAAAAAAGTATAATTCTGTCCATAATTCGTTAAAAACTCTTTTTTCTTCTTCTATCTTCCTTTTTCTTGAAGCCATGTTTATATAATTATTCTGTAACAATAATGAAAAAAATTAAATTCGTTGTAAAATTATATGTTCCAGTTAGCACCTACAAATTCAACTCCACATTCAAATAATAATTAAAACATGACACACTCGTAACTAACTTCATGTCATGTAACTACTATCCCCGTCCTTATAACATTTACCCATCAATCTGAAGGTTCACATTAACAAGCAGTAAATAAAATAAAACAAAATGCTCGCGAGTGCATACAACTTACCTCATACGTCGTGCGTGAGAAGCTATCAGCGAAGGGAAGAAAGGTGAAACGAAACGCGTAGCTAGCAACCAGATGAGACGTGAGTTTCCGGCGAATTTCCACAACCGAATGTGGCGAGAGCTGCGCGCGGCTGTGATTTTAACTAAAACCGGTCGCTTTGAATTTTTTCGCCGCCGCACACCTGCGTCTAATCAAAGACTGCCGCCCCGCCTATTGTCTCAAAGGAGCCGCCCGCCGCCGCACGTGCGGCGGATAAACGCAAAAGAAATTGCCAAGAATTGAATAAGTACAGCAAATATTTATTTTCGGTAGAAACAATACATAACATCACAGTCTTGATAAACAGTTCTTAAGAAATGAAATAGAGGTACATTTTTATCACCCCGCGTGGGAGCGAGCTTTCAAGAATACTCTCATGGCCCAGCAGCATGGCCGTATAAATTCTAGTGAATTTATATGGCCTTTTGCTTCGGTATTTTTTTCTTACGGACCTCAGGTTTGCGGGCCGCACCGAGATAGTCTACGGGCCGCATGCGGCCCGCGGGCCGCCGGTTGCCGACCCCTGATTTAGAGGATCGGGCGGAGGGGAGGGGAGGGGAGGTAAGTGCGCTTCATATATACAGTAGAATCCGTTTATTATGACTCCGCCTATATTGACCAGCCGGTTATTATGACGTAATTGCACTACGAAGTTTGGTTTTCATACAAAATTATTTATAAAAAAGTCGGATATAATGACTTCCCTTACAGTGACATGTCGCTTATTATGACCCATTTTTAATAAATTATGTCCGGTTATAATGACCGACATGATTCTTTACACTTTCGGTATTGTTCGTTGGTTCCCGACGACGTTC
This sequence comes from Eudonia lacustrata, assembly GCA_947562085.1. Classification (NCBI taxonomy): domain Eukaryota; kingdom Metazoa; phylum Arthropoda; class Insecta; order Lepidoptera; family Crambidae; genus Eudonia; species Eudonia lacustrata. Next base: position 4,654,767 of record OX387317.1, on the reverse strand, counting down.
GGCACGTGGCTCGTTCACAGCAATATTGAAAATGATAATTTGACCATAGCTATGACTTCTATACACAATAGTATTAGAGACTGTTTTTACAATAAAATGAAAAAACAAAAGCAGACAAAAATTACAGATTACTTACAGTAAAAAATACATTTGTATGTGTTATTTATTATAATAATGTGCTGATTACGTGCAATTTTGATTTTGATTTAATATGTATGTATACATACATATGTAATTACATATGTACTATGTTTCTGTATTAAAATACATACTTAAATACATACATATTTACATAAAAAAAGTTTTTCATTTCACATAACGCTTTATATGACGTCCGCTTATTATGACGTGTTTGTCAATTCCTTTCGATGTCACTATAAACGGACTCTACTGTATATTAATATATTGATTTTTAAGTCATTTTATTATGACATAGAACGATGTATTAGCATACCATCGCGTCTAAGATTACAGTCAATATTCAACTTTACGAATACATACATAAATTATAGTAGCTATTTTAATGTTCTATTATTCAAACTAAGTCTTAAGAGATTTTTTTTTGTTAAAAAAAGGCCTATACGAATAAAAACCTTACTGGCTTACCTAGGTTTATACAGTAATGTAGAGAAACTGATTTAAAAAAAATAAAAATTAAGTAATTCATAGTTACACTTTTGATAAAACTTATATGTTCTGCCAAACTGCTGAGCAGTTTGTCGGCAATAGTTTGTTACTCTTTCACTTAAAAACTACTGAATGGATTTGGATGAAATTCGGCATACAGATAGTTTATAACCTGGATTAACACATTGGATAGTTTTTATCTCGATTACCCACGGGAACGGGAACCACGCGGGCGAAACCGCGAGCGGCCGCTAGTACTATATATAATATACCCTATAGGGTAATGGCACAAGTGTTGTTGAACACAATTTCCTCTCCGGCCACATTGGCAACTGAGATTCACAACCAGTTGCCAAAGAAGAACTAACATTCTTGCTACTCGACTTTATAACTTTAAGTACCTAATTCATTTAATATCATAGGTAACACTTTAATCCGAGTTCCATGTTATCGTACTGATCATAAACAATAATTGAGCTTTTCAATTTATCATTCATTTTAATTTACATTAAAAATCTTAAACAAGCCATTTAGGTACAGATTACTTAAAAGTTAATTTAGGTACAAGTTATTGTGTGTGAACGTTCTCGTTTTATATAATATCATTGGTGTGAACAATATTTACGTAGCAGCAGCTCTGGCATTACTAGGGTAAACACGCTAAACGTCGGCCCTGTTACTGATTTTCTAACTTTAGATCGCTCTGGCCCCATCAGTTGCAATGAAAGGATAGCTTGTGATGTGGTTTAAGAAAGCTTGAAAATCTATTTAATGTTTATTAGGCATAAGATTGACTTGTCTACTAAAATAAAAAAAGTATTAAGGTTTAAATGCGTCAAGAACGAAAAAACCTTAAAGTCGACCATTCACGGCCCATGGTCGGTCACGTTTTTCCCAAATGTCGGCCGGGTACAGGCTGTTTTATATGAGGACAATGAAAAATATTATTAATATGATTTATTTCTTCAAGAGCTTCTTTTATTATAGTGCGGTCGTATCCGCATAATTTTGTTCTTTTTAATTTTTTATTATTAGGTATTTATCCTAAACCATGTTTAGCTATTATAAATATATTTTCAATATTTTAAACTCCTACGTCCAAACTTAACTTCTTTATAATTATACATATTATTAAATTATATTCAATTTAAAGAAAATAAGTTTGATAAATAAATTAAAAATTACTACACACACAATCAATGAAGAAATACAAAAGTAATCATCCTGTATAGTGGCGCTCGAATTTCGAGACTGACCGACATTACGGGTTTTCACAGTGAGTAAGCTACTATAACTTAGACCTTGACGCTTCAACGGCGGCAGCATTACTGACGCTCAGGGTGCGAAGAGCGAATGACTTAATTGAATAGTAACGGTTTGTACGTATAGAGTATGAACTAAGGTTGCAATTCAAGTTGCAAAATTGCCACTTAATTTCCTTTTGAATTAACGCAAGCTGAAAATGTGCAGACGGCCGAAGTTTGGGGGGAGGGGGGGCGACGTTTAGCTTATTTACCCTACGATGGCAGCGAGGCCGCGCGGCTGCGAATCGATATCAACTCTATAGTCGAGCCTATTAGGCACAATTTAGCACGCAGCGGTCGCCGACGCGGCGAAATGAAGTAGGCTATTAACGCGTTAGGTATACGAATTTTTGTAGGGAGTGATTTATCTGTTACGTAGTAACTATATTAAGTAATCTGTGCTCATGGCCACTCGCAACACCAGAGGAATGTCAAAAACCGTTGTTTTTTTTTGGATGCCGGCCACTGAGGAAAGTATCTAAGCTCGATCGAGAAATCGCACAGTAATGTACCGCTATCCGTCAAGGTGACAAGTGTAGAATAACTATCGATATTCCATATGCTCGGTCAGGTATAGCCTGACTTAGTTATTGTTCTGAGAGTCTGACTGTGACTCCGAGTATAGGTACTCTGTGCCATTGCCCTCTGAAAAACCCCAAAGATAAATTGGCACAAAAGACACTGTTATAATGTTGAAAGTTGAGGTTAACCAATAATATACGTAAAGCCATTAATATTTATAATCAAACACCTTGGTAGTGAAAATGTTTGCGGTGTGGTAAATATGCGTAGGCGCCTAAGTTATCGGTTTCTCAATTTGAAATGGAAAATAATAGGTAAAGTCGACAAGGAAAGTGACTGAACATTTAATACACGGTAATGCCGGGTTCCGAATATTTGAGGTAAAATAATATACACGTGTATAATGATTGAGTGTTGAGTCTATACATACATAATATTATTGAGGTGAACCATCTTATGTGCCAAAGGGTGGGGTGACGATGAGGGCTTTCCATACTCTTTAATTTTTTAAATAATTAAATAACTAAAGACCGGATGGCATGACGTTGGTCCCATGGCGAAGAGGTCAGTGTCTCTTATAGGACGCCACTTGTGCGGCGTCTCCTTTAGATGGAAGTATTCGAGCATCCGGTTATGCTGCTGAAACCGCAGCAAGGAATAAGAAGTACAAATATATAAATTTATGCTACACATACGTATTTGTGCCGTTTGCTGTGGAAACAGGAGGTACGTGGGGACCGAGGCCAAATTATTTATTTCGGAGCTGGGTCGGCGTTGCAGCAACAAGGGCTACGACCCCCGCTCCGGAGCTTACCTGGTCCAAAGAGTTTCCTTAGCCATACAGCGGGGTAACGCTGCAAGCGTGTTGGGAACCTTTGGGCCGAGTACGGTTCGAGGGGGCTAGTACAATGTATAAATTGTTGGTTGTATTGGTTTTGTTTTTGTATTCGATTTAGTGAGATGAGTTGTTTTGTCGTTGTAAAAATCACAAATAAGCCAATAAATTAAAAAAAAACTATCTAGGTAATTAAAAAAAAGTTACTACTAAGCTCTCATCTATCTTATCATCTCTATCTGTCTGTTGTTTTGCTTACTGGAGTTAGAAATTTTACATAACTTGTATGGACCTTATGTCAAATTTGTATTTAATGCAAAACAACAGATACTTAGATAGGTTATTGGGAACGGGCGTTAATCATTTTGTTATGGATTACTTTCAGCGGCCGGGTGTGTTAACCTTTTAACCGCCAACAACTTCTATAGAAGTTCGAGATTTTCGTGCCGTCCACGCCAGCACTTCTATAGAAGTTCTTCTTTGTACCTACTTTATTAAAATACATTTACTTATACGTTGGCGTACAGCGGGACATCGCGTGCAGGATAGTTGGGCGGTGAAAAGGTTAATAACGTTATTGTAAAACTAGAACGTAAGCTTTAAGTCAGTTAAACAAACTATTGCCGACAAACTGCTCAGCAGTTTGGCATAACATATAAGTTTTATCAAAAGTGTAATTATGAATTTACTTAATTTTTATTTTTTTAAATCAGTTTCTCTACATTATTTAACAAAAAAAAAATCTCTTAAGACTTAGTTTGAATAATAGAACATTAAAATAGCTACTATAATTTATGTATGTATTCGTAAAGTTGAATATTGACTGTAATCTTAGACGCGATGGTATGCTAATATATCGTTCTATGTCATAATAAAATGACATAAAAATAAATATGTTAATATATATGAAGCGCTTTACGTAACTGGCTATTCTGACAAAGTAACGAAATAGCCAATGGCCATGGCTGCCTTTTTTTGCAAAATAGCGGGGAAGCCCTTTTACCTTTATCTCACTTGATGTTAAGTGATGATAAGGTCTGCGGTCGAGCGCAGCGAGACCTTCATTCATCTAAGGTTGTGACATTGTGTATTTTGATGTATTTTGTGGTTATTATTTTATTATTATTATTTTGTATTTTCAAATTGACATTTCGTTTAATATTCTTTTTTTTATTGCAATTATTCTTTATTATTTTAATATTTCCTTTTTTATACTGAATGTTGCATGTCAGTAAGACAGAATATGGCTGAACTATTTATAAGTATTATGTGTAAAACCAACTTCCACCTATACTTCGCAATAAATATATTTGATTTGATTTGATTTGATTTGATTTGACTAATTTAGGCCCAAGACACCGTACTCGTAGGACAAGGGTACGAAGAACCGGTTCACGCGCGCTCTACACCAGGCACAGACATGTACCTTTTTTTTATGTTAAAAGGAGGCAAACGAGCCGGCGGGTCACCTGATGGAAAGCAATCACCACCGCCCATGGACACCTGCAAAACCAAAGTAATCGCGGATGCGTTGCCGACCTTGAGGAAGGAGTTGGATCTTTGAGGAGGGAGTAGAAATTGGAAGGGGGGAGGGGTGAGAGATGGGCCTGCGGTACTTTCACTCACCGGACGAAACACAACAGCAACATGTACCGTTGGTTCACGCCGATATTCTGTGAGAGGGTGGTATTTCGCCGGGCGAGCCGGCCCATTACGTGCTGCAACGCAGCGTGGCTCTACCACTCAAAAATAACCTGGACGCTTCTCTCCTCCTTCACGGCCCGGTCTACCCGAGCCGTGGTCCGTGCCTTTAGAGGCGCCCTCGGGTGGTTCCGCTCCCCGATCCGATCCGAACCCTTCGGAGACTCTGGGAGGGCACGGGGACGCGCACTTTTAAGTGTGCGATGCCGTACCCTCTAGAAATCCTCCGAAGGTGATTCGTTTCAACACCGCTTGAGGTACCCTTTACGTACCTCGCCGCCCCCAAAAACCCCGGTGACGCTGAAAATGCCGTTTGCGGCAATCAGCAATCTCTGTCCAAAAAAAAAAAAGCACTTACCCGGAATTCTCGATCACTGAGAAACTGGCTGAGGCTGGCTAAGAAGAGCTGGGGAAAAACATCAGGAGGCTCTCCCAAAATGAACTAGTGGTTCAGTAGTAGATTTTTTCTAGTTTGAACTTTAATAAATGCCTGTGAAGGCTTATATTGAATACTCGTAAATGATTTGACGACCTCCTTGGTCGAGTGGCTCGCACACCGGTTTTCATGGTGTCCCATCTCTGAGGTCCCGGGTTCGATCCCCGGTCGGATCAATTTAGAAATACCTGTTTTTCTAAATTGTTTCGGGTCTGAGTGTTTCTTATATATAATAAGTATGTATTTAAGTATATTAAGTATGTTTTTCCGTTGTCTAGTTAACCATTTCTCGAGTTTCTTAAGGAAGCTTTTCTTAGGGCTAGATAATTGGTGTGTGTGGGAAACATTTAGTATTTTATTTTTATTTTAACTTTTGTAAAAATATTTCTTTTTTACAAATTGATAAAATAATAAATATTGTTACGTGCTGTAGAATGAAAAAAACCACAATAGAATTCTGCATACTTTTTTTTTCAACTATTCAATTTCTATTGGTTGCGCCTCTAAAGATAATAAGTACCTACCTAGTATAATAGTGTTACACTGAGCTCCTTCTTGTTATTTATTTGTTTATTTGCTCGCCACATTTTCATATACCTAGAAGTTACAATTTTCAGAGGTGAGCAATAAAATTTTAGCAATTTATGTAAGTACATATTTTATTTTATTTTCGATTCCAGAAGTCAAGCATCGGTTATGTTTCATTCTTCAAGGTTTGAGGCCTTCTTCTTGCTTGTAATAGGGGTATGTACCAGTCGTTGTCAAAAAGTATTTACCGGGTTGCCTGAAAACAAAATTAAAAATTAGTTTTATTTACAGAAGCTATTGCAAGTTTACGCGAACACTACACATTGAAATAAAACAACTTTTACGGATCTACTCGCGTTTGTTTTACACATTACTTATTTAATGTTTATCCTGACGTTTCGAACCCCTTTGCAGGGTCCGTGGTCACAGGGAGACTAAGGTGTTGGTCATCTCATAATTAGTTGGTAGCTTGTATACCCTATGTATATATATGTATGTATGTATGTATGTTTGTATATATATATGTATATGTATGTATGTATGTATGCTTGTATGCTTGTATATTGTTGTATGTTGTGTTGTGTATTGATGGTATGTTGTATATGTATTGGATAAACATTAAATAAGTAATGTGTAAAAAAAACGCGAGTAGATCCGTAAAAGTTGTTTCATTTCAATCGTTACTTCTGCTAAAATTGTGGAGTTTCGTTCGCCCATTCTTCTTCACAGCTAAAAAATAGACGTCCTGGTTGGGTTGTAGGTAAACAATGTATGGACGATTCAAAATGACTTTGCTTAAGTTTAATTGACAAAAAAAAATTGAGTTTGACTTTGACTTCGACGTGGCGTGTTCTTTTAAGTCTAATTATATTACGAATGTATTACAGTTTGTTCCTCTGTACTAATTGTTATTGTTTTTATTATTCCACGACAGGACATCGTTGTGGAAGGATGATGGAGGCTCCATCTTCCCTTATAGTAAAAAGGCCAAAGGTTCTACCTTTGTCCTTATTTTCCCTCGCTCGTTGAATCGAGTTGAATGGCGTTGTTAAATTAAACAGCTAGCCATTGGCAAGGACAAGTCAATTTAAACCAGTTGGTTGCGACAAATATATACTTACCCTGTATTAATAAGTGGGCCAATGTAGGTGGTCTGATCGAAGACGCCGTTCTTCCGGGCGAAGTCGTAGTAGTCGCTGGCCTGGCCGGCTATGAACCCTGTAGTGGAATCCACTAGGGACACGTTGTAGAACTGCCAGCATCGGTCGTGACTACACCTATCTAGAAAACACAATAATAATAATAAATTATTGAAGGACAAGCTCAGTAAGTACCTTGACTTGGCTCACGAGGTTACCGCCATGTGGGATGTGGATTCAACCATTATTGTACCGATAGTCGTTTCGGCAAACGGTCTTTTAGCTAAGAGCCTCGATCAACACCTAGAGAGGCTCTCGCTGAAAGGTTGGGTCAAGGGTCAGATGCAAAAGGCAGTACTCCTTAACACGGCACGTATTGTGAGGAGGTTCCTCACTTTGCAGCCCTGATCACCGGTAGCTTGGGCCCTGCCTCGCTGCCGGCGGTACTCTTGGATTAGGTTTTTATAATGTTTTATTGTTTTTATATTAAAATATTGTAAAAATCTAGTTATAAGAAAGAACATAAATAAAGAGAATAACAATAATATAATATTATTAATACGTGGCACTTAATAAGGCGTGCGCCAAATTTAACCGAATTTTTAAACTCCGGTTATTAAAAGTCCGAAAATTTTCTTCATAAAATTTTACATTAGAATAATCTATTATATATATCTATTCATAATTGGTTTTTGTTACGAACGACCGGAAGTTCGAAAATTAAAATCATAGTATTATCCATCACACTAATATTATAAATGCGAAAGTTTATGTGTAAGTATGGTGTATATTTGTTGCTTCTTCACGCTGCAACGGATGGATGGATTTGGATGAAATTTGGCATACAGATAGTTTACAACCTGGATATATAGATGTGATATGATATAGATGTTTTACATAGAATATTTTTATCCCGATATTCCCACGGGAACGGGAACCACGCGGGTAAAACCGCGAGCGGCCGCTAGTTATTCATAGATGTCTTTTGCACTACCTAAGTACTTTTTTGTCTTCATAAAATTTCTCTTCATAACTATTTCTTACACTATTATTTATAAGAATCATAATTTTTTTAACCCGAAAGGTATCATTCATTCATACACTTGAGATTAAAATAGATTGTATGGATTGTACTCGCCTAAATCCCCCAAATTGAGCTTATCATCACTTAACATCAGGTGAGATCAAAGCACTGTGCCTACCCGTAAACATAAAAAAACACCCTACGAATAAAAAAAGTTAAATCATATTTTTTTATTAATTTGAATATAATAGAAAACAAGAAACATGTATTTATTATTATTTTACCGATTCATTCTCTAAACAATACCTATACTTATATTGTCTTACTTTGTTTGTCATTATGTTGTGTTGTATTTGTTCATTCACGAAACACTTAATAAAAACAAAAAATTAAACAAATACTTAAGTAAACCTAATTTTCTAGCTTTTCTGTCAGTAAACTCTTTGATAAGACTTGCAAAATCTAAGTTTTCTGAAATTTTATTTTCAATGAAGAGACTAGTCTTGTTCTAGTCGAGTTAGTCTTCAAAATTCAAAATTCAAAATCATTTATTCAGTTTAGGCTACAAATAGCTCCTAAGAACGTCATTTTATGCCATCGGTTCGTAAGTCTATCTACTCTGGGCGGGAAAAGACAGATCTTGTACTGAGAAGAACCAGCAAGAAACTCAGCAAGTGTCCAGCTCTTTTCTCCCTTACAGCGTAAATATTGGAAAATGCCCTATCATAAAAGGACACTTTCCATCACAAATAAAAACACAAAATGTAAAGGACAATCACAACATGTAAAAAAACAAAAAAAAAGAAAAAATAAATAAACAAAATATTTAAGTCTGCAAAAACATAATTTACCAGTTTAATTTTTTACAATGTCATACAGTACTGGTAAAAGTCAAAACCTGTCTAAGAAAAAACAAAGTTAAAACTATAACTAATTGTAATGTTCAACGCAACGCTATTTTGTTATCTGCAGGACACTGTTTATAAAGGCTATCGTATCAGTATAATTTTTTATTATAAAAAGTAGTAGTATGTATACGTTTTTTATTATAGCCAGGCTGTTTTATCATCTAAATATTCTTTGACTGTATAATAACCTTTTTTAAGTAAAGAAGACTTTACATGTTTTTAAACTTATCTAAAGGTAAATCTAGTACAGTATTTGGTATTTTATTGTAATAGTGTAGAAAGAACCAAGCACCTTCTGTAACCTGAACAGTGGCATTACAAGTTTTGACTTACTTCTGGTATTAAAACTGTGTACGTCACCGTGTTTAGTAAATGAATTTACATTGCAACGTACAAGAACTATACAATTATAAATAAATTGAGACGCCACTGTCAAGACACCAATTTCTTTAAAAAGATTTCTTAAAGAAGTTCTTGTTTGAGACATTGTAGACTTCAAGTACGTTTTTATCAATTTTAGTTTGGAAAAACTGCTTCGCCACTTGCAACAGTCACGGGTATTGAAAGAAAGAAAAAAAGAAATACATTTTATTGGCACACTGTTGCACAACAAAAACTAATTACATTCACAAAAAAATAAAATAAAAAATATATATACATATTGAAAAACAAAGTACTTTCACAATAAAAAAATAAAAACAGGAGACAAAGTGTGGCCAACTAGGCCCAACCTCAGCACATGCTACAACGACATGAGGCCGCTGCAGCGCTGGTATTCTGGAGGGGCCTAATCGGTGACGTCACAACAAAAAAATGTAGTTAATAGAATACGTAGCGATATCCAGGTGTTGGGCTCTTGAAGATTGTGCTTTTTGATAAAGTTTAAAGTTTCGATAGGTGTTAACTGACTGTCTTCGAGATAGTGTTGCAGACCTAAAATTTCCTCGCACAACAACTCTCCATCAATATCTGATTTAAAGTTGTCCGTTAACTTTTCTTGCAATACAGAACAGTGTTCCGTTAGTTGTTCTTTATTTTGATTTTTTTTAATGTTAAACAAGAAATTCCACGTGACAGAAAAATCTTGCATCTGTTGAAATCTTTCCTTTTATAAGCACGGTGTCTAAAAAAGCATTAAAAACACGGCTTCAAACTTTTTTTTGGGTCAATTGGTTCATCAACAGACTCTTCACCCGGTCTACGTTTAATGCGTCTCAGTCGCGTTTGTAGATTGAAAAATGGTTGGGTATCAAGTTTCGATGCTAATTCAGTTGCTGTTACAATAGCTTGTTCGAAACCTGTTTGTCTATGTTTCCAAATAAGTATAATAATTTATCAAGCATTTCGGTAAAGTCGACAAAATTGATTTTGGGTGAATGACTTGCTTTGCTCACAACGTTTAATTGAAAAAGAACATGGTACCATATTATGAGAGAAACAATAAAGCTAAAATCTTTTATTTGTCCTCCCAGTGTCGTCGCTTCGTGTGACGTTGCAGCGTCGCTTTGTATTGTAACATCCGCCAAGGAGACCAAAGCATCATGCATTTCACCTAACTGATAACGATCCGCTTTCACGCTTTCAATTCGAGCTTCCCAGCGCGTGTCACCTAATTTTTTTATATTAAAACGATAAAAACGTTTGGTATAAGAAAACTATACAAGCTAGATCAAAATAAGAAAGACCATTTTGTAGCCCAATGTATACCTACCTATTACTTCTAGTTATTAATACGGCTACAGTAGCCATTTTTTCTAAGTGCCAAAGTTAATATGTTGAAAAAAACACAAATGCTGAAAAAATTTCCACGAGCAGGGTTTGAACCTGCACCCTTCTGACATACCGGGTCAGGTGCTCTTCCAATTGAGCTATCGTGGTTCTGACCAGCCCGCCGAAATTATTCAACACTATTTACTTTTTATCTTTTTATTTTTTGTTAACAACTACCGTCATTAACATCCGATCATAATATTTTTACAAATACTAAAGATCAGTTAAGAAGTAGGCAAGCTATTTATAAATGTTTATATAATTTTAACGCAAATTTTGTTGCGAACAAATTACAAAAACACAAATGCTGAAAAAATGCTCGTGGAAATTTTTTCAGCATTTGTGTTTTTGTAATTTGTTCGCAACAAAATTTGCGTTAAAAATTATATAAACATTTAATATGTTGAATTTAGCTTTTCTTTAGATCGATAGATTTCAAATTCAGTGGTGAAGTTAGGGCCACGCGCTGGCGCGCGCGACGCCTTCTGCCCCCCCTCCCCCCCCCCCCCATAAAGCCGGCGCTGCCTCTGATGTTTCCATCCTTAAGGGAGGCTCGTGCCCCAGCAGTGGGGACATAAAATGAGCTGATGATGATAATGATGATGAACTTACTTCCTGAAGAGAATATCTCCTGCGCCGAGGTGCCCTTTTCACAGCCGGGTTGTAGCCTGGTGCCGCCCACGGTGACGTACTCCCTTTGGTTCGCGAAGATATCCACGTGGCCCACGGTCTTGTTCAGAGCGTAACCTCCCATGTCACAGTGCACGGAGATCACAGTTTCGGCGCAAGAGGGGTCCACAGATTGGTAAAGAGTAGGCGGTTCGAAGCCCAAGCGGGCCGGGTCGAGAGCGGTTAGCCTGTGGAGATTGAACTATATTATCATTATTCTTTTTTATGATTATTTATTAAAGAGTCTCTTTTATATAAATAACAATAATAATCAGTATTTGTGAACGTGAATGCGAGTTGGTAAATGAAACAAAACCGTGCAACTTCACTTTTCAATTCCGAAACTATGAGAAATACCGAAAAATACTGAATGGAGCACTATTGGGGCCGATTTTAATACAAAAAAAGAAACATTAGATTTTAGAAAAAAAAATGTTTGGGAATCGATCCTGTTTTTGAAACCTGTATTCGGATTTGGATCATACAAAAACTCTCTGTATAAAATCGCTCATATCTTGGAAATGATACGATTTAGGGCTAAGCTTTCATATAAAATATTATTCGTATGGAATCTCTCTATACACGTAACTAAGTATTATTGGAGCGCAGACATTTTCAAAAAGGCACCAAAATCGCTCATTGCCCTTCTCGATTACGCAAGCGTAGGGTCGTCAAAGTTATGAATATCATACGTAAGTATGCAAAAATCGAATGTGTGAAAGTGACATTTTAAATAACACTTTCCTATCGTTTGAATTCGAATAGACTAGATTATTACTTCGATCAGTTATGTACAATCAAGAAGAGAGAGATGATATTACTGTTTGAACTTTTGACCGCCCTCCTGGAAAGTCCTCCCGCTGTATCCACCCAGGTGCGCGCCGAGCGAGTGGCCGATGAAGTAGATCTGCGCCAGCAGCCCCAACGCCACCAGCCGCAACAGCGCCTTGCCCGTAAGTTTACCCACCTGCAAACGTTGAACACAGTTA